>BSEG01000011.1:8732500-11132500 GCA_036245055.1 Diospyros kaki | reverse complement strand
TAAAATTCAATATTTAATTAATTAAATGTTTAAATTAAATTTGAGACTTGCCTCAAGAATTTATTAGAAGTCATCTGGGCGCTATGGGATGTTATTCGGATGATTGAGAAAGTTTAAGGAGCAATTCGAATGAAATAGTAGCTTATTCGAATGAAAAAGAATGAACTACAGCAAGCTCATTCGAATGGAGGAAGACTCATTCGAATGGACAGAGACTCATTCGAATGAAAAAGAACTCATTCGAATGACAGAGACTCATTCGAATGAAAAAGGACTCATTCGAATGATAGCTGCTATATAACAAAGGCTATACGGATCTAATCAAGGACTCATTCGAATGACTCTCAAATTCATTCGAATCAATTTTGGAATTTTCTAACTTTTGAACTGGCAAAATCCGACTCATTCGAATGCAACAGTAACCTTATTCGAATGAATTTGTGGGTTACTCACGGATCATTCGAATGACAAAGAGGCTCATTCGAATGCTAGACTATACAAAGCAACAGCTTACTCACAACTTCAAGGACTCATTCGAATGACAAGGAAACTCATTCGAACAACAAACCAAAAACACATACGAATGATACGATAACACATGACTCATTCGAATGACTAAGAACTCATTCGAATGACTGGCACAATATAAGGGAAAAACTTACGATAACACTGGAAACTCATTCGGATACCATTGAACTCATTCGAATGACAAAGAGGCTCATTCGAATGACTGGAAACTTATACAAAACGAAGCTTACGATAACAGAGACCATATCTTGAATCAAAACTTAGCATCACTACACCATTCCAAAAGAAATCTTGGGAGAACAATCCCAATCGATATAAAATAATATCAAGATGTATTAAATCAACAGTTTATGAAAGAAAACGCTGAAAAGAATTGTTCATAGCTTATCATATCTCACTGGTCATGGATATATCGCATGAATCTATATACATATTCTTGAACATACCATCTAATTAAACTAGGAGCCCAAATCAATTAGTCTTGATATTCGGAGATCACTACTAATATGATTGAAGATCATATTTAAAAGATTCATGATCAAGAATCACATGTTATCTCCTTCATGCACTCACTGTTCTACGTATATACATATACATATACATACTGAAACTGATATGAATATGAACGCAATGAAGAACTGATCAACTGAGAATGAACGATCTTGAATCTGTAATGGAAGGAATTACAGATAGGATACTTGCCTTATGATCTCTTTAATCGACTCAATGATCTCACGAGAGCCTCTTATGTACGCACTGCTACTGCCAGACCTCTCCTTCTTCTTCTCTTATGCGATCTCTAATTCCTCACGGCGTGAACAAAACAACCAAACCCTATGCCAATATATACTTAATGGAGAGGCCCTCAAAAGCCCATTATCAATCTCCTATTGAAACTTGGAGACTTCTAAGCCCAAGCCTTCTCGTTAATGGACTCCTAATCCCATAATAACTCTTATTTAAACAATTAAACTCTAATCATAAATTGCTATTTGACCTTCAAGTCCTTGCATTTAATTTCCCATAATATAAAAAGAATTAAATGCTATTTAAAAGCTATTTTCTCAACTAAAAATATTCTAAATTGCCACATTAAAATTAAGTGGCTAATTCTCTTAATTAATTACTACTATAATTAATTAACTAATTCCAATAAATACTAGGCCCTCTAACGGGTCGTTACACAAGGTGCAATTCTTGAAACATAAAAATATCTCATCAAAATATCTCAAACTAAATAGTTAAAGTAACCAAATGTAGCTAACTAGTTAAAGGTGTAATGATGGGATATGAAGAAAATCAATTAACCATATGGAGTAATGATGGGAAATGTAGAAAATCAATTAACCATGTGGAGTAATGATTGCAAATGTAGATAAATGAATTAAAACACGTAAGATGTAATGATAGAAGTGTTGAAAATGTAATTAAGCATGTGAGGTTCAAAATATCAAGGACACATGGCAAGCTTCCATTTGGTCATTAGAAAGATAAGATAAGAACACATGGATAGAAATGATTATATGGGACACATGGCACCATTTGATAAGAACACATGGATAGAAATGATTATATAAGATATTTGGCAATGTGAACACTTGGAAGTCATTAATAGTCAAAATGATGTTTCTCTCTTCCTGTAATAGAAAGGTTTTTCAATATTACACTCTTATGATAGATGTACACAATTGCTACACTATATGTCCTTGAAGCTTATATAAGTTTATGAAAAGAGCCAAGTCTCATTTTAAGTTCAGATTTCTCAGTATGGATGTTATTATATTTACTAAGTCTTTCTTTATATTATTGAAGCCATGTTTTCAGTATCAAACCTTTTATTTACACAAAAGATACTCTGAATCTTATTATGTTCGAAACTTTACTTAAGTTTATTAAAGTTTGTTTTTCAAGTTTTCGTCTGCGCTAAACCTTGAATTTCATATGAATATTATTATTATTATTATTATTATTATTATTTTTAAACATGTTTTTAAGTTACGGGTGTCACACTGCGGGCCTGCTTGAGGCTTATCTCTATCCCATCCCCTCTACGTTTCGCTTCCCTACCTCCGCCCGACGAGCGCGACACTTTAGTTCTTGTCGTACCTCAAAAATTGTGCAATCCTTCCTTCAAACAATCAAATTGTCTCCTGTTTACAATTATGTCTACAGAAATCAATATTTCTATTTTTTCATAATTTCCTCAATTTTACTTATTTTTCTCTATTTTTCCAAACCTTTCTTTCCTTTGAAAATTCATAATAAATACCAAACACCTAGTTTCTCCAAATATTTTTGTAACACCCCAAATTTCTTGAGCATGTTATAACTTAGGATTTCGGGAATATAATAATTTTTCATACCACAATCACTGTCATACATCACACAAATTTCCAAAAACCCTAATTTTCACCTCCTCATCTTAACAAACCCAAAATTAAATAGCTAAGACAGGTGTTAAAATTTCAAATGCAGAAGCTAAATCGAACCTGATATGGTTCACAACCATAATACTTTATTTATCTTAAAATTGTTCAAGACGTTTACAAAATGTATTAATATACATCGTCTCTAGCAAGTGATAACTTAACATCTTAAACATATTCAAAATTACATAGGTTCGCATATAAACAAAAATATGCTAAACATGCTACAGGCAGTAAATTAAATTTATTATTCAGCTACCTCCTTTCCCTTAGAACCGCTCGTCGAACCTGGAACGTTTAAATATTCCAGGGACATAGTCCAATTAGAAGATGAATCTTCTAGTGAGAAACTCCAAAAACAGTTTATATCGATGTATGATCGGGTATAAAATGTATGAGAAGACAAGGAGAACTATTCCGAAGTGCCTCATGAACACGTCAACCTCCTCCAACGAGAGTTTTCTCAATGGCGCATGCATAGCACCTCTCGGGAGGTCCCTAACCATGTCACTTCGGCCCGACCTCATAGAACTCATGCAAGCACCACATCCGTTGTTGCTTAGACTCACGGTCTTCCCCACGAGAGCTTTCTCGATGGCGCACGCATAGCGCCTCTCGGGGGATATCTGAATTTTACCCTCGGTCCACAACAAATAGGTACAACAGTATGGCCACACGAATTTTATAAATGCAACAGTTAAAATGCCAACAGCATATATTTTCATGAAAATTCGGTTCATATATGCAACATGATTTCACGTAAGAAAACAATAAGAGTGTACGTATAAGAACTTCACAGAACACGTCTCATGCAATAGAAGTCTCTCATAAGAGATTAAAAATAGGATTTGGAGTATAGGAGTCTCACCTTGTTGGTTTATCTCTTTGACGGTATAATTTCATAGCAAACGGCCTAGGTTCCTGCAGAAAACACACATTTTGGTAAATCTAACCTCAAATATTTTTATATAGAGTTGAGGGACATTAAAGTAGGGACAAAATTGGAAAATTTCATGAAAAAAGGACCCCTCACGCACCCTCACGTGCCCCAAGAATGTTGGACACGCGCCCTCACGCGCAGGTATTTTTCGACGCATATAACTCATGCGCTGCACAGCAGACTCGGACAACTCCGCCTTGGTTTCGTATTTCGGCCATAACTTCCTCATTTTAACTCCGATTCGACCCTATTTTGAACCTACGTGACCCTCTCTTCCCCCTCTATAGGATTATAAAAAAAAATGGGACTTACCTCACTTTTTTTCTAACTGATTTTGGTAAATTCCAGCCAAGGATCGTAACTCCGACGAGGCTCGCTCTTCCCCGATTTCTCCTTCGATTTCTTCCCGCCTTCTTGCCGAACTCCTCCTCTCTCTCTAGAGCAAGCTCCTTCTCTCTCTCTAGTGCAAGTTCCTCCTCTTAGAGTGCTTCACTCCTCAAAACTCTCCTGAATGATTTGAGAACAACCCATGGTGCCTATTTATAGAATTCTTCAACCAATCACATTATGCCACTTGTCACAATCTAAACCATGGACTCTAAAGACTCAAAGCCATAATTAAGTAGCCTTTGAAATCCAAAGCTAGAATGAATTGAACTTTTGAGATCCAAGCTAATTCCCAACTTCTTTCAAATGACACTTTGGCCCCATATTTCAAGCTCTCAACTTTAATATTTTACCACACGAGCTTACAATTTCATCCTTATTTTATTTGGATAATTCTCTAATTATAATTACACTCTCAAACATCAAATTTATCGAGATACTTAAAATCTCGAATTTAATAAGTCAAAATTACTTGATATATATGATTTTTCGAAGCCTTTTACCATCATTCGGCTATTTTAGGCTACAACTTAGCTTAACCGAAAAATCATCCCTGATTTAATTTCTTTCAGCGTCATAAATCTCGCCTCGAGACACTCGTCAAGAATATACCTTTGTCCTTAGGTATCTAAGCTCTAGGGCACTCCCTGAAGTCGATTCAGCGACTTACTGCCCTCTCAACCCATTTTTCGGTATTTTAAACTCACTTAAAATACGTTGCAGCCTTATGAAAATATGGGGTATTACAATTTTTACATAAACACCCCTAAAATAATTTTACAAAAATATTAAAATTAATTTCAGGAAAAACATGTGCGTCATGCGTCCTCACGCGCTAGGTAAGTGGCCTACATTTGAAGTCCGCGCATGCACCCACGTGCCTTGTCTTCTCCCATCGTCTTCTCCGATAACAACCACCAACGACGACCTCTAACGGCTAAATAGGTTATAGGGGCTTGAAGCTCTCCCTAAGGCGACCATAATGGACCCCTTACACGTCAGAGAAACCCAGCGAAAAAGGCCTTAATGGCCAATTGCAGGTGCAACTCCGGCGATTCCCAATTTTTCGGCTAGCTTATTAAAACCCCATGAAACCTAAGCCAAACAAAGTAGTTAAAATCGGGACTTTAAGTGGGATCGAAAAAGGGTTCATAAAATCAGATCGTAAAATCGAATCGTAAAATCGTAAGATTTTAGAGACAATTAAAAATACTCTTTAATTTTTATAAATATATGTTTACAATAAAATAAGTTTATAAAAAATAAATTAATATCATTTAATAACCTGATTATTCCTTATTATCACTCAAGAGATGATGCTTCCAAAATATAACTCAAAACTAACATGTTGGTATAAGCAATTTAGAGGCAAAATATAGCTTAAAATTCTTTAGAGGATGACTCCAATATTCTCCATTATGTTTAAGTTGCAATTTATACTTGAAGCGTAAAATCGTTTAGGGGTCTCTAAAGCGAAAAATCATAAAATTGTATACCTAAAATCGGGATTTTATAGGATTTTACCCTAAGTAAGATTTTACATGGGATTTGAATCATTTGGGGGTCTCTGAAGAGTAAAATCTTAAAATCGTATGAGTAAAATCGGGATCTTAACAACAATGATGCCAAACTCTCACAAATTCTCCAGAAACGCTTCCCATAACTCAAAGAACAAAAGCCTCTTATCCCTAAGGCTTGATTCAAGCCAAAGCATGACCAATTTCTTCGATTTTTTATTTTGAACTCTCGACCCTTAACCCTTATTTATACCCATTTCGACGCTAAAATCCACCAAATCTCGATTGTTCTTATCCCTTAAACTCAAAATCTAGCTTCTAAATGATTCATCTAGCCCTAAATCATGAGAAAATGCCCTCAAAAAATCCGACCAAAATTTCGATCCCATCCGCCATTAAATCCAGTCACTTCGCCGTCGTGCTCGGCCAATGGCCATCCCTACTCTCTTCATCATCAATTGGAGGCTATCCTGGAGCCTCTAGGCGACCTTCCCGACGCCCAGCGAGGCTGGCCAGTGGTCACAGTGTAGCCAGCTGGTTTCCCACCCAGAAGTTTCATGTTTTTCACTTTTTCCCCCCTAAGTAATTTCCAACTTCATTTTTCCCTTTTCCTTCATACCCCTAGTCTTTCTAATAATTCCACTATGGCCTAAAAGTTTACACTTTCTATACTTTGGCCCGAATGCCCCTAATCGAGTGGTTTTGACCTCAAACCTTTGCGAGTCTCTTAGTTTTGTCAAATTCTACTTATCTGGGAAATTTTACCTTCCTTAACTTGCTTTGACATGTTTTGGATATTACATATTAGCCCAAAACTTTGATAAATTTCATTTTGACCCCACAATTTTCAAAAATACCTTTGATATTAAATACTGGGTATTACAGAGACTCTCGATGTAGTCACCACATGTCTCCTCTCTCCTTCCTTTATAAATAAGAGGCTCCGCCTTTGACCTTAGGTGCACACTATTAGGTACTCTCAGTACATTCTCGCACTCTCGCTCTCAAGAATTGACATAAGCATCGGAGGGTTTGTGAAGGGATACCCACCCGCGCCCCTAACGGTGCTCTCGTCTTACATGTCTCTTGGTTATCAAGGCTCTCTCAATCATCAAGACTCTCTCGATCACCAAAACTCTCAGAACACTTGGTGATGAGACTCCACTCTCAGGACACTTGGTGACAAGACTCTACTCTTAGGACACTTGATGATCAAACTCAACTCTCAGGACACTTGGTGACGAGACTCAACTTTCATAGCATTTAACTCTTAAAACCCTCAAGACTTCTATGATCAATCACACAGTTTACATTCTCCCATGATTACAAATGGAATGTTGTATTTTGGAAACAACAGGTTCGATCTAGCTTTCGCATTTGTAATTGTAACACGTATCTTAGCTATTTGATCATTGGGTTTGATAGGCTGAGAAGGTGAGATTAGCATTTTTAGGAATTGTATGTTGTACATGAATGGATGTATTGTAAAAAAAAAAAAGAATTCCTAAAATCCTAAGTTATAACACGCCCAGGAAATCAGGCGTGTTACATTTGGAATGTATATTTTTCCCTGAAATCTAAGAATACCATCTCGTATCCCAAATTCAATGTTCTTGGGCTGGCCATGCTCACCTACC
Organism: Diospyros kaki; assembly: GCA_036245055.1. Classification (NCBI taxonomy): domain Eukaryota; kingdom Viridiplantae; phylum Streptophyta; class Magnoliopsida; order Ericales; family Ebenaceae; genus Diospyros; species Diospyros kaki. Next base: position 11,125,065 of record BSEG01000011.1, on the reverse strand, counting down.
CATAGGTGTATGCACTTGTCACCCATATATGCCTCTTGTATCTCATTTACTAAATCGAGCTAAACTGAGATGCCAGCAATTAGGACGAATGATCTCTTTGGCACTACACTTACTATTAGTTGGCTAAAAGCCTCTAACAGATGCCACTCGTGGGCTATTAACTCATCCATAACTATAGTTACATTCCTACTCAAAGCGTCAGCCACCACATTGGTACTCCTCGAGTGATACTGAATGGTGTAGTCATAGTTCTTCAGAAATTTCATCCACCGTTGTTGCCTAAGGTTTAGCTCCTTTTGCGAGAACACGTACTTCAGGCTCATGTGGTCCATGAACACTTCAAATGTTTCACCATACAGGTAGTGCCTCCACAGCTTTAGAGCATATACCATAGCCGCTAGTTCCAAATCATGCTTTAGGTAATTTACTTCTTATCTTTTCAGTTGATGTGACCCATATGCAATCACTTGACCATGTTTCATTAACACGTAACCCAGGCCAATTTTTTAGGCATCCGTATATACGACATACCCTCTGAGCCCACTTCGCATAGCTAAGACTGGTACTGAAGTCAACCTAGCCTTAAGCTCTTGAAAAGCCTTTCTCGCATTTGGCAGTTCATTCATATTTGACTCCATTCTGCATAAGTCTTGTCAGAGGTGCAACTATCTTTGAAAATCCTTCCATGAATCTTTGATAGTATCTTACCACCCTAGAAAACTTTGTATCTTAGTTATATTAGTCAGCTTTTTCCATCCTTGAATAGCCTCAATCTTAGCTGGATCTACCACAATCCCTTCTACCAATACCATATGTCCCAAAAATGCCATTTGGGATAGCCCTAACTCATATTTGGAAAACTTAGCATACAACTAGTGCTCCTTAAGGGTTTCCATTTCCTTGGGATGTGGTAGTCCTAATACATCTTCTAGAAATACATCTCGAATTCTTGTATAATCCACACCTCCTTGACCCTAGGAGTCTCCTAATCCACTAATTGATCACTAGCTAGGTACCCATACGCTTCTTTGTTCAGTAGTTTGACTACTTTATGTGCCAAAATTATTCTCCTTTCCTCGGGATTACTCTGTCCCCTAAATTTGACCAGTTCTCCCCTGGAGTTTCTTACAGTCATCATTTTCCTTCGAGATTCCACGTTGGCATCATATTTGCACAGAAAATCCATTCTTAGAATGACATCAAAGTCATTCGCATCTAGTAATATTAGGTCAACTTAAAATTTATCGCCACTTATACCAATCTCGCAATCTTCAATTAACTGTGATGTCTCTATGGTTTTTCCCATAAGGGTTGAAATAATCAGCAAATACCTTAAAGGTTTGTCTTCTATCTCCAAATCCCCAGCTAATGCATGCGAAATAAATAAATGTGTAGACCCCAAGTCTATTAATGCATGCACAAGGGTTTCTAGTATAAGAAGCATACCTTGTATGACTGCAGGATCTGTCCCTGCATCTTCCTTTGTCAAATTAAAGACACGTCCCTGGCAGGTCCCAACTTCTCAACTTACTCGTTTCTCTTATATTCTCAACTTGCTCGCTTGCCTGTCTGACTTTCAGCCTCTGCGGATAGTCCCATGCGATTGCCCTGGTTGCTTGCACTTGAAACATATGATCCTCCCTAAATTTCCCACATAAGGCATTTCCTTCTTCTTGGGACAATCTCTTCCACGTGTCATTCCCCACACACAAAGCAATGAATCGACCTTACCAAGCATTTCCTCCCTGAGTTGTTTTTCTTGCACTGAGGGAACCGATTGCCGCCTTGAAAATTTCTATTCCTTGGTTTAGGCACAATATTCCCTTTTGTCTCCTCAGACCTTATCAATCTCAACCGTAGGAGATTTCTTTCCCTTATTAGAGCTCAGTTCAAAGCTTCCTCATAGGTGTCAATGGACCAAGTACTCAAAGCGTGTTGTAAATCCAATCGTAATCCAAATAAGAACTTTTGTGCCTTCTGTAATTTGTCCATGTAATACCCATGAAATTCTTGAGGTTATAAATGACCTTTTATGAAGTGTAAGTGGAATTTTTGAAAAATTGAGGCTATAGGAACACTAACACAGTTTTAAGTGACTGAATCGACTGAAAGGAGTACCCCAAACCCTAGATATCTAAGCAAAATGGAATAGTACTGACAAGTGACTCGAGGCATGATTTTAGGTGTCAAAAGAAGTTGGATCAGGAACGATTTTCGGTACAACTATGGATCAGAGTGAGAAAATTGAATCGACATAGAAAACTTCCAAAAAGTCAACAGAGTACCTTGAGGACCAATAAATTATATGTAGAACAACCCTTACACAATTTTGAGTTAAAACAAAGGGATTTGGGGTCAAAACAATCAACGGGGCCAAAGTATAATTTACTCATTTTACCCGAGGGAGGTCAAAAAGATAGTTTTTCAGGAATTTCAAGGATTAAATGAAGAGTACAAAACTTGTGGGCCTTAGTGCTATTGTTAGAAAGATCAAGGGCCCCAAGGAAAGGGGCAAATCAAGATTGGAATAAACAAAGGGAGCAAAGTTTAATAAATTGAAAATGCAGTGTGAACATAACAAGAAATCGGTCGCCAAACTGCCACTGCATGTGGAGGCTATTTTTGGAAATGGGACAACCGAGAAAGGTCTGGGGAAGGTCGTATCTGACGCTAGGAGGCTTGGGGGCCAACCCTTGGCCTCTTATTGGTTGCAAAACAGCCGGATTTTACCTATAAATAACTAGGTTTTTGGCTAAAACTTAGCACACAAATTACTCACGATTGAGAGTGATTCGAAGGGAGTGGATAAAGGGCTTTTGATCCTTGCATCAAGGGGAGGTAATCTGAAGAATTTGGAGCGATTTGGAGCACATTTGGAGGTTGTTCAAGGCTCGGCCAGAAACACGAGGTGGACCGCCAAGGCCGACCTGCAACTACTCGTTTATCGCCTTTTCTGGTGAGTTTTTGGGCAACCAATTGTGCCATTGTGATTGAATAAGGGAGATCTATAAGGGGGTGGGATTAGTTCGGCCAACAGAGTAGTCAGCAGCTGTCGAAAAAGAGGAAGAAGATCTGCACGTGGGCTGCACGCCTTCTTCCACACGCAGGCATGTGCTTAGCGAGTGAGGGTGTATGGGCTAGGGGAATTTTTGGAATTTTTCTTTAGTAATTTTCTTAAATTATTTTAGGAATTATCATGTTGAAAAATTTGAAAAAAAGTTTGAGGAGATAATTATTTTGAATTATTGCGGTGAAAACTAGAAGAAAAATAGAGGAAATTATGAAACATTAAGGAAAAATGGATTTTGATGCTCTTTTAATTAAATATGGTGTTTAAGGAGTGTCATGGTTCGAGGTTGAGTATAAGTATGGGTGTTTAAAATGTGGCACACAAATCGAGGTCGTGCACGAGGATTGAGGCATTTTGAATACGTTCGAGGTGAGTGGTTCATCCCAAAATTTGGTAGACTTGTGAGTGTTCTACCTAGAAACTTGGTTTTGGCTCGTGAGTGTTCCTACTTTAAACTTGATTTTGTTGTGAGTGGTTCTATCCCAAAATTTGGTAGACTTCTGAGTGTTCTACCTCGAAACTTAGTTTTCGCTTGTGAGTGGTCATACTTTAAACTTGATTTTATTGTGAGTGGTTATATCCCATAATTTGGTAGATTTGTGAGTGTTCTACCTAGAAACTTGGTTATAGCTTATGAGTGTTCCTACTTTTAACTTGATTTTGTTGTGAGTGGTTCTATCCCAAAATTTGGTAGACTTGTGAGTGTTTACCCCAAAACTGGATTTATTGTGGGTGTTACTACCTTAAAACTTGGTATTTGTGCTACCTAAATGTGTTGTCATTTCATGCAAAATGGTTTTGTTACATGCAAAAGGTAATCGATGATGGTTGGTTTCATGAGGGAAGTTCGTCCCTAAATGTTTTGTACTTGTGCATTATATGTTATAAAATGTTGTTTATATGATACATTGAGTTATGATATGTGACATTCTCATGCATTTTGTGTTGTTTATATGGAATGCCAGCCTGGAATGCTGTTTGGATAGTCAGTCATAATTCCCCAATGGTGATGCTGAAAGAATATATAGGGGTATCTTGTGCTGAAGTCCATGCCGAGATAGTCACTTGGGTTCTCCCGCCAGGCCGTATAGTCAGGGAAGTTGCACTAGAATGACTAGGTGGTCCATATGGGATTTGGGTTAGGATTGGGTAATGGTTCCTGAATGCTTTTGACTGGGAATGTAATCCCTGACGTAACTGTGGTGAGCCAGGTTCCTGCGTTGATGTGACCCTCCTGGGTCGGGAGTGATAACGATTGTTCCCGAGATGTTGGGGAGATGTGTAACACCCTAAATTTTCTGAGCGTGTTATAACTTAGGATTTCGGGAATATAATAATTTTTCATACCACAATCACTGTCATACATCACACAAATTCCCAAAAATCCTAATTTTCACCTCCTCAACTTAACAAACCCAAAATTAAATAGCTAAGACAGGTGTTAAAATTTCAAATGCGAAATCTAGATCGACCCTGATATGGTTCACAACCATAATGCTTTATTTATCATAAATAAAATCATTCAAAACGTCTACAAAAGGTATTACATGGACATCATCTCTCACAAGTGATAAATAAACATCTTAAACATATCTGAATCATACATAGGTTCGCATATAAACATAGGTATGATAAACATGCTACAAGCAGCAAAATAAACTTATTCTTCAGCTACCTCCTTTCCCTTAGAGCTACTCATCGAACCTGGAACGTTTGAGTATTCCAGGGACATAGTCCAATTAGAAGATGAATCTTCTAGTGAGAAACTCTAAAAAAAAAATAGTTTATATCGATCCATGATCAGGTGTAAAATGTATGAGAAGACAACGAGAACTACTCCGAGGTGCCTCGTGAACACGTTAGCCTCTTCCAACGAGAGCTTTCTCAATGGCGCACGCATAGCACCTCTCGGGAGGTCCCTATCCATGTCACTTCGTCCCGATCTCATAGAACTCATGCAAGCACAACATCCATTGTTCCTTAAACTCACGGTCATCCCCACGAGAGCTTTCTCGATGGCGCACGCATAGCGCCTCTCAGGGGATATCCGACTTTTACCCTCGGCCAACAACAAATAGGTACAACAGTATGGCCACACAAATTTTATAAATGTAACAGTTAAAAAGCTAATAGCATATATTTTTCAGGAAAATACATTTCATATATGTAACATGATTTCACGTAAGAGAAAAGAAAATAGGATTTGGAGTATGGGAGTCTCACCATACAAGTTTATCTCTTAAACGGTACGGTTTCACTGCAAACGGCCTAGATTTCTATAGAAAACACATATTTTGGTAAACCTAACCTCAAATAGTTATACATAGGGTTGAGGGGCATTAAATTAGGGGCATAACTGGAAAATTTGAAGGAAAATGGGCCTCTCACGTGCCCTCTCGCGCCCTCGAAGGGTGGATCACGTGCCTTCACGTGCAGCCACTTCCGACGAGTGTATCTCACGCGCTGCTACTAGATTTCAGACATCATTGTGTCGTTTTCGTATTTCAGCCATATCTCCCTCATTTTAACTCCAATTTGAACCTACACGACCCTCTCTTCCCCTATACAAGATTATCAAAACAAATTGGACTTACCTTGCTTTTTTTCTAACTGATTTTGTTGAATTCTGGCGAAGGCTTGTAACTCCGATGAGGCTCATTCTTCCCTGGCTTCTCCTTCGATTTCTTCCCGCCTTCTTCCCGAACTCCTCCTCTCTCTCTAGAGAAAGCTCCTCCTCTTAGAGTGCTTCACTCCTCAAAGCTCTCTTGAATGGTTTGAGAACAACCCATGGTGCCTTTTTATAGAATTCTTCAACCAATCACATTATGTCACTTGTCACAATCTAAGCCATGGACTCCAAAGACTCAAAGCCATAATTGAGTAGCTTTTGAAATCCAAAGCTAGAATGAATTGAACTTTTAAGATCCAAGGTAATACCCCAAAGTTCTTCCAAATAACATTTTTGCCCTTTTTTCAAGTCCCCAACTTTAATATTTTACCACACGAGCTTATATTTTCATCCTTATTTCATTTGAATAATTATCTAATTACAATTACACCCTCAAACATAAAATTTATCAAGATATTTAAAATCTCAAAATTAATAACTCAAAATTACTCGACACATATGATTTTTCGAAGCCCCTTACCGTCATTTGGCTATTTTAGGCTACAACTTAGGTTAACAGAAAAATCGTCTCTGATTTAATTTCTTTCAGTGTCATAAATCTCGCCTCGAGATGCTCGTCAGAAATATACCTTTGTCCTCAGGTATCTAAGCTCTAGGGCACTCCCTACGACTGATTTGGTCACTTGTTGCCATTTCAAACATATTTTTCGATAATTTAAACTCACTTAAAATACATGGCATTTTCATGAAAATATAGGGTATTATAAGATGCGTTGACCTTGCCTCTCTTAAGCTAAGACCGCGTTGTGTTAGTGTGTTGGTGTGGTGACGTGGCCTTTAGAGAGATTGCTCATTCCTCGTGGTAAGGTTAAGCACTGTGTGGGATTCTCTTAGGGTAGGGCTTGCCGAGTCGTGTTGGTTTATTTCATGTCTTGCATTCATTCATGAAAACATGCTTTTGAACTCTCACTTAGATGATTCATCATCTAATATGGACTTTGTCCCTAGAATATTCAAACATTCCAAGTGAAGGCAGCGATGCGAAGGGAAAAGGGATTACCGAGGAGTGACTACAATTAGTGGATAGTTTATAGTATGTTGTTTTCAATTATGTTGTTTATTTTGATGTCGTCATCTAAAACATTGGTTTGGCTTTATGTTATGAATAAAGTGATTTTGGTTATGTTTCTATTGAGGTTTCAATCTAGCTTCTGCATTGAGGTGATTTACCTATCTTAGTTTATTAACGATTCTAAGTTGATATGCTGGGAAGGTGTAACGGGATCTTCGAGGAACGATTTTTGTGTTGAGTTTCCATTGGGAAAAAAAATATATATCCTCGAAATCTTATGTCACTTAATGCCCTAGGAGAGCAGGGTGTTATAGTCCGCCTCGTACATTAGCACATACTTAATGAGTTAGGTGAATTTTGTATCATACTGAGTTACTGACATGTCCCCAATTTGCTTTAAGTTCATAAACTCCCAACTTTTCTCTGTCTCCAACTCTAAGAAAAATATTTTGCATTGAAGGCTTTCTTGAATGCCTCCCCTGTCACCGCCTGAGCCTAGCTAGACCCTAACCGTTGTCCTTAATTGGAATAAGGTCGCTACAAAGCTCGCCCCATGGTTTGCCACCATTTCCTGGCTTCCTTTTCTAGCATAAAGGTGGCACAATTTTCTTTCTCTACATCACCACATTGTAAGTGCTAAGGCAATTCCTCTGTTTGCTCTAGCCAATATTTGACTACGTGGGTTCATCACTTGGTCTTCCCTTAAATGTAGGTGATTGTTGCCTTTGATATTTTTATAGCATATTCTTTGAACACTTGGTTGGTTCTTCTCTGGTTACATAGGTTAGGAGATTCTCTATAACTCCCTCCATCCTATCCAATTGTCCCTTTGGAACAGTGGATTCCCTTACTTGTTCCTTACTCCTTATATTGCTACTACCGAGGTGATTGCAGTGATGTATTTCATTATCACTGTCATCTTTGATCCTTCGATTAGGTGTGATATGTAATACCCCATATTTTCATAAGGTTGCCACGTATTTTAAGTGAGTTTAAAATACCAAAAAAGTGGCTCGATAGTAAAATAAATCATCGAATTAGATATAACGAGTGCCCTAGAACTTAGATACCTAAGGAAAAAGGTATGGCATTGACGAGTGTCCCAAGACGCGATTTATGATGCTAAAAGAAATCAAATCATAGACGATTTTTGATACAGCTAAGTTATAGCATGAAAAATTGAATGGTTGTAAGGGATCTCCAGGAAGTCAACGAAACCCTGAGGGGGTTCCGATTTACATAAGGATCAAGCCTGAAGTGATTTTAAGATAAAACAAAGCTTTTGTGAGGGTGCAGGGTTGAAATCGTCCTTATCGAGTAAGCTTGGAGTTATTAATTTTTCATTTTATGTATCGTAATGCAAATTAATTTGATGTTTAAGGATGTAATTTCAATTAGAGAATTACCCAACCGAAATAAAGATGAAATTAGAAGTTCATGTGGTAAAATATCAAAGCTTGAGGACTTGAAATAAGGGTCAAAATGGAATTTGGAAGAAGCTTGGGGTATTAGATTTGGATTTCAAAATTCATTCCATTCTAGTTTTGGATTTCAAGCAACATTCAATTATAGATTTGATTCTTTGGAGTCCAAAGCTTATGTTGACACAAATGGCATCATGTGATTGGTCTGATAAATCTATGAATAAAGGCCATGGGTTGTTCTCATATCATTCCAAAGGAGTTTTGAGGATTGAGGCATTCTAAGGTGAGGAGCTTGCTCTTGAGAGAGGGGAGGAAATTCTGCAAGGAGAAGGGAAGAAATCGGAGGAGAAGCGGGGGAGAACGAACCTAATCGGAGTTTCAGGTCTTTGCCAAAGTTCATCCCAAATAGTCAGAAAAAAAGTAAGGTAAGTTTATTTATTTTTTTTAATAATCCTGTAGAGGGGGAAGAGAGGGACCCGTAGGTTCAAACGAGGGTCAAATCAGAGTTAAAATGAGGGAGATATGACCGAAATATGAAAATAGCGTAGTGTTATCATGGTAGCGCGTGAATTACACGCGCTGAAAAGAGGATGAGCGTGAAGGCGCATTGGTCACCTTCCCAGGGTGCATGAAAGCGCGTGTGGGGTCCTCTTTCCTTGAAATTTTTCAGTTATGACCCATATTTAATGCCCTTCAACCCTATATAAAAATATTGGAGGTTAGGTTTGCCAAAACTTGTGTTTTCTACAGAAACCTAGGTCGTTTGCTGTGAAATTGTAACTTCTAGGGACAAACCTTCAAAGTGAGACTCCTATACTGCAAATCATATTTTTTGTTCTCTTATGTGAGACACCTATTGCATTAAATGTGTTTTGTGAGATTCATCTACACAAACTCCTATTGTTCTCTTACATGAAATCATGTTTCATATATGAAATGTATTTTTCTGGAAATATATGTTGTTCTCTTTTAACTATTGCATTTATAAAATCCATGTGGTCATATTGTTGTACCTATTTGTTGTTACTCGAAGGTAAAAGTATGGAGATCCCCTAAGAAGCACTATGCGTGCGCCATCAAGAAAGCTATCATGGCGAAGACCGTGAGCCTAAGCGACAGTGGATGTGGTGCTTGCATCAGTTTTATGAGGTCAGGCTAGGGTGGCATGGTTAGGGACCTCCCGAGAGGCGCTATGCATACGCCATTGAGAAAGCTCTCGTTAGAGGAGGCTAACATCTTCATAAGGCACTTGGGAGTAGTCCTCGTTGTTTCCTCATATGTTCTATACCTGTTCATGCATTTATATAAATTGTTTTGGAGTTTCTCACTAGAAGATTCATCTTCTTATTGGACTATGTCCCTGGAATATTCAAACGTTCTAGGTTCGACAAGCGACTCTAAGGGAAAGGAGGTAGCTGAAGAATAAGTTTAATTTGCTGTTTGTAGCATGTTTGCCACATCTTTGTTTATGTGCGAACCTATGTATATTTTGGATATGTTTAAGATGTTCAGTTATCACTTGCGATAGATGATGTCCATGTAATGCATTTTGTAGACGTCTTGAACGATTTCATTTATGATAAATAAAGTATTATGGTTATGTACCATACCAGGTTCGATCTAGCTTCTGTATTTGTAATGATATCACCTGTTTTAGCTATATGATTATCGAGTTTGCTAGGCCGAGAAGGTGAAATTAGGATTATTGGGAATTGTATGTATATCAGTCATTGTGGTGTGAAGAAAAAAAGAAAGAAAAAGAAAAATTCCTGAAATCCTAAGTTATAACACACTCGAAAAATTTGAGGTGTTACATGATAGGAGCATTGTTTCCTTGTTACCTAGTGGTAACCATCTGTAAGGAAAGAAGAAGCAACATCTCATTCTAAGAAAAATCATTACTCAAAAGGAATTTTATTGCATCACAACCCTTCTGCCAAGTACAACATACGATAATTAAAAAGAAAAAGAACACAACTATAAGCATCAGATGACTAGGAGGAAATTTATCCATGGCTTTTTCTAGGGATCAATCAACTTCCAGACCTACAACCATGTCATCCTCAGACTCTACTATCGGTCCATCAGGGTTGTTGTGCTCGATCACATCCTCTTCCTCGTCTAAGCTTATCTCGTAACGACTCGTTAGAGGGCCTAGAGTTTTTATTGAAGTTTATTTATATGTGTTTGGAGTTTTTGGTTTAAGTAGAATTTTAGATTCGGCGAAAATTTTGAAAGAGCATAAGGACAATTTTGAAAATTAGAAAAAAAAAAATGTGCATGTGATATGATAAGGTTAAATTTGGAAAGATAAATAATTGATCGAATACGTGAGAGATTAGGATTTATGTTAAAAAGTCAAAGTAAGATGGGATTAGGATTTATGTTGAAAAGTCAAAGTAAGATAGGATTAATATTTATGTTGCAAATCAAAGTAAGATGGGATTATGATTTATGTTAAAAAGCCAAGGTAAGATGAGATTATGATTTGTGTTGAGAAGTCAAAGTAAGATGGGATTATGATTGGTGTTGAAAAGGTATATATATATATATATTTATATATATGCTAGATGTTGTATGATAGTAAAATGAGGATTATTATATGTAAGCATATTGGATAAGGATTAAGGTGTTAAGTAAAAGATTGGATTGGGAGAGGTGAATTACAATTAAAGTAGGAGTCAAAATTGGACGGGGACTTGGGTGCATATAATTTTAAATTGTGATGATAGTATTAAATGGGATTTAGATTATGTGGAATTTTGAATTTTAGAAAATAATAAATGGGAAGATAATTACAAAAAAAATATGAGGATTTGAAGATAAATCCGTGCAACAAGATATTAAGAGCTTGAAATCGTGAAGTTGATAAAGGATTAGAAGTTTGAAATTGTAAAAAGATTAGGACTTGTAAAGATTGTTAAAGGATTCGGAGTTGAAAGGGTAAAAGGATTAGGACTTGTGAAGTTGTTAAAGGATTAGGAGTTGAAAATGTAAATGGATTAGGACTTTTGGGTTTCTCCTCTATATATAGCCCCATACAGCTTATATTTTTCTTCACACTGCAAGAAGAAGAAGAGAGTCCAAGAAGTTGTAACACTGTGAAGATTTTAGTAGAAGTTGTGTTGCAAATTTCGAGTCCAGTTAAGAATTATAAGGAAAGTTCTCACTACCTCTTTTTCTTTTAGAGGCAGTTCTGCCTCCTCCTCGGTAATTTTAGGAGAAGAGGTGCTATAGTAGTGGTATCTGAGCAGGGTTTTTGAGGTGTCTCCCATACACACATAGGATGTTGGGTAGAGTTAGGATTCTTACCCTAAGTGATGATGCAGGAAGATGAGAGGTAGAAGTGAATGACCCCAGACTCATAGTTAGGTTGCTTCTATTCCAGATGAAGTCCCAGAGTCCACACTTGGCGCACCATGAGTATCAAGTAATGATTGAGGTATGTCTAGCAATTGGATACTAGTTTGGATAAGAACCCCATAGTAAAAATGATTATGTATATTTGATGATGTTATTTTAGTTCGAGGAATGCTCTAGATGTAATGTCATGGTTTAGATAAGGTTATGGAGATTAGTAGAGGAAGTGCGTTGTTATTAGATTTGAATAGCAATGGCACCAACACCAAGAGGAGGGTGAATTGGGTTGTTTTAAAAATTTAATTGAATTTGAAAATCCCTTTGATGAAAAATGAGATTTTAGTGAAGTGAGGATTAATGAAATGCTTGAAACAATAAATGAAACAAATAGCACAAGCATATAAGAGACACAACGATATATAGTGGTTCGGCTTAAACCAAGCCAGCTCTACTACCTTAGCTTCTCACTAAGGATTTTTCAATCAATTCACTAAAAATCTCCAATATCTCCGGATAGGCCCTCTAGCAACAAGCTAGGAAATTACAACCTCTTGCTTATACAAGCAAGCCCTCTAGCAACAAGCTAGGTAATCAACCCCTTGCTTCAATAAGCAACTCTTCTAGCACGACAAGCTAAGAATCAAAATCCTCCTATAAGCAATGTAGGCCCTCTAGCAAAACAAGCTAGGAAAATTACAAAGAGATACAAGATAGGAGAGGATCTAAGAAACAAGATTCTCAGTTACAAATTCTCTCAAAATAAAGACAAGGCTTGATAATGAATTTAACACAATGAATACAAAGTCTTGAAAAGAGAACAAATTTACTAATGAAGCACAACAATGATCTTGGCACTTGGGAGCTTATAATGTAATCTCTTGGTTGGTTTGAATCACCCATTTTGTAATACTCGAGAATGGTTTGAGGTTATAAATAATATTTAATGATGGGCATAAGTGGAATTTGCAAAAACATGAGACTATAGGATACACTAACGTAGCTTTGGATGATCGAATTAGCCGAAAGGAGTACCTCGGACCCTAGAAGATTAAGGAAAATTGTATAGTATAGACGAGTGATTTAAATTATGATTTTTAGTGATGAAAGAAATTAGATCGGGAACAGTTTTCGGTACAGCTGTCGACCAAGCTGAGAAAACCAAATCGACATAGAGAACATCCAAAAAGTCGATGGAGCACGTCAAGGACTAATATTTTAGGTATAGAACAACCCTTAAGTGATTTTGGGTTGAATCGAATGGATTTAAGGTCAAAATGATCAATCGGGCCTAATTGTAATTTTCTAAATTTACCCGAGGGAGGCCAAAACAGTAATTTTTTAGAAGTTTCAAGGATCAAATGAAGAGTACAAGACTTGTGGGTCGTGGTGATGGTGTTCGAAAGATTAGGGGTAGCATGGAAAGGGTTAAAATGAGATTAGATGAAAACATGGGGTGAAAGTGTAATAAAACAAAACTTTACAATGTGAACGCAAGGGAGAAGACGGTCGCCGCACTACAATGTGAAGGTTGTTCATGAAGCACCGCGCGTGATGATGAACTTGGAAAAAAAAATATTCCTTGAAATACTCTTATAGTAACACGTCTTGCGATGCGGGGTGTTACAATTGGTATCAGAGCCCTAGGTTAAAACTCTTGGATGGTTTGGCTAGGTTGTTGAACTTAGCATGGTCAGAACTATTGAATGAGAATTAAAAACAGGATTATGAATTCTGAAAGACATTCAAAATGTAGATGAAAATGGTATGGAGACCCTGAAGAGATGAGAGTTGAGGTGTTTAACTTGAATATACTTTCAGCGACAAGAGAAGACGAACAAGTTCTATTCACATCTTTTTGGAAATTAGGAAGCCAGTAATAGGAGTGGTTGAAAGGACATAAACATATGATCGACAAAATGTTAGAAGAATGAGTACTTTGGAGATTTTGGTACAACTTGAAGTATAGTATAAATCTCTTTTGGAAGAATCTTACTGAATCGTCTTAGTACCCCCTCTCGATTGGGACATGTTAAATAATAGTGATGTCATGCCCTGACAAAGATAAGTGAAACGATGGAGACTATTAGGAGAACTTGTCAAGGGCATGGGAAAGATGAACGGTTTGAAGATCTTAAGGTTAAGATAGATATCTGAAGTGGGGACTTAAGAAGAATGGATTCAGTTAGGGCCAACTAGTGAAAATCCCGAAAGGAGACTTAGGGGAAAAGAAACTGGTAGATCATAAAGACAAAATCCCTGCTTGGAGACTTGGGAATTTTTGATTGAAGTCTTTGAGGTTATTAATTGGAGAAGACTAGACCTTGCTAAGTGGTAGAATGTTGAATTGGGAGTTAGCATCCAACGATGTGATTCGAATGTCTGGTTGGTACGATAGCCATAACCAAGGATCCCTGAGATTAGGAAACTGTAAATTGAAGATCAGTAGTCAAAATTCTTCTCGCTAAATGATTGGGTTATCTAGTGGTTATTAAGAGTAAGCGAGTTGGGGATGTTTAGTCTGATATGATATAATCTAATGATAAATTAGGTTTGTGAACAGATAGTATGAAGAATCGAGGGAAAGAACGACTTGATATAGATCCCGAAAAAACGATCTGCAGTGAGCAACCCAGGATGATTCGATAAAAGCTTCTGAAAATAGAATTTGAGGATTTTAGGAATCCAAAATTGTTGATGGGGATATTGAGACAGAGAAACCGGAATTAATGACAGAGGAAATAAGGAAATATTACCTTAAGAAAATGACTCATAGGAATGAGACGTATGGTTCCATAGGTTATTCAAAGGTAATGAGGGTCAGGATGTAGCCTTGAGTCTTATGGAAGTTTTAGTAAAGGAATAGTTGTAATGAGGACATTAACCCAAGATCAGACGAGAAAATCAAATCAAGACTAATTGAGGATTGAATCCTTATTTGAGGTGTTTAGAAGTTTTTCTCGGTAGTAATTGACTTGAATAAAATGCTCTAGGTTATAGTGAGAATTTTCCTTTTGAGTGAAATCATGGTGATTTAGGATTTTGGAATTTCGAACAGTGACTACGAGACAAAGAGGGATCAACTGTAAATCAACTATAGTTAGGATCAAGATGCGACCAAAAGTTATTAAGATGTGAAACATAAAGTTCACATGTTTCGAGGATTAGAATTTTCCCTTGGAAGTTGAAAGAATCTTTGGCTTATAGAGAATTTGCGAAATGAAACCTTACTTGATGATCTTGAGTTAGTAGGGATCAATGATAGATTAGAGAATTGTGATTTAGGATGAACCTTGGAGATTAGAAAAAATTTGGGATAAGAGAATTGTGAGTTTGACTATGATGTTTCTAAGGAAAATGTACGCGTACTGTATATACTTGGAGATAAAAAGATATTTCAACTTATGGAGATGATGTTATTTTAAGCTTGAAATGACCCTAGCCGATTTAAGAAGATTCAAACTCAAAAGAAAAATAGTTAGCGTAACGATGATTGTCAAGGACTAAGGGGTAATCATAAAAGTCCTGACTTGAGTTTTAAGGCACCAAGCAATGAGATGGGACTTGCTAAAGCTTAATTAAGCTCGTAAAGATATCTTGGGACATGACTAGACCTTAACAAGTTAAAGTTAATCTTAATAGGTTCCAAGAGAGAAATAGGATTGATGATTCATAAAGTGAGGTGTTAGGTTGGAACAAGATATCAGAAACATACATAGGAGAGCAGAGCTTTTAGAACTAGATTTGTGATAGTTAGAGCACATGATCGTGACAAAAGGAGTGTAATTTTTGAATACAATAATAGCGCTGGGTGAATTTCTAGTGATTTTGGAGGAAATGATTATAGCACCTGTAAGGGTAGCAACCAGAACGTGAAATTCCATGATAAATTGGAAACGAAAGAAGATTAGATTGTGGAAGAAAATTCGAGGTATTAGGAATGGTAAGGACAAGGGTGCACTACTCAAATTGAGTGGTATCTTCTTTAGAAAAGAAAATTAAGGAATTTGGATTAGTACTAGTAGAACCACTGTAGCTCTCGGAGATGGAATAAGGAATTCTAGCATAACGATAACACCATTGGTGTTGGCCTGTAACAATGGATCTGAGCCTAGGGACCAAGGCAGAGGACTGGTGGTTGGCTTGCGGTTTGGGGTGCAATACCCACGAGTCGGAGCAACACAGTGAACTGTGGAGACGGTCAGATGCCAAAGTTTGGGCAGCACTGAGGACGTTATGTAGGGTTAGAGTCCAAGTTCCAAGGGACTGGAGCATCGTGGCAGGATCCCTAAAGGGTAAAAGCTTGAAAGGTGACCAAAGGAGGATAGTTGTTATAGTTAAAGAGAATTGAAAGAATGAAATGTAATCTCGAGTGATGAGATAATGTTTAGCAGACTATTACCAGAAATTTACGATTCTTCTAGGATAATTAGACCTAGACAGAGCTCGTGAGGTTATGGTTACTCGGTTATGGTTACTCAGAAGTGATAAGTGGGCCTGGGAAAATTTTAGGAGCTGCGGTGAAATAGTAAATCACGTTCGTGGGATGAGATAGGTCATAACCAAGAGTGGAATTATCCCTAGTATAGGCATGTGATTTGGTTTGCTTAGGAAACGTGTTTCCAGGATTAGGCAAATGATAGGACGGTTATTTCCCCGAACATGGCCTTTGGGAAGGATTAAATCCAAGGTGTTAATTGAGTTTCTGATAGACCTAAATTGATGATTTGTGTGACAAGCCACAAAGGGCTAAGAAATTATTTCTAAAGTTAATGTGTAATCGAGGTCTTGATAATTGAGAAAGGTACGCTGAGTTAGTTCAATGTTATCAATTTCTGTGCAATCATGGCAGCTAAGTTAGTTCAATCTTTGTATGATCATGACATATGCATGGGTTGGGAGAACTACCAATCAAATAAAATAAGTTTTGAGGACTCGATTAGAAGTGATATTAGGTTTTATAAACTATTTTGGGGTTTGTGTAGCCGCAGGTATTGAGCTACAACGGGATATTCTGAAAGATAAGAAATGAGTCTAGTAAACTCAAACCATATGGAGATGTAAGTTATGAATGATTGTTAAGGACTAGAAATGGTATTTAGGATATTGCAATCAGGAGTCATTAGCAATAGTGGTAATATAATTATCACGAACCAAATTTTGAGGACGAAATTTAATAAGGGGGGAGAATGTAATACTTGAGAATGGTTTAAGGTTATAAATAATATTTAATTATGGGCATAAGTGGAATTTACGAAAAAATGAGACTACAGGGTACACTAACGCAGCTTTGAACGATCGAATTAGCCGGAGGGAATACCCCGGACCCTAGAACATTAAGGAAAATTGTATAGTGTCGATGAGTGATTTAAATTATGATTTTTAGTGATGAAAGAAATTAGATCGGGAACAGTTTTTGGTACAGTTGTTGATCGGGCTGAGAAAACCAAATCAACATATAGAACATCCAAAAAGTCAATGGAGCACGTCAAGGACTAATATTTTAGGTATAGAACAACCCTTAAGTGATTTCGGGTTGAATCGAATGGATTTAAGGTCAAAATGATCAATCGGGCCTAACTGTAATTTTCTAAATTTACCCGAGAGAGGTCAACACGGTAATTTTTCAGAATTTTCAAGGATCAAATGAAGAGTACAAGACTTGTGGGTCGTGGTGATGGTGTTGGAAAGATCAGGGGTAGCATGGAAAGGGTCAAAATGAGATTAGATGAAAACATGGGGTGAAAGTGCAATAAAACAAAACTTTGCTATGTGAACGCGAGGGAGAAGACGGTTGCCGCACTGCCACGCACGTGGAGGCTGAATCCGGGATGGGATGGCCAAGGGTGACCTGGGGGAGGTGGTAGCCGGCAGTAGGAGGCTTGTGGACCAAGCCATGGCCGGTGATTGGCTGGAAGAAGCTCGAATTTTTAGTATAAATAGAGCCGAGGGTTTCGAATTTTTGAAGCACAAATCAACCGTATTTTTGGATGATTTTTAGAGCCTTGATAGAGGGCTTTCGGTAGCGAGGGATCAAGGATCACTTTGGGATCATTTTTAGGCATTTTAGAGTGAGTTTGGTGACCGTTTGAAGCTCGGCCGAGGGTTGGAGGCAGTCCACCACCGCGACCTATAACTCGTTTTTCGATGCACTTTTCGGTGGCTTTTCGACCTGAAACCGGTGGGGTTGTGATCGACTCTTCAAGGGCTTTAAGGGGGTACCAGTTTCATGGCCATTGGAGCAATCGTCGACGACTGGTTCGAGGAAGAAGACGGTGGCGCGTGAAGCCACGCGCCAACCTTCACCCTTACACACGCGCCAAGCGCATGAGGGCACGTGAGCAAGGGTATTTTGGTAATTTTAACTCCAGTATTTTTATTTAATTATTTTAGGAATTATGGTGTTGAAATATTTGAAAAATAGTTTAGGAAATAATTATTTTGGGATTATCGAGGTGAGAAATGGGAGAAAATAGAAGAAATTATGGAAAAATTAAGGAAAATAGATTTTAATGCTTCCTTAATTAAATATGGTGTTTAGGAAGTGTTGTGGCTCGAGATTGAGTGTAAGTTCAAGTGATTACGACTTCGCACGCAAATCGAGGTAGTGCACGAGGATCGAGGTATTCTGAATGCATGCAGGTGAGTGGTCTAATTCTAGCTTTACCTTATCTTGAAAATGTTTTGGAATGTGTGTAGTGGGTTCAGGTGAGCGGGCTTATCCTCTCGAACCTAGGTTACACGCAATTGGACTGGTTCTAGTGAGCGGTTATACTCTCCAGAACTTGGGTTGTTTTGTAAAGGCGTTTCTCTTATGTACTTGTGGCACCATTTGTATATTGAACATGTGGTATATTGCATCACTGTTTTTACTTATAAAAGAGTTGGTGCATGGCTTGTGATTTTCATATCATCGGGGTATTGATAGTCGTGTCGGTGTTGTGTCCGTGTGGGACGGGATGGGGTCTTCTTGAGAATGGGCCAAGGTTAATCCTGGTGATCGGGTGATATGGTAGGGCACTCGGGACTGGTGCTGGTGATCGGGTGACACGGTAGGGCATCTGAGGCTAGTGTTCGAGTGACATGGTAGGGCACTCGAGGATTAAGTATGTCGTAGCAAGGTCAACCCCAACGTTGTGTGGAATGGTGTTTTTCACGGGAGGTTGAGTATGTCAAGGAGATTTCTCAAGTTAGACGTGTCTTGCATGTTGTCGTTTATCTGAGTATGCCATGCTCGTGTGTCTTTCATGTATTGTATAAACTGTTTCATGTCGTCACATAGATGTTTTATCATCTAACCTGGGTTATGCCCTTGGAACGTTCAATGTTCCAGCCAGGGACTGCTGCAAGGGCAAGGACATGGCTGGTTGAAGGTCAATGGTGCTTAGATTGATAGTTGTTGTAACCTTTTGGAGGTTTTAGTATATAGTTCAGCTTGAAGGACCATCACGAGGATCAAAGCATGCAACGGAAGCGTTTCTTTTGTTTAAAATAACAAAACAACTATCCTCGTATTGATTAGAATCTAGGAAACTTACTTTTCCTACGGATTACTTGACGGAATGGAGCGATAGGAGGAGGAGGGGCGGCAGCTTCTTCACGTGGTGGAGACGACGGCTGTCCTGCAATTCTTCGGCTCCTTCGCATCAGATCTCTTGATCTTCCAAGGTATGGCTCAAAACTCATGGCCTCTCTTGGTGACGAAGAGAAAAACGACTTAAGTTCAAAAACAAAACAAAGAGAGAATATATATAAGGAGAACCCTAGGGTTAAAACCCTAGTGGGCCAAGTCCAATTAATTAATTTTCTAATTGGGTTAGCCCAATTAATTAATTAAAACAATGAACTATTATTTTATTCTAGCCCAATTAATTATGGACTATTCTGAATAAAATAATTCTCTCAATGTAATTCACCCAACAAGCCAAATGTATTAAATAATACATGAGTTATATCGAGCTACCTCGGGGACCAAAAGACAAATTATTCATGGCCACTAAAATGACCAAAATATCCCTGCTACCCAGTAGCTATATTTTGTCATTCTAAGTGTTCAAACTATCACCATATGGTAACACTGACCCCACGAATAATTTTTGCATATGCAATGTCTTTGACCTACTAGTGTAATGACGAAAATACCCCTCTGTGTAACACCCATCATTTAGAAATGAATAATGTACTAACACCTCTCTAAATGATTTCTACCATCCTTAGATCACTAGTCCAATAATCCGTGACTACTCGAATGTACTTGCTTATCACTGGGAGCTACCCAGAAGCACACACTCTTAAGTCACGTTCCCAGGGCCCTGGATTATTTGATTATTCTTGGACAATCACAAGGGGGTGAATCACAGAAACCATCTTGTATTAGTCTGTCTTAGCTAATTAGAAACCATACTCCTAACTCACAAGGTTATTGATCTTTGATAGACCTCGCCTACAGTGAATCTAAAAATATAGCTCTAGGTTCACTAGACCACCAACTAATACTCAAGTATTAGAGTACTCGTCCACGTAGTAGCAGTGATATACTAGCTCCATGATAATCAGTACTTTGTCATTAGCTTCTATCACAGGTCCACTCTACGCATTCCAAATGCGCTTGTACAATTAGAGTAAATGGACTGTTTACTGGCTAAGGCAAGCCATCCTCCATTAGGATCTATTGCACAATGATCTTATCATGATAGAATGCCCAGTTCTATCAAAAGATCAAGAGTAATATTTTTCTTGCTTATTAAGTACCCATGATTCATGCCTAACTGTGAAGAACGACCCATCACATGAATCACTTAATAGCATGGACACTTTTCCAACAATTAAATGCAAATAATATATGTGCAATAAACTGACTAAAAGAAACATCATTACCATAAATTAAATAAAACGTGTCTTTAGGGCATACATTTCCAACACAGCTTGTGTATGAATAGTTGTAAGATAACATTGTTATCATTTGGGTTATCTATAATACGTATTTTGTTATGGAAATACTATATAAGAACCACGGTGTTTGATGTAAATGTACCCGTTGCGTTATGATATGTCTCATTTAGTTGTTAAGATTATTGATCTTGTTAAGTTAAACGGGCAAGACTAGGGTTTTCGGGATTCTGTGTGTGCATGTGAAGGTTGTTCATGAAGCACCGCGCGTGATGATGAACTTGGAAAAAAAAAAAGGTTCTCGAAAATACCCTTGTAGTGACACGTCCGGTGAGGCGGGGTGTTACAGATTTGACTTGTATTTATAGTCCCTTGAGAACCCATGCACGAATCTTGTCGTTGGTAGTGGAATGAGCAATTTAGGTGAGTGGAAAAACTAGCCGTTGGGGGTTTCTATGACACAAACAGTTGACAGATTCAAGGAATTGGTCGACAGATTAGCAAGAATTCAAAATTCAGTCGACAGATCATCTGAACCGGTCGACAGTTCCTTGTGCACGCATTCTGCCGGTTGACAGATGCATAGCCATTGGTCGACAGTTGGTGCATACTATCGAAGCATCACTGAATGGCATTCTGTCGGTCGACGATGCAAGAGCATCAGTCAACAGATGGAAAAAATAAAGAGTCGATCGACAGATGGTGAGACATCTTTTGACAGATGAAGCCATCTTTCAGGACAAGCATACAGTACAACTTATAAGTAAATGTCCTCATTTTGTTTTATTTATATTTTATCTTCCATTTACTTTAATACATAAATGTAAATAAGAAAGTACCCCCCATTTGGATTCAATAAAAATATTTAAAAAATCAAAATCCATAAGAATAAGAAAGTAGAATTTGGGTTTTAGTACAAACTTAGGATTTTGCGATTTTACCACCTCCAAGATATACACTTTCTATTTCTTGAAAAATTCGTTAAAAATCGTTTTAGCACTAATGGATAGAAGATATGAAAATACCGGGAGATAGTTTTCCAAAATAAAATCATTTTCTTATATGTCTCCTTATAAGGTGCTAGTCTTCCAAAATTAGAAAAATATTGAAACGTTAACAAAACGAGTTTCAAGGCATGATGCATGAACTAAAGGATTTTTCATACGTTTAAATTTCAAGCCAAAACCTTTCATGCACGCACCAAAATATGAAAGCTTATTTTGAAATATGAGATTAACATAAATGATTTTTCACACTTAAGATTGGATTTTCATCAAACACATTTATGTTCAAGTTAGTCTTTTGCCGTAAAACAATTTTAGCTCTATCTTGACCAACGACTTCAAAGCTATTTTGAAAATCATTTTAGGAGATTCTTTTAAGACTAAATACTTGACTTTGCAAATCTCCAAAGATATAGAAAATCATAAATCATTTTGGTTTTCATTTTAACAAAGTAGAACTTGATATTAAAATTGATATATGTTGAAAACCATAGCCTTGACTCATGACTTAGGGATTAAACCAATATATGTTTTTCATCATCAAAACTAATATACAAAAAGGTGCAACATCAGTTGTGTCTTCCCTCAGTTATTTCATTAGCCAAGTAAGAAACCTAATGAAATATTGTAATTGCAAAGGAAGTAAATCAATACAAAATCGTTCAATAACCACAATCCGACAGACAAATTTAACATAAAATAGCTAAAACATGCCACCTATAATGATTCTCACAATTTGTCCTAGCATGGGAGTAGGACTTATTACACAACTACCAACATAATCATATCTCAACAATCTCTTTCCCTTTTCTCCTGTTCGTCTCACCTGGAACGTTGAATATCCCAGGGACAAAATTCAAATTTGAAGATTCTAAATGAGGGTTTAAAACGGTTTTCATGAATGTATAATTCATGGGCATAAAAATCAACTGACACCCTAAAGTATCTTTGATAGTATTCTAGCTTCGACACGGAAACTAAGGCAATCATCCCGGCAAATACACACAACACGGGATACCCCTTATGGTCATTCTAGCAATCACCCTTGGGGAATGCCGATCAAACTACTAGGGCAACATCCCACCCCATCATGTTTAACATGAATGACACATAACAATATGCCAATGATATCATGCCCAATGCAATATCACATTTACCGAACCAATATAAAAATAAATAACACACATAAACTTGGCAAATCCCTCGTAATTCCATGCTCAACTAAGTAAACATACCACATATAAAATTTTTTGAGCAAGCCACTCACTTTGATTTAGCTTCTTAGGCATCCTTGGTATGCATACTCTAACCTCGAAACTCATACCCTGGCAAATTTCCTAGCCAAAATTTTTAAAAAATTAATAAAACTTCATTTCTAGAATTTTTCAAAAATTTTTCCCAATTTTCCTTTATTTTTTTCCTTTTTTCCTATTTTTTCTTACCTTCACAGGTCCACACCCACACGCCTTATGCGTGCACCCACGCATCTGTGCTCCGATCATCTTCTCCGGCCTTCTCCTCGCTGTCAGCCACCTGGTTTTGGCTTGTTTCTTATATTTTTCTTCCCCTCTAACTTGGTTTTTTTCTCCTGAACACAATGGAATCCCTATTGCACGATGATTCCAAATAAACATCCTCGATTTGGCCATTTAAGCTCAACTCTGGTGACTTCCCAATTTTTCAACAACGCTCAAAACCACTTCAAATTGACATGAAACTCGATCAAACTTTCCAAAAATGATCCTTATCACCTCAAAAACAAAAGCCCTCTATCAAATCCTCACAATTTCTCTAAAAAATCTTGGACCACTGAAATTTGATAAAAACCCTCGACCCTTTCTCAATTATTTATAGCCTCCCTTATCGTATCTCTGGCCAACCACAGCCTCACCTTGCACTGAAAGGTCTAGGCTTAGGCCATGATGGCCCTAGGCACCCTCAAATGGCAGGGATTCGACCTCCCCACCGGCAGCCAGTGCTACGTTTAACTAAGTTACAGGTTTCACACTATGCTTGCAGTTAGGCCCTCCCTCTTTCACTTCTTGCACTTTCACCCCCTTGCCCCCTAGTCCTCAAGTTCCCAAAATTTTTACTAAATCCCCACAAATTTTGAAAATTAAACTTTAGCCCTAAAATTTGGGAAAATTTTTCTTATGCACCAAAATAATTATACTCAAATCCTTAAGAAATTCTAAAGTACTACATTATATTCTCCATATTTAAAACAAGTTTTGAATTTTTGAGCCAATCATTAAAATTTGGTCTTATCAAAACGTTTTTGTTTAGAATGCAAGATAAAGGGTTTAAATGATTTGCCATTTTAAAAACAAAGATTTAACTACAAAAGAATTTAAAGTCCGTTAGTTTGATTATCTTAAAAAATCCATTTAATCCTGATCTTGAATTAAAGCTACATCTCACTAATTTTTCTGAATCCACACTTCCCAAGGTAGAAAATGCAAATCCTATTGGAAGATTCGTAGTAGGTGATTAAAGAGAAAACTTCTTATCTCCTTTCCACAACCAATGTGGAGCTTGACCTTTGGCCCCCATGCCACCAAATCCTCACATGATAGTTTCTTGGACCAGTGAAGTAGTTAGATCCCTACTCATCACACCAACTAGCTGTCCATTTGAACACCTACCCCCATGATAGATTTTTGGGAATAGTCATATGTAACATCCTGCATCGAGCGATAGGAAGCACCGAATTAACTTACCCTGATAGGCCTATGCAAACTTCTCAAGGGTCACCCATCCTTGAGCTACCCTACCTCAAGCACGCTTAACCTAGGAGTTTTTTATCCACATTCAGCCCAAAAGGTATCTAGCTAGTGTTATTTCCTTTATTACTATCCTCGATATATATACTAGTTTCTTTAGAGTCCCTTCTTAGAACTGACCTTGCACTCTCGAGGTATTACATTTTCCCTCGCTTGAGCGCATGATGTCCTTGTCATGTGACCTCACAAATGGTCCCATATCATTTCCCCTTTGGGGGCTACCATCCTAGAAGCTTGTCAAGAGCAGCTCTTTGTTCAGACCCTTGCGCCCCGACGCCAATCCCCACCCTCATCAGACTACTTTCTCCAAGGGTCAGGTCTGATACCACCTGTAACATCCCGCATCGAGCGATAGGAAGGACCAGATCAACTTACCCTGATACGCCTACACGAACTTCCCAAGGGTCACCGATTCTTGAGCTACCCTAGCTCAAGCACGCTGAACCAGAGAGTTCTTTATCCACATTTAGCCCAAAAAGTATCTAGCTAGTGTTGTTTCCTTTCTTACTATCCTTGATATATATACTAGCTTCTCTAAGTCCCTTCTTAGACCTAACCTTGGACTCTCAGGATATTATATCATATGAGGTCACTAATAACATAAAATGCTTAGTAGGTCGATAGATCAAATCTCCTGAAATGTTCCCTCCTATGTATCTATAGCCAGGGCACACCCATTTGAGCAATGGTCTTCTTGCAGTGATGAAAGGCCACAATGAACCAAATTCACCGCTAAGATCTAAAATATCTTGCATAATGGGAAGATTTTTTTGGTCTTTAATTATAGGTCTCACTTTGCACATGCATTAAGTTTTAATCAATGTACCAAATACATAATAAAACAAAATGTATACATCCACATTTCCTGAATGATCATGGGCTTTTAAGCTTTTAATTAAACTAGGGCCTCAAGATTTAATTAAAGAGGATTCCAAGAGACATTCAACCATTCATTTTACCACTGCTAAAAAATAAGGTTAACTTGCTCCCTCAAGCCACTAACCCTTTGATGTCTCGATGTCTCCATCAACATCAACGCCTTGATGCTCATTTATTTTACAAGAATGATTTTATAATACAAACAATTCTAAAAATGAAACAAAGGACATGGAGACTTATGCCTCTTTACAATTCGAATGAATAAATAATAATTACATATTGGGACCGAATACCTGTAATCATTCATTCATTCATTCAACCACATTGAATAAGCCCATTATCACCCTAATTAATCCAATTGATCCTGTTAGCATAAACTTTTGAAATTCAATTTCAAATAAACCTATGTTTATGTAATGTGTGTACCCATTTTGAACTTATGGAATCTAATGTCACAATTCTCTTCTGGTATAAGCCTTCCCAATGTAATCCAATTACATCCAGGTGAAGACCCTAGAAAATGGATAACTGGCACACTTGCAACATGAAACAGCTGACCGTTTCTCCCCTTGTGGTACTTGAGCAGTCGACTAGAAGAAATGGTCAACCATGTCTCCCACTAAAAGAAAGCAGTTGACTAAGTTTCATACCGGTCGACTATTTTAAGCTAGTTTCATACAAAATGGTTGACACCCTCCAAATCCCTAGATCACCCTGAAAGATCCTGAGTACTCTCTAGCCAGGACTCAAGAAGATCTTAATGGCAATGAAGCCCAACTTCATATGAACCTATTAAGGCTCCTTGATTACAGTGCACTATAGTCCTTTCATTGGCTAACTGAAGGAATTTATGGATCATAACGTAGCGAAAAATAAAAAAAAATAACCATAAATTCCTTTAGGATGAATATATTACGGAATAATGGCAAAGGAGTACCTCTTTACGTGAAGATTCAATCCCAAAAACAAGTGATCACAAAGCCATTGAAGTGCCCGACCTCTAACGGTATCCATGCGAGTTTGCAATCCAAGAACCTTCCAAGGGTGGCTTCCTTAAGGATGAAAGAGTGCAAGCTTAAGAGAGCAGCGTGGGAGCTTTCTCTCATGCACGTCAAATGACATCAATCGCTAAAAAAGGCACACTGATCATTACTAAAGGAACCACATAAAGGCTATTTATAACCCTTAGGCTCAAAACCCTAATTGAGGTTTAGGCCCCATGGTATTTTAAGCTCATGTTTTAAACCATTTAAAACATAGAATTGGGCTTTCCTTTTTATTCTCCATCTTAGTTTTTATGCTTTAAACACTTTAAAATAGCCCATTAAGCTCCTTAATCCACCTAATATACTTAGGTTAGTTTCATAAATAAGCCCATATATTAATTAAGTGACAATCCACCAAGACCCAAGCCCTTAATTTGGGTAGCCTAGGGTTTTAGGTGAATCATGACAAAATTAATTAAAAGACTTATTTATTATAAGTTCTAAAATATTAACTATTAATATCTAAGAACTCTAGCTCCTCATTAAGATTCCCCAATCCTAATCAAGCCCGTTATTACCTTGTAATTGCAAACCCTTATTGCGTGTGACCCATCAGGCTTCTACATATGTTGGCCATGACTTTATCGAATAAAGTCATAGACCATGAGCGGAGTCTAGCAACCCATCATGGCCCCCAATTGGTAGAAGGATCAATTTATGGTCACTGCCTTTCAGTGATGGTCTTCTCATGCAATTCAATCCCTTCATCGATTTAAAGTGTCTCAATCAAGTAGGGACATGGATTGTGCGTCAATCCCCATTTAGTGCCTAATTATAATATTTCTTTGGTTCCCAGAAAGTATAGCTTCATAGGATCTCTATCCTGCTATGGCCATAGACTTACAAGTTATAGTTCCCAAAAGGGCCCATGAGACATATCCTCCCCAAATTAGGGGTCAATAAATCCTCTCTTAGCTCACACACAACTTTCACGTGCTTCATGGCATCTAATCACTGTCGTAATCACACCGCTTATTGAGATGCTTCCTTGACAGTTTCAAAGTATACGAATCCACATGCAAGACACAGTGGTGACCTCAAGTCAAAGGATCACTTACACAACTGCCACTAGAGGTTTCCTTAAACACTCTTGCAAGATCCATAAGGAATCCTTTTAGTCGGGTCACAATCTAGTGAACTTGTACTCACCAACAAGCAACCGTGTACTAGTTTGGGTATCCCATACCCATAGTCTATACGATCAACTACTACCTTTCCCAAAGGTAACAACATAGCACATGTAACACCCCACTTCTCGAAAGGGCGTTACCGTAACGTAAGATTCCGGGGATAATTTTTTTTTTTTCAAATAAAAACTCATCACAAAAACCATTCTCCGAAGATCCCGTTACACCTTCTCAATATATCAACTATGAACCATTAATAAACCAAGACAGGGTCACCAACACAAATGCGGAAACTAGATCGAAACCTTAACAGGTCATAACCGAAACCACTTTATTTATATATAAAGCTGCACCAACGTTTACATGACATTTTTCAAAAGTAAACAACATAACTGAAAAGACATAATGTAAACTATCCACTAATCGCCGTCACTCCTCGACGATCCCTTTCCCTTTCGCACCGCTGCTTTCTCCTGGAACGTTTGAATATTCCAGGGACAAAGTCCAAATTACATAATGAATCATCTAAGTGAGAGTTCAAAACACATTTTTCATGAATAATGCAAGACATGAATTAAACCAATACACCCGGTAAGCCCTAGCTCAAGAGAATTCCCACGCGCTTAGCCCTACCACGGGAAAAGAGCAATCTCTCTAAAAGCTATGCCACCACACCGACTCGACGACACGACGCGATTCTAGCTTAAATGAGGCTGCCAACGCATCTCACCAGAATACGTACCCACCTTAAGCATCCAGGAACCACCATACAATCCCAACTCCAAAATTTCACATGGACCACCTAGTCGTCCTAGTGCAACTTCCCTGGCCAAACGGCCTGGCACAGAAATCAAGGCGGCTATCCTGACATGCACACCTAGCATCAGATACCCCTATTATTCCGTCACGCCCTTGGAGAATTACGGCTACACTATCCAGACAACATCTTAGGCTGACATCCCACATGAACAACACAGTATGGACCACCTAGTCATCCTAGTGCAACTTCCCTAGTTAAACAACCTGGCACGGAAACCAAGGCGGTTATCCTAACATGCACACCAGCATCAGATACCCCTATTATTCCGTCACGCCCTTGGAGAATTATGGCTACACTATCCAGACAACATCCGAGGCTGACATTCCATACGTACACACAAAACGCAAGACAATGCCACATTTCACAATTCAATGCATCATATAAACAACAATTTATAAAATGCAATGCACAAGTTTAAAACGTTTTGGGACAAACCTCCCTCATAAATCCAACCGTCACCGGTTACTATTTCAATGCACAAAACCATTTTGCATGAAATCACCACATGTTCAGATAGAACAAGCACAATAAATCAAGTTTTGGGGACGAACACTCACAACTTAAAACCAAGTTTTCAGGTAGAACACTCACGAGAAAGTCAAATTTTGGTAGCGAACAACTCACAACTTAAAACCAAATTTTTGGAGGAGAACTACTCACAACTTAAAACCAAATTTTTGGAGGAGAACTACTCACAACTTAAAACCAAGTTTTCAGGTAGAACACTCATAAGAAAGCCAAATTTTGGTAGCGAACAACTCACAACTTAAAACCAAATTTTTGGAGGAGAACTACTCACCTTCAACGAAACTCAGAACACCTCGAAGTCTTTTAACCAAACCACCTCCTTACAGGTCCTCACGCGCTGCCCAAGTGTTCTGCGCGTGTGATGTTTCGCGTATGCTTAAAAAGCCATCTATCCACTAAACCCGAAGCACTCTTGTCTAGCACGAACTTCTCAAAATTTTGAATGAGAGAATCCTTAGCCTTGAGCCCCTATTTATATGTTTAGGAAACTTAGCCACCAAGAAATATATATTCTGCAATCATTTCAAATATTCCAAAATCTTTTACAATCATTCCAAATCTTTTGATATCTTTTGCAATCATTCCAAAATCTTCTAAGATTCTCTGCAATCATTGTAAATCTTCTATAATCATTCCAAATCTTATAATATCTTTTATAATCATTCCAAAATCTTCTAAGATTCTCTGCAATCATTGTAAATCTTCTATAATCATTTCAAATCTTCTAATATCTTTTATAATCATTGTTATCCGAATTAAATCTTATCCAAATCAAATCTTTATCCAAATCAAATCATATCCAACAAAATCTTATCCAATCAAATCTTAACAAATCTTGTCCAAATCTTATCCTTAAAGTCATCATAAGCCTTCATCTTATCTCTAATATCATCATGAGACGTCATCCTTATCTCTAAAGTCATTTATGAAGCTTTTTCTTGAATCTCCCAAATGCCCCTAGTAAAAAGATTTCAAGAATTACACTTTGCCCCGAACTTTTGGATAATTGCACTTAGACCCTTTTCAACATAGTCCCCGGACTAATTTTTAATTGCATTTTAGTCCCTGAAAAATGGACTAATTGCGCTAATGCCCCTAATTTTTAGGTAAATTACACTTTTACCCCAACCTCAAAAATTACGATTTTGCCCCTGGCTCAAAAACTGAATTTCTCTTTAAAGACCTTTATAACCCTGTGAAATATCCTAAAACACTCTTTAAAATTCCGAAAAAATATCGTTTCGATCTCCCTCTGTCAATTTCGAAAAACTGCACTTAGGCCAAATATTCGTTTTGGCTACAAACCCTTTTGTTTCTTCCAAAAACTACTGAAGGGTTACTCTATATGCCAAATATGAACTTCCTCGGGGTTCCATTGACTTCCCGGATGCCCCGTACGATGATTCGGTATTTCAACCTAAATCGCAATTGCCTTTTTTAGCTGTACCGGGAACCGTTCCCGATCCAACTTCTTTTGATGCCTAAAATCATAACTCGTATTACTTGTCGATACTATACCATTTTCCTTGGCTATCTAGGGTCCAGGGTACTCCCTCCGACTAATTCGGTCGTCCAAAGCTGCGTTAGTGTATCCTAAAGTCTTATTTTCCACAAAGTCCATTTATGCCCTTCACTAAATACCGTTTATATCCTCAAATCATTCCTGGGTATTACATTCTCCCCCCCTTTAATAAATTTCGTCCTCGAAATTTGCTCATTGATAATTGTATCACTACTATTGCTAATGACTCCAAATTGAAATGTCTTAAGTACCATTCATAATCCTTAGCAATTATTCACAACTTACATCTTAACACAATCTATAATTACCAGACATGTTTCTTATTTTCCAGAATATCCCGTTGTAACTCTATACAAGCGGTTACAGAAATCTCAAAATAATTTGTAACACTTAATATCATTTCTAATCGTGTCATCAGAATACATTTCATTTGACTCCTAAGTCTCCCAACCCACTGTTCTATCACTTAGCACGGTTTATTATTCTCAAATTAATAACCTCAAAGACTTCCACTAATAATCCTCAATTCTTTAAGTAGGGGTTTCATTTTTACAACCCATCGATTTCTTTTCCCTTAAATCTCCATTTGGAATTTTCACCAATTGGCTCTAATTGAATCAGTTCCCCTTATATCCTCACTTGGGATATCTAACTCAACCTCAAGATTTACATTGACTTCAAACCATCTTTATTCTTCCACGTCATTTGATAAGTTCTCCTAGTAACCTTAGCCTTTTCACTTATCTTGTTAGGATATCACCCTTATCAACATATCCCAATCGGAAGGTAAGTAAGATGATCCACTAAGATTCTCCCAAAGAGATTATACTATGCTTCAAGTCGTACCAAAATCACAAACTAATCATCCTTTTAACACTTTGCTGACCATATAACTTTGTCTTTTCGACGACCTCTGATACTAACTCTCTTATTCCCAACTCATGTGCCCAAGGTGTGAATAGAACTTGTTCAACCACTCTTGTCGCCGAAAGTAGATTCTAGTTAGAAAACCTCAAAATTTCACATTCCCCGATCGAATTCTCGTTTTCCCCTTGTTCTCATCTTAGGTCTACTAGGTTTTGACAATCCTATTCTAAGTTCTCTAACCGATACTTTTACGTAATCCTCAATCTTACTAACAGTTCTTTCGAGTCCCACAACCATTAAAGGTACTCCGTCTAAATTTCAAATCATGAGTAGTCACAATTTCTAATCTCTAATAGCCTTTTCGGGACTCAATACCACATCCCGGCCATTTCATTCTCTAAGTCAACCTTTGAACTAAACACACTTGACTCGTTCCTATGAGTTGTTTCCTTGAGGTAACCTTACCTCAATCCTCACAACATCCATTTTGAGATCCCTATTCTCAAAATCGATCTTCCAAATCCTTAAACTCTATTCCCAAAACCACTTATCGAATCATCATAAGTTCAATATCCCTAGGATCCTCGATCCAAACTGAATTATTTCTAACTCGATCACTCCCGATAACTACCAGTTACCTCATTTCTCCACGTAAAATTTCAACTATTGACCTCGAATCGATAGTTTCTAAATTTCCAACGAAATCTATAATCCTCAAATAACCATCGCTCTAATCAGAGTCCCTTAAATTTCAAACCCTAATCAGAGTCTCTTAAATTCCAAACCTTCGCTCTGACACCAATTGTAACACCCCACTTCTCGAAAGGGCGTTACCGTAACGTAAGATTCCGGGGATAATTTTTTTTTTTCAAATAAAAACTCATCACAAAAACCATTCCCCGAAGATCCCGTTACACCTTCTCAGTATATCAACTATGAACCATTAATAAACCAAGACAGGTTCACCAACACAAATGCGGAAACTAGATCGAAACCTTAACAGGTCATAACCGAAACCACTTTATTTATATATAAAGCTGCACCAACGTTTACATGACGTTTTTCAAAAGTAAACAACATAACTGAAAAGACATAATGTAAACTATCCACTAATCGCCGTCACTCCTCGACGATCCCTTTCCCTTTCGCACCGCTGCTTTCTCCTGGAACGTTTGAATATTCCAGGGATAAAGTCCAAATTAGATAATGAATCATCTAAGTGAGAGTTCAAAACACATTTTTCATGAATAATGCAAGACATGAATTAAACCAATACACCCGGTAAGCCCTAGCTCAAGAGAATTCCCACGCGCTTAGCCCTACCACGGGAAAAGAGCAATCTCTCTAAAAGCTATGCCACCACACCGACTCGACGACACGACGCGATTCTAGCTTAAATGAGGCTGCCAACGCATCTCACCAGAATACGTACCCACCTTAAGCATCCAGGAACCACCATACAATCCCAACTCCAAAATTTCACATGGACCACCTAGTCGTCCTAGTGCAACTTCCCTGGCCAAACGGCCTGGCACAGAAATCAAGGCGGCTATCCTGACATGCACACCTAGCATCAGATACCCCTATTATTCCGTCACGCCCTTGGAGAATTACGGCTACACTATCCAGACAACATCTTAGGCTGACATCCCACATGAACAACACAGTATGGACCACCTAGTCATCCTAGTGCAACTTCCCTAGTTAAACAACCTGGCACGGAAACCAAGGCGGTTATCCTAACATGCACACCAGCATCAGATACCCCTATTATTCCGTCACGCCCTTGGAGAATTATGGCTACACTATCCAGACAACATCCGAGGCTGACATTCCATACGTACACACAAAACGCAAGACAATGCCACATTTCACAATTCAATGCATCATATAAACAACAATTTATAAAATGCAATGCACAAGTTTAAAACGTTTTGGGACAAACCTCCCTCATAAATCCAACCGTCACCGGTTACTATTTCAATGCACAAAACCATTTTGCATGAAATCACCACATGTTCAGATAGAACAAGCACAATAAATCAAGTTTTGGGGACGAACACTCACAACTTAAAACCAAGTTTTCAGGTAGAACACTCACGAGAAAGTCAAATTTTGGTAGCGAACAACTCACAACTTAAAACCAAATTTTTGGAGGAGAACTACTCACAACTTAAAACCAAATTTTTGGAGGAGAACTACTCACAACTTAAAACCAAGTTTTCAGGTAGAACACTCATAAGAAAGCCAAATTTTGGTAGCGAACAACTCACAACTTAAAACCAAATTTTTGGAGGAGAACTACTCACCTTCAACGAAACTCAGAACACCTCGAAGTCTTTTAACCAAACCACCTCCTTACAGGTCCTCACGCGCTGCCCAAGTGTTCTGCGCGTGTGATGTTTCGCGTATGCTTAAAAAGCCATCTATCCACTAAACCCGAAGCACTCTTGTCTAGCACGAACTTCTCAAAATTTCGAATGAGAGAATCCTTAGCCTTGAGCCCCTATTTATATGTTTAGGAAACTTAGCCACCAAAAATATATATTCTGCAATCATTTCAAATATTCCAAAATCTTTTACAATCATTCCAAATCTTTTGATATCTTTTGCAATCATTCCAAAATCTTCTAAGATTCTCTGCAATCATTGTAAATCTTCTATAATCATTCCAAATCTTATAATATCTTTTATAATCATTCCAAAATCTTCTAAGATTCTCTGCAATCATTGTAAATCTTCTATAATCATTCCAAATCTTCTAATATCTTTTATAATCATTGTTATCCGAATTAAATCTTATCCAAATCAAATCTTTATCAAAATCAAATCATATCCAACAAAATCTTATCCAATCAAATCTTAACAAATCTTGTCCAAATCTTATCCTTAAAGTCATCATAAGCCTTCATCTTATCTCTAATATCATCATGAGACGTCATCCTTATCTCTAAAGTCATTTATGAAGCTTTTTCTTGAATCTCCCAAATGCCCCTAGTAAAAAGATTTCAAGAATTACACTTTGCCCCGAACTTTTGGATAATTGCACTTAGACCCTTTTCAACATAGTCCCCGGACTAATTTTTAATTGCATTTTAGTCCCTGAAAAATGGACTAATTGCGCTAATGCCCCTAATTTTTAGGTAAATTACACTTTTACCCCAGCCTCAAAAATTACGATTTTGCCCCTGGCTCAAAAACTGAATTTCTCTTTAAAGACCTTTATAACCCTGTGAAATACCCTAAAACACTCTCTTTAAAATTCCGAAAAAATATCGTTTCGATCTCCCTCTGTCAATTTCGAAAAACTGCACTTAGGCCAAATATTCGTTTTGGCTACAAACCCTTTTGTTTCTTCCAAAAACTACTGAAGGGTTACTCTATATGCCAAATATGAACTTCTTCGGGGTTCCATTGACTTCCCAGATGCCCCGTACGATGATTCGGTATTTCAACCTAAATCGCAATTGCCTTTTTTAGCTGTACCGGGAACCGTTCCCGATCCAACTTCTTTTGATGCCTAAAATCATAACTC
This sequence comes from Diospyros kaki, assembly GCA_036245055.1. Taxonomy (NCBI): domain Eukaryota; kingdom Viridiplantae; phylum Streptophyta; class Magnoliopsida; order Ericales; family Ebenaceae; genus Diospyros; species Diospyros kaki. The sequence goes on along the minus strand of BSEG01000011.1, from coordinate 11,090,513 downwards.
GTATTACTTGTCGATACTATACCATTTTCCTTGGCTATCTAGGGTCCAGGGTACTCCCTCCGACTAATTCGGTCGTCCAAAGCTGCGTTAGTGTATCCTAAAGTCTTATTTTCCACAAAGTCCATTTATGCCCTTCACTAAATACCGTTTATATCCTCAAATCATTCCTGGGTATTACATTCTCCCCCCCTTTAATAAATTTCGTCCTCGAAATTTGCTCATTGATAATTGTATCACTACTATTGCTAATGACTCCAAATTGAAATGTCTTAAGTACCATTCATAATCCTTAGCAATTATTCACAACTTACATCTTAACACAATCTATAATTACCAGACATGTTTCTTATTTTCCAGAATATCCCGTTGTAACTCTATACAAGCGGTTACAGAAATCTCAAAATAATTTGTAACACTTAATATCATTTCTAATCGTGTCATCAGAATACATTTCATTTGACTCCTAAGTCTCCCAACCCACTGTTCTATCACTTAGCACGGTTTATTATTCTCAAATTAATAACCTCAAAGACTTCCACTAATAATCCTCAATTCCTTAAGTAGGGGTTTCATTTTTACAACCCATCGATTTCTTTTCCCTTAAATCTCCATTTGGAATTTTCACCAATTGGCTCTAATTGAATCAGTTCCCCTTATATCCTCACTTGGGATATCTAACTCAACCTCAAGATTTACATTGACTTCAAACCATCTTTATTCTTCCACGTCATTTGATAAGTTCTCCTAGTAACCTTAGCCTTTTCACTTATCTTGTTAGGATATCACCCTTATCAACATATCCCAATCGGAAGGTAAGTAAGATGATCCACTAAGATTCTCCCAAAGAGATTATACTATGCTTCAAGTCGTACCAAAATCACAAACTAATCATCCTTTTAACACTTTGCTGACCATATAACTTTGTCTTTTCGACGACCTCTGATACTAACTCTCTTATTCCCAACTCATGTGCCCAAGGTGTGAATAGAACTTGTTCAACCACTCTTGTCGCCGAGAGTAGATTCTAGTTAGAAAACCTCAAAATTTCACATTCCCCGATCGAATTCTCGTTTTCCCCTTGTTCTCATCTTAGGTCTACTAGGTTTTGACAATCCTATTCTAAGTTCTCTAACCGATACTTTTACGTAATCCTCAATCTTACTAACAGTTCTTTCGAGTCCCACAACCATTAAAGGTACTCCGTCTAAATTTCAAATCATGAGTAGTCACAATTTCTAATCTCTAATAGCCTTTTCGGGACTCAATACCACATCCCGGCCATTTCATTCTCTAAGTCAACCTTTGAACTAAACACACTTGACTCGTTCCTATGAGTTGTTTCCTTGAGGTAACCTTACCTCAATCCTCACAACATCCATTTTGAGATCCCTATTCTCAAAATCGATCTTCCAAATCCTTAAACTCTATTCCCAAAACCACTTATCGAATCATCATAAGTTCAATATCCCTAGGATCCTCGATCCAAACAGAATTATTTCTAACTCGATCACTCCCGATAACTACCAGTTACCTCATTTCTCCACGTAAAATTTCAACTATTGACCTCGAATCGATAGTTTCTAAATTTCCAACGAAATCTATAATCCTCAAATAACCATCGCTCTAATCAGAGTCCCTTAAATTTCAAACCCTAATCAGAGTCTCTTAAATTCCAAACCTTCGCTCTGATACCAATTGTAACGCCCCACTTCTCGAAAGGGCGTTGTCGTAACGTAAGATTCCGGGGATAATTTTTTTTTTCAAATAAAAACTCATCACAAAAACCATTCCCCGAAGATCCCGTTACACCTTCTCAGTATATCAACTATGAACCATTAATAAACCAAGACAGGTTCACCAACACAAATGCGGAAACTAGATCGAAACCTTAACAGGTCATAACCGAAACCACTTTATTTATATATAAAGCTGCACCAACGTTTACATGACGTTTTTCAAAAGTAAACAACATAATTGAAAAGACATAATGTAAACTATCCACTAATCGCCGTCACTCCTCGACGATCCCTTTCCCTTTCGCACCGCTGCTTTCTCCTGGAACGTTTGAATATTCCAGGGACAAAGTCCAAATTAGATGATGAATCATCTAAGTGAGAGTTCAAAACACATATTTCATGAATAATGCAAGTCATGAATTAAACCAATACACCCGGTAAGCCTTAGCTCAAGAGAATTCCCACGCGCTTAACCCTACCACGGGAAAAGAGCAATCTCTCTAAAAGCTATGCCACCACACCGACTCGACGACACGACGCGATTCTAGCTTAAATGAGGCTGCCAACGCATCTCACCAGAATACGTACCCACCTTAAGCATCCAGGAACCACCATACAATCCCAACTCCAAAATTTCACATGGACCACCTAGTCGTCCTAGTGCAACTTCCCTGGCCAAACGGCCTGGCACGGAAATCAAGGCGGCTATCCTGACATGCACACCTAGCATCAGATACCCCTATTATTCCGTCACGCCCTTGGAGAATTACGGCTACACTATCCAGACAACATCTTAGGCTGACATCCCACATGAACAACACAGTATGGACCACCTAGTCATCCTAGTGCAACTTCCCTGTTTAAACAACCTGGCACGGAAACCAAGGCGGTTATCCTAACATGTACACCAGCATCAGATACCCCTATTATTCCGTCACGCCCTTGGAGAATTATGGCTACACTATCCAGACAACATCCGAGGCTGACATTCCATACGTACACACAAAACGCAAGACAATGCCACATTTCACAATTCAATGCATCATATAAACAACAATCTATAAAATGCAATGCACAAGTTTAAAACGTTTTGGGACAAACCTCCCTCATAAATCCAACCGTCACCGGTTACTATTTCAATGCACAAAACCATTTTGCATGAAATCACCACATGTTCAGATAGAACAAGCACAATAAATCAAGTTTTGGGGACGAACACTCACAACTTAAAACCAAGTTTTCAGGTAGAACACTCACGAGAAAGTCAAATTTTGGTAGCGAACAACTCACAACTTAAAACCAAATTTTTGGAGGAGAATTACTCACAACTTAAAACCAAGTTTTCAAGTAGAACACTCATAAGAAAGCCAAATTTTGGTAGCGAACAACTCACAACTTAAAACCAAATTTTTGGAGGAGAACTACTCACCTTCAACGAAACTCAGAACACCTCGAAGTCTTTTAACCAAACCACCTCCTTACAGGTCCTCAGGCGCTGCCCAAGTGTTCTGCGCGTGTGATGTTTCGCGTATGCTTAAAAAGCCCTCTATCCACTAAACCCGAAGCACTCTTGTCTAGCACGAACTTCTCAAAATTTCGAATGAGAGAATTCTTAGCCTTGAGCCCCTATTTATATGTTTAGGAAACTTAGCCACCAAGAAATATATATTCTGCAATCATTTCAAATCTTCCAAAATCTTTTACAATCATTCCAAATCTTTTGATATCTTTTGCAATCATTCCAAAATCTTCTAAGATTCTCTGCAATCATTGTAAATCTTCTATAATCATTCCAAATCTTCTAATATCTTTTATAATCATTCCAAAATCTTCTAAGATTCTCTGCAATCATTGTAAATCTTCTATAATCATTCCAAATCTTCTAATATCTTTTATAATCATTATTATCCGAATTAAATCTTATCCAAATCAAATCATATCCAACAAAATCTTATCCAATCAAATCTTAACAAATCTTGTCCAAATCTTATCCTTAAAATCATCATAAGCCTTCATCTTATCTCTAATATCATCATGAGACGTCATCCTTATCTCTAAAGTCATTTATGAAGCTTTTTCTTGAATCTCCCAAATGCCCCTAGTAAAAAGATTTCAAGAATTACACTTTGCCCCGAACTTTTGGATAATTGCACTTAGACCCTTTTCAACATAGTCCCCGGACTAATTTTTAATTGCATTTTAGTCCCTGAAAAATGGACTAATTGCGCTAATGCCCCTAATTTTTAGGTAAATTACACTTTTACCCCAGCCTCAAAAATTACGATTTTGCCCCTGGCTCAAAAACTGAATTTCTCTTTAAAGACCTTTATAACCCTGTGAAATACCCTAAAACACTCTCTTTAAAATTCCGAAAAAATATCGTTTCGATCTCCCTCTGTCAATTTCGAAAAACTGCACTTAGGCCAAATATTCGTTTTGGCTACAAACCCTTTTGTTTCTTCCAAAAACTACTGAAGGGTTACTCTATATGCCAAATATGAACTTCCTCGGGGTTCCATTGACTTCCTGGATGCCCCGTACGATGATTCGGTATTTCAACCTAAATCATAATTGCCTTTTTTAGCTGTACCGGGAACCGTTCCCGATCCAACTTCTTTTGATGCCTAAAATCATAACTCGTATTACTTGTCGATACTATACCATTTTCCTTGGCTATCTAGGGTCCAGGGTACTCCCTCCGACTAATTCGGTCGTCCAAAGCTGCGTTAGTGTATCCTAAAGTCTTATTTTCCACAAAGTCCATTTATGCCCTTCACTAAATACCGTTTATATCCTCAAATCATTCCTGGGTATTACAGCACACACTGGTCTCTTTGTGTCATTGATGTCCCATCTCAATGACACTTTTGACTAGGGACAAGATTAGGGTTGTACTCTTAGGTGTATCAAGAATCTTACAATTAAAGTCACACCTCAATTCCTTTCTACACAAAGTAATCCTAGGGACTTTGTCTTTAGGCATCTTGTAATTAAGTAATTGATGAATAAATAAATAAATACAAAAGACAAAGCTTTCCAATAAATAACATGAACATGAAACATTTAGAGATATTACTCAACAAATATATCATATCTTAATATATCAAGTACAAGTTAACACTTAAGTTGTAGGAGATACACTAACACTAACATTCCGACCAAGTGAGAGCCATGGACAGATTAAGCTTATAGGACTCGGTATGGTAAATCTAGTACAATAAGGTAGCATGTCAGATCCAATCTGATATTGGAACTCTTTTCGATCTCATGCTCACCCTGGCCAGGGAATTTCCAATCACAATCACCGACACATATCACATAGGATGTTTAACCCCATCCAATGGAGGTGAATGGATCCCATCAGTGAACATCTACCTCCATACACCACTGCACAAATTCCACAAAGAAAACATCCCCACCTCTTGCACATGATAGTTCTCCCAACAGAAAATCCTTTACATCAATGCACAAGACACTATATAACGGCCAGCCTACCAGAGCATTTGCTAGCATAGATGATCCGTGAGAGAGTTGTTACAAGAGAGATACAGAAACAAAATTCAGTAAATTAAACCTTGACAACTTATACATATACACAAACATCATGACATACATTTTCTTTGTCTTGGGCTTATTCACCCATACAGTACAAGCGACAAAATAAGCAAGACAAGTTACATCAAAATAACTATCATTACTTGCTCTTAAAATAACTCCCAAGGATCTTCAAGTTTGGGGATGACTTTGTACACCACTCTAACCTGAATCAAGCATGGCTAGACTCACCACCCTCCTTTGCTTTTCCCTTGTCTTTACCTGGAATGATGTAGCGAAGCAATATGAGCCACAAGGCTCAACAAGTTCATATACAAAATAAAAGCATAATCAATGAAGCAAGATAAGCAAAACGTGATATCACAACTGCAAGCAGAAACACATCAACAAATGCCCAAGCGTTGGTTAAAAAGAAGGAAGAGCAGAGTAAGGAGAGAAGAAGATAGGGAGAAGAAGAATGAAGAAATTCACATAAGGATGCTTATATAACCACTCTTCTTTCCCATTTTTCCCTCAAACAAATATGCAAATGCCCGCTTGGTCCCTTCTTCTCTTTTTCTTCATTTAAATAAATGAAAAACACATATATACCCACACACACACAAAAACCAATCAGTAGCCCCATTTCCTATCCCTATTCAAGCCCACAAATTTTGACTTTTCCACATGCACACACGTGACTTGACTTTTCAACCTTCTTACCTTTGACTTCTTCATTACACCTCATTTCCACCTATTTGACTTAGAATTTTCCCACACACACATATACCTCATTTAATTTTCAACTTGATCAACACATTAAACGTTTTAATCATTTACATCACTTATGCCCAAAGGACCAGATACACAATCAAGAGCCAGCGACAGATCATTAATCCTCAAGCCATGTGATCTGTTGCAGGCATCACATTCAATGGATGTTCTCCAACACCCACCGACATGTCTACTATATGCATCCAATGCAATGTGGTGTGTGACCCACCACCCCATCCTATGCTAAACAATGGTAGTAACCCATGTGTGGAACCCCTACTTGGATACCCTAGCCAAGCCAAAGAACTCAAGCGAGAGCTCCATGAGGGGTAAAGAAACATAAGAGGAACCACCATAACGTGCCATGCATGTTCAACTAGGACTACCTGTACTCACACAGAAGAAACGACAGCAGAAACATAGGCGGGCATCCTAGGCATGCATACAAAAGATAACCGATCTCAAAGTTACATGGTATATACATGTACATGTACAAAATTATGCCAAACACTAAAGCTACACAACCATGGCACAACATCAAAAGACACACACACCCAAACAATATCTGCTAGGACTACCCTGTACACCACCTATCAGGAGTAATAGAACTCACAATCCAAAATGAAGGAGTAATAGAACTTGCTATCCAAAACAGGGAAGGAGTAATAGAACTCGCAATCCAAAATGGAGAAGGAATAACAGAACATGCAATCCAAAATGGAGAAGGAGTAATAGAACTTGCTCATAACTTCACTACTATACGCATATATATATATACGTCTTTGCTTACTGATATAAATCTAAAAACTACAATGAAAAATTGGAATAATCTAAAAACGAAACTAATATGAACATGTAATGGAAAGGATTACAGGGAAGATACTTGCCTCAATAAATCTTGATCGACTCACACGATCTTAACTAGAAATCTCCTATGAAAAGCAACTTCTGCAACTCACAAACTTCTTGGCTCTCTTCTCCTCACGTGGCATGAAGAAAACTATGGCTTATGTGCCTTTATATAGAGAAAGAAATAGCCATAGAAGCCCATCTCCTTCTCCTTTTATAATTTGGAGTCCTTATTCTTAATTTACTTGGAGACCTCAAACCTAAACCTTTTCACATATGAATTCCCTCAATTACATAATATCTCTAATTAAATAATTGCTAATAATAGGAAATTATTATTTAAAACTTTAAAGGTACCTTCATGCCCTTGCACTTAATTTTCACATAATTAAATGCCATTTAAATGCTATACTCTCAATTAAAAATCTCTAAATTGCCACATTAAATAATTAATTGGAAAATCTCTTAAGCCAAAAATTAAATAACCAACTAAATAATTTCTAAATAAATTCTAGGCCCTCTAACGGGTTGTTACAAGTTTGGATCTAGGGACCCACTACAAATGGATGATGGATGGCTTATGGTAAGGTACGGGAGACCCGTTGACCAAAACATCATAGCAAATGGCATGGGAGACGATCAGATGCTAAAGATTTGGGAACAACACAATAGGGTTTGTACCTTGTATGGGGTCCAAGTTCCAATGAATTGGAGTGTGAGGTGTGCCGCTAGCTGATGGTATGGCTATGCATTACTGTCCCGATAGTTATGAGAAATCGTTGGGGCAATCATTTAAGGTGATGACAGGAAGTTATGAATAAAGGAAGCCTGTTAATATGTGGTACAAGCACTTGCGATCAGTTAAAAATCGTAAGAAAATTGAGGTAATAAGAGAAATACCAGAATGTATTCTCAAAAGATGTATTGGACTTATTTCTTGATAAAAAAAAAATTGCTATTGATAGCTTGGGGTTATTTGATGCTTAGTTATGTGTGGCTTGACTCAGGATGTAAATTATTAGGCTTTAAATGAGGTGATAATTAAGAATCAGTATCTTTAGCTCGATTAGATGAATTATTACAAGAGTCTGGGATATTTTTAAGATTGATATACAATTGAGGGTAAGACAAGGGAATGAGACATTAGAGTAACCAAAACATGACATTCATTCCATATATATTCAATACAGTTACAAGAGATCAAGCCATAAAGTAATACAATTACTCAAAAAAGTTAACCCATAGAATGTCGCCAATGTTCAGTCCGGATGTTGACTGCCAAACACGACGGGTCCAAGCTCATCGACGTCGTCTTTGAGTGAGCACTGGCTACTGCTAGTATCATCGGGGTAAGGTAGAGAAGTAGCCTCTGGAAAACTAGGAGGTAAGGAATTTTCTGGAAATGGATTTGAATTGGGTTATGGGTGAGATCAATTTGGATCAGGTTGAGGATATGCATAATAGTTTGCAAATTCCTGTAATAAAGTTAGATAATCTTGCAGATCACTAATCTGTTGTTGGAGGGCAAGAATATGGGAAACACAATCGTAAACAGGATCTTGAAGTTAAGTTAGAGCTTCAATAGTAAGTGTAATGACTGCCTCAAACCGGTCTCATGCTGGAAGTTGGGCCAGGAGGATGGAGGCATTTCTGGCACTAAAAACTCTGTGGATGGTAGAAAAATTAATAGCTCTTTCCTCATGGCTGAAGTAAGGGTGAAGAAGCACCATACGGTGCAGTGTGCATGCAAGACTAAGTAAGCACCGCATCGAGACTGGGGTCTTGGCATGATGGATCTGGGTTCTGGCTATAAATCTGGTATTGGTCAAATCTAGTTGGATCTAGATGAATCAGGTAGGGGTCAGATCTAATTGGATGGGTTAGATTGGGTATGGGTTGGATCTAATCGAGTCGGGTCAACCCATATTTGGTTTCAGATCTAATGGTATCAACAGGCAGCGACGGCGTGGCAGGCAGAGGGCCAGGCAGCGACAAGGCGAGTGATCTGAGAAACGACGACCAGGGATCTGGATGGCAACGGCTGCAAGGTGGTCGGGCGGATCTGAAGATTGACAGCAGAAGCTGGAAAAAGGGAGCGACCGATGATGACAACTGTCGATCTGGTGATGGCGACCGGTGGCTAAGGAGATACAATGCGCGGTAACGGTGGCAACCCGTTGACAATCTGCCTGGCCCATAATGCAATGTTATGCTCATATACATGCTAGCACATGATATGTAGTGCTCCATATAAAATCATGCTAAATGCTCATACCATAGTGTATGCACATAATCTCACAGAGTAATGCTGAACATGTCATAATAAATATTAACTATGTAATCTGATCTTCGGTATATTGGAATATAAAGATTCTATGAATTATGAATTATGACATGGGCATGATTAACTTGATAAATTCTGGCATTTAAATTCAATAGTTGGGGGTATTGAATACATTAATTTAATTAAAACTTGGATTAAAACATCACTGGAACTTAAATTGGATTTCTAGAAAAGCCACCCGGATATCAGGAAGTATATCTGGATAGGAGGAAGGATATCCGGATATGAAGAAGGTTCATCCGGATACATTGGCATTCAAAACAGAAGATATTCGGATATGATGGGATGTATTCAGATATGAACAAGGACATCCGGATATGATTCAGGTCATCCAGACATCTCACTGAGGCATTCGGATATACCTGAAACTTATTCGAATAAGGAATTCAAAACTTGAGAAGGGCATTCGAATATAAAGAAAGGCATCCGGATATTCTGGGTCTTATCCAGATATAAAGGAAGGGCCTCCAGATATGAGTTATCTGCATGTAAGAAAAATCATCCAGATATCACACACAAAGAACTAGGAACTCATCCGGATATGAGCCAAGATATCCGGATATCACTCACAGAGGATAAAATACACATCCGAATATGACTTGAGGCATCCAGATATCACTCACAATAAGCACTGAACACATCCGAATGTGGAACAAGGCATCTGGATATCTTACTAAGGGCATCCAGATATGCACAAGGGTCATCCGGATGTCACTCACAGAACTTGAACCATCCTGATATGCTCGAAGGCCATCCGAATATCACTTACATAAAACTTTTTGACACATCTGGATAGCCTCTGATCTGTCCGAATGTTATTCACAAACTTGGAAAAATCATCCAGATATGAAGACTCACATCTGAATATCAGCAATTCTTAAACCCAGAAACGAACGAACAGAGACTTCTAATCTTGAATAAATTCTATTAAAACTACACCATTCCGAAGGGAATCTTGGGAAAACAAATCCCAACTGATATGCAACAACTCTAAGGATGATTCAAAGATAATATTGGATTGAATCGCTATAAAATCATGCACATCTTGATTATGCATTCACTGTTTACGTATATATATATATGTACACGCACTGCAACTGATATAAAATCTGAGAACTCAATGAAGAACTGGAATAATCTGTAATCAAATTGATATGAACCTGTAATAGAAGGGATTATAGGAAGAATACTTGTCTTATGCTTTGATCGAATTCGTCAAACGACCCAATGGAAATCTCCTAAGCAACCTTGAACTCTTTGTGTTGCTTCTTGGTTTCCTGCTCCTTCACAGCGTGAGGAGAAACTATGGCTAATGGCTATATTTATACACGAAAAAGCCCTAGATCACACTCCTTCTACAACTTGGATTTCTTCTCCAAATCTAACTAGGAGACTCTCAATCCAAATCCAACTCATACATGGATTCTCACTCTCCCTTAAATACATAATCTCACTTAATTAATAATAATACAAAAATTATTATTAAAACTCTCAAATAATATTAAAACTCCATAATTACCTTCATGCCCTTGGATTTAATTTCCACACAATAAATGTCATTAAATGCTATTTAAATACTATTCTCTCAATTAAAAATTACTAGATTGCCACCTTGGCAAATTCTTTTAACTCCAAAATTAAATAGAATTAAATGCTATTCTTTTCCTTCAAAATCTCTAACTCAAATACTTCAATAATTAATTAAATAGTTCTTGAATAAATACTGGGCCCTCTATCGAGTAGTTACAATTTATCCCCTCCTTAAAAGAATTTGGTCCTCCAAATTCGTACCTAGTTACTCAAATAACGAGGGGTGTAACGCCCCGCTTTTCCAAATACAAAACAACGTGAAATATACGAAGACATCACCTACGGGCGTAATGGAAACCCGTACCAACGAAAGCAATGGATCGAACCTGCAAGCTTAACCAAAGCTAAATAAAGGGGTTTCCATTAGATTTCCTTTGCAAGTACAAGAAATGCATACAACCTTCAATACTCCAAAAAAACACAACACTTGACTGCAAGTACAATTGTAAGACACCCACACACACCTCTATTTTGAGTATCCTAACTGCTATTTACATTACAATATTAGGATTACATGGGTACACAAATAAATCCAACTCTAAATCAGCCAAGCACCACCTTTAAATCCTTGCTCGCGTTGGAACCTGGAGTACCTAATATGGTTAACATACCTGGAACGTTAAATGTTCCAGGGGTATGAAACACCCAAGTTAGATAATTACATCTAAGTGAGTGACTCAGAAAAGGAAAGTACATGCATGCAAATGCAATAATACGATTATGAAATCCACCCCTGTGCTAGCAATGCCAAGGTGTTGCAATCACCCCTGCGGTCATCATAGTCACTCCTTGGCTCACCATAAGAGCACAAGATCTTCCATGATGGCCCAACAACTAGCCACAATCACCAACACGAACATGATATATGACAAAGCAGAAGGAATATGCATAACCAAGCGAAAATATGACATATAAGCCACAAAGGCATGATATGCAAGTTAACATCCACACACAAGTGAAGCAACAAATGCTGAAAGTGTCTTAAAACATGCAGGAATCACTCACCTTGACTAATTACCTTAGGAAGCACAATTTACAACGAGCAGGGATGTAACATCCCACATCAAGCGATAGGAAGGACCAGAACAACTTACCCTGATGGGCCTACGTGAACTTCCCAAGGGGTCACCCATCCTTGAGATTCCCCAGCTCAAGCACGCTTAACCCTAGAGTTCTTTACGTACATTCAGCTCAAAAGATATCTGATAGCATGCATATTTATGCTATATTTTGGCATTTCACCTCAATCTTATTACACCATTTAAAGTAATTTTTGCTGATCTTTCATTGTTTCTATCTTATTATACTTCAAATCCTCCTTACACTATTTTCTTTCTTATTTTTATGGATCCAAGCTTGCATAGCTTTAAGGAATATTGGATGGGCTAGAGAAGCAGCTGGAAAGGACTTGAAGTGGCAGATTTGGGCTGCTTAATTCTACTGTTTTGGGCTCACTTATCTCAATATCTGTTGGGCTAGGCTAGGCCCAACCCTAGCCTTCCTAGCTCTTCCTTTCTTGGCCATGTATTTAAGGCCTCTTAGCACTTATTTCCAAAGGAGATGGAGAGGAGAAAAGAGAGGAGATTCTGGCCGTTTTTATTGTATTAGTACTTATCTGTTTTCTTCATTTTTTTTGTCTCCATTTTTATCTTCCTTGCTGCAATGAAAGGCTAGAGCTATTGTAACTGGTTGTGTATCTTGAACCTATATGGAATCTGAGTCCCGGATGAGCTACAAAAACCTAGTTTGTTTGTTTTAATCTTATTCATTTCCATTTGGTTTAGTTTGAGCAGAGTTTTGAATGCATGGAGTTCATGGCAGGTTTGTGTGAGTTGCATGGATTCATTTTCTGTTAAATGCTTAAGAGAACAGAATGTTGTAGCTGGTTGGTATAACATCTCGGAAATGAATATAATGTGCTTGAATGGCTGTTCTTGCATAGCTTCGGATGGGTTGAATAGAGAGTGAATGGTTGCATTTTGTTTATAAGAGATTTCTATATTCATTTTGTTGTTCCAATCATTCTAATCCTTGGACGGTTGTTGAGGATGCTTTGAGTTTGATATCCAGAGATTATAACATCTAACAAACCAAGATCTATAGGTTGGACAAGGAAGATTTCACAAAGGGGACAAATACACAACTGGTTGCACTCCACTTACTGATTTTCATCCATCTTTGATTCTCTATTTTGATACTTAGTTTTCTGTCAAACCCCCCCCCATAAACAAACTGATGTGTTGCTTATATTGGTTCTCATTGTTGGTAGAAGAAGATAAGGCTCCTTGTGAGAGATGACCTACGGTGCACTTTGCTGCAAACTAGAGAAGAGATGAGATACATAGATATCTAATATAATTCTGGAGTGGTTCGACAGCCGCTCGACCAGAATTTTGGCGCCGTTGCCGGGGAGCCAAGTTTTTCTTCTAAAAACATAGGGGACCGACCCTATTTTATGTTTGTTTTGTTTTCTTGTTTGAGTGTTTGAGTGTTTTGTGTTTTTGTCTGTTTTGTGTGTTTGAGTGTTTAGTCTGTTTTGTGTTGAGTATGTGTTGAGTGTTTTGAGTATTTTGTGTTTTGTGTTTTGTGTTTTTTTTCTTCTAAAAACATAGAGGACCGACTCCTTGTTTGAGTGTTTTGTCTATTTTGTGTTCTTGGTGATAAGGCTATCAGTTGTTGTTCACAAATTTGAAGAGCTATTTTGTTTTGTTCTTGGGATAAACTAATAGCAAGCAGCAACAGAAAAGCCTTATTTGCCTTTTCGATCTTCTTTTTGTGTGTGTGTTTTTTCCTTTTTTGTTTTCTTGTCTCTAGAACTATTTTTTAACAAAGAAGTGGCTGTTGGAGAAGGCTGCACGACCTGCAACTGGAAAAGCAAACCTGCATTAACTGAAAAAGCAAAAAAGGACAGCAACTGAAAAAGTAAAAAAGACACACCTGCAGTCCTTCTCTGATTTTCAGTATCACTTGCAGTCCTTCTCTGGCCCTCATGAGCTCTGGTAGGTGCTGAAAAGTAATCTCACAACAGGTAGACAACCCAACAAAAATCAAAAAGAGGCTGCAGCAGATCAGGAGGAGCATAACTGTTTAGAGAAAACTGAAGTCCACTTGTCTGCCCCTCTGACAGCAGATCACTTGACCAAGAGACATTCCGTTTTTCTTTTTCACCTTCTCCTTTTATTCTCTCTCTTTTAACATTCCTCTTGGCGTTGTCCTTCCCTTCCCCACTAATCTTCCTTTTCATTTGACAGATAAACACCAGCAGCTGCAACCAAGAGGAGATCAGCCACAGCAGTTCCCATTTGACAGCAGTTTTGACCACCTCCATGACAGATAGCGAGATTTAAGGATTGAGCTCAAGATACCGGTTCTATCCTCTTGCTTTCTCATCCTTACTTGATATTCTTTCAATTCCATATGCCCCCCTTGATGTTTTCTTGGATATAGAGTGGTTTTTTTAGGGAAAATAGGAGGCGATTTGAAAAAAAAATCAGTTCCTGGTTACTGTTCACAATTTTTCACTTGCTCCGATTGAGCTAATTTTTGGTGTCCAAAGAAATAGGGGTGTGAGGATCAAGACTCACCGTTTTACTATGATAAGAGCCTTTTTTAGCCGAATTCCAACGTTTAGGCCACTTTTTGGGCCATTTTGTGTTTCTCAGTGGCTAATTTTGTGTGGTTTTTAGTGTTTTTAGGTCCCTCAATGTTTTTGTGTTGAAATTTTGTGAAAAATTGCATAAAAAAATCATCTAAGGGCTTTTTGTTTGACACATTTTGAGTTTTTTGTGTTTTTGTGCTTCTGTGTTTTTGTTTTAGAGTTTTTGAGTTTGGTTTGCATAGGCCATTTTGTGTGTTGTTTTTGTGCTAATCTCTAGTGCATGACTAGGTCCTCTAAGGAGAAATTACTTGATTTGGATCTTGAATTAGAGAACACTCTTAGAAGGCAAGCTAGAGAGCTTAAGTCTAGGGATAGGATTGATCCTAATAGTGCTTCTAATACTTCATCCGAACCTATTCCAGAATTCATCAATATGGCAGATAATGGAAATGGTAATGGTAATGGAAACAATGGTAATGGAAACAATGGAAATGGAAATGGTAATGGAAACAATGGTAATGGAAATAATGGAAATCATGGTCATTTGGATGGTAGAACCATTAGAGAGCTGGCTGCACCTGATGTGCATTATCAGCCCCTATGTATTCAATACCCACAATTGGATGCTAATTTTGAACTAAAGTCTGGACTGATCCATTTGTTGCCCAAGTTTCATGGTCTTGCAGGAGAGGATCCGCACAAGCATATGAAAGAGTTCCATGTTGTTTGCTCAACCATGCAGCCACAAGGAGTAGATGAAGAGCAAATCAAGATGAGAGCCTTCCCATTCTCACTTGATGGATCAGCCAAAGATTGGTTGTATTACCTGCCACCAGGTGCCATTACCAGCTGGGATGGATTGAAAAGGATCTTCTTGGAAAAATTCTTCCCAGCCTCCAGAACAGCATCAATAAGGAAGGAAATTTGTGGTATAAGGCAGATAAATGGTGAGACTCTACATGAGTACTGGGAGAGATTTAAGAAGTTATGTTCCAGCTGTCCTCACCATCAGAAAAGTGACCAACTCCTAGTTCAATATTTCTATGAAGGTCTAATCCCCATGGACAGGTACTTGGTAGATGCTGCAAGTGGAGGAGCATTGGCAGAGAAGACCCCAGCAGCTGTACAAGAACTGATATCAAAGATGGCATAAAATGCCTAGCAGTTTGGCACCAAAATTAACACTCCTGTAAAAGCCATCAATGAAGTCAGTGTGGCTGCCACCATGGACCAGCAGAGGATAGAAAACAAGCTTGAGGAATTATCTTCCATGGTCAGGCAGTTGGCATTAGAGAGAAAGCAACCCCAGCAGCAGCTTTGTGGCATTTGCTCCTTGCCATCCCATATGACAGATCAATGCCCGCAGTTGCAAGAAAATAATGAGACATGTGCAGGCATCTTTCTTGGTAGACCATTCCAAAACTAGCAGCACAGCCAACCACAACCTCCAAACAGATATGATCCATTTTCCCCACTTACAATCCAGGTTAGAGAGACCATCTGAACCTCAGATATGGCAACCCTTCCAATCAACATGTGCAACAGCAGCCATACCAGAATCAACCATTTCAGCAGAGGTTCCATCCTTCAACTTCCAGCAACCATGCTCCACCACCAAGACCAAATCAAACCATGCAACAAGCATCACCATTAGCCAAGACAGAACCTAGCTTGGATGATCTTGTTAAACAGCTAGCAGCCAATACACTCCAATTCCAGCAAAAGACAGAAACCACAATTCAAAATTTGGAGACCCAAATAGGCCAGCTAGCCACAAACATCAATGAGTTAAGGAGTCAAGGTTCGGGACAGCTTCCTTCACAACCAGTTGCCAATCCGAGGGGTAATGTTAGTGCCATCATGCTTCGAAGTGGGAAAGAAGTAATCATCCCAACCCCTCCACCATCATCAAACATGAAGCAGCATGTACAGGAGCATCATGCAGAGGGTAGCAAAGAGCAGCAACCCTCCTCAATCCAAGAAGCCAAGCAGCCAAACTCCAGCTATCAAGAACAAGGAGAAGGAGAGTCTTCCAACAAACAGCCCCTGCCATTCCCACATCGAGCAACTCAAAATAAGAAAAGAGCAGAGGTTGAATTAGATAAAGAGATCTTGGAGACATTCCAGAAAGTGGAAGTCAACATACCCCTCCTTGAAGCCATCAGACAGATCCCCAAGTATGCAAAATTTCTCAAAGATTTGTGTACTCACAAGAGGAAGCTTAAGGGGAATGAGAAGGTCAACCTTGGGAGGAATGTTTCAGCTCTTATCCAACCTGCCATGCCAGCAAAGTGTAAAGATCCAGGGATGTTCTCCATTCCTTGTACTATAGGAGACATGCAATTTAGCTATGCTTTACTAGATCTAGGAGCATCCATTAATGTTATGCCTAACTCTATTTATGCTTCATTGCAGTGTGGTCCTTTGAAGCCAACAGGAGTGGTTGTCCAGCTAGCCAATAGAAGTACTGCACACCCCACTGGAGTCTTAGAAGATGTGCTGGTTAAGGTTAAGGATTTAATCTTTCCAGCTGATTTTTATGTTTTGAATATGGAAGATGATAGCACACTTGAGCATGCACCCTTGATACTAGGGAGACCATTCTTAAAAACTGCTAGAACTATTATCAATGTGCATGAGGGTACACTTTCCATGGAATTTGCTGGTAACACAATTAACTTCAAGATACTTGATGCCATGAAATTCCCTACTGAGGATCATTCCACTTTTCAAGTAAATAGAGTTGACCTGTTAGTGAATGAAGCATGTTTTGAGTCTTGTGATTTAATTGATAAACTCCCCACTGTGCATGAGTTCCCAGATACGATTATTTGCACTGATTGTAGTGATGGAGAGAGTCAATGTGCTGCATGCTTAGAGATTGCTGAATTTTTGCATAGGCATGAGTTTGATTTTGATGCTAACATTTCCCAAGTGGAAGATAGTGCTGCTGACCTTGTTGAGCAGGTTGATAGTGCTTTGGAGTTAGAATTGCAGTCAAATAGGTCAGCCCCCTCTTTGCAGCAGCCACCCACCATTCAGTGCAAGCCTTTGCCTCAGCACCTCAAGTATGCATTTTTGGAGAAAGATGAGAAGCTGCCAGTCATCATTGCAAACAACTTGTAGCCTGAACAAGAGAGAAAGTTGTTGGACGTGTTGAAAAAGAATAAGAAAGCAATTGGGTGGACTTTAGCGGACATAACTGGAATCAGCCCATCTGTTTGCATGCACCGTATCTTATTGGAGGAAGGAGCAAAACCAGCAAGGCAGCCTCAAAGAAGACTTAACCCAACCATCCTTGATGTGGTAAAACAGGAGGTAAGTAAATTACTTGTAGCCGGTATTATTTACCCTATTTCTGACAGCAAGTGGGTGAGTCTCGTGCAGGTTGTTCCAAAAAAGACAGGCATCACGGTGGTTCCAAATGAGCAGAATGAGCTTATCCCCATGAGAGTGCAGAACAGCTGGAGAGTCTGCATTGATTATAGAAAGTTGAACCAAGCAACCAGAAAGGATCATTTTCCCCTCTCATTCATTGATCAGATGTTGGAGAGATTGGCTGGTAAGTCACACTATTGTTTCCTTGATGGTTTTTCTAGATACTTTCAGATTTGCATAGTGTAACGCCCCGCTCCCACTTACGGGTGTTACTCGTGAACAATTACCCAAATTATCCACTTACCCGGTCTTTGATGAAGGGCGGACCATGTTTCAAGAAGAAACGCCCTAGGTGGGAACTAGGCTCGTCCTTCCCTTCGCTGAATCCCCAGGATTTACTAGTAGAATTGGGCTTTAAACCACACCGCGTTGGTTAAAGAGAAAATCTCATTCCGATGCCCAATCGCCATTTTCTCAATTTTATTTAATTTTTTTCCAACCAAGAATTTTACCGGGCTCCATAAATCACCATTTAAATCAATCCATTGATTGATTAATAATTTTGGAGGAAAAACTCATCAATTTCAAATTTTTCAAAATTTCGGCATTAATCTCCAAAATGCCCAAAAAATCCCTTTATTTTGAAAATTCCTCCGGGGCCCAAATTCAATTAAGAAATGCCCCAAAACTCCCCAATTTTTTCTATTTTTTTAAAAAAAATTAGCCGGCGGGGCCCGCTGGCCCGCGCGGGCTGGCCGCGCATGTCGCGCTCGCCCTCCTCCGTGCGGCCACCTGTGCGCGGCCGCATGCGCCCGCGGCCCCCCAGGCGCGCCCAGCAGCTGCTGCTGGTGCCTCCTGCTGCCATTTCCACTTCTTCATTTTTTTTTTTCTTTCTTCTTCTTGGGCTTTTAAATCCCAAACTTTCCAGAAATTTAAAATAAATAAATTACCTCACTTTCATGTAAATTTTGCCTCTAATTCTCCATAATCAAGGCCTAAACAAAATACTTGATATCTTCACAACATGCATCATACACCCACAATTTTCCAACCATAAATCATAGGATTTAACTTCTTAGTGCCTCCCACCATACACACCAAATGAGACCTCACTCAACCTAGGCACCAACATGCCATAAGCCACTATCTCATTGTATAAATACAACATATACCTCAACTAACAACAAATTTACATTACACAAATCAAACACATAAGCTTCCATAAGCCAAAATATACACTTGAATCTTCTTCCATGCTTTCCCATGCCATTTCACTTTGTCTTGACTTTACCATGCTTTCACAACCTACATGTGAGGGTAAAAACCTCATGAGCCATTAAGCTCAATAAGGGTGCAATGCCAAATAAATATGAACATAACAAGTTATATGATGCCAAATGCATGCAAATGTGGCTAGGTTTCTTTGCCCTCACAACCCTCCAAGGTTGAGGCATCAACCCACCATTTCAACCATGTTCTCAAACTAACCTATGGCCATAAGTCTCATGAACATAAAAAAACATGCCAAATGCAACATATACATTTATGAAACATATTTAAAACCCATTGTAAGGCCACCCTCCCATGGGGCCATCCCTTACCTCTTCTTGAATATTAAATCTCCATTTCAAGAGAGCCTCAATCTTCATTTTCTCCCATCTAAGATGGCATTCCAAAAGAAATTTACTTTGCATACAAGTATACTAAAATGTAGAGAAGAAAGATTAAAGCTTACCTTAACTTCTTCTTCTTTTCTTCTCCATTTCTTTCCTCCATGAGAGATTTCTTCCTCTCTCTTTCTTTCTTTCTCCTTCATTTCTACAAATGGCCAAAAGGGAGACAAGTCTCCCACACTTGCCTTTTTATACTAGATTTCCCATATTTCAAGAATGCATCCTAGCCATTCATAATAAGCACAATCCATGTGCTTTTGAGAATCTCAATCTCAACCATTGATTTCAAATAAACCCATCCCCTCTCTTGGAGAAAACACATGAAAGCACAATCCATGTGCTCCTTTCTCTTTAAATCCAAGCCTTTGGATTTTCAAGAATCATCCACACCCTTGGATCAAGTCCCATAAATAGATTTCTTATCTACTTATTTAATTTGGACCATTTTCAAGACAAGCCTTGAAAGACATAATCACTTTCTTTTCCATTAAAGAAATTCTCTCTATTTTCACACCATTATTGGATGACTAATTTCTTTTTATTTTCCATTTTCTTTTTAGACAATACATCATGGCTTGCATTTAATGCTTGAAAGACCATTTACTCTCTAATTTGAATTTCATTTAAATGCTCATTCTTGCTTCACAAGATTATGCCATGTGTCACCAACCATCATCTCCCAATTTCTCATTTCTTTCCCATTAAATTAATGGGACTATTTTCATAACCATCACACTTGAGAGACATAAAACATTTATTTCACATTTAATAAATCCCACAATTTTCCATCATTAATGGGAGACTAATTTCCCATTTTCCTTTGGATTTATTTAATTCTCCATATTTTCCAAGGCATTAATGGTGACCATTTACCATTTTCTTTTGGATTTACTTTAATCCATATAATTATGCCTCTCATTAAATGCTTGAAAGACTAATATCCTTTCCCTTTGCATTTAATTAAATCATTCTCCAACTCATAAATCCACATTTATAATTTTTCTCAAATTTCCAAGATTATGCCAAGTGTCACTCTAAGACACAAGCTTGGCTTCCAATTCTTTATCTTGGTCATCCATGTGGCATTACCACATTAATTCACTATCTTAGGGAAAATATAATTATTCTCCTCAAATAATTTAATATCCACCATTTTCCCTATTTCCAAAATTAATTTCCTTTATGGAATCACTCCAAAATTCCTAAATAATCTTTGTGAATTTATTAATCCCATATATCTCCACATAATTACCAAATTGGGATTTTTATTCACTTACTCACCTAATTCCACATAGGAATTATTTTTGATTTATCAAAATACCCTTTTATTGAATTTTCCTATCCAAATTACCAAAATACCCTTCTCATGGGCATTCTCAATCTCAAGGATCCATCACCTTCTCAAGGGCATTTTTGGAATTTTCTCACTTTCTTTCTCATTCTTTTAACACCTGTAACACCGGGTGTTACACATAGCCCCAGAGGATCAAGAGAAGACCACCTTCACCTGCCCCTTTGGCACATTCGCTTATAGAAGAATGCCTTCGGTCTATGTAATGCTCCAGGTACCTTTCAGCGATGCATGGTAAGTATATTTTCAGATTTTCTAGAGCATTGCATGGAAGTATTCATGGATGATTTTTCAGTTTATGGCACTTCTTTTGATGATTGCTTGGTTAGCTTGGGTAGAGTCCTAGAGAGATGCATTGAAAAGAACCTTGTTTTAAATTTTGAAAAATGTCATTTCATGGTAGAACAAGGAATTGTTTTAGGGCATGTTCTGTCTAAGAAGGGTATAGAAGTGGATCGGTCTAAGGTTGATGTTATTGCTTCGTTATCTTACCCCATCTTTGTGAAGGAGGTGCGTTCTTTCCTTGGCCATGCAGGATTTTACAGGAGGTTTATCAAGGATTTCAGCAAGATTGCGCTTCCACTTTCCCACCTTCTCCAGAAAGAAGTGACCTTCCACTTTGATGAGCAGTGCAAGCGGGCATTTGAGAAACTAAAGAGTCGATTGATTTCTCCACCCATCATACAGCCACCCGATTGGGAGTTGCCCTTTGAGTTGATGTGTGACGCCTCCAACTTTGCAGTGGGTGCCGTCCTTTCCCAGTGTGTGGAGAAGAAATCCCATGTCATAGCCTACGCTTTGCGTACATTGGATGCGGCACAGACTAATTATACCACTACAGAAAAGGAGCTCTTGTCTATTGTTTTTGCATTGGATAAATTTAGATCCTATTTACTTGGTTCTAAAATTATTGTCTTTTCTGACCATGCAGCTCTTAGGTACCTCTTGAAGAAGCCTGATGCCAAACCTCGTTTGATAAGGTGGATGCTCTTGCTCCAAGAATTTGACATTGAGATCAAGGATAAAAGTGGAGTAGAGAACTTGGTAGCCGACCACCTCAGTCGCATTCCTTCCACCTCAGATCCATCTATCATGGACTCCCAGCCTATCAAGGATGATTTCCCATATGAGTTATTATACCACATTCATGGTGTTGAGCCCTGGTATGCTGATTTGGTAAATTATTTAGTTGCTTCTGAATTACCTGCATATTTTAAGAAGGAACAGCTAAATAAATTTAAGAGTCAGGCTCGGTATTATGTGTGGGATGATCCCTATCTGTGGCGCATGTGTAGTGACCAGGTCATCAGGAGATGTGTGCCTAACCATGAGTTTGCATCTGTCTTAAATTTTTGTCACACACTTGCATGTGGTGGTCACTTTGGTCCCCAACATACAGCTAGGAAAGTCCTAGATTCTGGATTATATTGGCCTTCACTCTTTAAGGATTCATATGAGTTTTGTAAGAATTGCACACGTTGCCAACACACAGGCACTATATCACGTAGGAATGAAATGCCTCAAAAACCCTTATTGTTTTGTGAAATCTTTGATGTTTGGGGCATTGATTTCATGGGTCAATTTCCTGTGTCATTTGGTTATGTGTACATTCTGTTAGCTGTGGATTATGTTTCTAAGTGGGTGGAAGCTAAAGCCACCAGGACTGATGATGCTTCTGTGGTTGTAGATTTTGTTCGTTCTCACATCTTTTGCATGTTTGGCATGCCTAGGGCCATCATCAGCGACCAAGGATCCCACTTTTACAATAGAAAGATGGACACCCTACTTCGTAAGTATGGGGTAATACACAAAGTGGCGACTCCTTATCATCCACAGACTAATGGGCAAGCTGAAGTCTCAAATAGGGAGATCAAGCAGATTTTAGAGAAGACTGTCCAGCCCAATAGGAAAGACTGGAGCCAGAGATTAGAAGATGCGCTATGGGCCTACCGCACTGCCTACAAAACCCCCATCGGCATGTCCCCCTACAGGTTGGTTTTTGGAAAAGCGTGTCACTTGCCGGTGGAAGTGGAGCATAAGGCATATTGGGCGGTGAAGCAATGCAATATAGACATCAGTCAAGCGGGGTCCCAAAGAAAGCTCCAACTTCAAGAGCTTGAGGAGATTAGGATGGACGCATATGAGAACTCACGCATCTACAAGGAGAAGACCAAGGCTGTGCATGACAAGCTTATTGTGAGGAAGACATTTGAAGTTGGCCAGAAAGTTCTGGTATACAATTCCCGTCTCAAGTTGATGCCTGGTAAGTTACGTTCTCGTTGGACTAGTCCTTTCATAGTTATTCATGCTTTTCCCTTTGGTGCAGTTGCAATCAAGGACGAGTCCAATGCAAAGCAATTCACAGTGAACGGGCAGCGTCTTAAGCCATTCTACGAGAGCTTTCAGGAGCATATTGTGGAGGAGCTGCATCTCCTCAACGCCGCCTCCATTTGATACATCAGGCTGTTTCTCTATCCCTAATATTTTACATTTACTTGTCCTATTCTTGATTGGAATTGCATGTTTACATTGAGGGCAATGTAAAGTCTAAGTGTGGGGGGGTAGCATTCTTATTTTTGCAGCATTTTCTTTATCTTTTCATATTTCTTTTTCCTTAGGTCTAGTTGAATCTGTTTTACGTGGAAATGCAAGTTAAGCAATTAAGTCTAAAAGAACCCAGCATGATTAGAACTTCAATCTTATCTTCCTTGATTTCAAGTGGCTTGGCAATGAGTTTGATTTGATAGATTGATTGGGTAGTCTACAGCCGTGAGGATTTTTAGCCTATTGTCTTTCTTGTGTGTTGATTCACCTATCATGATCTCCACTCTAGAACTTGTTTTGATTCTTGGTTGAGGCTATATTTGTTCATGCATGACTCAAACATGATTAAGGCATTCTTTCTTGTCCCCATTTGGCCATTTGGTTTAAAAAAAAAAAAAAAAAAGAAAGAAAATCAATCAATCCCTTTCGCTTGCCACTTAGAGCCATCATTCTTACCCCTCATTTTCATACACCTTTTTGGACCATCCAACCTTAGGAAGAGGAATATTAAGTGCATTCTAGAGAGAGAGATTGAATTCATCAAGCAAGTCATAAGGCCAAAGGCCATTTGCATCCATGAAAACGAAAAGAAAAAGAAAAGCAAGCAAAGGATAGAATGGTGAGAAGGAGCGTAAAACGCACTCACCTCCTCTTTGAAAAAAAAAAAAAAGAAAGCAAAGTTGAGACGGAGCGTAAAACGCACTCAACCGATTAAAGATGCAATGTTTTTCATAATGCTTGGAAATTCTATCTCTTGATCTTGGAGTTGCATGAAATGGACCTAAGGCATGTTTTCCTTCATTGTTGTCTTTCCATTTCTTTCTTCCCCACATTACAACCCTGAATAAGTCCTTTTGATTTGTGACATGAATGTGACATGGATAGTGGAGATTGAGAAGATAAACAAGCTTATGGTAATGGAATTGTGATTGGGTGAATTTGAGCGAAACAGTCACCCATACACTTGTCCTGTGAGAGGCTTCTACTTTTGATTTGTCTTATTGAATGAGTTGCCATGTCACTTGTTTTCTTGGAAGTAGAGAAAAGATGATCTTTGAGTAATGAATTCTTGAAGACTTACCTTGCATCTGATTTGTGTTTTTCCACATTTTTATTTTTGAGTCATAGAGTCTAGTGTTTTGCCCAGGAGTGCAAAAGTCTAAGTATGGGGGAATTGATAACATGCATATTTATGCTATATTTTGGCATTTCACCTCAATCTTATTACACCATTTGAAGTAATTTTTACTGATCTTTCATTGTTTCTATCCTATTATACTTCAAATCCTCCTTACACTATTTTCTTTCTTATTTGTATGGATCCAAGCTTGCATAGCTTTAAGGAATATTGGATGGGCTAGAGAAGCAGCTGGAAAGGACTTGAAGTGGCAGATTTAGGCTGCTTAATTCTACTATTTTGGGCTCACTTATCTCAATATCTGTTGGGCTAGGCTAAGCCCAACCCTAGCCTTCCTAGCTCTTCCTTTCTTGGCCATGTATTTAAGGCCTCTTAGCACTTATTTCCAAAGGAGATGGAGAGGAGAAAAGAGAGAAGATTCTGGCCATTTTTCTTGTTATTAGTACTTATTTGTTTTCTTCATTTTTTTTGTCTCCATTTTTATCTTCCTTGCTGCAATGAAAGGCTAGAGCTATTGTAACTGGTTGTGTATCTTGAACCTATGTGGAATCTGAGTCCTGGATGAGCTACAAAAACCTAGTTTGTTTGTTTTAATCTTATTCATTTCCATTTGGTTTAGTTTGAGCAGAGTTTTGAATGCATGGAGTTCATGGCAGGTTTGTGTGAGTTGCATGGATTCATTTTCTGTTAAATGCTTAAGAGAACAGAATGTTGTAGCCAGTTGGTATAACATATCGGAAATGAATATAATGTGCTTGAATGGTTGTTCTTGCATAGCTTCGGATGGGTTGAATAGAGAGTGAATGGTTGCATTTTGTTTATAAGAGATTTCTATATTCATTTTGCTATTCCAATCATTCTAATCCTTGGACGGTTGTTGGGGATGCTTTGAGTTTGATATCCAGAGATTATAACATCTAACAAACCAAGATCTATAGGTTGGATAAGGAAGATTTCACAAAGGGGACAAATACACAACTGGTTGCACTCCACTTACTGATTTTCATCCATCTTTGATTCTCTATTTTGATACTTAGTCTTCTGTCAAACCCCCCCCCCCATAAACAAACTGTTGTGTTGCTTATATTGGTTCTCATTGTTGGTAGAAGAAGATAAGGCTCCTTGTGAGAGACGACCTAGGGTGCACTTTGCTGCAAACTAGAGAAGAGATGAGATACATAGATATCTAATATAATTCTGGAGTGGTTCGACAACCGCTCGACCAATATCCAGCTGGTGTTGTTTCCTTTCTTACACTATCCTCGATATATACTAACTTCTATGGGCTCTCAGGGTATTACAATCTTCCCTTCCCCCTTAAGCACATGACGTCCTCGTCATGCGATCTTACAACCGATCCCAGATCTCCCCCATTTACATGGACAATGTGGGATTCAGTTAAGGTGCCTACACACACCCCCCCTTAGCGCCTCAGCGTTCTCGCTGAGGTTTGCCCCGCCACCGCTCTCAGAGGCTCGGGGGTCGGCTCTAATACCATCTCTATTACTTATCTTCCTGCATCACTACTTAGGGTTAGAATACTACTAATTGGGTCAACTTATCTAACTGACGGACACAAGTCCTAACTCTACCAAACATCCTATGTGTGTACGGGAGACTCCTCAAAACATCGCTCTGATACCAATTGTAACATCCTACATCGAGTGATAGGAAGGACCGGAACAACTTATCCTGATGAGCCTACGCGAACTTCCCAGGGGTTCACCCATCCTTGAGCTTCCCCAGCTCAAGCACGCTTAATCCCAGAGTTCTTTGCCTACATTCAGCCCAAAAGGTATGCAGCTGGCATTGTTTCCTTTCTTACACTTGTAACGCCCCGCTCCCACCTACGAGTGTTACTCACAAATAATCAACCTATTATTCACATGCTAGGGCAAAGACAAAGAGATGGCTACGTTTCAAAGAGAAACGACCTAGGTGGGAAACTAGACTTCGCCCTCTCTTCACTCCACTCAAGGTTTCGGGAAGATAACTAAACGACCTCGCGAAGAATAAACCCCAAACCTCAAGAAGTGCCACATTCTCAAGCTCTTAATGAAGAGCTAATGATGGCTTCCCAGGATCGAAAGAAATGAACTCACTCACTGAATTCATACAAATTATGGCATAAGCCTTAATTATAAGAGAATAATAATTTCTTTGCCCCAACTATTAACCCATTTATCTCACCTTCATTTCCTTTAGAAAATTTTTGGGTTAACATTTCTTTGGAAAAATTTTATAAAATTTCCTTATCAAATCTCCATTGCTTTTTCCTTTTAATTATTTCAAAATACCAAATTTTCCAAACACTTAGGAAATAATTTTTTTTTTTTGAAATACAACATCAAGGTATTCTCATCCTTTTTCTAAAATTTAAGGAAAATACTCCATTATTTAATTCCCCAAAATATAGAAATTTATCCCACATTTGCCTCAAATTCATATTAATTTAATAATTAATTTAGAGGCTAAAATACTCCTTTATTGTTTATTTAAAATACATTTTATTTCATAATTAATCAAAATGTCAGAATTAATTAAATAAACAGAAAGTAAATTAAAATAAAAAAAAATAGCATAACAGCAAGGAGGGGGGCGGGCAGCAGCAGCCAGCCGCACCCCCAACGCATGGGCCGCGCGCGCTGGCCGCGCGGCCGCACGGGCGCACGGCCTGGCCGCGCTCATGGGCTGCGCGCGCTGGCCGCCTGGCCGCGCCCAGGCCCGCCCTGGGCACCAGCACACTGCCTCCACTATTTTTATTAAAAAATATATTATTTTTTTCTTTAAATACCATATTTTCCAAAATACCTTTTCATACCAAGGGGCTTCCAAAACACTCAAGTTTACCCCTTTCACCCACATTTAGCCTTCATTACATATTTAACACCTAAATACAACATTTAACAAAATAATACAACACAAGGCCACAAAACTACATAAACCACTACACATGCTTTCTTCTTTGCTTCAATACCTTCATAGAGGTCAAAGGACCTTATGAGCCAATGCTCAGTAAGGGTGCTATGCAAATGTAAATGTAGTATGAGAACATAAACATGTAATGCAAATGCAATGCATATTAAGGGTAGTTCTCCATGCCCTCATAACCACTTAGGTTAAGGCACCTACCAACCCCTCACTCCCATCACAAGTCCTCCTTATGGCCATAGGTCCACTAGGGCACAAACATGCAAAGAATCATTACATGCAACTCATTCACACATGTACAAATGCAAGCAAAAGCCCCTCCACATGGGGCTATCCCTTACCTTGATTTCATTGGAGCTTCACACTTCCATAATCCAAGACTCTCTCTTAGACTTTAATCACCCTAACAAAACAATAAAGAAGTTTTGTTTTTAACTCTTATATAAGAGCACTCAACTATTTCAAGAGAGGGAACTAGATTTACCTTTACTAGTCTTTATCTTCCTTCTCTTTGCCTTGGTTTCCTTCTTACTTCTTTCACTTCACATGTGTGGAAAAGCTTTGAACCAATTTCCCACTCCCTATTTATAGAACTTTCTTCTTAATCCATGCCAAATCTCAAGATTACATCCTAGCCATAGATTTCTTCTTATTTCAAGAGACTAAATCTCCACCTTTAAACACTAGCACAATCCTTGTGCTTCTCCCAAATTTAATCCTAGCCATTGATCTTTGGAGAACACTTCTCTTGACTCAAAGAAAACACAAATCCAAAAGGCTTAGTCTCCTTGAATCTCATCCATTGATCCTTCTTTGGAGATTTAATCTCATCCCTTGGATCAATCCTAATTGTCCATAATTCTCCCATTTTCCAAATAATTAAATCATGACTAATTTCCAAGATTGACTAATTTCCCAATTTTTGCATTTAATTTAAATCCACAACTTTTCAAGCATTTAATGGAGACTTAAATAATTTCTTTTTGATTTAAATTTAAAGGCTCTTGAAAGACATAATCTATTTACTTCAACATTTATTTAAATCTACCATTTTCCACCATTAATGCTTGACACATTTCTTTTTAATAAAGATTTTCTTTAAATTCCCTCCATCATGGCTCTCATTAAATGTTTGAGAGACTAATTTATTTTCCTTTTGCATTTATTTTAAATATCACTCTTGATTCATAAGATCATGCCATGTGTCACCAAATTCTTTAAATCAAATAAATCTTAATTCCCAAATTTAATTTAAATCTCCTTCCATAAGATTTTGCCAAGTGTCACAAATCTAACCATACTTGGCTTCTAATTAAATTTCCTAATTATCCACACACTTATTCAAGAATTAAATTCTCCCAAAAAATTAATTCCCTAATATAAATAATTTCTCCAAGAATAATTTATCTTACTACGGGATAGGACTCCAAATTACCGTTTTGCCCCTCCTTAGGCATCCTACACATTATGTGCCTTCTCATTAATTCAAGGGCAATTATGGAATTTTCCATATACCAATATTCTCTTAAGTGATATAATATATCATGACTCATCAAGGGTATTACAACACTATCCTCGATATATATTAACTTCTATGGGCTCTCGGGGGGGTATTACAATCTCCCCCCTTAAGTTCATGACGTCCTCATCATGCGATCTTACAACTGGTCTCAGATCTCTCCCCTATGCATGGACAATGTGGGATTTGCCTAAGGTGCCTACACTCACCCCCCTTAGGGACTCAGCATTCTCACTGAGGTTTGCCCCACCACCGCGCTCAGAGGCTCGGGGGTCGGCTCTTGTACCAATACTGTAACACCTCCTTCTCCATTTTGGATTGTGAGTTCTATTACTCCTCCATTTTGGATTGCAAGTTCTATTACTCTTTCTCTATTTTGAATTGTGAGTTCTATTATTCCTCCTCTATTTTGGATTGCAAATCCTATTATTTCTTCTTTCTTTTGAGTTGTAAGTTCCTTCCTCCTTTTATTTTTTTTAGAGGCAAGTTCTCATATATGCATGATCTCTACAACGATTCAATCAAATATTATCTTTGAATCATCCTTAAAGTTGTTTCATATCGATTGGGATCCATTTTCCCAAGATTTTATTCAGAATGGTGTAAAATCATTAAGCTTTGTTATATATTTCAGTCTCTATTAGCGTTCATGTTTGTCAAATTTACTTGCAGATATCCCTTTTCTTCTATCAATATGCGTCCTTCTGTATCTAAATGCCTTCCTCCAAAATTGAATTTCATATTCGAATAGTCTCCTTATATATCCGAATGCCACACTGAGAGATCTGGATGACTTGAATCATATTCGGATGTCCTAGTTTCTATCCGAATATATCACATCATATCCAAATAGCTTCTTATTTGAATGCCATTGTATCCGGATGAGCCTTTTTCATATCCGGATGTCTTTCTTCATATCCGGATATCCTTCCTAATATCCGGATGGCTTTTCAAGAAATCTAATTGAACTTCCAAAATAGTTTAATTTAAGTTTTAATTAAGTTAAATTTTTCAATATCTTCCAGTAATGAATTTAT
This sequence comes from Diospyros kaki, assembly GCA_036245055.1. Classification (NCBI taxonomy): domain Eukaryota; kingdom Viridiplantae; phylum Streptophyta; class Magnoliopsida; order Ericales; family Ebenaceae; genus Diospyros; species Diospyros kaki. The sequence continues at coordinate 11,060,517 of BSEG01000011.1, read as the reverse complement.
ATGCCAGAATATAACAAATTAATCATGCTCATACCATAAATCATAATTCATAGAATCTTTGTATTCCAATATATAGATGAAGATCATATCATGTTCAGCATTATTTTATTATGACATGTTCAGCATTATTTTATGAGATTATGTGCATACATTTTGGTATGAGCATTGAGCATAACTTTATATGGAGCACTACATATCGTGTGCCAGCATTTATGTGAGCATTACATTGCATTATACGCACTAGCCAGCTTAGTCCGTGGGGATCCCATAGTATCAGTTTCAGCTCAATTATGAGTTGCTTGCCTAGTGATGACCAAGGGGCTAGGGGCTTTGCCACAGTATGTGCTTACAATTTTTATGTATACAGGATTCAGATCAGTCAGCTATGTGTTATCAAATTATGTGGGCCTATAAGCCAAAGTTGAATACCTGCATTTAGTTTATAGTTTATGTGCATTACATTTTTATGAATGCAAACAGACAGTGATTATACCTCTCAGTACAAGTTCAGTAAGCAATTTATCAATATCGATATTCTTTGATTCAGCTTCAGTTATTCTTTCCAACTTATTCCTTGCTGAGCTTTGTAACTCACCTTGTACTTTTCACCATTCCAGGTCCTAGCGGGAGAGTACAAGATAAAGGGCCTAGCAGTAGTGTTCAATAGTGTGTGTATATGGAGCCGCTCAAGATAAAATTTGTCTAGGATCAGTTTATGTTAACTTAAGAGTTTTATCCCAGTTAATTGAGATATTCATTTATAGTATCAGATTTCAGTTTATCAGTTAGTTTTATTTTATTTTCCCATAGCACCTCTTCTCGAGCAGTTCTAGTAGAAAGGGGTGTTACAGGGGATGAGTTTCTGACTGCTTGACACGAACTTTAAGAAAGACACAAAAACTCCGGCGAGGCATGTCCCTCTCGATTCTCCATCGATTTTCTTCCTTCTTTTTGCAGGATTCTCTCATCTTTCTCAAGAACAAGACCCTTCCCTTTGTTTCCCTCAATTTGGAAGAGATTCTCCTCTAAAATGTTTGGAATGATTTGTGATCAACCTAGGCCCCTATTTATAGACTTCTCTAACCAATCCCATGTCACCACCTTAAGGGTCATCATGAGTCCTTAACTTACTTCCAAGTAGTCCAATGGTTACTTGCCATGTGTCCTTAAAGATAAGGTTTGGAGACTTTAGCAAACTTGGAGGCTAATTTAGTTTTTATGGCCAATCATGCGATGCCACCTCAGGGGGTCATTATGAACCATCATGTGACCTTATCTTTTCTTCCAAGTGGCTAATAAATGCTTGCCACATGTCTCTAACTTGGAGACTAAGCAAACTTGGAGGCTAAGTCTTGGACTCCAAAGCTCCATTTGATTTGAGTTTGAAATCCATGATATTTTGAAGAGATATTTTAAGGTTTCAAGAAACGACGCTTTAGCCCTGAACTTTTCACGTAACTTCACTTAGACCCTTGTAACTTGGTCCTCGGGCCTTTTTTTAATTGCACTTTTTGGTCCTTGAAAAATGGATAAATTACACTTAGCACCCCAAGATTTTAGGTAAATTACACTTTTACTTAAACTTCAATATTTATGATTTTACCACTGGCTTAGAAACTGAATTTTTCCCTTAAGGCTTCCACAATTCCTTGAAAGGACCTATTTCCTCAAGTATTCGAACCTGAAAATCTCGAGTACTACCTCAAATTTGAGTTTGAAAATATCGGGTATTAGAAGGGGTAAAGACTCCTCATCTCTTCTTCTAATTCTCACGTCGCCTTTTCTGACGAGTGTCGCTGCCATTGCAGTTTTACGAGAGGAATTGATCGGTTCCTCAAAATCTTTTCTTTTCGCTCTACAATACTGGTAGATATCTCTTCATAAGACATATCTTTTCTAATTTCAAGAGTCTAAAAATCAATTACATACTGAGGATCTAGCACATACTTCCTCAACATCGAAACGTGAAACACGTTATGAATATGGGACAACTGAGGTGGCAAAGCTAACTCATATGCCAAAGTCACTATCTATCTCAAAATTTCAAATGGACTAATGTAACGGGGACTAAGCTTCCCTGTTACGTCAAATCTGTGAACTCCTTTAATACGCATGACCCTCAACCAAACATGGTTACCTACCTTAAACTTGAGGTCTTGTTGTCACTTGTCTGCATAGCTCTTCTGTCTGTCTTGGCTATTTTCATTCTAACTTTGATCACTTGAATCTTTTCTGTCGTCTGCTTAAAAATTTTAGGACCTAGTAAAGCCCTATCACCAATTTCTTCCCAACATATCGGTAATCAACACAGTCGCCCATACAAAGCCTCATACCGTGACATTCCAATACTTGAATGGAAACTATTATTATAGGCAAATTCTACCAAAGGTAGATAGTCATCCCAAGTACCTTGGAAGTCTAAAACACAAGCTCTCAACATGTCCTCGAGAGTCCTAATAGTCCTTTCTGATTGACCATCTGTCTGCAGATGAAATGTTGTACTAAACTTCAGCTAAGATCCTAATGCATCATGCAAAGCTCCCCAAAAATGAGAAATGAAACGAGGATCTCGATCTGATACAATGTTGGAAGGAACATCTTGTAATTTCACGATCTTCTCTATAAATTCTTGCAAATCTATTCAATGGGTAAGTTTTCTTAATAGGCAAAAAATGGGTTGATTTAGTCAAACGATCAACAATCACCCATATAGCATCATAGCCCCTAGTCATCTTAGGTAAACCCATCACAAAAATCCATAGCAACATTATCCCATTTCCACTCTGGAATAGATAATGGAAGTAACAAACCTGCGGGTTTCTGATGTTCCGCTTTAACTTATTGGCATACTGAACACTACGAAACATATTTGGCTACATCTTTCTTCATACCACTCCACCAATACTGTCGCTTTAGGTCATGGTTCATCTCCGCAACACCTGGATGAATAATGTAACGTCTTTTGTGCACTTCATTCCAAATTTCTTGCTTAATATTTTCATCATCGGGTATGCAAAAACGTACTTGAAATAAGAGTATACCATCACTCCGTAGAGTATATCCCAAAGGAGAAGATTTCTCGATATTTGCCAAAATTCGTGTCAACTTCTCATCTTTTGATTGCTGATTTTTGATTAAATCAAATAACTTAAGTTGCATCCTCATATAAGCACAACTCATCACTATACTGTCCTCTGGGGCTGAAATAGATAGAGCACTCAATTGCTAAAATAACTTTCATTCTTGAACCATCATCATAGCCATAGAAGCTCCTCGTCAACTCAAAGCATCGGCTACTACGTTGGCCTTTCTTGGATGGTATAGAATCTCACAGTTGAAGTCCTTAAATAACTCGACCCAACGTCTTTGCCTCATGTTCAATTCTTTCTGGGATAAGAGATAATGTAGGCTCTTGTGATTTGTATAAATCTCAACCTTCTCACCATATAAATAGTGTCACCATATCTTCAATACAAATACTACTGCTGCCAACTCCAAATCCTATAGAGTAATTCACCTCGAATTTCTTCAATTATCTGGAAGCATAAGCATTAACTCAACCATATTGCATCAGTACACAACCCAAACCTAAATGAGAAGCATTACTATAGATGGAATATTTCTCTCCACTTCTTAGTATAGCTAAGACTAGTGCGGTGGTCAACTTCTACTTAAATTCTAGGAAAGCACATTCACACGCGTCATTCCATTCCAACTTCTCTCCTTTCCTTGTTATCTTAGTCATAGGGGAAAATAAATGAATAAATCCCTCAATGAATCACCTATAATAGCCTATAAGACCTTGAAAACTACATATCTCTATCACTGTCATCAGCCTCAGCCAATCCATAACTGCTTTAGTCTTGTCTGGATCCACTGAAACACCATCTCCAGACACCACATGGCCTAGAAATCCAATCTAACTAAGCCAAAACTCACACTTGCTGAACTTGGCGTATAGTTGCTCTTCTCTGAGCCTCTGTAGTACCAAAGTAAAATGATTCATATGCTCCTCTACACTGGGTGAGTAACTAGAATATCATCTATGAAGACAATAATGAAGCAATCTAGGTACTCATGTAGAACTCAATTCATCAAATCCATGAAAACAGCTGGAGCATTCGTTAACCCAAATGGCATCACCACAAACTCGTAGTGTCCATAGCGAGTCCTGAAGGTAGTCTCTTTGAATATCATCATCTCTAACTTGCACCTAGTGGTATCCCGATCTCAAATCTATCTTTGATAACACTTTAGTTCCTCGCAACTAGTCTAATAAGTCATCTACTCGAGGTAAAGGATATTTGTTCTTCACTGTCACCTGATTCAATTGCCAATAATCTATGCACAACCTTAAAAATCCATCTTTCTTCCTCAAGAATAATAATGGTACGCCCCATGGGGATGAACTGGGTTGGATGAAACCCTTCTTTATTCATTCTTCTAACTAGGCCTTTAACTCCGTTAACTCATTAGGTATCATTCGATATGGAGCCTTAGAAATAAGCTACATACCAGGTAATAACTCAATAGTAAAATCTACTCCTCTCCGATGAGATAATCCTGGTAATTCATCAATGAAAACATCTGAGAAATCTCGTACTACTGGCAACTCAGACAACTTCCTTTTGCTTCCCGCATCTAAGATAACAAAAGCTAGGTTACCTTCACATCCATCACGCATCAACTTCTCTACTTTCATCAATCATAGGAATCGTAGCCATAGGCTTGACTCCTTTATATATATGAACCAGCTGTCGAGGTAAATCAAAGTCAATAATCTTCCATCGACAATCAACTCTTGCATAATGCCTTGACAACCAATCCATGCCAAGGGTCAAATCAAAATTCCTAACATCAAGAATTTCTAAGTCGCCCAAATAGCTTCTTATCATGTAACTCCATCTCATGATTCTCAAACATTTCTCTAACCACCATAATCTTATCTCCTAGTGTAGACACAATCAAATGGTCTGGTAAGGAAATCTGGGAATGGGGAACATAACATCTATTTTGTCCTACTAGGCACGGTCCTCCGTGCTTCCTTCCATACTGATTACATTGTGGATTGCTTGCTTTATTATTTTATGGTCCAACTATCCACTTCCTTTGCTTGCTATTTGAGGTACCTTGAGATGTACCTGCTCCCTTCTTAGCAGCTTGTGCCATCTTCCACTCATTACGATCTCGCTCAATAGCATACGCTCGCTGAACTACCATGGCATAATCCACACTCTGAGCGCTTCCAAAAGCATGGAAAATATCAGCACGCAATCCTCTCTGAAATTTAGCAGCCTTCTTAGCTTCAGTGGACACCAACTCTGAGGCCTATCTAGTCAAGGTTGTATACTCTGCCTCACATTGGGCCACTGTCTTGGTACCTTGCACCAACTCAATGAACTCAAAAACTTTCTGGTCCTTGACCCATGCTGGTCAATAAGCGTCATTGAATACTTGCTGAAATTCGACCCATGTGAGTTCTTGATTACCAAACCTTTGGCAGGCAGTCTCCCACCATCTCTCAGCTTCGCCTCTAAATAAGAATGTGCTAAGTCGCACTCGGCAATTGTCTATATATTCAATAGCATCCAATTCTCAACCGTTGTTGTATATGTGCCTCCCTGGAATGTTGGTGGTGGGAAGGCCATGAAATCCTTTAATAGCTAACTCCCTATATTTGTCTCCACAACTAGAGCTGTTGGAACAACTGGCTTATCACCTATACTACCTCCTACTTCTTGGGGAACTTGTGATTCCCTTACCTAATTAGTAACTAGGGTATCTATCACCCTCATCAATCTTGCTAGCATACGTCGCATCTCGGCCATTCCTTACTGTATTTCACTTCTAGACTCCCCTAGCGAGCTAGACGTGGATAATGGAACTTCCACTAGAATAAAAGCAGTATGCCTACGAGTCCAGGGTCGTCCACCTCTATTACTCATCTTCCTGCATCACTTCTAAGGGTTTAAAACAATATTAATTGGGCCAACACATCTAACTGACGAACACAAGTCCTAACTCTACCCAACATCCTATGTGTGTACGGGAGACTTCTCTAAACACCGCTCTAATACCAATACTATAACACCCCCTCTCCTAGAATTGTCCGAGAAGAGGTGTTACGGGAAAATATATAAATACAATATACTCTCTGATAAACTGAAACTGATAACATAACTGAACAACTCAATCAAATTGAAATGAAACTCTAAGTCGACATAAACTGAAAACCAAAAACTTTGTCTAAGGGACAATTCCTCAACTGAAATATAAATGAAATACTACTAAACTTTACAAGACACTATCTAACATCAACACTGACAAAACTCCCAGACATCTTTAGTCTTCAGCAGCTCCACGTACACACACTATAGACCACTACTGCTAGGCCCCACATCTGGTACTCTCCTGCTAGAACCTGGAAGGGTGAAGAGTACAATGTGAGCTACAAATCTCAGCAAATAATAAGTTATAAAGAATAATTGAAATTGAATCAAAGAATATCGATACTGATAATTAACTCAATGAACTTGGACTGAATAATCACTGCCTTATTGCATTCATAAAAATGTAATGCACATAAACTATAAACTAAATGCAGGTATACAACTTTGGCTCATAGGCCCACATAATTGTAAAACATACCTAACTGATCTAAATCCTGCAAACAGAAAAACTATAAGTACATACTGTGGGCAATATGCCCCTAACCCCCTGGTGGCGACCAGGCGGGCAACTCATAAACTGAGTTGAAACTGAAACTAGTGGGATCTCCGCAGACAAGTCGCCTGGTGCTCATAATGCAATGCTATGCTCATATACATGCTGGCACACGATATGTAGTGCTCCATACAAAATCATGCTAAATGTTCATACCACAGTGTATGCACATAATCTCACAGAGTAATGCTGGACATGTCATAATAAATATTAACTATGTAATCTGATCTTCAGTATATTGGAATATAAAGATTCTATGAATTATGAATTATGGTATGGGCATGATTAACTTGATAAATTCTGGCATTTAAATTCAATATTTGGAGGTATTGAATACATTAATTTAATTAAAACATAGATTAAATCATCACTGGAAGTTAAATTGGATTTCTGGAAATGCCACCTAGATATTAGGAAGTATATCCGAATATGAAGAAGGCTCATCGGATACACTGGCATTCAAAATAGAAGCTATTTGGATATGATGGGATGTATTCGGATATGAACTAGGACATCTGGATATGATTAGGTCATCCGGACATCTCACTGAGGCATTCAGATATAACTAGATTCGAATAAGGAATTCAAAACTTGAGAAGGGCATCCAAATACAAACAAAGGCATCTAGATATTCTGGGTCTTATCCGGATATAAAGAAAGGCCTCTAGATATGAGTTATCCGGATGTACGAAGAACCATCTGGATATCACACACAAAGAACTCGGAACTCATCTGGATATGAGCCAAGATATCCGGATATCACTCATAGAGGATAAAAGACACATCTGGATACGACTCGAGGCATCTAGATATCACTCACAATAAGCACTAAATACATCCGAATGTAGAGCAAGGCATCCGGATATCTTACAAAGGCCATCCGGATATGCACAAGGGCCATCCGAATGTCACTCACAAAACTTAAACCATTCGAATATGCTCGAAGGCCATCTGAATATCACTCACATAAAACTTTTTTGACACATCCGGATAGCCTCTAACCCATCCAAATGTTACTCACAAACTTGAAAAAATCATCCAGATATGAAGACTCACATTCGGATATCTGCAATTCTTAAACCCATAAACGAACAAATAGAGACTTCTGATCTTGAATAAATTCTGTTAAAACTACACCATTCCGAAGGGAATCTTGGGAAAACAAATCCCAATTGATATGCAACAACTCTAAGGATGATTTAAAGATAATATTGGATTAAATCGCTATAAAATAATGCACATCTTAATTATGCATTCACTATTTACGTATATATATATATATAGACATGCACTGCAACTGATATAAAATCTGGGAACTCAATGAAGAGCTGGAATAATCTGGAATCAAACTGATATGAACCTGTAATGGAAGGGATTACAGGAAGAATACTTGCCTTATGCTTTGATCGGATTCCTTAAATGATACAATGGAAATCTCCTAAGCAACCTTGAACTCTTTGTGTTGCTTCTTGGTTTCCTGCTCCTTCACAGCGTGAGGAGAAACTATGGCTAATGGCTATATTTATACACGTAAAAGCCCTAGATCACACTCATTCTACAACTTGGATTCCTTCTCCAAATCTAACTAGGAGACTCTCAATCCAAATCCATCTCATACATGGATTCTTACTCTCCCTTAAATACATAATCTCACTTAATTAATATTAATAGAAAAATTATTATTACAACTCTCAAATAATAATAAAACTCCAGAATTACCTTCATGCCCTTACATTTAATTTTCATAAAATAAATACCATTAAATACTATTCTCTCAATTAAAAATTACTAGATTGCCAACTTGGCAAATTCTTTTAACTCCAAAATTAAATAGAATTAAATGTTATTCTTTTCCTTTAAAATCTCTAACTCAAATACTTCAATAATTAATTAAATAATTCTTGAATAAATACTGGGCCCTCTAACGAGTCGTTACATAAGTAATGACTGTAAGAGGTGGCAATAGCCGACGATCACATGGTTGTTGGAGGCAGCCAGTGGCGAAGCTGCAAGTGGTAGCCGGTGGGTCGGTGTGCAAGGCGACTTGTAGCAGCGTGCATGCAGGAAAGAAGAAAGAAGAAGAAAAAAGAGAAGAAGAAAGAAGAAAGAAGGAAGAAGAAATAAGGGAAAAAAATTTGGACACGCGAAAGGTCGGGGCTTTTCAGGTATTTATAGTCCCGACCCTATGTTTCGAACGTGGGGCAACATGGGTTTCAGACTAGAATTTTATGGTGTTTCGAAATAAAATGTTTGGAAAACTGTTGTCAGAGGGTCATAATGGGACACTCTGGAAAAGTTATGTCCATGATAGGACCATTGAGAAGAGTCAAGTGAGAATGATCTGCTGGATGTAGGGAGAGCTTGTGATAGCTAAAATGATTGGGTTGCATGTTAATGCAACATAGACAGGTGATCAGGTATAGATCACGCCAAGGCAATGAGGGCTACTCGATGTATGTCTTGGAGTCAAGGAGGAGCAAGTCTAGTTGAGTAATTGAGAGATTGCGAATTGGTAAGTAAACCTCTGCTACGATTGATTAGAAGTCAAAAGAGCCAATGATCACATGTACAGTAAAGCCATGATGTATTGATCTGTTAATTAAGATCATGATAAAGGATCTTGTGAAGTATGGTCAATTTCGACAAAAGAAATCAGATGATTTCCGTATGCTAATATATGATTGGCATGAGATGGTGCCTTAAGGATCGAGCATGGTTAGAGTCGGTTGATATGAAATGTTATCATTTGAGGATTAATTCAAGCAATTTGAGGATCACTTTGAAAAGTGTGATGACTTATTTTGAGTTATGGGTATGGGTGAATAGGTATTAGTATGACTAATAAGTAACAAATGTTATGGGCAAACGATGCAAGGATACTAGTATTACTAGATTTGAAAGACATTGTTAGATTTCGGATGATATTGAAAGTTAAATTACGAAAGGAAGATTTGGAGATAAATAGAATCTATCATTAAATTTTAAGGATCTCTTGATGAAATAGATGATTACTTAAAATATTTCTTTGGGGGTCAACTCAATAAAAAGTCAAGATATATCTAGATTATGGACTTATATGCTAAGGATAGAAAAATATCAAGGCAGATAAACAACGTCATGGAAAACAAATTAGCAATAGAGAAGTGATATGTATAAAGATATCGATTTGGTGACGTAGTGAAGAAAAAATTAAAAATTGATGATGTGGATATGAGAGCCATGGGCTCATTATGATGATATGTGTACCAGCTTGGATGAGAGCTCAAGTTGAGACTCATAGTCCAAGGACCGAGTTATGGGTTTTGAAAGAGAAATTCGAAAGGTAGGCATGGTTGACAAGTGTACTTGTCCATGGGTTGATAAGCATGGTTAGCCCAAAGGTTCTAATTTTTAGATACGCGATGGCATTCTCAAGTTTTGGATAGGATATACGTGCCAGGGGTCTTGTGATTAAGAGATAATTATAAGGAACAACCTAAGTTTCACATTGGTGGTGCCCACCACCAATCAACTCATCATGGTCTAGAAATGATTATACATGCTAGGGGTCTTCTCAAGTTTCACATTTTGCATAAGGAACAACCCTTAAGTGGTTTCGGGGTGAAACAAAAGGGTTTATGGTCAAAATGTAAATTTGGGCCTATGTATAAATCTCCAATTTTGCCCAAGGGAGGCCCAAAAGACATTTTTTTGGAATCTTCAAGGATGAAATGAAAAGTTTAGAACTTGAGGACCTTCATGGAATTTATAAAAAGTTTAGGCGCTTCATGGAAAGGGCCAAAATGTAATTTCAAAAGTTGAGAGGGGCCAAAGTGTAATTTTACAAAAACTGGTAGTGTGAACGCTGCCAACCGTCGGGCGCCTCTCCCATCGTCGATTTGGGCCATGGGAGACTCGAAAACGGTAGTTGAGGGGTCTGCAAAGCTAGGCCTAGGCCATTATGGCCAACCTTTAGCCAAGAAATGGCCAACCTCTAGCCGAGAATCGGCCATGAGGGTGATCAATTTAACAAAAATCGGCCATGGAGTGGCCAAAAAAATTGAGTGCTCTAAGGAGCAAATGTCGAATTGAATAGGGCATGTTAAGGTCATTTAATGGTCATGATGATGTTAAGGACCAGAGATTTGACATGAACGGACATTTGGAGGCTCGAAAATGGGTATAAATACAGGTCAAAGGGGTTGAGGGTTTTCACACGTTCAAAGCTCAAATCAAAGGTGTTAGAGGGAAAATCGAGAGCAAGAGATAAGGGGATTTTGTTCCTTGTAGGTTGTAGACCATTTTTGGAAGGTTTGGAGAGCTTTCGTATAGGTTTAAGTGAGATTCAAAGCCTCGCTGGAGACCTAGGCAGAAGCCTCACTGAGAGTTTGATCGGCCGGTTGGGGTACCTCCGATGCTTGTTTAAAGCATCAAGGCATACCATCAGGATCGACTAAAGGTGTAGAGCAATCCAGGAGCAAGAGCTAGCATCGCCGGTGTGCCAAAACCAAAGAAGACGACTGGCACTTGAGGTGCACGCTCCAGTCTTCACACTCAGCACAAGTACAGGGCGCGTGGCCAATAGGTATTTTTTGAAAAAAAAAATTATAATTTAGGAAAATTATTTTATAAATCTTAGTGTAGAAATTTTTGGAAAAATGTTTGAGAAAATATTTATTCTAAAATTTTTGAGGTAAAAATAGGAAGTAAATAGAGATAAATATGAAGAAATTATGGAAAATTTGATTTTGATATTTATTTAAATAAACATGATGGATAGGGTGCTTTGAGGCTTGAGGTGAAGTGATTAAGTGAGAATTTCAAGGTTTGGCTTGAAAATCAAGGTTGTGCACGTGTTTCGATGTGTATTGAATTTTGTGCAAAAGTATGTGGTTCTACCCCAATACCTGGTTTATGTAAATGAAATCATCATGTTGTCATGCCTTGATGTGAATATGTCATATAAATTGCATTTGCATGTTATGATGAAATATGCATATGTTCACAATGATTTGTTGACCATGCATCGCATATGTTTGAGAGTACAGGTCGGCATCACTACTCTACCAAGGGTGTACCCAAACATCTCGACATGGTAAGGAAGCCGTAAAAATGGGGAGTAGCTCAGTTCAAATGAATGGAATGAGGATATTTTGCATTTGCATCCATGCATGAGTCGCAATTATTGTAACCTTACTTAGATGATTCATCATCTAACTCGAGCTATACCCCTGGATTATTCAAACGTTCCAGATGAAGACATAGCAGAAGCGGGCATGGAAGAAGCATGTGATGGCACTTGAGTGCATGTTATTTTGGTTTTATAGTTATGCAGTTATGTAATTAAGTCTGCTACTCTGAATTTGGAATGTTTTGAAAGCTATTGATGTATGAACGAATTTGTTATTAATGTTAAAGGTTAGGTTTGATTCTTACTTTCACTATTCATGAACACCTAGTCTAGCGTATATGATATATAATGATTTCCATGCTAGATAGGTAAATGGGAATTTTGGGAGTTTGTATTATGCTGAGATTATTCAAAAAAATATATATATAGCCTAAAATTTCCTAAATTATAACACGTCCGAAAAAATGAAGTGTTACAAAACTAAAGCCACTTACAATAAGAAATCTACATAATCATCAATACACTATGATAGAATCGAATAGCTATGGTAACAATACCCAAGAAGGGGATGAATTGGGTTATTTAAAAATTTGATGTAAAATTGGAAGATTTTCTTACTAAATGAAAATAAGAATTTTGATGCATGTTTAAAAGTGGATGAGACAATTGCAAAGCATAATGTAAGATATGAAAAGTAAGTGAAATAGAGAGACAAAAACGATATATAGTGATTCGACTTAAACAAGCCTAATCCACTACCTTAGCTCCTCAGTAAGGATTTTCAAGCAAAAACACTTTGACTCTCCTATCACTCCGGATAGGACCTCTAGCACTGACCTAGGAAAATACAAACCTCTTGCTTAAATAAGCAAGCCCTCTAGTAAAGCTAGGTATAACAGAAACCTCCCACAAGCAAAGTAGGTCCTCTAGCAAGATAAACTAGGAAAATACAAAATGTTACAAGATAAGAGAGGGTCTGAGAAACAATATTCTTAGTTACAAATTCTCTCAATGATAAAGACAAGGCTTGAAAAAGAATTACACAAAATAAATACAATGTCTTGAAAGGAGAACAAATTTACCAATGAAGCACAACAATGATTTTAGCACTTGGGAGCTTGTAGATAGATTGCTTGGGTAATTTAAAATCTTCTTATGACTTGTATTTATAGCCTCTTGAAAGCCCATGTTTGAATCAAGCCATTGTAAATGGAAAGAGAACTTGAGTGCAAAGGATGAACTAGTCATTATGTGTTTCTACGAAGCAAACAGTCGACAGATACAAGGCATCGGTCAAAAGATTAGTAGAATTTCAAAATCGGTCGGTTAACAGTTCATTTGAAACTATCGACAGTTCATTGTGCAAGCATTCTACCGGTCAACAGATTCATAAGCATTGGTCAACAAATAACTTGCCCACATCGAAGCACCAAGGATTGGCATTCTACTGCTTGACAGATGCAAGAGCAACGATCGACAGATTTGTGAGAAAACAGAAGATCGATCGATAGTTGATGATGTATTTGTCAACAGATGAAGCCATCATTCAGAAGATACATACTGCCAGTTTATAGATGCATAAGTATTGGTTGACGGATGATAGTCAATACAAAGGGACGGTCGACAGATAACTAACAATTTGTCGACAAATTGATGACTTTTCAAAAACACCCATTCTGCCGGTCGACAGCTGTGCCAAAATTTAAAAATCGGTCGATAGGTCACTTTAACCAATCGACAGATGACCTTACTGATTTTAAAGATTTTGCTTCATTTGGAACCAATTTTGACGAATGGCACAAACGATCTTTTAAATATAAATTTTCATAAATATATGTATAATGCTTTGAAGATGTTTTGTTTTCCATAAATGACAAATAGTTTTCAATAGAAGTTTTTCAAAAACAAAAGATGTTTTTCGTCATTAAAACTAACTTCCTTATATTTGAACATAGATCGATCATGTAATTCATCACACTATACTGATTACAACCAACTAGATACCATTTAGCACCCAACAACATATACATTCAACACTCGAGAATATATATAGGAATAAATACAACATACAAACTCAGGCAACAACGCTAGTCGGCACTTCATCCTTCCAATGTCATCACTGCTTGCATCTAAATTTGCGACATCTACAACACAAGGTAAAACTTCATGAGTCACAATAACTCAGTAAGGGTGCAAATGAATGTAAATAAGATAATATATGCGATGCAATGACAAGTATGTATGCATGACTGGCAAGGTATCACTACCCTCTGAACCCACATGTTTGAGGCAATAACCTCCCATATTACCCCTAGCATGCATCAAGTCTCCCCATGGCCATAGGACTGCACTAGACCACCTATATAACATGCACAACAAACAACTGCACACAACATATATTCATCGATATTACCAAACATTCACGAGGTTGCCCACCCTAAAGGTTGTCCCTTACCTGGCTCGAAGCTTTTTTTGCCAAGAGCGAGACCGTCAGCTTGTACTTCGAACTCTTCTAGGACCACGGCTTCCCTGTTAGAATCTAGATGCAATCACACAAAAATCCAACTATATCAGAAATTAAACTAGGGCCTATGTTTTTGTCATACCTTGCAAAAACCCACCCATCAACAATTTTCAAACAACCCCAACCAAGTGTTTAATCCAACCAATGCTTATTCTATATTATCTCACTTAATGCAATAACTCGAAAAAATTAATTTCATTTACCTCACCCAATCTGAAGGAGAAATCCGACAAAACGCCCACACCAGCGTTGCCTCTTAGGCTGCCACCTTGCTCCCAGATTCCATTTCCGAGCCTCTGTCATACTTCTCGAGCCCTAAATTAATTTCTAAAATTTTTTCCAATTTTTTTGGAATTTTTCATCTATTTTTCTCCTTTTTCTAGATTTTTCTTCTTTTTTTTTCTTTTTTCTTTTTTTTCTTTTTCTTCTTCCTCACACCCGCAACCTGCCATCGCACTAGCCCGCTAGCCACCGCTGCCTACCAGCTCACCACTGTCAGTCGCCTCTGACCACCGCCATTTGCCACCACCACCATAAGCCATCGTGGGCTTAGAAGCCTCCAACTTGCCCAAACAACGTCGCCTACCACCTCCGCTGTCGTTACTCACCACGACCACACCGCCACCCACCTCCACATGCCATTATGCACTTGTTGGTCCACCGCTACACGCCTCCCTCACTGCTATTACTCCGTCCAGCACCATCCCTATTGTTACTTCGTCCAGCACCATCACCAGCCACCGTAGCCTCCAACAATGCCTTTGGTCGCTGCTCGACGCCACGTCTGGCCAACCATCTCCCTCTCTCTCACACACACACGCTAGGCCAAGCTCTCAATGCAAGAAAAGAAAACCAATTTCAGATCCAATTTCTACTATAATCTCATTTTGATTTTTGATTTCTAGATTACTATAGCATGATTGGGCAGCAAGTTCACTTATATATATATATATATATTACACATTTACCCTCTCAAATTTCTCATTAATTCCACTTGAGAAATTTTTTAATTACACTTAAACCCTCCAAGACCTAAAATTATTTACCATCAAGCCACTAAAATCTTGATTTCTCCAAAATTTAATAACTGACTTTACTCGATAAAATCGATTTTGTCCCTGTGCCTTCGGAGGACCTTTTCTCCTCCCAAAAACGCTTCAAGGTTGTCCTACTTACAAAATTGGACCACCCTTAGGGTCCCTTTAACTTTTCGAAGGTCTCTTATGACCATTCGATTCAGTCAACAATTCGGGTTTATATAGAAACTATTCCCGATCTAATTGTTTTCAGCATCATTAGCCTCACCTCGAGACGCTCGCTAATCTCGTGCCCTCGTTCCCAAACATCCAAGTCCCAAGGCATTCCCTACCACCATCAATTTAGGAATTTATTAATTCATTACTCAAAACCAACTTTTGGGCTCTCTAGACCACTTAGGGTCCTTTAAAATAACTGGAAATCATATATTTTTCAATACCATGTAATACTGGATATTACATTGGGGCTTACATAAGACACACGGCACCCAAGTCCCTATCACAAACCTGTCATTGCCCTAAAAATACAGTATAAGTAACTCCCAAGCCAAAGCTCCCTCAGGCCAGCGCTACTAAAACCCAAAACGACACACTAAACACGCTTGTAGCCTTGGCACGAAATATCCATCCAAAAATCAAACCTCGACACACTAACCACGTCTGAAAACCCAACACAAAATGACCATCCATAAAATCTGGCAAGCCAATTGCGTCCGTAAACCCAACTGTTGATGGGTGATTGTGAGATTGCTTGATGTGTATGGCTTTAGTTAGTGAAGCCGAGTTTCAGATCAGGTAAGGATCGAAAAGGTATGTTACCATAAATTCTCAATACTCAACGAAGTCTGATGTGCTAGTTTTGTGCTTGGGTCACCTTTGGCTTATTGTGAGGCGAGCTAAAGAAAGGTGAAGCTCACTCGGGTTTCAGGTCTCGTTCCGTTGTGCTTCCTTTTATGTTTTGGGACCAATTTCTTGAGTGAAGTAAAGGGAATGACGAAGCCCAGTGCCTACCTAGGGCGTTTCCTGTTGAAACATAGTCCAACCCTTCAGTTGTTGGTTTGTCGTGTGAGTAATCAGATTAATTATTCACCGATAGAGCCCGTAGGTGGGAGCGGGTTGTTAGAAACATCTAGGGCACTATCACTGACATGATACTGGTTTCGATATAGTGTTTATAATTTTTAAAGTCTTGACTTAAGTCTCGGAGTATTTGTGTGGGACATTTCCGCACCCTTTGATTGTTTTCTTTCTTATAGGTTTAGGTAGCTTGACGATGATGTTTCTAGTCAAATAAATTCATGGTTGTATCTCAACAACAACAATTTTTATTTTTATTTTAATTATGTCTAGCTAAATTACTTAAGCTTGGATTTAGATGGATTTTATTCTTGGGATTATGTTATTATTTGTTTAACTCGATTCAGAACCCGATTATTATTTGTATGAGCAATTTATATTGTTATGCTTAATGTTTTTAAAGATTGGCCACATTTTAATGATTTGATGATTTATACATGACTAATGTAACACCCTAAATTTCTTGAGCACGTTATAACTTAGGATTTCGGGAATATAAAAATTTTTCATACCACAATTGTTGTCATACATAACAAACCCAATATTAAGTAGCTAAGACAGGTGTTAAAATTTCAAATGCGGAAGCTAGATCGAACCTGATATGGTTCACCATCATAATGCTTTACTTATCATAAAATTGTTTAAGACGTCTACAACATGTATTACATGGATATCATCGCTAGTAAGTGATAACTGAACATTTTAAACATATCCAAAATTGCATAGGTTCGCACATAAACAAAAATATGTTAAATATGCTACAGGTAGAAATTTAAGCTATTCTTCAGCTACCTCTTTTCCCTTACAGCCGCTCGTCGAACCTGGAACGTTTGAATATTCCAGGGACATAGTCCAATTAGAAGATGAATCTTCTAGTGAGAAACTCCAAAAATAGTTTATTTTGATGCATGATCAGGTGTAAAATGTATGAGAAGACAACGAGAACTACTCAGAAGAGCCTCGTGAACATGTTAGCCTCATCCAATGAGAGCTTTCTCAATGGCGCACACATAGCGCCACTCAAGAGGTCCCTAACCATGTCACTTCGGCCTGACCTCATTGCACTCATGCAAGCACCACATCCGTTGTTCCTTAGGCTCACGGTCTTCCTCACGAGAGGTTTCTCAATGGCGCACGCATAGTGCCTCTCAGGGGATATCTAACTTTTGCCCTCGACCAATAACAAAGAGGTACAACAGTATGGCCACACGAATTTTATAAATGCAACAGTTAAGAAGCCAATAGCATATATTTTTCAGAAAAATACATTTCATATATACAACATGATTTCACGTAAGAGAACAACAAGAGTTTACGTACAAGAACTTCACAAAACATGTCTCATGCGATAGAAGTCTCTCATAAGAGAATAAAAAATAGGATTTGGAGTATAGGAGTCTCACCTTGTTGGTTTATCTCTTGAATGGTATAATTTCACAGCAAACAGCCTAGGTTTCTGCAAAAAATACACATTTTGGTAAACCTAATCTCAAATATTTTTACATAAGGTTAAGGGGCATTAAAGTAGGGGCATAACTAGAAAATTTCATGGAAAAATGACATCTCACGCACCCTCACGTGCCCCGGGAAGGTGAGTCATGCACCTTCACGCGCAACACTTCCCGGCGCGTGTATCTCACGCGCTGTCTACCAGATTCTAACAGCATTGCGTTGTTTTTGTATTTCGACCATATCTCCCTCGTTTTAACTCCGAATCAACCCCTGTTTGAACCTACGCAACCCTTTCCTCCCCCTCCACAGTATTATCAAAAAAAAATTAGACTTATCTTGCTTTTTTTTTTTTTTACTGATTTTAGCAAACTTCGGCAAAGGCTCGTAACTCCGACGAGACTCGTTCTCCCGGGCTTCTCCTTTAATTTCTTCCTGCCTTCTTGCCGAACTTCCTCCTCTCTCTTTAGAGCAAGCTCCTTCTCTTAGAGTGCCTCAACTCTCAAACTTGCTTGGAATAATTTGAGAACAACCCATGGTGCCTATTTATAGATTTCTTAAACTAATCACATTATGCCATTTGTCACAATCTAAGCCATGGACTCCAAAGACTCAAAGATATATTTAAATGGCTTTTGAAATCCAAAACTAGAATGGATTTAATTTTTTAAATCCAAGCTAATTCCCCAACTTCTTCCAAATGACATTTTGGCCCTTATTTCAAGTTCTCAAACTTTAATATTTTACCACATAAGCTCCTAATTTCATCCTTATTTCATTTGGATAATTCTCTAATTACAATTGCACCCTCAAATATCAAATTTATCGAGATACTTAAAATCTCAAAATTAATAACTCAAAATTACTTGATATGTACGATTTTCGAGAAGCCCTTACCATCATTCGATCTTTTCAGACTATAACTTAGCTTAACCGAAAACCGTCTTTTATTTTATTTCTTTCAGCGCCATAAATCTCGCCTCGAAACGCTCGTCAAAAATATACCTCTGTCATTAGGTATCTAAACTTCAGGGAACTCCCTGCGACCGATTCGGTCACTTGTTGCCATTTCAAGCATATTTTTCGATATTTTAAACTCACTTAAAATACATAGCATCTTCACGAAAATATGGGGTATTATAACTAACTAAAGAATTGCTATAAATTATATTCATAAGCAATATAAATCACATGTTAGACTATGATATCGAAACATGATTAGCTCATGTGTGGGAATCGAGGAAACTTAGTGAGTCAAATCCCCTTCCAAGATTAGAGGTTTCCAAAGAACTTAATGCTTATTTGTTCTTTTCATATCCGCTTAGACATTTGAAGGTAGAATTGAATTAATAAAGGATTAATATGATTTGAGAAAACTTATTAATTAATAAAGGGAAATCCACCATCCTATGCAAATAATTTTAAAATACTATAAGAGTATGTTTGGTTTTGAATTGGATTGAATAGATAATTATATAATCTAAATTAAATGAAATATAAACCCTAGTTGCATTCATTTATTAGTTTTTCTCACAAAAGAATTTATCCCACGTTCTCTTTACTTTTCAATTTTTAATTTTGAGTTTTGAATTCATTTTCAGTTTTCTGTTTTGGTAATCTATTTTTAGAAAATTGAAAACGTGTTTTTTTTTTATTTTGAAAAAACTATTTCTTAAAACAGAAAACTAGAAAACACATTCTATTTGAAATTTTGAAAATAATTTTTTAATGTCATTTTATTAAATAATTTTAATTATTCAAAAAATTAAAACTATCTTATTTTGAATAAATAAATAAATTGACTTGAACAAAGGGTTCTTTCGAGACTTGAACCAATGGCTAAAGGATAGCACCACGTTGTCAGTCCGCAATCCCTCATCACTGAGGATGGATGTAGAAACTGTTCCGGCCAAACAGATAGAAGGGCTGATGCTGTGAATGGACTAATTCAACAAGGTAGAGGTAGCAGAGAGAAAAGCCCATTTGGGGGTTATGCATCGCCGAAATGGTAGCACTCTAGGGTTAATCAACTAAAGCTCTTGGAGTGAAGTTAACTATGTATTCATCTTCATGATGAAAATACGAAAGAAGACAATGAATTTGGCCTTGAAGAGAAGAAAAGAAAGAAGTGGTGGCCGACAGTGATGGCTTGAAGAGAGGAAGAGAATGAAGAAAGGAAGAGAATGCCAAAAAATGAAAATGAAACTCTTTTTTATGCTTTGAGTTTAGAGTTTGTTTTGGATGAAAACACTCAAAATAACTTTTTGTTGTTTTAAATTTCCTTTATAATTTTTTTTTTTGAAAATGCGTTTTTGAAAACAGTAAAGAGAACGAGTTTTTATTATTTTAGAAAATCGAAAACTAAAAATGGATTGAAAACAACAAAGATAACACAGCCTTAGTCTTTCATTAATTTTCCTTCTTAGTTTTTTAATTAATTAATTAATTAGTTTAGCTTAGGTTAATTTAAAATTAGTTTGGTACTGTAATTTAGTCCTTGTGGGATTGACATTCTTTTCATCGCTATATATATATATATATATATTTGAGTAAGATACACTTGCCTAAATTAATTATGCATAAATTACACATCAATTAGGAGCAATTGGGTGTAGTGGACTATTATTTATAGTTATGAAGTAGTGGATGTTGTTTTGCTTTTGTTGATATTTTGATAATGAAAATTTTATCTTTTGAAACTTGAAAATGAAAAATCAAAATTTTTTGTGGCATAAATTTTCAACTTGAAAGATAATATTATATTCTTAAAGAGAATTTATTTTTAAGTTAGATGGTTTATAAAATGTAGAGTGTCAAAATATTTTCAAAAAGTTAAATACTTTTTGTACTTTTTATTAAAGGCAAAAAAAAAAGTTGATAGTTTTAGAAAAGAGACGACCAATTTAAGCCTTAGGTGTATGAAAGGTAAAAAGAGTCTGACCATTTTAGAAAAGAGTCGATTGTTTTGTGCCTTTGGTATTGGATTGATGAAACAAGGGAAAACTATTGACCTCTTTGCCAAAAAAAGTTGATTGAATTTGACCTTTATGCAAAAAGAGTTTCCCATTCTTGTAAACTGTCGACAAGAAATTCACACTCTATACTTTTATAATGTTCAAAAAAAGTCAACTGTGACTGTAACATGTTGAAATTTTTTCAAAACAGTCAACCTGTTTGCCAAAACAATGGACTATTTTAGAAAATTGTCGACCAATTACTTAGACCAATCAACGGATTTTTCAAGAAAGTCGAGCATTCTTAAAAAAGGTCGACCCTATGCCCAAAGTCGTAAGAAGATTTCAAATTTCTCGATGAAAATAGTCGACTAGTTTGAAAAACTATCGACCATTCACTACAAAAAACAGGTTTTTTTGCGGCGATTTTTTAGTGGCGGTTTTCAAAACCACCGCTAAACGCCAAATTTAGCGGCGGTTTTCCAACCGCCTCTAAATGCCTATTTAGCAGCGATTTTCTTAGCATTTAGCGGCGGTTTTCAAAAAATCGCCGCTAAAATACAAAAGAAAATTAATAATTAAAAAATAAAAAATTAATTTTTGCGGTGGTTCAAAACCGCGACTAAATTCATTAAATAAAAAAATTAAAATTAAATTTAGCGACGGTTTTCAAAAAATCGCTGCTAAAATACAAAAAAAAATTAATAATTAAAAAATAAAAAAAATAATTTTTGCGGCAGTTCAAAACCGCCACTAAATTCATTAAATAAAAAAATTAAAATTAAATTTAACGGCGGTTTTTTGAAAACCGCCCCTAAAAAACAAAAAAAAAATTAATAATTAAAAAATAAAAAATTAATAAATTTTTGCGGCGGTTTGAAACCGCCGCTAAATTCATTAAATAAAAATTACAAAAAAATTATATTATTAATAAAAAATTAAATTAATAAAAAGTAAAAAAATTATAAATTAAAAAATTAAATTTGAACATATATTATGCATAAAATAAATAAAAATTAAATTAAATAATTAAAAATACAAAAAAAACGAAAAACGACTCCTACACGTTAAAATATAAAAAAAATAAAATTAAATAATTAAAATAAAAATAAAAAATTAAAATGACTCCAACTGAATTCATAAAATTAAATTAATAATAATTAAAAAATTAATAATTAAAAAGTTAAAATAATCTGAATATATATTATACATTAATTAAAAAATAAAAAATAAATCTGAATATATTATATTCAAAAAGAATTTATTTATTTGTATTATTTTTTGAACTTTATTAATTCTATTTCTTATTTTATTACAATAATTTTTTAATTAAAACAGTACAAAAAACGTATATGTTTTTTTTAATTAAAATAATTATATATTATGATATATTTATATTATTTTTATGTAATATATAAATATAATATTTATTATTTATCATATATCATATATTTATTTATTACATATAAACATATATATATAATGTATATTATAATTGTATTGTATAATATAATATAAATATATATGGCTTGTTTAGTATAAATATTATTTGCGCGAGTATATGTTGAAGGAGCTTGCTGGATTGAGTGGTTACGCCCGCGCAGGAGCATCCCGGCCACCCGGGTTCGAAACTCGGGAGCAATAGAGTTCAGAATTAATTCCCGCATCTAGTGGGTGCGCCAACGTGCGTGCGTGCTCGCAGGGGGCCGTGCGCTAGCGCCAGCGCGCGCAGCCGCGCCCGCGCGTTGGTGCAGTCAGCCAAAATTAAATTTTTTTTCTAATTTTAAAATAGCGGTGGTTTTAAAACCACCGCTAAAATATTTTTATTTTTTATTTAATTAAAATATGATTTAGAGGCGGTTTTAAAACTGCCGCTAAAATCAAAATATTTTATAAAAAAAATAAAAAATATTAAAATTTAAAATCGCCGCTAAGTTTAACAAAACCGCCGCGAAATTATGCATTTAGTGGCGGTTTTAAAACCGCCACAAAAAATTTCATTTTGAGGCGTTTATTCCAGCGGTTGCTAAAAACCGCCACGACCCCTCATATAGCGGCGGTTTTCAAAACCGCCGCTAAAACACTTAGCAGTGGTCAAAAATCGCCGCTAAATGACAAAAAAATCGCCGCTAAAACCCAATTTTTTTGTAGTGATTTATTCACCGACAAATTTAAACGACTAGTTTTTACTGACATTAAATACTTTCAACGGCTCATCAAATGGCTAATTAATTCAAAGGTTGGATGAAATCTATAAATACTAACCCAATGATGCATTAGAGAGGTTGACTAACATATACAAATTTACAAGTGTTCATTCTTTTTACTAGTGCTTATTTTTTCAATCTTTCTCTCAACCAAAGTTATATATCATTTGTAATATTTTGTTAAAGTCTTGTTGTATTTTAGATAGATCTTGTAACTGAGAGTGCTAATTAATTCAAAGGTTGGACGAAAGCTATAAATACCAACCCAATGATGCATTAGAGAGGTTAACTAACAACATATACAAACTTACAAGTGTTCTCATTCTTCTTATTAGTGCTTATTTTTTCAATCTTTCTCTCAACCAAAGTTGTGTTATCATTTGTAATATTTTGTTAAAGTTTTCTTGTATTGTAGAGAGATCTTGTAATTGAGAGTTTCAACTCTCAAATCATCTCATTGTATATCTTATTGTATTTCTTAGTGGTTTACTAGAAAGCCTACTTGGTTACAAGTAGAAGGTTGTATTTTCTACTAGTTTGCTAGAGAGCTTACTTGATTTGAGTAGAAAATTTTTAGTGAATTTGGAAAATCTCCAATGGAGAGTTGGAGTGGATGAAAGCAAGTTTTGTCGAACTACTATAAATTTTTGTATTCGTCTTCTTTCATTATGTTGTTGCCAAAATACAACAATCTATTTTGACAGACGCAAGTATCTCGGGAGTCGTGCCTTCACTGATGAAAAATCTAGATGAGGAATTGGATATGATGGAGTCTCAGGTCTGACAAACCAACAGAGCTGATGGTCTGCTGAGCTGATATTCTTGTGGGTGGAGGATCCGGCGGCCTCAAAATGATCTGGTGGCCTCAAGGTGACGAGAGGCCTCGGAGCGACGGGAAGCCACGGAGTGACGGGAGACCTCAAGGTGACGAGAGGTCTCGGAGCGATCGGGTGGCCTCAAGGTGACGAGAGGCCTCGGAGCGATCTGGTGGCCTCCAGGTGACGAGGGGCCTCGGAGCGACGGGAAGCCACTGAGTGACGGGAGACCTCAAGGTGACGAAAGGTCTCGGAGCTATCGGGTGGCCTCAAGATGACGAGAGGCCTCGGAGCGATCTTGTGACAAACGGGTGGCCGGGTGACCGAGTGGCCCTGATGGTGACCGAGTGGCCTGGTGACCGAGTGGCCTTGGTGGTGACCGAGTGACCTTGGTGGTGACCGAGTGGCCTAGTGACCGAGTGACCTGATGACCGAGTGGCCTACAAAACGAGAGCACCGTTAGGGCGCGGGTGGGGGTCCCCGTGCAAACCCTCCGATGCTTAAATTAGATCTCGAGAGAAAATATCAAATCGTACTTGAATTGCTCAAAATAGCGTACCTTAAGTCGAAAATCAAGTCTTGTATTTATAGTGGAGGAGAGAGAGTGTTCTCGCGATATTTGCGGCGAAAATCTCGAGGCCCGTTTCGGAATTCTCGGGGCCCATGGGCTGGACCGCGAAGGGCCTAGGGCGATGTCGGGTGACCCCCCACTCGGGTGGGGGGTCTTTTCTGGAAGCTTGCCGAGTGGTCGGGTGGCCTTGGCCACCCGGTCATGCCAAGTGGTCGGGTGGCCAAGGCCATTCTCTTGCGTCGAGTGGCCAGGCCACTCGACCATGACGAGTGGCCGAGGCCACTCGACCATGCCGGGTGGCCCAGGCCACTCGGTCATGCCGGGTGGCCTTGGCCACTTGGCTCGGTCATTCGTCATGACCCCCCTCGGTCTAGCCAAGGGGGTCTTTTTTTGCTTCCTTGCCGCCGCTATTGTCTGCCTTCATCTTTTCGGGTACATCACATTACTTTCTATTTTACAATTTTGTAAATCTTAATTTATACTTTTTGTTTCATTGCACCAAGAACCCATTTTTCGAGATATATATTAAGCTATGCCATAGTCCGAGATTATCAAGCAAATATTGTCAATTTCAGCAAATATTGTCAATTTCTCTCTATCGATTCTCTACTTCCATATGTTATTCTCTCAATTCTTCCTAAAGTTCTCTATTTTCTCTCTTCTTACTGATTGTCACCAAAAAAATGTAGATTTAAACCCTAGGATCTTAACAATAATGCGAAAGAAATAATCATTATTTAATTACATAATTGTTAAACATTCGAATGTGAGTCCAAATTTATATTTGGACTAGAAAAATAAAAATATTTTAAACAACATTTATAAATGTTATTTTAAATAATATATTTAAAATGACATTATTTAAATCCCACTCCATCCAAACACAGCATGAAGGAATTGGCATGTGGTCTAGGAGAAATACTATTCCAAGCCCATGGCATGTGGCAACTCACTAACCTATCAATGGGGACCCTATCTTATAAGTACAAACAAAATGTGCATCAAGCAAAGCCCATATGTATCACATGATTGTCCAAGAGAAACTAGAAAAGGCCCAAATATTATATCATATATATATATCATAAAATATATCAATGCGATCAATAAAACCATCATATTGGAATTATGATGAGAATTTATTATGCCTGACAAAATAAATTTATAAAACAAATTCATACAGAAAATCAATTGAAGTGGGCCAGAATGGACCACTATGGGCCAAGCCACAAGGGACAAAAGAAGAGCCACTCAACCACCCCAAATTGAGGGTCATTTGGGGCTATGCTCGAACAAGAGCCGCAAACGTACCCTCGAGAGAGTGTCACTGGGGGGTACACCACTCTCCCAAGTGCGTGGTCACGGAGTGGTTGAGAATTGGCTACGCGCCACATACATATGGCTAGACATGGCAAAATGGGCCCAGCCCGGCACCGGGCTAGGGCCAGCATTTTGCTGGCCCGTTTAAGGGCGGGCCAATTTGGCCCGGCCCGCTTGGCCCGGCGGGCCAAATGGTGGCGGGCCGAGCTGGCCCGCGCCCCTCGCTCGGCCACAAAACAACCCCCCCACCCAGCCTCGCCTCTCGCCCTCGCCCTCTATCGCCCGAGCCCGAGCCCCTCGCCCGCCCCCGCCCTCGTCTCGCCCTTGCCCGAGCCCTTCGCTCTCACCCTCGCCCGCCCCAGCCCTCGTCTCTCCCTCGCCCGAGCCCCTCGCCCTCGTCTCGCCCGAGCCCGAGCCCCTCCCTCTCGCCCGAGCCCGCCCTCGCCCTCGTCTCGCCCTCGCTCGAGCCCCTCGCTCTCGCCCGAGCCCGCCCTCGCCCGAGCCCCTCGCTCTCGCCCGAGCCCGCCCTCGCCCTCGCCCTCGTCGAGCCCTCGCCCGAGCCCCTCGCTCTCGCCCTCGTCTCGCCCTGGCCCGAGCTTGCCGCCCTCACCCCTCGCGAGAAATTTCCCAGGAAAAAAAAATTCCTGGGCGGGCCCATTAGGCCCGTTTGGCCCGCTTGGCCCGTGATGGGCCGGGCTAGGGCCAGCAATCTGCTGGCCCGTTTTTAAGCGGGCCAAATCGGCCTGGCCCGCGGGCCACTTGATGGCGGGTCGGGCCGGGCCGGCCTGGCCCGGCCCCTTTGCCATCTCTACATACGGCCATTGCACGCACGACTAAGTGCAGAGGCCGCATAAGGGCCGAAGGGGTTACTTGAGCACCCCCATATAAGGTTCACTCGAGGGTATGCATGGGGCCACTTGCCCCCCTCCCCCCGTATCATCCGCACACCACGAAGCAATGACCCCCGTGCGCAAGACCACAGTCAGGTCCCCAAGTAAGGGTCACTTGAGGGTGTTGGCCAAGAGGCAGCCACAAAGTAGGGCCACCCTCGCATGTAGCCATGGCATGGCCCCTCCCCCCACTTGTGGCCACGCCAGGCCATGCCCCCGCCTCTACATGCAGCCACACCATGCCCCTGCCTCCGCACGCGACCACGCCAAGCTATGCACCACTCCAAGATACCCAAGTGACCCTCCCTTCCCATGAGACTCTCTCATGGCATCACCAAGAGACCCTTCCTGGGGGTCTGTAGGTCACTCACCTCCTTTGACGACACTCGGGAGACTTATGTGGGCCACCTAACCCTGACAACCTCTCTCCAGACACCTGGGAGACCTTTTTGGGAAGCTACAAACCGCATATAACCCAGTCAAGATGCCCACCGAGGATACTAGGTCACACACCACCTATCAACCTCCTTCATCACTTTAAATAGGTGGGGTCCTCCCCCCCCTTCCCCGATTCAAGTATGCCAACTCTAAAACTCACACTTTCTTCTTGCGTTCATGTACTCCATATTTTCAAGAGATTAACTTAGGCATTAGAGAGTTTGCACAGAGACACTCACCTATGCCCCTAATTGATTTTCTTTCCCAATAGGTCATTCATCGCAAGAAGGTCATCCATCACTTGAAAGGGTCATCCATCGTTCGAAAGAGTTATCCATCAAAATCATCTATCGTTCAAAAAAGTCATCCATCATTCAACATGGTCACTCGTGTGCTACCCTAAGATTGTCCCCCATACACTTTAATTTCATTGTTATAGTCAGAGAACATAACAATTGTTAATTTTGATAATAGGTCTACCAGAATTTGAGATGCATTTGAAAGTAATTTTGGATTGGACGCCTCATAATATATTAAAGCGGTACAGTTTTTTTCTTTTTTCAAGTTTTAGAGAGCAAATTTTGATACAACTTCATTTTTAAACTATAAACAAATTAAGTTGCTAAAAAGAAAAAACAAGAAATATTCCTCAGCGCTCTTACCCCCATACTCCTAAGCAAAGGGAAATTCTATTGGCAACCCGATAAATTACTCTTCATAATCCAGTCAAGTAAATTTTCATTTTTACTCTTTACAACCACAAGAATTACTATTTACAGCCCATAAATTCCCAAATATGCCCTCACAGCCACACCATTTGACACAGCCACACCATTTCTCACCTTTCTCAAACAAACCCTAACAATTTTCGGCCATTATTTTGCGAGGAAGAAGAAATTGGACTGAAATCAGGTACGCCTTTTGTTCAGTGTTTAATTTCTTCAATAATCGTACATGGCGACATCGCAATCGGCCGCAATGGCAACCACTACAGCTGCCTTCCTCAGCCGCAAACCTCCGCACCATGAGGTGCAGGACCACCATCACGGCTAATGAAGGCAGCCATGGCGGCTGTCATCGTCGCCGCCAGGGTGGGGGAGGGGGGTTTCTGAAACCCCCACACCGCGAGTTGCGAGGGTCTGAACTTGTTCCGGGTTCTCGAACTCATAGTTCTAAGTTGGAGAAACCCGAATCGGAGATTTATTAATGTATTTAGTTTTTATTTTTTTTTAGTTTTGTGCCATTTGAATTTTTTTTAAAATATCATTGATTTCATATTAATCTCACATGTTATTTTTTTATATTAATTATAATTTTACACTTCACCTTTCTAATAAATCCAATTATTATTAATCTTATTATAAATAATTTTATTTGTCACATGCATTTAGACATTTAATATAACATTCTTATACGAATTAAATTAATTTTGTAGTAGATTATTATTATTTTAAAAATAACTAATATGGTACATTCATTTATAGGTATGGCACGTACTCGAGGAAGAGAAGTAGAGAGAGCTCGCCCATCTTCATCTCGTCAACGTCTGACAGCTTCCACAAGGAGGAAGAGGGTAGAGGGTCGTGATGGTCATTCTGTAGCTGATACATCTATCTTAGAGGCGCACATTTCTGAGTAGCCAGGTACTTTGGACTCATCACCTCCTAGTGCTCCAGAGCAGCCATCTACTAGTGCTCCGAACGATAGTATTGAACTATTTTTGGAAGGCCCTGAAGATCCATCCATTTTAAAGAGTTTTAAAAATTATGTTGTTGTTAGCATATCGGCTAGAGAGGTAAGCGATTATGAAAATAATTTTATATTTAAAATAATTATTATAATTTTAGTAATTATTTTATTATTTTTATGTAATAGGAAAGAGGTGTATTAAAGTGCAATAGCCATGGACAAAGAATTCTTGACTAGCCATTGGCAAATCAACAATGTATTTATGATGTTGTCGTAAGATCTCAGTTGGTACCTTTGATAGAATCTACGTATCAATTTGTAAATCCTATAGTTGTGTCAGACTTTTCAGAAAGATGGCAACCTGAGACTAACACATTTCATCTACCATTTGGTGAGATGACACTCATGCTAGATGACGTTGCTACTATTCTGAAGATACCAGTTGCTGGCAGCCTTGTATCAGTCCCTCATTTGACAGGTAATGAAGCTCAGAACTTACTTTATCGTTTACTTGGGGTCTTAGCAGTAGAAGTAGTAGGCTAGATAGTAGAGACTCGAGGACTGTATATGAAATTAGATTGGCTGAGAAGAACATTTATGAACGTACCAAATTCAGCTCCGAAAGAAGAGATCTACAATGCCAATAAGGCGTATTTGTTATTTTTATTAGGTTGTACATTATTTGTGGATAAGAGTGGTAGCATGATTTCAATTTCCTATCTTGCATTGTTAGAAGACTTGAGTGTATCTGGTACATATGCATGGGGGGCTGCTTGTTTGGCATATTTATATAGGCAACTGGATATCGCGAGTAGAAGAGATGTCAAGGGAATCTGTGGATATTTAACATTACTTGAGGTAATCATTTAAATTTTATTATTCTATGCATATTTTTACTATGTCTTTCCATATACCTTAACAATTATTTACATTAAATGTATACATGTTTGGATATACGAACATTTTCCATTGACTAGAAGTAAACATAACTTATCATATACTGACGAGTTGCCTACGGCTCACCGTTGGCTTCCTATTCATGAGTATGATTCTTTGCAATCTTTGTGAGAGCAACTTGATGACTTAACTGAAGATCAGGTATTTTGTTTACACATTATATTTTGCAACTTAATATTGCTCGTCATTGAAATTCTGAAACATATGCAGGTTATATGGACGCCATATAGGAGGCATCGTGCACAACACTCACTGCATGAGATTGTGTTCTTCTCCAGATGTCTTAAATGTGGAGGCATGATTGAGCCATATCATCCGGAGAGGGTTTTGCGACAATTTGGGCATATACAGAATATACCTCCGCCTCCATTATTCCCTATTAAAGCCAAGCGGGGTAAAGCTACGGTAACATATAAGGAAATTTATGATTTTATCAATGATAGTTGGTCTCGCTGGGATTTTCACTTATTATCAGCACACCGACGGGGTGGACTTGCCCGAGTGCTATGGGAGTGCAGTGAAGACTACTTGGCATGGTATCATCCCATTACGCATTGAGTCATACAAAATCCTACAAATGGATCCGGGTTTGACAGAGGTGATCAAGATAGAGTGACCATTGCTGATGTGGTAAGATTAATTTTGTAATTGTAATTTTTTAAATATATTTTTTTAAATATATTATGTTTAATTTTTTATATTTAAAATAATTGTGTCTTGTAGCGCATCATGGCATCACTGTCTCCTCTCACGCAAATCATATCAGGTGGATCCACTCAGGATGTAGATGTGTGAAGACGGGCATGTCTTCAAGTATATGATATTTTGACTATTCCTACTGGTCTTCTTCTACTAGGTCTCATGCATATACAGTATTTCGCGAAATGCCTTCTAGTGTGGTACGAACACCGACGATGGTTACATCACCTCTGGTACCAATTATAAATCCATCACCTATGAATTCAGATCCACATCATCCAGCCCCGGGCCCCTCTCAAGAGACAAGAAAATGGACTGATAGAGATTAATTTTTTTTTGTAATCTGAGACTATCTGTATTTGCTACAGTGAGTAAAGTCTTATCTATTTTACTGTTTTTGATAAGGTTCGGATATGTCGCCAAGATATAAATAGTGCTAACCCTTTTCTGTTTGGATTTCATTTTCTTAGTTTCTTTAAAAATTATTTTTATAACTCAAATAGCTAACTTGTTATCTTAAAAAGTAATTTTATTGTTACTAACAAAACTTATTTTAAATACTTATATGTGATGTAAGTGATCTATAAAACAAGATATTATCAACTTGTTTATATCAAACTCATTTATATCATAAACTTTAATTATGAGTCAATTAAATCAAATACATCTTCTTTGAAATAAGTTTGTGAATAGAAAATCTATAAAACAAGATATTTGTACAATATAATCTACAAAATAAAATGCGAAAATATATACAAAATATAGAAAGGCTCAGATATAGACAACAAATCACTACTTAGGTAACTCCAAAAATAAGACCACTAAGCCCAACAAAACCCAGCCCCGAATTGCCCAACCATCCTCTCTCGGCCGAAAGCATGGCTATCGTACGTAATAGGCTGGGCTTCTCCATCTCTTGAGCAAATGGGCTTATGCCCATTTATCCTCTAAAGAGATAGTAAATGGGTTTATGGATTTCAAATTGGGTTGTTAATAAGTGGTGATATGGGTCAATGTTTCAATCACGGGCTGAAGCCTATGAAGATTAAACTTGCTCAAAATATCATCATCGCATTGGGACTTATTCGGAAACACAACCTAAGAATCATGTGTCAGATAAGTCAAAAATTTCTTGTGTTGCCACATCTTGACCTACTAGAGATAAAAATGTTTGAATTCTGGATATGTATGGCGTTTTTCAATCACGTGCATTATCACATCGAAATCTATACCAATTCAGTGCGACAGGAGGAATTGGCGAGCTTGGCTTAAGGAATACCTGATAAATGACATATGCAACAAAAATTATTGTTAAAACAAACGTATGAAATCCACAATATAAACAAATAAATTCCAAAATAAGTAAGAATACATGCACAAAATGACAGTCATTCACAAATCTTATAGTAATCATCCTATGATGTATTGCTGGAGGAGGGATCGATCTGAGTGGAAGATATGTAAGACACTGGATCCGTGACAAATGCACCAATACGACATTGTATTTTGAAGCAACTAAATGGCCCATGTCAGGTAAAGTTATCCAATGCTCGAACGGTACAATGTTATCAAAGCAATACAATATATGTAGTAACTCATCCACACGTATTTCTGATCCATATAATTGCGTATACATCGCACGAAAATATTGCAACTCTCCTATCAGACTAAAACGAATATCTCTCCAACTGTGCTCACTCATACCAAGTAACCCTGCTATCGCGCGAAATCCACAATGTCCATCTGATTCTACATTAACAATACTATGAAAGAACGGTTGTATTTGTGGTGGGAAACAATCATCATACCCCTTGAGTCGGTTGGTGTTTCTCTTGGATATCCATGTTAGGGATGTACTGTCTTGACCAGATTGAACTACTTCAAATAAGGACGGATCACGTTTGGTGGATGTATCAACCTGAATTTTCTTCTTCGATGATGGCTCACCCTTCGTCCTAACTGTCATGGTTAGTGGTTGTAGTGAAGTTGTGTCTGGATTAACTATTTCTCTCAACTTTTGTTTTAATACTTCCTTCACTAGCACCAGTTCTGAATAAAATATTTTATATATACTTTCTATTTCTGGCTCAATCGTTACCTGCGATGACACACCATCATAAGCTGATTGCACTACCTGCAACCTTGTCCAATGAGGATGCACAGTTGACAAAGGAATTGGCTATCCTTGTACCATGAACTCTGCAATTTCATGTACACAAGGTAAACCATATATGCTTCTAATCACACATCCACATGAAACTTTGTCTATCCAAATTTTTTAAGCAAGTTGTGACTGCATTAGTACCATATTCAATGCACTTCTCGATACAACACCTCGCAATTCTCTAAAAATTGCTGGCTTGAAGTCATGTTGCACCAACGTTAAACTTTTTTCAAACGACCCCTTAATTTCTACATGTTGCAACTCAATAAGATTGTTAATAATTGTCCATGGTGACTCTAAGTCACTTTAAGAAGATCTAAGATGTCTCTTCAACTTTGCATGTGCACTCTTAGCCCTATTCGTAGTAACGTTGCCAAAATGCATTATTTTATTTGTCCATGCTGCAATAAATTTTTCCTTATAATCGTTCAACTATATCTTTCTCACATAATTAAGTGCGCCTTCATATGCATAGTATTCAAGTGTTAACTCATATAGACGACGTTCATACTCATCCTCAGTCGACACAAAAACAACCAAGTTCCAACTTAACATAAATTTCTCCCATGTCTCCTTTCTATCAAATAATTTCTTATATTTGGCGAACACATGTTTTGATATATGCTACCTACACAACAAGGTGCTCGTGGTTGGAAACACTTTTTGTATTGCATTCATTAATCTCAATTCTCTATCGGTTACAATTACTCTTGGATATGTATTATGAGTCATTAGACTCTTTAATTTCTCCATTGCCCATGTATAATTATCCTCATATTCATGATCCATAAATGCGAAAGCAATAGAAAAAGTTAACTCAGTTGACGTCATACCAACAATCTCTAGCAGTGGATACTTATATCTATTAGTTTTGTATGTACACTCCATTATTAACACATGGAGAAATGTTTTAAATAACTCTATAGCCATCGGATGACCCCAAAATAAGTCTATGATACAATCTGATAATGTATCACTTCTATGCCACTCCACATAATTACAATCTTTTAATTTTTTCATCAATTGTCGTATTTGTGATCGACCACCTTTATTCATGACTCTATATCTTTGTCGTGCATTATATATAGTTTTGATGGTACTCACATTTTTTTTATCTTCTGCCTTTAATATCATTAAAATATTTATCACTTCTATGTCACTCCACATAATTACAATCTTTTAATTTTTTCATCAATTGTCGTATTTGTAATCGACCACCTTTATTCATGACTCTATATCTTTGTCGTGCATTATATATAGTTTTGATGGTACTCATATTTTTTTCATCTTCTGCCTTTAATATCATTAAAATATTTATTGGCTTCACAAGATTATTAGACATTATTATTATAATTTGTTTCTCTTTCTCTGTAAGTCGGCCAGCATATGAATGACCCTTAAGTTGAGCTGTTGGTAAATGGTTGTGCAATCCACATACAACCTTCAACATCCAGTGTTCATTTGACAATTTAACACCAAGTAACTCAAATGAACAACCACACTTTTTAGAACTTGTCATCCTACGATTTGTTTCTCCTACTGTCTCATCTCTTTTTTTTGATGATTTATACTTTCCACTTCGTTCATAAGCAAGACGAACTCTGGGTTTTCTTCATATACCCCCAGATTCAGAACCTTTTATAACAATAACCATTCTATTTTCTTTTTCAACTGTCTTAACCCATTCAATAAGTGTTTCCCTATTACTGAAAATCTCATTCCTAACAAAAGTTTGACTAGCATCAAACGATACGCCATTCTCATTCTCAAAATTCTCTAAACTTTGATGATCAAATCCCTATTATCAAAACAAAAATAAGATACATAAATTAAAAATCAATTGGGCTTTAAACAAAATATGAATAAAATATATAAATTAAAAATAACAAAATTTATATAAATAGAAGAAAAAATACAAATTTTAAAATAGTGTGGGGTAGAATAGAGAATGGAATCGCGGGTTGGGAACCCGAAACCACCGACCCATTCGAGAAATTAATCAGGGATCACCCTCGGGTTCCCTATTGTAAGCGGTCGGGAACCGGGTGCGAGTCGGGAACTCAATCGTTGCGAGTCAGGGAACCCTTCAGTTCCCAAC
The DNA here is from genome assembly GCA_036245055.1 of Diospyros kaki. Taxonomy (NCBI): domain Eukaryota; kingdom Viridiplantae; phylum Streptophyta; class Magnoliopsida; order Ericales; family Ebenaceae; genus Diospyros; species Diospyros kaki. The sequence continues at coordinate 11,025,798 of BSEG01000011.1, read as the reverse complement.
TGTAACCAGTTAGGAACCCTCGAGTTCCCCAACTCGTAGCTGTCGAGGAACCCGAGGGTTCCCAACGGCTAAGAGTCGGGAAAGCTCGGCTAAGAATCAAGGAACCTGGGTATCCCCGACTGAAATGCGTCCGAGAAGCTCGGGTTCCCCAAAGAGTTACAGTCGGGGAACTTGGGTACCCCCGACTAGAATGTGTTGAGAAAGCTCAAGCTGCCATTCTTAGCATGTAGGGATTCTTAGCATCTAGTTAATAGCATGCATCAATCCAAAATTACAAATAAAATGAGTTACCAGAATATTGAAGTGCTGCTGGTGCAATTCATTGTAGTCCACCTACTCATTGTGCACGATCTTGTATTCATCTTCTCCATAAAACTCTTCCCATCTCATCAATTTTTGGATATAATCATCCATAGAGAAAAGTCAAGAACAGAATTAAAATTAACAGAAACAAGAAGAAGATAATTGCTTTAAGTGATCAGAATCAGAAATGTTCACAAATTTTTAGTGAAAGTGATCGGAGATTGGGCTGTGAAGATCAGAATCAGAAGCGTTTGCAAAAATTTAATGAAAGTGATGAGAGATTGGGTTGAGAAGAGTTAAGAAAGTAGTTGGAAAAAAATAGTTAGGTAAAGGTAATAAAGACTTTTAATGGAGAATAGTTGAGGAAATAAAACTATGGGTTATGAAGAGTAATTCACCGGATTGCCAATAGAATTTTCCCTGAGCAAATGGGGTTGCCGGGCATAAGCATCATCATGTTATGAAGACAGCCCGCTCTCTTCTTCCCTGCCTTTTATAGAAACGAAGCAGTTACAATGAAACTCACAAACTCACGTTTATTATTTACTTTTAAAACTAATAAGCATGACAACGCCCAATTATTAAAAAAAATGGCACCAAAAAGAACAACCCAACACAGTTGTAAAGCACAAAACAGCACATCAGTACCATGCCCAGAGATGGGCATCACCATATGGTTAGTAAAGGCCGTATACACAAACAAAGAATTAACCACCAAATTCATCACAAGAAAAATACCCATTTATTTAGGCATGTAAAAGTTAAAATTCTTCTGCTTTCTTTTCTATATGGATGAGAAACACAGAAAAATTTACATCTGAGGTCCAAGAGGTAACCTACTAATAATTTGATGGTAAACAGATGATCCATTGGGAAGACTTAAGGGCGGCTCCGCCTCAGGCTCTCCTTTGGGCAACATGAAACCCATTTCATTCGCTGGGTTTTGCTGTCCTAAGTATGGATGATGAACTGGAAGAACAGGCAGCTTACCTTGGTTAGGTGGCCCAACACCAGCCATCGCCAAACCGGCAAGCGCATGCTGGTTCATGCCAAAACTGAAGCCTTGGGGAGGTCCCAGCTGCTGCCTTCCTGGGAGGCCGAAAGAACTTAGAGGCGGCGGCCTGTCAAACCTAACCATGCCATTGTGTACTTGAGCCGGCTGGGGCCTGTGAAGATGGGGCGGTCCAGCAGCTGCTGAAGCATTAGCGCAGGCATTTTGGCCAGGTCCAGTGTTAGGGACGCCAGAGTTAACATGACTGCTGTTACGAGCAGCAGGAACATCGTGGTTGTGCTTCCCCTCGTATGTAGTGATCACCGACTTGAGGTCATGAGATGCCCTCTCCACGTGCTTCCTTACCGTGCAGCCAGCATGAGTGCACTTATAGTAACTCCTGCATCAAAATCAAAATAGCAACAAATTGTTTCCATTTTCTTCAATGACGAGTGAATTTCTGATCTTTGTGTGTGTCGTGAGGAACAATAATGAAGATTGAGGCGACCTTGGATTTGGATTTCCTTTCACGACTTTCTGCCCATACTTTCTCCACCGATAGCCATCATCAAGGATATCCACCTCACTGGTTGTTTGCACGACAACTCTAGGTTCTCTAATGGCCCTCGTGGCACCACTCATTTCGGTTGCATATGCTTCCATTTTCCTGTAATGAAATGGCACATATTTAGTTGGTTACCATAATTTTATTACAATCATTTTGGAACAGAACAAAGAAAGGCAGTAACCTTCTTTTCGACTCAGATTCATCTCCTTCTCCATCATAACCTAATGATACACTCCCATGTGTGGCACGATCATCTTCGTCTTCATCATTGGAAAAGGTAGAAGAGCCACCCACCATGTCACCAATTTCAAATTGTGTGCCATTCTGGCCATGCAATGAGTTTGATGCATTCCCATACTCAGCTCCCACAGATGCTGATGATGTCACCTCAAGATTGTCGGTCCTCCAGTCAGGGGCTCCAGCAGCAGTAACCTTTTGCATGCTTGACCACATTGGATCACCATCAGCACCAATCTGCACCCCTGTTTGATCAGCAGCATCAAGTTGCATGTCAGCCAGTAGATTTGAGGATCCAATAGCTGATCTTCTATTAGGGGGAGGTTTGGGGTGATTGTGAGCCCCCTTGTATATGATTTCTGTGATGTGCCCCTCATGAGATCGTTCCACTTTCTTCTTGACAGGACAATTTGGATGCGTGCATTTGTAATAACTTCGTGGATACTCACTGCCTTTTACTTGTTTTTGTCCATACTTTCTCCAATTGTAGCCATCCTCTGATGGGCCACCACCAGCCATGGAATCCCCACCGGCTCTTTGATCTCCGTCCTCATCTTGCTGCTCATCTGATGGAGGTGACTCTGCTGCACTAGCACCAACAGTATCAACTGCCCTTGCTTCTGACATCAAGGATTTGCCAACTGCATCCTTTTCACCGCATGATCTAGAGAAGTCCTGAGGATCGAGTTTCTGTCCGCTCTGGGATAGCACTTTAGCAGGTCCAATGCCATGGTTAGAATTTTCTGTCTGAACAGAAACCTCAATGCTGGGAAAGCTTTGCCGAACAAAATTTGGAGTTATCTGCAAGCAAGGAGACAAATAATACTTAAGAACAGAAAATGGATATCTTCCTTTTTGCCTTTCCAGTCAACTAATTTCATGCCACCTTCCTCTCTACTCCTGATCATAAGCAAGAAATTTCAAATATCAAATGTGTACAAAATGTAGAACAGAATTTCCAGAGCATAATTACTTTGTTTGCAGAACCAAGAAAAAGAGAGGGACCCGATTCTGCAACAGGTTTGAAAGCAAAGGATGAGGAGTTGACACTATCAAAAAAATTATGCTTGGCTTTGTCAGTGGCCTCCGTAGACAAGGTAGGGTTTTTGCTGTCGCCACTTGGGGCAAATGGGAACTTCCCCGTTGTTGGAGACGGCTGAACCTGCAATTGAACATGTGGGGAAATAAGAAAACAAGAGGCATGTGCTACAGAATATCTTAATAGCCCATCTGGACCGATGAAAACTTCACCAGAGGTAAGCATAAGCAGTAATAAGACATTCAAAAAAACAATAAGTTAGGGCAAAATTAAACATTTAGAGAAGACAAAAATATTAACCAATACATAAATTAACTCAACAATTACATGGATGAGACCTTCTTATAACACACTGAAGCTTCTCCTAATAAAATGGATAGCAGGTACCTAACAATTGGCTCATAAATCTGGCAGAGGCTATTCATTTCCTCTCAAAAGCAAAGACAAGTATTAACCAGATAAAATGGCAAAATGTTTAGCTTACCAGTGAGTTAGAGAGGAAAACTGGAGATTCCAGCAGGGTTGTTGGGCTCAACCCAGGTGGAATTGTCAGGTAAGGAGAACGGACATCTGGGTCTGGTGAAAGATCAGCATGTCTAATGCTTTCTGTGTTCAGTCTAGGAGCATTAAACCCAGCTCTAGCAGCCATCCTTTCTAGAAGGCCTCCACGTGAGTTCATTTTCTGATCCAAAGCGGCATTTGAGTCAGTTGATTGGTTGCCACCCACAGAAGCTAGTTCCCCGTGCTTTTCATCACTACTTCCAGAAATGATCTGCTCTTGAGCCTTTGAATACAGAGCCCCATTTTTAATTTCATTAGGAGGTTCTGAAATTGACCTTGAGCTGATTTCATCACCAAATAAAGAGAAAAGGGCTCTTGGGCTTGGACTGGGAGGCACCCAATCGCCAATAATAGCAACATGATCGTCAAACCCTCCCATGATGCTAAAATTCTGAGCCTCCTTTGTCGTGTTCAGTTCAAAGCCAGTTCAATTACAGAATCAATTTGGCACTAGCAATAGGAGAATATCTGATTTACATCATATGCAAAGGATGGTAGCATTAGGATTGAGACCAATAACTCTAGGATAGCACATGAATCAAATAAACATAGAAAATAAAAATTCGATTAGCAAAAGTTGCAATCATGTCATTAGCAGACCAAATTGAAAAAATTCAAAAAAAAAAAAAAAAAAAAAAAAAACAATGCCTTCATTTAGCTTGACAGGCATTGTCCATATGCGCGCGCACAAAAAGAACAGACTTGGACAGCAAAACATTTAAGTCCTTTTGTTTTTTCTCGACACTATAAAATCATACAATACAATTCAAATAAAGTTTGCCAAATAGAAGAATACTTCGAACTTGAAGATTGTTTTGCCTCTGACGCAAACAAAAATTCCAAGACTTCAAGGGCAACGGCAAAAACAAACATTAGGCAATTTGCATTATGAAGTTTTCAAAAGAAAGCTTATTTATCATCAAAATTTTCCTCCTCCAGCGGAAATCCGATATTTCCTCTATCAAGTGATCATATCAACAAGTTCCTAGAGGCCAAAACTGCAACCTTCCCACAATAAAAGTGCAATTAACTAACAAAGAAAAAAATCAATAATCCGAAACTGCCGAGAACCATTTCAAAGGGCCTAAATTCCAGATACAGAAATTCAACGAATACTAGGAGGAACATCCATTATACTCACAAAATCATCCGCAGAATGATTACATAAACACCACAAAATTTAAGCTAGATAATCGAAAAAATCTGAGAAAGGATCTAGGGTAACAACAACAACAACAACCTATCAATTAGGATAAACCCTGTATTGAAAGAGCTCATCGAGATCTAATTTGTTGCTTCTCTAGGAAAATTTAACAAGAAGCCCTTAAGAACGAAAATCAAGAGCAAAATAAAACACTTTCCGTAGATGGACCATCACCAATCATAAAGGGGAAATACCTAAAATTGGACAGATAAGCCATAGATACGATCGAGGCAAGGAATTCCCAAAATAATAGAAACAAAAGGAGCGAAATGGGGAAGCAAGAAAACCCCAATCCAAGGGTGAATCAATGATTAAAGAATGATTACGGGGTAAGTACCTGGAAACAACATATATATAAAAAGAGGGCCAGTCAAAGCAGAGAAGAAGAAGAAGAAGAAGATGGCGTGGATTGGATTTGGAGAAGACCCTTTTCTGACCTCTCTGATAAATTCTGCTGCTTCTTTCTTTCTCTCTTGCTTTCTTTCACTAAAGATCAATGAGAAGGCAATCCCACCTTCCTGTCAATTTCCCCTCTCTCTCATAAATATGATTTTGATGTTGGAAAATTTTACAAATAAAGAAAGAAAGTAAGAAAGCAAGAAAGAAAATCAAAAAGGAGAAAAAGTGGGGCTTGTTTTCTGTGTTATGGTGGACCAGAAATGCATGGAATGGAATCCAGAGAGAGAGAAAGAGAGAGGTTAAAGTAAAACCCACATTTGGCACTCTATGCTGCGATTTTCATTAAATAATTTGCTTCTTTATGTGACAAATACTTGAAAGAATTTATCTTTTATGGGCCGGGCTTTTTCTGCTGGGCCAATAAAAATTCCAGGCCCGCTTTGACTGGTCAATGCGATGACACCACCTGTTACTCAATATTTGACTTTGGAGGAGCCCAATTTTGTTTTTAGCAAATGGTGATGAAGTGAATGAATTGCTTTGTTTTCCTAAGCATACGTCTGGTAGCTATGTTAACCTCCCCTGTCGGTGACTTTGCTTACTGTCACGCTCATTCTAATTTTTTCGACACGTGTAGTTCATTTTCCGCCGACACAGTTGTGACCTTCAAAAAATTTCCATAAAACTTGTAACCCTTGCTTGCTTCTAGTTTGGAAAATGATTTACATATCACTGTCCTTTTCATTTTAAAAAGCATATTATTATGATTGATCGTATTCGGATAGGATTATCCTTTTTCCTTTATCCTTTCCAAAAATTAATAAAAAATTATAAAAATATTTAATTTAAAAAAACAAAATAAGGAAATTATATATGTGTATATATATGTATACAAATTCCTAGGTGTCTTCTCTCTCTCTCATAAGTTCTATCTCCCTCTCATCTCTGCACCGTTGCGCTGCATTTAATTATCCAATAATCAAGGGAAAATAACAAAATTAACCTCATTTGTTTCATTAAATAAGGTGAATTATATATTTTAAAGTTTTTAATTATCTCTATTTATAATTATTTTTTTGTAATTATGAAAATTATATTCTGTACATATGATGCGAAATGAGAAATGTGATTTTCTGTCTAAAAATGAAATCATATGTAATTATTGATGTGTTAATACTCAAAAAAATTAAAAATCTAGAATAATTATTCGGGCCAAAAATATAAATAGATGACAAACATACCTGGAGGTCAAATGATCTTTCGAAGAACATAATTTTGGGATGTCGAAAGGTCTTCCAAAAATTGGGTCATTTGGAGACCCTTATAATCTCTCAGAGACCGTAATGGGGTCTCCCAAAATTCAGTACACTAAGAGATAATCACCAAGTTCTATCCTGGAGCATTTTCTCCTTGATTAGGGAGTCTCAAATAAAATGCAAATTAGATGATTTCGACATCCAAAAATCATTTCGAGAGTTCTAATAAAAGAATAGAAATTATTCATAAGAATTCTAATTTTAGTAGATTTCGAAAAGCTCCAAACACCTTTATAAATATGTGAGTTCTTGTTTCAAAAAATGTACATCTCTAATACTGATTTTCATACAACATTCAAATTTTTAGTATCTAACTTAAATATTGGAGTGTTTACATAGAAACTATCTTGCACCATTTGATCGTTCTCTTTTTTGCAGAGTTCAAGCGAGTTGACGACAACATTTTCATTTAATAAATTCATTGTTGTATCTGAACGACAAAAGATGTATTATAAAATCACCCATATTTAATAATTCTTATTAATTTTATTTTCTTTTATAACACCATATATATATATATTGTAATATTTTTATACGCTCATATTTTTCTAATTAAATTGTACAATCAAACCATTTTTATGGCTATCTGATAAAATTTTCTTTGTAAGTGTAAGGTATAAGATAAAAGAAATTATTTTACAAGCAAAGATTGGAGGGAGAGAGCGCCCAAAAAAGGGCATTTGAAGTGCCCATAATATATATATAAATGTGTGTGTGAAGGACAAAAATTAGAATAAAGTTAATTAATTGTGACCGCCTGTTTGGAACCATTTGGTATGATGAGAATGGACCAATTTATTAGTATTATTATTATTATTAGATTTTTATAATAAGTCTGTATATATTCCTCCGTTGTGCTGATTGATAGGAAGGGGACGTTCCAATACTAATCTTTTAACTTATTATTATTATACACGCTCAAGGCTCAATCAATATAAAATATGGTCTATTCATATCTTCTTTTTCTAATATCTTTCCGCTTTAGTTGGGACTTGGGAGCTGCCCACTAAATGTAAAAGTTATTCCCAGTACATATATAATTAATTAACATTCCATTCTGCCGACATAATTAACATTCCATTCTACCGACATGATAATATTTATAGCTTAGCTTGTGACAAGAGCTAAAAATAATCTTTAATTTTGACACTACAGTCAGCAAAAATCTCAGTTTTATTTGTAAATTGAATAATATTTCTAGTGTTAAAAAGGTATTATCTCTTGTTATGGTCCATTTTAAAAGATTTACAATTATTATAAGGCAAGTTTCTTTCTTAAATATCAATTTGAGGCCACATTTTGTTACTTATGCAAGCATGTTTAGTGTTGCTTGTAACGGTGGGGTGAGCTTGCCCTAGTGATGGGAAATGGGCGGGCTGGCCCGGCCCGGCTCGCATCCCGCTTGGCCCACCCATTTGGTGGGCCGGGCCGAATTTGGCCCACGAAAGAAACGGGTCGGGCCGGGCCGGGCCAAGAAAATGCAAACTTAAGCCCGACACGGTCCTATGGCCCTTAATAAGTGGGCCAAAGTGGGCCGGCCCGAGCCATGGGCCCGCTGGGCCGGCCCGTGGGCCTGTTGGGCAGGGTCGGCCCGTGGGCTTGGTTATTTGGGCAGGCCCATGAATAATTTATTTTTAATTTTTTTATATATAATTTTTTAAATATATTTTTATATTTTTTTCCAAATGTAACTAATATTTTTTAAAATATGTTTAATAAACATATTAATATTTAAAATATGTTTAGTAAACATTAATAAACATTGTTTACTTATATTAATAAACATATTATGTTTACTTACATTAATAAACATATTAATGTTTACTTATAATTTTGATGTTTGTAAAATTATGATATTTATAGTAAGCATTATGTTTACAAAAATAACACTAAAATTATGTTTACAAACATAATAAACATTATGTTTACAAACATAATTATGTTTAAAAACATTACAATAAAATTATATTTACAAGAAACATAATTTTTAATTATTGTGTTTATAATTATTAAATACAAACATAATTTTTTAAATATTTTTTTAATTTTTAGTGGGCCGGGCCGGGCCATTTTAGTGGGCCAATTGATGGGCCAGCCCACGGGCCAATTTGATGGGCCGGGCCGGGCCGCGGGCCACGTATTGCTGGCCCGGCACGGCCCTTGTTTTTTTAAGTGGGCCGGCCCGGCCCGTTTGCTACAGTAACGGGCCGGGCCGGGCTATGAGGCAGGCCGGCCGGGCCGGCCCATGAGCCACCCGGCCCAGTTCCCATCTCTAGCTTGCCCCGCCTTCTACCCCAAACTTCAATATTGGGCCCATTTCTTGATTGTTAGGAGTTTTTACCCATACCTGAAGTTGATTCTCATAATCTAAACATTTTTCTAATGATTTTTAAATATGCAACTTTCACAACCCTCTTTTTTACTATTGAAAACAATATTAATTATTTTTATGAAATTTTATTCTATAATGGTCTAGACCTTAGGTAGGTGTAGAGATGTAAATGGATCACCAATCAAATATTAGCATCATTTATATACTTTTTAATTAAGTATATTCAAATAGTCCTCACGGCTATATCTCCCAATTGTGATTGTTTATACACAGTTAATAGAGTATATAATATTTATATATATATATATATATTTAGAGAAATATAGAAATAGAGAGAGAGAGAGAGAGAGAGAGAGAGGTGAGGTGGTGGGGCGGGACGGGAATATTAAATAACTTGCATGTCTCAACATCGATTGAAAATTAAACTAGAAATGTATCGAATCTAACCCAAAAATGATCAATCAATCTTTAATTATACCCTAACTAAGACAGGGGGAGAGGGCTCGGATCCCTTTGCGGTTGATCGATAACTGTCACCATTCTTCAAATTTCAAAATATCATAGTGGGAATGTGGAGATGCAACTGCAGCAGCTGCCGGCAGCAGCGGCGGCAGCAGGAAGTTTGGTGTGGAAAAGCAGTACAGTCCAGAGGAAAGGTATGAATGAATTGAAATGAATTGATGCCTGCAGCTGCAACCACACCTACTGACTTTATCATCATCATCGCCATCATTATTATTACTATTAATGCGTATATTGACTAAGACTAGTTAAATAATTTTAATGAGGGACTCAAAAAAATAAATTATTGAAGAAAACTTACACCAACAGCATGAGGTAAAAAGATTTGAGGCAAATGAAAATTATCAATGAATACATTTTGATTCAATCACAAAATTAAAAAAATGATAAGTTAAAAAATTAAAGATAAAAGTATAAAAGGAAAAGGAAAAGTTTTACACAAAAGGTCGTAGGAGACCTTGTCAGTTGAGGGGTTCCTAGAAAGTCTCTACAGAATCACGAAATGAATTCTATGGGGGTAGAAAATGTCTCATCTAAATAATTGAATTTTATGTTTGTTGTTTGACATATTATATTTTTTATAAAATTAAATTTTATGATACAACTATTAAAGTATTATTTAACTTCTTTTCGTGAAAAATTTCATTTAATGGGAAGTGATTTTTGCTTTTCATACAAGTTAGAAAATATTTTATTTTCTAAGTAAATGCTATCAAACACACTCTAGGAGAGTCATAAACACTCTTGAAAGAGTCTCCAGGGCATTTCGAGAATCAAAAGTGCAAACAGACATCTCTGAAAATTAGAATCAAGTAAAAGATAAAGCTTATCTATAGAAATCTAAATTCTAGTCAATCTTGAAATAACAACGATAATTATCAACAATTCTCTGACTCTTTGAAAAATAGATAAATTCTTATCCCACAAAGGTAAGTCATTTATATCCAAAAAAAAGCTCTAGTAACTCTTTTAAATATGAAAATTTGACTTAAATAGTAAAATATTTATACGAAAAATACCTTACATTTTTTCACTATTATTTTTTTTTTTTTGAAGTGTCCAAACAGCTTGAAGACAATTGTCAAACATCTAAATTCTATTATTGTATTAATTATTATTATTTTTATTTCTCTTTCTCTCGGTCTCTCATGAGTCATGCGGTACGTTGATTAATTAATTGATTAATTGGACTCTCAAGTAAAGTGTGACTAAATTATCCAATTAGGGGGTCAGGTCAGGTCAACACAGCATCTCGGAAACGGAGTTGACTGGGTAATTCCACCCAAATTTATGAAGAAAGATCACATCTGGAGAGCGGAGTCAGATAGGAAATAGCATCCATAACTTGATCACAAACACCAAAGCTTGGAATGTAAGCAAAAAATAAATAAATAAAATAATAGTGGGCAATTAATTAGGCACGTAATCTCCATCTTATATTTGTTTTCTAAAATTTCATTATCACTTGCATTATTGGACTCTAATTAATTCAGATAGACATGGATTCAATATGTAACATCCAATCCATAGGAAAGATGCTAAAAATTTGACATAATTAGATATCACAACCAAATTGGCTAAATAATACATTGAATCACAATTGTCACTTGGGTTCTAAGGAAACACATGTGGGTAGGCATCATCTCCACATCATAATTGTTCCCCCCAAAATGTTCCATAGTTAGACCCACGAGAGACAAATAATTATTGCAATAATTTGAATTCTTAAAAATGTTGCTATTATATCATCGGCTAACTGCAGTTTTTAAGTATCAAAATTGTGGGATTTGTACTTTAAGTAGGGCCTATGTGGTGTAAAGTCATCATCAAGAATTGGATCCGTTTAGTCCTATGGTGTAACACCTCTTTTTATCGGGTGTTTTGTAATCTTGGGAATATGGGAAATTTTTATTAATTATAATTGTTGTGTTATCGAAAAAAGTTTATTAAAAATCTAAAAGCTCAAAATAATTTTTTGAGTTAAAAAATATAAATTTTCTATATGCGGGGAGGTCCTATACAAATGCACAAACTAGATAATTCCAACATTCAAAAATCTCTCCGAATATCCAAAAAAAGAATAAATAATTATTCATACAAAATTCTAATTTTAAAAGAATTTCAAAATATTAGAATGTACATCATCCATAAGAATTATAATCCTAATAGGTTTCAAAACTGTCATAATCCTGATTTCAGCTGGATTAAGAAAAATCAGGGTAAATATTATTTGCAAGAATTCTAATTCTAGCAACATTAAGAAAAGTTAAAATAAGTGTTATCTACAAGAATCTTAATCCCAGATCAATTAAGATTACTTTATATCCTTTTATAAATAATCAACCACTCATTCTTAAAAAGGTATATTTTTAATACTGGTTTCAATATAATTTTTATCATCTTCAATATCATATTTAAATATCGAAGTGTTTACATAGAGACTTCCCTGTACTCTCTGATTGTTCTAATTTTTGTAGATTCAAGCAGCTTGATGAAAATATTTTCAATCAAATAAATTTATTATTATATAAATTTGATTGAAAATATGGAGTAATCTTAATTAATTTGGGATTAGAATTATTGTAAATAATGCTTATATTAACTTTTATTAATTTTATTAGAATTAAAATTCTTATAAATAATATTTATCCTTATTTTTCCTAATCCGACTAAAATCAAGATTCTGATATTTTTGAAACCCATTAGAATTAAGATTCTTATGGATGATATTTATCCAAATATTCTGAAATCTATTTTGAATTAAATTTTTTATAAATAATTACTTATTGTTTTCTTGAAATATTTGGAGAGATTTTTAAATGTCAGAATTATCTAATTTGCGTGTTTGTGTGAGACCCTCCTAATGAAAAATTTATGCCTTTTATCTCAAAAATCTATTTTTGCCTTTTGAGTTTTTTTCCTATGACAGAACAATAATTTAGCCTAAAAGTTTTTTGAAATTCCTTTTAAGAAATTTTTCATAAATTTTACTTCCAAAGAGTTTTTCAAATTTTATTTTTTATCTCTTAACATTACAACGTCAATAAAAATAAAGTACAACACCCACCAACGGATATAATTTGAAGATAAATAAACTCTAATGATAAATTCTGTATCTTCTCGTTCATTCATCAGATAATCCCTTCTTTTGTAATCCAACTGCCGCATCAACATATATATACATATATATATATATTTTATAAAAGAAAATACATTTCATGGTGAGTTATGCATTCTAAAAGCGTTTTAGGATACCACGTGTTATATGTCATGTGCTTTTTAAAAATAGTAACTAGCACATGCATGACTATTTATATAATATATTGTTCAACATAGTGATGTGTGATTATGTATTTCATTTCAATTAATGCAAGTAAAAATGCTCATATCCCATACCTAATCGATAAAACCTGTTGCATCGGTCGACTTCTAACCTTTATTTGTGACTTTGACAAACCTAATGTAACACCTCACTAGTCAAGCATGTTAATAGTTTTGAGAACTTATTGGATATTTGGCTTAGACCTCATTTAACCTTTAAGATAACGTTCTCAAAAATAAAGTTGATGTAGAAAATCAAATAATGTATGAAATGTAATTTTGATCCCAAGGTGTTAGGTTGTGTTTCTGAATAAGGCCCGAGACAGTGACAATGTTTCGGATGGATATAATTTTCATAGGTCTTGGTCTATAATTGAAGCATTAACCCATATCACTACTTATTGACAACTCAATTAGAAGTCGGGCCATAAGCCTATTTACCATCTTTTTTGAGGAGAAATGAGCCTCAACTCATTTGCTCAAGAAATGAATAAGTCTAGCCCATTGCTTTGTGCAAGCCTATTTATTGTGTAAGCCCATTTACTTTGTGCAAGCTCATTTGTTGTGATGGCCAATTTGCTTTGAGAGGCTCATTTGTTGGATGCCCCAATTGCCTTATATATATACTCTCTTGTATCATTTAGAGACAAGACTCTCTCTCTCTCTTCTCTCTCCAAATTGGCGTCGAAAGCACCTTTCTATTTCCTCCTTGTTGTCGGCCGGTCGACAGCGGTTCCCACTTGCTGTCGATTGGCCCTTCCTCATTTCTAACTTGGTGAGGTGTGTTGTTTGCCCACTTTGTGTGGCTCTGATCTCTCCCTATATATTCGACTTGGCTGAATGCTTTGGGAGGGTGAAAATGAAGAAATCCTGTCGGTTAGCTTTTCTTCAACCTATTATCTTTGTGATATCTCTTGTTTTCTTGGTGGACTCTACTTTGTGTAAAATAGATTTGTAACGTCTCTAACTTTGGAAATAATTAATTTATGGGTTTTGATGTGATTTATTGAGTTATGTGTGGTTTGAGGAAATTAATAAAAAAAATAGTAAGACATTAACAAACGTCTTGAAAGGAGATTTATGACGCTAAAAGAAATTAAAATGATGACAGTTTTCGGTACAGTTGTGATACAGTATGTAACGCCTCGCTCCCACTTACGGGTGTTACTCGTAAATAATTACCCAAATTATCCACCTGCCCGGTCTTAGGTGAAGGGTAGACCATGTTTCAAGATGAAACGCTCTAGGTGGGAACTAGGCTCGTCCTTCCCTTCCCTCATCCCTAAGATTCACTAGTGAAATTGGGCTTTAACCACACCGCATTGGCTAAAAAGAAAATCTCATTCGGACGCCCAACGTCATTTTCTCAATTATTTTAAATTCTTTTCCGACCAATAATTTTACCGGGCTCCATAAAATCACCATTTAAATCAATCCATTGATGGATCACCAATTTTGGAGGAAAAACTCACCATTTTCAATTTTTCAAAATTTTGGCATTTTCTCCAAAAATGTCCAAAAATCCCTTTATTTTTGAAAATTCTTTCCGGGCCCAAATTTAATTTTGAAATGACCCAAAATCCCCAAAAATTCAATTTTTTTAAAAAATTTCGGCTGGAGGGGTCCGTTGGCATGCCCAGGGCCTGAGCAGGGCCCCGCTGGGCGCTAGCTGCGCGGGCTGGCCGCGCATGCCGCGCTCCCGCCCGCGCGGGTGCCCGCCTGCCCGCTGCACGGCCGCCCTGCAGCCTATTGCTGGCTGGCAGCCCTCTGCTGCTCCTGTTGCCTTCTACACTTCTTTTCCCCTGTTTTTTTTTTGGGGGCTTTTTAAACCCAAATTTTCCAGAAAAATAAATTAAACAAAATACTTCACTTTCATCCAAATTTTTCCTTTATTTCTCCAAAATTAAGGCTTGAACCAATCTCTTGATGCTTCCACAACATACATCAACCATCCATTATTTTCCAACAAAGGCTTACAAGAAAATATCCATTTTCTTCTTCCACAAAGCTTAAACAATAAAGTGGAAAAATATTATATCTAACCTCATTCATGGAGGTTCAAACACATGAAACCAAAATGAAACATAATTTAATTTTTTTTTTACATTTCAACCAAAATACATAGGCTACACAACTTTAGCCTTCCCCATTCATAGCCATTACTATCCCATTTTCTCCTTTCCTTTGAGGCTTTCAACACCTACAAAGAGGTTCAACAAACCTTATGAGCTCAAAAGCTCAGTAAGGGTACATATGCAAAGTAAATACAAGCATAACAAGTCTATGTAATGGCAAATACATGCAAGCATGGTTAGGTCATTCCATCCTCACAACCCAACATGGTTTGAGGCATCAACCTACCATTTCATTCCCACCCCATAGCCATGGGTCTCATGTACAAGTAAAGCATGCAAAGAGATACATAAAAATTTATGCAACCTACTTATAATGCAATGTCTCATGTACAAGTAAAGCATGCAAAGAGATACATAAAAATTTATGCAACCTACTTACAATGCAATGCAAGGGCTCCTCCACATGGGGCCATCCCTTACCTCTTCTTGAATCTTCAAACTTTCATTTCAAGAGAGCTTTCATCAACATCTTCTTCCATCTAAGATGACATTCCAACTTGTCACTCACTTTGCATACAAGAATACTAAATAGAGAAGAAGAAGAATGGAACATACCTTGATTTGATCTTCATTTCTTCTCCATTCTTTCCTTTTTTCTTCATTTCTTTCATTTTCTCCCTTTCTTTCCTTCTTTATTTCTTTCTCCAAATGGCCAAAGGAAACCAAGACTTCCCTTCTTGCCATTTTATACTTGTTTTCCAAATTTCAAGAATGGATGTCCACCATCCATTCAAAGCACAATCTATGTGCTTAAGGGAGACTCAATCTCAACCATTCATTAAAACAACCAAGTCTCCTCTCTAGGAGAAAACACACTTTTAATTAGGTTGGCAATCCATGCCATTTTCTCTCTTTAAATCCCCACCATTGGATTTATTCTCTTTCTCAAGAATGCATCTCACCCATTAGATCTCTTGCATTTTTCATTCATTTCTCATTTACTTAATGAGACTATTTTCATATTCATTTTTAAGACTTAATATAAGCCATTGGATATCTTTCACCTTTCCAAGACTTGATCCTAACCCTTCGATCATTTAGTCTTCCTATACCAAAATTAGCCATTTTCTCAAATATTTATTTTGACTAATTTCAACAAATCAACTTGAGTGACTAATTTCACTCTTTCTCATTTAAATAAATCCTCCCATTTTCACTCATAAATGAGTGACTAATTTCCATTTCTTTTGCATTTTCTTTTTAGGCAACAACATCATGGCTTGCATTTAACACTTGAAAGACCATTTACTCTCCAATTTTGAATTTCATTTAAATGGCTATTCTTGATTCACAAGATTATGCCATGTGTCACTAACCACCATCTCTCATTTCTCATTTCTTTCCCATTTAAATTAATGGGACCAATTTCCACCATCACATGAGAGACCACTTGAAAGACATAATGCTTTCTTTCTCATTTAATAAAATCTCCATATTTTCCAAGGCATTAATGGTGACCATTTACCATTTTCTTTTGGATTTTCTTTAATCCATAAAATCATGCCTCTCATTAAATGCTTGAAACACTAATTATCATTTCTTTTGCATTTAATTAAATCACCCCAATTATACTTGAACCACAAAATGTCAAGTGTCACAATAAGACACTAACCTTGGCTTCCAAGTTTAATCTCATCCCTCCATGTGGCATTACCACATTAATTCACCAACTTAGGGAAAATATAATTATTTTCTCCAATAATTTCATATTCTCCATTTTTCCTATTTTCCATAATTAATTTTTCTCTATGGAATTAATTCAACAATCAAACACCACTTTGGCCTCTTGCCAAATTGCACAACTGGTCGCTGATCACGCTTGCTGCAACACTGTCCATTTCTGGATGGATTTTCTCTACCTCGAGCATTACTTTACAGTCCACTTCCCAGAATCAGTCAAAACCACATACGCTAACATTGCATCATTGATCAGTGTACCACGATTTTACACCGATCACACATGGCAACGTTTTTCATTGCCAATCACACATGGCCACGATTTTACGCTGGTCCAACCAACAACGTCTTAGCACTGATTATTCGCCGCAATGTCACTTCTAGTGCCCACAAGACACTCGGACACCCATTCCACCATGGCATACCGCCATTACTCACACGCATGCATAGCTTAAGTTGACCCTCATGGCAACCTCTCATTACCGATCAACTTATCGTGCTAGCACTACCAGGAAAGCACCTATTTGGCCCACCTTGCCAACTTCGATCATTTCATACATGGCCTTCTACCTTGACCAACCAATCCTCATTTATCGATACGATTACGCAAAATTGACATACCTAACACCATGCTAGGTAATTACACATTTCCACCATACGTGCATTACCCGAGTTGAACTCGAGCTTGGCGATGCACGCACCATTACAATCTCACCACGAGCTTAACCATGCTCGGGCCACAGCCTTCTCCCAACCAGGAGTTCTTCGCATTAAGTACACAAGATACTTACTAGCTGACATCACACGCTAGTAGGGGTCTCTTACCCATACCAAGGAACTCTTCACTGAGCAACCCCTCTTCAATACTTCACCCCATTTCAGCTTTTACAATCATGTCCCTATGCTAGGCCTTACCTTGGCTATTTACCCTACCACGAGTCCAGGATCCTACCATTACGCTTAAGGTCGTGGAACCATTAATCAGCCCTCGTCATCACCCACGGTGCGTGGCACAAGTGATTGGCTTATTATCATCTGCACAATCACTTATGCATCGCACCTATAAGATGACTCGTGCCTTTGGTCCACACCACAACAAGTTATCATGGTTACACCCCCACTCTTGTAGCGGTCCTCTAGCCAAAGTGGTCCAGCGAGGCCCATGGAGGCTGACGAAGTAGCAACTAATGTGCTGTTGTTGTGTGCACAATGCACTATGCATGCATGAAGCAGGGAGGAAGAAGGAAGAAAAGAAAATAAAAAGGAAAAAAGAAAAGAAAATAGGAAAGAAATCGAGAAAAGCTTTTGAAAAGTTTCAGAAAATTCTAGGAATTAATTTAAGGCTAGAAGAGTTTAATATACTTTGTGCATAAATTTCTTTTGTTATGGCTTGCATAAGATGTCAAGAGAGTGCCTAGACATGGGACAGTAGATGTTTGACCGTGAGAGTCCTAGGACGGGGTTATAGAGGGAACTACTAGGGGCCACCTAGAACTTGAGATAGGTGCAGTGGACAGGCTTGCATGTATGATGTACTTCATTTTTATCTATAATGTTATGCTCATTAATTTACTACATTGCATATTGCTTTTGCTGAGTCCCCAAACTCACCCCTTTACCCCCACTAACCCAACAGATGGTTCGGGGTTCAAGAAAGGGAAAGCGGTGTCGATGGAAGAGTCGCCAGCTAACAGTGATTTCAAATAGTGAGAATGCGAGTCGTGTTTCTGTGTTGTTTGTGTGATATATGTATGCTCTGTATTTGACTACGGGAGATGGCCATGATTTAAAGAAAATTTGATTTAGATCAAGATAAGGTTCCCGCTATGAGTAACTCAGAGTGTGTGTTTGAACTGATCAGGATGTAAAATATGTTTAAATATGCTTGACTGTTGAGATATTTTATTGAGCGCGTTGGTATTTACTTTTATTTATGAGAAATTGGATTTATATTTTAAGGGCCTAATCGGGCATGAAAATCATGTGATTTTCTGTTGTCTATGTATTTTAAACCCGAGTTATCGACAGTCAAAGGCGGCGAAACCTAGATCCCACCTAGGGTGCCTATATTATTTTAATACTTTATGTTAGGAGGGCATAGTTGTCCTTTGAGATAGACCGAGATTGTAACAGTGGGTTACGGTGACACCCAATAGTAGGGGTCAGGGCATCACAAGATTTGTTCTTGGCAAAAGGAGGTTCTGTTTGACCGAGAGAGAAGACGTTTGGGTTGTTTGGGCTGGATTTTCGTTGAGGCTTGGTGGCCTCATTCTCGAAGTTGCATAAGTCGTGATTTATTGCTCAAATATGAGCCTTGAATGCATTCTTCGTGATTCCCAAAGAGTTTCTTCATATACTTTATGTATATTCTGTATTCTGTTTTATTGAATATTTTGCACTAACCTCTTGTTTTTGTAGATTTTCGCTCACAAATGGTATCAGAGCCTTGGTAGGCTTCTGGGTTGTGCATATTTGAAGGCAAATCGAAAACCCCTTTTTATTTTCGGCTCCAATTTCATGGTAAGCTTTGTGCTAACCATATTGGTTTTTTCTCATATTGCTTTGTGTAGATCTTGAGTTGGGGCGAAAAAACCCCATATTTAGAACCAACGGCTAGTGGGCTTTCGACTTGTGTGGTTCATGTAAGTCCACTTGTCAACCAGTGATGACGCATGAAGCAACCGGCGACGACGCATGTGGCGATGCGTGGAGGCCGACGATAGCTTTCAGCTCAACCTATTTTTTTTTTATTTTTTTTTACTTCAGATCTCGGATCTAATTCCTATTGGTAAAATCTATATTGTTTCAAAAATTTATTGTGTGTTTTACTTGCGATTATTAACTGCTAAGTGCATTTAAATTTTGCGTAAGTAAATCTGTGTTAGTTGTTGTTGCTTGAAAATCTACCCTAGTTGAAGTTATTCTTTGTGAATAGGCTGGCTAGACCTTTGGGTTAAAACTTTGTGTTTCTTAGTCCCTTTTATAGGTTGCAATTTTTGTGTTATGCATATTCTTTGTGAACATGACTACACATCACTTTGAATTGGGTGTTTTCAATGGAAAACTGATTTTTCTATTTGGCAACAAAAGATGAAAGGAATTTTAGTTCAATAAAAGGTTTTAAAAGCCGTTGATGGCAAATTTCCTACAACTAACACAGCTGAACAAAATACAGAATTTGATGAACTTGCCTATACATCTATAATTTTTGCACCTTTCTAATTTAGTCTTAAGAAAAGTTAAAAAATTAAAAATCACAAAAAAGCTTTGGAAAAAGCTAGAACAACTATGTGTGAAAAAATCCACTCCTAATAATCTTTTCTTACTTGAAAGTTTTTTTAGCTTTAAAATTGACCCCTCTAAGGATTTAGATGACAATTTAGATATCTTTAACAAGTTAGTACAAGATATAACAAACTATGGTGAAATAGTGTCCGAGGAATACAAGGCAATTATTTTGTTAAATACCATTCCTGACATTTATAAAGAAGTTAAAAATGTCATTAAGTATGGTAGGGACACGCTAACACTTGAAATTATCATAGATTATCTTAGGAGTAAAAAAATGAAATTAAGGAGTGAGAGAAAATATGCTGAGGTCCACATGATGAGGGGTAGACCTCAATATAGGAATCAAGAAGGAGGTAGCAAGAAGAAAGGGAAAAGTAGGTCTAAATCCAAAACTCGAGGAAAGGGGAAAAAATGTTTCGATTGTGGCAAAAACCAGACACTTCATTAAGAATTATTATGCCTAGAAGGGCAAACAAAAAGAAAAAAAGAGAGATCATGAAGAGGCTAATCTGGTTACCTCTTATGATCCAAGTGAGGTATATATGCTCCTAGATTCTAACTCTAGTGAATTAAATATTGCTGTTAAAAATCATGTTCATGAATGGATTTTAGATTCAGGTGCGTCCTTTCATGTTACATCTTAAAAATATTGGTTTGAGAATTTGCATGAATTTCAAGGTGGTCATGCAATTGTGTGTAGCAACATTGCATATAAAGTCATTGGAATTGGGGATATCACTGTTAAGTTAAACATAGG
Source organism: Diospyros kaki (assembly GCA_036245055.1). Taxonomy (NCBI): domain Eukaryota; kingdom Viridiplantae; phylum Streptophyta; class Magnoliopsida; order Ericales; family Ebenaceae; genus Diospyros; species Diospyros kaki. The sequence goes on along the minus strand of BSEG01000011.1, from coordinate 11,005,145 downwards.
CTATGTTTTAACATTAAAGGATGTTAGGTATATTCTCGAAATGGCTAGCAATTTAGTTTCACTAGGTGAGTTAGAAAAAAATGGTTTCACTAGAAAAATAGGAAACAGTATATTAAAAATGATTAAAGGAGCTATGGTGGTATGTAAAGGAATTAGGAAAAATGGAATTTATGTGTCTACTGCTGAAGTAGTGAGTGACTCCCACGTTGCTTCCATCAACAAGGATGGCAAGCACAAATGGCATAATAGGTTAGCCCATGTCAATGTTAAGGGGCTTAAGCTTCTAAGTGATAAGGGAGGCTTTGAAAAAGACTGTGTCTAATATTCTCTTTTGTGACCATTGTGTGCTTGGAAAGCATAATAAATTATCATTCTCATCAAGTGTGCATAAATCCACTAGGGTACTAGAGTATATTCACTCGGACTTGTGGAGACCAGCTGCCAATCTCACATCTGGTGGGAATAGATATTTTTTATCCATTATTGATGATTTCTCTAGGAGAGTTTGGGTGTACCTTCTAAAGGATAAATCTAAAACCTTTTAGACTTTAGGATCTGAAAAACTCAGGTGGAGAATCAAACAAGTAAAATGATAAAATATTTTAAAACAAATAATGGTTTAGAATTTTGCAATGCCGAGTTTGATAATTTATGTAAGAAATGTGGGATTACTAGGCATAAGATAGTTCCATACACCCCTCAGCAGAATGGGGTGGCGGAACGAATGAATAGGACCCTTCTGGACAAAGTCAGGTGTATGATGATTAGTTTAGACATACCTAAGTCTCTTTGGGGTGACATAGTTATGACTGCATGTTATTTGGTTAACTTAACTTCATATGCTGCATTAAATGGTGACACGCCATATGAAAAATGGCATGGAAGATGTGTTGACTACTCAATTCTCAAGACCTTTAGTTGTGTTGCATTTTTCTCATCAAAATGAGGGAAAACTTGAACCTAGAGGTAGAAAATGTGTTTTTCTTGGATACCCCGAGGGAGTCAAGGGTTATAGATTATGGGATAGAAGCCAAAAATGAGTGAGAATAATTTTTAGTAGGGATGTCACATTTAATGAGTCTGATATGCCATGTTTAAAATTAGACAATAAGAAACAACAAGAAGATGAGAAAGAGAAACCCCAAGAAAAGTAAAGAAAATTAAGTATCCACATTCCCGCCACCTCGAGTGAGGTGGAGAATCAATGCCAACCTCTATCAGATGAGGAGAGAGAAGCAGTAGATGACCACCCCATTGAACAACCACCTTTGACTGATTACCAGTTAGCCCGAGATGGAGAAATGAGACCTAGAAGATTACCTCAAAGGCTAGAAGATTTTGAAATAGCCTACACTAGCTACCAAAAGCTAGCTGAAAATGAGCCAAACACATATGAGAAGGCCATTAGAAGTAAATAATCTAAGGAGTGGGTAGAAGCAATGAAAGAGGAGATGAGTTCTCTCTCTGAAAACCAAACTTGAGAGTTAGTGCCAAAACCTAAAGACAAGTCCATTATAAGATGTAAATGGATTTATAAGGTTAAGGAGGGCATTAGTAAAAATGAACTTGTAAGATTTATTTGTTAAATCAATTGGTTTCAAAAGAAGTGTTTTTTTATCATTACTTATGTTTCAACATAAATTGAAGACTGTGTGTTTCTTTTATTGTATGTTAATGATATGCTTCTTATTGGCTCAAATGTTAAGAAGATTAAGTATTTGAGGGGTACTTACTTATTGTATAAGTGTCATTCTGATAGTGTGAAACTTAAAGGGTTTATCAAATTCTGATTATGTTGGTGATAGAGACAATAAGAAATCCAAGTCATCCTATGTGTTCACTTTGTGTGATTCGAGCATTAGTTTCACTCTTTGCCACTAAATCATAATACATTGCTGTTACAGAAGCTATTAAGGAAGCTCTGTGATTACTTAATAAATTGTGTGTTTTAAGTAATATTGTAACTATTTTCTGTGATAGTCAATCAGCAATTCATTTGTGTAAGAATCATGTGTTTCACATGATATTGTGTCTCAAGATGTTATTAGGGTTGAGAAAGTGCTTTCAAATTACAACCCTTCAAATATGGGAACTAGGTGCTCCCATTGGCAAAATTTAGAAGTTGCATTGCTTTTCTAAACATTAGTAAAGATATGTGATTACTTATGCATTTGTTGCATGTGCATGATTTCTTGTTGCTTGTGTGTGTTGGTTTTATTTGGAAATAAGGTGGAGATTTGTTAGGTTATGTTTCCGAAAAAAGCCCGAGGCAGTGACGATGTTTCGAGCATGTATAATCTTCATAGGTTTCGGTCCGTGATTGAAGCATTAACCCATATCACCATTTATTGGCAGCCCGATTAGAAGTCGGGCCATAAGCCCATTTACCATCTCTTTGGAAGAGAAATGGGCCTTAGTCCATTTGATCAAGAGATGGAGAAACCTATCCCATTACTTTGTGCAAGCCCATTTAATGTGATGACCCATTTGCTTTGAGAGGCCCATTTGTTGGATGCCCTAGCTGCCTCATATATATACTCTCTTGTATCATTTGGAGACAAGACTCTCTCTCTATTCTCTCCCCAAATTGGTGCCGAGCCCTCCATTTCCTCCTTGTTGTCAGCCAGTCGATGGTGATTCCCACTTGCTGTTGGCCAGCCCTCCCTTATTTCCAGCTTCGTGCAGTGTGTTGTTCGCCACTTTGTGCGGCTCTGATTTCTCCCTATATTTCAGCTTGGCGGAATGCTTTGGAAGGGTGAAAACGAAGAAATCCTCTATATTAGCTTTTCGTCAACCTATTATCTTTGTGATATCTCTTGTTTCTTTGGTCGACTCTACTTTGTGTAGAGCAGATTCATTCTTGGCAAGATGAGGTTTTGTTCGGCCGAGAGAGAGAGGACATTTGGGTTGTTTGGACTGGGTTTTCATTAGGGCTTGGTGGCCTCATTCTTGGAGTTGCCTAAGTGGTGATTTATTGCCAAGATCTGAGCCTTGAAAGCATTCTTCGTGACTACCAGGGAGTTTCTTCATATACTTTGTGTATATTTTGTATTCTATTTTATCGAATATTTTGCACCAACCTCTTATTTTTATAGATCTTCCGCTCACACAAGCTAATGAAAAGATAAATAAATTCGAATCCATTCAAGATATAACTTTGAAATAAATTCATTAAGTCGAGACATTCAGATTATATTGTCGAAGTTTGAAAAATAATTAAGAAACAACACAATGTAAAATTACAAAAGTGACCTTACTAGTTAAACTAGCTATAAGTTTTCTCATGATGTCTGCTATTACTAATGTTGTAATATCGCTCTTCTGAATGTGTGACTAAACTGAAAATTAGAGGATTTTTGTAATACCTAAGATTTTTAGATTCAAATGTTTGAGGAAAAAGGAAATTTTAGGATAGCCCAGGGACCAAGTTGCAATGGGTCTAAGTGTAATTATCAAAAAATTTAGGGATAGAGTGCAATATTAAAAAGTAAAAGGGGCAAATGTGGGATTTAAAGATTTCCAATGTGAGCCCACATTCCAATATGGTTAGGGATTTCAAATCTTATTAAATCTAGCTTTGGATTTCAAATTTAGTTTTGGTCTCGAACTTTATTAAATCTAGCTTTGAATTCCAAATTACATTTCAATATAACTTTGGATTCCAAATCCTATTTAAATATGGTTTTGGACATGTGTCAAGATAAGGATTAGGGGAAGTGGCACCATCTCATTCGATGCACATGAATAGTAATAATTGTGCACAAAGATCAAGGTGACATGTGGCATGATGTGATTAACCCAAAGGAAAAGTCATGATGAGGCATGAGTTGGCATAATATTTGGAAGCTTTTGATTGGTTGCACATGGGAAGTCATGATGAGGCTGCTTAGGTATTGTTAAACTATTGGCCATTAGAAAAGTAATGATGAAACCTCATTAATAATAACTCCCAAGGTGGAAGAAAACTATTGGCTTATTTGAAAGTCATGATTAAACATCATTAATGACCTCAAGGTGGCGAAGCGTGATTGGCCACAACTTGGAAAGTGATTATGAGACACTAAGTTCGAGGCATATGTGGCAAGAAACTGTTGTCCATGCACAAATCTCAAGGCACAAGTGGCATGGACAAGTGGCATATCATAATGAAATTAGAATCCCAAGGAGACACGTGGTAGGAGATAATTTGTCGGAGATATCTATAAATAAGGCTTTTGGGAATGGTTTTGGGGCATTCATTTGAAAAGGTAAGGTGAAGATTTCTAAGAGAGATATTCTAAGGAAAAAAAAGGGGAAATTCTGGAGGAAACGGAAGAGAAAAAAGGTGGAAAACGAAGGAGAATGAGAGGTTTGCAAAAAATAGATAATTATCGGAAAACATCTGCAACTGCCATAAAAATCGAAAGGTAAGTTCAATTTCTCGACATAATCTTGTAGGGCACTGAACGAGGAGTCCATAGGTTCAAATGAGAGGCAAAATGGAGCTCAGATGAGGGAGATATGGTCGTTTTAAACGGTAGCCCAAAAATCTAGCGAAATAAGGCAACAGCGCGTGTAACGAACGTGCCTTAGACTGTTGCAAGTGGTCGCTCGTGGCCACCCTTCTGGTGCCGTGTATGAAGCCCCATTCCCCTAAAATTTTTATGGCATGCTCCCATTTTAATGCCCTACAACTCTATATAAAAATATTTTGAGTTTGTGACACGAAAGTTCTGTAACTGCAGCAAAACCAAGGTCGATACCCTTTAAACAGTAACTCCAAAAGGTAAACAGACGAGGTGAGTGGTTCTTGCATCCAATAAACTCCATATTGGTTATATGTTGGTTTATTTGTGTGATGTTTGTGGCTTACACTTCATGTTTCTCTTTGTTGAAGCATATTTCTTCGTTCCTACATGCGTCACCAATGTTGTGGATGGTTGATGAGGCGAGTGTGGTGATTTGGGGAAGGAATTTGGTGCCCTCGGTGGGGCTAAGGATGTCTGATCCCAATCACGTTCCTCGGTGGGCTAAGGTGTTTGAGGAGACTTCATTCTCACATTGCATTTTACATCTACATGCATAATTACCTTTGAACCATCTTGCCTAGATGTCAATATCTAACTTGGGTGTTAGATATTGACACCCATAATTAAAGAACGCATAATTACCCCTGTAACATTCCATGTTCCAGGTATATTAGTTGTGCCAGGTACTGAGGAGACAAGCAAAAGAACTGGAAAAGGAGGTGGCCGAGTCTTAATTCGAGTTCTTTAATTTCCATTGTGTCCATTTTAAGTGTTGTAAACATACGCCTCAAGTGATGTACTATTAAACCCTATAAAAGTATAGGTTCCTAAGAGGCTTGGATTTCCTCTATTCGGGGGTTGTATGTATGTGTGCATTGTACTTATTTCTTGGGTCTTGAGAAGATTATGCTATAGTTGGGAAATAACTATTGTTTGGGTGGGTACATCTTTGAAATGTAAGGGTTGTGTTTGGATTTGTTTTACTTCTACTTCATGTATGGGTATATATGTGTTCGTGACATTTCAATTATGTCTGAAGGTAATGCCTTTTGGTTTCAAGAATGCGGGGGCCATGTATCAGAGAATGGTCAACAGGGTATTCAAAGACTTACTTAGGGAAGTAATTAAGGCTTATGTGGACGACATGATAGTAAAAACAAGTAAGGTGAGTCACATGCCAAGCAGCTGGAAAAAGTTTTTGTTGTGTTTAAAGAGAATAATATATGCTTGAATCCTGGAAAGTGCACATTCGGGGTAAAATCAGGAAAATTCTTCGGATACATGATTACCCACAAGGGGATAGAAGCTAACCTAAAAAAGGTGCAAGCAGTGATCGACATGCAGTTCCCCTCCTCAGAAAAGGACTTTTAGAGCTTGACAGGTCACCTAATGGCCTTGGGTAGATTCCTCTCGAAATTTGCTAAACGCATCATTTTCTTCTTCAAGGCCTCAAAGGGGGGACAAATTTTTCAATGGATTGTTGAGTGCGAGAAAGCCTTTCAAGAATTGAAGGAATACCTAAAAGAGATTCCACTACTTACTCGACCAAAAACTAAAGAAAACCTATGTCTATATTTGGGAATCAGCCATCACGTAGTAAATGTAGTCTTCGTCAGACAAGGGGAGCAGGCTGATAAACCAGTCTATTACGTAAGTAAAGTGTTGTTGGGGGAAGAGTCACGATACCCCTTGTAATGCCCCGCTTTTTCGGGCGCATTATAAATTGGGATAATTTTGAGATAATAAATTTTTTTCCTTTCAAACTCATACTAAATCACATCATTCCTCGTGTCCATCCCAAAATTTTCAGACATCTATCTCAAAATAGAATCATCATATACATCAAATGTGGAGGTTAGAATAGAACTTGACATCTTACTTTAACATAAATCATAAATCAAATCTTCAGATCACCGTTTCTTGAACTTAATCCTCAATACAAGGCTATTTATCATAAATTCTCAATATAACTTAATACATAGCATAACTTGTCAACTAACATTAACACATAACATACGTCCTCAACTAACATTAACCCTAAATGGGGTTACACATTGTCAATAACCATAATGTTATACATCATCATTCCTCAAACGTTAATCATAACTCATCTCTCACATCATGGACTTTCAAAACGTTCAGATTTCAAAGTAGCAAAACTTAAATACATGGGCTATATACATACATTCATTTATCGTACACTTTGCTAAGTGCCATTTCATGCCTCATTCATCCTCATTCCTACTACACTCTCCATCTGAAATGTTTGAATATTCCAGAGGTAAAGCCCAAGTTAGATGATGAATCATTTAAGTAAGGGATAGAAAATCATTTTCGTGCATGTATGCAAAATGCAAAATGTCCTCATTATTTTTTATTTGAGTCGACCGCACCCAACTACTGCTCCTAATTTTTATAGCCCCCTTCTCGGGCTGAGGTGTATGGGTGCACCATTGGTAGAGCAGCAACGCCAGTCTATAATCCCAAACCCTTTATGCGATGCATGATCAATAATATCATCGTGAATGTATGCACATTTCATCATCAATACATGTAAGTGCAATCTACATGACATAATCACATTAAGACATGACAATCGTGATAAAATCGTTCACATAAAATCGAGTTTTCAGGTTAAACCACTTTCAAATCAAGTCCATTCATAAAACTAAATCCAGTTTGGGAAATACCACTTACCTCATTAATTAGCATCTCATAACATTTTAATTCTCGTGCCAGGCTTCTAACATACTCAATTCGAATCCTCAACATACCCTGGCCATCACATTTATTCAATAAATCAATATCTTATTTCTTTCCTAATTTCCTCATAATTTCCCTTTATTTCTTTCTATTTTTCCTCAATAAATCCAAACTAATTATTGCTCAATTATTTTCTAAATATTTCCCTATAACAATTCATAAAATAACTTTCCTAATTTATTGAAATTTCTTTAGAAAATTTTACTTATCTTAACTTAGCCTCTTCGGCTTCTTCGGTATACGTGCCATAACCTCAAAACATGTGACTGAACTCAATTACCGAGCTATGCCTCAATTATTACATACCACCTCGATTCTTGCATACCACATCGATTATCGTGCACTATCTCAATTTTCGTGCACCATCTCGATTTTCATGCATCGCCTCGAAACGCGTTCCCAAACCATTTTTCTTACCAAAATCTCCAAAATATTACTAAATCTTCATTTTCCATTTTTCCATAATTTTTTGGCATTTTTCTATTTTTTTTCATTTTCATTTTTTCCTTTTTCCTTTTTTTCTTTTTCTTCTTCCTTCTTCAACCTTTCTTCTTCCCTGCTACACATCTCATGTGCGCCCATCCATGCCCAGCCACCTTTGCGGCTGCTCTACTCGTCACCAGCCATTACAACAGTCTTCCCCGGCCACCACTGGCCTTGCCAACCTCACCACCCCAGCCGCAGTCCGCTGCCATCGCGGCAGCCCCTCGCGTCCAGCCGCTGAGCTAGCAGCCATGGCTTCCATAGCTGCAGCTTCGCTGGTCTGGTCGCCACCGGCTTCACTAGCTGCCCGCGCCATATCCGAGCGCCTCCTCGAGCTTCCTTAGAACCGGCTGCTGCCCTGCTGGACCACTTGAGCTTGTTGGTCGCCTCCTGTTCCGATCGAGCTTGCGGCTGCAACGGCCAACCACGATGCCATCTCTTCTCCCTTTCCCGGCCATCAACTCCCTGATCTCTCACTACCTCGGCTGCTCTCTGAATTGCTCTCTTCTCTCTCACTGTTTCACTCTCTTGGCCAATCTGTTTGCTGCCAAACTCTCCCCCTGCTCTCACAATTCCCTCATCTATTTATAGCTAAATGGAAGTTTGGGCGCCACTCCACAATGCCATGCACACACAACAAACCTCTCAAGCTCTCTGCCATTGTCACAACCCAAGCTCCAACATGAAGACATGCTGCCTCCCACGCCCGCAGGTTGCCTCCCATGCTTGCACGTATATTTACATATATATATATATTTTATATAATTTACACTAATATAATTATAGGTAAATACACATTTAATCCTCATAATTCTTCCTTATTTCACTTGAGAATTTCTCTAATTGCAAATACCGCCCCTAATGCTCAAATTAATTTGCATAACGATGCTTAAATCCAAAATTAATAATTTCAATTTTACTCGATTTGGATGATTTTGCCCTAGTGTCCTCACCAAGTCTTTATTTCATCCCGAAACCACTTCAGAGTTGACCGTTACTAAAAATCGGAGCCCCCTCAGGGTTCTGTTGACTTTTCGAAAGTCTCCTATGACAAATTTGGTATTTCAGCCTCAATCACAACAGCATTTTAACTGTACCAAAAATCATCTCAATTCCAATTTCTTTTAATTCCATAAATACTATTTCGGAATGCTTATCGATACCATATCATTTTTCATAGCCAATTACAGTCCGGGGCATTCCCTGCAGTCGATTTGGAGATTTATTTTACTATCAAGCCAATTTTTCAATATCCAAACCTTACTTAAATTACGTGGCAACGTCACAAAAAATGGGATCTTACACCCTACACCAAAAAAGTGGCTCTAGCATTAATGATAGCAGTAAGGAAATTGAGATGCTATTTCCAAGTGCACGCTGTAACAGTACTAATAGATCAACCATTAAAGCAGGTCTTATAAAAGCCTGAATGCTCGGGGAGGCTAACCAAATGGGTTATCGAACTCAGTGAGTTTTATATCAAATTCGAACCTAGAAAAGCAATAAAGGGGCAAGAATTGGAAGACTTCGTATTAGAATGTACTCACCCGCCTACAATGGAAGAAGCTCATGATAACAGGTGGATGTTGTTTGTCGATGGGGCCTCAAATGCTAAGGGGAGTGGGGCAGGGGTAATGCTGATTTCCCTGGAACAGGAGATCTTGGAGTACTCACTCCACTTCACCTTTTCCAATACAAACAACGTAACAAAGTATGAGGCTTTGCTAGCGAGAATGAAGTTAGCAAAAAAATTGAAAGTAAAGAGTGTGGCAGCCCATAATGATTCTCAGTTGGTGGTACAGCAGTTCCAAGGCACTTACGAAGTAAGGGAGTTGGTGTTGGCCCGTTATCTGTAGAAGGTGAAAGAGCTCGCTCAAAAGTTTGGGCATTTTAAACTAATTCAAATTAATAGGTCCCTCAATCAGCACGCGGACACATTGTCAAAATTAGCCTCTATCGAAGATACTCCCGAACGCCTAATCCATATGGAAGTCCTTTAATAGCCCAACGTAGGAGAAGAAAATGTCGTAGTGTTGTGTAATGGGGATCAAAGATTGGAAAAGCCCTATACTGAAGTATTAGCTCATTCAAGAACTTTCAAAAAGCCCTATAGAAGCAAGGAAACAAAAAAATAACGCGGCTCATTTCACAGTAATCGGTTAGGAACTATACAGAAAATGATACTCCATACCGCTACTGAAATGTCTGGGGGCTAGGGAAGCACAACAAGCCTTGGAAGAAGTGTATGAGGGAGACTGTGGTGAACACCTCAGGGGAAGGGTGTTGGCTGGGAAAATCTTGCGAGCCAGTTTCTTTTAGCCCACACTAAGGTAAGATGTGGCCAGGAATGTTTGAACCTGTGATAAGTGCCAAAAACATGCTCCTCTGATGGTAAGGCCTCTTGCCCCCATCCAACTGATATTCCAACCTTTATCGTTAGCGCAATGAGGGCTAGACATACTGGGGCCATTCTCGATGGCATCCGCTCAAAGGAAATTCTTTTTGGTAGCTACGGATTATTTCATGAAGTTGGTAGAACCCAAACCTTTGGTAACCATCATTGAAAAGAAAGTGGAGGGGATGGTATGGAAAAGTATTATTTTTGTTTTGATGTGCCTCGTATACTCAACACAGATCATGGAACACAATTTGACTCAAACACATTCAAAGTTTTTTTTGTCACTGATGGGGAATCAATTTGAGAATAGCGTCCGTGGAATACCCACAGGTAAATGGACAAGCTAAAGTAAGCAACAAGACCATATTGAATGGGCTAAAGACCTGATTGGAGAAGGCGAAAGGCAGATGGGCCGATGAACTCCCCAGTATCCTATAGGCATATTGCACAACCAGCCAGGTACCTACAGGGGAAACATTTTTCGGCTTGGTATATGGAACGGACACTCTTATCTCGGTGGAAGTAGATCTTAGCTCACCGTGAGTCATGGCCTTCAGAAAGGAGAATAATTTAGATCATCTAAGGTAGAATCTAGACCTGTTGGATGAATTAAGAGAAAAAGTAGTAGTGCAGTTGGTAGTATATTAGAGGAGAGTCTCCAGTTATTACAGCGAGAGGGTTCGCCCTCAAAAACATGAGCAGGGAGATTTGGTACTTAGAAAGACATTGTCACCAACGTTCTCAAGGAAATAGGGAAACTAAGGCCTAATTGGGAAGAGCCCAATAGAATCCAGAAGATGTTGGGACCCAACATGTGCATACTACAGATGCTACAAAGTGAAGCAATGGGTAAAACTTGGAACACCATGCACCTCAAGAGGTACGTCCCAGCTTTACAATTTATTAACTCTAGTGGAAGGGACAAAGCATAAGATGAAAAACCAAGCCTGTGGCCAAAAACGTTTCCCGACATGGTTAGGGGCTGGGATTCTCTTTAATTTTTTGTTGTAATAATATCCCTCAATAAATAAATAAAAGAATATACCCCATGTATCCCCGTGGAGTAGGAAAAACTATAAGTCGAATCACGTAAAATCTCCATGCCCCTGACTATTTGTATGTGTCGTAAAATATGATGCAGGTGTGATGGCTTGAGCACAATCCATTCTCAAAGGTTAAGCCACCTAGTGGCAATCTGGTGTCGATGGCCACGAGCTAGTCCGAGGTCACCAGAAAATATAATGCCTATGCTTGAAGGCTCACCTGGATCCCTTGTTTGAGTTTGATGCTATGCCTTTTGGCCCGACCCAACTCCCTGGTTGATCTGGTGCCTAAGCCTCTTGGAAAACTCGGATGTTTGGTAGGGATCCCACACCAGACCACTGGTGAAACCCAGATTCCATGAGGTAAACTGACCCTAGGAAGGCATGGAAAAAGATAGAGCGACCATATGACAATTCTGACATGATCCCATTTACCGGAGTTAAGTTACCCAGTGGTAATCTGGTGTTGATATTTGACTGGCCCAAGATCACCAAATGATCTGATGCCTATGCCCACAGACTCATCTAGATCCCTCATTTGAGTCCGATACTATGTCTTTTAGCTAGACCTGACCTCTTGGTTGATCCAGTGCCTAGGTCTCCTAGTAAACTCGGACACACGGTAGAAATGTCGGACTAGACAATGGGTCAAACCCAGATTCCTTAAGGTAGACCAACCCCAAAAGACGAACATGAAAGATGCAACAACCAATACATCGTGACCCATCCTGGGATCATCGGATACTCCGAGGCCTATGCTCTCAGGCTCACTCATATCCCTCGTTTGAGTCTGATGCTATGCCTTTTAGTTAGACCTGACTCATTGGTTGATCTGGTGCCTTGGCCTCCTAGTAAACTAGGATGCCAGGCAAGAATCTCGTGTAAACCTTGGGCCAAACCTAGATTACCTATGGTAGACGAGCCCATAAGAGGGAGGCAGACACCTCCAAAAGGTACCTCACCCAAAAAATTAATATTCACCCTTAAGATACAACATTTGATGATGAGGCACCCCCCCTAAATCAAAGTAACCAAAAAGCCTTATATTGTCGTATGGGTTTCATAGTTAGATAAGGGGTGTAGCACTCATCCTAAACCCCTCGTGGCAGGTGGCTCCTGAATATGGACCAAAAGAGAGGGCAGAAGATGTCAAACCACGAAAATGGTTATGGCAAAACTTAAAATTTGGAGCACCATAGCCCCACAACATGTAGACTGAATGTTTGCACTTAAACAATTGATCTGGAAAGAAGATTGACAAACGTATTCAACTCAGACAAGCGAACACGTATAAAAGATATTAAAAAAGAGAAGCAGTCACAACATGTGCATAAGCATGATGCATAATGAAGTCTTAACTTTCATATAGAGATATAAAACCCAAAGTACATATTAACATTAAAAAGGGTTGTCATCTTACATAACCAATATGGAAAAATTTGTACACAACTTTAGTTCAAAAGACTAAAAGTTAGACGAAAAACAAATGAAATACATGTCCTAACCATCCCTATGAGGAGAAATGTGCTCTAACTCTAGAGGAAGCGAACTCAAGGGGGCACCATCGGGCTCGTCCAACCCTTGTTTGATCGCTTGGATGGCCTCGATAATCCCTAAAGAATCTTTCGGATCAGGTACATAAGGGCTCCACGGTCCGGAAAGGTTAGTGAGGTCATCTGCTAAGGCCGCCCTTATATATTCATCTGGGTCACAAGAGTCGGGCTCATATTTTTCGCAATCAGGAGGACCAAGAAGTGAAGCTATTTCCAAAGAACTCATTTCAGGAAACGACTCTCTAGGACGCCTAGACTCCAGAAGGCTACAACCGAGGTAAAAGCCTAGCTTGGAGAAGCAACTAGCGTAGGACTCATTTCGCTGAAAGCAATCATTTGAGAGTCGATACTCTTTTACAACTTCTCTCACAGCCTCATCAACCTGTCGATGCTTATTCTCGCCGAGCTTGGCTACCTCCTGATGAGCCTGTGCCACCTGATTCTCGGAATCAGTAAGAGACCTCCAAAGTTGAACATTCTCCTCACGAGCGATGGAGAAGGAGGATGCCATCTCTTCATATGCTTTGCTCTGCCCCTCATATTTTTCCTTCCATTGCTAGATGTCAAATTCTGTTGATTGGCACCTCATGGTAAGGCCCTGGAGCTGAGATTGGAGACCTTTAACCTGCGTATGAAGGTTTTGAACTCTCAGACTCCACGTGTCGAACCCTCATATTCAATACCTGCTCCTTCTCGTTCTGTAACACCCAGTGTTACTAGTGTTAAGAGAATGAGGAAGGAAGTGAGAAACTTCCAAAAATACCCTTAAGAAGGTGATGGACCCTTGAGAATAATGGTGCCCTATAAGAGGGGTATTTTGGTAATTTGGATAGTGAAATCCAATAAAGGGTATTTTGGTAAATTAAAGATAATTCCTAGGTGGAATTAAGTATGAAAGTGAATTAATTTTCTATTTTTGTATTTATGTAGAGATAAATTGGATTAATAATTCACAAAGGGTATTTTGGTAATTTTGGAGAATAATTCCATGAGAGAATTTAATTATTAAAGAGAGAAATTAATTATAGTGTGTTAATATGTAAGAAGTAATATAAATTTCCCTAATTTGGGGATTAAATGTTGTGGAACCACATGGATGGCCAAGATGGAGGCTTGGAAGCCAAATTTGGTGTCAAGGAGTGACACTTGGCAAGCTCTTGGCCAAGAGAAATTAAATAAATGCAAAAGAATTGAAATTTTTCTTTCAAGCATTTAATGAGAGGCATGATTATATGGATTAAAGAAAATCCAAAAGGAAAATTAAATTAGTCATGTATTAATGGTTGGAAAATGGCCAAATTAAATAAATAGAAAAGAAATTCTATTTTTGGGACTTGAAGACAAGATCAAGGGTAAAGGAATTGTCTTGAATTTTCCAAGGGTTGAAATTAAAAATTAAAGAGCACATAGATTGTGCTTTCTTGAATGGTGGGGATTTGGTCTTGAAAAAGGGAAAGAAATCTAATGGTGGAGATTTAAGAAGACCAAATGACAAGGATTGTGTTTGTTTGTGTTGATGAGATTTGCTCTCCTAAAATAAATCTAAAGGTTAGGATTTAATGTGGAGGCTATTAGATATAAAAAGGGGAAAATCTCTCAAGAAAGAAAGAAATTCCAAGAGAGTAAGTGGAGAAACTTTCCAATGAGAAGGAAAGAAAGAAAGGAAGAAAGAAAAGAGAAGAAGAAGGAAATAAGAAGAAAAGGATGAAAGGTAAGGTTGTTACCTTGTTGTAGTATAGATTTTTTTCTTGATGGTGCCTTAGCTTTTTTCATTTCTTTTCTAGTTTCTTTCAAGAGGAGAGTTGGAATAAAAAAGAAGGTCTTGAAGATTAAAGTTTATTGAAGATCTTGAGGAGTCAAGGTAAGGGATGGCCCCATGGGAGGGTGGCCTTGCAATGTGTTGTAAGTATTGTTCATAATTGTGTATGTTGCATTTTGCATGTTTTATTGTGTACATGAGACCTATGGCCATAGGGTAGATTGGGAACATGGTGGGAATGGTGGGTTGATGCCTTTAACCTTGGTGGGTTGTGAGGGAAAAGAGACCTAGCCACACTTGCATGCATTTGGCATCATATAATCTTGTTATGTTCATATTTACTTTGCACTGCACCCTTATTGAGTTTTGAGCTCATTAGGTTTTTACCTCACATATAGGTTGCTGAGTAATGGAAAAGCGAGATTTTGGATGGAGAGCATGGAAGATGCATGGAGTGCTTCAAGAAATGTATTTTGTTAGTTGATGGCTTGATTGAAGCCTAAAGCGTTAATGTAATCTTATTTTTTTTAATGTATGTTGTGTAATCATCAAAGTGGTTGTGTAAGCCTTATTTATGGAAAAATGGAGGTAAATTGGAATAATTGTGATGCGTATGTATTGTATTTATGTTCTGGAAAATATGGGTTTAAAAGCCCAAGAAAAAAAAAAGAAAAAAGAAAAAAAAGAAGGCAACAAGAGGCAGGCAATAACCTCACGCGCTGGCAGCCCGCGGCCAGGTGCGCCAGCGGGCCCCGCCGGCCATATTTTTTTAAAAAATTCCAAAAAATTGGGGACTTTTGGGGAATGTCTTGGTTGAATATAGGCCTTGGGGGAATATTCAAAATAAAGGGAGTTTGGGTATTTTTGGAGAAAATGACAATTTTTGGAAATTTAAATTATGTGACTTTTTCCTCCAAAATTGGTAAAAAAAATCTGGGTTGATTGAAATGGTAAATTTTATGGAGCTCGGTGGAATTCTTGGAAAGAGGAAGAATTAAAAAAAAAAGGCGATTGGGCAAACTTAATGGAAATTAATTAGCTAAGTGTGGTATAATTAAAGCCCAAATCTGCTAGTGAATTTTGGGGTTAAAGGAAGGGAAGGATGAAGACTAGTTTCCACCTAAGGCGTTTCATGTTGAAACATAGTCCACCCTTCACGAATGGCTGGGCATGTGAGCAATTCGATTGATTGTTCACGAGTGGCACCCGTAAGTGGGAATGGGGCATCACACCTTCCATCTCCAGGACTTGTCCATTCACTAGGCAATCTCTGCCTCAGTGCGAGAAAGGCGTGCCCAATTCATCTGTTAGCAACCACGGCACCCTGAGCTCCCTACCAAAAGAAAGTATGAACAAATAATTTTCAGAAAAATGTCAAAGAAACAATAAGACCCGAAACTAAAACAAAAATCTTACAATAGCCAGGTGGCACTCAAAATCATCCATGTCATCCGGGGGGTTCCAAAAATAACGGTCCTCATCTCGAGGAAGAACGGTAGAATACAGCAAACGTGTCCCGACGTCAATCATATTTGTAAAACCCCATTTTTTTGAAATAAATAAAAAATGGGAAATGTTTCATAATTCATAGCATTAGAATGGTTAAAATTAAGGCCTTATAAAGTAGATCATCGCTGTTATATAGCCGAATCAATCGAAGGGATTATCTCGAAGCTCGAAAGATCAAAAGCGATATCACATCATCGTTTCCCAAGTCGAGATATGATTTTTAGCGCTGAAAGAAATCAGATCGGAGATAGTTTTTGGTACAGCTTCAGTTCGAGCTAATAAAATCGAATCGTTAGAGGGGGCTTCCAAAAAAGTGGTGGAGCCCTTAGGGGGCCTTGATTTTTCAAGTAGAGCAACCCTTCAGTGTTTTCGAATTGAAACGAGAAGAGTTTGTATAAAATAAGTCAATCGGGCCTAAGTGCAGTTTTCCAAATTTACCCGAGGGTGGTCTAAACATTGTTATTTCCAAGTTCTAGGGGTGTGAATGTAAATTCCTGGTTTTGGGGGTCTTATTGGAAGCAATATAAATTTCAGGGGCTTGTGTGAGGGACCAAAAGTGCAAAGGTTAAAACAAGGGGGGTAGTAGTGTAATAATCAAAAAAGGCAAGCTACCATGGCCGACAGCAGTTGGTCAGCCATCCTTCGGCGTCTTTGACCCTGGGAATTTTGAGAAAGCTGGTTGGGAAAGCTCGAGCATCAACCTAGGCCTACAAACGAGCAAGCGAAGGGTCAAAATTTTGAAAAATTTGGGCAAGGCGTGACCGAGTTCCAGGGCCTATAAATGGACCATTGGGGAGGCGGTCATATGCTTTTGAGGTCACCTAATGGAGGGTTGACGTGTTAAGGCATCGGGTAAGTGGCCATAGGCATTTTCAAGGGCCGATTTTGAGTTATAAATAAGAATCTGTGGCTGAGGGTTTTGAGGCATTGTGGCTTAAAATCAAGTGTCTTAGAGGCTGAATCGAGTGTAAGTAATAGAGGGTTTCTGCTCTAGTGAGTGTAGGGATCATTTCTGGAGAAAATAGAGGGATTTCATGTGCGTTTGGAGGGGTTTTAAGGGCTCGTCAGAAAAGAAGGCGATGGTGTCAGTCGAGGTTTGAGGCTTCAATTGAAGCCCTTCCGAGTGTCCTTTCGAGCCACTTCAGGTGCCGACATGATCAATTGAAGGAGGAGGATCATCCAGGCCAAGAAACTAGAAGCTCCGGTGTGCCATCATCAGAGAAGACGAACAGAGCGTGGCCTTCATGTGCCCCATCCCACTCGCAGCGACGCACTAGGCGCGTGAGAATGCGTGCACATCAGGTTTTTTCAGAATTTTTTTTAAAAATGTTTAGAAAAATATTTTAGGACTCTCCATGTAAAAGGATTTGGAAAATAGGGAATGTAGGTATTTATTTTAGAATTTTAGTGAGAACAAATAGAGAAAAATTAAAGGAAAAATGTGAGAAAAATAAGAGGAAAATTGGTTTTGGTATTTATGGATTGAATATGGTGTTTAGGGTGCCTTAGGGCTTGAGTTTGGGTGTTGGTTCGAGTTTTGAGGATTTTTGCACGCAAATCGAGGTGAAGCTTATTTCGAGAAAAATCTAATCTATCAAAGTAAGTAGTTTCATACCAAAGACTTGATTCAATATGAGTGTCCTGATTTCAAACCTTGGTAAATGTGATAATTTTTATCTAAGAACTAGATTTACTACGAGTATTTCTGCCCTAAGCTTGATTTCATGAAAATGATTTTATACCATGTTGACATGCCTTGATATGTTATGCATCACCTAGATTGCATACATGTTATGATGATATGTGCATATGTACACGATGAGATTATTGAACATGCATCCGCATAAGGGTTTGAGAGTATGGGCCGGGACCGCTGCTTTTCCAAGGGTACACCCATACACCTCGGCCTGGGAAGGAGGCTGTAAAAATGGAGAGTAGCATAAGATACGGTCGACTCAAACCGAAATGAAAGGAAAAGACATTTTGTATTCATGCACGAAAATGATTTATTATGCTCTCACTTAGATGATTCATCATCTAACTTAGGCTTTGCCCCTGGAATATTCAAACGTTCCAGATGTTGTCGTAGCAGAACCAAATACTGACGAAGCATGTGATAGCACTATGCAAGTGCACAACGAAGATGATTATGATGTTATAGTTAATGTATTTAAGTTTCTGCTGCTTAACATTTAAACATTTGAACAATGTTGATGTATTATCGAAACTATGGTTAATGTAATATTAGGTTAGATTCTAAGCTTCCGCATGTAATGTTTTGATGACTTTATTCGAAATGGATGTAAATTTGGGGATGAGGAATGATGTGATTTAGTATTTAATTTGAAAAAAAAAATATATGTATTCTAATTACCCCCGAATTGTCTTAGTTACAACATGTCTGAGAAAGTGGGGTGTTACAATATTTATGGTATCCGTGTCTAAAACTCCCGGGTGCACTAAAAAATCCTCGCCTTACCCCCATCGACTCTCTCCAAGATTGATGGAGCCCTTTACAGGTGGAGGAAGCTCGCTCCAGACCTTTAAGGCGTAATCTCTCCTCGTTATAAAGGACCCGACGTTCACAACTTTGAGGGTTGACCACGCCTCTGCGAAATTGCCCACAACCAGTAGCATGTGTAATACCCCAGAATTTAATGTAAAGCTTGGAAGTAGCAATAAAATGTTTCAAATGAAAGTTTAGAGTGAAAGTGTAAACATGGATGGTTTTAAGGCATTAAACCGAACCCAAGTGCAAATATCACAACTTGTAAAATGGATTAGCTTGTTTCCAACAAAAGGAATGAATGCAATAATGATTCCTTATCCTAGAAGCCATGTGTTGGAGAGATAGAATTGGTTTGAGAAGTTTTCCCTAAAGTCTTAAAGTCTTATGATTGTAATGATTGATTTTTACCCTAAAAGTCTAAACTTGGAAGACTAGGATTGGCTAGGATTGTCTTGCAAAGGAAGAAGATGATGGAGCTTATCTTGAAGGCCACGTGAGGGTGCATTTGGAGGCCTAGGATTGGAGAGCATAGAGGCTTGCATAGGAAGATAGCATCAAAGGAAGGAAATTTCAAAATTGTAATAATTGCTAGGGTAGAAAAAAGGGGTTAACTTGGAGGCTAAGTGAAATCTTGAAGATTTGGGATTTGGAAGGCTATATAAAGGGATGGAGGAGAAGCCACGTGAAGCTAAGGTGAAAGGAAGAAAGCAAGTGCAAGAAAAATCAAAGAAAAAGTAAAGAAGAAATGATAGGGAGACCTGATCGGAAAACTACAAAAACAAAAAGGAAACTGAAAAGGTAAGCCAATTTTCTTTCCATAGGGTCGTAGAGCACTGAAAGCGGAGTCCATAGGTTCAAACGGAAGGCGAATCGGAGTTAAAATGAATGAGTTATAGCCGTTTTAATTTATGGTGTAAAATTCGTAAGAAGTAGGGAGACGGCGCGTGCATCACACGCGCTAGCCGCAACTGCGCGTGGCCACCCTTCTAGTGGCACGTGAGGGCGCGTGGCAGGGCCTTTTCATCTGTAATTTTGTGGTTTTGCTTCTTAAATCAAGTCATATGATTATATGTAAAAATATCATGATTTGGTGACCCGAACTATATGAAACTGCAGCTAAATCAGGCTAAAATTCATAGAAACGGGGAACTGCCAAGACCTACAACAAGTGTGAGTGGTTCTTGCATCCAATAAACTTCATATTGATCATATGTTTGTTCATTTGTGTGATGAATGTGATGATTGTGTCTTTCACTTCATTCTTCTCTTTGTTAAAGCATATTTCTTCGTTCTTGCATGCATCTTCAGTGTTGTGGATGGTTGATGAGGCGGGTGTGGTCATTTGGGGAAGGAATCTAGTGCCCTCGATGGGGCTAAGGAGTCCAGTGCCCTCGGAGGGGCTAAGGACATCTAACTCCAATCACGTGCGTCGATGAAATAAGGTGTTTGAGGAGACTTCAATCTCACGTTGCATTTTACATCTGCATGCATTACCACCTTTGAACCATCTCACTTAGATGTTATTATCTAACTTGGGTGTTTCATACCCCTGGGACATTCAACGCCCAGGTATGTCGGAAGTACCAGGTGTTTCAGGTTCCAAGTCAAGCGTGGGCAAGGAGATGGAGTTTCGCTAGCTTTGGGATCTTGGATTCATTATGTACCCTTGTGACCTAAGTTATATATATTATGAATAGCAACTAGGGTACTCAAAATTAGTAATAAAAGGATGCCTTATAGTTGTACTACAGTAATAAGTTGTGTCTTTCTGGAGTATTGAGAGTCTTTTTCATTTCTTGTACTTGTAAAGAAAATCTAATGGAAACCCCTTTATTTAGCTTTGGTTAAGCTTGCAGGTTCGATCCAATGCTTCCATTGGTTAGGGTTTCCATAACGCTCGTAGGTGATGTCTTAATTATATTTCAAGTTATTGCATATTTGGAAAAGTGGGGCATTACAGCATAGGCCACATTAATGGCTGCTTGATCTAGGCGAGAAGTGACCTTGACTTCTTGTGCACTGCCAGGAACCCGATGAGTTGCATCGCAATGGCCGACATGCCCTACACTAGCAGGGGCCCCACTCATATTGATCGAATGGAATTCTTCATTAGAAAGCCATAAGGTTCGAGGGGATTCTCAGCGGGTGAAAGAGTTAATAGGGCACATTCGGGGAGTTTCGAGAAAGTAGGGGTGACAATTGGCTGGAATGCAGACAGACCTACCTCCATCTGTTGACGTCAACTCCTTTTTTGATGGCAACACACCTCATGTAAGAACCCATATTTTCATGAGGTTACCACGTAATTTAAGTAAGTTTAGAATACCGAAAAATTGACTTGATAGCAATTATAAATACCAAATTGACTGTAGGGAGTGCTCTGGAGCCGAGATATCTAAGGAAAATGATACGGTTTTGTTGAGTATTTCAAGACATGATTTATGATATCGGAAGAAATTGGATTCGGATTGATTTTCAGTACAGCTAAAATGCAGCTGCCATTTAGGCTGCAAAATCGAATTGTTATAGAGGACTTCCAAGAAGTCAACGGAAGCTTAAGGGAGCTTCGATTTTTCATAAGAAACAACCCTTCAATGGTTTCAGGAAGAAATGAATGGGTTTAAGGCCAAAACGAAGATTCAGGCCTAAGTACAGTTTTCCGAAATTACCAGAAGGAAGTTGAAACGATGATTTCTTGGAATCTTCGGGGGTCAAATTGATGTTTTAGGACTTGAGGGTCTTAAGTACAATAATGAAAAGTTTAGGGGCTAAGTGAAATGGGCTAAAATAAGAAAGCCAAAACATGGAGGGGCCAAAGTGCAAATAATCAAAAAACCTCCAAAGTAGCCATGGCCGACCAGCCATCCCGACACCGAAATTGGCCGCTGGGAACCCACGAGGGTTGGTCGGGGACACCTTTGGGTCATGTCATGGCCGACAACAGCCACTAGGGTGGCCGAATTTTGAAGAAAAACCAACCAGAAAGTTGGTCGATTTGTCACGACCTGAAACTTGCGATTTTGGGTCGGATGAGGCTAGTTCAAGGTTGATCCAAGGAAGGTTGAGACGCCTTAGGGGTCGAACTGAGAGGCCAAAGGGGTTTCAAGACTCAGGTTTTGCTATAAATAGCAATGGCTTGGCCGAAAGTTTCAAAGAAATAGAGCTTCAAATTGCTCCCGATTTTGAACGAATTGGGCCTCCAAAATAGAAGGCTTTTGTAGCCCATAGCCTAAGGATGAATTCTGGAAACTTTTATGCATTTTGGAGGTCGTTTGATGGCGATTCTAGGCTTGCCGGAGATAAGAGGCTGACGACCAAGTGAAGCTTCGGCTAGTCTATTGAGGGGTCTCGGGTGCTCCTTTTAGCCCGAAAATGGTACCTTGAGGATCGACTGGACAAGGCAAGGTGGGGGTGGGGTCAACCAGCATTGCCGGCATAGCTGTCGTCGGAGAAGACAATCGGTGCATGCCGGCCACGCGTTGGTCTTCACGCGTGGCCACTCGCCCTAGAGCGTGGGGGAGCGTGCGAGCGCATGGATGGTGGAAAAAAATGAAAAAAAAATTGTAGAAAAATCAAAAAAATTATTTTACAGGGGTTTGTAGCAAAAGATTTGGATTCGGCCTTCCCGATGTCTTGATTTTCATATCGATCAACCTTGTTTTGCATTGAAACGAGGGTTTGAGGTTAGTCTAGTAATTTTCCTTTGATGTTCTTAGACTTTAATGAATTGTTGTGAAAAAATATTGGAAAAAATAGACACGAATCTATTTATTTGAATTTTTAGAAGGGAAAATGGAAGAAAATAGAAAGAAAATGCAAGAAATTATAGAAAAATAGGTTTTAATACTTATTTAAATAAATATGGTGATTATGGTGATTTAAGGCTAAAGATGAAGTGTCTTGTGCGAATTTTGAGGTTGACACGCAAATCGAGACGATGCACGTATTTCGAGATAATGCACGAATATCAAGGTAGCCCGATAAGTTTAAGAAGGTAAGTGGTACTTCCCAACTCTATTTAGATTTATGAAAAGGCTTGGTTTGTAAGTGATTTTTCCCAAAACCTAATTTTATATAAATGGTTTTATCATGTTGCCATGTCTTGATATGAATATGCTCATATAGATTGCATTTACATGTATTGATGATGAGATATGCATATGAACACGATGATATTATTAATCATGCATCACATAAGGGTTTGAGAGTACGGGCCGGGACCGTTGCTCTATCAAGGGTGCACCCATACACCTCAGCCTAGTAAGGAGGCTGTGAAAATGGAGAGTAGCAGTAAGATACGGTCGACTCAAACCAAAAGGAAATGGAAAAGGACATTTTGCATTTTACATTTATGCACGAAATATGTTTATTGTTCCCTTAGTTAGATGATTCATCATCTAACTTGAGCTTTGCCCCTGAAATATTCAAACGTCCCAAATGGAGATTGTAGCAGAAACGAGGATGAATGAGGCATGAAATGACACTTAGCAAAGTACATGTTGAGTTATATGATGAGTTAAATGTATGTTATGTAACCCATGTATTTAAGTTCTGCTACTTTGAATTCTGAACGTTTTGAGGAATGATGATGTAGAACCTTATTTAGGGTTAATGTTAGTTGAGAACTTATGTTGTGTTTAAGGTCATGTTGAGAAATTATGTTCTTGTGATGTAAGAACTGAATTATGATTAATGTTATGATGTTTGGTTCGATTCTAGCTTCCGCATTTAATGTTTATGATTATTCTCTTTCAAGATAAATGTATGAAAATTTTGGGATGGATAAGAGAAATGATAAGATTTAGTTTTAGTTGTATCGAAAAAGAAAAAAAAAATTATTATCCCAGAATTGTCCTAATTTATAACACACTTGGAAAACGGGGCGTTACACCTCACCAGTCTCTCCCATTCCCTTGAAAGCAAAAGCTTCTGGAAGGGCAAAAACATTTTTAGGAGGAAAAGCCATCGGTTGAGAAGGCTCGTCTCAAGCCACACCCTTATTCACCCTCTGGCGAAAAGCTCGCATCACTTTCATACCTACAAAAAGTAGAAAAACTTGTGAATCGAGATCTAAAAGAAAAGACAAGCACAAAAAGAAGAAACACGAAAGAAAAGAGAATGCCTAAGAGCCTAGAATAAAGAAGGGAAAAGGGCAATCGAAAGGAGCCAAACCCTTAGGAGGAGACTACTCTTGTGGAGAGACGACCCCTCATTCTGCTAGGATGTCAACTACTGAAGGAACTGGGGGTCGTAGAGGAAGCGTCAAAGGACCCTCACGCCTCGATGGTTCTCCTACGTGGGATACCCAACCAGCCCTCCTTAGTCGGTCCTCAGAGAGAAGGTTCAAGAGGTTTACTGGACCTCCACGCAAGAGTCAGCACCACTCATCTCTATACTGTTCCCGAAGGTCAGGAATGGATGAAGAAAGAATCTGCCTAGCCACTCGATCATCAGAGTGCCAGCCTCGGGAGGCGTACCACCTACCCGATGGGGGATTAACGACGAACCAACGAGAGTCAAAATAATGTGCTTTAGGTAGAATGCCCTCAAATAAGCAGTCCTCGACGCGCTCCCTATAAAGCGTGTACAGGTGATAGCGAGACTGCCCTAGCCGAAAATGATAAAAACTGAAAAGAAGATCAACGGTGGGGGGGCACCCTTCTCTCTCGACACAAAACGAAAAAACCTGCCAACTAAGCCTAGCCATTGGGATGTAGCTAGGCTGGAGCCAGACCGTTTCGACGAAGAAATTCTACTCCAAAGGGGTGGAGCGAAAGGCGGAATCCTAAGTGAAAACTTATTTCATGAATCGCAATGCATCTTCTCGAAACAGTACCGGCACAGGATTCATCCGGCTCAGGCAATCTGGCGCAATAAGAAGAGAGAATACAATAGTTGCTCACTAGTTGAGCAAGCTCATCGATTGTTAAGGAAGAATACTTGCCCATAAGGAACCGGCAAGCGTGCCCTTCGAGATCCTAGGTACAAAAATATACACTACTAGATGACATGATTTTTGGAAAATGGGGAGAAAGCCAAAATAGGAAAAAAGATAACCCTTAGAACTTGGTACTAAAGAAACACATTTCCTAAAGAAGAAAGGAAAAAGATGATGAAGGGGAGAGGGAAAAAATGAGGAAGCTAGCGAAAAAAATAGCTAGCAGCAAGATGGCTCATAAAAAGAGAGCTAGCAGCAGTGGCAACGCAAGGCTCACGACCAAAGCTCTTATGACAGTGGCCTCGCGACAATGATGATGGAATTTAAGGAGGGAGGCAAGAAGGCTTGCGGTGAGTTCAAGGAAGCCTCACGATGAGGTAAAAGAAATCTCGCGGCAAGGGAGAGGCAAGTTCAAGTAAGGCTTGCGACAAAGGAGGCAGCTTGCGGCTAGCACAAGGAAGCTTCACGACAAGTACCGATTGTAAGAAGTCTTAAAGCAACACGAGAGAAAACACCCAACAATGAAAAGCTTGGCGATGTCCTAGAGACGAGTAAAAGCACAGTAAAACTCCTGCGGTAAGAGGAATTTATAAGAGTGCCAGAAGATTAATGTGCAGGGAAGAAATTACCCCGCGGGTAATGACCAAGCTAGCGACAATATGCTAACTAGCGGTAGTGTGCCTCTCGTCCTCACTTTTTATTTTGTTAAATTTTTCTTCTCTTTCATTTTTTACCTAAAGGCACAACGAAAGAGTGGGGGGCAATTGTTGTATCACAAGAATCAGAGTAAGAAAAATGAAAATTTTAGAAGCGAAAAATTAAGGCCTGCAAGCCAATCATTGCAATGTGCTATGAGCTTGTTGCAGTGTGTTATGAGCTTGCGCCATTGTTCCGCAAAGCCTTATGGTAGAGTGCTGCAATCCAATTGTCAAGGCAAGGGCCACAAAGCCTTGTGGCCAGAGGCTCACCGTGAGCCGTGCGAAAAAAGGCCTTTTCGCAAGCCTCGCACCTGGGAACTTCCACTAAGAGAGACCAAGAGTCCCGTTCAACAAACACCATGTGTCAACACCAGGAATCCTTAAAAATCATGCCCTATAAATACCCAACTATAGGACATTTAAAGGGACTTTCGATTTCAGTAAAATCTTGGCGCATTTAATACATTTTTACTGCTTTTGCGAACAATTAACTAGATCTGGTACTGACTTAGGCATTGGAGGGTCATTACGAGTGAGGATTCCTGCGAGCCTTTTAACCCATTTTTGAGTATCAACAGGGTTATATCCTTGCTGCGAAATCCTTGCGATGAGAGTCTTAAGGTGAAGGTGCTTTTGGCAAGATGGATCCTTACGATAAAATCCTTGGGACGAGAGTCCTAAGGCGAGGGTGCTAGTGGTAAGATCCTTGTGGCAAGATGGATCTTTGCAGCTAAATCCTTGCGGCGAGAGTCTTAAGGTGAAGGTGCTTGAGGCAAGATCCTTGTGGCAAGATAGATCCTTGCGACGAGAGTCTTAAGTCGAAGGTGCTTGAGGCAAGACCCTTGTGGCAAGACGAATCCTTGCAGCAAAATCCTTGCAGTGGGAGTCTTAAAGCGAAGGTTCTTGAGGCAAGATCCTTGTGGCAAGACAAATCTTTACAGTGAAAGTCTTAAGACTAAGATGTTTGAGGCTGATGATGTTGATGTTTTGGTTTTGATGATTCACAAAACTTTACATATGTTATGAAAATAAAATCAATTTCAAACTATCTTATGACTTTATGAAATCATGTTATCTTATGCAAATTAAATCAAATTCAATCAAAAACAATCTTTCTTATTTGTATGGTACATCTTCTAATCAAAAGATTGTAAAATCAACATATTTTGTCTTAGACACATTGGTCAAATGATGTTTTAAAAATCGATTCTAATTGTCGTTAAAAAATGATAACAGATGTCTACAAAACATAAGACAACCTGTCGACCGGTTCTGTGAACTTATCGACTGGTGTTGCCTCTTGCTGTCGATCACCTAATATAGGTTGTCTATCGGTTGAACATCATACTCTTTGTTGGTTACTGTCGACTGCCTCTGCATCACGAACTATCGATCGATTCTATGAAGATATTGACCGCCTTGACCTACCTGTTGACCGGTGTTCAAATATTTGAACTAACCTGTCGACCGATTGAATAAAGCTGTCGACCGGTTCTATCATAGACAGCTTGTAACGGCTAGATTCACCACTCTTCCATGGTGGTCTTTCCACTTGCAACGGGATGATTTGTGTATAGGCTCTCAAATCTATATAAATACAAGTCAAGAGGATAATTTAACATAACCCAAGTGATCAATCTACAAACTGCCAAGTGCTCATCATTCATTGTGTTACATTGGTGCCCTAAATCTCTTTATTTCAAGGCTTATGTTTAATTGTGTAGAATTATATTTCTAGGCTTATTCTTATTCTTGATTACATTGTAACTAAGAGGGCATACTCTTAGAGATTCATTTCTTGTATCACTATTTGTGTTCCTAGCTTATATTGCTAGAGGACCTACTTGTACCTAAGTAGGAGGTTGTATTTTTCCCGAACTTTGCTAGAAGGCTTGCTTACTTAAGCAAGAGAATTGTATTTTCCTACCTTGGTGCTAGAGGCCCTATTCGGTGTGATAGGAGGATTATAATAATTTGCTTGTAAATCCATAGTGAGATGCTAAGGTGGTGGACTAGGCTTATTCAAGTCGAACTTGTAACACCCCACTTTCTCGGGCGTGTTATAACTTAGGACAATTCTGAGAAAAAAAATTCTATTTAAAACTACGACTAAACCATATAATTGCTCTTATCCATCCCAAAATTTTCATGCATTTATCTCAAAAGAGAATATCATAAACATTAAATGCGGAAACTAGAATTAAACCTAACATATTAATATTAATTATAAATCAATTCTTATATCCTCATTAACCATAAATAAGGTTATACATCATCATTCCTCAAAACATTCAGAATTCGAAGTAGCATAACTTAAATATATGGACTACATAACATACATACAATTCATCATTCAATTCATCATGCACTTTGCTAAGTGTCATTTCATGCCTCATTCATCCTCATTTTTGCTACAATCTCCATCTGAAACGTTTGAATATTCCAAGGGCAAAGCCCAAGTTAGATGATGAATCATCTAAGTAAGGGAACAATAAACATATCTCATGCATGGATGCAATTATGCAAAATGTTTTATTCCTTATCTTAGTTTGAGTCGACTACACCCAACTACTGCTCCCTATTTTTACAGCCTCCTTACCAGGTCGAGGTGTATGGGTGCACCCTTGGCAGAGCAGTGATGCCAGTCCATAATCCCAAACCCTTATGCGATGCATGATTAATAACATTATCGTGAACATATGCACATTTCATCATCAATATATGTAAATGCAATCTACATGACATACTCATATCAAGACATGACAACATGATAAAATCATTTATATAAAATCAAGTTTTTGGGTTGAACCACTTACCTTCTCAAGCTTATCAGGCTACCTTAATATTCGCATCTTACCTCGAAATACATGCATCGTCTCGATTTGCATGTCAACCTCAAAATTCATATGAGTTACTTCAACTTAAGTCTCATAGCACCCTAATCATCATATTTATTTAAATAAGCATTAAAACTTATTTTTTCATAATTTATTGTATTTTCTTTATTTTTCTTTCTATTTCTTCCTATTTTTCCTCAATAATTCCAAACTAAATATTTTTCAAATATTTTCTCAAATATTTCACTATAACAATTCATAAAATACCATTCCTGAATTTATGAAATTTTTTAAGAAATTTTACTCACCTTAACTTAGCCTCTCAAGCTCCCTCAGTATACGTGTCTTGACCTCGAAACGTGCTCCCGATAAATTTCTTGGCCTCGAACATGCTCTTCTAGCCCCAAATTGATTCCTAGAATTTTCGATAAATTCTCGGGAGCATTCCCTTATTTTTTTCCTATTTTTCTTTATTTTTCCTTCTTTTTTTTTCTTCTCATTTTCTTTTCTTTTTTTCTTTTTTTTTTCTTCTCTTCTTCTCCACCTTCTTCTTCCTCTTCACCGCACCTTCCATGCGTGCACAGTACGCCTCCTACTCACAGCTGCCCCGTGGCCATTGCTGCATGTCGGCCTCATCGCCATCTTCCCCGACCACCACCGGCCTTGTCGACATCGCACCCGCGGCTAGCCTCGACTGGTTGTTGTGTTACAGCAGCCGCTTACAGTCATGGCCACGGCTGGTCTCAGCCATCGCCGGCTGCAACTACTGATGTTGCTGGCTATTGCGAACACCTCAGGTCGCCTCTACACCGCCACGCATTGCTACTCCACCTCCATCGCAGCACCGCAACCACCATGGCCGCTCATCGCTGCAACAACCACCACCATGCATGCCATCGCGCACCTCTTTGACGACCAATATTGCCTTCGGAGCAATCATCGCGACCTGATCTCTCAGTCATTTGCTCTCTGGAAATCGATCGGCCATTCTCTCCCTGTAATTCTCTGTTACTCACAGCATGAATATGTGTATATATATATTTACATTCTACATCACATAATCCGACAACCTCCTTAAATCACGCAGACCAATATCCCTCAAATTCCGTTGCAATTCCCTTCAAATCTAGCGCAATTCTCACCATAAAGATGTAGAGATATCGGCTGTAACACCTCATTTTCTCCGAGCGTGTTATAACTTAGGACAATTGTGGGATAATATTTATTTTTCTATAAACTACGACTAATCATATCATTGCTCTTATCCATCCCAAATTTCCATACATTTATCTCAAAAGAGAATCAACATAAATATTGAATGTGGAAGCTAGAATCGAACCTCAACATACTTCAAACGCTAATAATATTACATGATTGTCTCAACATAATTAATAATACAAGATTATCATAACAAAAGTCTTCCAAACATAACTTGTTACATGATATAAGTTTTTCAATATGACTTTAAACAAAACATAAGTTTCTCAACATGACTTCAAACATAACACAACAGGTACATATTAGAATTCTCATACGGAAACTAAATTTAGAAAATAACTTCATATTACTTTGCATCTTTATATTTCGCCCACTTCTGTGTCTTCGCTGCAAACCTCATCTGGAACGTTTGAATGTTCCAGGGGCAAGGCCCACATTAGATGATGAATCATCTAAGTAAGAGTACATCATAATGCATATGTATGAATGCAATGCACATAACATCATAACTCATGTTTGGGTCGACTACACCTTAAGATTACCCGCTATGTTTTCAATCTCCTTGCCAGACCGGGGTGTATGGGTGCACCCTTGGCAAAGCAACGGTGCCAGTACCTAATCCCAAACCCATGCAACGTATGACCGTGAATCTCATCATGCTCATATGCATACTTTGTCATCAATACATGTAAATGCAATTCACATGACATGTTTACATCAAAACATGACAACATGATGAAAATATTTACATAAAATCAGGTTTTGGTGGAATCATTTACAAGTCATTTTCATAAACTAAATTTAGTTGAATGGTACCACTTACCTTATAAAAGATAATTTTGTCCCTAGCATAATTTTGCTTCAAAATTTGCGTCAACCTTCCAATTGTACTTAATTATGAATCTTGACGTATCTTGACATCATAATTATTTAAGAAAATCAGATTTCTAATTTTTTCTAATTTCTCTAATTTTCTCCTATTATTTCCTCAAGATTATGAATTAAATACTTTCTCATAAAATTTTCTCAATTTATCTTAACAATAATTCCTAAAACAATATTCTCAAGCCCTAAAAATTTTCTCATAATTTTTAAAATCCACGATCTATTTATTTCTCATTTTCTCTTTGATTTTCAAGCATCTATTACCTCAAAAATCTATAATAAATACTAATCATGTATTTCTCTTCCAATTTCACTATCAAAAATTCTAAAATATCATTCTAACATTTCCAAAATTTTTTAAAGAAAATTTTGAAGATAACTTACCTTCTCGTGGAGTGATTCGGTATTCTTCTATATTGTGATGAAGTCTCGTTTTATATATCCAATAATACCTTTTGCCACAAATCTTTGCACGAACTACTAAATCCAACCTATAGGATTTTTCTAGAAATTTTTGGTATTTTTCTTCATATTTTTCTTTCTCTTTCTCAAGTCTCTCTCTTACTCTCAAATCCTTTTTTTTTACAACCTTTCTCTTTCTGATTCAAGTTCTCAAACCTTTCAAGTTTTCTCTATTTATAGAGGTTGAATTAAATTTAGTTTAATTGTAGTGATTCACTATCTTTTATTATTTTATTATTTTTTTATTTAATTTTTTACTAAATCTCACTCATAATCTTTAATTATTTGTCCATACACTACTTTATCTTCCACATTTCTCCATTAATTCACCCATTATCTTTGATTATTTGGCCACACTCTACTTTTTCTCCCACATTTCTTCATGAATTCATCCTTTATTTTTGATTATTTGTTCACACCATATTTTATCTCCCACATTTCTCCATTAATTCATCCATTATCTTTGATTATTTATTCACACCATATTTTGTCTCCCACATTCTTCATTAATTCACCAATTAATTTTGATTATTTATTCACACCATATTTTGTCTCCCACATTCTCCATTAATTCATCCATTATCTTTGATTATTTTTTACTTTAATTATTTTTAACTAAATCTTATTTTGAATGGGTTATTCTTTCATTTAGTCCATAAATTTAAGCCCACTTTCTTAACTTACTAACTCTAAGCCCATTTTCTTAATCTTTATTTTCTCAACTTAGCCCACTAACCATAAACCCATTTACTTATTTATTTTTTTCAAATTAGCCCACTAACTCTAAGCCCATTAGTTTTCTCAATTATAATTTTTAATTGATGTCAAAAAAATTTTAAATACAAAATTTATTATTATTATTATTATTATTCTCAAAATATTAGGATATTACATCGGCCATGAAAATGCCCCCACATACTCACGTGCAAAGCCACTATATATTCCATCAATAATAAAAATTGCACATTTAAATCTCAATTTGTTCTCTATTTCACTTGTGAAATTCTCAAATTGAAATTATACCCTTAAACATCAAATTAATTTGCATTACGATATCGAAAATCCAAAATTAATAACTCATAGCTTACTCGATAAGGACAATTTCATCCCTGCGCCCTCACCGGACCCTTGTTTCATCTAAAAACTACTTCAAGGTTGATCCTTACGAAAAACTGGAACCCCCTTAGGGTTCCGTTGACTTTCCAGAAGTCCCCTACAATTATTCGGGTTTTTAGCATAAATCATAGCTATAATTTATATAATACCCCCCTTTGTCAGACGTGTTAGAAATTGGGACAATTCTAGGACAATAATTTTTTTTCTTTCAAACTAACACTAAACCGCATCATTCCTCATATCCATCCTAGAATTTTTATACATTGATCTCCAAAGAGAATCAGTATATACCTAAAATGTGGAAGCTAGAATCGAACCTGACATCTTACTTTAACATAAATCATAAATCAAATCTTCACATTACCGTTTCTTGAACTTAATCCTCAATACAAGGCTAATCATCAATGGAACATAAGTTCCTCAACATGTCTTAAAACATAACAAAAGTTCTCAACTAACATTAACCCTAAATAAGCTTATACATCATCATTAACCATGAGGTTATACATCATCGTTCCACAAAACGTCAATCATAACTTATATTTTACATCATGGACTTCCAAAGCATTCAGATTTCAAAGTTGTAGAACTTAAACACATGGGCTACATTACATACATTCATCTCATCATTCATTCATCATGCACTTTGCTAAGTGCCGTTTCATGCCTCATTCATCCTCATTTCTGCTACAATCTCCATCTAGAACATTTGAATATTCTAGAGGCAAAGGCCAAGTTAGATGATGAATCATCTAAGTAAGGGTACAAAATCATTTTCGTGCATGAATGCAAAATGCAAAATGTCCTCAACATTTCGATTTGAGTCGACCTCACCCAACTGCTGCTCCCCATTTTTACAGCCCCCTTCCTGGGCCGAGGTTTATGGGTGCATCCTTGGTAGAGCAGCGACGCCAGTCCATAATCCCAAACCCTTATGCGATACATGATTAATAATATCATCATGAATGTATGTACATTTCATCATCAATACATATAAATGCAATCTACATGACATAATCACATCAAGACATGACAACATGATAAAATCGTTTACATCAAATTGGATTTTGAGAAAACCACTTTCAAATCAAGCCTTTTCATATAACTAAATCCAGTTTGGGAAGTACCACTTACCTCATACGCATCTCATAACATCTTGATTCTCGTGCCAGGCTTCTAACGTACTCAATTTCGATCATCAACATACCTTTAACTTAGCCTCTCGGGCTTCCTCGGTATGCAAGCCTTGACCTCGAAATGCGTGCCCAACCTCGATTACAGTGCAAATCCTCTATTCTCGCACACCACCTCGATTCTCATGCTCTACCTCAATTCTCGCGTACTACCACGATTTTCGTGCACTAACCATGATTTTGGTGCATTGCTTTGATTCTCGTGCACCGCCTCTATTTTCGTGCAACACCTCCAAAGTTGCACAAATCACTTTAGCTTGAGCACAAAATACTATAGACCATATTTATTCTAAGAATATCAAAAGGAAATTCTAGAACTTACCCCGAAGCATTGATTACATGCATAACGAGGCTAATCGTTGCAGAAACTGAGAAATTGAAAAGCCGAACACCAAATCTTTTTGCACAGGCACCCTTAACTTAATTTTCTTGATTTTTCCATATTTTTTTCATAATTTTTCAGCATCCCATGCACCTGCACGCGCCCCCACATGAACTGCTATGCGTCTGCGCGTGAATGGCCGTGAGTGAAGTTCATTTTCCTGACTTCTTCTCCGGTGACGGCACACCGAAGATTCTGGGTCTTCACATCTCGATGATACCTTCTTCTAGTCGATCACGATGGCATAGCTTGATGGGTGAAAGGACCACCAATCGACCCTCAACCAGAGGCTTAAAGCCTTGGCGGAAGCTACTGCCTCCCTTCTCCCACTACAAAAAAAATAGCCTTTAACGAGAAAAAATTAACGAGAGGACAAATGTCCCGTCGTCAAAAACATAATTTTCATAATTATAGCGAGAGATCATTTATACTCTCGTTAAATGTGATGTAAAATTAGTTTTTTAACGACGGGTATTTAAAGTTCTCACTATTAATTAAAAATCCCGTCGTTATTGAATCTTAAAAATTAACTTGAATATTTCCCGCCAAATATATACTCATAATCTTAATTAGGTAATTTTTTTCCCACCAAATATATACCTATAATCTTAATTAGGCAATTTTTTTCCCACCAAATATATACCTATAATCTTAATTAGGCATTTTTTTTATTAATTTCTCTTTTAACACTTCAACTTTATTTTTTTAAAATCTTATTTTATTAGTCTCTGTTCTAAATTTCCAAACCCTTTTTCTTTATGTGTGCTCATGTTTGTTTATTTATGTATTTTTAGAAACGGGGGTCCTGTCTTGCGGGTAAAGGCTTTCTGCTTGTTGCTGTTGATTTGGAATCTATCTTCTTATATGTCCTTGATACTATGGCTTTTTCCTATAGTCATTTATTTCCTTGTACCATTTATATGTTGAAATTTGAAATCTTTCAAGGAACGTGGGAATGCACCTATTATAGTTAATTCTAATCTCTTTATGAGACTCCTAGCTATTATTGGTCCCACCAAAAAGGCTGCTGAGATAGTTTACCCAGTCAAATTGAATATTTGTTGCTCTTGGGGTTGAATTCAGAAGATATTTGCTTATATTGAGCAGCTGGGGCTTTGACAAATTCCCCTCCATTTGTCGCTTCTTCCCTAAATTCCCCTCCATTGTTGCTTCTTCCTCCTCCATCTCAATTGATTGATTTGATTTTCATCCTTTTAAGTAATGGATTATTCCTTTTTCAACTTTCTTTCTTTCTTTCCTTCAATTCTTCCTTCTTTTCCCCCCCTCCGTTTCATGCTTTGAGAAATCAACAGGGATATCTTTCCATTTTATGTGTTCACTATTCAACCGTTGTAAAATTCCCATAACACTTCCAACTTGTAACCTCCAAATATATCAATCAATTTTGTTTAACAAATTAGTATTCTTTCACCTTTTATTTCTTTTTTATGATAGTAATCAT
This sequence comes from Diospyros kaki, assembly GCA_036245055.1. Lineage (NCBI taxonomy): Eukaryota > Viridiplantae > Streptophyta > Magnoliopsida > Ericales > Ebenaceae > Diospyros > Diospyros kaki. The sequence goes on along the minus strand of BSEG01000011.1, from coordinate 10,970,429 downwards.
GTCTAGTTAATAGCTATTAATTTCATATGGTTGCATATGAGATTGCAGGGTGGGTTAAAAGTTCGTTCAACAGTGGAGTCCATGCATCGAATGCTAAGCTTGGGAACTGACTTGTTGATGTACTATTTTCTTATATTTTTCTAAGTTCCAATGATGATAATTAAGGAAAATATTACGTGTTAAGCACATCATATATGAATAACTAATCATTTTCTAATGCCACCAACTGGGAAGTCCATGTTGCTTCATGGGTCAACTGATTGTCAAATTTTGTGCTTCAACGTAATTTCCAATTTAAGGATATATATTACTTTCAAAAATCTATTTGTTTTAACCTTAAATTGATCTGAAATGTTAAGTTTTCCTTAGCAAGTAAAAATTTAAACTAGATATTCACTTTCCAAAAGAACTGTTGTTGATTCTTCCAAAAGCAGCAAAGCTATCAATAGGGACGGGATAAGTTTTCTTGTAGATCCTATAAAAATTATATTGTGACTTATATGATAATTGAATTCAGAAGATATTTGCATGTATGTTGTGTTATGGTTTCTCAGCTTGTACTAGCATTATCCATTCATGCTCCACTGCTTAACTCAAATCTCACTTGCAGAGAAGTTCCATTGTGACGTATGCTTTTAGACACTTGAACTGAATGAATAATGTTAGAAATTTAGTATTACTATTATGAAGGATGATGAATAATATGATTTTTTCTTTGCAATTTGTAGGTACTTGAAGCTACAAGTCCAACACGGAACACTTGATATTGGTTGTGACTATAATACATAGATTCTAATGACACTTGTAAAAATTTTTTGATTTTGATTATAGGGAGAGATTAGGATAATATGAAACCTATATTTTTTTTTTCTCGTTTCTATGATTGTGGACGTATGGAAGTTCTTAAGATGATTGTAATTAGTACATAATCAATGTCGATGATAATATTTTACATATATCTTGTTTTTATTAAATTCATTGAGAATCAGATTTTTATTATTAGTATTTCTCTTGCAAAAATTAATAGGTACAAAATAAATTTTTATATAATAGTAAAAATAGTCATTAGAATTGTAATAATAGTAATAATGACAAATAAATATAGATATAACGATAGAAATATTTATCATTGTTATTATGTTTAATGACAAGTAAATATGTATATAGTTATAATAACAAGATTATTTGTCGTTTAGATTATGTTTAGTGATCGGTAAATATTGCAATAACAACGGGAATATTCATCGTTAATATTATATTTAGTGATTGATAAATATTCCAATAACGACGGAAATATCCATCGTTAATAATATTTTTAACGATCGTACACATTGTTATAACGACGGAAATATTCGTCGTTGATATTATTTTTAACGACGGGATTTTTGCCTCTCACTACTTATATTAACGACGGTATTTTTTTTCCGTCGTTAATAGTATTAACGACGGGCGACGACGGGATTTTTTCTGTCGTTAAAACTCTTTAACGACAAGAAATTAACTTTTAACGACTAGTTTTCCCCTCGTTAAAGACCTTTTTTTTTGTAGTGTCCGGCGAGAATCAAATCCCCATCAAACGGCCACCAAAATGAACCAAACTCTCCAGAAAGATTTCTCTCGGCCTAGGGAGCAAAATCCCTTTAATCTCAAGCCGCAATTCGCTCAAACTAGCGAGTAATTTGAAGCTTTTCCTCCAAAACTCTCAGCCGACCCTCTCTATTTATAGCTGCAAATCGAGCCTTGTAACACTCGAGGATAGCCAACCCAATGCCTTAAACGTTTACCCCAGCCCTCGGATGACCCAAAAGTGACGACAAAGGCCCTCGAAAACCCATTTACAGGTCAGGCATGGCCGACTAAAACGCGGCCGGTTTCTTCGAGATTCCGGCTACCCCGCTGCTTGATGTTGGTCAAGCCTTGGTCCTGGAGCATCCCTCGACCAAGCCCTCGAGATCCCAATGGTCGAAAACCCCCGGTCAGTGACCGGCAGTGGCTGTCGGCCATGACAGCCTCCAACTTTGTGAAATTACACTTTCCCCTCTCCAATTTTTGGCTTTTTACACTTTGCCCCTTCTCATCAGCCCCTTAACTTTCTATCATTTTCAATGAGACCCTCAAGCTCTAGGATCGTCATTCACACCCCGAAGATTTCGAAAAAACAACATTTCGACCTCCCTCTGGCAATTTCAGAAAACTGCACTAAGGCCTAAATCTTCGTTTTAAGCTCAAACCCTTTTGTTTCTTCTTGAAACCATTGAAGGGTTGTTCCTTACGAAAAACCGAAGCCCTCTCAAGCTTCCGTTGACTTCCCGGAAGTCCACTACGAAAATTCAGTATTTCAGCCTCAATCACAGTTGTATTTTAGCTGTACCGAAAATCGTCTCAATTCTGATTTCTTTTAATTCCATAAATACTATCTCGGAACGCTCATCGAGACCATATCATTTTTAATAGCTAATTACAGTCCGGGGCATTCCCTGCAGTCAATTCGGTGATTTATTTTGCTATCTAGCCAATTTTTCAGTATTCAAACCTTGCTTAAATTACATGGCAACATTATAAAAAATGGGATCTTACAATTTAGTTGTACCGAAAATCGACTCAATTTAAATTTCTTTTAATACTATAAATCCTCTCTCGGGATGCTCGTCGGGATCATATCTGTTTTCTTAGACAATTACATTCTGGGGCATTTCCTGCAGTCGATTCGACACTATAACTATAAGAAATTACACTTAAGTCCTTAATCTTTTGATATTTTCACCTATGGCCCACGTTAAAATTACTCTTAAGCCCTTTAGAAAATTTGGGATATTACAAAACCACTAAGCATTGCTTGTGTCACTCAATTGCTCTTTCTTTACATTTCATAATTTGTGCTTTGTAATCGTTTAACCATCCTTAACTTGCATCAAAGCTTTGTTCTTTTTAAGTAAGAAAATTTTCAATTTTATATCAAAATTTTAAATAACCTAATTCACCCCCCTCTTGGGTATTATTACCATAGCAATTTGATTTTATCAAAGGCAAGATCCTTGTGGTAACACAGATCCTTGCGGTGAGAGTCTTAAGGCAAATGTGCTTGAGGCAAGACCCTTGTAGCAAGACAGATCATTGTGGCGAGATAGATCCTTGCGATGAGGTCCTTGAGGCGAACATCCTTGTGGTGAGCATCCATGTGGTAAACTCCTTTGCAGTAACTTTACTTACGACAACAAGATATATCACATGTAATTTTTAATTGTTGTGGTAAACTCCTACATTATAAAATTTAATTGTTGTGTTTTTTGCAATAACAAGATATATCACATATAATTTTTGGGGAAAACCACTCACATGATCACGCTTATTTGGCTACCTCGATACAAGTGCCTTGCCTTAAAATACATGTCAACCTCGATTATCGCATAAGTCCTGAAATCTGATGGCCAAATCTCCTCCTAACCAATGATTTACCCAAGGAAATTAATATTCCTAATTTTCCTAATTCCTCCACAATTTTACCAATTTTCTCTTATTTCTCATAAATCATTTTTTTTTTCAAAATTACACAATAATTATTTCCTACCTATTTTCACCAAATATTTTTCTACAGTAATTCCTAAAATAATTTTCTAAAAATTATAAAAATAATTTCATAAATTAATGTTACCTCACGCGACTTCACGTGCCTAGTGCATGAATCGCGAATAGAATCTGCACATGCAACTCACGTGGGTTGTCTTTTCAGGCCAACCTCTCGTCGCTAGCAGGACCAAATGTCTCCGATGGCTGATTTCTCTCAACCCCCTTGAAGTACACCTCAAGCCGAACCTAGGGGTATTCTTGGATGCCTGAAGTAGTCACCGAAAAAGCCTCAAACGACCGTTTACAGGTTCGTCTCTGGTAAAGCCCAATTTTCCGACCAACTATAACACCCTACTCCCACCTACGAGTCTCACGTGTGAATAATCAACCAGATTGTTCACCCATCATCAGGATTTGGAAGGGTTGGACTATGTTTCAACAAGAATGCCCTAGGTGGACACTAGGCTTCGTCCTTCCCTTCACTCCACTCGAGGAGTCAGTTCCGAGATTTTTAAAAACATTATAGCGGAAGGAACTCGAAACCTCAAGTGAACGCCATCCTTCTTCAGCTAGACTGACTTGAGCCAAGGATGACTACCCCAAGCTTGGGTGATATCTTAGGTTATATTGCTTAGTTAACCTTTTACTCTTGAGCGAAATTTAATTTTTATTTTATTTGCTCAAAATTCCTTACCTTACACGCTTTTTGAGAAAATAAATTAATTTATTTTCTCTTCAGATGCTATCCAATATCTCTTGGGTTTTCAAAATATTGGGCTATTTTCCCTCGTCTAAGGGAAATTCCTCACATATCGATATTTGTCCAAAAATAGAATTTTTAGCCAAAATTGCCCAAAAATCCTTTTATTTTTGAAAATTCTTTTGGGGCCCAAAAATTATTTCAAAATTTCCCTAAAACCTCAATGATTTCAAAATTTTAAGAAAACTTAGCCAGCAGGGCCTGTTGGCTTGCCCCGGGGCCAGCGGTGTGCTAGTAGCTCGTGCTAGCCACAGGCTGCGATCCTGTCGCGCGCGACCACCCGTCCGTGCCCGCGTGGCTGCCTCCGCATCTACTGCGGCACTCTGCTAGCCCCGGCTACTACTGGTTGCCTTCCTTCACTCTTTTTTTTTCTTTCCTTTGGGCTTTTTAGCCTAATTTTTCTAGAATTAAACACAATAAATATATATATCAAAATCTTCCATTTTTTCTCGCAAATAAGGCTTACACAACCCTCTTGATGCTTGTACAACATACATCAAAAAATAAAAATACAAGTCCATGCTAAAGCTTCCAAAGCTTATAGCTTCCAACATTCCCCTTCTCTTGGCACATGAGAGACCTACAAGGTGAGGTAAAAACTTCAAGAGCTATAATGCTCAGGAAGGGTGCAATGCAATGTAAAAATGAGTATAAAAATATTCATGTAATGCAAGTGATGCATATGTGGTTGGTCTTCTTGCCCTCACATCTACCTTGGTTGAGGCAATAATCTACCCCCTTTTCCCATACTCTAGTCTTCCTTATGGCCAAAGGTCCACTAGTACTCAAATGCATGTATGCTTGCAAACACATGAAATCTCATATCACATACTTACAAAGCTTGCATGGCTACCTACTCATGGGGTCATCCCTTACCTTAGTCTTTATTAGCTTCCAAGCTTTTGGTTCAAAGAGAAACCCTTGCAACAAATCCTTCTCCTACCTAAGGAGGAGAAATTCCAAAAATGACACTTTCTAAACTAATAAGACTTAAAGATGAAGAGAAAATTGAAAACTTACCTTGCTCCCATTCTTTTCCTCTCCTTTGATTTCTCACTAAAGACTTTTCAATGTCTCCAAATTCCCTATCTTCTTCCTTTCTTTCTTTCTTTCCTTCTTTCTTGAGATTAATTCCTTTGTCTTGATATCTCAAAACTTAAGACCAAATCCTAACCCTTGATTTTTCTCTTTGGGAGAGAAAATCGCAACCATTAAAACTAACACAATACATGCCATTTAATCTTCTTAAATCTCAACCCTTGATGGAGAAATGGAGATTAAATCTCCACCATAAAAAGAAGCACAATCCATGCCAACTAAAGGCTTTAATATAAGCCATTGGACCTTCTCCCATTTTACTTCCAAGACAAAAACCCAACCCTTGAATCATTGTCTTTAAATTCCAAAATGACATTTTCAAGATTTATGTAATCTTGACTAATTTCACCCTATCACATGAGTGACAATTTCTCCTTTTCTTTTTGCATTAAATAAATGCTACATTTTCACACATTAAATGGGAGACTAATTTTTATTTATTTTTTGGATTTCTTTAATTTTTCCATAATCATTCCTCTCATAAATGCTAGAATGACTATTTCTTTTTCTTTTTTGATTTAATTTAAATCATTCAATTCCTTTGAATAAAAAATTGCCAAATGTCACTCTTAGACACTCACCTTGGCTTCCAAGCTTCAATCCAAACCATCCATGTGTCACCACCACACTTATTCACCATTTTAGGAAAAAATAAATTACGTCTCACATAAATGAATTTTAAATATTTTCACCCTCTCAATAATTTAATTCCCTCATGGAATTATACTTTAAATTATCAAAATGTCCTTAGTGAATTATCAATCCCATTTATCTCCACACAAATGCACAAATAAGAATAATTCACAACTATACCAAATTCCAAAAAGAAATTATTTACTACCCTCTATTGGGTCTCACTATCCAAATTTACCAAAGTGCCCCTCTCATAAGGCACCATTATTCCCATATATCCATTTCTTTCTCAATGGTACTTTTGGAAGTTTCAAACATCCTTCCTTATTTTATAACACCAATAAAACATGATGTTATACCAACTCTCTGAAACTAGCTTAAACCTACATGAAATCTCACCAAAACTTTCAAAACATAAGGAACAAAAACCCCTTATCTGCAACCCTTTATTCTCTCTAAAACACCACGAATTTAAGATTGAACTTCAATAAAACCCTTGGCCTTGAACGCTCTATTTATAGGTAAAATTCTAGCTGAGATCTGTCAAATCCTGAGCCTACTTCATCCCTAAGCTTCAAATATAGCCACTAAGTGGCTCAAGAAGCCCTAAATCATGATAAAATCCGCCGACCTTGCCGGTCAAATTTTTCGATCACTTCTATCATTAAACCCCGTCCCGTCATGGCCGATCTCGGCCAATGGCCACCACCAATCGACTCATTGTGGTCTAAAGCACCTTCTGGACCCCTTGGGCGACCCTCTTGACGTTGGCAAGTGGATGGTTGATGGTGATAATGTGGCTAGCCAGAAAATATCAAGTTTCACACCTGACTTCCTGAAATTGCACTTTAGCCCCCCCATCTAATTTCTAATTCTATTTTGGATCTTTCCTTAAAACCCTTGAGTTTTCCAACAATTCCATTAAGCCCCAGGAGTTCTAAAATCTTCATTTCATTCCTAAAGATATAGAAAAACATCATTTTGACCTCTTTCGTTTAAAATTAGTAATTTACACTTAGGCTCGAATATATGTAAGACCACGTTTTGATCACGAATCTTTTTGTTTTATCCCAAAACTACTTCAGGGTTGTTCCTTATGTAAAAATTGAATCTCCTTAGGGTTTCATTGACTTTTTGGAAGTCCCTTACGGTCATTCAATTTTTCAAGCTGAAACATAGCTATACCAAAAACTGAATTTCATTTGATTTCTTTCAGCGTTATAAATCTCGCCTCTAGACATTCGTCAATCACATACCTTTTTCCTTAGATGTTCACATTTCAGGGTACTCCCTTCCATTGATTCGTTCATTAATTAACTAAATCCTCAAGCTAACCTCCAGTTTCCTGAACTTACTTAGTACTATGAAATACGAGGTGTTATATTGTACCTATTTGTCTTAGTTGTGGATTTGTTATGTATTTTCATGATACGATAGTTGAATTATTTTTAAATTCAATATATTATGATGTGGTAATTTGTAAAATGGTTTAATAATACTTGATGTAGATTATGCTTCATGTAGTAAATTACAAAGTACCAGTTTTTCCCTCATTACTTCTTCTACAAATTCGTATGAAGAAGAGAATATATGGCACGCGAGATTAGGCTATATGGGATAACATATATTGGATAGATTAACAAAAGAAAACTTATTAGGTCAAGTTGTAAAAGTGAACCTACCAACTTGTAAAAGTTGTCTGGTAGGAAAAATGGCAAGAAAACCATTTGGCAAACCATTGCAATTAATTCACTCTGACATATGTGGTCCAATGAATGTGAAGGCCAAGCATGAAGGTGTTTATTTCATCACTTTCATTAATGACTACAAGTTTTGACTTTATTTATTTGATTTCTCATAAGTCAGAAGCTTTAGATTATTTCAAAAGATATTTGAACTTTGTTGAAAATCAATTAGATAGAAAAGTTAAATCATTAAGAACCGATAGAGGTCTAAACAATTTAAATTGTTGTGTGATGAAAAGGGAATTAAGAGACAATTGACCATTCCACATACTCTAACACAAAATGGTGTTGCAGAAAGAAGAAATAAAACTCTTCTAGAAATGGTTAGGTCAATGATGGCAGGGGCAAAGTTGTTAATCACCTATTGGAGTGATGCATTGTTGATAGTTGTCAATCTACTCAATTTAGTACCCTCCAAATCTGTACCTTCTACCCCATATGAGTTATGAACTGGAAGGAAATCTGATCTAAGTCATTTGAAACTCTGGGGATGTGCAAGCTATGTTCATGATCCTTCTCACAAACATGGAAAGTTGAGTCCGAGATGCAAAAATAATATATTTGTAAGATACTAAACACACTCAAAGGGATATGTCTTTTGTGGTGATTAGCCAAGTGAGAGTGTTACCGAGTTCGAATCTCGAGATGCATTTTTCTTGGAAAATGAATTTCTTAGCGGTGGAGAAATAAATCAAAATTTGTCTCTTTATGAAATTAAGGATTGGGACGATTCTATTGTTCAAAATCGTCTAGTACATTTACCTAAAAATGTACCTAGGGAATCTGATCCAAGTGGGAGCAAGATAAGAGTTCGTAAATCTGTTTCACGTAAACCTCATATTAGAAAAAGTAGTAGTGGACACATACCTCAACATCATTTCGATGTTGAAGGTGAAGCTTTTCTAATTTCCCCACAAGATGAGGAAGAACCTAATTCTGTCCAAAAGACTCTTTCTGGACTTGTTAAAGAAAAATGGCAAAAAGAAATGGAAGAAAAAATTGACTCAATGAAATCAAATCAAGTTTAGACATTGGTTGACCTTCCAAAGGATTGCAAGGCTATTGGAAATAAATGAGTTTTGAAAATCAAGCACAAAGTTGATGGATTCATTGAGAGATATAAGACACATCTAGTAGTCAAGGGGTATACTCAGCAGGAAGGAATTGACTATGAAGAAACATTTTCTCCTATTGTAAGATTTACCTCTATACGCCTTATCCTAGCAGTAATGGCTAGTTTAGATTTAGAACTACATCAAATGGATGTAAAAACGACATTTCTAATTGGCGAACTGAAAGAGAAAATTTATATGGAACAACCCAACAATTTCATAAAAAAGGGTCAAGAGCACAAAGTGTGCAGACTCATGAGATCCATTTATGGATTGAAACAATCTTCCAAATAGTGGTACTTAAGATTTCATCAATTGATTATTTCATGTGATTTTCAATGATTGATAAAAACCACTATGTGTATGTGAAATGATTTAACGATAAGTTTGTGATCTTATTTCTTTATGTTAATGATATACTTTTGGCTGGGAATGATAAGGAGTATCTTTTGAGTATCAAAGAGTAATTATCCTTCAATTATGAGATGATGAACTTAGGTGAAGCAACATATGTTCTTGGTGTTAAGATCAAGAGAGATTGTTCAAAGAAATTGTTATCTCTTAATTTCTCAAGAGCTATATATTTGAAAGATTCTTGAACGATTTCATATGTAAGATTGTAAGCTTGTAGATACTCCAATTGCTAAAGGCGAAGGCTTAACTAGAAGGATGTGTCCTAAAACTCCACAAGAAAATGAATCTATGGCTAGAGTTCCTTATCCTAATGTCGTGGGTAGTCTTATGTATGCTATGATATGTACAAAATTGGATATCTGTTATGTAGTTGGCATAGTGAGTAGATATTAGTCAAACCCAGGCCAACCCCATTGGGAAGCTATAAAAAGTATAATGAGGTACCTAAATGGTACAATGGATTATTCCCTTTGTTATCAAGGAAAAGATTTGCATCTTAAGGGATATATGATGCTGATTGGAAAGGAGATTTAAATGAAAGAAAATCTATCTCTGGATATGTTTTTCTACTTAACAATGGAGCTATCTCTTGGAGTAGCAAGACAAACTTGTGTAACTTTATCTACCATAGAAGACGAGTTTGTAGCATTATCAGTGGCAGTAAAAGAAGTTGTTTAGTTGAAAAGGTTTTTGAACCACTTGAGAGTTGTGAATGACTTGTCGAATTCTATTATTGTGAATTGCGACAGTTAAGCTGCAATACCATTCACTAGGGATCTCATATATCATTCAAAGACCAAACATATCGACACAAGATATAATTTTGTGAGAAATATTATTGCATAGAAGGAGGTGTGCTTAAAGGATATCTCTACACACAAAATGATAGCAGATCCGTTCACAAAACCCATTCCAAGAGATTTATTCCAAAGCCATGTTAGATCCTTGGAAAGCGTAGATGTTAAATGTATTTTTTGTGAACATTGATATATAATATTATTATTTTTTCCAATTTATGTCAATAAATTATTCATGTTATTTTGATTAATGTTAATTGTGTTTAATACACAAATTAGATAATGCCAACATACATATATACGATGCTTTGCGCATAATGCTAAGTGTAATGCTTTGTGTATATTGCATAGTGCAATAATTGAAGGTATGTCAGATAGATGGTTGGCTTTCTCACACAAGCAACCACATCTATGACTAAGTGATGCATAGATGGAAGATAAGTTTTATGCATATCACAAATGCAAGCTAATGAGAGCTCAAGTTTAAAACAAAATCACCTTGATGAGTTATCAATATAAGGCTATAAAAGGTAGCCAAAAGGTGAAGATCTGCTTCTCACCTTACCTGTCTAGGTGGGAGTCCTATTTAACATATATGTGAAAAGTAGAGTTGTGGACTCAAGTTAGATACTGAGTGTAACTGAACTATCACCTGTACAGTATTTATATAAAATAAAACATACGTTCCATGGGGAAATGAGAATAATATTGTAGCACATGTTTCATACCATGTGTGCAAAGTTCGACTAAAATAGGGTAACAAAAGATATGGATCTCTTCTTTTAGTTACGTGAGACCCTCGAGGTCACAAGGATCTCGTAAAATACCCTTTGATCTTTTAATTGTTTCTTGAAGTTATGATTCGGTGTAGCTATCTTGGAACGCTACCAAAGACCATGTATGATTTAGTTGGATAAAACATATTTAGAAAAGCAATTGAATTATGATGGAAAGATTTTAAATGGTATGAAAGATTTATTTGTGTCACATTTGGATGTATTCACAGGTCGACCAATTATAACAATTCGTTAAATTATAATTGTGAATACAGATTTTATTTAAATAGTGATAAATCAAATTGAGATTTAAATATGAATAAATGTGAATTGATAGTTCTAGGGTATAGCATACAGACTCTACTTTAATAGTGGAGATACTATATATACCTAACAATTGTATAGCAACAAACTCTTGAAAAAAGAGTATTCTGATCGCACGACCTATTTGTCTATATGGAATTTACTGAGAAATGATAGTATATGGGTATGTGAACCCATTATGTGTAAGTGGGAAATGAAGTATGTAATACCCAAAAACTTTGTAAAGCCTGTATACATAAAGAAATGGAACACTGTAAGGAATTACAAAAATTTTGGGTCAAAATAACAGCCTCCAAAATGGGGGTATAAGTGCAGTTTCAAGAAAACTTGGGACACAGGTGTAATTTACTAAAATCTTGGGGTATTGGGGTAATAAATCCTTTCCCTAGGGGTATAAGAAAAATTTAAGGATGGCCCAGAGACCAAGTGGCAAGGGGTCTAAGTGCAATTACTCGAAAAAGCTTGGGCCAAGGTATAATTCTTGAAATCTTGAAACTAGACCATTAGAGTAACGAACTAAATCAACTAACCTTTGGAAGTAATTATAAGACATGCAAAACTAACCATGAGATAGCAGGAGCAAGTGGCAATATAATAATTACGACGCTAAGTGGCGAGACATTTGGCGGAAGATGATTGGCTCGAAAAACTATAAATAGGGCCTTGGGAATGAAGAACAAAGCATTCAAGTTAGAATTTAGTCTAGATTGTTGGCCATTTGAGAGGGGTTGAACGGAGGATTTTGTTCTTCAAAGAAAGGGGAAAATTCTACAAAAAGAAGGGGAGGAATCAGAGAAGAAATGAGGGAGAACGGGGTTCACCAGAGTTTTTGAAGCTTCACTAGAATCTGGTCCGAAACTACCAAAAAAACAGCAAGGTAAGTTCAATTTAAGCTTATAATCGAGTAAAGGGGAGAAAGAGGAAGTCATAGGTTCAAATGAGAGTCAAATCGGAGCTAAAACGAGAGAGAAAAGGCCAAAAAATTGAGAGGCTATCGCGTCATCGTCGGAGAAGACGGTGGCGCATGCAATACATGCACCGGAGAAGGCTGCGCATGTAAACGCATTATAGTTATTGGGATCTGAGACTGACTTTAGCATCGAAGGGTCTTCGCGGTGGAAGATTCTCGCGAGCCTTCTAACCCATTTTTTCAGCATCAATAGGGTCAAACCCTTACGGTGAAACTAAATCCTTGTAACGAGACCTTATGGCGAGACCCAATCCTTGCGGCGAGATCTAGCGGCGAAGGTAAATTCTTGTGGTAAGACCTAGCGGTGAAGGAAAATCCTTGAGGCGAAGACCTTGCAGCGAAGACCTATGCTCGAAGGCAACCAGACCGCCAGACTGGGGGGCATGGAGCGTTCAGAATAGGGAGAAGTACACGTAGTTGGATTGAGGAGACATGTGTCAGGGCGAGGGAAACAAGTCCCACATGCAGCGCTCGCTAGTCAGGAATAACAATCCTTTGGGAAGTTTTCAATTCCAAATGGAAACCTCGTGGTGACTTCAGAGATAGCTCCACCCACAGTCTTACTCTCAGATTATGAACTATTGCATAAGAATTTTGAGGAGCTGAAACAACAGAATGATGAACTCAGGATGAACAATGAGGAGAATATGAAAAGACTACAAGGAGTCACTATTTTGTTACGAGAACTAATGCTAGACATTCACATTCCCCTCATTAGACAAATTGATACAAGGGCAGAACACCAGAGATCCCAACAAAACCCTCAAAGGACCACTCGGCAAGGGATAAGAATCAGAACTCCAAGGCTGAATAGCCAAGTCCCAAAAATAATAGACTCGAGAAGGAAACATGATAGGAGGGCAAGGAAAGCTCCCATGAATAAAGAGATAGTAGAAAACACCTACTCAAGAGTTCTTTATGACCCATCTCTTTGCCAAAATGAAGCGAAACAAGAAACACTTATGGTGCTAGAGTAGAAGCGGGTAATGATGGTGCCAAAGGTAACTCCCCCAAAGGGGTTTCCTCTATTTGAGGAACTCCAAATACAACCAGTGCAACCAGGGTTCGAACTGTCGCAACTTTCCATATACTCGGGAAGGGAGGACCCCGAGAAGTACTTACAACACTTTGTCGCAATAACCGTGTTACATGGATGGAATGAGGTCACTAGGTGCAGAGCTTTCCCACTCTTCCTGGCAGGACAAGCTCAGCAGTGGTTCACTGAATTACCAGCAGAACATATACTATCATTTGAACAGTTGAAGAAAGAATTCCTAAATGCATTCTCGGTCTATCTCCTGAAGAAGAAGAGTGTTATATATCTAATGAGCTTACAGTAGAAGCCAAGTGAATCCCTAAAGCAATATATCGAGCGATTCAGAGTCGCGATGTAGGAAGTAAGGGATCTCCCAGTCGGATTGGCGGTGTCAGCACTGCTAAACGAAACTACATATGCCCCGCTTAGAAGATCCTTAACCTTCTCCGAGCCAAATTCTGTGACTGAATTATTCGATCGAGTAGAATAGTTTATCATCCAAATGGAAATTTTGGATGCAGGGAAAGGTAATAGAAGAGGAAAGGAAACCCAGCCAGAATTATTAAGGACCCTACAAAATTCAAAAGATGTTAGGCCCCAACATGTGCATACTACAGACACTATAAGGCGAGGCGATAGGAAAAGCTTGGAACACCGTGCACCTCAAAAGGTACTTCCCAGCTTCACTAATCGTAACCCTAGGGAAGGGGACGAAGCGCGAGACGCAAAGCCGAGCCTGTCACTAGAAACGTTACTCGATCTGGCTGGGGGCTGGGATTATCTTTAATTTTCCATTATAATAAAATCCCCCAATAAATAAGGGTATTCCCGTGGAGTAGGCAAAACTATAAGCCAAACAACGTAAAATCTCCATGGGCTCAGATTATTTGTATGTTTCATAAAATGTGATGTAGGTACGACGGCTCAGGCACAACCCGCTCCTGAAAGTCAAGTCGCCTAGTGGCAATCTGGCGCTAATGACCACGAGCTAGCCCGGGATCACCAAAACATCTGATGCATATGCCCGCAGACTCACCCAAATCCCTCGTTTGAGTTCGGTGCTATGCCCCTTTTTAGCTAAACCTAACTCCTTAGTTGATCTAGCGTGTAGGTCTCTTGGCAAACTCGGATGACTGGGAGGAATCTCACACCAGACCACTGGCCAAACCTAGATTTTCTAAGGTAGACTAGTTCTAAGAAGGCAAAAAAAAGGTGAAGCGACCACATGACAACTCTACCATGAGCTCGCTCTCGAAGGTCAAGTCGCATATTGGCAATCTGGTGCCAATGACCACGAGCTGGCTCAGGATCACTAGAACATCTGATGCCTATGCTTGTAGACTCACTCAGATCCCTCGCTTGAGTTTGGTGTTATGCCTTTTTGGCTAGACCCAACTCCTTGGTTGATCTGGTGTCTAGGTCTCCCGACAAACTAGGATGTCTAATAGGAATCCCGCGCCAGACCACTGGCTAAACCCAGATCCCCTAAGGTAGACTGGCCCAAGAAAGGCACAAAAAGAGAATAGCCCTATGACAGTTCTGCCATGATCTTGCTAATGGGAGTTGAGTCACCTAGCTGCAATCTGGTGCCAATGACAACGAGTTGGTCCAGGATTACCAGAACATCCAATGCCTATGCCCACAGACTCACCCAGATCCCTCGCTTGAGTTAGGCGCTATCCCTTTTTGGCTAGACCCAACTCCTTGGTTGATTTGGCGCCTAGGTCTCTCGGTAAAATTTGGATATATGGTAGGAATCCCGCGCCAAACCACTAGCCAAACCTAGATTCCCTAAGGTAAACTAACCCCGAAAGATAGACATAGAGAACACAATAGCCAGTGCACTATGATTCGTCATGGGATTACTGGATGCACCAAAGCTTGTACCCGTAGGCTTACCAGGATCCCTTGGTTGAGTCTGGTGCTATGCTCCCAAGCTAGACCCGATTCCTTGGCTGATCTGGGACTTAAGTCTCCCGGAAAGAATCCCACAGCGGAACTTGTCTCTCGAGGGTCTGGTTACCCAGAGATAATCTGGTACATAAGCCCCCGGCTGACGTAAGATCTTCGGGTATCCTAGAACCCTTGACTGAGTTTAGGTGCTAGACTCGGCTCCTTGGCTGATATTTTACTCTTCAATTTTGTCTGAAGATAAAACTGAAGAGTGGGGGACAATTGTTATGCCAGGGAAAAATAGGGAGAAAGTGAGAAATTTTTTTCAAAAAATGAAAAAAATTTAGCTGCGAGAGCAAACCTTGCGGCATGGCTGGTCGTGAGTGTTAGCCTTGAGGCAAAGCTGGTCGTAAGGGCCAGCCTCGCAGCAGCCTGCTGCGAGGGCCAGCCTTGTGGCAACCTACCGCAAGGGAATGCTAGCCGTGAGGACTAAGCTCGCGGCAAGGCCGGCCAGCTTGTGGCCACCTGCCGCGAACTCCTTTGCAGCAGTTTTGTGGCAATCTCCCCCTTTTTTTTGTTGTTGAATTTGACCCCATTCAATAATCGACACGTGTCAGCACTAGTCATCCTTGAGAATCGTGCCCTATAAATACCCAGCTACAAGACATTAATGGGGACTTCCAATTTCGGTAAAATTTAGACACTTTGACTGCATCTTTACTGTTTTTGTGAATAGTCATTGGGATCCGAGACTGACTTTGGCATCGGAGGGTCTTCACAAGGGAAGATTCCCGCGAGCCTTCTAACCCATTTTTTGAGCATCAACAGGGCCAAACCCTTACGGCGATACCTTGCAGCGAAACCAAATCCTTGCGGTGAGACCAAAACCCTTGTGGCAAACCCTTGCAGCAAAACCAAATCCTTTTAGCGAGACTTTGCGACGAGACCTAATCCTTGTTGTGAGATCTAGCAGCGAAGGCAAATTCTTGCAACGAGACCTAGCGGCGAAGGAAAATCCTTGCGGCGAGACCTTGTGGAAAAAAAACTTGTGGTTAAGACCTTATGGCGAAGTCCTGTGGCGAAAGAGTTTGTGGCGAAGATCTTGTGGTGAACGAAGATCTTTGTGGCAAAAGAGCTTGTGGTGAAATCCCTACGGCGGGCATCCTTGTTGTGAATTCCCTTGAGGCAGCCTCTTTTACGGCAACCTAACTTCACTCGACACCAAGCTTGAGTGGACCCCACATCATAAATTTTAATTGTTGTATTTTTGGCAACAACAGTTCACCTTCCCAAGGCACGTGAGGGAGTGTGAGGCCTTATTTTCCCCTACAAATTCCCAAAAAAGTTAGTTAATTCAAGTATAACAAGATTATGTAAAAATATTTTATGTTTGAATTACAGAAATTGGTTTTTTCTGTAGAAACCTAGGCTCACTTGCTATGAACAGTAACTTCTAAAGGTAAACAGTCAAGGTGAGTGGTTCCTGCATGTGTCTTGCTTTATCTTAATAGTTCTTGGTTTCATTTGTGTGTGGTTTATGGCTTGCATATCATGTGTTCCCTTGTTTTTGCATATCTTTTCTACTTGTTCATGCATCGCAATGTTTTGTGGCTAGTTGTTGGGTCATCATGTGTGATAAAAAATATGTGCCCGTGTGGGGCTAGTGAGTTTGGACACGATGGCGGGGATGATAGTGACAGGGGGAGATTTTTCTTTCATTGCATATTGCATTTGCATGCACAAATTTCCTTTTTTGAACCACTCACTGAGATGTTTCATATCTCATATCGGTATATTTAAACGTGCTAGGTACCCTAGAGACAAGCAAGAGAAAATGATAAGATGAGGTCGAAGTTTAGTTTCACTTTCTATTATTCATGTACTACAAATCTTCATATAAAAATGAGTTATTGTAACATTTGGGCCTTTCTGTTGTCTTCATTAATTTTCATGGACATGGGTCATACTTGTTGTAATACTCCACTCTCTCGGGCGTGTTATAACTTAGGACAATTTTAGGATGATAAATTTTTTTCTTAAAACTATTGCTAAACTATATCTTAGAAGGGTTGCGTTAGGAGCCGACAGCCAGCGTAAAACCTAGTCGGATCCAAATATGAATTCTAGACAAACTATCTGTTGGGATGTAACCTACATAGAAGTCTAGAATTCATGTAGCCAACCCCACATAGTGGGATAACGGCTGGATATGTTTGTTGTTTATTGCTAAACTATATCATTTCTCATATCCATTCCAAAATTTTCATACATTTATCTCGAAAAAGAATTATCATAGACATCAAATGCGGAAGCTAGAATCCAACCTAACATCTTAACATTATTCATAAATCAATTCTTACATCCTCATTAACCATAATTAAGGTTATACATGATCATTTCTCAAAACGTTCAGAATTCAAAGTAACAGAACTTAAATACATGGGCTACATAACATACATTCAACTCATTATACACTTTGCTAAGTGTCATTCTATGTCTTATTCATCCTCGTTTCTGCTACAATCTCCATCTGGAAAGTTTGAATATTCCAGGGGTAAAGCACAAGTTAGATGATGAATCATCTAAGTAAGGGAACAAAACATTTAATGTTCATGTATATATGCAATACACATAACATCATAACTCTCTGTTTGGGCCGACCGTACCTTAAGATTACTAGCCATTTTCACAGTCTCCCAACCAGACCGAGGTGTATGGGTGAACCCTTGGCAAGGCAATGACGCCAGTACCTAATCCCAAACCCATGCAACGTATGACCGTGAATCTCATCGTGCTCAGATGCATATTTCATTATCAATACATGTAAATGCAATCTACATGACATACTCACATCAACACATGACAACATGATAAAATCATTTACATAAAATCAGGTTTTTGTTAGGTAGGTGGAAGCACTTACCATCGCAAGCTTATCGGGATACATCGATATTCGTGCATTACCTCGAAATACGTGTATTTTCTCGATTTTTATGCCTAATCTTGATTTTCGTGCCAAACTCCAAAAGTTGTACTAATAACTATTCTTCAAGCACAACAATCCTATAAATCATATTTAATCACAAAATATCTCAAGACCTCAATTTATTGATATTTTCCTTTATTTTCTCTTTTTTTTTTCCAAAAATCCAAATAAATACCTCTTTAACTATTTTCTCCAATATTTTTCCGCAACAATTCATTATAGTCTAAGAACTTCATAGGAAAATTCCAAAACTTACCTTCAAGCCTCATTTGCACGCAAAATGAGGCCAGTCATTAGGAAAATCGAGACATCGAGAAGGCCAAATCCAAATATTTTTGCACAGGATTCCTCATCTTATTTTTCTTTTTTTTCTATATTTTTTTCTAGAATTTTTTGCCCTTCCACTCCCCCAAACGCGCCCCCAGTCGCCAAGGCGAGTGGCCGCTCGTGAAGAGCAGCACGTGCAACCACTCATCGGTCCTCTTCTCCTGCAACGGTTAACCAACGATGCTGGGTTTCTGCACCTCGATGAACCTCTCGTCTAGTCGATCAGCATAGCACCACTTGCGGCCCGAATGGAGCACCGGAAGGTCATCAACCAGAGGTTTAAAGCCTCCGCCAGCCATCCACCTCCCTTTTCCGGCGAGGCTTCAAACAGCCATCAAACCTTAACCAAAATCCCTCAAAATCTCCATATTTGTTTCTCAAGCTATAAGCAACAAAAGCCCTTTAATTTCGACTCTCAATTTATTTGAAAACGAGCTCGATTTGAAGCTTAAATCCCCTCCAGGATCGGCCACCATGAACGTATATTTATAGGCATTTTCGGGCTTTCAAATGCCTGATATTGATCAACCCAAGTCCTCTAGAGCCTCTGCCTTTCCCAAGTCGGTCCAAAAACCCACTAAAAGGGCTCCAATTTCGCTATCTCAGTGGCTAAACTTTTGGCCACTTTTAGCTGAAAGTTGGCCTAATTCCGACGAGTTTTAGGCCGTTTGTCGGCCAAGAAACTTGTCTTAGCCTTGCCTCGAGGCCCCCTAGCCACTTCCTCGGGTCTCCCGTGGCTGAATTCGATGACGGGATGGGCTATTCGACCATGGTTGTTTTGGGGTTTTCTTGAAATTGCACTTTGGCCCCTCAACTTTAGCTTTCTTATTTTTGCCCATTTTCACGAGGCCCCTCAACTTTGCATAATTGTATTTAAGTTCCTCAAGTCCTAAAACTTTCATTTGAACTCTGAAGATTTTGAAAAAACATCGTTTCGACCTCCCTCTGGAATTTTTGAAAAATTACATTTAGGCTTGAATCTTTGTTTTGGCCGTAAATCTTTTCGTTCCTTCCTGAAACCGCTGAAGGGTTGTTCCTTATGAAAAACTGAAGCCCCTTAAGCTTCCATTGACTTCCCAAAAGTCCCCTACGACAATTCAGTTTTGCAACCCATATAGCAGTTGCATTTTAGCTGTATCAAAAACCGTCTCAATTCTGATTTATTTTGATACTATAAATCCTATCTCATAACACTCATTAAGATCATATCATTTTCTTTAGACAATTATGCTCCGAGGCATTCCCTACAGTCGATTCGGTACTTATAACTGTTATCAAGCTAATTTTCTAGTATTCTAAACTTGCTTAAATTGCGTGGCAACCTTACGAAAATATGGGATCTTACACTTGTAAGCATTGTTAGTCAAGATTTGGGTTTTTCTATTTATTTCTAAATTGGACATTGTATAAAAAGGCTACTATTATGGGACTTGTGTATCACAATTGTATAAATAGGGGTTACAGTAAGGCTAGGGTTTACCTTTATGCTATTGAGGGTTTTATGTCATGATTACTATGTATTGTAGACGTTGTATAAGGAAGTTGCCATGATAGGGAATTATTTGTTAGATTCTTGGGGATGTATGTTACAATTGTACTTATATCAAGACTATATAGTGGAAATTCTTGTTATATAACTTTTAATTAAGCATTCAGGTTCGATCATTCGCTTCTGTCGGTAAGGATTTCCATAATACCCATGTGTGATATTAGCTTGTATATAACATCATTGTATATTTAAAAAACAAGGCATTACAAAGTAAATCCAGGTTTTGTACCTTGATAGATCTGCCCATAACGGATTTCAAATCCAGTGCCAGATCCAGATCTAGACCTGAATTTGGATTTGCAATCCCTGTGTGCGGTTGCAGAAGAAACAACTGTCAACGGTAGTTAAATGCTACTTCCTCCATTGGAAGATGTTTTTTTTATAGCCTCTCGTACATTTATTCGTTTGAGATACAAAGAAAAAAAAATGAAAGTCTAGAAGATGCTCTCAAGAATTCCAAATCAACTGTGTGTGTGTGTGTGTGACTCTTAAATTGTGGATACAAACAACATCCATTGTGATTTCGTTTACACTAATAACTCAACAATTTGATCATATCTTTATTGTACAACCAAATAAGTCTGGTTTGATTTAATGTCTAATTTGATTTCATTTATCCAATATGAACTACTTAGAATTACTCACACTCCTCTATAAATAAGCAAACATTCATTTTAGAAAAAAAAGACATTTCTAATACTGATTTTGATACAATCTTCATCATCTAATACTAAGATCTCTCTGGACCCTCTAATTGTTTTCTTTTCTGTAGGCTTAGTCGGCTTGACGACGATGTTTTCACTCAAATAAATTAATTATTGTATTTTATCAACAACAATGACATATATTTTAGCAAATGAACCTACATTAGATGCTAATTTTTTTATTCATACTAATTTTTTTTTTACTTCATAAAGGAACTTGTATGCAAAGCTCTTGATTTTTTGAGTTCCAAATGATCTAAAAGGTTTCATAACTAACCGTTAAGGGACCAACATCATATGGGTACCAATAATGCTTGAAAGTGCTTTGTGTGTAGGAAACTATTTGACCAAACTAAGAGAAGATATCTCCTGAGAAGTCATTATTCATAATCCCAAATTCTAATTAGTGGTAATTTATTAAAAAAAAAATCTAACAATTATATCCTAATTTTGTCCCAGATAAAGTTTGTATTAGATTCAAATTATTGTCTAAACTAGTGGTAAATTTGTGCGATACATGGGAGAGTTTAATTTAAAAATAAAAGATTAAATTTGTTATTTTAAATAATTCTAACAGAATTAATAATTATAGTTTTTTTTATTTTAATACTCAATTTTTATCAAAATTTAAGTTTAATTAATTATTCGTTATTCAATATGCTAATGGAGAACACTCTTAATTCAATGTATCGTTATTCAATGTACTAAAGAATAATTAACATATTAAATAGGTCACTTGAAAAAATACTTATACATTTTTTATTTATTATATAATATTTATTTATAAATAAATATTATAAAATTTATAATATATCCACTCAAATATGTTCATTATTTTCTATTTATTATATTATAAATATAAATTAAAATTCTTAAATGTGAGTAAAAATAAGTTTTTCAATAATAATAAAACTTTAAAAATATGAATTTTAATTTCTTCCATAATATTAAAAATGTGATATCTCAAATAGTAATTAGCATTGAAAAACTCAAGCATTTGATAGATGAATTTGTTAAGTTATCACATTTTGAAGACTATAATATAATTATTAAAGTAAAATTAATAATTAATTAATCACGACCTTTGATTTAATGCAAGTTTTTGAGGAAAAAAATTCACCATTGATTGACATTTGGCAAAATACTTTATCTGACTATCCTATTTTAATATTATATATATATAGAATAAAGATATAAAGATAAAATTTTTAAAAAAATGAATGATTTTCTATAACTTAATTAATAGTTCAATTTTTTTATTTATATTTTTCAGAAAATCCATGCAAATTTAATATAATTTTAGAGACAAAAATAGCTTGACAAATTTTTGGAGGAAAAAAAATTTACAAACTATTATACTTTAATATAATATCTTAATATATATTAAAGTAGAAGAGTAGCTGGACAAAACTTTTCCGCACAAAATCAGCTTCTATATTTTTTTTCTTTTTAAGAAATAAATTAATATTTAAAAGGTATACACAATTCTTTTTGAAATAATCACTAATCAGCTACAGTTTTTATGCCATTACATTAATTATTCATTACCATTATTAATCGGCTGAAATAATTAGACAATTAATATTTTAAATTTATGCTCTTATTAAAATGAGACATCATTTAGTTTTTAATATGACCTTCACCCTTCCTAACAGTCACACATTTTGGGATAATCAAATAAAATTAATTAAATTATAGCTTTTATGTAATTAAATTAATTATTCACTCCCATTATTAATTAAATAATTAATATTTTAAATTTCTATTGTTATTAAAATGAAAACATAATAAAAGTATGCTTCATATGAAGCTAAAGCGCTAGAAAACTAAATACAGCAATAACTCTTATGTCCAGTAGCTTCACGGTTTTTTTTTTTTTTCCTCTTTTTTGTTTTTTTATTGGTTTAATTTTTTTTCTTTTTCAAAAAATAAATTAATATTTACATTTTCTACTGTTATTATTTAAAATAACATTTCATTTAAAAGGTATACACAATTTTTTTAAGATAATCACTAATTAGCTAGATGCAGCTTCTATGCTATCACATTAATTATTCACTAGCATTATTAATCAGCTGGAATAATCGACAATCATATTTTAAATTTATACTGTTATTAAAATGAGACATCATTTTGTTTTCAATGTGACTATCAGACTTCTTAAGAGTCACACATTTTGGGATAATCAGTTGAGCAACTTTTATACAATTACATTAATTATTCACTATCATTATTAATCAGATAATTAATAATTAATATTTTAAATTCCTATAGTTATCTTAATATATAAAGTAGCAGACTTCTTACGCACAATTTTCCTCCAAAAAGTTGCCTCTAAAATTTGTATTAAATTTACATGGGTTTTCCAATACTATTAATTATTCAAAAATAAATATTTTATGTCATATATTTTCATCAATTAATCCCTTAATTAATCAAAAATAAATGTTATATTTGATAAGTATGAATAGACAACTTAAACTATTAATTAAGTTATAAAAAATCATCTATTTGTATAAAATATTATCTTTTTTATATAATATATTAAATAAATTATAATTGTTTACAAAAAAATTTTCCCTCCAAAAATCAATCTGCCAAACTATTTTTTGTCTCTAAAATTTATATTAAATTTGCAAAGGTTTTTCAATACTATTAATTAATCAAAAATAAATATTTTTTGCCATATCATCTCATCAATCAATTCTTCAATCAATCAAAAATAAATATTATTTATGTGAAACATGAATAGACAACTTAAACTATTAATTAAATCATAGAAAATCATTTATTCGTATAAAATGTTATCTTTAAATCCTATATATCCTATATAATATATTAAAATAGGATAACGAGCCAAAGTATTTTGTCAAGTGGCAATCAATAGTGAATTTTTTTCCTTCAAAAACTTGCATCAAATCAAAGGTAGTGATTTATTAATTATTAATTTTAATTTAATAACTATATTATAGTTTTAAAAATATGATACCATGGATTTTTTAATGCTAATTAATTAAAATTTAAGGTATCACATTTTCAAAACGATGGAAGAAATCAAAATCCATATATCATATTTTCAATACAAATGCATGAGTTTTTTATACTAATTAGGATGTAAGATATCAAATTTTCAATACTAATGCATGGGTTTTTCGATACTAATTAGGACGTAAGATATCAAATTTTCAAGATGATAGAAAAAAATTAATGCATAATAAAAGAAAAATAAGTCAAAATCTATATTTTTAAAGTTTTGTTATCATTGCAAAAATTAAATTTTAAGATCAAAAATTAAAAATTTTAAGAGAATTTTAATTAGCATTGGAGTTTTAATTTATATTTATATTTATTATAAATTTATAAATAAATATATAATATAATAAATAATTTTACTTTAATAATTAATTAATCATTACCTTTTGATGGACCCGGAAAGATGAAGACAGACAAAGCGGCCGCAAGGAAGCAGAAAAGACCCCTCGGCTGGGACCAAGAGGAAGCCACTCGACACGGTCGAGTGGCCATGACGAGTGGCCAAAACCACCGGCGTGGCCGAGTGGCCAAAGCCACTCGACGTGACCGAGTGGCCTCGGTCACTCGGTTTGGGCGAGTGGCCCCAGCCACTCGGCGTGGTCGAGTGGCCATAAGGCCCTTCGGCCTGACTGAGTGGCCAAGGCCACTCGTCACACCCGAGTGGCCAAGGCCACTCCGCCATCCGCCAAAGTGGCCAAGGCCACTCGGCGCCGAGTGGCTTAGCCACTCGACCTGACCAAGTGGCCGGGGCCACTCGCCCAAACCGAGCGACCGAGGCCACTCGATCAGCTTGCGAGAAAAGACCCCCACCTGAGTGGGGGCCACCCGAGATCGCCAGAAGACTCTTCGTGATTCAGCCCATGGGCCCTGAGAATTCCGAAACGGGCCTCGAGATTCCCGCCGAAAATATCGCGAGAACTCTCTCTCTCCTCCACTATAAATACAAGACTTGATTTTCAACTCAAGGTACGCTATTTTTAGCAATTGAAGTACATTTTTGCATTTTCTCTCGAGATCTAATTTAAGCATCGGAGGGTTTGCGCGGGGACCCCTACCCGCGCCCTAATGGTGCTCTCGTTTTGTAGGCCTCTCGTCACTTGGAGGCCACTCGTCCGTCACTTAGAGGCCACTCATCCGTCTCAAGACCACTCGTCCGTCTCAAGGTCACTCGTCCGTCACAAGGTCACTCGTCCATCACAAGGCCACCCGTCCGTCATAGGGCCACTCGGTCACCTTCAGGCCACTCGGTCACTTTTGGCCACCCGGTCACCTTCAGGTCACCCGGTCACCTTCAGGCCACCTGGTCACCTTCAGGCCACTCGGTCACTTTTGGCCACCAGATCACCTCGAGGTCACCAGATCATTTTGAGGCCATCAGATCATCAGCCCACAAGATCATCAACCTGACAGACCATCAGCTCCGTCAGTTTATCAGATTTGGAACTCCACCAGATCCCATTCCTCGTCCGGATTTTCATCAGTGAAGGCACGACTTCCAAGACTCTTGCGTCTATCCTCAATTAAAATAGATTGTTGTATTTTGGCAACAACAATTGACGCCGTCTGTGGGAACCGCAAGACAAAAAGTCAACTTAAGAATGGCAAACACTCGTGGACACCGACGAACTCTCTCTCAAGGCGTAGAAACGCGCCTACCACCACGAAACACTCAACAACAGGGAGCACCTCCTCCCCCACATAATGCTCAACCTGAAGGAGAAGACCGCTCCATCCCGTAGGTGGGGAACCAAACAGTCCCATCTCCACCACTTATCAGCTCAAGGCTACCTCCTACTGATCAAGCTAGGGCCTCACGACAGCCATCACATACGGTACCGTGGGAAGAGTACGAAGCATTGAGACAACAACACGTTGAAGGCATGCAAGCACTTAGAGACATGGCTGGTATCCTCCAAGGTATGATGCCTGTAGGGGCGTTACCTGATACACTGAAAAAGTTTATGCCAGAACCTCAATCCGAAGCAGGGGCCGACTCCTACCAAGAAGCTACTCCCGATTCTCATTCTCGATCTACGCCTAGACGAGAGGGTAGGCTTAGGCCATCACCTCCAAGGAAGAACCCTCATTCCGTACCACGAAGAAATGAAAACCCCAGAATGGAAAACAGGACTCGAAGCCCTCAAAGACGAAGGTATCATGAAACAGTGGGCAGTACCCCAACAAGATATGACAATCAGACAACAGCTACTATGAGGGATGATATGAAACGAGTAGTAGAAGAAGTGCTCGAGCGGAAAAAGCTGATCCCTGCAACGAAAGAACACCAACGAAGGAAAAGTCCTTTTACGACAGATATATTGGAGAGACCGCTGGCTCGAAAATTCAAAATGCCACAAATCACCCTCTACTCCGGAAAAGATGACCCATATGATCATGTTCAGAACTATGAGTCACTAATGATGTTGCATGGGTGGGATGACGACATAATGTGTCAAGCATTTTCCTTAACACTGATAGGACATGCTCGAACATGGTTTAACAGCCTTCCAGAATCCTCTATTTCCTCATTTGGACATCTTAGGATAGAGTTTACCAAAGCTTTTGTGATTAACAGTCGAAGGAAAAAGGATGCCACCTATTTGCTCAGTATACGACAAGGGAATAAGGAATCCTTACGATAATTTGTGGATAGATTCCGGAATGCCACCCTTGAAATCCCCGACTTGCCAGCCCAAGTGGTAGTGTCTGCTATGCTCCAAGGGACGCGCCTCACTTCTCTACAAGAGTCACTTTCTTTAGACCCCCCAACGTCCCTAGCCGATCTATTTGTCAGAGCGAACAGGTATATCCTCCACACTGAAATTATGAGGAACGTGGCAAGGAATGAGGACAAAGAAAAGAAGAGAAAGGAGCGAGAAGGGGAAGAAGAGTCTATCCAAGGACAAGAAAGAGTTAGGCGTCCAGATGCACCTAAACCTCTCTTTAATCATTATACTCAGCTTCTACAGCCCCGATCAACTATATTAGCTGCAGTGGAAGGAGAAGGACTCCTTAAACTACCCCGCAGAGTTGACCGACCTATGGGGAAAAATCAAGGAGAGTACTGCAGATATTACCGAACCCGGGGACATTCCACGGATCATTGCCGAGAACTGAAAAACCAGATTGAGATACTCATCCATGAAGGGCACTTACAAAGGTATGTGAGAAAGGAAGAAGAAGAAGAAGAAAACAGGGAACCCCGACAAAGGGAAGACAGGCGTGATGGGTATGAAAGGCCAAACCCAAGGCAGCAAGAAAGAAGAAGAGATCATCGACAAGATACTCGTGTAGACAATGAGCCGACTCACCAGACCATTCACGTTATTTCCGGAGGGGAAACCCTAGGAGGAGACACATCAGCCTCCCGAAAGGCATATGCGCGACAAGCCTACCAAGTTAACTCAGTAATGGAGGTAAGAGACGATGAAGAGCCCATCACCTTTGCCCCAACTGATCGAGGCGATATAATACTCCCACATGATGATCCCATGGTTATCTCAGCAGTCGTGGCCAAGCACCCCATTAACAAAATTTTAGTGGATAGTGGCAGTTCTGTCAATTTGATTTATTGGAACTGCTTTGAACAAATGCATTTATCCCATGATCGATTGAAGAAAGTATCCTCACCTCTGTATAGCTTTACCGGAGAAGCGGTACCCGTTGCGGGATCTATTCAACTACCTATCACGTTAGGTGAAGACCCCCAACTTGTAACTCGACAAGTGAATTTTATGGTGGTTAAAACTTCCTCGGCGGCATACAATATGATCTTGGGACGCCCATTACTCAACGATTTAAGCCGTGGTATCCTCTTGCTACCTATTGATGAAATTTCCTACACCCGCTGGGGTCGGACAGGTTAGAGGAGATCAAAAGAAGGCACGAACTTGCTATGTGTCATCTACAAAAGGGAAAAGAGCTGAAGAAACCTTATCCATAGCCGAGAAAGCTATACATAAATCATTGGAGGAAGGAGCTGCACGAAAACCTCAACCTGTTGAAGAATTAGAAGTAATACACCTGAGTGAATCAGATTCTGAGAAAGTGGCATATGTGGGATCCCAGCTTCCGGAGCATGTGAAAGAAGAAATAACCAGATGCCTGCGAGAAAATTCAGACGTGTTCACTTGGAAGCCGAAAGATATGCCAGGGATTAGTCCCGAAGTAATATGCCATCATTTGAATGTGGATCCCCACTTCAAACCAGTTCGGCAAAAGAAGCGAAACATTGCCCCAGATAGGCTACATGCGCTAGAAGAGGAGGTTGACAAACTACTAAAGGCAGGTTTCATACGAGAAGTATTGTATCCAGAATGGTTGGCCAATGTTGTTATGGTCCCGAAACCTAATGGAAAATGGCGTGTTTGTGTGGATTTCACCAATCTCAATAAGGCGTTCCCCAAAGACTCGTACCCGCTACCACGAATCGATTGCCTCGTGGACGAAACATCTGGATACCAGTTTTTAAGCTTTTTGGATGCATTCTCAGGGTACCATCAAATAAAAATGTACCCTCCAGACCAGGAAAAGACGTCATTCATCACTGAAAAAGGGACATACTATTACCAAGTCATGCCTTTTGGACTTAAGAACGCCGGAGCCACTTATCAGCGCATGGTGAACAAGGTCTTTAAAAAACTGCTGTGCGACACAATGGAAGCTTATGTTGACGACATGATAGTGAAAAGTCGAGAAAATGAATCCCATGTAGAAAAGCTAACGCGGGTGCTTGGGGTATTTAGGCAATACAACATGCGGTTAAATCCAGCAAAGTGTGCATTTGGAGTACAGTCGGGAAAATTCTTAGGGTACATGATCACACAAAGGGGAATCGAGGCTAACCCTGAGAAAATTCAAGCAATATTGGATATGGAACCGCCCACGTCAACTAAAGAAGTTCAGCGATTGACAGGACGAATGGCAGCCCTGGGACGTTTTCTCTCCAAGTCAGCCGAAAGAGAGCTGCCCTTCCTGCCAACATTAAGAGCAGGTAAAAAGTTTGAGTGGACAAAACAGTGTCAAAAATCATTTGAAGCATTAAAAGAATATTTGAAAGGAGTTCCCCTGTTAACACGACCAGAGACTGGAGAGACGTTATACTTGTACTTGGGAGTCAGTGATGAAGCCATCAGTGCAGTATTAATCAGGAAAGAGGGACAGGTGGATCGACCAATATATTATGTCAGCAAGGTATTACAAGGCCCCGAGACACGTTATCCCGTGGCGGAGAAAATGGCATTGGCCCTACTAAATGCATCCAGGAAGTTAAGGCCATACTTCCAGGCCCATTTGATTATCGTACTTACAGATCAGCCTCTGCGAAGTATTTTACAAAAACTCGAATGTTCAGGTCGCCTTACCAAATGGTCCATTGAGTTAAGCGAATATGATATCCAATATCAACCTCGACAAGCTATAAAAGGACAGGCACTGGCTGACTTTATTGTGGAATGCACTCACTCCAGTAAAGCAGGAGAAAACAAGCAAGCAGTATGGTTGTTGTCTGTTGATGGAGCATCTGGTTCACAAGGAAGCGGAGCGGGAATAGTATTAGTATCCCCTGAAGGAGAAACGATGGAATATTCTCTGCGATTTGCTTTTTCAAGTACCAACAATGTGGCTGAATATGAGGCCTTAATCGCCGAAATGAAGATAGCAAAGAAATTGGAGGTAACACGATTAATTGCCCATAGTGATTCTCAATTAATTGTGCAACAATTTCAGGGACAATTCGAAACCAGAGAACAAATAATGGCTCAGTACTTGCGTAAAGTCAAAGACTTGGCCCAAACATTCCAGAGCTTCGAATTAACACAAATAAATAGATCTCTTAATGGGCACACTGATGCCTTATCTAAATTTGTCTCCACCAGAGAAACAGTATTTGTGGAAATGCTACACCATCCAAGCATTGAAGAAAAAGAAGTATTGTGCATTGAGACGAGGACAGACTGGAGATCGCCCTTCTACCGTTACCTCACTAACAATGAATTTCCAGACGACTCACAAGAAACGAGAAAGCTTAAGATGCGGGCTTCAAGATTTACTATCATAGATGGGATGTTATATAAGAGAGCTTACACTACACCTCTCCTCAAATGTCTAGGCCCTCAAGAGGTCGAATATATCCTAGCAGAAGCTCATAGCGGAATGTGTGGAGAACATTTGGGAGCAAGAGCTCTGGCGACCAAAATATTAAGAGCTGGTTTCTTTTGGCCCACACTAAGGTCAGACGCTCTAAAGAAAGTCAAGGCATGTGACAAATGCCAACGACATGCTCCAGTCCAATCTGCCCCGATATCCCAGCTGCAGCCTGCGTTCCAACCTATACCCTTCGCTCAGTGGGGTTTGGATATTTTGGGACCTTTCCCTCAAGCGCCCGGGCAAAGAAAGTTTTTAATAGTTGCTACTGACTATTTCACCAAATGGATTAAACCTGAACCGTTGGCCACTATTACAGCACGAAAAGTAGAAGCAATGGTTTGGAAAGACATTGTTTGCCGATTTGGAATACCCAGAATCATCGTCACGGATCATGGAAAATAATTCGATTGTGACTCTTTTAAAAAGTTTTGTGACAATCTAGGAATTCAACTAAGATTCGCCTCGGTGGTGTACCCCCAAGCCAATGGACAAGCTGAGGTCAGTAACCGAACCATATTACATGGCTTAAAAACTCGACTTGAAGGAGCCAGAGGCACATGGGCAGATGAGCTACCCACCATTTTATGGGCTTATCGGACGACTAGTAGAGTCGCTACCGGAGAAACTCCCTTCAATCTTGTATACGGGACAGAAGCCTTAATCCCCATAGAAATTTCAGCGAAGTCCCCAAGGTTAATGGCATATGAAGAGGAGGATGGTGCGAGGAATTTTGAAGCATTGCGAGAAAATTTGGATCTGATTGAAGAGCAGAGAGATAACGCTGCCATGAAGATAGCTGCATATCAGAGAAGAATAGCCAGTTATTTCAATTCTCGGGTTAAGAATAGACCCATGAAAGAAGGAGATTTAGTACTTCGGAGATCTGTCGTAACCAACGCGCTAAGGGAAGATGGAAAGCTACGAGCCAATTGGGAAGGACCATATCGTATCCTGAAGCTGATCGGACCCAACACTTGCATTTTACAAACTCTTGAAGGAGACACCATGGGAAAAACATGGAATCTGAATTATCTGAAGTTGTATACAAACGATGTACCTAAACAACTATCTGCAATAATATAAAGTCCTGAACAGGACCGTGGACGTAGGCACACTTTGCCGAACCACGTAAAAAATGCTTGTGTCTATATGAATGCCATTTTGTTTTTGCAGAAACACGATCGAGCCCGTTGTCCCGCCTACGGCCCGGCAACGAGGTCAAACGCGATCGAGCCCATTGTCCCGCCTATGGCCCGGCAACGAGGTAAAAATCGATCAAGCCCGTTGCCCCGCCTAAGGCCCGACAACGAGGTCAAATGCGATCGAGCCCGTTGTCCCGCTTATGGCCCGGCAACGAGGTAAAAATCGATCAAGCCCGTTGCCCCGCCTACGGCCCGGCAACGAGGTCAAATGCGATCGAGCCCGTTGTCCCGCCTATGGCCCGGCAACGAGGTAAAAATCGATCAAGCCCGTTGCCCCGCCTAAGGCCCGGCAACGAGGTTAAATGCGATCGAGCCTGTAGTCCCGCCTATGGCCCGGCAACGAGGTAAAAATCGATCAAGCCCGTTGCCCCGCCTAAGGCCCGGCAACGAGGTCAAATGCGATCGAGCCCGTTGTCCCGCCTATGGCCCGGCAACGAGGTAAAATTCGATTAAGCCCGTTGCCCCGCCTACGGCCCGGCAACGAGGTCAAACGCGATCGAGCCCGTTGTTCTGCCTATGGCCCGGCAACGAGGTAAAATTCGATCAAGCCCGTTGCCCCGCCTACGACCTGGCAACGAGGTAAAATTCGATCAAGCCAGTCGCCCCGCCTGCGGCCCGGCAACGAGGTCATACGCGATCGAGCCCGTTGTCCCGCCTATGGCCCGGCAACGAGGTAAGATTCGATCAAGCCCGTTGCCCCGCTTACGGCCCGGCAATGAGGTCAAACGCGATCGAGCCTATTGCCCCGCTTACAGCCCGGCAACGAGGAGAAATACACTCAGGATCAACATATTGTGCATAATTCAAAAACGAACGAGAGGTCTTGGCCTCATATCAGAGACGACAACCAGGGGTAGCAAAGAAAGAGTAAATCAAACAATAAAAGAACAAGGCACGCCAGATAGGACCAAGAAGAAAATATTTCATTGATAAAGCATAGTTCTCTTACAAAAAAAAAAAAGGGAAGCAGCAGCAACAGCGAAAAATAAACTACAATGGGGACCTACTCGCGGGAGCGAGATCTACGAGACGAACGCCGAGTAGATCCAAAGAACACAACAGGAACCTCAGGAGACCCTGTGGGAAGTTCCCCTTCCTCAGCCTCGGCCGCATGAGGAAAGTCTTCAGCAATTTCCCCAGAAGCTTCTTTAATGACTCCGAGATCGGCCGTCACGCTTCCTCCCCCGCTCTTAAAAGAAAACGGATCCCAGGGGCCCGTCAGATTATCCAAGTCATCCACCAAGTGAGAGTCCAAGTAAGAAGGAGGACTCATGGTCTCATTTGGCTCATATTGACGCCAATCCACTTCATGAGACTCTTCAACTTCGGGAGTAAGAAAAAGTTCCGGAAAACTCTCTCCCGGACGCTGAGACTCCAGGTGGGTGCGAGCAAGGTAAAACCCATACTTCAGGAAACCGGAAGCATATTTTCCCTTCCTATCCTGACAATCTTTCGAGAGACGATATTCCTTTACTGCTTGAGCTCGAATATCTCAGGCATCCCTACGGCTTATCTTCAATTCAGACAAACGTAAGGAATGTTCCTGCATGAGCGCTTCGTGTCACGCTGCCAACTCCACATTCTTTTGCTCTTTAGCTCCAAGCCTAGAGCGTAAATCTTCATTCTCCTTATGAAGACTCGAGCTACCAGCGAAAGCCTCAGACAATCGCTCATTCATATGCCCAATCTCTTCCTCTGCATTCTTCATCCCAAGCTCCGCCCGACGAGGGCGTCCCTTTAGCACCTGACGCTCATCATTCCATGAAGATTGGCGCCACCTCCAATCTGACATCTGGGCCTCCACCTGCTCACGATAGGCCCTGTCCCTGGCATTGGAAGCAACCATCCATTGGACCCCCTGCACCAGAAGCTGCTCTACCTCATCTCTGGTTTGAGCATAGTTGCCGCCAATAAATCGTCGTTCTTCTCGAGGGAGAATGGTAGAATAAATGAGACGAGCACCAATTCCTGGTTCAGTGACGGAGTCTGTCTCCAACACGCCCGGAGAAATTTCAAAGTCCCGACCCATGAGTTTCCTATCATCTCCAAGAATCATAGTACGCCTCACATCCCCTGGAGGAGGAAGTATAGGAGGTGGCCTCAATGACTTCTCGCCTTCAAGACGACGACGATCTTTTCTATTTGGAATAACAGGATGACGACATTCTTCCTCCACTCGGGCCATATCACCAGCAAACCGAGAGGACAAACTTCGCCCCCCTCGAGAATTGGGAGCAGGAGAGGGGATATTGATTGCTTCTTCATGAGAAAGAGGAATCGATAGAGGACTTTCCGTTTGGGAAGGAAACTCAGAACTTGAGGGATCACTTCTCGGGCGACGCCGCCTTTCCACCCCTGTTGGAGAAACGCCGGCAGGCCTGCGAGAACGAGGAGGACGAGAGCTTGTAGCTCCCTCAATACTTGGGGGAGGAACCCCGGACGACCCCGCATCATGCGCCTCCTCTTCACGTTGGAGTCTACGCACCTCCCTCAACCTACTCACTCCAGCCATCTCTGCAAAAATCAAAACAAAACCTTCAAAATGGGAAAAATAAATATAATAAAGAAGAAAAGAAGACAACGTCAAAAATATATTCTACCCCCTGGAGTGTTTTCCTCCTGAGGATCGAAAGGAGGATGCGAAGACGACTCAGACATTTCCATCTCCTCCTCCTCGACCCCTTCCATTTCCTGATTGGACAGCGTAGAAGACTGAGGATGAGCAGTTGGCGTTACGACCCCCCAGCCCGCGGCTCTGAAATTCTCCACCGTCAAGAGGCTCATTAAATCGACGGGGCCTTGTGCTGACTACATTTGTAATACCCAAGAAATTCTAAAGGACTCAAGGGTAATTTATCTTGGGGCAAAAATAGAATTTAAGGATAAATTGAGGGTATAACGGTAATTTATTACCATATGGATTACTGAATCGACTACCGAGAGTGCCCTGGAGCTGAGATGCCAAAGGAAAATGATGTGGCATTAATGAGCACCCTGAGATAGAATTTATGGTGCCGAAAGAAATCGGATCGGGAACAGTTTTCGGTACAGCTAAAAAAGTAACTGTCAAATAGGTTGTAATCCCGAATTATCGTATGGGACGTCCGGGAATTCAACGGAACTCTAGGGAGGCTCCGATTTTGCGTGACGATCAACCCTTCAGTGGTTTCAGGATGAAACAATAGCCCGGTGAGGACCCGGGAGTGAGATCAAGTTTATTGAGTAAACCCGAAGTTGTTAATTGTGGATTTAAAGCATCGTAATGCAAATTAATTGGCCATTAGAGGGTGTATTTGCAATTTAAGATATTTCTCAAGTGTAATAAGGATTAAATATATATTTTTTTATATAATTATATTAGTATAATATATATATTATAAGTTATATATATATGTAATGTGCCTGTGTGCGTATAGGCGTGGGGAGCAGTTTGCAGAGGTTGGAATTGGGCTAAGAGAATTGCTAAGTTCTGAGAGGTTGTCTAGAGGGAGGTGGAGTAGCAGCCAAGGCTGTCGGGAGGTGCTCGCCATATATATATATATATATATATCGAGAGAGATAGACAGAAAGAGAGATCGCGGGAGAGAGACATGGCCGAATTCGGCCATGGCTGTGGCTGTTTCAATAATGGCCAAGCATGGCCGAAACAGAGAGGTAGAGAGGGAGATCGAAAGAGAGCTTGAGAGAGAGCAAGAACAAGAGCGCGAGAGAGAGTAAGAAGCCGAGGGTGAGATAGGGGAAGCTGGCCGAATGAGGCAGCAATGGAGACGGCCATTCATGGCCGACGTGAAGCTCGAAACGAGCAGCGACCAAAGGGGCAGCAGGGGCTGCCATGGCGGTGCGTCGAAGCTGGCAGCGCGCGAGGAAGCTGGTTCGGCAGCAGCAACCCGCAAGCTTCCATGGCGGATGCGTTGCAGCTGGACTGTGCGCAGTGTGCGGCCATGGCGAAAGAAAGAAGAAGGAACAGCAGCAGCGTGCGTGGGTAGCTCGTGGTGGCGTTGTGCGTGCGCTGGCAGCAGCTCGGGCGGAGCAATGCGCACCGTGCGCGTGTGCTCGGTGGTGGGGGCCGTGGCGCGCGAGGAAGGCAGCAGGTCCGGGTGCTGGTGCGCGGGCAGCAATAGCCACGAGGCAGGGGCCGCAAGGCGTGCGCGGGTGCGAGGAAGAAGAAGAAGAAGAAGAATGAGGAGAAGAATAAGAGAAGAAGAAGAAGAAAGAAAAGAAAGAAGAAGAAGAAGAAGAAAAGAATGAGATGAAGAAAAGAATGAAGGAGGTGGCTGGGCATGTGCATAGGTTGCAGGAAGAGAGGTTGAAGAAGATGAATAGTGAAGAGGAAAAAGAAAATAGAAAAGAAAAAGAAAATAGAAAAAGAAAAGAAAAGAAGAAAAATGAAAGAAAATGAAGAAAATGGGAAAAATATGAGGAAGCTTCCGAAAAATTCTGGAAAAATAGGAAATGGTGTTGTAATGATATTCTGGAGATTTTGGCATGAAAAATAGTTCGGACGCGTAAATCGAGGTGGTGCACGAAAATTGAGGCAATGCGCAAAAACTAAGATAATGCACAAAAATTGAGGTAAATGCACGGGAAGCGAGGTAATGTGCAAGAATCAAGGTAGTGAGCAAGAATCGAGGATTTACGCGGCAATCGGGGTCAAACACGCCTTTCGAGGTCAAGGCACGCATATTGAGGCAGCCTAAGAGCCTAAGCAAAGGTAAGCAAAATTTCCTAGAAAATTTTAATAAACTAGGAATATTATTTTATGAATCATGATAGAGAAATATTCAAGGATATGCCTGAGAAATTATTTAGTTTTGGATTATTGAGGAATTATTTATTAAGGATTATTATGTTTAAGGAATTATTAAGGAAAATAGGAATTAAATGGAGTTTTGAGATATTTAGTAATTAAATATCATTTTTATGATTGAGGTAATCGAGATGATGAGATTGGTGTAACTTTTGAGAGTTGGCACGAGAATCGAGACAGGGCATGCATATCGAGGCGATGCACGCTTTTCGAGAAAAATGCAAGTTTGTCTTAAAAGGTGAGTTGTCCTATCCTATTTATGATATGATTGTTTATATGCATGTTATTTATAAATTGCAATATTCATTTGTCATATTGCATTGAAAGTCGTGATATTGCATTGCACGATATTATTGTCATATTGATATTTGTGCATGGGGATGGGATGTCGCCCCCAGAGTGTAGCCGTAATTCCCCAAGGGCGTTGAGGGAATAACGTTTGGCTTATCCTGCAGAGGTTCGGGATTTGCCGAGGATTCCTAGCCGGGCTTGCGAGCCAGGGAAGTTACACTAAGGGCAAATGTTTATTCATGTTATTGCTTCATGCATCATATATATATTTTTGGACCCTCACTAGAAGTTTCATCTTCTAATGGGTTATGCCCCTAGAACATTCAACGTTCCAGTTGAGACTTGCAGTTAGGGCAAGGAGCAGGTTGATGTATGACGGCACGTGATGGCGTGGCCGATGGATTCAGCAAGAGATTCCAGTATTTTATTTATTGAGAAATGGCTATGTATTTATTCGAGGTTTCATATGATTGCACCCAGGGTGTTAGATGTTATCTCGGGAGACGTGTCTCTTTGTATTTATGTAATTGAGATATGATGGTAATATATGGTACGGATTCTTATATTGTTTTAAATATAGTGAGTTGATTATGTACCATATCAGGTTTCGATTATCGCTTCCGTATTTTTGATATATGCTGGGGGGTTTCCCTTTGAGATACGGTATTTATGTATGAGAAATGTATAAGCAAAAGGGATTATGTATGTATACGATGGGCCCCAGTATAGTGGCACGCCCTCCGGCGGGACGAGGTGTTACAGCATTTCTACAAGACGACGATATACACCCCGAACTTCCTTACAAGGAGGGAACCCTTAGCTAGCATCCTGATGGTTCCAGTGCAGAGGTGCATCCCAGGTAGGCAGAGGTCCTATCACTACCCATCGCGTTTCAAATCGATTAATCTTATTTGGTAGAGCGTCGAACAACTCGAAGCCCCGAATCCTTTGGAGCGTATAAAGGGCACGATCCTTACTAGCTTTCCGCAACCGATAAAAACAACTGAAAAGCATCAAAGAAGGGGGTACATCCCTCTGCTGGCAAAGCACAGAAAAGCCGACCATCTGGGCCCAACCATTAGGGTGAAGTTGGGCAGGAACAATCTGATAGTAACGTAGCCATGCCATGGCGAAAGGTGGAAGGGGAAAGCGAAGCCCCACCTCAAACGAAGCAAAATGAATTCCCAGGGAGCCCTCATCTACTTGAGAAGGATCCGGCTCATCGAGGCGAGGGTACCTCACCATAAAACCAGAAGGTGTGGCGTCATAAATCTTCTCGAAAGCATCATATCGAAGCCGGGAGCTTGAAGTATCAGGGATGTGCACGGGGCTAGGGGGTGATGCCGGTCTTCTCCTCGACATATTCAAGAAATTCGATACCGTTACCTGGTTACAAAAAGACGAAAGGTCGCAGCGAACAAAACACCTGCACAAAAGACAAAAACATCAGTACAAGGCAGAAGAAAGAAGCTATCGAAGAAAAATCAGGCGATTAAAGGCATAAAAAGATGAGAGAAGGCCGAAGCCTCCCGGGCACAACCGAGTGAGAGGCCACTCGGTCATAATCGAGTGGCTTCGGCCGAAAACACGGCCACTCGGTCATGACCGAGTGGCCTCGGCCAAAAACATAGCCACTCGGTCATGACCGAGTGACCCTCGTCACCCGCCACGGTCACTCGGTCATGGCCGAGTGGCCCCTCGTCACACACAAGGCCACTCGGTCATGACCGAGTGGCCTCTAAATCCCTTCTTCCCATCAGTGAAAACGAGACGTGGCCTAGGAAACGCGCCGAGACCTGAGAGAATTCGAGTTTGAAGGTGACTTGCTTGTGAATCAAATGAAGACTTGACCCCCTATTTATAGGGGCTCAAAAGTGAAAAAATACCGAAATTTCCAAAAAGATACAGAAAATGAAGAATAAAAGCGCGTAAATGGTCTACCAAAGAAAACGAAGAAGATAAAAAATCACGTTGCAAAATTCTGGGAAACTTATGCTCTTCTACCCAATCTCTCGACTAAAAGAGCAGGGAGCAATTGATGGACCCGGAAAGATGAAGACAGACAAAGCGGCCGCAAGGAAGCATAAAAGACCCCTCGGCTGGGGCCAAGAGGAAGCCACTCGACACGGCTGAGTGGCCATGACGAGTGGCCAAAACCACCGGCGTGGCCGAGTGGCCAAAGCCACTCGACGTGACCGAGTGGCCTCGGTCACTCGGTTTGGGCGAGTGGCCCCGGCCACTCGACGTTACCAAGTGGCCACGGCCACTCGGCATGGCCGAGTGGCCTAGCCCCTCGGCCTGACCGAGTGGCTAAGGCCACTCCGCCATCCGCCAAAGTGGCCAAGGCCACTTGGCGCTGAGTGGCTTAGCCACTCGACCTGACCGAGTGGCCGGGGCCACTCGCCCAAACCGAGCGACCGAGGCCACTCGGTCAGCTTGCGAGAAAAGACCCCCACCTGAGTGGGGGCCACCCGAGATCGCCAGAAGACTCTTCGTGATTCAGCCCATGGGCCCTGAGAATTCCGAAACGGGCCCCGAGATTCCCGCCGAAAATATCGCGAGAACTCTCTCTCTCTCCTCCACTATAAATACAAGACTTGATTTTCAACTCAAGGTACGCTATTTTGAGCAATTGAAGTACATTTTTGCATTTTCTCTCGAGATCTAATTTAAGCATCGGAGGGTTTGCGAGGGGACCCCCACCCGCGCCCTAACGGTGCTCTCGTTTTGTAGGCCTCTCGTCACTTGGAGGCCACTTGTCCGTCACTTGGAGGCCACTCGTCCGTCTCAAGACCACTCGTCCGTCTCAAGGTCACTCATCCGTCACAAGGTCACTCGTCCGTCACAAGGCCACCCGTCTGTCATAGGGTCACTCGGTCACCTTCAGGCCACTCGATCACTTTTGGCCACCCGGTCACCTTCAGGCCACTCGGTCACTTTTGGCCACCAGATCACCTTGAGGTCACCAGATCATTTTGAGGCCATCAGATCATCAGCGCCCAAAACAATCAGCTCACAAGATCATCAACCTGGCAGACCATCAGCTCCGTCAGTTTATCAGATTTAGAACTCCACCAGATCCCATTCCTCGTCCGGATTTTCATCAGTGAAGGCACGACTTCCAAGACTTTTGCGTCTATCCTCAATTAAAATAGATTGTTGTATTTTGGCAACAACACCTTTAATTTAATGCATGAGTTTTTCAATGCTAATTAAGATTTAAGATATCACATTTTCAAGAATAATGCATGAATTTTTCAATATTAATTAAGATTTAATATATCATATTTTCAATACCATGAAAGAAAATTAATGCATTATGAAAGAAAAATAAGTTAAAATCCATATTTTCAAAGTTTTGTTATGATTGGATAAATTAAAAATTTTAAGAGAACTTTTAATTAGCATTGAAAAACTCATACTTCCTTATGTTTAGGAGTTTTAAATTATATTTATAATTTATAATTATAATTTATAAATAAATATATAATATAATAAATTAATTTATTTTAATAATTAATTAATCACTACATTTAATTTAATATAAATATTCAATGATTTGTTGTTCAAATGTAATAACTCTTGTGTATAAGTAGGAAGTTCATGTTAAGATTTTTCATTTTATATAATGTTGTACAATTTAATAAAAGTCTTTTTATAGTAACTTTTCAAAATATGGATGTTAAATGTTCGAGTTGTGAGACTTTGAGAGATTTTATGCTTTGAAGATAGGTCAAAAACTTATTACATTCCTATTGAGACGATTTTCATGGATAAACATATTTTTTTTCCCTAATAAATTTATTGTTAATTATTTATATAGATTTTGCCATTAAATGTATAGGGTGAAAGGATTCATGGAACAATCAAGCGTTAATTGATTTGATCTTTCAAAATATTGATTTGTGATAGACAATTATGTTTTATGTCCAATTTTATACTTAGATACAACAATATGAAATATAAGAGTACAAGTCACAAGTACAAATTAAACTTAATATAAAAAACTATTGTCGTAGATGCTATGAATAAAAGTTTTCTAATACAAAATTTTATCTTTAGGTCATTTGCTAATATTTTGAGTGTAGTTGAACTTGACAAACATGAATTATTTGGTAAGTATAAAATTGATTATACAATTATTTATACCTTTATAATTGACAATTTTTTTATTTTTATTAAAGATATAATTGGAGAGGTCATTGACAAAGACAATGTTAAGTGCTAAGAATCTTGTAAAATGACAAGCGAAAAAAATGTGACAATCTACTTAATATGTTAATTATTATTTAACACATTGAATGGAGATATATTGATTTAAGAACGTTCTTTATTAATACATTAAATAACTAATAATTAATTAAACTTAAATTTTGATAAAAGATTGAGTATTAAAATAAAAAAAACTATATTTGTCCATTCTATTATGATTATTTAAAATAACAAGTTTAATTTTTTATTCTTAAATTTATAAATCTATTTTAATTACATCTTCTGTGCATCGCACGGGTTTAATACTAGTATTATATATAAAGATAAGATTTTATTTAATGAACAATTTTCTGTGACTTAATTAATACTTTAAGTGTCTATTCATATTTCTCATAAATAGTATTTATTTTTGATTGATTGACGAATTAATTAAATATTTAATATTCACATAATAATGTATTGAAAAATCCATGATTAATATTTTAAAACTCATGTATTTAAAATTTATTATTAATTTTCCTATAATTAGTACTTATTATTTCAAAGTAATTAAAAAATTTAAATTATTAATGTAAATTATTAATGCGATAAGTACTAAATGCAAATTATTAATCCAACTTTTGAGAATTTTTTTTTTTCAGACTATCTTACTTTTATATATATAAAGATTTGAATAATTTTGTAATTCAAATATTTTTTGGAAGAGCATAACCACGAGATGTGCTTTTAGGCTATTATCTAGTTCTAAGTCTCGTATTGTTTTTATAGATGTGCCTTTTGATTTTCTCTTTATGATACCTTGCTGATAAAATATATACTAATTAATTCTCCATAACTACCAATATCTTTGAGACTGGTACTTATTAAAGATTATTGGATCTCTTTGAGATTGGGAGAGAAGTCTAGTACACCACCATCCTTCTAGTTGCCCATTGAAACCTAAAGCAGTATGTTTTTGAGCTTCATCACGTACTCTGAGTGCATGAAATAATTTTAAGATTTAAATATAATAAAAATAATTTAACTAAGTGGTATAAATATATA
Source organism: Diospyros kaki (assembly GCA_036245055.1). Lineage (NCBI taxonomy): Eukaryota > Viridiplantae > Streptophyta > Magnoliopsida > Ericales > Ebenaceae > Diospyros > Diospyros kaki. Next base: position 10,929,002 of record BSEG01000011.1, on the reverse strand, counting down.
TATATATATAATTTTAATGGTAACAATCAATTGCATATGAATAAGTAAGCAAACACAAGGGAAAGAAAAAACAAAAAAGAAAAAAGGAAGCCGGATCCGGGTTCCGGGTGGGCTTATCCAGCGGGTCAGATATATATAGAAAGGGGGAAAAAACCCTAGCGCCGCTTTCTCGTTCAGCTGCATCGCTCTCTCTCTGTGGACTGAATTTTCTCTCCAAAACAGCTCTCACTCTTGTGCGAACGGACGGCGCTGGCCATTTTCCGGCGAGCCGGCGGGGACGACGACGACGACGGAGCCTTGCACCCCTAACAGGTGAGGTTTCTAGGACCCTTCTCCTTTTCACGCTATATGAATGTATATGTACGCGAGTTTGGAAGAATATCAACTTCTTTAAAAATAGATCTACTGAGATCCAACGGTTAGATTCTTTTGATTTTTGGATATGTGGATCACTGGACCAAGAAGAATCTGATTGTCGGTTCTGATCATCAGAATCACCGTGTACGGTGGCCGGCGACGCTTTTTCAGAAACGCAAGTTTTGACAAGAAAATTAATTTTCAATCTACAAAATCCAACTGTCGAATCAATCTCATTTTTGGATATATGAACCGCCGCGGTCGACGGAATCCGCTGGCCGGTCCAGATCATCGGAATCAGTGGCCAGCGGTGGCGACGGCAACGGTAAGTCTCAAAATTAATTCTTAGATCTACGCAAATGGGGCCGTTGGATTGTTTTCGTTTGGGATATTTCGGTCACCGTGATTGGGGATATCTGGCGGTGGATTCTGATCACCGAACCGCTGGCCGGCGGCGATCGGCAGCGGCGGCCGGCGGTTTGAATGCCTCTTTGGTTTTCCAGCTAAGGGGCTGTTTGGCTACCTTAATGGAGTTTTGGGCGTGGTTTTGAATTTTAAATTGGGGCCGTAGGCCGTCTGGTAAACGGATGATGATATAAATTAGTACCCTTCTATGTTTGATAAATGAGGTATAACTTGAAAATATAAACTATTCTACATTTGGTGTGTACAAATGAAAAGGAGGTATTAATTCATATTAACTTCCAAATTTCTAAACTACACTGTTGAGTTTATGTTATGAGTGTTTTGATGATGACTGCATTGATGCCAACAACTTTAATGTCTTCTTATATTATATCCTTATAAGATTATTGATATGTTAAGCTTATCTTGATAAGATATATGCTTAGGTTACCTTGAATATGTGTAAGGTCAAAGAATCTTGATAGGTTTATCTATTAGTATGATTGTTCTTATATGTGCTAGGTTTGCTCTAGCCATATGTGCTATTGATATGTTTGTATATGTCTTTCTTTGGGTTCATCCTTAAGTTATGATATTTAATATGCTAGGTGATATATGTGGCAACATTACTCAAATCTTAAGAGCAATGTATATTTGATGTTTAAGATTTAAGTAGATGATCATATTCTTAAGTGACGGTACTTGAGTTTTGATTTTTAGGATTTATGTTGTCTTATTCTTCGTGATAAGGTTGTGTTAACAACCTGGATATATTTGTGATTAATCTTACTTCTATATGCTTGATATATTAATAAGTTGCTCTAGGATTTCATTGGGATATCTTAAACATCCATTTTGCATGAGTGTCATGTGGACCTCATAGTGCTTAGAGCAAATTTAAGGTTGGGATACATCTTAAGTACTCTCTATATGTGAAAGCTATACTCAAGTCTAAAAGCAGTGTGCTTTAGTTGATCCTTTAGTGTCAATCATATAAGCTCTTGAGTAAATGCATATATGCTTAGGCAACGATTCTAAACTCTAATTCATAGAGCTATAATGTTTGTTGCCCTGTAGCTATGAGCAACATTCTATTTAAGCTGCTAAGATTGATAATCAAGTGATGGATTAATCACTTGAATAAGAATATAGATGTAATTAAGAGATTCTATCCTAAGGCATCTAGATAATGGTTGAAATAGAATTTAAATGATGTATGTTTTCAAGCAATACTTCCTAGTGTTGCTCATGTTTAAGTTCATGCATTTGAGTAATAGAATTCTAAGGTTTTTATTCTTTAAGAGTTACTCAGAGTATGCATTAGTAGCTTTTGTGTATGATAGAGTGCATAGTATAGAAATCATACATGCTTTTGTTCAGCCTATGTGTGCTCTTGTCTGATATATAAATGAGTTATCATAATAATCAAGATAGAGTATCTTTGTGTTAATATTGTGCTTTGCTGATTGAGCAACATTTATTGAGCTGAACATATTTGTTATATCCATATGTTTTATTTCAGTCAAGTAAATATAAGTTACTTGACTTATGAATCTTTTATGTGAAGCATGCTTCATAAGGATTTTGTGAATATATATCTTTGTGATTTAAAGTTGTGCTTTGTTGTTGATTAAAGATGTTAAAAGAGAGTTTTAGGAAGAATAGAAAACTTGTATTCATCCCATGTATGCTGCCGCCTATATATATAAGAGACATCTTAATAATTCTCCTAAAAACTAAGAAAAGATTACAACCTTAATTAATAGACTAGATTACAACATTATCTCTATATTTTACAGATTTACATAGGAGATAAAAAATAGTATAATCTTGATCCATCTTCAGAAATATCTTCGGCTTCTTATCCCCTTATCTCAATCCATTGCTTAATCCTTTACTCGTTAACACCCCCCCTCAAGATTGAGAATGGATATCATCCATTCCAAGCTTGCTAGTCATCTTTTGAAATACGATTGCGGGCAATCCTTTAGTGAGGACATCTGCAAGTTGTTCACAAGATAATATATATGGAGTACAAATTAAACCATTGTCAAACTTTTCTTTAATAAAATGCCTGTCTACTTCAACATGCTTGGTTCTATCATGTTGGAATGGGTTGTGGGCAATGCTTATCGTTGACTTGTTGTCACAATAGAGTCTCATAGGTGTCACCAAGACGATCTTCAAGTCATCTAGCAAAATTTTTAGCTAGAGCAACTCACAAACTCCTAGAGCCATAGATCTGAATTCTGCCTCTGCACTTGACCGGGCCACCACACTTTGTTTCTTGTTTCTCCAAGTTACAAGATTGCCCTCTAGGAAAGTACACTAACCAGCCGTAGATCTTTTGTTCACCACTGATCCTGCATAATCTACATCAGTATAAGCTTCAAGTGTCATTCCTTGTCCCTTTTTAAACATAATTCCCTTTCCCGGTGTTCCTTTCAAGTAATGTAGGACTCTATAGACTGCCCTTAGGTGAGATTCTTTTGGGTTATGCATGAATTGACTAACCACACCCACTACATATGCAATATCTGGCCGAGTGTGGGCTAGGTAAATTAGCTTTCCTACCAGCCTTTGGTAGGCTCCTTTATCCACCTCTTTATTTCTTGGAACTTCCCCTAACTTGTGGTTGAGGTCAATTGGAGTTTCAACAGCCTTACACCCTAGCAATCCGGTTTCTGTTAGCAAGTGCACAACATACTTTTGTTGAGAGATAAAGATGTCTTCTTGTGAGTGTGCAACTTCTATGCCCAAGAAATACTTTAATCGTCCCAATTCCTTAATTTCAAACTCCTTGATTAGGCATTCTTTGAGTTTAGTCATACCTTCTTCATCATTTCTGGTCACAACAATATCATCCACATATACAAGTAATATTGTTACTTCCCTTGTGGCCGAGTGATGAATGAAGAGGGTATAGTCTTCTTGACTTTGTTTATACCCTAAAGTGAGCATCACGTGAGAAAATCGGCCAAACCAAGCCTTAGGGGATTGTTTAAGACCATATAAGGCCTTCTTCAATCGACACATGAACTGCCCTCGGGTTGTGAGACTATAACCAGGTGGTAAGTCCATGTAAACTTCCTCTTCTAGGTCCCCATGTAAGAAGACATTTTTTACATCATATTGAAGTAGTGGCCAGCCTAAGGTAGTAGCTAGAGACAAGAGAACCCAGACTATATTTAGCTTTGCAACAGGAGCAAAAGTGTCTAGGTAGTCAATGCCATATACTTGAGTGTATCTCTTGGCTACTAGTCTTGCCTTATATCGATCTAGGGTCCCATCAGATTTGTACTTAATGGTGTACACCCACTTGCATCCTACCGGTTGTTTTCCTTTTGGTAATTGAACTAGCTCCCATGTTTTATTTTTTTCCAAGGCTGCCATCTCGACTTCCATTCCATTCTTCCAGTTCTCATCCCTTATAGCTTCAGAAAAATGGTGGGGAAGGGGAATGATATGAAGGCTAGTTAGGAAGGTTTTGTGGGAGGTAGATAGTTTGGAATAGGAGAGGACTAGGTGCAAAGGGTGCTGGGTGCAGGTCCTGGTTCCCTTTCTAAGGGCGATCGGCCATTCAAGGTCACTAGGGGAAAATGCAGGGTCACTCTTAGCTTCAATGGGTTCTATTATAGATGTAGAAGAATAAAAAAAAGGTGTACCTGCTAGACTGGCAAGAGGTCTGGCAGGTTCAGGGGAGGAATTGGACTCTTGGTTGTGCATAAGGCTAGGAGCCAGCGTCTGCCGCTTGGAGTAGACCGTGAGAGGAGGAATACTTGGGTGGGTCTCCTCTGGAATCTTGTCTGATGTAGTTTGTGTGTGAACCAAATCTGAAGGAGGTGTAGAATAAGGTGGAAATTCTAGATTAGGGAGACACACAGATGGCTTCCTATTAGAAACGATTTGGTGATCAGAAGATTGATCAAAATAAGGAGAATTTTCCACAAAAGTGACATCAGCTGAGACTAGGAATTTCTTGGAAGGAGGGTGATAACACCTATAGCCTTTTTTGGACGAAGGAATAACCCACAAAGATGCACTTGAGAGCTCTAGGGTCTAGTTTGCCTCTATGAGGATTATGAACATGCACAAAGGAGACACACCCAAAAATCTTTGGTTTCCAATCACTAGAGATGTGAGTTTCAGGAAAATGTTGTTTAAGAGTTGAATAAGGCTATATGACTCGAGATTTTGTGAAGGCAGTCTATTGATGAGAGTAGTGGCAGTCAAAATAGCTTCTCCCCAATAATTTTTTGGAACATTATGGTGGAAAAGTAGTGCCCTAGTCACAGCCAATAGATGTCCATTTTTCCTTTTGACCACTCCATTTTGTTGAGGGGTATATGGATAAGATGATTCATGGATGATCCCTTTTTGTTGACAAAATTGTCTGAGGGAATGGTTGAAAAAATCTTTGGCATTATCAGATCTTAGCCTCTTGATTGGCACTCCAAATTGAGTACTAATCATATTATAGAAGTTAGGAAAAATAGTGCTTGCTTCAAATTTATTTTTTATAAGAAACAACCACATTACCCTAGTGTAATCATCTACAAATGTTATGAGCCACGTGCCCCAGAAATATTGGGAATAGGTGCAGGGCCCAAACATCACTATGAATAAGAGTGAACGGAAGAGAGGTTCTTGTATTAGATGAAGAATAAGTCACCCTTCTGTGTTTAGCAAATTCACAAATAGAGCAATGAAAATCTCTAGTATCAACACTCCTAAATAAAGTTGGAAACATGTCTCTAAGGGCAAAAAATGAAGGATGACCAAGATGATGGTGATGTAACCAGATCTGGTTTTTATTAGATTGCACCAAACAAGACACAAGATTCACCTTGCCCTTGTTTTCTTGCCCACTCGATTCATCAAGGTAGTATAGGCCAGCCCTAGCTTTAGCGAACCCAATCATCTTCTTCGACTCCTATTCCTGAATTTTACAAAAGGTGGAGGAGAAGTTAGTATTGCAATTATTGTCTAGGACAAGTTTTTGAATGGAAATAAGGTTGGTGAATAGTTTAGAGACATGGAGAACATCCTTAAGAGTAAGATGTTTATTAAGAATAATGTCTCATTGGCCAGCAACAGTGGTTAAGGACCCATCGGCCAAGGTTATCTTTCTAGAACTTGAACAAGGGCTATAGGTAATGAAATAATGGGATAAAAGGGTCATATGATCCATTGTCCCAGAATCAAGGATCCAAGAGTTAGATTGAGTTATTCCTGAAGCATGTAGGGTAAGAGAATGAAAAGACATACCTGTAAGTGCAAGAGAATAGGTACCTTTTTCTTTCTTGTCAAGGGAGTTTAGAAAATTCCTTAAGTTCTCAATTTAGGCCCGGTTAAACTCCAAACCATCTCCTTGTTCCTTGTGTTCTGCTAGTTTCTGCTCTCCTTGTTGTTGGCTGCTGACCATATAGGCTTGATTTTGGCCTCCCAGCTGTCCTCCTTTAGATGGTTTCCCATGTAGCTTCCAGCACCTCTCGATTTTTTGCAAGAAGTACACCATAGAGAGTCTCGAAGATCTTTATCGCCTGCAGCCTTATCCCCGGTAGCCTTCTTTTCTTCTTTAGGACCCCAGTTAGGACCCTTCAATGCCACTAATGCTGATCTTTCCATAGGGACAGTGTCCAACATTGCTTCTCTTCGCCTTTCTTCAGTTCGAATTAGAGAGATTACCTCATTTGGGGAAGGTAACTCCTCTTTACCAAGTATTTGAACTCTTACTGCATCAAACTCCATATTAAGACCAACCAAGAAATCGTAAGTTCTCTCTTTCTCCACAAATTTTTTATGTAAGGCTGCATCTTCACTGCATTTCATCTTTAGGCATTGATAATGGTCCAATTCTTGCCATAGAGTTTGCAGCACATTAGAGTATTCAGTGATAGATCTTACCCCTTGTTTAGTTGCTACAATCTTAGTCTGAACCTCATAGATCTGTGTTGCATATTTCACCTTAGAATAGGTGAGGTTGACAACCTCCCAAATATCTTTAGTAGTTGTTAAGAACATCACAATATCACTTATCTCCGGTACCATTGAATTCCCTAGCCAAGACATCACTAAGGAATCCTCTTCATCCCATGCAGCAAACATGGGATCTCCTTCCTTGGGACCAGTTCCTAAGAGGTGGCTTATCTTCCCTTTTCCCTTAAGAAAGGTTCGGATAAGCTGAGACCACTTTAGGTAGTTTCATTCATTCAATCGATAGGTCGCCTGGAGATTTTGTAATTCTCTCCCACTGCTTGTATTGCTAGTTCCAGAGAATGGAACTTCTAAAGAGCTGCTTGTTTTAACTGCTTCTGGTATAGGATTGTTGTTGGAGATGGTAGACATCTTAGGAAGATCTTGGAAATACTTATCGGGTAAAGAAAGAGGGCCAAAACTGGTTGCAATCGTTCAGAAAAAAACGGAACAGAAAAAAGGCCGGAATGGCACTGACTGCCTGAGTAGAAAAAATGGCAATGAATGCCGAGAAAAAAAGCCCTTTAGATGGCTGGCTCTGATACCATGTTAAAAGAGAGTTTTAGGAAGAATAGAAAACTTGTATTCATCCCATGTATGCTTCCTATATATACAAGAGACATCCTAATAATTCTCGTAAAAGTTAGGAAAAGATTACAACCCTAATTAATAGGACTAGATTGCAACATTATCTCCATATTTTACAGATTTACATAGGAGAGAAAAATAGTATAATCTTGACTTATCTTCAGAAATATCTTCATCTTCTTATCCCCTTATCTCAAACCCATTGCTTGATCCTTTACTCGTTAACAAAAGATATAGTATGTTTAATGTCTCAAGTTAAGTGGCAAGTAAGCTCTTTGACTTATATGTGTTTTATGAGAATATATTTCGTAAAGTTTTTATGAAAAATCATGTTTCTATGTGTTTTGCATCCTTATGTTTCATGCTAAAATGATTCTTATTTGAATCTAGAAATATGATGTTTTAGTTGAGTAACATGTGTTGTTCTCAACTTGTTATCAAAGTCATGTGCTTTAAGAATATCTCTTTTGCTTGGCTCCTCTAAGGGTTTTTATGTAATCAAGTGGATGTATTTGGAAAGTTAGATTTATCCAACTTTCATAAGCAACACTTGTGTTTGTTTGAGCTATGAGAAAAATGTGTTCTATATTTTAAGCTTAATGTCTATAATGTCGAGGTGTTTTTGAGAAACTTGTGTTTCATATATTAATGATTTATGTTTCTCATTTAGTTGTTGTTATTAAGGAGAAAATTGTTTTAATGTTATTCAAAACAATATATTTTGTTTGATTGATAATCGAGTATATTTAAATGTCTCTTGAGTAAATGCTCTTGGTGATCCAAGTGTTTATTGCAAGGTTTCGGCTATATTAAAAGTAATCAATTGATCAAAGTGATAGTCGAATAATTCAGCTTTGTAATCGACTAAGAGTTGTGCATAATTGAGTATATCCTTGCATTATTCGAGTATATTGGTTCCTTAGTCGAGTATGATTGCTTATAAGGTTTTACTCGAGTATTTTTATGAGCAATTGAGTGTATTTTGATGAATAATCGACTACTAGTGAGTGATAGTTGAGTATGATATGCAAACTTTGTATTTTGAGTTTAATCAAGTTGCTGAAGAGCATACTCGCATATCTGATAGGCTTACTTGAGTATCTGAAGTATAATAGAGTGCTGATAAAATACAATCGAGTATGAAGCTTATATAATCAAGTATATACTTTCATTAGTCAAGTGAAAGCTTGAGTTAGTCGAGTGAATGACTGTTGAACTCAATTTTATAGCCGTTAAACTAGCCGTTGCACGTGTTTTTAACGCACAAATTGGACTATTTAGGCTCTAGAAATGCTCTAAATATTCCATAAATAATTGAGCATGATATTTAAATATTCTAATGATTATTTTATAAAAAGTAAACTATCCTTGCAGATTTTCATCCTTTAGACAACAACAATAAAAAGAGATGAAGATGAAGAAGGTTGCCGTTCTTAAATTCTTCCAACTAACTTGAGCCAAAAGAATACTTCAAGTTCTCATCTTCAATCAGAGAAAGAGAGAAAGAGTGCTTATCTATTTCTCAATCCTTTCTCTCTTTTCTATTGGGCAGTGTTCTAAAAGGCGCTAGGCGCTAGTCGGGCGCCCGACTGGGGCCTAGCGCCTAGGCGGGGCCTAGGCGGCGACTTGGAAAATAGTGTTTTTTTTTAAAATTTTTTGATGCAATTTGATATCAAGTAAACCAAAGTTGGAATAATAAGTGAAATAATGAATTTAAACATTAAAAAACTTTAAAAACAAACTGTTGTAGATTAGTACTGAGGTCAAGATGACAAAAACAACAATAATACAACATAAACATTAAAACATATATGAAGAATCTAAGTAATATCTAGTTATCTTAGTGGATTTCAGATTTCTTCTTCTTCCTCTCCATATTCTTCTAGCACACGATCTTCATCAGACTCAAAATCAAATTCATGATGCTCTTATTCATCTTCTTCTTCTGATTGAAAATCATTTTCATGAAGTTCTCTCATCCTAGAACTTCTTCGAGGTTGAAGCATGTCGTCTGCTCCAGAAGCTTCACCAACCATTTCCCAAGTGAGCCCCATACCAGGCTCAATTTCTTCATCATCTTCTCCATCAACGATCCATCCTTGTGCATTACTAGCATCAGTAGCAAGTAGCACATCAACATTCCTCTCATTCTCCCTTTTTTGCTTGTTCATCAGTTTTGCATTAAATTGGACAAAGACTAGATTGTTCAATCGATTAACATCTAGTCTATTTCTTTTCTTCGTATGTATCTACATGAAGAAAATGAAAGCAATATCAATAATTCAATATAAATGATAGATAACTAATTGATTAAAATATTGAAAACACTTTAAAATATGCACTAACCCCATCAAAAGTACTCCAATTTCTTTCACAACCGGATGAACTACTAGTTAACGAGAGGATCCTTCTTGCCATTCATTGCAAGTTTGGTGTTTGATTTTCATAAGTCATCCACCATTTAACTACATAGGTTAAACAAATTTGAAATTTATACACTAAACTAATATACAATAGAAACTAAAAAAAAAAAAAGTCCTAAGGATTAAAGGAAGAAATTTTATACCTGGGTTATAATTATCATCATTTGTTGCACACCCTTGAATTGCCCATGACTTTTCAAAAACTCCTTCTTTGCAAGTATATTTTGGCAACTCAACATTTAAAATATGTCCTTGCATGCGATCATCACCATAAAAAAACATCTCCACAGCATTAAAAAACCCATCCATCAGTTCATTATCAAATTGCATATCCATATCTTTGAACAAATAATATGGATTCAAAAGATAAGCCGCAAAATGCAATGGACTATCTAGCCTATCTTTCACTCTTGCATCAATAATTTCCATAATAGGCAAATAGTTCTTTTCAAGATTGTTTAGGGCCTCCTTAATATCCTTTTTTGCCTGATTAATCTCTCCATATAAAAAGCCCATAGAAGGCTTCTTATCTGCATCAACAATTCGAAGTACCTTCACCAAAGGTGCAAAAACCTTAAGACATATAGTCACACCATTCCAGAAAGTAATGCTTAACACAGTTGCATAAGCTGCTTTCCCTTTAACAATCTTTGACCACTTGCACTCCTCCCACTCAGAGCTAGTAAACATTGCCCTCAATTGGCTCTTTTTCTCCATTAAACTTTGTAGAGTAAGGAAAGAAGAAGCAAATCTAGTGACACCCGGTCTCACTATATCCCTCTTCTTTGTAAATGACCTCATTAAGGATAAAGTCTTATGATGTGCATAAATAAAGATTGTCAAACTCTTGGCTTGATCAATGACTTTTTTGTACCTTGGCAGTTTTCCAATGCTTTCAAGCATTAAATTGATGGTGTGAGTAGCACATGATGTCCAAAAGATATTGGGTCTCTTCACCTTCAATAACTTTATCGCTCCCATATTGTTGGCAGCATTGTCAGTTACCACTTGGACAACATTTTGTGGCCCAACTTGCTCAATGCATTTGTCCACATACTCAAAAATGAGTTCACTTGTATGTGCCTCATCTGAAGATTCTTTAGAAGAAAGGAAAGCAGTACCTGCATTAGAATTAACACATAAGTTCATGATGCTCCTTCTTTTTCTATCACTCCAAGCATCTGTCATAATGGAGCACCCATTTCTTGCCCACTCTTCTTCATGCTTCTTTAACAAACCTTTCATCCTGTCAACTTCCCCCTTTAGCAACGTTTCCCTCAACTGGTATTGACTAGGAGGATTGAAGCTTGGCCCAAATTGACCAACTGCCTCAACAAACAACTTGAAACTGTCATTATCAATGGCATTGAAAGGAATACCATGCTCATAGACCCACCTAGCACAATATTTACGGACTGTCTGTGTCCTCTCTTTAAAGAGTGCTTCATTGATATTTTGTTGTCTTTGTGTCATTTTTACACTTGAACCAGCTTCAGGGCTGATGGAGCTTGCAAATTTATCCATAGGGCCAAGTGTGCGGGGTGGGTTATTACTCCCTAATTCTTGCAATTCATCATCGCCATCCCCTTCCCCCTTTTCAGAAATATTGACTGTTGATCTCATCAGATCTTCTTCCTTTTTCTTATTCTTCTTTTTATTCCTTGCCTCCTCAATTGCATTCTTGCATTTGGCTCTATCATCTGGAGAAGCTTTTGGACATGCAGACACATTTCCAGAAATGTGGCCAATGTGTTCTTTAACTCGGTAAACACCGCCAGACATCACCTTACTGCATAACTTGCATTTGACTTTGTCCATATTCTTGGGATCAATTAGCATCCCATACTCCCACCCCACATCATTTGACTTCCTTTTAAGAATTGAGGTGGTAGCGGACGATGCTTCCGTACTCCCCGTTCCAGACATCACTTAAACTGAACAAAATCAAATCTGAAAATCATGTGAAAGACAAAATATGAAAATCAAATCTGAAAATCATTGCTAACAGCCTAACACAAATCTGAAAATCAAAGCTAACAACCTAACATAGGAACTTAACATTGCTAATAGCCTAACACAAATCTGAAACTGAAAATCAAAATCATGTGGAAGATAAAATCTAAAAATCAAATCTAAAAATCGCTAACAGCCTAACACAAGCAGCAATGCAAGCTTGCTGTGCTGCTGCAAGCTTGCATTTCTGTAGGATAAAACTCACTACAGAAATAGAACAATACAAGAGTGAGAAAAAAATTTTAATAACAAAATTTCAGATAAAAAGTTGAACTGGTTAAGATATTTCCCTTACCAGAAGAGAATATGAAGACAAACACCCAGCGAGGCCTTCCACATATATAAATGGTTCTTTTGGCTGATGGGCGACCACGAATAACAGGCCTGGAAGTTTTTAGATGGTTAGAAGGATGTAGCTCACACCATTAGTTGGGAAAAGGCTTACTCAACTAAATTGATTAAAAGAAGCAGCGGTATTAAATGTTTGCAATTACAAGAAGAGCAGCACGCTAACAGCCTAACACAAGCAGCAATGCAAGCTTGCTGTGCTGCTTGCTGCAGCAACGCAAGCTTGCTGCTGCGTTGCTGCTTGCTTGCTTCAACAAGCAGCAGCAACTTGCTGCTTGCTTGCTGCTTGTTGAAGCAACAAGCTTGCTGTGCTGCTGCACGCAGCAGCAACGAGCAGCTTTGCGTTGCTGCTACGCAAGTTTGCGTTGGCGGAGTTGGATACATACCAAGAGAAGAGATCGATGGCGAGAGAGAGAACGACCAACAGGTGAGGTCGGCCGCAACGAGAGAGCAGGACCAAGAGAAGAGATCGATGGTGGTGGGGCGAACGACCAAGAGGAGATCGGTGGCGGTGGCGAATGACCAAGAGGAGATCGGTGGTGGTGGCGAACGACCAAGAGGAGATCGATGGCAAGAGAGAGAGAGAGAGGAGCCACGATGAACAACCAAAGAGAGAGGAGGGGAAATAGAGAACGAGAGGGGGAAATAAGGTTGGAACAAGTCGCACACGACCTAAGCGGTCCAGGTCGCGCGCGACCCAGGCGGCCGCCTAGGCGGCGCCACAGCTCGATTAGTCGGGCATGGCGCACAGGGCTGCCGACTAGCCCTAATTCGCCGCGGCAGGTGGCCGCTCAGCACCTAGGCGGCCGCCTAGGCCGATTTTTCGAACACTGCTATTGGGAGAAGCATATTTTTTTGTATTTTATCTCAATCTTGTGAGAGCTTCTCAACTGAGCTTAAATTGTAAGGCCCTGTTCTTTTTGCTATTTTTAGGCTGTTTTTAATTTTGCAAAATAGTAAAAACGTGTTTAGTTTATATTTTAAAAAACGCATTTTTGAAAATAAGGAAAAATTTTGTAAAGAAAACTCAAAAAAACAAGAAGTTGTTTTGGCTATTTTCATCTCAAACACACTCAAAATTTTCAAAACACGAAAAACGCTGTAGACATAAAGAACACGTTTTCATCAATCTCAAAATACAAAACTGAAAATAAATTCAAAACTCAAAATTAAAATTGAAACACGAAGAGAACAACCCCTAATCTTCTTATATCTTGTTATGGTTACGCCTAATCTTGAAAAGGCAAGAGGTTGTGTCTGATTCTTTGAAAAGGAGGTTATGTCTGATTCTGTAAAAGGCAGTGGTTTTGGTTGAGCCTTTAAAAATCGATTATATTGGTTACTGTTGAACTAGTTAAAAGCAAAGGTTACAGCTACACCTGTGAAAACTTGAGATTATAGTTGAGCTTGAAAAGGCTAAGTGGATTGCTAAGTCCTTGGTAAGAAGCCAATGAAGTGGAGTAGACTTATTGGTCGAACCATTATAATTTTGTTGTGTGCATTGCATTCTTTCTTTCATTTTAGCACTATTTTTCTTTTTATATCAGGAATTATTTTTAGCAATCTGAAATCAGTTTTTTCATTCTTCAGCAAAGGCTTTCTAAATCTTAAAAAGGATAAGATTTCTTGTATTAAATCTATTTTATAGTTATCAGTTTATGACAAGGATTTATTTAAAGCATTAGTTTGTAAAAGTCCAAACTATTTTTCTTAAAGTCCTTTTAAATCAAGAAAAATTCTTTAAAACCTAATTCACCCCTTTCTTGGGTGTCTATCAATTCTTTCATACACTTATGCTCCTACAATGGGATGCTTCACATCACAACAAATTACCAAATATGATCAAACCCAAGTCCCAAATTTGATCAATCCCAATAGAAAATCAAACCCAAAATCTGATGAGTTTAATCTGCTGGACGGAGAAAGTAGAGGAGAGAGGGACATTGGGAAGGTAGTTTTGGGTTTGATGGTGGCAGAAGGCGATGACAAAGGGTTGATGGCAAGAATGAGAGAGTAAAGGTGAATGGTATGCTAGCATTCAAATTTTGACAACAAAGGAGTGAGAGGTTCGTGATGGCAATGATGGTGATTAAGGACGATGGTGGTTTTGGTTGCAAAAAATATGAGGGAGAAGGAGAGGTTGGAAGATAGAAAAAGGACCAGAGATGTTGTGCCTGTGGAGGTGCTTAGGTGAATGGTGGTGGTGTCACTTGAGTAATTGACAGTGACAAGAAGTTGGAGGAGGAGATGATGGTGATGGACAATGGATTCGAGAGTGGGTAGTGGTTCAATGTCGTGAGGATGGAGACGACAAGGAGGACAAGCGAGAGAGAGAGAGAGAGAGAGAGTATTTGTTGTTGTTTGAATACAACAATTGAAATTTGTTTGTCGAGGAAGCTTAGCAAAAGGTCGGCAGGGCCAGGTGAGATGGAGGAGCAAGGTTGTGGTTAGAGAAGTCTACGGCAGGGTTGCTCGGGGCAAGGCTTGATCCATTGTTTGAAAGAGCAAGGTGGTCTTGAGGAATTACCTGGCAAGAGTATCCCGAAAAGTCTGCATCCAAGAAGTCTCCAGAGGAACTAGTGTGCCCTAAAGAAGTGTCACCAGAAGAGCTTTGTGTGGAAGAAATGGTTCGGTCGAGTCTCCGTTGTCCAGGATAGTTCATGTGTGCTTGAAGTAGTAGTCTGCAAGGTAAAAGTAGGTTAGAAGGCACGCGGGGATTTCTCCTACGCAGGCCTTCCGATGCTTAAGTTAGGTGTTTCCATGGTGGAAAATATATGTAGATACGGTGCAAGTGAAATATGCAGTTGGTGTAGATGGAGTGTAAAGGTTCTCTTGAAGAATTATGTGAAAGAGTTGTTCGGGCTAGTTGAAGAGTCGGGAAAAAAGATCTAGAAGATGAAAGGTCAGGGGATATTTATCGGTTGATGATTAGGACACATGATGCATGTGCAGGGGATGTGTAGTTCTCCTAGGCACACGAGGTTGTCTAGGGTTAAGCTTAGAAGGACCCTAGTGAGAACCTTCCTTGGGGGGAATGGTCCCTCAGAGGAAGGAGGCCTGAAGAAGGGTAGGCCACATGAGGAACATCATGGGGTAAAGCAATGCGGGAAACGGGTTTCCCTCAGGACTTTGGATTACTTGATTGGGTGATGCTCGAATGCGAACCAAGTCTTCGAAGGACTACCCCCGAAGAACACTTATGGGAGAAGGCCTTCTCTTGGGAACGAATGCCCTTTCCCGGGGGGATCTCCCTAGAGACTTCTCCAAGGGAATTGCCATGGAGGGTAGGTCACAACAATGGCTCCTTACTCTTGTCTTTGACTGAAAGTCAAAGGAAAAAGTAGACACACCGGGGAGTTGCCTCGAAGAAGTCGGGACTTGCTTTGGGCTCTTGTGAAAGAACTCACTCAGAAGGATACCTTAAGAGATTTGAGTCCCCCAAAGTGTCCATACACTTTTAATGCGAAAGAGCCTGGCTGGTTGTCGAAGAGTTGTTGGGCTTTGGGCTCACAAAAGACTTATCGGGCATCAAATTCGCGGAAGACCAGGGCATTTTGCGGCTTGAAGAGTTGTGCGCACATTGATTGCTGGTCGATTCGCATTTCCGAGTTTTCGTCTATAAATATTGGGAGGGTGACCCCCTGTGGATCCCACTGACTTTTTCCGTGCACCTGAAGGTCTTGCACTTGAGTGTCTCCATGAAGGATCACTTCCGAAGAGCTTTCGACAGCCCTAAAGACTCTACTTGCTTCATCCATTGACCTAGCGTCGGTGTGTTGAAGTCATTCGCTTTTGAAGAACTTCCAATGAAGTTAACTGCAATCTTAACCTCATTTTTCTCTATGCTTGGCCTTTGAAGAACTTCCATGTGAATTAGCTGCCCGAGAGTGTCCCTTGCCGAGGCCAGTTTAGATAAGGCGTCAGTGTGTTGATTGAGGGCGCAGTAGATTTGCACAAGCTGGAAGTCAGTGAAGGAGCAGGCCAGCCCACATAATTTTTGAAGATACTACACCAATTATATGTACCTTGCAATTGTTGAACCACGAGCTGAGAATCACTATGGGCTATGATTTTTTGGGCTTCAAGCTTCTTGGTGATGTTTAGGTCAACAATAAGGGCTTCATACTCCACGATGTTGTTGGAACTTGGGAAGGTGAATTGCAAGGAGTACTTGAGCATTATCCTCAGGAGATATAATCACAACACCAGCCCATTTCCTTGAATGTTTGAGACTCCATCAACAAACAACATCCACTCGGGACCAGGCATTGTCGCTGAGACCAGAGTATGGGCGCATTCCATGATTAAGTCTGCCAGCGCTTGTCCCTTGATGGCTTTTCGAGGCTCGAAATGTATATCATACTTGCCAAGCTTGATGGCCTACTTGGTTAGTCTACCTGAACAATCTGGTCGTCGAAGGATTTGGTGCAAGGGTTGATCGGCGAGCACAATGGTTGTATGAGATTGGAAGTAAAGTCTTAGTTTCCTTGCTACCACAATAAGAGCAAGAGCCACCTTCTTGGCATTTCAACCCTTTGTAAGACTTTGCTAACATAGTATATGGGTTGATTTGTCTGCTTAGTCTTCTTCAATAACAAATCACTAACCCTAGTCTCTGGTCAGGTTAATAGTGGGATTTCCTTAAGGTAGCTCTTCAAGGTTTGGAAAGCTTGTTCACAATTTGCATTCTATTGAAAGTGCTTCCTACCTTTAAGGACTAGGAAGAATGGCAGGCTTTTCTCAGCAAACTTGGAGAGGAATTAGTTGAGAGCTACAAGGTGAGGGAGGTTGCATGTCCATGATGGCTTTGATCTTTTAAGGTTTGGCTTCGATCCCTTGCTGTGTTATTAACCCAAGAATTTGCCTGAGTAGACACCAAAGGCATGCTTGTTGGGTTTGAGTTGCATGTTGGATTGCTGACGAACTGCGAATACTCAAGCGATCTTTTTAAAATAAGGTTTGTCTTGGCAAGTCTTCACTTTCATATCATTAACGTAGGCTTTCGTGGTGGTCTCCAACAAGTCCTTGAACACTTTATTAACCATCCGTTGACATATGGCCTTAGCATTCTTCAACTCGAAAGGCATAACATTGTAGTAGTAGGTTCCCTTTTTGGTGATGAAGGATGTTTTCTCGGCGTCAGGTGGGTACCTGCTGATTTGGTGGTAGTTTGAGAAGGTGTCAAGAAAGCTTAGTATTTCATGGCTTGATGTTTCATCCGCTATTCGATCAATCTGGGGCAAAGGATAGAAATCCTTCAAGCAAGCTTTATTCAAGTTAATGAAGTCTACACAGACACACCACCTTCCATCATGCTTCTTTATCATTACCACATTGGCGAGCCAATCCTCATGAATGAATCTAGCCTATAAGAGCTTATTCACCTCTTTTTCGAGGACTCGTAGCCTGTTAGATGCGATATTGCTTTTCTTTTGTTTGAGGAGCTTTGCTCTAGGCTTGATATTTAAATGGTTGGAGGTCCACTTGAGGGTCAATGTCAACCATGTTAATAGGTCTCCATGTGAAGATATCGGTGTTGGAGCGCAAGCAGTAGACAATCTCTTGCCTTTCCTGAGGTGACAGTTGGCTCTCCACATACACCAGTTTCTCTTCATTATCTTCATGTAGCTTCATTGCCTCCAAGGCTTCAATTGGATGGGGCTTTGTTGTGGCTTGTTCGGAGATGGAGAGTGTTTCAGCAATAGTAACAGCCACCTCCTTGCCTCTGGAGCCCTTAGTAGATGAGACATAACAAACACGAGCTTTCTTTTGGTCGCCTCGTACTTGGCCCACCCTATTGGGAGTTTGGAACTTCATCAAATAGATATCCTGGGTGGATGATAACCTGCATGTTATTGATAAGTGATCTTCCCAAATGAAATTACAAGGGGTGGACAACGTTTTTATTACCATGAAGTTGACCTGGCGGGTGGTGTTTTGGGGGGTGTGTGCCCAAAGTTATTGGCAACTGTACAAAACCTACAACAGGTACCGCCTCACCCGTAAAGTTTTATAATGGAGAGGAGACGGGTTTGAGTTTGCCATAGGCAATGTGCATCTGCTGAAACAGTTCCAATAAATCAAATTGATGGAACTGCTGCTGTTTACAAGAATCTGCTATATGGGATGTTTGGCAATCACAACAGAAATGACCAGGGGGTTGTCATGTGGCATCAAGATATTTTCCTAATCCGTAGGAGTAAAGGTGATGGGCTCTTCATCGGGTGCCACATGAGCCACTGAGTTCATGTGGAGGGCTTGACATGCATATGGCTTCCTTCCTAACGATGAATCACTAGCTAGGGTTTCACCTCCAGAAATCATGTGGATACGTTCCTGTGTTGGTTCGTTGTCAATGGGGTCCCCGAGGTCTCTTCCCTTTGTTGTGGTTGCTGGTCTCCTTGCTGTGAGTTGCCATCATTATTATTATTATCACTCTTGACTGCCACGATTAGTTCTGGGAGGCCTTCCTTGCTGCTGTTGATTATTTGGTCGCAGACCCCCTCCTGCTGTCTTGGGGCTGCCTTGGACCATCAACTATGAATCGGTCCAATTTGCCTTTCCTTTTTAACTGCTCAATTTGGTCTCAAAGACTGTGACAAACCTCTGTCGAGTGGCCAATGCAGTGATGAAATCTGCAATAGGCTTTGGTATCCTTGCCCCTTTATTGAAAGGAGAGGGAAAATTAATCATCCCTGTGTGCCCCACAGTAGAAAGGATAGAAGTACAGGGTCTGAGAGAGGAGTGTACTTTTGGAACTTGCCCTGGCGAAATCATCGGGTCTTCAGTTCTTCGTCTCATGTCTCCTAGGCCTTTCACTTAATGGCCTCTCTCTCTTCTTGTCTTTGTCTTGGGTCACGTCAAAGGTATGTAAAATCTTCATTTGAACCATAGACTTATTAGTGTGAGTAAACAGTTCGGCCAGTGACGCTAGCTGATCATAGGCCAAAGACTCCTTGAGTGGCATAAAGGTGGTGCCTTGAAGCAACGCCGTGATTGCCATGCCTACTTGTAACTCATGAACTTCCAAAGTAGCATTTTGAAAGCTGTTAATGTACTACCTAAGTGACTCGTTGGGCTTTTGGCGAATGTTGAGCAAGTAGGTAGGATCCTTCTTCTTGGGGGCATTGATAATAAAGGCTGTTATAAACTCCTACTGCAGCTGCTCAAATGAAGAAATGGTCCCATGTGGTAGCTCACTAAACCAAGCATGGGCGTACTCAGTTAGGGACAGGGCAAAAGCGTAGTACATGGTGGTATCGTCCCATCTGTGAAGGAAAGCCAAGGATTCATAGTGCAGTATATGATAATTGGAATTTCTCCTTACTGAATATATAGGCAGCTGCGTGAGCTTGAATCTTGAAGGGGGCAGGTGCCTTAACAACTCGGCAAAGAAGGCAATTCTTTGCTGGTGCATCTCACTATAAGCTGTCATAGCCTTCTTGCTCGCGTATTTCCTCAACGAGCCTCAGTACCTCTAACCCCAAAGCAGTTTCATGAGTGGGTACTTGGTAGGATTCTCACACCAAATTCTAAGCACGTTTGGGGGAAGTGGTGCTTTCAACGGTTTCTTCATGAAAAACGCCTTTTCCATTGTTCCTTCGCCTCTCCATATACAATTCTTTAGGCATGGGTATTCAAGGTCGTTGTCCATGTGGGGGTGGAGGTGGCATAGGCATTTGCCTCAGAGGAT
Source organism: Diospyros kaki (assembly GCA_036245055.1). Lineage (NCBI taxonomy): Eukaryota > Viridiplantae > Streptophyta > Magnoliopsida > Ericales > Ebenaceae > Diospyros > Diospyros kaki. The sequence goes on along the minus strand of BSEG01000011.1, from coordinate 10,909,199 downwards.
GTCTTAGAGGATCATTGTGAATTCCTCCAGAAGTCATGTTTCTTGAGGGAAGTTCAGCAGTGGGCAAGATAGTGCACAACAAGTTAGTGAGGTGCTTTAGGGTTCTTGAACTCTCCTCGTGGTCCTTTCTTAGATCATCATACTTTCTTTCTAGCTCCCGATACTCCATGACAGAAAGTGTGAGGGGCACCTTCACTCCTGAAGTTCTTGGAATTCTCACTTGGGTTGGCATGTTTCCCCTAAGGGCAGTGGAATAGCTCGGGGACTGCAAATCCCGAAGGTGGTCGGGGACAAGAACTGGCCAAGAAAAAGGCCTTTGCTGTCTAGGAGAACGTCCAAGTTATGCGGGGGAAGGTTGCCCTGAAGAGTTGTGCTCAATAGACCAACCCTATTTTGGAGAGTACTATTAGCTGGTCTCTGGGTCTCTCTATGTTTGTTGAAAGGACTTGCTACATGTTTAGATGCTTGCTGCCCTGCAGAGATAATTGAGGGATGATCCCTAGGGTGAGCCTTCCATTGTTTGGGAGGACTTGCATGAGCTTTGGTGGCTTTGGGTTGTGATGGTTCTCTAGCTCGAATAGACCTTGTCCTTCTCGCCATTATATCAGACCTTTTGTTCGTTTCCACAGAGGGCGCCAAATTGTTGTTGTTTGAATACAACAATTGAAATTTGTTTGTCGAGAAAGCTTAGCAAGAGGTCGGCAGGGCCAGGTGAGATGGAGGAGCAAAGTTGTGGTCGGAGAAGTCTATGGTAGGGTTGCCTGAGGCAAGGCTTGATCCGTTGTCTGGGAGAACAAAGTGGCCCTGAGGAATTGCCCGATAGGAGTGTCACAAAAAGTTCGCATCGAAGAAGTCTTTGAGGGAACTAGTGTGCCCTGAACAAGTGTGACCGGAAGAGTTCTATGCAGAAGAAGTGGTTCAGGCGAGTCTTCGTTGTTCGAGAGAGAGTTGATGTGTGCCCGAAGAAGTAATCTACAAGGTAGATGCAAGTCAGAAGGCACGGAGGGATTTCTCCTGCCTAGACCCTCCAATGCTTAAGTTAAGTGTTGGGATAATTTTATCCCATGGTCAATGTAATGCCAAGCACAAGATTAATTGGCCAAATGGTATGGGAAAAAAGTATCGACACCCATAACGATGGGCACTATTGGTGGTTATGCACTAAGTTTTAACATTTATTCGTATAGGGATCAGTTTTTAATTCAAGTTTTGATTCTAGTCTTATTTGATTGTAGGATTTGAGACACAACCTAGTGAGAGACATACTTAGATTTGTATGTACGTGTTCATAGGCAACTACTATTGTTATGCTATGAAAAAGTTTATGTTCTTTACATGCATTGGAAACTATACCATAGTAATATTTGACTATTTGTATAGGTACACTCTAATAATGAAACCAATGGTTTTATTCATAAACTGTTTTAAATCCATTGGGAAAAAAAAAATGAGAAGTTGTTTTATATCTGTGCATGATATATATTATGTGCCAAGCCCGGATAAAGGAGGAGGGTTGTGTTAGGTAGCCGACAGCCAACGTAAAACTTAGTCGGATCCAAAACATGAACTCTAGACAAATTATGAAAAAACGTTTGGGCGTGGGCGTAACCCTTCATAGCGACGCGCTACACTGTCCCCGTGTAGTGACAAGTGAGCTAGGGCCGCTGCATCGGCGCCCGGATGTAGTGATAAATGAGCAAGGGTTCCCGCATTTGCTTGGACGGATGTGGGTAAAGAAGTTAGTCCAAAATCAAAATCAACATCAAAACCAAAACCAAAATCAAAATCAAAATCAAAACCAAAATCAAAATCAGAACCAAAATCAAAATAAAAAACAAAATCAAATTCAAAGTCAAGGCCAAAAACAAAATCAAATCCAAAGTCAAGGACAAAAACAAAATCATAGATTAAGGATTGGGTCATGGAACATAGGAACATTAACAGGCAAAGCTATGGAAGTGGTGGATGTGATGATTAGGAGAAAAATTAATATTATGTGCCTTCAAGAGACGAGATGGGTAGGGAAAAAAGCAAAAACTTTATCAGAAGCTGGATATAAACTATGGTACACAGGAACTGATCGAGCGAAAAATGGAGTGGGGATTATTATGGATAAAAGCTTAATAGATGAGGTAGTGGATGTAAAGAGAATAGGGGATAGGATATTTATGGTGAAGATTAGTCTAGGAAGAATAACTATGAATATCTTTAGTACATATGCACCACAAGCGGGGTTAGGTGATGAGATAAAAGCAAAATTCTGGGAGGACCTAGAGGGACTCATACAAATGATACCAAGAGGAGAGAAAGTGGTTATAGGAGGTGACTTAAATGGGCACGTGGGTAGAGACGGAAACGGATATAGAGAGGTACATGGAGGGTATGGATTCGGGGAAATTAATAATGAGGGTAAATCTATCCTAGATTTTGCTATGGCATATGGGCTCTTTATAACCAATACGAGGTTCAAAAAACGGGACGAACACTTAATCACATATAAAAATATCAGCTCAAGCACCCAAATAGATTACTTCCTCATGAGACAGGAGGATCGGTTATGTTGTAGGGATTGTAAGGTAATACCGGGAGAGTGTTTGACTACTCAACATAGACTTCTAGTACTTGACGTCCAAGTAAGAAATTGGAAGAGAAAAAACCATATAAAACAAAATCCAAGAATCAGGTGGTGGAATTTAAAAGGGGAGAAACAACTAATCTTCAAAGAAAAATTAAGGGGTAGAAGGGAATGGAATGGAGAAAGACAAACAAACCAAATGTGGAAAGAAATGGCTAATGCTCTGAGAAGCACGGCAAAGGTAGTCCTTGGAGAGACAAATGGTAGAGCCCCTAACCTTAAGGAGTCTTGGTGGTGGAATGAAGATGTACAATTGAAAATTAAAAATAAGAAAGCTTGCTATAAGGCGGTATATCAATGCAACAATGAAGAAAATCAAAAAAATTATAAAGAAGCAAAAAAGACAGCAAAAAGAGCTGTTAGTGAAGCAAGGTCAAAAGCATATGAGAATCTATATAAACGACTAGATACAAAAGATGGAGAAAGGGATATATATAAATTAGCTAAAGCAAGAGAAAGAAAAACACGGGATTTAAATAAAGTGAAATGCATAAAAGATGACAATCAAAATGTTTTAGTAAATGAGGGAGCGATTAAGGAGAGATGGAAGGAGTATTTCACAAAATTATTCAATGATGGTGGTGACACAAGAGTTAGGTTGGGACATCTTAGTAACTCCGAAGGGAATGTGAGCTACACGTTCTATCGACGCATAAGTTCAAATGAAATAAGGCAAGCTTTAAAAAAGATGAAAAATCATAAGGCAGTGGGACCAGATAATATACCAATAGAAGCATGAAAATGCATGGGAGAAGAGGGCATCTCCTGGCTAACACAACTATTTAACGCGATTCTTAAATCAAAAAGATGCCAGATGAGTGGAGGAAGAGTACTTTGGTTCCTATATACAAGAACAAAGGAGATGTTCAAAACTGTGAAAATTATAGAGGAATTAAGTTAATGAGTCATACCATGAAACTCTGGGAGAGAGTAATAGAGCAGAGACTTAGAAAAGAAACAAATGTGTCAGAAAATCAGTTTGGTTTCATGCCTGACAGGTCAACAATGGAAGCTATATATTTACTGAGGCGTCTAATGGAAAGGTATCGGGATCATCAGAAGGACCTACATATGGTGTTTATAGATTTAGAAAAGGCCTATGATAGGGTCCCTAGAGAAGTATTATGGAGGGTTTTAGAGAAGAAAAGAGTCAAAATAGCCTATATATAAGCCCTTAAGGACATGTATCATGGTGTAGAGACAAGAGTCAGAACATGCGGAGGGGATACTGAACCATTTACAACTACAATAGGACTGCATCAAGGTTCTGCACTAAGTCCATACTTATTTGCCTTAGTAATGGATGAACTCACTAAAGATATTCAGACAGATGTGCCATGGTGTATGCTATTTGCAGACGACATAGTGTTGGTGGATGAAACAAAAGAAGGAGTGAACACTAAGCTTGAGTTGTGGAGAAACAATTTAGAATCTAAGGGATTTAAATTAAGTAGAAAGAAAACAGAATATATGGAATGCAAATTTAGTAAAAATGCAAGAGTAGATGATATTATAATAAAATTAGAAGACCAAATCTTACAAAGAAAAGATCATTTTCGATATTTGGGATCAGTGATTCAAAAAGATGGAGAAATTCACGAGGATGTCGCACATAGAATTAAGGCAGGTTGGCTAAAATGGAGAAATGCATCGGGAGTGTTATGTGATGGTAAAATCCCATTAAAATTGAAAGGAAAATTTTATAGGAGAGCTATAAGACCAGTTTTGTTGTATGGCTCAGAATGTTGGGCAGTCAAATACCAACATGAGCAAAAGACGAGTGTAGCGGAGATGAGGATGTTAAGATGGATGTGCGGACATACAAGAAAGGATAAAATTAGAAATGAAGTTATTCGTAATAAGGTAGGAGTAGTGCCAATCGAGGAGAAGATGAGAGAGACTAGACTAAGATGGTTTGGTCATGTGAGAAGGAGACTAAGAGACGCTCCTGTGAGGAGAGTTGATGAAATGGAACAATTAATCACAAAAAGAGGTAGAGGTAGACCCAAGAAGACTTTGGGAGAGACATTAAAGTTCGATATGAAGTATATGGATTTAAATGAAGATATGACAAACGATAGAGATACATGGAAGTCTAGAATTCATGTAGCCGACCCCACATAGTGGGATAAAGGCTGGATATGTTGTTGTTGTTGTTGCAAGTTATATGTGAAGATTTTGGCACAACCTAGTCTGTAAGACATTATGTTTTTTACTTTGCATATGGGACTAGTAATTGAGGACACTGCATGCTTACAACAGGGATCTGTGGGCTAGCATGTATGTGATATACCTAAGTTATACATGTTTTAACAGTTCTCTTGTTATATGAGATCGCAGTTTTACATGTTCAATCGAATGTGTGATTGTTTTACATGATTATATGACTTCTAAAACTTGCATTAACGGATATGTTGAATTATATATAAACTGTTATTTATCTTTCACATGTTGCACATGGCATAAAATTTTATATCTTCTCTTAGTGGACATGAGATGCTTTTTGTTAGTTGACCCCAGGGCTCATATGGTTGATAAAAACATTTTTTCCGGTTTTGGCTCAGTGATGTCATGTCTCTGGTTTAGTCATCCAGTCTCATTAGTTTTGAGTACATTCATTCTCTAGACACGATCTGTGTGGACAGAGTCCAAGTTAATTATTTCTTCTTTTTGTCATTATATGAATTTTTGTTCCATATGAAAGGATTGGATTTAATTATAATTATGTTATTAGAGTTAAGACAAAAGTAAATGATATTGGATACTGAATATGAGACTATTCAACAGGATATTTCGGTGCCTACACATGTAATATAATGAGTAACATTGTACATGTGGCTTGTTGATTTCAAGGGTTTAGGTTGCCCTAGCATTGGGATCAATGCCAGTCACGGAACCCACTTTCTAGGTTGTGACCATGCTCTTAATTCTAAAGTTGAGAGCATCATGTTGGTTCCAACCTTTCCTTCCTTGCACTGATTATTGTAACCGAAATTATTTTTCTCCCCCCTCATCACGCTATAAATGTATTTTCTGGCTGCCCTTTCATTATCAGGTTCCACTGGTGTGTTTGGCGTCTTAATGATCAATGCAAGATTTTATTTACCAAGTATTTTTAATCAAGTAGCTCAGAAGTAGCTATTAGACAAGTTAAAACTTTATGTTGCTTAATTCTCAATTAAAATGTTGGGAAGGATTTCTGAAACATGTATCCATAATGCCAAGTTCGTATGATTCAGCAGATTATATGTCTTCCTTAATGGATCCCTCTATGGCCCCCATTTCATTAATACTGGATGTCTCAATCCATATTTTGCAGGAGATTCCATGGCCTATTTGGCAACTGCTGAAGCTTGTGATTCCAATGCAGCGCTGCTTGCCAGTGGTGATCTGCGATGTCTGCAACCCATCTTCCAGATTTTTGGGCAGCGTCAGGCCTTCTCAGGTCCAATTGTGACCCTCAAGGTTTTTGAAGATAATGTGCTGGTGAGGGAGCTTCTGGAAAGCAAAGGTGACGGGAGAGTTCTAGTTATAGACGGAGGAGGAAGCATGAGATGCGCCTTGGTGGGAGGGAATTTAGGGCAACTGGCCCAGAATATGGGGTGGGCGGGTATCGTAGTCAATGGCTGCATTAGAGATGTGGATGAGATTAATGGCTGTGATATTGGGGTCAGAGCTTTGGCATCCCATCCCCAGAAATCGAACAAAAAGGGCTTTGGTGAAAAGCACGTCCCCATTTATGTTGCAGGAACCTTGATCCGAGATGGTGAATGGTTGTATGCAGATAGTGATGGAATTCTTGTTTCAAAAACAGAGCTCTCCATCTGAACCGGCAGTAATAGTTGTTATGGGCTGAATTCATCCTCCTGTTTAGTAAGAGGAGCCATTGAAAACGAACATAGGAAATGTAATCGTTTTCCCCTGACATTGCTACGCCAATGTATTCAGTTATCCCATTTATTGTTGGAGAATCCATCAATATACAGCACTGTCTTGATTCTTGACCTCCCCTCCGCCCAGAATCTTTACACATGACGTGCACTTGCTAAAAAGCTTCTTCCTCTGTTGAATAGCGATAGACAGCAAGTAGATGGAGAAGATTGAAATTCGACCAAACCGGATAGATTGGATAGAACCCAGAGCTGGGCTTCATAGATGACATAAAGATGAACCCTTAGGATTTAATCTTGTCAAAAACCAAATTAGAAATTATTTGAGTCCAAAATTGGTTGAAATACATGATAAATTGGTGAGTAGTTTACATTAAACGTACATAAAACTCAAACCAACTTAAATTAAGACAAACCGGTTAATGGGTCTTAAAGTGGACATAATTGAAGAACATGGTGATGGCTTTGAATTTTGATATCAATAAAAAACAATTAAACTTGAAAGATTGCAAAAATAAATATCGAAATGCGACAAACTTATGAAGATGACTTTGGATTTGAATTTTGGACAAGCAAATTTGAAATCGACCAAACCTATTGATGAATCATACACAGGACATGTATAAGGGAAAAACATGACCTTGGGTCATACACAGGACATGTAGAAGGTAAAAACATTACCTTTGGTCTGTATTCCCGATCCTTAATAAGAAAGATATAGGAAGTAAAAGAATTAAAAAAAAAAAAATTGAACTTGAATAAAAAAATTGCACGCATAATCATATTGCTATAATCAAATTATTGTAGAAGATCAAGATCAAGATTGATTAAGATTGATTACAAGACAATCAAGGGTCGGATAATTGGCTAGATTCGATGGAGTTCTAGTGAGAAATTGACAAAGATGCACGACATTGGGAAATTGAAAATATAAGTTCTTAAACTATGAAAAAGAAGATATTTAGGCTTGCTGTTGAGGATCCCAATGAGAGAGAGAGAGAGAGAGAGATTGGAGGAGTTTTGGTGGCCCGAGGGGCAGAATTCGACGAGCTAGTGGTAGGTGACAATGATGCATAGTTGTTTGATTGCTTTCAAACATTTTTGATAATAGGAAAGAGATAATGGTTGTAATACCTTAAGAGCCCAGAAAATAGTAATATATATCGAGGATAAGTAAGGAAGGAAACAATACCAGTTGTATATTTTTTGGGCTGAATGTAGGTAAAGAACTTCTGAGTTAAGCGTGCTTGATCTGGAAAAGCTTAAGGATGGGTGACCCCTAGGAAGTTCGTATAAGCCCATCAGGGTAAATTGTTCCGGTCCTTTCTATCGCTTGATGCAGGATATTACAAGTGGTATCAGAGCTGACCCTTGGTGAAGGAAGTCCGATCAGGGCGGGGAGTGGCATCGGGGCGTGAGGGCCTGTACAAGGAGCGGCTCCTGACAAGCTTCTAAGATGGCAACCTCCAAAGAGGAGAAGATTTAGGACTAGTTGTAAGCTAAGTAGCACGAAAACGAAAAACGATACATTTCTGAAATGAAACAGAAACGCTGAAACGACATTTTTTAAAAAATGTAGGAAACTAAAATGCGAGGTAAACTGTAAATTTAAAAAATATAGGAGATTTTTTGTAAATATAATTTTTAATATAAAAATTATACAAAATAATTCAAATATAATACAAATAAACATAAGTTCAATAATATATTCAAACAAATATAAACATAAATTTCACTATGCATTCAAACAATTATCAACAATATTTTAAAGTTCTATTATCCTTACACAACTTAGTAATTAAAAATAAATAGTAAATTTAAATAACAAAATCAAACCTAATACAATTTATAAAAGTTCATTCAGTTTATCATTCTTTGTCTCTATTAACATCTTCATAAAAAAAAAAAACAAACTCCAACTCTGGTTCATCTAAGGAGAGATTAGCAAACTCAAGAACACCCACATCTTCCATACTCCCAAATTCATCTCCGCCTACATCCCATATCTTTGTCTTTTTGTCATAATATTAGAAGGTGTTCCTTGATAAAAGACAAAGATTGTTTTGAATAAAGACTAAATCCTCTGCACGTTTTGGAGATAGTTTATTCCTTCTAAATGAATGAAAGAAGGAATAAGTACTCCAATTCCTTTCACAACAAAAGGAAGAAGTAGGTTGGCCAAGCACTTTAAAAGCTAACTTTTGAAGCAAAGGAGCATGTGAACCATAGCATGCCCACTACTTTCTAGGTTCCCTATCATACTTGTTCTTGATAGAATCTAGATTTCCAAATGGCCCACTTTCAAAAGAAAAATTAGCAAACTCATCATCAATATTAGCACGCTCATCTGGATTAGGAAAAAGTCTCCTAAAACACTTCATTCTTTGTGTGGAGACTTCCGCATTCATATGTGGAGCCATTCTACCTTCTTTTTCTTCAAGTCATTTGTAACACCCCGCCTCGCCAAGCGTGTCACTATAAGGGTATTTTCAGGAATCTTTTTTTTTTTTCAAGTTCATCACGCACGGTGATTTCAAGAACAATCTACATATGCAGATATCGAATCTCGAAAACCCCAGCCTTGCCCGTTTAACTAACAAGATCAATAATCTTAACAACTAAACGAGACATATCATAATGCAGTGGAAACAATAACATTAATACCGTGGCCTACCATGAGTTCCATACAAGGTGTTCCAACATCGAAACACTTATTACAAACTACCAAATGATAACAATATTATCATACTATCGTTCATACACATCCAAATACATACTAAAGCTTCCAAATGATACCATAACTAGCAAGCTAAACACCGTTGCTCTCAATTGGCCACGTCCTCGCCCTCGTAGCAGTCCCTAGCTGGAACGTTTGAATGTTCTAGGGGCATAAACCAGATTAGATGATAAAACATCTAAGTGATGACATGAAACAGTTTACGATACATGAAAGACACACGAGCACGGCATACTCAGACAACAACATGCAACATGTCTAACTTGAGAAATCTCCCTGACATACTCAACCTCCCGCAGAAAAATCGTTCCACACACTGTTGGGGTTGACCTTGTCATGGCATACTTAATCTTTGAGTGCCCTACCGTGTCACTTGATCACCAGCCCCGGGTGCCCTATCGTGTCACCCGATCACCAAGATTAACCTTGCCCCATTCTCAAGAAGACCCCATCCCGTCCCACACGGACACAACACCGACATGAATATCAATATCCCGATGATATGAAAATCACATGCCATGCACCGACTCTTTTATAAGAAAAAACAGTTGATGCAATTTCCTACATAATCAGTATGCAAATGATGCCATATATACATAAATAAAACGCATAAGCATAGCATCCCGAGTTCTGGTGAGATCGCTCACCTGAACTCACTACACTCACACCAAGACATTTCCAAAACAAGGGTAAAACTAAAGTCAGACCACTCACCTCGAACGTGTTCGAATCGCCTCGATCCTCGTGCACTGCCTTGATTTGCGTGCCAAATTCCAAATACTTGAACCTAAATGCAACCTCGAGCCAAAATATTCCCTAAACACCATAATTAATTAAGGAAGCATTAAAGTCTATTTTTCTCAATTTTTTCATAATTTCCTCTATTTTCTCCCAATTTTCACCTTGATAATTCCAAAATAATTATCTCCTCAAATATTTTCTCAAATATTTCAACATGATAAATCCTAAAATAAATAAATAAAAATACTGGAATTGGAATTATCGAATTTCCCCTTGCCACGCACCCTCATGCGCCCAGCGCGTGGGTGCTAGTGGTGTGTGGTGCGTGCAGCCACGCGCCACTTTCTTCTCCAATTCTCCGGCCGATGACGACGACTCCAATGGCCACGAAAAGGGTATCCCCTTGAAGCCCATGAAGTATCGATCACGATGGTACCATTTTTAGGCTGAAACCTCACCGGAAACCACCCGAAAATGGCAGTAGCAGGCAGCGGCAGGCGGTCCGCCACCCATTCTCGGCCAAGCTTCGAATAGCCTCAAAACTAACCCAAAATACTTCAAAACACTCCCAATCTCTTCTCCTTGATGCAAGGATCAGAAACCCCTTAATCACTCCCTTAAAAACATCCGAAAATGCGATTGATTTGATGCCCCAAAATCTAAAAACCTTGGCCCTTTTTATACCCAAAAACCGATCGGATTTCGGCCAATCAACGCCTATGGCTTGGTCCCCAAGCATCCTAGCACCGATCACTACCTCCCCCAGGTCGCCCTTGGCCATCCCATCGCCGGAGTTGGCCTCCACGAGCAAAGATTTGTGGCACCTGTCTTCTCCCTTCGCGTTCACATTGCCAATTTTCCTAAATTGCATTTTGACCCCTTGATTTCTTTCAATGGCATTTCTGCCCTTTCCTTTGGCCCCCTGAACATTCTAACAATACCACTAAGACCCTCAAGTCTTGTACTATTCATTTCATTCTTGAAACTTTCAAAAAATTATCGTTTTAACCTCCCTCGGGGCAAAATTAAAAAATTATACTTAGGCCCAGCTGGTCGATTTGACCTTAAATCCATTCGATTCAACTTGGAATCACTTAAGGGTTATTCTATACATAAAATATTAGTCGTTAACGCTCTTCGTTGACTTTTCGGATGATCCCTACGTCGATTCGATTTTCCCAGCCCGATTGACAGCTGTACCGAAAACTGTTCCCGATCCAATTTCTTTTATTACTAAAAATCATAATTCGAATCACTCGTCGATACTATACCATTTTCCTTGGTTATCTAGGGTCCGAGGTACTCCCTCCGACTAATTCGGTAGTCCAAAGCTGCGTTAGTATACCTTATAACCTTATTTTTTGATAATTCCACTTATATCCTTTATCAAATACCATCTATAGCCTTAAATCATTCTCAGGTATTACATTCTCTCCCCCTTAATAAATTTCGTCCTCGAAATTTAGTCCGTGATAATTATATCACCAATATTGCTAATGACTGTCAATTGTAATGTCCTAAAAACCATTCCTAGTCCTTAGCAATCATTCATGCCTTACATCTCCATATGGTTTGAGTTTACCAGACTCGTTTCTTTTCTTCCAGAATATCCCATTGTAGCTCTATACTGGTGGCTACACAAATCCCAAAATAGTTTATAAAACCTAATATCACTTAAAATCGAGTCGTCAAAACTTATTTTATTTGACTAGCAGTTCTCCCAACCCACTCTTATGTTAATGCACATGTCATGATCATATAAAGATTGAACTAACTCAGCTGCCATGATGGCATAGAAATTGATAACATTGAACTTACTCAGTTGTCATGATTGCACAGAAATTAATAACATTGAACCTACTCGGTGTACCTTTCTCAATTATCAGTACCTCAATTGCACATTAACTTTAGTAATAATTTCTTAACCCTTTGTGGCTTGTCACACAAATCATCAATGTAGGTTTATCAATAAACATAATTTTTTTTTTATGGCAACCTAATATCCTGGCATGTCGCTATTTTTCTTTCAAACACTGACCATTAATCCTGACCTAAATTGTCCCAACACATTACTCATAATTTCTTTTCAATTCCTTATTCCTCATTACCACAGCCTTCCATAATCACACTATCAACTCGAGCACTTTAGACACATTCGTCATTTGTAGCACCTGAACCTAGTACTGCCAAATGCTCTATCTCAACTAAGCGGTGCTTTCCATATCCATCTTGTGAGAAAAATCTTACTATTAAATCAAACAAGGTTTCTGTCATCCCCGATTCTAGGAGTAGACTTAATCTCGTTCCTTACTAGGCGATATAGTTTTCAAACAACTTCCTTAAATGGAAACCTTTCAAGACAACTTTTGATTCCCATCGGGTCATTGACAACATATAGCATAACTTGAATAGCTTAACCTACTGTCTTACAACCCAAATAAAATTTCCATGGTGGAACTAGAAACTCACGTCTTCCTTTATAACAACTCATTATATGTCTTCTCAAATCATAACACGTCTCTTGGAAGGAAAAACATTTTCATTTACTTATCTACTTATAACCTGTCATATCTTTAGGTTGACTTCGTCCCACTCTAGGGATCAACTTATGTTCTTAAGAGTACCAAAATATATTTACTATCGCTCTAACCTTTTTATATCACTAAAGGTAAGATTCAGGATAACTAAATCAGAGCCAATTGCTCACAATTCCTAGGGTGCGTACTAATAGGCGCACGAAACTAAAAGTTAAATTAATAACTAGAGCTAAATTTCTTTCAAATGCCATATTCGGGAAGCACATTTTCCTAAGCAAGTTCGTAACACATGCCTATATTAGGGATCATTCCATTCTTGGTTAGGACCTACCTCGGCCTATGAACACAATCACAACTCCTAAATTTCTCGAGCGCACTCATCATTTCTTAGTAACCTTAACTTCACGAATTTCTGTCGTGGATGTAATTATCCTAAAAGAATCCTTCACTAATCTCAAACATTATTTCGTCGCTTGAGATTACATTTCCTTCTTCCGATTCTCTTTTGATTATCGACTATCATAATCCACATAACAATTATCCCGCTTAGGTCATCTTCCAATCCTTCAACCTCTTTATAACGGTTAGAGATTCTACCATAATGCTCCAGCCCATAGGAACTTGGACTCTAATCCGTACATAATATCCACATTGTCGCCCAAACCTTGGCATCTGACTGTCTCCACAGTTCAATGTGTTGCTCCGACTCATGGGTGTCACACCCCAAATCGCGAGCCAACCACCAGTCCTCTGCCTTGGTCCCTAGGCTCAGATCCGTTGTTACAGGCTAAGCACCAATGGTGTTATCACTACACTAGAATTCCTCGTTCCATTTCCGAGAGCTATAGTAGTTCTATTAATTCTAGCCCAAATTCCTGATCTCTTAGATTCCTAATCTTTCGTTTCCAGAGTAACACTCAATCGTATCGTGTACCCTTATCCTAACCATTCCTAAGACTTCAGATTTATTTTCCACAATTTAATCTCTTTTACTTTCCAAATTTATCACGCACGTGACCGAGCCTCACTCTCCTAATGCTGCTCTTACAGACGTTCATAATTTGTTAACACTCCAACATCAATTGCATTCCCTTATTAGAAATCCATCCAATTTATCATATTCTAAATTTATACTAGGTTGTCCAACCGTATTCTCGTTACTGCCGTATGCTTAATCTATCACAAAACTGGCTTAGAAGTTCCATACTCCTTATATGTTTCTAACATCTTATCACTTACTCTATAGGTCATTATGTCAATCATTCATATTTCTTTGGATCTATTAGGGTCAAATCCAATGTATTAAGATCTAATCATGTCTCATGATATCTTTACGAGCTTTATCAAGCTTTAGCAAGTCCTATCTCATTGCTTTGGTGCCTTAAAACTCAAACCAAGACTTTTATGATTACCCCTCGGTCCTTGACAATCGTCGAGCTAAATATGTGGTCTATAAAGACTTGTCATCCATATGACCTTTTGAGTGCGTAATTTCACACACCTTGCTAATTATTTTTCCCCGAGTTGAACCTTTCTAAATCGACTAGGGTCATTTCAACCTTAGATGTAATTATTTATCCTCAGGTTGAGATATTATTTTATCTCCAAGTCTATACAGTATTAGAGTCAAACTTGAAATTCTCTTATCCTAAAATTTTTCTAATCTCCAAGATTCGTCCTAAATCACAACGCTCTAGTTTATCATTGATTCTTACATTATTTGTAATCCCTAAAATCATCAATTAAGGTTTCACTTTGCAAATTCTCTATATGCCAAAAGACTCTTACAAAATTTCCAACCAAAGGGAAAATTCTAATCTTCAAAATATATAAACTTCCCCTTTGATATCTTAATACTTTTCAATCGTAACATGACCCTAATTATAGCCAACTTAAGGCCATTCCCTCTTTGACTAATAGTGACCATATGTAAGGGAAATAAGTGTAGATCATGCTCCAAAATTTTACACGAAAGAGAAATTCTCATTGCCACCCAAAATCTATCACCTAAATCTCCAGTTGCCACCAAGAAAACTTCTAAAACTCCGAAACAGGAATTTGATCCTCAATTAATTCTAATTCATTTTCCTCGTTTGATCCTAAACTAATATCCTCGATATAGTTCTTTCTTCTATCATTTCCCAAAACTTTCATAAGACTCAAATCTACACCTTGACTCTCTTTGTCCTTGAATAACATATGAAACCATACACATACGACTCGTTCCTATGAGTTGTTTTCTTAAGGTAATATTTCCTTATTTCCTCTGTCATTAATTCTGGTTTCTCTATCTCAATATCCCCATCAACAATTTCAGATTCCTAAAATCCTCAAATTCTATTTCCAAAAGCTTTTATTGAATTATCCTGGGTTTCTTACTTCGGGTCGTTCCTTAGGATCCGTATACCGAACCATTCACAATTTGCTCATTCTTAATAACCACAAGATATCCCAAGAACTCGATTTCTTTTCAATCATTGCCCTCAATCCACCATTCATCATGGTGCTTTCAAGCTCTCCTCGTCGGGTTGACTACCGACAACTTTACCTGATTTCGCAGGTCCATTTGAAACGTAGTCACAACCTCTGTTGACTAGGTCTCTTTATCATTCCTTTACGGTCGATACGACCATCAAGCACCTATTTCCTTTTTAGTACCCGAACTTTACTTTGAGTCGAGACTACCATTTCAAAATTCCTCGGTCAAAGCCTTTGGACCGGTCATGCTTTACTACCTGAAATCTCATTTATCGAGAATCTAATGACTCTCACATTTCGTTCTTCAGATCCAATTGACTATCGGCACCTGACCATTAAATTAGTTATTCCTGGGCACTACTCTTTCCGTCAGCCAGCACACATCTGTCATCATCACCCCCATCATATGGTAGGCTTACTCCTACATCATACGTTGACCCTCACTCGGGTACATCCCGGGTGAAAATTGCACGGTCTCATTGTAGTCCTCTAAGAACTATCATTCATTGTCGCTGCCCTGAGTCTAACTCCTTCTGTAAGAACCTTCATTCTAGGCCCTCATCATGGCTTGGTGATTTCATCACCTCATATGTAGCACCTACACGGCTCACGAGCATGCATCTTTCCTTTCCATTTCATACGTCAGGTAGCTTTCCTTTGAGCCACCCAACACAACCATCTCATGATCTTATTACCATTCTAGACACCGAGGTATCCTACTCCTCGAGTCTCGCACCGTTCGTCGTGTCACCTACGCCCAAGATGAACGCGAACCCCAATGCAATCTTTAAATAAGACACACAGTCCATATTTAATCCATCTCTTTTAGATTCCTAAGGCTTTCGGCCTCTATCAATCACAGCTAGAGGCACACCTCGCACCCATTGGGACTTAGGTCTCCCCTACAAGGTATAGACCCTACTGTGTTGTCCCAGATATTTAACATCTGATCGTCTCTTCTGTAGTACACTAAGCAACTAAGATCCTGGGTCCCTTGACCCATACCGCGAGACAGTAAACTAGCTTCCCCGGTACGTTGATTGTAAGCTCATCACAAGCCTTCTACCTCGATCCCTAGATCCAGATCTGTCACTGCAAACACCGACCAGTAGTGCTGTCACCTTGCTAGGCTTCCTTTATCCTGTCTTTACGAGTCTCATCGATTACACCACTTACGCGCCATCATTTCACCATCTTTGGCCTCTCGTTTGTCCCAATCTATGGGATCCCATATTGTAACACCCGGTATTACCAGTGTTAAGAAAATGAGAAAGGAAGTAAGAAAACTTCCAAAAATACCCTTGAGGAGGTGATGAATCCTTGAGATTGAGGGTGCCCTATGAGAGGGGTATTTTGGTAATTTGTATAGGGAAGTCCAATAAAGGGTATTTTGATAAATTGAAAATAATTCATATGTGGAATTAGGTGTATAAGTGAATAAAATCCCAATTTGGTGTTTATGTAGAGATATATGGGATTAATAAATTCACAAAGGGCATTTTTGGAATTTTGGAATTTATTTCCATAAAGAAATTTAATTATGGAAAACAGGGAAAATGGTGGATATGAAATTATTGGAGGAAATAATTATTTTTCCCTAAATTGGTGAATAAATGTGGTAATACCACATGGAGGGATGAGATTAGAACTTGGAAGCTAAGGTTAGTGTCTTGTTGTGACACTTGGCATTTTGTGGTCCAAGTAAAATGGAGAGATTAAATTAAATGCAAAAGAAATTAGTTTAGTCTTTCAAGCATTTAATGAAAGGCATTATGGTGTTGGATTAAAGAAAATCCAAAAAGAAAATGTGAAATTAGTCACCATTAATGCTTGAAATTATGGTGAATTAAATAAATCTAATGGAAAATGGGAAAATGGTCACCCATTAATGCTTTGAAAAATGGAGGGATTTATTTAAATGAAAAATGAAGGATTATGTCTTTCAAAGTAGTCTCTCATGTGATTGGGTGAAAATAGTCCCATTAATTTAAATGGGAAATAAATGAAAAATTGGAAGGATGAGATTGATTCTTAGAATTGGAAATGATCTAAGGGCCACCATTTAGTCTTGAAAATTGGCAAGGATTGCCAACATATTAATGATTTAATTTAAAGACTAATTTTGGATGGCTAAGATGAATTCTTTGAAAAGCACATGGATTGTGTTTCCTTTTAATGGTGGAGATGAAGTCTTGTAAAGGCAAAAATAATCCAATGGTTGAAATTTAAAGAGAGGGATGGCATGGATTGTGTTTCCTTGTGTGGTTGGGATTTTCTCTCATAAAGCAAATGGGAATCAAGGGCTAAGATGAAGTCTTGAAAGTGAGATTTCAAGACAAGAGTAGTATAAAAAGGAATAGAGTGTTTTAGCCTCAAATTTTTGCCATTTGAAGTGTCTTGAAGGAAGAAAGAAGAGAGATACGAAGAAGTCTCTCATGGAAGAAATAAATGAAGAGAAGAAGGAAAGGAAAGAAGAATGTAAGTATTTTCCTTAGGCTTGTTTAAGTTTCTTCCACTTCTTTATTTGGTAGCTTAGCTTCTTTAAATTTTTGTTTAAGAAGCTCTTAAGGAGAAGAGTGGGAAATGAAGCTAAGTGATTCTTGAAGCTTTAAAGAAAAGAAGAAGTTCTAGAGAAAGAGCAAGGGTTGAAGGCAATGAAGCAAGGAGACTTTTAAAGATTCAAAGAGAGGAAAAGAGGTAAGGGATGGCCCCATGGGAGGGTGGCCTTGCAATGGGTTTTAAATATGTTTCATAAATGTATATGTTGCATTTGGCGTGTTCTTTTATGTTCATGAGACTTATGGCCATAGGTTAGTTTGGGAACATGGTTGAAATGGTGGGTTGATGCCTCAACCTTGGAGAGTTGTGAGGGCAAAGAAATCTAGTCACATTTGCATGCATTTGGCATCATATAATCTTGTTATGTTCATATTTATTTGGCATTGCACCCTTATTGAGCTTAATAGCTCATGAGGTTTTTACCCATACATGTAGGTTGTGGAAGCATGGGAAAAATCAATACAAAGTGGAATGGCATGTGGAGGCATGGAAATGAAGATTCAAGTGTGTTATTTGGCTTAGGGTAGCCTATTGTGTGACATTTGATTTATGTAATATAATGTATTTGATTGTTAATGGCTTGTTAAAGCCTAAGATCATAGGTGTATTTCATTTCTTGAGAGTATTTGATTTTATTTTAAGATGAGATGTTAGCTTATAGCATGTGAAGCCTAAGTTGTGGTGTAAGTCTCATTGTGGGGTGTGTTGTGAGAAGCATCCAAGATGCAAATAAAAGGATTTTTGTTGGAGAAATAAAAGAAAAATTGAAGGAAATGAGGTATATTTATTGGAGGTATTTTCTGGAAAATTTGGGGTTTAAATGCCCAAGGAAAAAAAAAAGAAAAAAAAAGAAGTGTGGAAGGCAGCTGAAGACAGCTGCAGAAGGCAGCAGGCGGCTGCCAGGCGCGCGGGCGCGGGCAGCTGCTCGGAGGCGCCCCCACAAGTTGCTCCACGCGCCCCCACTCGCGGGGCCCAGCTGGCACGTGTGCCCCACGCGCCGGTCGTCTTCTTACTCTAGCTCGCTGGACTGGTGCGCTGCCTTCCGTTTAATCGCCATATCTCCTTCATCCGACCTCCGATTGACCTCCCGTTTGAACCTATGGCTTCCTCTCTTCATCCTCTACAAGACTATGGCTTCAAATTGGACAATTGGGGCCATTTTTTGACTGCTCAACCCGATTTTCCGGTGAAACTCTATTTTCTGTCGAAGCTTCATAACTCCCTCATCTTTCAACGAAAATTCCTCAAATTTCACAGGAATGATCCTCTAGACATGGGCAACAAAAGCCCCTTATCCGTTGCTCTCAATTTGTTCACAAATTTGCAGATCTAAGAAATTAAATTTTGAAGGCATTCAGCCACTTCTATTAATAGGCCTTCCCGAGCTTCCAAATGCTCAAGGCTTGCACAAGCAACCCCTCTGAGGCTTCTACCGCCCCTGGATCGACCTATTTGCTGCAAAAACCGACCATAAAGTAACCTTTTGGTGCTTCCAAAATCCGACTGAAAACTTGGTTAGAAATCTTCATTTTTCGGCCAACCCATTCTCCCTTGTCGACCCAAACCCGACCCAAAGGCATCCCCGACCCATTTGGCACGAATCCCTATTGTCGGTAGGCACTGGTCGACGACCAGAATTGGTCCCTTCGACCATGGCAGGAAGCTTCCTAGCTTCAAGTTTCAAATATTGCACTTTCACCCCCTAATTTTGGCATTTTCACTTTGTCCATTTTCCACTAAGCCCCTGAACTTTCTAATATTACCAATACATCCCTCAATCCTAAAAACCTTCATTCCTTCTTGGAAGATTCCAAAAACTTGCCATCTTGACCTCTCTCCGGCCAATTCGGTAAACTGCACTTTGGCCTGAAACTTTGTTTTAGCCCTAAACCCATTCGTTTCTTCCTGAAACCTCTGAAGGGTTGTTTCTCATGAAAAATTGAAGCCCCCCCAAGCTTCCGTTGACTTCTGAGAAGTCTCCTATAAAGATTCAATTTTGCAGCCTATTTGACAACTGCCTTTTTAGCTGTACTGAAAATCTTTCCCGATCTCATTTCTTTCGGCACCATAAATCCTATCTCGGGGTGTTCATTAATGTTACATCATTTTCCTTTGGCATCTCGGCTCTAGGGCACTCCCGGCAGTCGATTCAGACATTCATACGGTAATAAATTACCGTTATACCCTCAATTATCCTTAAATTTCATTTTTGCCCTCAAGATAAATTACCCTTGAGTCCTTTAGAATTTCTCGGGTATTACACACTCGATCACCAGCCTCAGGTGCCTTACCGTGTCACCCGATCACCAGGATTCACCTTGCCCCATTCTCAAGAAGACTGCATCCCATCCCACACGGACACAACACCGACACGAATATCAATATCCCGATGATATGAAAATCACACGCCATGCACTGACTCTTTTATAAGTAAAAACAGTTGATGCAATTTCCCATATGATCAGTATGCAAATGATGCCATATATACATAAATAAAACGCATAAGCATAGCATCCTGAGTTCTGGTGAGACCGCTCACCTGAACTCACTACACTCACACCAAGACATTTCCAAAATAAGGGTAAAACTAGAGTCAGACCACTCACCTCGAACATGTCCGAATCGCCTCGATCCTCGTGCACTGCCTTGATTTGCTTGCCAAATCCCAAATACTTGAACCTAAATGGAACCTCGAGCCAAAATATTCTCTAAACACCATAATTAATTAAGGAAGCATTAAAGTCTATTTTCCTCAATTTTTTCATAATTTCCTTTATTTTCTCCCAATTTTCACCTTGATAATTCCAAAATAATTATCTCCTCAAATATTTTCTCAAATATTTCAACATGGTAAATCCTAAAATAAATAAAAAAAAATACTGGAATTGGAATTACTGAATTTCCCCTTGTCACGCGCCCTCACGTGCCCAGCGAGTGGGTGCGAGTGGTGTGTGGCACGTGCAGCCACGCGCCACCTTCTTCTCCAATTCTCCGACTGCCGCTGCCGACTCCGACGACCACGAAAAGGGTATTCCCTTGAAGCCCATGAAGTATCGATCACGATGGTACCATTTTCAGACCGAAACCTCACTGAAAATCGCCCGAAAACGACAGTTGCAAGCGACGGTAGGCCTCAAAACTAACCTAAAATGCTTCAAAACACTCCAAATCTCTTCTCATTGATGCAAGGATCAGAAACCCCTTAATCACTCCCTCAAAAACATCTGAAAATGCAGTCAATTTGATGCCCCAAAATTCGAAACACCCGGCCCCTTTTATACCCAAAAATCAATTGGATTTCGGCCAATCAACGCCCATGGCTTGGTCCCCAAGCATCCTAGCACCGGTCACTACTTCCCCCAAGTCGCCCTTGACCGTCCCATCGTCGGATTTGGCCTCCATGAGTGAAGATTTGCGGTGGTCGTCTTCTCCCTTCGCGTTCACATTGCCAATTTCCCTAAATTGCATTTTGACCCTTTGATTTCTTTCAATGGCATTTCTGCCCTTTCCCTTGGGCCCCTGAACATTCTAACAATACCACTAAGACCCTCAAGTCTTGCACTATTCATTTCATTCTTGAAACTTTTAAGAAATTACCGTTTTGACCTCCCTCGGGCAAAATTAGAAAATTACATTTAGGCCTGGCTGGTCGATTTGATCTTAAATCCATTTGATTCAACCCGAAATCACTTAAGGGTTATTCTATACATAAAATATTAGTCATTAACACTCTTCATTGACTTTTCGGATGATCCCTACGTCGATTCGATTTTCCCAGCCTGATTGACAGCTGTACCAAAAACTGTTCTCGATCCAATTTCTTTCATTACTAAAAATCATAATTCGAATCACTCATCGATACTATACCATTTTCCTTGATTATCTAGGGTCCGGGGTACTCCCTCCGACTAATTCGGTAGTCCAAAGCTGCGTTAGTGTACCCTATAACCTTATTATTTTGATAATTTCACTTATATCCTTTATCAAATACCATCTATAGCCTTAAATCATTCTTGGGTATTACACCATTTATAACTATAATACCTTCAAAATATAAAATCAACAAAAATAAAATAAAAAAATAAGTAATACATAAAGTATTAAATTAGTAAGAAATGGAGATTATATTTGAAAATTACCTCGGGTTCAATCAATGAGCTAGGCAATGTAATGGAGTGCTATGTTTTATCCAATGAGAAAGAAGAATACAATGAATAACATGATAAAATGGTGAAAATTCACTTGGTAGCTTTCCTTTATGATCATAAATAACCTTCTTTATATTGAAAATCATAGAATCCCACATCTTATAAACCAAATGAAGACATGGTTGGTTTGTATCACAAACTCTAATCATGTCATAAATAGGTGTTGTGAAAGCGAGAATGTAATTAATTTTTTCCTACCAATTCTCATTCACAACCAATTCACGAACAAATCGAGTTTTTCCTTAGTCATCATCCCGATAATGTGCCCATTCATCACTCATAACCATTGCTTCAAGTGCACGTCTAAATAGTTTAAATCTTTAAAGCATAATAACAATAGAAGCAAATCGAGTGTCAGCAACTACAAGTAACTTCAAAGAACTAAATCGATTGAACATGGCCAATCTCATTGAGTGATTCATTATAAAATTTTTAATGACCAAAACATCTCCATGAACTTCAGTGATCCAATGACACTCATCATATGTCTCTTGATTACTTTGTAAATTCCTAGCTGCACATATATTCTTCAAAGCAAGATTAAGTGTATGGATAACAAAAGGAGTCCAATAAATATGCGGAAACATACCTTCAATAATTTCTCCAGCTCCCTTAAAATTAGCAGCATTATCAGTAATGATTTGTACAATTTTTCAATCACCAACTTCATCTATTACCTCTTTCATCAAATTAGCAATGAATTGTTTATCCTTTACTTCACCTGAACAATTCACAGATTTGATAAAACTGGACCACTTTCAGAAACAACCATAAAATTAATCAAGGGCCTTCTTTATGGGTCACTCCAACCATCAGTAACAATGCTAACATCTTTTCCCAACCAATTGCTTTTAATAGGTTCCAACAATTTTTCAACATTTATCTTTTCTTGCTAAAGTAATGTGGTCCTCAACTTATTATAACCAGGAGGCACATAACTACCTAATTGATGATTAGCAACAAATGAATAAGAACTCAAATAATATGGGTTTCTAGCAAGATTAAAAGGCAAACCCTTAATATAGAACATTCTAGAAATCTCAACATCTAATTGTGCTCTAACTTGCATGTCAAAAGCTCTAGCAATAGGTGAATTAATAGCTTTTCTCTTCTTTAACAGTTCTAAAACTATTGATTCATGTAAAGACAAAAAAGATCCCAAAGAAACACTACTTGTCGATAATGACACTTGCGTAGGTTGTAAATTTGACAATCTTTCTGCACTTTCTTCTTCAATTTTTTTTCATCTTAGCTATAATTTCAAGACTTACCTTTTTATAACAAGCAATCCCTTTCCCACTGATATTTAATGAATGAGCCCTAACTCGCGTATGTCCCAAATTTTTGCAAACCGCAAAAGTTACAAGTCCATTTCCAACTACCCCCTCCTACTCCTATTTTCTCAATTCTAGTCACATATTTCTATAACAGACTATTTTCCTCATCCTTATTTTTTGATGAAACACAGCTGTTAGATCCTGAATTTGAAGTTGAATGAGCTTGAGCCATATGATCTATAAATTAAATTAATAAATCAATAAATAAATGAAAGAACAAACCTATGAATTAAATTAATAAATCTGTAAGTAAATGAAAGAATAGTGAATTGTCAATAACTAGTGTTCATAATTTATAATTTTCAAGTCAAAGCCAAAATTATAAATTAGCTATTAACTTTAAGATATTAACGGCCTTAATGCAATATGCAATATGCCATATCATTGATATGTATAATTTTGCAAGCACTATTTTTGATATTAGTAGACTAAATAAAAGAAAATTTTAAAGAATATTTAAAAATTTTAAAAGCAGTTGACTAAAATACTAAAGAAAATTGAACGAGAATTGAAGTTAATAACACTTAAATTTTAAAGATTATTTAAAGCCTCCACCAAGGCCAGCCTCACATTAAAGATTAGTTAAAAGAGGATTGTCGATTACCATTTCTGTCATTACAAGCCTTTTTTCTTCTGGAAAAATAGAATTTTTATTCTGATTACCACTTGAAATGCGTTGAATTCAAGCCTCCAAAAAAGCTCCCGTTTGAGCTTTACCATTCATGAGGCCAAGATCAACATCTATAGCAAATTAAAAACAATTAGCAAAACCGTAAAAAGAATTCAACAACAGTCCTTGAATTCTATTTCCCATTAGTTCATATAATAACAGAAGCCAATCCTCTAATACATATAAACGCCAAACACATCAATACATCCGTCCAAGTTCTTAATTCCATAACATAATTCAACCATCAAAATCCAAATCCAAACACACACAGAACACATACGAATTCAAATAATAATGAACACACACAGAACACATACAAATTCAAATCCAAACACAAACAATAATGAATATATATATAGAGAGAGAGAGAGAGAGCAGCAGTGACAATGAGACTTCAGGGTCGACACCGAAAGAAGGAGCAATGGCAACAATCGACTGAAGGAACGTCAGACAGCGATAAGGCTAGCACCAGGAGAAGCAACTTAACTAGTGTGCGTGAGTGATAGTGGAGGAGAAAACCATAAAAATGAAGAAGAAGAAGAAGAAGAAGAAGAAGAAGAAGAAGAAGAAGAAGAAGAAGAAGAAGAAGAAGAAGAAGAAGAAGAAGAGAAGGAAAATGGGATTGGGTAGTGTTCCTTTGGGGATGTGTGCGATGTGGGTGGCGCCGGGCAGTTGGTTTTTTGCCTCCAGAATACAAGGCTACTAGTCGCTGGAATTGGAAACGTGTTTCTGTCAGAAACGCGTTTCCAACATGTTTAAATAAATTACGAAACGACCCCCATATGTTTCACAATTTACAGAAACGTCCAAAATTCGTTTCTGAGCATTTTGACCGTCTCTGAAACGGGAAACGATTCAGAAACGCTGAAATGACACTCCGAATGCATTTTCGTGCTACCTAGGTTGTAAGGTCGCATGACGAGAACGTCATGTGCTCAAAAGGGGGGGGAGAATGTAATACCCTAAGAGCCAAGAGATTGGAGGTGTTTTGGTGGCTGAAGGGGCAAAATTCGACGAGGCAGTGGTATGCGACAATGACACTTAGTTGTTTGGTTGCTTTCAAACATTTTTTATAATAGGAAAGAGACAATGATGGTTGCCCGCAGCTTTGAAGAGGTTTGGCATGAGGAATGGAGGTGGTTACTGTAACACCTGAGATTTTTAGATTGAAATATGATGTTGTTGTTGCCAAAATACAACAATCTATTTTTAATTGCGGACAGACGCAAGAGTCTTGGGAGTCGTGTCTTTACTGATGAGAATCTTGATGAGCAATTTGGATCTGGTAGAGGTCCAGATCTAGTAATCTGATAGAGTTAATGGTTCGATAAGGCTAATAATCTGGTGGGCTGATGATCTGGTGGCCTAAAATGACCGAGTGACCTGAGGGTGACGAGTGGCCAAGGTAACTGAGTGACCCGAGGGTGACGAGTGGCCTCACTGACCGAGTGACCTGAGGATAACGAGTGGCCTTGTGACCGAGTGACCTAAGGATGATGAGTGGCCTTAGTGACCGAGTGACCTAAGGATGACGAGTGGCCTTAACGACCGAGTGAGCTGAGGATGACGAGTGGCCTTGATAACCGAGTGACCTGAAGGCAACGAGTGGCCTACAAAATGAGAGCACTGTTAGGACGCGGGTGGGGGTCCCCGCACAAACCCTCCGATGCTTAAGTCAAATCTCAAGAGAAAATGAGAAAATTGTACTTCAATTACTCAAAATGGCGTCTTCTCCTAGTCAGAGGGATACATCATTATTTGGTGATAGCCCGAGAAGGCATCTAAAAAACTCAAAAATTGGTACCCAGATGTTTCATCTATGAGACGGTCAATCCGTGGTAGTGGGTATGAGTCTTTAGGGCAAGCTTTGTTGAGATTGGTGAAATCTACACACACACACGCAATTTTCCATTAGGCTTCGAGACCATAACAATATTGGCTAACCATTCAGGATACAATACTTCCCGAATAAATCTGGCCTTTAGCAACTTATCAACTTCTTCCTCCAGCACTTGTAGCCTATCAGGTGTGATGTTTCGCTTCTTCTGCCTGATTGGTTTGAATTGGGGATCTACATTCAAATGGTGACATATCACTTCTGTGCTGATTCCTGGCATATCCTTTGGTTTCCAAGCAAATACGTCTGAATTTTCTCACAAGCATTTCACAATTTCTGCCTTTATTTGTTCTGGAAGCTGTGAGCTAACATATGCTAATTTCTTAGAATCCACTTCACTACAATTTCTACCTTTATTTGTTCTGGTACCCAGATGCTAATTTCTTAAACGTACTGCCTTTAATTCTTCAAGGGGTTGAGGCTTACGAGCGACTCCTCCTCCAAGGATTTATGGATTGCCTTCTCTACAATAGATAGGGTTTCCTCCGTTCTCTTTCCTTTTGTAGAGGACACATAACAAGTTCGTGCCTTCTTTTGGTCTCCTCGAACCTGTCCAACTCCACCGGGCATAGGGAACTTCATCAATAAGTAACATGAGGATACCACCGCCCTCAAATCATTGAGTAGAGGGCGACCCAAAATCATGTTGTATGCCACCGAGAAGGTTTTAACCACCATAAAATTTGCCTATCGAGTTACAATTTGGGGGTCTGCACCCAATGTGATGGGTAATTGAATAGATCCCACCACTGGAACTGCTTCCCTAGTGAAGCTGTACAGGGGTGAGGCCACTTTTCTTAATCGATCATGCGATAAATGCATCTGCTCAAAACAATTCCAATAAATCAAATTGACGGAACTGCCACTGTCTACCAAAATTCTACTAATTGGATGTTTGGCCACAATTGCTAAAATAACCATTGGATCATCATGGGGGAGCATTATATCTCCCCAGTCGGTAGGAGTGAAGGTAATTGGCTCCTCATCGTCTCTAATTTCCATCACTGAATTTACTTGATAAGCTTGGCGAGCATAGGCCTTTCGGGAGGCCAACGTGTCTCCGCCTAGGGTTTCCCTTCCTGAAATAATGTGAATGGCCTGTTGAGTTGGCTCATTATCTAAATGAGGATCTTGTCTACGATCTCTTCCCCTCTCTTATTGCCTTGGGTTTTGTCTTTCTTACCCATCACGCCTGTCTTCCCTTTGCCGGGGTTCCCTGTTTTCTTCCCATTTGTTTCTTACATATCTTTGTAGATGCCCCTCTCGAATGAGCATTTTTGTAACACCCAGTCCTTTACAAGCGTGTCACTATAAGGAAATTCTCGGTATATTTTTTTTTTCAAGTCCGTCACTCGTGGCGCCTGTGAGAACAATCTTCACATGCAGATGAAACACTCGTCGCAAAACTACGGCCGGCACCCGTAGTGATTTCAAGAACAATCATCACATGCAGATATATATATCCCGAGAGTTCCAGTCTTACTCGTTTAGTTAACAATAACATAATCATAACTGAACGAGACATTATAAATACAGCGGAATACTTAACCATCAAAATAACGTGGCCTGCCACGTGTTACACAAGATGTTCCCTACTAACATACATATAACATTGTTACTAAATGATTATAACACCGACGTACGATTGTTCATACATATAGCAAAATAAGTTCTTATGCTACCAAATGATACAATGACTATCACATAAACACCATTGGCTCTCCGGCCTCGTCCTTGACCTCATAGTTGTCCCTAACTGGAACGTTGAATGTTCTAGGGGCATAACCTAGGTTAGATGATGAAACATCTTAGTGAAGGCATGAAACAATTTATATAATGCATGAATGACACATGAGCATGGCATACTAAATGACAACATGCAAGACACGTCAAACTTGAGAAATTTCCCTGACATACTTAATCCCCGGGTGCCCTACCGTGTCACTCGGTTACCAGTCCCGGATGCCCTACCGTGTCACCCGATCACTAGTATCGGCCCCAGGTGCCCTACCGTGTCAGCCGATTGCCAGGACTAACCGTGTCCCATTCTCAAGAAGACCCCGTCCCGCCCCATATGAACCCAACGATGCAATGAAACTTGACCCCAAGTGATATGAAAGTTCACACACCATGCACTTACATTTTAAAGTAAATCAGTTAATGCAATGTAGCGAATGTCGACACAATGACCACAAGCAAAAACCTTGTAAAATAAGCTAAGTCTAGGAGGGTATAATTGCTCACTAGAACTCACCAAATGCAATTAAAAACACTTTCAAGGCAAGGTAAAGCTAGAATCAAACCACTCACCTCGAACGAATTTGGATTGCCTCAATCCTCGTGCACGTCTCGATTTGCATGCCAAACCCCAAATACTTGAACCTGTGCTCAACCTCAAGCCAAGATACTTCCTAAACATCATATTTAATTAAGGAAGCATTAAAATCTATTTTCCTCAATTTTTTTTATCATTTTCTCTATTTTCTCCTAATTTTCACCTCAATAATTCCAAAATAATTATTTCTTTAACTATTCTCTAAAATATTTCAACACAATAATTCCTAGAATAATTAAAGATAAATATTGGAATTAAAATTACCAGAATATCCCTTCGCACGCGTCTAGCGCGTGGCTGCGCGTGAAAACTGGCGCGTGTAGCCACGTACGTCGTCTTCTTCCTCAAGACCGGCCGGCGACGACCCCTCCGATGACCGATCTGAGCATACCCCCTTCAAGCCTTCGATGAGTCGATCCCATTGGCACCATTTTTAGGCTAAAAGCTCACCAAAAAATGGCCCAAACGGCCAGTTACAGGTGGCGAAAGGCGGTCCGCCACCTTCGATCGACCAAGCCCCAAACAGCCTCAAACGAACACCAAAATCCCTCAAACTACTCCCAAAATCTTCTCCGTTTCATAAGGATCGAAAGCCCCTTATCCATTCTCATCGATTCATCGTCTAACCCCTCCGATTTGGAAGCTCCATCTCGCGAAAACCCTCGACCATTTTTGCTTCCATTTATAGGCGAGATCCGACGGTTTTGCAGCCAATCAAAGGCCAAGCCTTGGCCACCAAGCTTCCTAACGTCGGATACAACCTCCCCCGCACCTCCCTCAGCTGGCCCATCGCTGGATTCAGCCTCCACGTGCGGTTGATTACGGCGGCCGATTGTGTTCACACTATGCAGTTTGTTAAATTGCAGTTTCACCCCCCACAGTTTCTCCCAATCACGATTTGGTCTTTCCCATGCATCCCTGAAATATCTAATACCACCATTAAGGCCCACAAGTTTAGTACATCTCATTTGACCTTCAAAATTCTTAAAAAATTACTGTTTTAACCTCCCTCAGGCAAATTTAGAAAATTACACTTTGGCCCAATTGATCATTTTGACCTTAAATCCATTCGTTTTAACCTAAAATCACTTAAGGGTTGTTCTATATATAAAATATTAGTCCTTGACATGCTCCATTGACTTTTCGGATATCTCTAACGTCGATTCGATTTTCTTAGCCCAGTTGACAGTTGTACCGAAAACTGTTTCCGATCCAATTTCTTTTATTACTAAAAATCATAATTCGAATCACTTGTCGATATTGTACAATTTTCTTTGGCTATCTAAGGTCTGGGTTACTCCCTCGAGCCACTTCAGTCTTTTAAGACTGCAATAGTGTGTCCTAAAGCCTTATTCTTTTGATAATTCCACTTGTACCATTCATCAAATATTATTTATGACTTCAAATCATTCCTGGGTATTACAATTTTAATTTGATTCTTCAATTCTCTACAATGATCAGTGGAATGTCCCCGGGTTGGATGATATCTGCAATACTCTTCTTGGTTTTTTCCCATGGGTTTGTCAACTCTGCGGGGTAGTTTAAGGAGTCCCTCTCCCTCTACTGCGGCTAAAATAGCTGAACGTGGCTGCAGAAGCCGAGTATAGTGATTGAACTGAGGTTTAGGTACATCTGCTCTCCTAATCCTTTCCTGTCGCCGAATAGACTCTTCTTCCCCTTCATGCTCCTTTCTTTTTCTTTCTCTGTCTTCATTTCCCGCCACATTCCTCATGATTTCAGTGTGGAGAATATACCGGTTTGCTCTAACAAACAAATCAGCCAGGGACATTGGAGGGTCTAAGGAAAGCGACTCTTGGAGAGAGGCAAGGCGTGTACCTTGAAGCATGGCAGACACTGCTACTTGGGCCGAAAGATCAGGGACTTCAAGAGTAGCGTTACGAAATCTATCCACAAATTGACGCAAGGATTCCTTATTCCCCTATCGTATGCTGAGTAAGTATGTGGCATCCTTTTTCCTACGAATGTTAATCACAAAAGCCTTGATAAATTCTGTTTTAAGCTGTCCAAATGATGAAATGGAGGCTTCTGGTAGGCTGTTAAACCATGTTCGAGCATGTTCTGATAGTGTTAAGGAAAATGCCCGACACATTATGTCGTCATCCCATCCATGCAACATCATCAACAACTCATAATTTTGGACATGGTCGTATGGATCGTCTTTTCCTAAATAAGGGCTGATTTGTGGCATTTTGAATTTTTGGGGAAAAGGCCTTTCCAATATATCTGCAGTAAAAGGACATTTGCTGCGCCGGTGCTCCTCTGCCGAGGGGATTAACTTTTTTCGCTCAAGCACTTCCTCTACTACTCTTTTCATGTCATCGTGCATGCTAGCTGCTGTTTGGTTGTCGTGTCTTGTAGGCGTGCTGGCCACTGTTTCATGATACCTTCGCCTTTGAGGACTCCCGGCCTTGTCCTCTATTATTGGGTTTTTGTTCTTTTGGGGCATGGTGTGAGGGTTCTTTCTTGGTGGCTGTGATTTGGGCCTATCCTCTCGTCGAGGAGTGGATCGGGAATGAGAATAGGGAGTGGCCTCTCGATAGGAATCAGCTTCTATTTCGGACTGAGGCTAGGAGGTGGCATAAACTTTTTCAAGGTATCAGGACACGTCCCTTCAGGCATCATACCTTGGAGTATACCGGCCATGTCTTGGAGTGCTTACATACCTTCAACATGCTGTTGTCTCAATGCTTCATACTCTTCCCACGGGACCGTACGTGGTGACCGTCGTGAGGTCCTAGCTTGATCAGCAGGAATTGGCTCTGATCTGATTACCAGATCTGGACCTCTACCAGATCCAAATTGCTCGTCAAGATTCTCATCAGTGAAGACACGAATCCCAAGACTCTTGCGTCTGTCCTCAATTAAAAATAGATTGTTGTATTTTGGCAACAACAATTGGCGCCATTTGTGGGAAACGCAAGACAAAAAGTTAACTTAAGAATGACAAACACCCGTGGACATCGACGAACTCTCTTTCAAGGCATAGAAACACGCCTACCACCACCAAATTCTCAACAACAGGGATCGCCTCCTATTATTTTCAATCCTTACCCACAAGGAGCACATCCGCCCCTTCATAATACTCAACCCCAAGGAGGTGATCGCTCCATTTCCCCGAGCCAGCAGGTGGGGAACCAATCAGTCCCACCTCCCCTTAACATCGGACCATTAGCTCTATCGGATTACCAAATCTGGACCTCTACCAGATCTAAATTACTCGTCAAGATTCTCATCAGTGAAGACACGACTCCCAAGACTCTTGTGTCTGTCCGTAATTAAAAATAGATTATTGTATTTTGGCAACAAAAGATGTAATACTCGGGATTTTTAGATTCGGATACTTGAGAAAATAATATATTTCAAAGGATTATGAAAGTTTTGAGATAAAAATTCAATTTCTGAGTCAGGGGCAAAATTGTAAATATTGAAGTTCAGGTAAAAGTGTAATTTACCTAAAATCTTGGGGCATTAGCATAATTTATCCTTTTGGGGGGGCTAAAATGCAATTAAAAAATAGCCTAGGGACCAAGTTGCAAGGGGTCTAAGTGTAGTTGCCCAAAAAGTTTGGGCCACGGTGTAGTTCTTGAAACTTCGCGATTGGATCATTAGAGTAATGAACTAAGCCAACTAAACCATTTGAGAGTCATGATTGCGAATTTCAAATGTTATTAAATATAGCTTTGGATGTTAAAAGGATTTCAAATCTAACTTTGGATCAGTTTTGAAGTCCAAGTCCAAGTATTTTGCTTAGCCTCCAAGTTTGCTTAGCCTCCAAAGTCTCCAAACCTTATCCTCAAGGACACATGGCAAGCAACCATTGGCCACTTAGAAGATAAGATAAGGTCACATGATGGTTCATAATGACCTCCTGAGATGGCATCGCGTGATTGGGCAGAAAAAGCTTACTTAGTCTCCAAGTTTGCTAAACTCTCCAAATCTTATCCTTAAGGACATGTGGCAAGCATTTATTGGCCACACATGGAAGGTAATAATGAGGCCTCATGATGGTGGGACATGTGGAAAAACATGATTGGCCGAAAATATCTATAAATTGGCCTTAAGGTAGTTCACAAGTTTTAAAAGAATTTGGGTAAGGTTGAGAGAATCAAAAGGGAGAATTTTGTGTGAGAGAGCGAGGGGAAAATTCTGTAAAATAGGCTCGCTGGAAAATTTGAGTCCCTTCCAACCAAGTTGAGGTAAGTACACTATGAACTATCTACGATGTTTAAGCACGCTCATGAATTATATTTATGTGGTCTCTCATGTTATGTTTCAAGCAAGTTTCATATTCTCAAGCAAGTTACGAGTCCGGGGTTTAGTAGTGCTACGCACGGAGGTTCTTACCCCTGCAAGTTTGTAGAACCTATCGTGTCCCCTTATGTTATATGTTCATATTGCAAGATCATGTCATGTTTAAATATGTTTGATAGTTCTCTTGTACTTACTGAGATTTACGTAATCTCACCCCTTATGTTTTTCCCCCCAGGTGATCATGAATGAGGAGATGAGGACGTGGACGTGGAGCGTGGTGGCTTGTTTAAAAGAATTTCTAAGAATTTAAGTTTTAGTTTCCTTTCGAAACAAATTTTTTAGGGTTGAACTCTGACCTTTTTCTATATGTATGCCATAAAACATGTCTTAGAATTTTATTTGATTTAAAGAAAGTTTGGGTTTGGTTTTAAGCTCTAAATTTCTCTATATGGATGTTATTGCTACAAAGCATATTCGTGAAGTCTTTCTTTCTTCTATTGAAACCATGTTTTATGTGTCAAACTTTATACATACACTAAACCTGCTTTGAATTTTATTATGTTTTGAAACTTTACTTAAGTTTATAAAAGTCTTGTTTCTTAAGTTTTTTTGCACTAAACCTTGAAGTTCATATGAATATTATTATCATTAAGCATGTAAGTAAGTACGGGTATCACATGGTGGTATCAGAGCAAGGTTTACTTTCCTGTAGACTCAAATTCACATTTCTAAAACCCAAAGAAGAATTGGTTCAAGTAAGGCAAAGAGAAGAGTTCTCAAAAGGGGAAGATAAAGCTTGAAGGTGGAGAAAGGAAATTGCTTCCATTGTGGAAAGCTTGGGCACTGGAAAAGGAATTGCAAGACTTATCTTGGTGAACTGAAACAGAAACGTTCTAATTCAGGTATGTACTTTGCTGAAATTAATCTTTCAGTTAATGATGCTTCTTGGGTTTTAGATACCGAATGTGGTAGTCATATTTGCAATGATTTGCAGTTGATGACAACAAGCAAGAGACTAAATAAAGATGAGGCTTCTCTACAGCTTGGGAATGGAGCAAGGGTTCCTGCTATAGCTATAGGGACAGTTTATTTAGTTTTAGAATCTGGAATAAAGTTAGTTTTAAATGATTGTTTTTATGTGCCAGACATTATCAAGACCATTATTTCTATTCCTGTTTTGGACAATGAAGGTTTTAATTTTACAATTTCTAATGGAGTTTATTCTATTTTCAAAAATGATTTTTTAAATGGTACTAGTGCATTGTCAAATAATTTGTATACTGTTCAAACTAATGATTTTATGATTTGTTTACAACAAAGTAACAAAAGAAAGGCTAATGATCAAAATTATGCTTACATGTGGCATCTAAAATTAGGTCATATATTCAAAGACAGGATAAATGAGTTGGTTAAAAATGGGTTGTTGAACTTGTTTGACTTATAGTCACTTCCAACTTGTGAATCGTGTCTTAAAGGAAAGAGGACAAAATCACCATTTGTTGGACAAGTGGAACGTGCATCTAATTTATTGGATTTGATCCATTTAGATTTATGTGGGCCACTAAATGTTAGTGCAAGAGGTGGTTTTTCATACTTCATTACCTTCACTGATGATTTCTCATGGTATGGCTGTGTACCTTATGAAACACAAGTCAGAAGCCTTTGAAAATTTCAAAGAATTCAAGAATGAAATAGAAAAACAAATAGGAAAAAGTGTTAAGGTCCTTCAATCTGATCGAGGGGGAGAATACTTGAGTACAGCTATAAGGGCCCACTCCCGAATAGTCCCGCTAGCTTAGGATATTCGAAAGGAGGTCATCACAGTGATGATATAAAACAAGACCATAATAAAACAAACCACTCACTTCATTACTAGCAGCGGAATATAATTAGAGTTCCAATACATTTCCAATACTTCGTAAGTCTAGGCGTGAATGCCATACATATAATTAAAAGCCTCTAGAGGGTTAACAAAATAAAAAAAAAATATCATCTCATTACAAGCCTCAACAAAATACCACTAAGGATCTGCAAGCTAGGACGCATCTCCGTACACCACTATTTCTGGGCCTTAGTCCCACTGTACTCACCCCCAATAACAGTCTTTCCTTTACCTGGAATGGTAAAAAAAATCAAGTGAGTCACAAGGCTCAGCAAGTTCGAGAACAATGAACAATAAATAAGATCCAAGAATATGGTAACACCAAAAAGAGTAATCAATGACTCAATAGTTATATAAGACTCATAATTTATGACTTGATCTATTTCAAGTTAAATCCCACATATCATCATGTATAACTATGCAAGTGTGCAATCTTTATCAGTGACAATATCAAAATTTCCATGGGCTCGTATGCCGTCACATCAAGCATGCATAAATGCACCATATTAAAAATATACACAAATAATGCCGAGCACTACCTGTCGAGCTATGGCCACCTCGTCCTGTGCCAGACACTCCTAGGGTACCCTTTTCTATTACGTAAAATATCAGGTGAACTAACTTATAATAAAATGATGCATCATAATGAGATCATGCTACTTATGTACATCATATTAAGTTCCCAATAGTACTATCATGCTCACAATGTGTGTGCATATATATAAATACTTTAATTTTTAACAAAACTGCATATGCACTAAGACTGTGTGTAGTCCATTGTAATAAATTAATTAATGCAATAGATGACAGATGAAATAAATTAATTAAATGTAATGCAATAAACATTGAATGAAACATTATAAATTCAGTATGCATGTCCAATGCCTCTTTTTAATTAAATTTTCTCTTTTACTTTTAATATATAAATTATATAATATCTTATATATATACTTTTATAATATATTATAATATATATAATACATGCATGTGCCAAACAGGGTGGTGTTTTCCTTTTTTTCTCCAGTGGCCCTACCCCATTATAGGTATATATAATATTATAGATATCATATCATAATATCATATTGTATATACTTATTGTAACGACTTGCTCCCACTTATGGGCGTCACCGGTAAATAATTGACTGGATTACTCACCCGACAAACCACAACTGAAGGGTTGGACTATGTTTCAACAGAAAATGCCCTAGGTAGGAACTAGGCTTCGTCCTTCCCTTCGCTCCACTCAAGAATCGATCCCAACTCAATCAAGAAAACACAGCAGACCGAGACCCGAAACCCGAGTGAGCTTCACCTCTCTTCAGCTCGCCCCATAACAAGCCAGAGGTGACCCAGGCACAAAGCTAGCATAATAAACACTTCACTGAGTATTGGGGATTTATGAGAACATACCTCGCTGACCTTTACTCGGTCCAAGTTTGGCTTCAACAACTCAAGCCACATATAAATCACGCGGACTCACAATCATCTATCACACTGATGATTACAACAAATAGATACATTTATGCTTAACAACGCATACATTTACTCACAAGGGTATACATACACAACACCACATGGCTACATATAAGAGATAATAAAATACACAACTCGGGCAACACCGCTAATTGCCACAACAGCCTCCCGGCGCCATCCCTGCTTGCCTTTGGACTTGGAACATCTACACATGAGGTGAAACCTCATGAGTCATAAAAACTCAGTAAGGGTGCAATGCATGTAAATATGAATATAATCATGTTTATGTATGCCAAATGCATGCAAATGAGGCTAGGCCCATCCATCCTCACAACCTTCCAAGATTTGAGGCATCAACCTATCAACCTCCACAACACTAGTCCTCCATATGGCCATAGGTCCACTAGGTCTTGCATCACACAAGTCAACCACTTGATCTTGCATCACACAAGATAACTACTACATGCAAATGCTTCATAAAAACATTATCAAACATATTTACCAACTTGCAAGGCCACCTCCACATGGGGCCATCCCTTACTTGGCTCGAAGCCTCATCTCTACCTCGGCATGAACTCCAGCCTGAACCTCAAGTTCCTCTAGGATCACTGTCTTCCAAGTCGAACCTAGAGGCAAACACACAAAACCCCAATTCTATCAACATCACATTAGGGCCTACACGTTTATTATTCACCACAAGAACCCCCCGCCAACAACTACAACCAACCCCAACCATGGGTTTAAATCCAACCAATTCTTCACATTATAATATTCCACAACATCTCACATAAGCAAATAATTCAAAAAGAAATGATTATTTACCTCATCCAATTTGGAAGGAAAATCGGCCAATCACCCACGCCGACGTTGCCTTATTGATTGCCATTTCAAGTCCGAAATCCTATTCTCGAGCTTCCGGTATGCTCCACGAGCCTCAAAATAATTTTCAGAACTTTTCTGGAATTTTTCTCCTATTTTTCCCTTTTTTTTCAGATTTCTTTTATTTTCTTTTTCCATATTTTTTTCTTTTATTTTTCTTTTTCCTCCACTATTCATCGTCTCCTACCTCCCGCGCCTTCTCCCTTGCCTGCGCCCTCTCCTTTATCTTCTTCAGCGCCGACCACCAGCCACTGTAGCTCGCCGCCGAGGCTTGACTCCAGCTCCGCTAGCCTTCCCGACTACTTCGTCGCGACCACCATCAGAGTGAGCAGCCACCGCGGCCAAGCTCATGAGCTTGCTGGACCAGTTCCGCATGACGTTACCTCCATCGCCATTGATGCTCACTTTAATCGTCGGCCGTTCCAGCTTCGCCGCGCACGGCAGCCTCCATCGCAGCCATCACCGCGGCTTCCTGCCATCGCCGACCCACAAACACAGAGCCACTATTATGCGCGGCCGCCATTGCCAGCTTTCGAAGCTCCTGGTGAGCCACCGCGTGCCTCCACCTCAGCCATGGCCGCCACCATCTCCCGTGCGCAGAGCCACCAGCCGGCCTCACTCGCGCATTGTTGCTGCCACTCCAACGCTTCTGGTCGCGGCTTCCATGGCCGATTGGCCACCCACGATCGGCTCTCTCGCTCGCCTCTGATCTCTCTTTCTCTTTCACTCTCATCCGCAAGCTCTCTCTCGATCACTCTCTTCTTCCCTCGACTCTTGCTCTCGGCCAAAATGCCTTCTTCTCCCCCTCTCTGATTTTGAAATAACAGAGGCACTCCTAGGAAGCTTCCTCTCGCGACACACACATATACATATATATAAATAAATTAATTTACACATAAATCCCCATTAATCATATTAATTCCGCTTAGGAATTTAATTACACTTGAGAATTTTTATAAATAGCACTTGGACCCTCTAATGATTTACTTAATTACTCTTAAGCCACTCAAAATCTCGATTTATTCGAAATTAATAATCGACCGCTACTCGAGAATACCGACCTCGTCCCTGCGCCTGCGTGGGACCTCTATTCGACCTGAAAATGCTTCAGGGTTGCCTTACTTGCCAAATCGGACCACCCCTAGGGTCCCCTCAGCTTCCCAGAAGTCTCCTGCAACCATTCGAGACTGGTACCTATTTGGGCTTATACCAAAATTATTCTGAAAATTATTCCCGATCGGACTGCTTCCAGCATCATTATCCTCATCTCGAGATGCTCACTAATCTCTTGCCCTCTTCCCTGGACATCCAAGTCCCGAGGCACTCCCTACCGCCAATTTAGAAATTTTATTAGTTAATTACTCGAAATTGACTCTTGGACTTCCCGGACCACCCGAGGTCCCTTTAAATAATTAAAATTTATTTATTTTTCAATACCATGCAATACCGGGTATTGCACTTATATGTACATTCACTGCCCATTTCCCATTTTAATATTTGCTTAATATTATAAAGTGTTACATAGCTTCTATATATACACTACACATTTATATATATATATGCTCCGTGCATAATTGCGGCTCCCCTCTTCCTTCATTTCCTTATTATATATATATATATTCTCTTTAATATAATATACTATACGCATTAAATATTATAATAATATTTATCAACATTAAATATCTAACTGGTCATTAAGAACACTAGTGTCTCAATGGTATTAATAAATTAAATAATTAAACTTATGTGTTATGAATTTATACATACCATTTGAACCGACTATCATGAAATAATTATGGTTCATCAAGGATCCAGCTATAAAAAAAAAAAAACATAGATCATAGAAATAAAAACACCATTCATTTGAGAATATATGGTGGATCAAGATCCTATTTAAGCTTTTGAACAGAAATTTTCTAAAATAAAAAAACTTGTAAGGCAACA
Source organism: Diospyros kaki (assembly GCA_036245055.1). Classification (NCBI taxonomy): domain Eukaryota; kingdom Viridiplantae; phylum Streptophyta; class Magnoliopsida; order Ericales; family Ebenaceae; genus Diospyros; species Diospyros kaki. The sequence goes on along the minus strand of BSEG01000011.1, from coordinate 10,870,725 downwards.
GAACTTGCCTAAAATAAAAGAGACAACAGAACTTGTAAGGCATTAGGAACTTGCACTAAATTAAAAATATGGTACAAGAAGAACTTGTCTTGATAAATGATTAAATTTGGAGAAGAGAAAACTTGCCAAATACTGTAATTTACACCACTTGAAGCTATTACCAGAGAAGAAGAAGAAAGAAGAATAAGAAGAAGTCGTAGGAGAAGAATAAAAAGAAGAAGAGAAAAATAAAAGAAGGAGAAATCATTTGGGTGGAGTCAAAAGAGAAGAAAAGGAGGGAACAAGGGGACAAAAAAAAAATAAAAGTAAAAAGAAAGTAAGGAGAAATTTTTGGGAGATGTCTGCCACCCAACCTCCCACAAATCCCTTTCCAATTTTACCCCTCCCTATTTGCACACATGCATGATATTAGATTTGGCCCTTTATGACGTTTACTAACCCATTTTCTATTTCTTTATTTAATTATTCATCACACACAAATCTCCAAATTTCTTAATGGGTACAAGCCCACTTGTGAGTCCACTATTTAATTAATTTAGACTCATTAGGCCCAACTCACTACTCCAACTGATAAAAATTTTTAGCCATTTTATTATAAGCCCAGTGAATTTATTCTTTTCCCTACAAATTTATATCATTAGAATTTTATCAATTCAAAAAAAATTTCAAGAAATTTAAATCATAAAATATTAAATGTTCTAGACCTACTAATGGGTCGTTACAATTTCTCCCCCCATTCAAAGAATTTGGTCCCCAAATTCGTACTTGGTTATTCAAATAACTGGGGGAAAAGATGCCTCATCTCATCTTCACGCACCCAGGTAGCTTCATCGGGAGTATGATATTGCCATTGCACTTTAACAAACGAAATCGATTGATTTCGCAACACTTTCTCCTTTTGCTCCAAGATACTAATAGGCATTTCCTCATATACAACATCCTCCATAACTTCTATAGTCTGATAGTCAATGACATGTTGTGGATCTGTGTAACACCTGGTGTTACCGGTGTTAAGAGAATAAGAAAGGAAGTGTGAAATTTTCAAAAATACCCTTGAGAAGGTGATGGATCCTTGAGATTGAGGGTGCCCTATGAGAGGAGTATTTTGGTAATTTGGATAGTGAAGTCCAATAAAAGGGTATTTTGGTAAATTAAAAATAATTCCTATGTGGTGTTAGATATGTAAGTGAATTAAATCCCAGTTTGGTATGTATGTGGAGATATATGGGATTAATAAATTCACAAAGGGTATTTTGGGAATTTTGGAATTAATTCCATAAAAGAATTTAATTATGAAAAATAGGGAAAATGGAGAATATGCAATTATTTGAGAAAATAATTAATTTTCCCTAAAATGGTGAATTAATGTGGTAATGCCACATGGAGGGAATTAAAGAAATGCAAAAAGAAATTATTTTAGTCTTTCAAGCATTTAATGAGAAGTATAATGGTGTTGGATTAAAAGAAAAATCCAAAAGAAAAGTAAATGGTCACCATTAATGCTTGAAATTATGGTGAATTAAATAAATCTAATGAAAAATGGGAAAATGGTCACCCATTAATGCTTTGGAAAATTGTGGGATTTATTTAAATGTGAAAAAAAGTGATCATGTCATTCAAAGTGGTCTCTCATGTGATGGGGGAAAATGACCAAATTAAATAATAGAAAAGAAATTCTATTTTTGGGATTTCAAGACAAGATCAAGGGTGGAGATCTAAGAAGACCAAATGGCATGGATTGTGCTTCTTGTGTTTTCTCCAAGAGAGAAGTCTTGTTTATTAAAATGGATAGTTGAGATTTAGTTTTCCCTTAAGCACATGGATTGTGCCTAGGTGAGTGGCTAGGATGCATTCTTGAAATATGGGGAACTAGTATATAATGGCAAGTGAGGAAGTCTTGCCTTCCTTTGGCCATTTGGAGAAAGAAATGAAGAATGAAAGAAAGAAGAGATGAGAGGAAAGGAAGAAGAAGAAGAGAAAGGAATCAAGGTAAGTGCATTCTTCTTCTCTTTATTTAGTGTTCTTGTATGCAAAGAAAGTGAGTTCTAGTTTGAATGCCATCTTAGATGGGAGAAGATGAAGATGGAAGCTCTCTTGAAAAGAGGATTTAAAGATTCAAAGAGAAGAATGAGGTAAGGGATGGCCCCATGGGAGGTGGTCTTGCAATGTGTTGTAAGTATGTTTCATAAATCTATATGTTGCATTTGGCATGTTCTTTTATGTTCATGAGACTTATGGCCATAGGTTAGTTTGGGAACATGGTTGAAATGGTGGGTTGATGCCTCTAACCTTGGAAGGTTGTGAGGGCAAAGAAACCTAGCCACACTTGCATTCATTTGGCATCATATAATCTTGTTATGTTCATATTTATTTTGCATTGCATCCTTATTGAGCTTAATAGCTCATGAGGTTTTTATCCTCACTTATAGGTTGTTAAAACATGAGAAATTCAAGGCAAAGTGAAATGGAATGGGAAAGCATGGGAATGAAGACCCAAGAGCTTATTATGGCTTATGGAAGCCTATGTTGTTGTGTTTGATTCATGAGATGTAAATTTATTTGGTTGGTGATGGCTTGTTGAGCCTAAGATCATGTGTGTAAAGTATATTTTGGAAATGTTTGATTTTATTTTGAAATGAGGCATTGGCGTATGGCATGTTGAAGCCTAGGTTGGGTGAAAGCCTCATTGTTGGGTGAGTTATGGGAAGCAACCAAGATGAAAAATAAAATGATTTTGTTGGAAAAATAGAGACAAAAATTGGATGAAAGTGAAGTCTTTTTATTTAATTGAATTTTTGGAAAATTTGGGGTTTAAAAGCCCAAGGCAAAAAAAAGAGAAAAGAAGTAAAGGAGTAGCAAGTGGTAGCAAGTAGCAGCAACCCTGCGCGCACAGGCAGGGCCGCGTAGACGGCCAGGCGCTTGCGGGCAACCGGGCGCATGCGGGAGACTAGGCACTCGCGGGCAGCAGTGGCCACGCGTGCGAGTGGGCGAACGGCCTCGCACGGTATGCTCGGCCAGCGCACAGCAAGGCCCCGCGCGAGCCCCAAGCATGCCAGTGGGCCCTGCCAGCCATTTTTTTTCAAAATTCTAAATTTTTAGGGAATTATGGGGCAATTCTAAATTGATTTTGGACCCTGGAGGAATTTTCAAAAATAAAGAGATTTTTCGAGCATTTTGGAGAATAATGTCAAAATTTTGGAAAATTGAAAATGATGAGTTTTTCCTCCAAAATTGGTGAAATCAATGTATTGATTGAGCTTGTGAAATTCATGGAGCCCGGTGAACTTCTTGGGAAGAAGAAAAATTAAATCAAGTAAGAAAAATGGCGATTGGGCATCTTAAAGAGATTTCTTTTTATCCAAGTGCAGTGTGGTTAAAGCCCAATTCCGCTAGTGAACCCTGGGGTTGAGGGAAGGGAAGGGCGAGTCTAGTTCCCACCTAGGACGTTTCATCTTGAAACATGATCCGCCCTTTAGCTAAGGCCGGGTGAAGGACCACACACGAGGATCAAATCATGCAACGGAAGCGTTTTTAAAATAAAAACTATCCTCGTACTGATTAGAATCTAGGAAGACTTACTTTTCCTTCGGATTACCGGGCGGAATGGAGCGACGGGAGGAGGAGGCGCGAGAGCTTCTTCACGTGGTGGAGATGACGAATGTCCTGCAATCCGTCAGCTCCTTCGCATCAGATCTCTTGATCTTCCAAGGTATGACTCTAAACTCGTGGCCTCTCTTGGTGAAGAAGAGAAAAAACGACTTAGGGTTAAAAACAACTAGAGAGAGAATATATATAGGGAGAACCCTAGGGTTAAAACCCTAGTGGGCCAAACCCAAGTGGGCCAAGTCCAACTAATTAATTTTCTAATTGGGTTAGCCCAATTAATTAATTAAAACCAATGAACTTATTATTTTATTCTAGCCCAATGGACCATTTTGAATAAAATAATTCTCTCTCAATGTAATTCACCCAACAGGCCAAATGTATTAAAAAATACATGAGTTATATCGAGTTACCCCGGGGACCAAAAGACAAATTATTCATGGCTACTAAAATGACCAAAATATCCCTGCTACCTAGTAGCTATATTTTGTCATTCTAAGTGTTCCAACTATCACCATATGGTAACACTGACCCCACGAATAATTTTGTATGTGCAATGTCTTTGACCTACTAGTGTAATGACGAAAATACCCCTCTGCGTAACACCCATCATTTAGAAAGGAATAATGTACTAACAGCTCTCTAAATGATTTCTACCATCCTTAGATCACTAGTCCAATAATCCGTGACTACTCGAATGTACTTGCTTATCACTGGGAGCTACCCAGAAGCACACACTCTTAAGTCATGTTCCCAGGGCCCTGGATTATTTGATTATTCTTGGACAATCACAAGGGGGTGAATCACAGAAACTATCTTGTATTAGTCTGTCTTAGCTAATTAGAAACCATACTCCCAACTCACAAGGTTACTGATCTTTGATAGACCTCACCTATAGTGAATCTAAGAATATAGCTCTAGGTTCACTAGACCACCAACTAATACTCAAGTATTAGAGTACTCGTCCACGTAGTACCAGTGATAGACTAGCTCCATGATAATCAGTACTTTGTCATTAGCTTCTATCACAGGTCCACTCTACGCATTCCAAATGCGCTTGTACAATTAGAGTAAACGGAATGTTTACTGACTAAGGCAAGCCATCCTCCATTAGGATCTATTGCACAATGATCTTATCATGATAGAATACCCAGTTCTATCAAAAGATCAAGAGTAATATTTTTCTTGCTTATTAAGTACCCATGATTCATGCCTAACTGTGAAGAACGACCCATCACATGAATCACTTACTTAATAGCATGGACACTTTTCCAACAATTAAATGCAAATGATATATGTACCATAAACTGACTAAAAGAAAACATCATTACCATAAATTAAATAAAACGTGTCTTTAGGGCATACATTTCCAACACCGGGTAGGTGGACAATTCGGGTAATTGTTCACAAGTGACACCCGTAAGTGGGAGCGGGACATTACAATCCGGCACGTACTTCTTCAACATGGATACATGGAATACATTATGAACGCCGTTTAACTGTGGTGGCAAAGCCAACCTGTAGGCCAAAGAGCTGACTAGTTCACAAATCTCAAATGACCCAATATAGCGGGGACTAAGCTTCACCGACACTCCAAATCGGCGTATGCACTTCATGGGCATTACTCTCAGCCACACATGGTCTCCAATTGAGAACTCCAGATCTCGTCGTCTTTTATCAGCATAGCTCTTTTGTTTGTCTTATGCGGCCTTCATTCTAGCCCTAATAGTCCGAATCTTTTCTGATGTCTGTTCAACTATCTCTGGCCCCAATAATGCTTTGTCTCCCATCTCCTCCCAACAAATGGGTGATCTACATGGCCTACCGTAAAGCGCCTCATAAGGCGGCATACTAATGTTAGAGTGGTGACTGTTGTTGTAAGCGAATTCTACCAGTGACAGATGATCATCCCAACTGCCATGAAAACCCAATACACATGCCCTCAACATGTCCTCCAATGTCTAGATAGTCCTCTATGTCTGCCCATCTGTCTAAGGGTGGAATGTTGTATTAAACTTCAGTTTCGTTCCCAAAGCATCCTACAACGCTCCCCAAAAATGGGAAGTAAACCAAGGGTCCCGATCCGACATGATACTAGAGGGGATCTGTAACATCCTGCATCGAGCGATAGGAAGAACCGAAACAACTTATCCTGATGGGCCTACGTGAACTTCCCAAGGGGGTCGCCCATCCTTGGATTACCCCAGGTCAAGCACACTTAACTTGGGAGTTCTTTGCTAACATTCAGCCCAAAAGGTATCCAGCTGATGTTGTTTCCTTTCTTACACTATCTTCGATATATCCTAACTTCTCTGGGCTCTCGGGGTATTACATTCTCCCCCCCTTAAGCACATGACGTCCTCGTCATGCTACCTTACAACTGGTCCTAGACCTTCTCCCCTTGGGGGCTGATATCTTAAAAGCCTCCCAGAAATCGCTCCTTGTACAGGCCCTCGAGCCCCGGCGCCACTCCCCGCCCTCGTCGGACCGCCTTCACCAAGGGTTGGCTCTAATACCACAAGTAACATCCTGCATCGAGCGATAAGAAGAACCGAAACAACTTATCTTGATGGGCCTACATGAACTTCCCAAGGGGGTCACCCATCCTTGGATTACCCCAAGTCAAGCATGCTTAACTTGGGAGTTCTTTGCCAACATTCAGCCCAAAAGGTATCCAGCTGGTGTTGTTTCATTTCTTACACTATCTTTGATATATCCTAACTTCTCTGGGCTCTCGGGGTATTACAGGATCCCATGTAATCTCACCACTTCCTCAAGGTACAACTTGGCGAGATGACTTAAGGAATAAGTCTTCTTAATTGGCAAGAAATTGGCTGATTTATTTAATCGATCCACTATCACCCATATGGCGTCATGTCCCTTTGCCGTCCTCAGTAGACCTAACACAAAGTCCATAGATATGTTGTCCCACTTCCACTCTGGAATGGGCAATGGCTGCAAAAGACTTGCCAGTTTTTGATGCTCCACCTTAACTTCCTGACATACCTCACACTGTGACACATACTTCGCCACGTCTCTTTTCAAACCATCCCACTAAAATTGTCGTCGTAGATTCTGATACATCTTCACCGTAGCGGGGTGAATCGCATAATGGGACTTGTAGGCTTCCGACAAAATTTCCTTTCTAATCTTTGAATCATCAGGAACACAAACTCGACCGTGAAATAGTAACAACCCGTCGCCTTTCTGGCTAAAACCTACTGGGAAAAATTTTCCACATCTGCTAAAATCTGGGTCAATTTCACATCATGGGGTTGTTGTACTCTAATTTGTTCAATCAAATCAGGATGTATTCTCAGGTATGCACAATGCACTACAGGTTTCTCCTTGGGTTCAGAGATAAACATTTCACCCATCTGTCTCAAAAGCATCTACTCCTAAACGACGTGTCTAGGGTTTTTTAACTCTATTTATATGCCGCTTAAGAAGCTAGAAAAGAGAAGAAATTTTTGTGTCTCTCAAAAGGCAAAGGCGCCTAGGATTGCTAGTACATCTCGAGGCGTTTGTGGAATGGTTAATCATGTGGACCGACTTAGAGGAGATTGCATTTGTGACTCTACGGATCAAAATCAGGCAAAAACGAATCTCTACACAGTCGTGGTTCCTAATAATGGGCGTAGGCTAAACCAAGTCATGACCTATGGTATCACTGGATGAAAGTTTGTCCCCAAGACATTAACCTACAGAATTTTGATTGGGTTGGGTTGGAAACTCGCCAGGCTCACTCAGCTCAAGGTCGGTGGTAGCTTGGTCTATTGATTACTAATGTCATTCATGGCCCTAGTGGTTTGTTCTAAAAATTCGGCCACTTATGCATTAAAGCAAATTTGACCTTGCATAAACTCTTGAAGGGTGTCCTCTAAAAATTTCTCATCCTGAGGTTGATAAACATCGAATTTAACCTCTTGCTCTAACTCGAATTGGTGAGGGGGTGGAGGAAAAGGATCATGAGATCGGAACGCAAAGTCATCACTCCATGGATAATTCAAATGATCATAGAAATTGGGGTAATTAATGTAAAGATTTAGGTTGTAACCTGACAGATAAAAATTCTTCCCTTGACTCTGCTTAAAAGAAAACCTCTCCTCACTATGGTGTGACTGAAAATTAGATGGTAGCCCATTCAAAAATTTGTTAAGAGCAGGTATGGTAGGACAATCATCTGTTTGATGATTTGAAGACTTGCACACCGAGCATCTAACCTTACTCGAATTTTTAAAATTTTCTAACTCTGACCACTCCACCTTCTAAGTTAAAGAATCCAACCTAGCAGTAAGATCATCATCCTCATTGAAAATTGGTTGTGAATTGACATGATTTCTTAAAGGATCTAAGGATGACAATTGGGTAGTACATGGGTCGAATTTGAGACTATAAGAATTGATCGGATGTTTGATGCATGGTGGAGTTTTTTCATCTAGAGGGTGCAAATAATCCCTAAGAGGTTTAGACTCATTTTGCTTTATAGGATCGGGATAGTCAAATGCATTAGAAAACACAAAGATGCTAAAATACTGAGACATAAGAAATATGGAAATGACAATTCAACGGTAGATAATGATGCTAATGAATGATAAAATCAATTAATGGTTCAATAAGCATACCTGACCGTAATCTTATGTGTTATTAATAACTACAGTAAAATCAAAAGAAACTAAACTATAATATTTTTTCCGTAGCAATAATTTCGTCACCGATCTCTCCGGCGACGATGCCAAAATTTTGACTGCGCTTAACTTTATTGAATTAATTAAACAAATACACAAATAAATAAAGAAAAAAAAATCAAACATGCAAGTACAGAGCGTTTATAATCGCCAGTGTACAAGTGTGCGTTGTAGCACAAATTTATTTACTGGATGGGAGTCTAGGTCGATTCACTGGGAGATCATTATTAAAACGAAAATAAAAGCCGCAATACGAATTGGGTTGTCAAGTCAATTTGCTTATTTATGCAAATAAAACAAAAGTACAGAAATTAAATCGAAGTGTGTAGGCAATAAGACCAATTAATTAATTTTGAAAAATTTAATCAAATTGGTACTGAAAACAAAATGTCTCATATTAAGACAATTTCAGTGTCAATCCAAATATCTCCCAAGACTCACAAAAATTGGTATCATCGGGTTAAATTAATTTTAAGATCTTTGCTATTGATTACATTTCGGGATGATGATGGTTCTAATTCTGGTAACTGACATATATGGCATGCCGACTTTAACTTAAACAACCACCATATATCGAAATGTATACAATACACTTAAACTTGAGAATAATGATATTTTTAGGTTGGACGACCCACATACATGGCATGAGGGTTTCGAATTAAGCATATATCTCAATTCAAAGTCAAGTGTTTGAGAAAAATCTAAAAATTAATTTTCAATACCTCAACTTACGATGAAGTTCGGCTAACTCGATGATCAGTAGTCAATTTTGTAAATTTTGTTATAATTTATACCCCTAGTTTAATCTTAAGAATTGGATTTAATTGAATATTTTGTAATTATATGCAAGTTTGAAGGAAAATGAAATTTAAAAAGAAATTAGGGGTGAATTGAAAATTTTAAAAAATTAATTAAAATAAAAAAAATATTCTCCTTAAATTTTTGACAAAAGAAATTAAATTGAAAAGAATCTGCAATATAAATAAATATATACATATTTATAATAATACATATATTCATCCGTTCCATGCATATATATAATACATAGAATATAAAACACATAATTACCAGCATGCGCATGTGCACTTGAATTGGACCCAGCAATGAAAAGCCCAATTGGAAGCCCAAAATTTGAAGTCCATTGATTTTATTAAAGCCCCCATGCTATAATATATAATATATTAATAAACTTAGCTGCATGGTGAAGGGATATGCCATTGGAATATAAATGAAGCCCAAACAAAAATTCAGCTGCAAGCCCAAATTAACTGCAGAAAATGAAGATCAAATTAATGCCCAGCCCACGGAACGGACAGCAGCCCGCGGCAGTCTCTTAAACACGGTCCCAGCCTTGTAAATTCCTTTAAATTGATGGGCAATTCAGATGGATATTCTGATATATATATATATATATATACACACGCTGCAATACAGAGACCCCAAGCCTCCACAGTCGCCATTTTCTGCAGTCGCCATTTTCTGCAATAAGGGGGAATAAAGAGAAGGAGAGAGTGCGCTGGGAGGAGTCTGTGTGCCGGGAAGGAGAACCCCCATTCGCCATTTCTACCAGAATAAGGGGGAGAGCAGAGGCTGGGGCGCTGGGATTAATTCTCGGCACAGAAAGGAGAGTGAGGCTTTGTGTGAGAAGAATAAACAGTGAGTGAGAGAGATAACAGAGACGGCACAGCGAGGGGTTTAAATTTAATACACAGTGCTTCCATTCCTGTTTGGATTGATTTCCCAGTGATTAATACACAGTGCTTCCATTTTCTTTCATTTTCAGTGATTAATTTTTGTCTTAGAATTAGAGTGTGTTTGATTGCATTATCTAGAATTTAATTTTAAGTAATATTATCAAGAAAATAAAATCGATCTCACCTTTTTAGAAAATGAATTTCATGGAAATAAGTTTTAAATGCTTGTACCATATATATTTTTCCATAGAAAAATAAAAAGTGTTTGATTGCTTTTCATAGAAAATGTGTAATGATTACATATTTTATATAGTAAATATGTGCAATCAAACACACTCTTAGGGTGTGTTTGATTGTATTACCTAGAATTTAATTTTAGATAATATTGTCTAGAAAACAAAAACTATTCCACCCCTTTAGAAAATGAATTCTATGAAAATAAATTTTAAATGTTTGTACCATACATATTTTTTCATAGAAAGTTAAGAGTATTTGATTGTTTTCCATAAAAAATGTGTAATAATTACATATTTTCTATGAACAATGTGTACAATCAAACACACTCTTACTGTTTTCTTTTATTTTCAGCCATCTTAAATTGTACGAAATTTAATTATACCTTTACATCTTTTAATTTCAGTAACTTTAATTTCAATAATTTTAATTTTACGCATTTAATTTCTGTTATTTAAATTCTTATAAGTTTAATTTTAAATAAAGATGTGTGACTAATAATTCTCAAGTCAAGACAACAACAGTATCCAATACTAAAATTTTTCTAGATAATCGAACTTCATTGTAGTTGAGGTGTTTAAATTAATTTTAATTTTTTTTGCCAAACACTTGAATTTGGATTGAGATATATCTAATCCGGTGCCCTCATGTCATGTATGTGAGTTGTACAACCTGAAAATATCATCATCCCCAAACTTAAGTGTACTATATATACATTTCAGTTTATGGTAGTTACTTAAGTTAGAGTTAGTATGTCATGAAAGTTGGTTATTATAATTAGAACTATCATCATTCTGAAATGTAATCAATAGCAAAGATCTTAAAATTAATTTAACTCAATAATACCATCCTTTGTGAGTCTTGAGAAATATTTAGATTGGCATTGAAATTGTCTTGATTCGAGATATTTTGTTTTCAATCACACATTCAATTTCATTTTTCCTAAAATCAGTTGAATTGGTCTGACAAACTCGTTCAGTACATAAAAAATTTTCGCTACTTTTTTTTTCTGTCTTAATAAAGATCTCCAGGTGAATCGACTTGAACTCCCATCCAGTAAATAAATTTGTCCTGCAACGCACTTGTACTCTGGCGAATATAAACGCCTTGTGCCTGCATGCTTGTTTTCTTTGTTTATTTGTTTTTATGTGTTTGTTTGAATTAATGACATAAGATTAAGAGCAGTCACTCGAGAAATTTTGGGTTTCGGACACTGTTATTGTCTTGACCTGAGAATTATTAGCCACATATCTTCATTTGTAAAAATTAACTAATATGAATTTAAATGGCGGAATTTAAATGATAGAAATGTAAATTATTGAATTTAAATAATAGAAATTAAATTACTAAAATTAAATTATAAAAATTAAAAAATGGTATTTAAAAGACAAAAATTAATTACGGTAAATTAAAATGGTAAACATCAACAATAATTAATAACAGAATGTAATGGATAATAGAAATTAAAAGCATCAGAAATAAAAACAAGAGAGAATGTAGGCATCAATATAACTCTAATACAACAATCTTTAACAGAAAGTAAGCAAGACAGAAAATAAAAACAGGAACAGTAATCTTAATACAACACTAATAACAAAAACTAAAAATAGTAATATGAAAGCTAGAATTTAAATCCCTTCTACTATAAATTAAAGACCTCTCGCTGCGCGATTCCTTCACTGTTCACTCCAGCGTTGTGCGACGTTGTTGTTCTTCCGAGTTGTTATGCTGCTGCCCGGGAATCCCAGCGCTGCCCCCTTATTCTAATTGCAGAAACGGCGGATGGGGGTCTTAGGGCTGCACTGTGTTCGTGAATGTATATATATGTATTGAGAAATTTTATTTGCAATCATAATTTTTGTTTTTCATAATTAGTGTAAGTAAAATTTTAATTTTTTCTATTTGTAATCAAATTAATTATTTTTTGCAATCATTTATATTCTAAACATACCCTACAAATACTCATCCCTCAAAAAACACCGCTCACGCACAACAAATCCTCTTCAGACCACTCCTCACATCAAACCCTCTTCAGACCACTGCTCTCCCACCGTCGCCCTCTTTGCTGGAGTCGTTTGCCTCGCCCGTCGTCACCCTTTTCGCTGGAGTCCCTCGCTTTCTCATCGAAATCGCAGAAGCCACATGAGAAAGATTTAATTTAATAATGATAGAGGCATTTGATCGCTAGCGTTCGAATGCATCGAACAGCTCCGACAACTAGCAGGAATGCCTCTGAACAACGGCATTCCAAAGCGAACCCTGGGGAGGCTGACAGCCACTGAACGTCAAACAGAACCCCAGGGTTTGGGGTTCCCTGAACATCCAGAGTACTGGGGTTTGAGTGATTAGGGGTTCCCCGAACCCCGAGGTTCGGGAGTATTTTTATTTTTTAATTAATCTTATTTTTTTAATTGATTCGTCGTGTATGTAAATTATGTGATTGAGCTAGTAATCGATATTGTAAATTATGTTATTCTTAAATATAAATTATATAGATGCATACTATTTGATAATATTGAGAATTTATTTTAATTTTAAAAAAATATTAATAATTTTCTATTGTGTTATATCAATCTAGCTATAGCTGCTGCTATTTGAATCCCAATGGTTAGGTTTCTCATTTGTTTGGAATTTACAATATTTGATCAAATGAAGTGAATTTTATGTTGATTAAAGACTCAGTTATTTTTTTGTGTTTGAACTAGGGATTAAATATACATATAAATAAGAACACACTTATTTTATTAATAGTTAATAGGTGTAGGACCTTATCAATTTGAAGTAGTCGTCCCCATATAAATAAGAAGAACACATCTATTTAATTAAGACTTAAGAAGTGTTGGACCTCACCAATTTGGAGTAGCCTCGAATCTTTGGATTCGGGGATTTACGCACTTCCAAGGATTAAAAACTAGTTGAGTCCCCCAAATCGAAGGATTCTGGGGATCCTTGAGTTCTCGAATCCTTAGGTTCGGAGACTCAAGAAGTCCTCGAATCGTTGGATTCAGGACATATCAACTCCCCCGAATCCAAGGATTCAGGGTACGATGATTTTCCCGAACCAAAGGATTTGAGGGATCCTTGAGTTCTCGAATCCTTAGGTTCAGAGACTCAAAAAGTTCTTGAATCATTGGATTAATGATATATCGACTTCCCCAAATCCAAGGATTAATGATAAATCAAAGGATTTGGGGCACGATGATTCCCCTGAACCCGAGAATTCGAGGGATCCTTGAGCTCTTGAATCCTTTGGTTTGGGGCACATCGACTCCCTTGAATCTTCGGTTAGGGGACTCAAATTGCCCCGACACTCAACCTACCTCGTCGGTTGATTTAGTGTGATTAGATAACCAAAAAAAAAAAAATCAAAGATACAAAAAAATTTCAAATATCTCAGAGACTTCATTTTCAATTGATTTGTGTTGTTTCTTGCTGAAACAGGAATACTTGTTATCTTCTTTATCAAACTTCAGCGTAAACATTTGCATATAATAATCTTCCATCGCTGACAGTAACTGTTAATTGGCTATGGTGAGGAGAATTGGACTGAGTAATGTTCAGTGTTGAATAATAGTGGTTGCGCAATGTTCGGTGTTAAATAATAGTGGTTGTGCAATGTTCAGTGTTGGGTGAGTAAAGTGATTATGGCGATGGTAGGTGAAAAAGTAGGTACACGTGCTTGAGGAGTAATATGAATGATTAAGTGTCAAAGATTTAAATGAAGAACAAATATAACTTTTCATCTCAAAGTATTTTAATAATATTAAAAATGAGTTGCGAAGTGCAATTACAAATAGAATTTGGGAAATTCTATTTGCAGCCAAGAGTTTTGCTTCTCACAACCCACTTTTAATATTCCTAAAATACCCTGAGATGAAATCTCATACTTACCCTTCATTTAAATTCTTTACGCTCAACCACCCACCATTACTCTTTTAAGTGCGTGCATACATTTTCTCACCCACAATCACCACAACCACTTTATTCACCACACCTAAACACCTTTACTCATCCACACTGCGCAACCATTATTATTCAACATCGAGCATTGCACAATAACTATTATTCAACACTGAAGATTGCTAAGCACACTTCTGCTCGTTATAGGTAAGTTAAGCATAGAAGATTATTATAGACAAATGTTTATAGAGTTTTTCAAAGAAGATAATAACTATTCTTGTTCCGGCGAGAAACAAGATGATGAAATCTATAAGGTATTTAAAAATTTGTTGTATTTCTAAATTTGTTCATCGTCAACAGGTGAGAACCAGGAGTTGGGACACTTAGAGTGTTGACCAGAGAATGATCCCCCGAATCCTCGAATTCGAAGTTGATATCTCGATCCCCCGACTCCTTGAGTATCCAAATCGAAGGATTCATGAACTCAAGAGTCAAGTAGCCTTAAATCCAATGATTCGGGATATTTCATTACTTCAAATTATTTATGTTTTTTATTTACATAATTTTTGTTCATTTCAACACTCATTTTATGCTATTGAATCGTTTACTAATAATTAGGTATCATACATTATTAAACTTTCATTTAATTATTATTACAACAATGTTTTCAAATTATTTATGTTTTTTATTTACATAATTTTTTTCATTTCAACAGTCATTTGATGCTATTGAATCGTTTACTAACAATAAGGTATCATACATTTTGTGTAACGTAAATTATTAATATTTTTAAAACACACAAATTATTAATATTTCTAAAACACAAATTCTCATTATTTATCTATACAATTACACTAAACAGACACAAATTATTAATATTTTTTAAAAACAAATTCTACATTATTTAGGATTAATTAAAAAATTAAGATAATACACGATTTACATTTAACATTAATTAAAAAATAATAATATAGTAGTTCCCTGAACCCCGCAATTCGGGGAACCCCTAATCCCCCGAACAACGAGATTCAGGAGGTTAAGGGTTCCTCGAACCTCGTTGTTCAGGGGTAAGTGGTTCCCCAAACCCTAGGGTTCGGGGAACCCTTCACTGCCCGTACCCCAGCATTTTGGGTGTTGGGGGAACCTTGAATCGTGGGGTTTGGTGGCGATCACCCCCTTTGAACGTCACGATTCAGAGGTATTTCCGCCAGTTGTTATCGGAGCCATTTGGTGTAGCTGTTGTTGGAGTCGTTCGATGCCTCTGAATGCTAGCGATCGAACGCAAACTCTAAAGTTCGAGAACTTTAAAAGCACCCCGAATCCATGAATTCGAGAAAAAACAATTCTCTCGAACTCATGAATTTAGGAAAAATCATTTTTCTCGAATCCATGAATTCGGAAAAACCAATTCTCTCGAACCCATAAATTAAAAAAAAAAACTATTTTTTTCAAATTCATAAATTCAAGAAAAATCAATTCTCCCAGACCCATGAATTCGGGAGAATTGCATTCTCTCGAATCGATGGGTTCGGGGGAATTGCATTCCCCCGAATACATACTATTACATGTATATAATATATTATATACACCTTTCATTGCCTTCCACGTAATCATCGTCCTCCTCTTCCTCTCCGCTGCCCTCCTCTTCATCCTCCTCCTCGTCGTTCACCTCTGACCTTGACTTGTCCGACTCTTCATCATCTGTTGGTCCCTCGGCAATTTTCCTTTTGTAAGCCTCAAGGTTCTTGTTGTATTTAGTCTTCCTTTTCTCTGCCCTTGCCACATATGGTGCTTTATCAGCTTCAGACATCGATTTCCATTTGTCAACCCCAGCTTTACCCACAGCAGCAACAGATTTGTTGTTAGGATGCTTTTCTTTGTACTGTTTCCTGAACTCCTCCATGAAAACGAAGAATGCACTGGCAGGCCTCTTAGGGTTGTTATATACATATTATAACTATAAATATATATATATATATAATGATTTTGTATATAAATTATTCCAAATGAAAGAGTTTGTCACCTGAGAATTACAAATGATCAAACCTAATCAAATGCAACAATATTTTATGAGAATAACTTCATATCACATGCATATATATGTGGATTCAAGAAAATTTATTTTTCTCGAATCTATGGGTTCAGGAAAATTATATTTTCTCGAAGTCATGGATTCGAATGCTTTCAAAGCCCCCAAATCTTCGAGTACGATGATGAACAACCATATTATCTTGGAAAGGACAAAATATTTGATTATAAATAGAATTTTCCTACATCTTTCTTGTTTAGCTTATGTGATTCCGATGAAAAAGGGAGGGACTCCATTGAAGAGGGCAGGCGAGGCAAGCAACTCTGGTGAGATGACAATGGTCTAAAGATGGTTTGGTGTGAGGAGTGATGTGAAGAGGGTTTGTTGTGAGTGGGGGTGTCTTTTGAGAGATAGATGTTTAGAGGATATGTTTGGAATATAGATGGTTGTAAAAAGTAATCACTCTAGTTATAAATAACAAAAATTAAAATTTTACTTTATGTTAGTTGCGGAGAATAAAAATTATAGTTGCAAATAGAATTTCTCATAGAATTTCCCATATTTATATCACGCCGCCCTCTGAAATGCCCTTGAAGTTTGAGAGAAATTACGGCCAGGGACTGCGTGCGCCTGCTGCTTCCACGTTGCTGTGTCTTTAATTCCAAAAATCAGTGGGCTGGGCTTTTAAATGAGGCATGCGGCTGGGCTTCTAACAAAACAGTGGCTGGGCTTTCAATTTGGGCTTGCGACTTTCAATTGCTGCTTCTTTAATGTGGGCCCTCAATTGCATTCCAATTGCATATGCGGCTCCAAGTCCCCTGCTTCACGATGCATTCATTTTATATATTTTATATGTTTATGGTTCTGCACGCATGACTATATGTTTATGTATTATATTTATATATTATGCACTAATATGTATTGAATATATATATATATATTGTATTTATATATTATATTATATATATTGAAAATTATTTTTTAATTTAATTTTTTTGTTAAAAATTAAAGGAGAATATTCTCTCTTTTTTTTTTCTAAAATTTCTAATTTATCCCTAATTCCTCTTTAAATTTTATTCTCCTTTAAATCTACATATAATTACAAAATATTCAATTAAACCTAATTTTTAAGATTAAAATAGAAGTATAATTATAACAAAATTTTACAAATTTAATCACTAATCACTTGCAAGCTTGAAGGTTTTTTTTCTCTACTCTTCTTCATCTTGTTTCTTCCCCTTCTAGGATCTTCTTACTATTGGACAGAAAAGGAAACTTTTGGAACCTCTCTAGTCTTGTATTACCTTTTTCAAGAGGGTGTTAGTCGTGCTCTGAAGAAGGGTTCAATGGCAGCGCGGGCATGGACATACTAGGACCATTTTGCTTGAGAAGGCGAGTTTGTTAACCAAATTATAGATTCGTGGGAGTAGCTTGGAGCTTTTTTTGTGGACAATCGGTAGTGGAAAATCATCCTAGAGGTATTTCTAAATCCCCCTATGGTTGGTTTTATGTTTTGTACATATAGATGACTTATATCGAGTCTTACAAGTGTAGTTTTGCTTCCACTGTTTTGTTAAGTTTTTGAAAAAAATTTAAAAATTGGTGTCCCGATGTCCCTTACATTGATCCATCAAGCGTTGGTTTTTCGAGCATCTCCCATTCACTAACTATGGCCCTTGTGTAAAGGAGGGACAGATTGGTCATCCAGTTGTTTCATTCTAAGCAGGATATGACTGTTTGGGAGTAGACTTCAGGAGCACTTGATGAAAATAAGAGCTGCCTCGACTACATTTTAGCATCTACATCTGCAACGAAATCTTCACTGAGGTATATAATCTTTAAATGCCCTATGGATGGTTTCATTTTTATTGCATATGGTTGTTAGATATCAGGTTTTCCAAGGTGATCTTGATTTCTTCTGTTACCTATTTTATGTTGTTTTCGAAGAGTTTTGAAAACTGGCTAAAACCCTTGCATGAACCACCTAGTATTAGCATTCCCTTTCATCGTCTCCCCTCGCACCCTTCTTCCTCATCCTCTCCTACCACATCCTTATCTCCTCCAGCATCTACCTCGTCGTCGTCCCCTTCTCCATTATGCTCTGATGAAGAAGATGACGACGAAACAACCTCTCTGGACTCGGTTGACTCTAAAGAACCTGTGTCATCATCTTGAACAACCATCCATCTCACTACTATTAGGCGCTCGTCAATAAGTAAGTCAGACAAGGCTACTAGACCCCCTTGGGCCAGTTTGTTAACCTTCTCTCATTGCTCTTGCACAATCAACTTTATGTTTGACCACTTGCACACCATCCCTTTTATTTCTTCTATGTGCTAGAATCGTGATGGTTTCCAACCTTGGGGCGACCAAACTATAACGCCCCATTTTTCAAATATACAATAATGCTAAAAACAAACTAATATCACACACGGGCGTTAGAAAAATCCTTACCAACGGAAGCAAATGATCGAACCTGATAGCTCACTAAAAGTTAAATAATAAGGATTTTCACTATGTAGTTTTGGTATACGTACAACAGTTATACAAGTACAATTCATACGTCCTTAAAAGCTAACAAATAAACCCTTATTATCATGGTAGCTTCCTTATACAACGTCCATAGTACATTCGAGATACATATATAGTAATTACGACACGCCACCCTCAACGGGATAAAAGTAAACCCAGACCTTACCGTAAACCCCAATTTATACAATTGTGGTACACAAGTCTCAAAATAGCCCATAGTAGTAGCCTCTTTATATGGAGTCTAATAGACAAAAAATCTCAAAGGTTACAATAGCTCTTCTTTATACAAGAATTCGTAGTACAAGAACAACAGAAAATCAAACTAAACTTCGGCTACCACTTTGCATTTCCTCTTACTTGTCTTTGAGGTACTTGACACGTTTGATATACCTGAAACGTTGAATAATCTAGGGATATGAAACACTCAAGTTATATAAATACATCTAGAGGGAGCGATTCAGAAAAGGAAACTTCGTGTATGCAAAAGCAATATGCAACAAAAAAAAAATAACAAGAAATCTCCCTTTGTCGCCATCATCCCTGCCGGTCATCACATCAAATTCTAACCTCACACTCATGAGCACGTGATCACTCTCTAGGTCCACACTCATGGGCACGATCACCATGATGACCCATGCCTTTGTCTCGCCAGTCACCACATCAAACTCCAGCCCCACACTCATGGCCACGATCACCATGATAACCCCCACATAAAGCTACGAAATGCCAAAACGCGTGCAAAGCAGAAAAGAGATGCATAGAACAAGGGAACCATGAGATATAACCCACAAACCACACACATATGAAATCAAGAATGACCAAGATAAAGCAAGAAGCATGTAGGAATCACTCATTACAAAAAAATTAATTTTTTGTGACAAATTTTTTAACATTTTGCGACGGTTTTGAGAGACCGCCGCAAAATTCATTAAAAAATTTAATTTTGCGACGGTTTTCATAAAATTACAGCTAAATTCAGAAAATAATTAAATAATTAAAAAATAAAATTGATTTTTGAATTTTTTTTTTGAGAAACCGCTACTAAATGCAAAAACTAATTAAATAGCTAAAAATTAAATTTAAATTAACATTTGCGGCGATTTTTCAAAATCGTCGCAAAAATAATTAAAAAATTGAATTTCGCGACGATTTTTGAGAAACCACCACTAAATGTAAAATATAATTAAATAATTAAAAATTAAAATTAAAGTAACATTTGCGGTGATTTTTCAAAATTGTCGCAAAATTCATTAAAAAATTGAATTTTGCAACGGTTTTTGAGAAATCGCCGCTAAATGTAAAAAATAATTAAAAATTAAAATTAAATTAACATTTGTGACGATTTTTCAAAATCACTGCAAAACTCATTAAAAAATTGAATTTCGCGGCGATTTTTGAGGAACCGCAGCTAAATTCAAAAAAAATTAAATAATTAAAAATTAAAATTAAATTAACATTTGCACCAACACGCACGCGGGTGCGAGAAATAGAGGCGGTTTTGAAATCGTTGCTAAAATTCAAAATGTTTGAATTTTTTTGCAACAGTTCTGAAACTGCCGCTAAAATTCAATATTTTAAAATTTTTTTGCAGAGGTTTTGAAACTAACACTAAATATTCTAAAAACCACCACTAAATCACTTATTTTGTGACGGTTTTTAAACCGCCACAAAAAATCTAATTTGTCACGGTTACTCCAGCTATTGTTGAAAACCGTCACTAAATCACTTTGCGGCGGTTAAAACCACTGCTAAATACAAAAAATATCGTCACTAAATGCCGATTTTTTTGTAGTGACTCACCTTGATTGTTTCTTTTTCAAGTGTACTGTTCACACTTGTCAGTTTAGGTTTTCTACAGAAAACATGTATTTTCGTAAACCAAACACTAAATATTTTTGTATAGGGTTGTAGATCATAAAGTAAGTAATTTTTCTGGAAAGTTGCAAGGAGAGAGAGGCCCACACGCGCCTGTACTTGCTAACGAAGGTTTGGCCACACGCGCCTGTATGTGTAGCCCCTTCTATTGCGTGTACTGCATGTGTCATTTCTTCTCCAGCGACGACGATTCTGCTGCTCAGTTTTTTGCCTGTTTCTCCCTCGTTTTGACTCCAATTTGACCCTCATTTGTTCCTACGGCTCCATTTCTCTACCCTTTACCGAAATATAGACTTAGATTGGACTTACCTCGTTGTTTTTTGGTGATTCAGGCCTGAACTTGGGTGAAGCTTTGGAAACTCTAGCAAAGTCCGTTCTCCTTCGTTTTTCCACCGATTTCACTCCTTATTTTTGTAGAATTTTCTCCTCTCTCTCAAGAATAAATTCCTCTCCTCAAACCCTCTCAATCTCAGCTCAATTCATGGATAAACTTTGGGTGAACCTTGGTCCTATTTATAGAAATCCCGGGCCAATCACGTGTCATCACGTGTAGTTCTTATCTATTTTGATATGATTACCTCCAACCGTCGGTTTGTTTTTCAAGTGACCTCGTTGTAGGTTTTCAAGAATTACACTTTGACTCGAAGTTTCATATATTTGCACTTTGACCCCTGGATCTTTTAGGACTTTGACTATTCATGTGGTTTCTTATTTCGATCCCAAATGTCCTTAGAAGAGGTTTCTCCCATCTTTCATCGACCCTTAAATAGCTTTTTAATATTTTTAAGAAATCACATATTTTCTCAAACCTTTCTGAAATTGTATTTTTGTCCTTAAATTCTCGTGATTCCTTTGACACATTCTATTACCTCAAACGCACAAGTGTTATAAAAATCTCGGGTATTACACGAACCACCAGCCACCTAGTCTCAAAACCATCTGCCTTTTGTGATGCACCCTTAAATAGTTTAACCTTATTATTCATATTTTGGAGAGCCACAAATTCTTTCTCTCCTCTTGTGGATCGGACGCAGTAGAAGCAGCGGAATAGAGCAGTAATAGGCTCTACCCTACACTTCCTGCATAGGATGAAAAATCCTACAAGCACGGCCCAGCCATTCTGGTGCAACTAGGCCGACACCAATATCTCCTCCTCCAAAAATTACATCCCAAAAAGGTGAGCCTAGCTCTTAGACTATCCAAATGAATCACTATGTTGCCTCCCCCAATCGTGGCCATGTATTTTGCTGCATTAGAACTCCTCAGCCTTCATGATCACAGAATGCTAAAAAGAATGCGCGATGCTATCTACAAGCTTACTCCTAGGCACTAAGTGCTGAAAACCTGAGTGATGTTGTCTTAGCAAGGCCTAACATGCCCATTTGTGGCCTGGAAGATGGTTGAGAAAAAGCCATGAGGTTTTCTTTAAAAGAGTTAGGTTTTTTGGGAGAAGAGTCTTCGGGAGCAAAGTCTTCTGGAGACTCGAAGTCTGTGGAAGAGTTGGAAGGTTTGCAAATTCTTCGAAAGAGTGAAAAGACACTTCGGGTGTTCTAGATGACTCAAGCTTTTTAAGAAAAAAGGCAACGTGTGGCCCACAAGTGACCACCACTAATGCGTGCCGAATATACCAAATAATAAAATTACTCTATTTGCAATTAATAGTAATCGCAAGTAAAGGTCGATCCATAGAAACTAGTCAATCAAATTTAATATCGGGAGGAGGGTTTAATGCTATAAATTAATTGACAAAAGAATGATTTAAAAGAAACAGAATTGAGTAACTAAATTTAATTGGAGACAATATCGATTCAAGAAAAATTACTCACGGCTCTAAATTGATCACTGATCTCTAATATATATATTTTTCTATAATCAAATATTGTCAACAAACGAGACAAGTTTTATTTTTTCTAATTTAATTATTCTCGGCCTAGCACCCAAATTAATCATTATTAATAAACCAATTGGTATTAAGCAATCCTCATGAATTTAATGATAGCATTACGAACTAAGGAGTTAAAGATGAATAATAATCAACATGCATCAAATTATTTAATTCATTCTATGTTTCCCTTAAGCAAACAACAAAAATTGGAATCATAATTGTTTTGCTTAATTACTACTTTAACTTAATATCATAACAGATTATAGATTCGGTTTAACTGTAGATCACATAATTCAATTAACTAATAAGGCTTTTTAATCAATTAAGTCAATAAAATAAAGAAATACAGATATTTGAATAGAAAAATAAATAAAATTAAGAACAAAATCTCATAATTTTACTAACTATTTTTAAATTTCTTGAATTGACTAAAAGTGACATAATAAAATAAAAATAATATAAAAATCTAAAACTCTCTTTATATTTTTCAATTTCGCCGCTGCGTTCTCATCTGCGTGTTAATTCCCTCAATTTCGCCTAATGCTGTGCGTTGTGCGTTCCGTTTTTTAGCCCTATTTCATGGGCATGGCCCTAGCTTCTCCATGGGCTGGGCTGGGCTGGGCTGGGCTTCAATTCCAATTGCACGTGGCTTCCCGGACCTTCAGTTTTTTATATTTAGATATATAAATCAAGCATGACTAATTATTTTTTTAATTTAATAATAAGCGGGCCACGTCCTTTACCACTCAAATTCCAATTTGGAATAGCAACTTCCAAATCATCTCAAATTGCGCTAATTAATTTTATTTATCTTTCTTACAAAAAATATTTAATGTATAAAATTTATATACACATATTTTAAGTAGAATAAATAAGGACAAAAAAAATTAAATAAAAATATGTGTAATAATACGGACGAAAATTATGTATTTATTTATTATTATTATTTTTAATTTTTTAAACATAATTTATTAAATTTTGCCATAATGTTTTATATATAAAAAGTTATCACAAATTATGCTAAATAGACTAAATGTTAGGAGAATAAAAATATAAAATTATGAGTTTATCAACCGCCTATTTATAGCTAGAGGCTTAGGAAGCCAAATCGTCGCCAAAGTCATCTAGAGACTTCCTCCTTGAGAGCTTGACGGACTCAACATCAATCCGGGTCGACCTACATCTTAGTTTTTGGGGCATTGGGCACCTACATTTTACTCTTACCTTTGTCTTTCAACTAAATGCAAAAGTGGGGAGCTATTATTGTTGTGTGACCTAGAAAAAT
The DNA here is from genome assembly GCA_036245055.1 of Diospyros kaki. Classification (NCBI taxonomy): domain Eukaryota; kingdom Viridiplantae; phylum Streptophyta; class Magnoliopsida; order Ericales; family Ebenaceae; genus Diospyros; species Diospyros kaki. Next base: position 10,847,000 of record BSEG01000011.1, on the reverse strand, counting down.
CAAAACCAAAAATCTCAAAAATCTTAGAAATATCCCTATAAGGTCGAAAACCCAAATAACCTCAAAAAGTCTTTCGGGCAAAAGTCTCTCAAAGACCCCAAAAAGTCTTCGAGGTAGCCTAGCCCTCAGCATCTCCCAAGGCCCAAGACTCGTTTGAAAAGTCTTCTAGGCCCAAGCCATTCGATGACTTATCGGAGTCTTCAGATCTATTTGGAGGATACTCATCAGGACACTCTACCTTCGAAGATACCTCTAAACCCTTTGGCCCCATCCAATGCATTTTCTCTGAAGAGTCGGGACTCACATCAGTATGCCATGTGTTACGTGGACCCCATCACCAATGTCTATAAATACATGTCTACTACACGACAAAGGGATCGCTCTCTCTCTCTCTCTCTCTCTCACACACACACACACACACACACACACACACTCACACACACACAGAGGACCCGAAGACTTTAACCCTAGTCCAGTCTAAACAGACTTTAAGCCTAGTCCAATCTAAACACATGGGGAGACTAATCTATCGGAAGACTCCCATCCATAACATACCGCACACATACATACATTCATACTTCTACTTGATTGCATTTTCATTTGATTTAGGCATCGAAGAGCCTGTGTGAAGAAGCTCATCGCATGCCTTCTAACTGTTCATTTGTTGCAGACCCATCCGATACTATCCATCCGAAGACCTTTCAAACCTAGTGGAGGACTCTTCGAGAGTAAGGCCCTGAAGACTTTTAGGAGTCATCCGAAGACTCCTTGTATCCTCTTACCTTTCTCGGATATCAGATCGAACCTGACACCCTTTAACCCTCCTGCAGTGCCATGGACCTTGACTTTTTGCCTTGTCTCTACCAAATTGTTCTCTAATATAAATAAATTTAATTATTATAATTAGACAATAATATATTATATTTTATTGGTTTTCATTGTTTGACTTTTTGTTGGTAAACGTTTTTTAGTTAATTTGGAAAATATAATATTTATAAAAAATTATATATAACTTTGTAATCGTTTAATAATTTTTATTTTAGATCAAATCATTTATAAGTTTAATTCTAATTTTTACCATATTTTAGGATGTTCTTTATTATTAAAACAGAGAACTTTAATGCATGGCGTAGGGAAATTCAGATGTGGGTTCTCCAAGGTGGACTTTTGGGCAACGTCACATCCAACATACACGTGAAGAAGTGCAGCTTTTTAATTCTTGCACTCTAAATCCTATGAAGAAAAGAACTTCCGTGAAGTACTTATAGTTATTATGGGGAAGTGGGTTTTTCACTTTGGTTTTGTCGCAGTCTAGGTCACGTTTTGTATTTATTATTTATGTTGATAATATAAATTTTGATCATTTTATAAGGTTAATTATATCAATAATTATTTAATTTTATATTTTGTTATTATTTAATCACTGAATTTTAAAATGTTACCTGTTAGTCATTAATATTTTAAAACTGTTACTGTTTAGTCACTAAACTTTAAAATGTTATATACTAGTCATTAATATTTTAAAATCGTTTTTTACCTGTCACTTATTATTCACTGAACTTTAAGTTCACGAGTGACGGATGAGAAACAGTTTTAAAATATTAATGACTAGTAAGTAATATTTTAAAGTTCAGTGAGTAAACAGTAATAGTTTTAAAATATTAGTGACTAACTGATAATATTTCAAAATTCAGTGATCAAACAGTAACATAAAGTTGAGTGATTATTGGTATAATTAACCCTCATTTTATAATAGGATGAATTTAAAATTTAAACTTTAAATTTAAGAAATGCAGGTGAATTCATACATATTGTCAGATCACCATCACAATGATAAAAAGGAAAATGATTGTCTTTAAAATTTAAATTCTAAACTTTAAACCCTTAATGTTAAGAGTGCATTTCTAAACTCTAAACATTGTGATAATTGAATGTTACAAATTACAAATTACAAATGTAAATATAAACTCTAATAAGAGGTTGAATGTTTACAAATTAGATTTCTAGTTTTCTGGTTGATGAAATTATAGTAGGAATTAATTATTTCCAATAAGTTATATATGTATACACACAAAATTAACAGTGCCTGGGATATAACTGGAGCCCATGAATTAACATTGTGATAATTGTTTCCATGCTTGTAAAACTTCACAAGTCACCAGCCAACTTAGTTTAGTTGATTACAAATACTTTAAAACTTTTAATTATTCAATTATATATGCGTATGTGTACTATATATAAATTTGATTAGTAAATTATAAATGAGCACATATTGAATTTTCTATAATTAAGTTCAAGAAATATCTTAAGTGCTTACACTCTGTCTACTCGCATGATTAATTTGGACCTTTCTTGATGTGACATAACACTATGCTGACACCAAACTATCCTAATTGCCCCTTTCTTACATTTTTAATAAATTATATTAATGCCACGTTTGGAACTAATTAAGATAGTAAAATGAGAAAATAAAAAAAACTTCTTGCAAAAAGGAATTCATATATATATATATATGCTTGGAGTGTATGACACCCTGGAGTGTATGACACCCTGCATGGTCTTGTTTTCATCAATACTTTATGCTGATATGTGTTTCCTAGATTTACAAAATTATGGAGTGGAAAGAGAGGTTTTGCAAAGCATGAAACAGGAACATCTCTTGTCTTGTGCAAGCTGGAAAGGGTTCTTCCTATAACCTCGTAGCCCTGGCCGGCCACCTCTGCTTATTTCCATAAATAGACATGATAAGATGGAGGGGGGGGCTCTCTATTTTGGCCTCTAACAACGTTCTCATTGTTTGCTTGGCATTTGAATGCATCACAGTGTGTATTATATGCTTTTTCATTTTGAGAAATTAATGGTAATTAATATATATACATATATAAAAAGATTAAATAACAAATAAAAAAGTTATTTAAAAATTAGCAAATAAGGGAAGGGAAGGGATAGTAGAGAATCATATTAATTATTTGTTTTGAGTAATTTTTGGCTAAAGGTTTTATTTGTAAGTCTACTTATATTGTTTGTGAATAAAAAAAGAAAGAAATTTTGGCATCTGATTTGCATATGATGACAAGTGAAAAGTGGAAAAGCAATCAATGGAATTGAAATGTGCATGAGAGCTCTGATAATCAATCTCTCCGTCATAGATGTGCAAATGTTCTATTTGCCCATTCCTCATGCTGCCTGCAGCCTACTTTGCATGAGAAAAGAAAGGAAAAGAAAGGAAGCGAAAGGGATAAAAAGCAAGCAGCCATTGATGTGCCAGGTAGCGCGTGGGATGGGTCAATACATATATATACCCAAAATGAATGACTCCAAAGGGATTGCTTGTTGGAATCAACAACATATATATCTGCAACCACTGGCTAAGCTTAATTTGACAGCATGCAAAGAGGGTGTTGACGTGAACAACTTCCACTATCAGCTGCTCGCGCATGAACTCTCATTGGTGAACAAATTTGGTTTCGTTCTTTATCCTTGGCAGTATTGCATGCATATTCTCCACTAAAAGGTTTCATCACGCCTCCAACACACACAGCCCACACCAAAAGTTACATATTAATAAATTAGAAGAAAACATGTAAGGGTATTTCTATTCTATGCAAACGACAGGACTGGTTTTGGACCTGTTGGCAGCTGGGTCATCCTAATTAAAACGAGGTACGACTTTAAAATTAGTAATTAACTACTCTGAAGTAAGTTTATTATTGCTTCACTATATCATTTTAATGGCTAAGTTTTGTATGTAACAATTTTCTTTTTTTTTGTTTTTTGTGGTGAGAAAAACAAGAGAATAAGCAAATTGAGGCACAAATGAAAGTCTAGAGGAGAGATGTATTTTTTTTTTTTTTTCTGTAAATTAGAGGAGAGTTGCATTGAGATAAACTCAGAGCAACACTATGTGAAAAGAGCACTAACAAGACAAACAAAACTAGTTGGCCCAACAAAAAAGGAACAACCTAACAACTAAGCAAATAACTCAACATGCACAGTACAAAACAGTTAAAATCAAGGCTCCAGAAACACAACCAATCCCAAGCCAGATCCCAAATAAGCAAAAATGAAACAAGCAACAAACCTAAAATCGTTTATAATGATGCTTCTTCTAAGATTACATCATCTTAGTCATATTCTTCCTAAAGACCACCAATGCCCCATCTAGCACCAACAAGAAAAGTACAAAGACTAACAAAGTACGTAGAGCCCAAAGTCTAATAGATCGAGTTTAATGTCACTCATATATTCTCAAAATCCCATTGCAACCACAATAAATCTGAAAACAAGGTTGGATTGGGAGCTTTTCAAAGGGCTTTGATAATGGTAGAAATTGAGCCAACAACTAGAATGATGGTGAGAGCAAAGGGGAGACAGGTCATGGGTTAGAGTTAGAGTTTGTGGGACAGGAAGAATCGAAGAAAAGGGCAAGTTATGAAGATGCAAACACGATTGAGGTGGCTGAATTAATAGTTATTGGAGGAGAAAGGTTTACAAGGAGACTTGTCTCTAAAAAGAAAAAAAAAAAGAAAAAAAAAGGGTTTTAGGGGAGGGTTATGCTAAAGTAGGTCGCAAATGTAATTTTGAGGTGAAAAAATCAATGCGAAAGGTCCGAGGATAAGGCTTCTCTTCAAAAAAAGTGCAAGGATAAAGTAGAAAGGATAACTTCATGTTATGATGTAACCCCTGCTAGTCCTACGTAGGGATGTCAACAATTCCTAAATACCCATTTAAAATTAAATAAGTATAAAAATTGAGATATAGACAACTTATTTGAAAATTCATTAAAACAAGGTATAATGCAAGTAGATAAATAGGCAATATTCCATTGCCATCCATGAATGTATAGAGAACAACTACAAACAAAGACTAGGGATCAAAACTCGCAAGCGACAGTGTGGAGGTAACTTTTCTTCAAAGTGAGGGGACTTCTTTGTGCGCGGTGAGAACGGTCTACCCACTGTGTCCGGTTGGGTCACCATGGTTAAACCCCCCACGTCTTGTCGAACCGAGAGTAGGGAGCGTTCGAAATGAACGATTTCACCTTTTGAAATAAGAACAACCACAAACAATATAAATTGCCTGAATATGTATTAATTGCAAGCGAGTTGTACGCAAACCCAAGTCAAACCATGTAAAATTACCAAGCCAACTCTTATATAGCAAAGAAACAAATATATATTTTTTGTTTTACACAACCTTGTTGAGAGTTTATATATACGTAGAGAAAAAAAAAGAGAAAAGAAGAAAGAAACATATATATGTGTGTGTGTTTATTATATATATGTATTTACCCAAGAATACTAACTTCATGTTAATCACTTAACACATAAATTGTAGGCAAGTATGGAAGTAGATGGCTGTTATTATGTGAAGGGTGAGCAATTTTAGGGGGATTTTAGAGAGTATATGGAATAATATTTACTAATAATAATTAAAAATATGCGACCCCATATGGGTTGGGCGATGAAATTTTTTATTGTAAATCCCATCGAGATACTGAAATGAAAAGCCAAAAAGCGAATCCAACAATGAGACAAATAAGGAAAAATAGGGCTGGGCTTGGGGTTGCTGTTGGGGTTAGCGTGTCAGTGTTAACAAGAGAGAGAGAGAGAGCGTGCGCGTGTGTGTGTGAGTGAGATACAGGGCTTTGGTTTGGGTTTTAGTTTTGGCATTTGCATGTAGTTTTCGACACATTTAAGGCTTTGCATGTGACTGCAATGGTAGCGTGAAATCCTAATGATGCTACCTACCTGCACCTCCACCAACTCTCCTCCTCCTGTTCCTCCTCCTCTCATCTTTACATACAATGCATACACTTATGCACGGTTTGAAACAAATTTAACCTTTCAATGTGACATTTTTTTACTTTTTAATTTTAATCAATTTAATCACGCACACTTTACCCAATTTTAAACCCAACATTTTTCAAAATGTTTAAATTTGACAAATAACTAACGAAGAGGCAGCTAAATGTCAACTTTTTTTTATTTGACTATAGATGTCAATGTTTAGGAAAAGAAGGCTAAATTATCTTTTGAATTTCTTGATTTTAATTACTCAATTTAGTATTTGATCTTTTTTTTATTTATTTAAATTCATCTTTGAACATTTTGACATGATTAACTCAACTTTGCCCATACCACTAATAAATCCCTACATGACTACTGCATCTTTCTAATTGATTGATAGATGCCCATGTCATGAACAACACAAGATTCAACTACCACTCATAATTATGTAATCCCTATTGATATGCCCTGTAAATATAGAGAATCACAAGACTTAAAAAATAGTCTTAAGACATGGACATGAAGCCCAAAGGCCCAACGGGTTGTAGGAGATCAAAGAAGTAAGCCGAAAGAGCAAGAGGTCGAGCCGAGACCAAGTAGGGAGGGCCCACTCGGTTATGCCGAGTGGGTACGACACTGCCTTAGTTTTTCGGCCATAACTTTTTCATATAAGCTCCGATTGACCTGATTCAAAGTCCTATGGAAAGATAAGAGAATTATCTACAACTTTCATGTTTTGAGTTTTGATAGATTCTGGCTTAATCAAGGAGTAAATCAGGTATGAAGTTGATGTACTTACACTATGAGGGCTCGGGGTCAAGTATTGAAGGAAGATGGACTCGAACCAAGTCAAATGGGCAAAAGAAGGCATAACCGAGTGGCCCCCCACTCGGTTGGGCAAAAAAGGGGCATGACCGAGTGGCCCCCACTCGGCCATGACCCACTCGGTTATGCCGAGTGGGTATGACAATGCTTCAGTTTTTCGGCCATAACTTTTTCATACGAGCTCCGATTGACCTGATTCAAAGTCCTATGGAAAGATAAGAGAATTGTCTACAACTTTGATGTTTTGAGTTTTGATAGATTCTGGCTTAATGAATGGATAAATCGGGTATTAAGTTGATGCACCTACACTATGAAGGCTCGGAGTTAAGTATTGAAGGAAGATGGACTCGAACCAAGTCAAAAGGGAAAAAGAAGGCATAACCGAGTGGCCCCCCACTCGTTTAGGCAAAGGAAGACATGACCGAGTGGCCCCCACTCGGTCATGACCGAGTGGCCACTTGGTTATGACCGAGTGGCCACTCGCTATTTATGACCCACTCGGTTTTGCCGAGTGGGTATGACATTGCTTCAGTTTTTCGGCCATAACTTTCTCATAAGAGCTCCAATTGACCTAATTCAAAGTTATATGGAAAGCTAAGAGAATTATCTACAACTTTTATGTTTTGAGTTTTGACAGATTCGCATTAAATCATCATGAAAATCGAGTATGAAGTTGAGGTATGGGAACCACTCAAAACCGAGCCAAGGAAAAAGGGGAGAAGAATGCATGATCGGGTGGCCGCCCCACTCGGTCATGACCGAGTGGCCCCCCACTCGGTCATGACCGAGTGACCCCCCACCCGATCATGGTCAAGTGGGCTTGGGCCAGTCTCTCCTCTTTTTCCTCTCGGATGGGCCGCGAAATCATCGAAATGGGCCGTGAGATTCTAGCACATTTTCTCTCTCTCCACCGCTATAAATACGAGATCATGCCTTCATCACAGGGTACGCTATTTTGAGCAATTGAAGTACGATTTGATATTTTCTCTCGAGATCTAATTTAAGCATCGGAGGGTTTGCGCGGGGACCCCCACCCGCGCCCTAACGGTGCTCTCGTTTTGTAGGCCACTCGGTCACCAGGTCACTCGATCATCAGGCCACTCGGTCACCTTCAAGGCCACTCGGTCACCATCAAGGTCACTCGGTCATCAGGCCACTCGGTCATCAGGCCACTCGGTCACCATCAGGGCCACTCGGTCACCAGGCCACTCGGCCACCTCCGAGGCCTCTCGTCACCTTGAGGCCACCAGATCGCTCCGAGGCCTCTCGTCACCTTGAGGCCACCCGATCGCTCCGAGACATCTCGTCACCTTGAGGCCACCCGATCGCTCCGAGACCTCTCGTCACCTTGAGGCCACCAGATCGCTCCGAGGCCTCTCGTCACCTTGAAGCCACCCGAACGCTCCGAGACCTCTCGTCACCTTGAGGGCACCAGATCGCTCCGAGGCCTCTCGTCACCTTGAGGCCACCCGATCGCTCCGAGACCTCTCGTCACCTTGAGGCCACCAGATCGCTCCGAGGCCTCTCGTCACCTTGAGGCCACCCGATCGCTCCGAGACCTCTCATCACCTTGAGGCCACCAGATCATTTTGAGGCCGCCAGATCATCAACCCACAAGATTATCAGCTCATCAGACCATCAGCTCTGTTGGTTTGTCAGACCTGAGACTCCATCAGATCCAATTCCTCGTCCAGATTTCCATCGGAGAAGACACGACTTCCGAGACTCTTGCGTCTGTCCACAATAAAAAAAAAAAAATAGATTGTTGTATTTTGGCAACAACAATTGGCGCCGTCTGTGGGAAACGCAAGACAAAAAGTCAACTTAAGAATGGCAAACACTCGTGGACACCGACGAACTCTCTCTCAAGGCGTAGAAACACGCCTACCACCACGAAACACTCAGCAACAGGGAGCACCGCCTCCCCCACATAATGCTCAACCTGAAGGAGACAATCGCTCCATTTCCCCTATCCCGCAAGTGGGGAACCAAACAGTCCCACCATCACTACTTACCGGCTCAAGGCCGCCGCCTACCGACCAACCCGGGACTTCGCGACAACCACCACGCACAATCCCGTGGGAGGAGTATGAAGCATTGAGACAACAACACGTTGAGGGCATGCAAGCACTTCGAGACATGGCTGGTATCCTTCAAGGTATGATGCCTATAGGGACATTACCTGATACTCTGAAGAAGTTTATGCCACCCCCAAAACCTCAGCCTGAGGTAGGGGCCAATTCCTACCAAGAAGCTACTCCCGATTTTCATTCTCGACCTACGCCTCGACGGGAGGGTAGGCCTAGATCGCCACCACAAAGAAAAAACGCTCATTCTGTACCCCGAAGCAATGAAAACCCAAGATGGGAAAACAAAACCAGAAGCCCTCAAAGACGGAGGTATCATGAAACAATGGCCAGTATGCCAACAAGACATGACAATCAAACAATAGCCACTACGAAGGATGATATGAGAAGAGTAGTAGAATAAGTACTTGAACGGAAAAAGTTAATCCCTGCAACAGAAGAGCACCAACGAAGAAAATGTCCTTTTACGACCGATATATTGGAGAGACCACTTCCTCGAAAATTCAAAATGCCACAAATCACCCTCTACTCAGGGAAAGACGACCCATATGATCATGTTCAGAATTATGAGTCATTGATGATATTGCATGGATGGGACGACGATATAATGTGTCGAGCATTTTCCTTAACACTGTCAGGACATGCTCGAACATGGTTTAACAGCCTTCTAGAAGCCTCAATTTCCTCATTTGGGCATCTTAGGACAGAATTTACTAAAGCTTTTGTGATTAACAGTCGAAGGAAACAGGATGCCACATATTTGCTTAGCATACGACAAGGGAATAAGGAATCTTTACGTCAATTTGTGGATAGATTTCGTAATGCCACCCTGGAAGTCCCCGACTTGCCGGCCCAAGTCGCAGTGTCTGCTATGCTCCAAGGGACGCGCCTTGCCTCTCTCCAAGAGTCACTTTCTTTAGACCCCCCAACGTCCCTGGCCGATCTATTTGTCAGAGCAAACAGGTATATCCTTCACACTGAAATTATGAGAAATATGGCAGGGAATGAGGACAAAGAAAGGAAGAGAAAGGAGCAAGAAGGGGAAGAAGAGTCTATTCGACGACAGGAAAGGGTTAGAAGATCAGATATACCTCTGCCCCAGTTCCACCATTATACCAAACTCCTCCATCCTCGGTCAACCATACTTGCAGCCATCGAAGGGTTAGGTCTCATTAGACTCCCGAAAAAGGTTGACCATCCAATGGGGAAAAATAGAGAAGAATATTGTAGATATCACAGAACTCGTGGTCATTGCACTGACCAGTGCCGGGAGTTAAGAGATCAGATTGAGATCCTAGTTCGTGAAGGACATCTTCAAAGGTACGTACAGATCAAAGATGGTGATCCTCAAAGAGGAGAAGATAGACAGGAAGAGCGGAGGAGATCAAATCAGAGATGTCAAGAGAGAGGAAAGGGTTACGGAGAGAATCCACCTCTAGACAATGAACCAGTTCATGAGCCCATGCATGTCATCTCGGGCAGTGAAACTATGGTAAGGGACTCCTCCTATTCTATCTAGACAAGCCACGAAAGGATAGGCCCTTAGAAGAAGGCAGTTAGCCACCATTAATGCCCTCAAAGAGAAAACAGGGAGCAAAATTTAGACACATTGAAGAGAGCCTATGTTAAAGATCGAGAAACTAAACATTTCGTGCTTGGAGGCAACAATAAGACCCAAAATGAAACAGTGGATGTACTCACTTATTTCAAAAAATGTAAGCATTTCCATTACACATTGCTTTGTGAAAGTTTGTTTGCTATGCTCTGCTTACAGGAAAAATAAACTCAAGCCCGTTGCCTCGCTCACGGCCCGGCAACGAGGTAACATTCAATCAAGCCCGTTGTCCCGCCTATGGCCTGGCAACGAGGTAAAACGCGATCGAGCCCGTTGTCCCGCCTATGGCCCGGCAACGAGGTAAAACGCGATCGAGCCCGTTGTCCCGCTTATGGCCCGGCAACGAGGTAACATTCGATCCAGCCCGTTGTCCTGCCTATGGCCCGGCAACGAGGTAAAACGAGATCGAGCCCGTTGTCCCGCCTATGGCCCGACAACGAGGTAACATTCGATCAAGCCCGTTGTCCCGCCTATGGCCCGGCAACGAGGTAAAACGCGATCGAGCCCGTTGTCCCGCCTATGGCCCGGCAACGAGGTAACATTCGATCAAGCCCGTTGTCCCGCCTATGGCCCGGCAACGAGGTAAAACGCGATCGAGCCCGTTGTCCCGCCTATGGCTTGGCAACGAGGTAACATTCGATCAAGCCCGTTGTCCCGCCTATGGCCCAGCAACGAGGTAAAACGCGATCGAGCCCGTTGTCCCGCCTATGGCCCGGCAACGAGGTAACATTCGATCAAGCCCGTTGTCCCGCCTATGGCCCGGCAACGAGGTAAAACGCGATCGAGCTCGTTGTCCCGCCTATGGCCCGACAACGAGGTAACATTCGATCAAGCCCGTTGTCCCGCCTATGGCCCGGCAACGAGGTAAAACGCGATCGAGCCCGTTGTCCCGCCTATGGCCCGGCAACGAGGTAACATTCGATCAAACCCGTTGTCCCGCCTATGGCCCGGCAACGAGGTAAAACGTGATCGAGCCCGTTGTCCCGCCTATGGCCCGGCAACGAGGTAACATTCGATCAAGCCCGTTGTCCCGCCTATGGCCAAGCAACGAGGTAAAACGTGATCGAGCCCGTTGTCCCGCCTATGGCCCGGCAACGAGGTAACATTCGATCAAGCCCGTTGTCCCGCCTATGGCCCGGCAACGAGGTAAAACGCGATCGAGCCCGTTGTCCTGCCTATGGCCCGGCAATGAGGTAACATTCGATCAAGCCCGTTTTCCCGCCTATGGCCCGGCAACGAGGTAAAACGCGATCGAGCCCGTTGTCCCGCCTATGGCCCGGCAACGAGGTAACATTCGATCAAGCCCGTTGTCCTGCCCATGGCCCGACAACGAGGTAAAATTACATTCAAGCCTATTGTCCCGCGCATAACTCAATAACTGGGAGCAGAATCAAACTCATCGTTCGATGCATAGTTCGACATCTATGGAAAGCAAACCTAGTTGTATATCTACCTCATACTTCTGCAAAGGAATTGAAAATCACAAGAGTCCAGAAATTTAAAACCATGATGTGCTAACAAGCTCGAGAGGATGTGTAGAAGATTAAGCATCTAAAAGAGAAGTGGTGTTCAAAAGTTTACCGGACAAGATACTCTTTCATCTGAACCTTCCGACTAAAAGAGTAGGGAGCAATTGATATGCCCTGTAAACATAGAGAATCACAAGACCTAAAAAATAGTCTTAAGACATGGACATGAAGCCCAAAGGCCCAACGGGTTGTAGGAGATCAAAGAAGTAAGCCGAAGGAGCAAGAGGTCGAGCCGAGACCAAGTAGGGAGGGCCCACTCGGTTATGCCGAGTGGGTACGACACTACCTTAGTTTTTCGGACATAACTTTCTCATACGAGCTCCGATTGACCTGATTAAAAGTCCTATGAAAAGATAAGAGAATTATCTACAACTTTCATGTTTTGAGTTTTGATAGATTCTGGCTTAATCAAGGAGTAAATCAGGTATGAAGTTGATGTACTTACACTATGAGGGCTCGGGGTCAAGTATTGAAGGAAGATGGACTCGAACCAAGTCAAATGGGCAAAAGAAGGCATAACCGAGTGGCCCCCCACTCGGTTGGGCAAAAAAGGGGCATGACCGAGTGGCCCCCACTCGGTCATGACCCACTCGGTTATGCCAAGTGGGTATGACAATGCTTCAGTTTTTCGGCCATAACTTTCTCATACGAGCTCCGATTGACCTGATTCAAAGTCCTATGGAAAGATAAGAGAATTTTATAAAACTTTGATGTTTTGAGTTTTGATAGATTCTGGATTAATGAATGGATAAATTGGGTATTAAGTTGATGCACCTACACTATGAAGGCTCGGAGTTAAGTATTGAAGGAAGATGGACTCGAACCAAGTCAAAAGGGCAAAAGAAGGCATAACCGAGTGGCCCCCCACTCGTTCAGGCAAAGGAAGACATGACCGAGTGGCCCCCACTCGGTCATGACCGAGTGGCCACTTGGTTATGACCGAGTGGCCACTCGCTATTTATGACCCACTCGGTTTTGCCGAGTGGGTATGACATTGCTTCAGTTTTTCGGCCATAACTTTCTCATACGAGCTCCGATTGATCTAATTCAAAGTTATATGGAAATCTAAGAGAATTATATACAACTTTTATGTTTTGAGTTTTGACAGATTCGCATTAAATCATCATGAAAATCGAGTATGAAGTTGAGGTATGGGAACAACTCAAAACCGAGCCAAGGAAAAGGGGAGAAGAATGCATGATCGGGTGGCCCCCCCACTCGGTCATGACCGAGTGGCCCCCCACTCGGTCATGACCGAGTGACCCCCCACCCGATCATGGTCAAGTGGGCTTGGGCCAGTCTCTCCTCTTTTTCCTCTCGGATGGGCCGCGAAATCATCGAAATGGGCCGTGAGATTCTAGCACATTTTCTCTCTCTCCACCGCTATAAATACGAGATCATGCCTTCATCACAGGGTACGCTATTTTGAGCAATTGAAGTACGATTTGATATTTTCTCTCGAGATCTAATTTAAGCATCGGAGGATTTGCGCGGGGACCCCCACCCGCGCCCTAACGGTGCTCTCGTTTTGTAGGCCACTCGGTCACCAGGTCACTCGATCATCAGGCCACTCGGTCACCTTCAAGGCCACTCGGTCACCATCAAGGTCACTCGGTCATCAGGCCACTCGGTCACCATCAGGGCCACTCGGTCACCAGGCCACTCGGTCACCTCCGAGGCCTCTCGTCACCTTGAGGCCACCAGATCGCTCCGAGGCCTCTCGTCACCTTGAGGCCACCCGATCGCTCCGAGACCTCTCGTCACCTTGAGGCCACCCGATCGCTCCGAGACCTTTCGTCACCTTGAGGCCACCAGATCGCTCCGAGGCCTCTCGTCACCTTGAGGCCACCCGATCGCTCCGAGACCTCTCGTCACCTTGAGGCCACCAGATCGCTCCGAGGCCTCTCGTCACCTTGAGGCCACCCGATCGCTCCGAGACCTCTCATCACCTTGAGGCCACCAGATCATTTTGAGGCCGCCAGATCATCAACCCACAAGATTATCAGCTCATCAGACCATCAGCTCTGTTGGTTTGTCAGACCTGAGACTCCATCAGATCCAATTCCTCGTCCAGATTTCCATCGGAGAAGACATGACTTCCGAGACTCTTGCGTCTGTCCACAATAAAAAAAAAAAAAAATAGATTGTTGTATTTTGGCAACAACACCTATAATACCTTTAATTGCCTTATAGTTTGTATGGGAATGACCTCGAAAGGGCAATGCCTAATGAAAGGCAAGGAAATGACCGAAAGGGGTCATAATCCTCAAAGAAAGGCAAATCTCTTAACAGCCTTTCCTCCAAATCCAATGGCTAAGACTCAAAGAAGACATCACAAACCAACAACCATCACAAAAATAGCCCAATGGCTAAGACTCAAAGAAGACATCACAACCAACAACCATCACAAAAATAGCCTAATGAAGAAAGAAAGATCCCAACAAACATGATACAATAGAAGACACAAAGTACTAGAAATAAAAGCAATACTCAATTAGTCGATGTGGGAGCCTAAACAAAAGTAAGATTGCAAATCCAACTTCGATATACACTTGATAGTTTAATCCCTAGATCCCATGGTCGTTTCATCTACATTAACCTATTTGTGGGAATGAGACCATTTTAATGACGAATTTGATTATAGAATTAATTTGAGGCCTAGCCATGATAGAAATTGGAGGGTAGATCTTCCATTGAGAGTAATTGATGATGTAAGTTTGGCCATATGTGTTGTTGGTAAGATACAACAATTAACTTGAAGTGCGGGAAAATGTGATCTTGATAGTGTTGTGCAAGGATGATCAAGAGATCTGGGGTCTTTTTGCAATGATCAAGTGGGCATTGATGAATGAGAGACCTTGAAATGACCAAGAGAACTATTGAGATGAACAATCAGTTAGGCGCACGAAAGAAGGTCCCCACGCAAACACTCCGATATTTAAGTTAGTCTCCGAGTGCTAGAGCACAAAAGATAGAGTTGGAGTGACAGAGTGAGCTTGCCTAAGAGAGAAGGTGTTCCTCCTATCTATAGAGGAGCGAGAGAGGGACACATGGTAACCATCCCAAGTTTCTCGGGTGGCATTTTCTAAGTATATTTTTGGCATATTCTTGTGGGTCTTAGGAAGGATCTTGGGTTCTGTTAGAGGAACACCCCAGGAGGGTTTGTCAACTACAAGGGAGGCTCTTGGAGGTGCATTATCATCATAACCGAGTAGGCACTCGGTCATGGCCGAGTTGTGCTTCTTCCTTTAGCTTATTTTCCCTTGCTTGATGATATATTTTCTTCCTTAGTTTTCCCTTGGATTTTGCTCTCTCATTTTCTTTTTTTTTTGCTTCCTAATGGACCATTTTCATAGCTTTTTGATCTTTTTAACCAAGTGGCCACTCTATCATGACATTGTTCCAGCTTTTGCTTGTTTGGTCTTGTTGCCTTTACTTTTTCCTTGATTTCTTAGTTGCTTCTTCAATAGTGGATCTTTTAGCCTTGATCTTTCTTGATTGAGTGGCCACTCGATCATGAACGAGTGGCTACTCAGTCATTTCCTTGTTTAATTATGCACTTGCTCAACAAGTTGTGCTTTATGCTTCATCAAAGGATTGATGGGAAGTCTTCAATTAGGTCATGCTTGTTGTTTGCAGGGCATATTAATTGCTCCTTACTTTTTTGATCGAGAGTCATAGTTAAAAGAGTATCTCGCCCTGCAAATCTAGCACGCACCTTCTTTTCATTCAAGTAATATTTTAAAGCCTTTCAATCTAAGAATAGCTTTTGAGTTAATCGAGTATTGCTCAGTTTTGTTTTCAAAATAATCGAGTATTAACATATTTCAATTGGCTATCATAAAATCCTATTTGAATATATTTTTACAAAACTTTGTTTCTTAAAACTCAATTGAGTATGGTACTTTTATAATCGAGCATTGACCCTTCACCACTTGAGTAAGCTTTTGAGAAAATCAAGTACTTTTATAGCTATTGAAATTTGAGCATATTTTTAGTCGAGTAATGCTTTGAGTGTTTTTCAAATTAGTCAATTACGTGTTTTAGAAAAATCTTTTCAATTGATTATTAAGGTTTCCTACTCGAGTAATTTATATAAGCTCTCTGTTTTCTTGAGATCAGTCGAGTAAGGAGTAATTTTGATAGAGTATCTTTTTGGTATCAAAACTTTGAACAACTCTTTAATGGAGTATATCTTTCTCATCAATCGACTAAAGTATTTTGATAATCAAATATCTATATGTGTTAGTCGAGTGAAGATTAAATTGAATCCGACTAAGTCTCTAGTCTTAAGTGTAATTGAGTAACCAATGTTGGTACTGGAGTGAATGTGTAACGACCCGTTAGAGGGCCCATAAGTTATTTAAGAATTATTTAATTATTTTATTTAATTCTTGTGTTAAGAGAATTTGCCTAGGTGGCAATTTAAAAATCTTTAAGTGAGAAATTAGCATTTAAATGACATTTAATTATGAGAAAATTAAATGCAAGGGCATGAAGGTAATTCTAAGAGTTTTAATAATAATTTCTTTTATTAGGAATTTTTTATTAGTAGTATTATGGGAGAATCCATGCATGAGAAGGTTTAGGTTTAAAGCCTTCAAATTATAAAAGGAGAAGGAGATGGGCTTGTAGGGCTATTCCTTTATCTATATAAAGACACATAAGCCATAGTGTTCTTCACACCACGTGAGGAGCAGAGAGACTAGAAGTCCGTGAGTTGCAGAAGTTGCTTTTCATAGGAAATCTCATTGAAAGCGTTTGATCCGATCGAGATCATAAGGCAAGTATCTTCCCTGTAATCCCTTCCATTATAGGATCATGTTAGCATATTTTTCAAATTGTTTAACGTCTTGTTTGAGTTCTCAGATTTATGTTTACAGTCAGTAGATACGTATATATATATATATGTGTATACAACGAGTGCATGAGTAAGTTATGAATTATTTCTTTATAGCGATTCAATCAAATATTATTTTTGAATCATCCTTGATGTTGTTTCATATCGATTGGGATTTGATTTCCCAAGATTTCTTTTGGAATGGTGTAGTTTTGATTAGATTTGTTTCAGAACAGAGTCTCTGTAATTATTCGTTTCTGGGTTATTAATTTGAAGACATTCAGATGAGTTCCTTCATATCCAGATGGATTTTTCAGAATATGTGAGTGATATCTGGATAGGCTAGAGGCTATTCAGATGAATCAAAAAGTTTTATGTAAGTGACATCCGGATGGCCTATGTGCATATTCGGATGGCTTATAAGTTTTTGTGAGTGACATCCAGATGACCCTTGTTCATATCCAGATGGTTCTTAAGATATCCGGATGTTTTGATTCATATCCGGATGTGACTAGTAGTATTCGTGAGTAATATCCGGATGCTTTGATCAGTATCCGGATGTGTCTAGTGATGTTTGCAAGTGATATCCGGATACCTTGTATCATATCCAGATGTGTCCAAATATTTTCGTGTGTGATATCCGGATGGGTTCATCATGCAACCAGATAGGTCAAGCTAATATTCGGATGTCTTGTTTCATATCCAGATGTCTCTCTCAAGTTTTGAAATTTCATATCCAAATGGCTCCTATAACGTCCAAATGCCTTTGTGAGATATCTGGATGACCTGAATCATATCTGGATGCCCTAGTTCATATCTAAATACTTCTTTCAGATATCCAAATAGCTTGTATAACATCCGGATGAGCTTTCTTCATAATCAAATGTCCTTCCTGATATTCGAATACGCTTTTTGATATCCGGGTGGTCTTTCTAGAAAATCCAATTGAGCTTCCAATGATGTTTAATTCAAGTTTTTAATTAAATTAAATTATTTAGTACTTCCAAATATTGAATTCTCATGCCAAACATGATAAATCTAATATGCCCATACTCATAATTCATAGAATCTTTGTATTCCAATATAATTGATGATGTTTATATGACATGTTTAACAATATTATGTGACGTTATGCACATACATTTTGGTCTGAGCATGGAGCATGACTTTTTATGGAGCACTCTAGCATGTATATGAGCATTGCATTATGCACACTAGGTGGCTAGTCTGCGGGGATCCCACAGTTTCAGTTTATGAGTTGCTCGCCTGGTGACGACCAGGAGGCTAGGGGCATATTGCCCATAGTATGTGCTTACAACTTTTATATTTGCAGGATTCAGATCAAATAGATATGTATTACAGTTTTGTGGGCCTTTGAGTCAAAGTTCCATACCTGTAGTTATGTTACAGTTTATGTGCATTACATCTTATAAATGCAACCTTACAGTGATTATTATATCCCTTAGTACAAGGACAGTTAGTAATATGTGAGTATCAATATTCTTCAATTTAGTTTCAGTTATTCTTTCCAGTTTATTACTTATTGAGCTTTGTATCTCACCTTATACTCTTCACCATTCCAAGTCCTAGCGGGGGAGAACTAGATGTGGGGCCTAGCAATAGTGGTTAGTAGTGTGTGTACGTGGAGCTGCTCAAGATGAAAGATGTTTGGGATTTGTTGGTGTCTTGTTAGTTTAGCAGTATTTTTCATATTAAATTGAGAGATTTTCCTTAGTCAGTGGATTATGTTTCTAGTTTATTTGGACTCAGAGTTTTTATTACAGTTTGATTGAGATGTTTAGATATGTTTGATCAGTTGAGTTATTCTAGATTTTAGTTTATCAAAGAGTTTTATTTTATTTTATTTATTTTTTCCTTAGCACCTCTTCTCGGACAGTTCTAGGAGAAGGGGTGTTACAGAATGCCTCTGTTAGTCGAGTAAGCTTAGACCTTATAGTCAAGTGCTTAATGCAAAGTTTCTATGGCTTATAAGTCATTTGAGTGATGGTCATACTCGAGTGAGGTTGTTATATAATTGATTACTTGATATGTCCAATCGAGTGAAGAGCTATATTAGTTAAGTAAGACTATAAGTTAGTCGAGTAACTGGTGTCAAATTTTAAAAATTATAGCCGTTACTCAGAAAATAAAAGAGAACAATTTTTACCGTTAGAGCTTTAATTCTTTATGCTATGAATTCTAACTACGTTTTTTTATATAAGAATGATAAATATGTTTATGCATAGTATGCTAAATGCTTATCGATATAATATGCATATGTTTCTTAACAAATTTGACCATTATCGGTTAAATCGAAAGAAGCTATGAGCTTACGTATGTATCAATGCCAAATTCGAGTCTCAAGCTTTATTAAAGGACGAGTACTTTAAAGAGATTGATGTTGATGCTATGGTTGCGACTGATATATATTATGGTTGTTGTTCAAGCAACAAATAGCCAACCTAAGCATCGCAAACCTATTTTTTTTTTTTGTGGTCCTATAACAAATGCTTGAAGTGAGAGTTTTTCATGATTCATCCTAGTTCACTTCAATGAATTATCTGGTGAGATTTCATGTATGTCTTTCTAAACCAGATTTTATATAAGAGAGTTGAGTGCTTCATTCAATTATTCTTGTAACTCTCTTTTGTTTAAAAGAATACTTGGTATGATTGTATTATCATATATTTTTCTCTTGAGAAATCCTTTCACATGTTTTGTGAAACTTGTAAAAGGTTATGCTTACACCTCGAAAGACAGTGTCTTGGTTATGATTGAGCAAAGTGTGAAAAAGCCTCATGTAAAGGTTGCAATTGCCCTTGTAAAAGCTAGGGTCCCTACTTAACTTGTTAAAAATGGAGGTTATAGTTGAACTTGTAAAAAGTATGTATGGGTTATTGTTAAGCCCTAAAAACTAAGATCCCATAGTGGATGATTTCAAAATCCTTAGAATTAAGGTAGTGGACTAGGCATGTTGGTTGAACCACTCTAAATTTGTTGTGTTCATGGTTTTTGCTTTTCATATTTATATTCTTCACAACATCATTGTTCATTTGCCTTATAAATGTTTTTTTTGCGTAAGTACAACTCATGGCATTGTTTTTTAGTTGTCATGGAAATGCTTTCTTGATTGGAATCATCCTAAAAAGATATCAGTTTTAGTCTTTATTACTTGCATGAAAACCTCTTTTCTTCTTAAATATATATACTTCTCAAATGCATACATTTTCATGAAAATTAAAAATCAAAATCTAGAAGTGTCATTGAATCCCTTCACATTTTCATAAATGTTTTACTCATTCTTATTTTCAAATGTTGCACTTCATCATTGCATATATACTTTCTATAACTAAAAATTTGAATTTGTTTATCATAAAAAATTCTTTTATAATATATAATGTATTCTCATTTTGCTTCAATCATCATCAAGCATTTATGTTTCTGTTTTCATGGCTTGCACAAAAGTTTTCTAAACATCAACTTTCATTGCGTAATTAAAAGCTTTTTAAATCTCTCTAATTGCACTTGTTTCTCTTAATGCATACAATTGATCTTATGTGTTTCAAACTAATCCTCTCTTGGTGAAAAAAGGTTCCTTTAAGCTCTTCCTTAAATGCATTCATCTTATATGAATATATTTATATATATATATATCATATGTTTGAAATATTTCAAAGTTATCTTTGTGAAAAACTTTCTATGCTACATATATATATATATATATTAGTTGTTGCAACTATTTTTAGCTAATGAAAAGTATTATTTTCAAAAAACCTTACTGCATCATATTTCAAATAATATTAAAAGTCTCCAAAATACCCAAATCACCCCTCTCTCGGGTAATCTTTCAATTACAACTTGGGATTTATGGGCGGTTAATCGGTTAGACTTACACAACTTGCTTGGTAATGGATGAAGTCTCTTTACTCTTCTTCCCTTTTGTGGATGACACATAACAAGTGCATGCCTTCCGCTGATCCCTTTAGACTTGTCCCAAACCCCGAGGCATAGGAAACTTCATCAATATATAGCAGGAGGAGACAATAGCCTTCATGTCATTGAGTAGGGGGTGACCCAAAATCACATTGTATGTAATCGAGGTGGCTTTAACCACCATAAATTTGGCTTGTCATGTTATGCTCTCGAGATCAGAGCCTAGTGTGATTGATAACTGAATTGAAGTAGCCATCGAGATAGTTTCTCTAGTGAAATAGTATAAAGGGGAGGAGTCATTTTCTTGTAGGTTATGGGTAATTCGCATTTGTTCAAAGCAGTTCCAATAAATAAGGTTAACTGAACTGCCACTGTCCACTAGAATTTTTCCCATGGGATGTTTTTCAATGATGGTTGAAATTACCATCAGATCATCATGCAAGACAATTACGTCTCCCCTATCAGGTGGTGTGAACGTAATGGGTTCTTCATTCTCTTTAGTTTCCATTATCGAGTTGGCTTGGTAGGCTAAACGGGCATAGGCCTTTTGGGAACTGGAGTTGTCACCAACCAAGGTTTTGTCGCTCGAAATGACGTGTATAGCTTGGTGTGTTGGTTCATTATCCAAAGGGAGATTTTGTCCGTAGTTGCTCCCTTTCTCTTGATGTCCCTAATTATGTCTTTCCTGTCTTTTAAGTCTTTCTTTCTTTCCTTCTTTATGGCTCCTTGTTGTTTCCCTCTTCTTCCCGTACATATCTTCGTAAGTGTCCTTCTCAGATAAGCGTCTCAATTTGATCTTTCAACTCTCAGAATTGATCGGTGGAATGGCCAGGAGTTCTATGGTATTTGCAATACTCATCCTAGTTTTTTCCTAGTGGTCGATCAACCATTTTTGGAAGTATGATGAGTCTTAACCCATCTATGGCCATGAGTATGACTAACTTAAAAGGGAACGCCAACTCTTAGTGTATCATGTAAGGGTTTTACCATTTTCAAAACATTTCAAAAACATATAATAAATGCAGCGAAAATAAAAGTAGAATCACCTTACATGACCCAGTATTGACAACCATATGCAATGCAATATTGAAACCATCCATAGGGCATTTAGAAAGTATACCTTACTAGTGGTTGATTATGATGAAGAGGTTGAATACCTTCCTGAGACAGCTACCTTTTGCTTACCGGCGACTCCCGAATAGCTCCACCAAATAGTCTAACTGTTCCAATCAGTTTTTGGATGACTTGTCCGACCCTTTAAAACACAAGGGCCTTAGTCGATCCATGCTCTGAGTGGTGAATAAAACTTATAAGAAGGCCTATGTTGTAGCTAAGCCTCTTGTAGGTGATCTAGGCTGTAATGGGTTAAAAAAAAAGTGATCATGCTGAACGTGTTAATGATAGTGCTCTAGATGCTAGATTTACTTTACATGGGTTATATGTGAATGACACTATTGATTGTTCTTGATATTAATAAAATGTCATATCTTCATTCATATTTCTCCATCTCATCTTTATGATTGAGTCCCTAGACTCCTACTCTTAGGGTGTTGAGATTGTGTGACTTGGATCTTTAGTCCAGAATTTTTTTAAAGGTATTCCTAGTCCTTAGACTTATCAGAAGGGGACTATGATTAGTCGATTAATGGACTGGCACATGGGCTACTACCATTGTTTAGCATAGAGATGCTTACTAGATGAGGTGCTGAGTGACAAGCCACATTACATGGGATGCATATAGTAGACATATGGGTGGGTGTTGGAAGAACATCCACTGAATGTGACGCCTACAACATATCACATGGCTTGAGGATTACTGATTTGTCGCTAGCTCTCAATTGTGTATCTGGTTCTTTGACTAGAGACGACATAGTGTCTTGTGCACTGGTGTCAAGGATTTGTCTTTTAGCAGAATTATCCATTGTAAGAGGTGGGAATGCTCTTTATGCAGTAGTGTATGGAGACAGATGTTCGCTGATAGGATCCATTGACCTCCATTTGTTGAGGGTGAACATCCTATGTAATCCATGTAGGTGATTGTGATTTGAAGTTCCCTAGCCAGGGTGAGCATGATATTGGAAAGAGTTTCAATGTCAGATTGGATCTGACATGCTACCTATATCACACACCGTACTGGATCTATCATAGTTATCGAGTCCTATGAGTTTAATTAGTCCATGACTCTCACTTAGTCGGGATGTTAGTCAGTGGAAGGACTATAGTACATGGTAATCAAGGAGCCTTAATAGGTTCATATGAATTTGGACTTCCCTGCCGTTAGGATCTTCTTATATCCTGGCTAAAGGATACTCAAGATCTTTCAGGGTGCTCTGGGGATTTTGAGAGATCGTTTTAGTAGACTGATAGGATCAGTTGACGTCAAGGAGTTGACAAGTCCTGATTGCTACATAGCTGTGAACTTGGAAATCAAATGCATACTAAGTAATGTTCTAATGCAAATGATGAAAGTGGGCATGGGAAAGGGTCAGGCATGGACGACATTGCAGGGGGATTGGGAGGGATTCGAGGAGAGTTTTTGGTTGATTAGAGAAAGCACCCAAATGCATGAGCTGCTCTCCACATTCTCTCTTCTTCTTCTTTTTCCTCCTTAGTTGCAGCTTCTTTTTGTTCTTTCTCCAAGATAAGCTAGTACAACTCTTGCTTTCTTCTTCTCCCCAATAGAGAGAGCTATTGGACAATTAAGAAGTAACTGAGGAATGAACCGAATATAGCTTTGGGTCACCTCCATCAAGAGGGTCCTAATAGGGCTCTATTGGAGGGTTTTATGGTGGCTCAGGTGTGGACGGACTAAGTCCTCTACACTTACGGAGGAGGGATGGTCACCCAAGTGCTTGTAGGGACGAGGAGCTTGCTAGACAGAAAGAAAAAGAGGTCATCGCGTAGGCAACCAACATCGATCTTCATCCAAAAGGTATACTGAAAAACCTCTTATGGCATGGGCTTTTCAGTTTAGCATGTGGTTGATAGATGCTGAGTCTTGCAATGTCAGTTTTGGTTTCTACTGTATATGTTTTTTGCTTTCGCTGTGCTATTTTTCTGATGAAAAATGTTTTTAAAAGAAAACTTTTGTATAGATCCACATCGAGTTGGTGGTATCAAAGCCTTAGCTCGGTTTTATCATCCAATGCTTGTGTTTTGTGTATTGTGTGTATATTTTTGGATGTTTATTATGTTATGTTTGTTACTGGTTGCAAAAACTATTAACCGTTATAATACCCTATATTTTTGTGAAGATGCCACGTATTTTAAGTGAGTTTAAAATATCGAAAAATATGCTTGAAATGGCAACAAGTGACCAAATCAGTCATAGGGAGTGCCCTGGAGCTTATATACTTAAGGGTAAAGGTATATTTTTGATGAGCGTCTAGAGGCGAGATTTGTGATGCTAAAAGAAATCAAATCAGAGATGATTTTTCGGTTAAGTTAAGTTGTAGCCGAAAAGATCGAATGATGGTAAGGGCTTCCCAGAAATCGTACATATCAAGTAATTTTGAGTTATAAATTTTGATATTTTAAGTATCTCGATAAATTTGATGTTTGAGGGTATAATTCTAATTAGAGAAATTATCTAAAGGAAAGAATGATGAAATTATGAGCTCAAGTGGTAAAATATTAAAGTTGAAAACTTGAAATATGGGCCAAAGTGTCATTTGAAAGAAGTTAGGGAATTAGCTTGGATTTCAAAAGTTAAATCCATTATAGTTTTGGATTTGAAAAGCCATTCAAATATATCATTGTGTCTTTGGAGTCCATGTCTAAGATTGTGACATGCGGCATAATATGATTGGTTCAAGTAATCTATAAATAGGCACCATTGGTTGTTCTCAAACCATTCAAGAGAGCTTTGAGAAGTGAAGCACTCTAAGTGGAGAAGGTTGCTCTAGAGAGAGAGAAGGAAGTTCGGCAAGAAGGCGGGAAGAAAGCGACGGAGAACGAGCCTTGTCAGAGTTACAGGTCTTCGCTAGAATTCATCAAAATCAGTCAGAAAAAAAGCAAGATAAGTATGATTTTTTTTATAATCCTGTAGAGGGGGAAGATAGGGTCGCGTAGGTTCAAATGGGGGTCAAATCGGAGTTAAAATGAGGAAGTTATGGCCGAAATATGAAAACGAGGCGTTGCTGTTCGAAATCTGGTGGCCGCGCGTGAGTTACATGCACCGGAAAGTGGCTGCGCGTGAAGGCATGTGGCCCACATTTCCAGGGAGAATGAAGGCGTGTGAAAGGCCTATTTTAATATCCTATATTTTTGTAAAGTTGTCACATATTTTAAGTGAGTTTAAAATATCGAAAAATATGCTTGAAATGGCAACAAGTGACCAAATCGGTCATAGGGAGTGCCCTGGAGTTTAGATACCTAAGGACAAAGGTATATTTTTGACGAGTGTCTTGAGACAATATTTATGGCGCTGAAAGAAATAAAATAAGAGACGGTTTTTGGTTAAACTAAGTTATAGGCTGGAAAGACCGAATAATGGTAAAGGCTTCCCGAAAATCGTACATATCAAGTAATCTTGAGTTATTAATTTTGAGATTTTAAATATCTCGATAAATTTGATGTTTAAGGGTGTAATTGTAATTAGAGAATTATCCAAATAAAATAAGGATGAAATTTGGAGCTTATGTGGTAAAATATTAAATTTTGAGAACTTGAAATAAGGGCCAAAATGTCATTTGAAAGAAGTTAGGGAATTAGCTTGGATTTCAAAAGTTAAATCCATTATAGTTTTGGATTTTAAAAGCCATTCAAATATATCTTTGAGTCTTTGGAGTCCATGGCTTAGATTGTGACAAGTGGCATAATGTGATTGGTTGAAGAAATCTATAAATAGGCACCATGGGTTGTTCTCAAATCATTCCAAACAACTGTGAGAGTTGAGGCACTCTAAGAGGAGGAGGTTTCTCTAGAGAGATAGTAGGAAGTTTGGCAAGAAGGCGGGAAGGAATCGAAGGAGAAGCCGGAGAGAACGAGTCTCGTCGGAGTTATGAGCCTTAGCCGGAATTTTCCAAAATCAGTCAGAAAAAAAGCAAGGTAAGTCTCATTTTTTTATAATCTTGTAGAGGGGGAAGAGAGCGTCGCATAGGTTCAAATGAGGGTCGAATCGGAGTTAAAACGAGGGAGATATGGGCGAAATATGAAAATGAGGCGTTGTTGTCCGAAATCTGGTGCCTGCGCGTGAGTTACATGCGCCGAAAAATGGTGGCGCATGAAGGTGGGTGGCCCACCTTTCCAGGGCGCGTGAGGTCGGGTGAGAGGCCCACTTTCCTTCAATTTTTTCAATTATACCCTTAATTTAAAACCCTTCAACCTTATATAAAAATATTTGAGATTAGGTTTACCGAAATGCATATTTTATGCAGAAACCTAGGCCGTTTGCTGTGAAATTATATCGTCGAAGAGATAAACCAACAAGGTGAGACTCCTATACTCCAAATCCTATTTTTTATGAGAGACTTCTATTGCATGAGACATGTTTCGTGAAGTTCTTATAAGTAAACTCTTGTTATTCTCTTACGTGAACTCATGTTGCATATATGAAATGCATTTTTCTAAAAAATATATGATGTTGGCTTTTTTAACTATTGCATTTATAAAATTTTTGTGGCCATACTATTGTACCTATTTGTTGTTGGCCGAGGACAAAAGTCAGATATCCCCCGAGAGGTGCTATGCGTGGGCCATCGAGAAAGCTCTCGTGGGGAAGACCGTGAGCCTAAGGAACAACGGATGTGGTGCTTGCATGAGTGCTATAAAGTCGGGCCAAAGTGACATGGTTAGGGACCTCTCGAGAGGCGTTATGCATGCGCCATTGAGAAAGCTCTCGTTGGAGGAGGCTGACGTGTTCACGAGGCACTTCAGAGTAGTCCTCCTTGTCTTCTCATACATTTTATACCTGATCATGCATCGATATAAACTGTTTTTGGAGTTTCTCAGTAGAAGATTCATCTTCTAATTGGACTATGTCCCTGGAATATTCAAACGTTCCAGGTTCGACGAGTGACTCTAAGAGAAAGGAGGTAGCTGAAGAATAAGCTTAATTTACTGGTATTGTATGTTTAGTATATTCTTACTTATGTGCGAACCTATGTAATTTTAGATATGTTTAAGATGCTCAGTTATTATTTGCGAGAGATGATGTAATACATTTTGTAGACATCTTGAACAATTTTATGATAAAACATTATGGTTGTGAACCATATCAGGTTCGATCTAGCTTCTGCATTTGAAATTTTAACGCCTGTCTTAGCTATTCAATTATTGGGTTTGTTAAGCTGAGAAGGTAAAAATTAGGGTTTTTGGGGATATTGTGTGATGTGTGACAACTATTGTGATATGAAAACTTTTTACATTCTCGAAATCCTAAGTAATAACACGCTCAAGAAAATTGGGGTGTTACACCTATTTTCCTTCAAATTTTCTAGTTATACCCCTACTTCAATACCCTTCAACCTTATATAAAAATATTTGAGGTTAGGTTTACCGAAACGCATGTTTTCTGCAGAAACCTAGGGCGTTTGCAGTGAAACTGTACCGTCTGAGAGATAAAACAACAAGGTGAGACTCCTATACTCCAAATTTTATTTTTTATTCTCTTATGAGAGACTTCTATTGCATGAGACATGTTTTGTGAAGTTCTTATACGTAAACTCTTGTTATTCTCTTACGTGAAATCATGTTGTATATATGAAATGAATTTTTCTGAAAAATATATGCTGTTGGCTTTTTAACTGTTGCATTCATAAAATTCGTGTGGCCATACTATTGCACTTATTTGTTGTTGGCTGAGGGCAAAAGTCGATATCCCCCGAGAGGCGCTATGAATGCGCCATCGAGAAAGATTTCATGGGGAAGACCATGAGTCTAAGGCACAATGGATGTGGTGCTTGCATGAGTTCTATGAGTTCGGGCCAAGGTGACATGGTTAGGGACCTCCCGAGAGGCGCTATGCGTGCGCCATTGAGAAAGCTCTCGTAGGAAGAGGTTGACATGTTCACGAGGCACTTCGGAGTAGTTCTCGTTATTTTCCTCATACGTTTTATACTTGGTCATGCATTGATATAAACTGTTTTTGGAGTTTCTCACTAAAAGATTCATCTTCTAATTGGACTATGTCCCTGGAATATTCAAACATTCCAGGTTCGACAAGCGACTCGAAGGGAAAGGAGGTAGCTGAAGAATAAGTTTAAATTACTGCCTGTAGCATGTTTAGCATGTTTTTATTTATGCGCGAACCTATGTAATTTTGGATATGTTTAAAACGTTCAATTATCACTTGCTATAGATGATGTCAATTTTGTAGACGTCTTAAACAATTTTATGATAAATAAAGCATTATGGTTGTGAACCATATTAGGTTCAATCTAGCTTCCGCATTTGAAATTTTAACGCCTGTCTTAGCTATTTGATTATTGGGTTTGTTAAGTTAAGAAGGTGAAAATTAGGGTTTTTGGGATATGGTGTGATGTATGACAGCTATTGTGATATGAAAAATTTTTATATTCCCGAAATCTTAAGTTATAACACGCTCAAGAAATTTGGGGTGTTACAACCGTTCCATCTGAACGGTCAACCAATCTGGTGTCTAATGAAGAGAGACAATCAACAGTTGTAACACCCTTAATTTTCTCATACATACTTAAAGATATGCTAAAACATGCTACAACTACAAAACGATCTTATTCTTCAGCCATCTCTTTTCCCTTAGAGCCACTTGTCAAACCTAGAATGTTTGAATATTCCAGGGACATAGTCCAATTAGAAGATGAATCTTTTAGTGAGAACCCCAAAACAGTTTATATCGATCTATGAATAGGAATGAAAAGTATGAGGAAACAATGAGGACTACTCCGAAGTGCCTCGTGAACATGTTAGCCTTCTCTAATGAGAGCTTTCTAAATGGCGCACGTATAGCGCCTCTTGGGAGATCCTTAATCAGGCCACCTTGGCCCGACCTCATAGAACTCATGGAAGCACCACATCTGCAGTCCCTTAGGCTCACGATCTTCCTCACGAGAGCTTTCTTGATGGCGCTCGCATAACGCCTCTTGGCTCTTGGGGGATATCCAGACTTTTTCCCTCAGGCAACAACAAATAGGTACAATAGTATGGCCACGTAAAATTTTATAAATGTAACAGTTAAAAACCAACAACATATATTTTCAGGAAAACACATTTCATATACGCAACATGATTTCACATAAGAGAATAATATGATTTTGCGTACAAGAACGTTACACAAAACACATTTCATGTAATAAGAGCTTTACACAAGATAAGGGTTTGAGTACCGGAGTCTCACCTTGAACTTAATTCTTGATTTCTCAAAATTCATGCTTGACCTCAATTCTCATGCTAGGGGTACTATTGCTTAACCTTGAACCTCAATGATACACTAGACATCATATGCATTCAAAGGAAAATCAATATCTCTAATTTTCCTCAAATATTTTCCCATTATTTCCTCGATACTCCAAAATAAAAATACTTCCTCAAGCATTTTTTAAAATTTTTCTCCATAATAATTCATAAAATAATATTCCTAATTTTCAAGAATTTTTTAGATTTTTCTCCTTTTTTCCTCTATTTTCCAAAATTCTCATTTTTTTCTCAAAAATCACAAAATAAATGTCCTTCAATATTTTTCAGAAATTTCTTCCACAAAAATTCTTAAAATAAATTCTTGATTTTTTGGAATTTGTTTTGGAATTTTCTTTCAAATTTCTTATATTTTTCTTTCTTTTTCCTACTTTTTCTTTTTCTTTTCTATTTTTCCCTACCTCTTCACGCACTGCCACGTGTCCGTAGCCACTTGCCTGGCGCATGCACCACACGTGCCTTCTTTGGGCTTTTTCCTCAGCATGCTGCTTGTCGTCGGTCGCCTAGTTTCACCATGAAACCTCGACCTCTCTCTTCCCCCTTGCTCTTCTCTGTATTCTAACCACGATGGCATGCCTTGCAGCTTGAAAAGCCACTAGAAAAGCCTTCAAACAGGCGGCTAAAGGCTCGACTCTGACAAATTGCAACTTTTCGGCCAATACCCAAAACTCACTCAAACCGACATAAAACTCTCTCAAACACTCCAGAATTTATCCTCACACTTTAGGGAAAAAAATCCCCTTAACCATTTCCCTTGAATCCTTCTCAAACTCGAGCAATTTGTGATCAAATCTTCGTCTAAAACCTCCACTATTTATAGGTAAACCCCAATCGTTCTTTTCCCAATGAAAGGCCATTGCGTCTCCCACAAGCTCTCTAGGACGATAGAGACCATGCCCTGGCAAGATGGTGCCATCCCATCGCTGAATGTTAGCCTATGCTTGGCAGCCAGATCAGCTAGCCCATGCACACGGGCGCATGGCCTTGCCACGTGTAGCTGCTCCATGTGGCGCGGCCGTGGCCCTCTCTTGCCCAACCACTTTGCCCACTCCCTTGCTGCCACATGGTAGCATTTGGGGGCTCTTTGCAGCCCAAAACCTTCACATCTCGGTCGAATTTCCTCCTTCCTTCTGCCTATAAATAACAGTGATTTCACTACTATATTGCGACAATTTTTTTGAAGTACCAAAACTCTGCTCGTGTGTATACGTGAGGTATAAAAATATTTTAAATTTATTTAATAGTGATAATCATAAATTAATGTCATGTTTAGCTATATTATTTAGCAATGTAACGACGATAATTAAAATTAATTATGCATTTATTTAAATTATTTTATTTTATAATTGTTAAGGAATTGGGACATGAAACTGACACGAAGCAAGTGATTAACACGCAGTAAGGGTTTAATATGATTTGTGTGTACATTTATTTTGGCATGGCTTGTATTAGACTATGGGAGAAGTGACTAGGCATGGGGCTATAGATTTGGGCCGTGTGAGTCTCGAGATGGGGTCCTAAATGAAATCAGTGGGGCTACAAAAATCCGGATCAGGGTGAGGTGGACAAGCTTGTATGTATGATACACTTCACATTATTCTATAATTATCATGCATTTTAATTTACTACAACTCATATTGCCCTTACTGAGTCCCCAGACTCACGCCTATATTTTCCCACTAACCTAACAGGTGGCTTGGGATCTGAGAAGGGAAAAACGGTGTTGACAGATGAGCCTCCAGTGGGCGGTGACCATTGATAGTGAGAGTGTAGGTTAATAATGTAATATAGCTGATGTGTGTTAATTATGAGTGATAGTTATGGTTCAATTAGAAGTGAACTAGAGTCAAGTTAAGGTTCTCGCTATGAGTAAACCCAGTGGGTGTAGAGAACTTGTACCGGTCGACTACGGCTGGAATCTGAGATATGAATAAATATGTTTGGCTATTGGGATTTTATTATACATGTTGGTAATTGCTTATTTGATATTGGATATATACTCTAAGGGCCTAATCAGGTACGAGACTCGAGTGAGTTTTTGCTACCTACGTATTTTACTCCCGAGTTCTTGACCGGTCGAAACCATAACCACATAAAGTTTGTTGACAACCATCATCTAAACCATAACCACATAAAGTTTGTCCAAACCTGGTGTGTTAGGAATCAGTCTATCTCGGTATTTTCATATATAAAAAAAAAAGAAAAAAAAAGAGAAAAAAAAGAAGAAAAAAAAGAGAGGAAGTCCTCTTAGCTATTTAGCACAAGTGTTTCAAAATAAATGTTGAAGAAAACATTATATCCAGTTTGAGATTAGTGTAAAAAAAAAAAAAAAATCCTGACACACCATTTGCACATTTTACCCTTTTTGTTGACAACCCGTATTAACCTCATAGCCCCATTACAACCCAGTTTGGTCCCTCTTGATGCTATAAATCATGTGATCTCAGGATTCGAGTTCTGAGCAAGGAATTCTGTTTAAATTCAAAAGTTATTTATCTATGGCATAATTCCAGTTATGAAGCTATGTTAAATTCCTTGTTCTTTCATGAAAATACGTTCTTTGTATTTGGGATGACACCGAGTTTGAACTTGTTTTACATTTACTCTTAAAACGGTGACCCCCTTGTGTGTATACCCGAGGAATCATTTTTTTTATTGGAGGGAAAATCCATAGTAAGGTTTGAAGTCAAAACTTTGAGGGAATAAGGTAGAATGATGATCATCCTAATTACCGTTTCTAAGATTGTATAACCTTTGACCGAAATCTGATTTAGAATATTCGATTGTATGACAGATAGCTTGTTCTGTTCTATGTATTTCGGTTTCGAATTTGAAATTTTTATATTCATGTGATTGTTGTGAATAAATCTGGCCAGTATAAAGTCTAATTGCTATAGGACTAGCAATGTTTAAGTTGGAGGGTGTGATTAGTGATCAATTTTGTAAAATTTTTATTATAATTTCACCCTTATTTTGATCTTAAAATGGTTTAAATTGAATATTATTATGCATTTTATGATTGTGTGCAAGTTTAAAAATATTAATATAAAAATATATATAAAATATAAAAAAAATATATATAATATAATATACATATATATATATATATAATATATGGATTCCAAGCCTAGGCCCAAGCCCAAGCTCAAGCCCAACACAAGGAAGGCCCAAGCCCAACACAATGAAGGCCCAAGTCCAAGCTCAAGCCCAACACAAAGAAAGCCCAAGCCCAAGCTCAAGCCCAACACAAAGAAAGCCCAAATCCCACAAATTGATGACATCATCGCTTACATCATAGGTTGGAGTGACATCATTGCTTACATCATGGGTTGGAGTGACATCATCGCTTAAATCATGAGTTGGAATTACATCATCGCTTACATCATTAATTAGATATTTTGTATTATTAAATTATATAATTGAATAGTTTCCATTACATTTTCTAGCCTATAAATAGAGCACTTAGGGTGCATTTGTAAGGATTGGATTTTCTTATAATGAAAGTATAGTTGTGATCTTTAGATTTCTCTTTTAAATTTTCAACTTTAGTTTCTATATAGTTTTGTTCTTAGAATTTCTCTCTTAAATATTTAACATTTGTTTCCATATAGTTGTATTATGTTATTTATATTGTCTTTTTATTATATACCGCCTATATGGTCAGTTGAAAAATAGTCTTTCAATTATATACCGCCTATATGGTCGGTTGAAATAGTCTTTCAATTATTGTCTTTCAATTATATACCGCCTATATGGTTGGTTAAAAAATAGTCTTTTAAATACTGTCTTTTAATTCCCGTCATTTAAATTCCTGCCAATTTATTTTAAAAATGAAGATGAGTAGCTAAATCTATTCTTGGATTAAGGCAAGGACAGTGTCCAACGCCAATGATTCCTAAAGAAAGCTGCGCTTAAAATATGTAATATTAATCTGATTCAATTTGAGCAGTTTGTTATAGTGTATCTTTGAGTTTGGATTGGAGCATAAGCCTAACATAAAATTTTCATGTCACGTATGGAGATTGCTAGATCTGGAAATATTTTCATACCCAAACCCAAATGATTAATCTATATCTATAAAATCTTTTTGTGGAATATAGTTCAATTTATGGTAATTACTTAACCTAGAATTTTCATGCCATGTATAGAGATTGCTTAAACAAGAATTATCATTATATTGAACTAAAATTACTAACAGATCTATAGAACTTAAATTAGATGAATATTACTAATCTTTTTTATTAAATCGGGAATTAACTGGTTTTGGTGCTGAAATTGTCTTAACCCAAGCTACTTAAATTCAATATTAGTTTAGCTTTAATTATTGTCTTTAGATCATCTTAATTACCTCTTAAAATCAAATATTTTATGATCTTCATTTTCATCCATAAATAATCTCCCTGTGAATCGACTCGGACTCACCGAAATATAAATTTAAAATTGTACTACATGCACACTCGCACACTAGCGAGTATAATTGCCCTACACCTGCTTTAATAAAAGGATTGACGTCGGATGAATTTGATTGTAGTTTTGATAAATAAATGTGCAGGGTAGTGTAGCAGTGAGTTTTTGGCGCTGTTGCCGGGGAGATTAAATTTGGTTGAATTTTGTTGTTGTTTTATAGTTTTAAAAAAAATAAAAAATAATTATAATTAAAAAAATATTTTCAAAAAAAATATATATAAAATATATATTTGAAGAAAAACTTAAAAAAATAATAAAAAAATATAAATTAAAAAATTAATTTTTTTTAAAAAAAATATTTAGATAACTTTTAGTTACTAAATAGTGCAAGAGACTACGGTCAGGTATGATTATTGAAACATCAATTGATTCATTAACATCATTATCTACCGTTGAATTGTCATTTCCATATTCTCTATGTCTCAGTATTTCAGCATGTCTGTGACTTCAAATACATTTGGTCATCCTGATCCTAGTGAGGGGAAGTTTTCTTTTAACCAGAGTCAGAGGGAGAATTCTTATATGTCGGGCAATGACCCAGATCTTTACACTGATTACCCCAGTTCCTATGACCGTTGGAATTATCCTTGGAACAATGACTCTGTGTTCCAATCTCATGAACCTTTCTCTCTAGTATCTCACCAATTCGAGTTAGAACAAGGGAATAGATATGATACTTATCAACCTCAGGATGAAAATTTTTTAGAGGACACCCTTCAAGAGTTTATGCGAGGTCAAATGAGTTTTAATGCAAAAGTGGTCGAATATCAAGAACAAACTACTAGGGTCATAGGTGACATTTTAGAACAATTGACCGAGTTTACACAGACCTTGAGCGTGAGTGAACCTGGCGAGTTTCCAAACCAACCTAATCAAAATTCTATAGGTCTTGGGGAGGAATCGTCATTCAATACACCTATAAGTCAAGAGTCGGTTCAATCTACACCCATCCCTAGGAATGATGAGCCAATTAAGAGACTTGATGACCCTAGGATGGTACGAGCAATCATAGAAGAAAAAATGGGCCAAAATGATGTGAGAAAAAAAGAAGCCTGGGAGGAAAAAAAGGATAAAATTCAAGAGCCTAAATGTGAAGATACCATGGGCCTAGCCAAACTTGAGCCTAAATTTATGTCTTTTGGGCTATTCTATATTTTTGGGGATTAAATTAAACCAGACATGTGTGAGTTGTTTCTGCGAATTGATGTGTCGTACTTTGATGTAATAAAACCAACACCCCTGGATGACATATTTTCAAAATATGTATGTGCATTTATGAGAAAAATTAATTTACATAATTTTAAAAATAACTTTAAAAGTGGTGTAATGATTGGAAGTTATTATATGATTAGGTGGGCAATCACTCATTTGATCCTTAACAGGAAGAAAAGAAAAAAATTCTAAAAAAAAAATTAAAAATATATAATAAAATAAATTTGTTTTTTTTAAAAAAATAAAAATAATAAAAATATATATATACAAAAAAATAAAATAAAATAAAATAAAGAAAAGAGGGAGATAGACTTAACATTAATGGCAACCACTTTTCTCGAGCAGTGCAATCACATTACCCTATAAAGAAAAAGGAGACATTACCCTATAAAGAAAAAGAAACTTTAAGCGTCAAAAAAGAAACGCCGAGCATTGAAAAAGAAACGCCGAAAGTTGAAAAAAGGAGACATCAGACGTGACCCTGCACTCGTGACACGCCTCGAGCTAAGTGTGGTTGTTGGAATGGTGACTTCCACAGCCCCATAAGAGACCCCATATCTGCATGAGGCAAAGCACACTTCTTTGAGCTCAGTCTTCTCTCCTTCGTGTTGTTCTTTGATCAGGTACTCTCGTTCATTTTGTAAGATTCATAGTTTTACTTTTCTCTTATTATAGTTATATTTTAATTACAAAAAAAAAAAAAAAGATCTTCAACTCTCAAAAATTCGCAAGTACTATCCATCTCTCCCAATGAATGATTTGAAAAAAATTTATACAGGTAGGTGTGAAAGACTTAGGATATTGATGTATAATAGCATCCCTGAAGATATTCGCTGGTTGATCGAAGCAAAAGTTTGATTAGCTGGTGAAACTTCACCTAGTTTTAAGCACTTCTCAGGCTTAGGAAAGAGTAGTTTTGCAAAGAAACGAAGAGCTAAAAGAGTGAATGGTTGTCACAAGTGTGCTCGTTGGACCTGTAACACTCGATGTAAATCTGTGTGGTTTACGTTCGTAAATCGAGAAGATAAAATTAGTTTCATAAAGGATGGACTGAGTATGGAGTCATTGGATGATATCCGATTGACTCTTGAGATGCATCCGTGTGGAATAGTGCAAAAAGAACTTCTTGCTTGATGGTCCCAGTTCATAAGTGACTGGCCGACGGCTGTCGAGCCACTCCAGAATTAGATTATCCTTCTCTAGTTTGCAGCAAAGTGCACCCTAGGTCGTCTCTCAAAAGGAGCCTCACCTTCTTCTACCAACAAGGAGAACCAATATAAACAACAGTTTGTTTAGGGGGGGCGGTTTGACAGAAATCTAAATAACAAAACAGAAGAAAAAGGATAGATGTAGATGAAAATCAGTAAATGAAATGCAACCAGTTGTGTATTTGTCCCCTTTGTGAAATCTTCCTTGTCCAAACTATAGATCTTGGTTTGTTAGATGTTATAATCTTTGGATATCAAACTCAAAGCATCCCCAACAACCGTCCAAGGATTAGAATGATTGGAACAACAAAATGAATACAGAAATCTCTTATAAAAAAAATGCAGCCATTCATTCTCTATTCAACCCATCCGAAGCTATGCAAGAACAACCATTAAAGCACATTATATTCATTTTCGAGATGTTATACCAACCGGCTACAACACTCTGTTCTCTTAAGCATTTAACAGAAAATTAATCCTTGCAAATTCACACAAACCTGCCATGAACTCCATGCATTCCAAAATCTGCTCAAACTAAACCAAATAGAAATGAATAAGATTAAAACAAACAAACCAGGTTTTTGTAGCTCATCCGGGACTCAGATTCCACATGGGTTCAAGATTACACAACCGGTTACAATAGTTCTAGCCTTTCATTGCAGTAAAGAAAACAAAATGGAAAACAAAAATAAAGAACAAAGAAATATGCTAACAACAAGAAAAACGGCCAGAATCTCCTCTCTATTCTCCTCCCAATAATCTATGGAAAATAAATGCTAAGAGGCCTTAAATACATGGCTAACTAAGAAAGGAAGAGCTAGGAAGGCTAGAGAGGCTAGGGTTGGGCCTAGCCCAACAGAAAAGAACATAAGAGTGAGCCCAAATCAGCAAAAATGAGCAGCCCAAATGCAGCCCAAATCTGCCACTTCAAGTCCTTTCCAGCTGCTTCTCTAGCCCATCCAATATTCCCTAAAGCTATGCAAGCTTGGATCCATAGAAATAAGAAAGAAAATAGTGTAAGGAGGATTTGAAGTATAATAAGATAGAAACAATGAAAGATCAGCAAAAATTACTTCAAATGGTGTAATAAGACTGAGGTGAATGCCAAAATATAGCATAAATATGCATGCTATCAACTCCCCCATACTTAGACTTTTGCACTCCTGGGCAAAACACTAGACTCTATGACTCAAGAATAAAAATGTGGAAAAACACAAATCAGATGCAAGGTAAGTCTTCGAGAATTCATCATTCAAAGATCATCTTTCCTCTACTTCCAAGAAAACAATTGACATGGCAATTCATTCAATAAGACAAATCAAAAGTAAAGCCTCTCACAAGAAAAGTGTATGCTCAAAATCTCTCAAGAGGTGGTGGTGACTGTTTCGCTCAAATTCACCCAATCACAATTCCACTACCATAAGCTTGTTTATTTTCTCAATCTCCAATATCCATGTCACATGCATGTCACAAATCAAAAGGACTTATTCATGGACTTATCAAAAGGACAACAATGAAGGAAAACATGCCTTAGGTCGAGAAAACATTTCATGCAACTCCAAGATCAAGAGATAGAATTTCCAAGCATTATGAAAAACATTGCATCTTTACGCTCTATCTCAACTTTGCTTTCTTTTTTTTTTTTTGAAAGAAGAGGTGAGTGCGTTTTACGCTCCTTCTCACCATTCTATCATTTGCTTGCTTTTCTTTTTCTTTTTCATGGATGCAAATGGCCCTTGGCCTTATGACTTGCTTGATGAATTCAATCTCTATCTCTAGAATGCACTTAATATTCCTCTTCCTAAGGTTGTAAGGTCCAAAAAGGTGTATGAAAATGAAGGGTAAGAATGATGGCTCTAAGTGGCCAGCGAAAGGGATTGATTGATTGATTTTTTTTTTCACAGATGGGGACAAGAAAGAATGCCTTGATCATGTTTGAGTCATGCATGAACAAATAAAGCCTCAACCAAGAATCAAAACAAGTTCTAGAGTGGAGATCATTATAGGTGAATGCACACACAAGAAAGACAATAGGCTCAAAGTCCTCACGGCTGTAGACTACCCAATCAATCTATCAAATCAAACTTATTGCCAAGTCACTTGAAATCAAGGAAGATAAGATTGAAGTTCTAATCATGCTGGGTTCTTTTAGACTTAAATTGCTTAACTTGCATTTCCACGCAAAACAGACTCAACTAGACCCAAGGAAAAAGAAATATGAAATGATAAAGAAAATGCTGCTAAAGTAAGAATGCTACCCCCCCCCCACACTTAGACTTTACATTGCCCTCGATGTAAACATGCAATTCCAATCAAGAATAAGACAAGTAAATGTAAAATATTAGGGAGAGAGAAACAGCCTGATGTATCAAATGGAGGTGGCGTTGAGGAGATGTAGCTCCTCCACAATATGCTCCCGAAAGCCCTCGTAGAATGGCTTAAGCCGCTGCCCGTTTACTGTGAATTGCTTTGCATTGGACTCATCCTTGATTGCAACTGTACCAAAGGGAAAAACATGAATAACTATAAAAGGACCAGTCCAACGGGAACGTAACTTACTGGGCATCAACTTGAGACGGGAATTGTATAGCAGAACTTTCTGGTCAACTTCGAATGTCTTCCTCACAATAAGCTTGTCATGCACAGCCTTGGTCTTCTCCTTGTAGATGCGTGAGTTCTCATATGCGTCCATCCTAATCTCCTCAAGCTCTTGAAGTTGGAGCTTTCTTTGGGACCCCGCTTGACTGATGTCCATATTGCATTGCTTCACCGCCCAATATGCCTTATGCTCCACTTCCACTGGCAAGTGACACGCTTTTCCAAAAACCAACATGTAGGGGGACATGCCAATGGGGGTTTTGTAGGCAGTGCGATAGGCCCATAGCGCATCTTCTAATCTCTTGCTGCAGTCTTTCCTATTAGGCTGGACAGTCTTCTCCAAAATCTGTTTGATCTCCCTATTTGAGACTTCAGCTTGCCCATTAGTCTGTGGATGATAAGGAGTCGCCACTTTGTGTATTATCCCATACTTACGAAGTAGGGTGTCCATCTTTCTATTGCAAAAGTGGGATCCTTGGTCGCTGATGATGGCCCTGGGCATGCCAAACCTGCAAAAGATGTGAGAACGAACAAAATCTGCAACCACAGAAGCATCATCAGTCCTGGTGGCTTTAGCTTCCACCCACTTAGAAACATAATCCACAGCTAACAGAATGTACACATAACCAAATGACACAGGAAATGGACCCATGAAGTCAATGCCCCAAACATCAAAGATTTCACAAAACAATAAGGGTTGTTGAGGCATTTCATTCCTACGTGATATAGTGCCTGTGTGTTGGCAACGTGTGCAATTCTTACAAAACTCATATGAATCCTTAAAGAGTGAAGGCCAATATAATCCAGAATCTAGGACTTTCCTAGCTGTACGTTGGGGACCAAAGTGACCACCACATGCAAGTGTGTGACAAAAATTTAAGACAGATGCAAACTCATGGTTAGACACACATCTCCTGATGACCTGGTCACTACACATGCGCCACAGATAGGGATCATCCCACACATAATACTGAGCCTGACTCTTAAATTTATTTAGCTATTCCTTTTTAAAATATGCAGGTAATTCAGAAGCAACTAAATAATTTACCAAATCAGCATACCAGGGCTCAGCACCATGAATGTGGTATAATAACTCATCTAGGAAATCATCCCTGATAGGCTGGGAGTCCATGACAGATGGATCTGAGATGGAAGGAATGTGACTGAGGTGGTCAGCTACCAAGTTCTCTACTCCACTTTTATCCTTGATCTCAATGTCAAATTCTTAGAGCAAAAGCATCCACCTTATCAAACGAGGTTTGGCATCAGGCTTCTTCAAGAGGTACCTAAGAGCTGCATGGTCAGAAAAGACAATAACTTTAGAACCAAGTAAATAGGATCTAAATTTATCCAATGCAAAAACAATAGACAAGAGCTCTTTTTCCGTAGTGGTATAATTAGTCTGTGCCGCATCCAATGTACGCGAAGCGTAGGCTATGACATGGGATTTCTTCTCCACACGCTGGGAAAGGACGGCACCCACTGCAAAGTTGGAGGCGTTGCACCAACTCAAAGGGTAACTCCCAGTCGGGTGGCTGTATGATGGGTGGAGAAATCAATCGACTCTTCAGTTCCTCAAATGCCCGCTTGCATTGCTCATCAAAGTGGAAGGTTACTTCTTTCTGGAGAAGGTGGGAAAGTGGAAGTGCAATCTTGCTGAAATCCTTGATGAACCTCCTGTAAAATCCTGCATGGCCAAGGAAAGAACGCACCTCCTTCACAGAGGTGGGGTAAGGCAACGAAGCAATAACATCAACCTTAGACCGATCCACTTCTATACCCTTCTTAGACAGAACATGCCCTAAAACAATTCCTTGTTCTACCATGAAATGACATTTTTCAAAATTTAAAACAAGGTTCTTTTCAATGCATCTCTCTAGGACTCTACCCAAGCTAACCAAGCAATCATCAAAAGAAGTGCCATAAACTGAAAAATCATCATGAACACTTCCATGCAATGCTCTAGAAAATCTGAAAATATACTTACCATGCATCGCTGAAAGGTACCTAGAGCATTACATAGACCGAAAGGCATTCTTCTATAAGCGAATGTGCCAAAGGGGCAGGTGAAGGTGGTCTTCTCTTGATCCTCTGGGGCTATGCAAATCTGAAAGTATCCAGAAAAACCGTCAAGGAAACAATAGTGTGACTTACCAGCCAACCTCTCTAACATCTGATCAATGAATGGGAAGGGGAAATGATCCTTTCTGGTTGCTTGGTTCAGCTTTCTATAATCAATGCAGACTCTCCAGCTGTTCTGCACTCTCATGGGGATAAGCTCATTCTGCTCATTTGGGACCACCGTGATGCCCGTCTTTTTTGGAACAACTTGCATGGGACTCACCCACTTGCTGTCAGAAATAGGGTAAATAATATCGGCTGCAAGTAATTTACTTACCTCCTGTTTTACCACATCAAGGATGGTTGGGTTAAGTCTTCTTTAAGGCTGCCTTGCTAGTTTTGCTCCTTCCTCCAATAAGATACGGTGCATGCAAACAGATGGGCTGATTCCAGTTATGTCCGCTAAAGTCCACCCAATTGCTTTCTTATTCTTTTTCAGCATGTCCAACAACTTTCTCTCTTGGTCAGGCTGCAAGTTATTTGCAATGATGACTGGCAGCTTCTCATCTTTCTCCAAGAACGCATACTTGAGGTGCTGAGGCAAAGGCTTGCACTGAATGGTGGGTGGCTGCTGCAAAGAGGGGGCTGATCTATTTGACTGCAACTCTAACTCCAAAGTACTATCAACCTGCTCAACAAGGTCAGCAGCACTATCTTCCACTTGTGAAATGTTAGCATCAAAATCAAACTCATG
This sequence comes from Diospyros kaki, assembly GCA_036245055.1. NCBI lineage: Eukaryota > Viridiplantae > Streptophyta > Magnoliopsida > Ericales > Ebenaceae > Diospyros > Diospyros kaki. Next base: position 10,805,688 of record BSEG01000011.1, on the reverse strand, counting down.
CCTATGCAAAAATTCAGCAATCTCTAAGCATGCAGCACATTGACTCTCTCCATCACTACAATCAGTGCAAATAATTGTATCTGGGAACTCATGCACAGTGGGGAGTTTATCAATTAAATTAGAAGACTCAGAACATGCTTCATTCACTTACAAGTCAACTCTATTTACTTGAAAAGTGGAATGATCCTCAGCAGGGAATTTCATGGCATCAAGTATCTTGAAGTTAATTGTGTTACCAGCAAATTCCATGGAAAGTGTACCCTCATGCACATTGATAATAGTTCTAGCAGTTTTTAAGAATGGCCTCCCTAGTATCAAGGGTGCATGCTCAAGTGTGCTGTCATCTTCCATATTCAAAACATAAAAATCAGCTGGAAAGATTAAATCCTTAACCTTAACCAGCACATCTTCTAGGACTCCAGTGGGGTGTGCAGTACTTCTATTGGCCAGCTGGACCACCACTCCTGTTGGCTTCAAAGGACCACACTGCAATGAAGCATAGATAGAGTTAGGCATAACATTAATGGATGCACCTAAATCTAGTAAAGCATTGCTAAATTGCATGTCTCCTATAGTACAAGGAATGGAAAACGTCCCTGGATCTTTACACTTTCCTGGCATGGCAGGTTGGATAAGAGCTGAAACATTCCTCCCAAGGTTGACCTTCTCATTCCCCTTAAGCTTCCTCTTGTGAGTACACAAATCTTTGAGAAATTTTGCATACTTTGGGATCTGTCTAATGGCTTCAAGGAGGGGTATGTTGATTTCCACTTTCTGGAATGTCTCCAAGATCTCTTTATCTAATTCTACCTCTGCTCTTTTCTTATTTTGAGTTGCTTGATGTGGGAATGGCAGGGGCTGTTTGTTGGAAGACTCTCCTTCTCCTTGTTTTTGATAGCTGGAGTTTGGCTACTTGGCTTCTTGGATTGAGGAGGGTTGCTGCTCTTTGCTACTCTCTACATGCTGCTCCATGTTTGATGATGGTGGAGGGGTTGGGATGATTACTTCTTTCCCACTTCGAAGCATGATGGCACTAACATTACCTCTCGGATAGGCAACTGGTTGTGAAGGAAGCTGTCCCGAACCTTGACTCCTTAACTCATTGATGTTTGTGGCTAGCTGGCCTATTTGTGTCTCCAAATTTTGAATTGTGGTTTCTGTTTTCTGCTGGAATTGGAGTGTATTGGCTGCTAGTTGTTTAACAAGATCATCCAAACTAGGTTCTGACTTGGGTAATGGTGATGCTTGTTGCATGGCTTGATTTGGCCTTGGTGGTGGAGCATGGTTGCTGGAATTTGAAGGATGAAACCTCTGCTGAAATGGTTGATTCTGGTATGGTTGCTGCTGCACATGTTGATTGGAAGGGTTGCCATATCTAAGGTTCGGATGGTCTCTCCAACCTGGATTGTAGGTGGGGGAAAATGGATCATATCTGTTTGGAGGTTGTGATTGGCTGTGCTGCTGGTGCTAGAATGGTCTTCCAGGAAAGATGCCCGCACAGGTCTCATTATTCTCTTGCAACTGTGGGCATTGGTCTGTTATATGGGATGGCAAGGAGCAAATGCCACAAAGTTGCTGCTGGGGTTGCTTTCTCTCTAATGCCAACTGCCTGACCATGGAAGCTAATTCCTCAAGCTTGTTTTCTATCCTCTGCTGGTCCATAGTGGCAGCCACACTGACTTCATTGATGGCTTTTGTAGGAGTGTTAATTCTGGTGCCAAACTGTTGGGCATTTTGTGCCATCTTCGATATCAGCTCTTGTGCAGCTGCAGGGGTCTTCTCTGTCAAACGAAAAGGAAGATTAGTGGGGAAGGGAAAGACTTAAAAGGAATGTTAAAAGAGAGAGAATAAAAGGAAAAAGTGGAAGAGAAAAATGGAATATCCTCTTGGTTAAGTGATCTGCTGTAACACTCGGTGTAACCAGTGTTAAGAGAATAGGAAATGAAGTAAGGAGACTTCCAAAAATGTCCTTGAGAAGGTGATGGATCCTTGAGATTGAGAATGCCCATGAGAAGGGTATTTTGGTAATTTGGATAGAGAAATTCAATAAAAGGGTATTTTGATAAATTAAAAATAATTCCTATGTGGAATTAGGTGAGTAAGTGAATAAAAATCCCAATTTGGTAATTATATGGAGATATATGGGATTCATAAATTCACAAAGATTATTTAGGAATTTTGGAGTGATTCCATAAAGGAATTAATTTTGGAAATAGGGAAAATGGTGGATATTAAATTATTTGAGGAGAATAATTATATTTTCCCTAAGTTAGTGAATTAATGTGGTAATGTCACATGGATGACCAAGATAAAGAATTGGAAGCCAAGTTGTGTCTTAGGGTGACACTTGGCATCATCTTGGAAATTTGAGAGAAATTATAAATGTGGATTTATGAGTTGGAGAATGATTTAATTAAATCCAAAAAGAAAGGATATTAGTCTTTTAAGCATTTAATGAGAGGCATAATTATATGGATTAAAGTAAATCCAAAAGAAAATGGGAAAATGGTCACCCATTAATGCTTGGAAAATTGTGGGATTTATTTAAATGAGAAGAAAAATATTTATGTCTCTCAAATGTGATGTTGGAAATTAGTCCCATTAATTTAAATGAGAAAGAAATTATTTATGTCTCTCAAGTGTGATGGATGTGAAGTTGGTCCCATTAATTTAAATGGGAAAGAAATGGAAATTAGTCACTCATTTATGAGTGAAAATGGGAGGATTTATTTAAATGAGAAATAAATGTTTTATGTCTCTCAAATGTGATGGGGTGAAAATAGTCTCATTAATTTAAATGGGAAAGAAATGATAATTCAAAGGATGAGATTAATTCTTGAAATGGGAAAGTGATCCAATGGATGAGATTAATCAAGAAAGGAGCACATGCATTGTGCTTTTGTGTTTTCTCCAAGAGAGAAGTTTTGGTTATTAAAATGGATGGTGGAGATTTAATTCTCCCTTAAGCACATGGATTGTGCCTTTAATGAATGGCTTGGATGCATTCTTGAAATATGAGAAATCTAGTATAAAAAGGCAAGTGTGGGAGACTTGTCTCCCTTTTGGCCATTTGTAGAAATGAAGAAGGAAGAAAAGAGAGAAAGAGAAAGAAGTCTCCATGGAAGGAAAAATGAAGAAATAAAGAAGATTATGAAGAAAGTCAAGGCAAGTATGCTTTCTTCTCTTTATTTATGTATGCTTGTATGCAAAAAAATTACATGGCTTGTTGGAATGCCATTTTAGATGGAAAGAAATGAAGATGGAAGCTCTCTTGAAATGAAGATTAAATATTCAAGAAGAGGTAAGGGATGGCCCCATGGGAGGGTGGCCTTGCAATGTGTTATAAATGTGTTTCATAAATGTATATGTTGCATTTAGCATGTTCTTTTATGTTCATGAGACTTATGGCCATAGGTTAGTTTGAGAACATGGTTGAAATGGTGGGTTGATGCCTCAACCTTGGAGGGTTGTGAAGGCAAAGAAACCTAGCCACATTTGCATGCATTTGGCATCATATAACTTGTTATGTTCATATTTATTTGTCATTGCACCCTTATTGAGCTTAATGGCTCATGAGGTTTTTACCCTCACATGTAGATGGTGAAAGCATGGTAAAGTCAAGACAAAGTGAAATGGCATGGGAAAGCATGGAAGAAGATTCAAGTGTATATTTTGGCTTATGGAAGCTTATGTGTTTGATTTATGAAATGTAAACTTGTTTGGTTGGTGATGGCTTATTCAAGCCTAAGATCATGTATGTAGTTTATATTTTAGGATGTTTGATTTTATTGTAAAATGAGGCATTGGCTTAAGGCATGTTGAAGCCTAGGTTGGATGAAAGCCTCATTGTTGGGTATGTTGTGAGAAGCAACTAAGATGTATAGTGAAATGGTTTTGTTGGAAAAATTGTGTGTATTTGATAATGCTATGGAAGTATGGAAAGTTGGATTTAAGCCTTGATTATGGAGAATTAGAGGCAAAAATCAAAATAAATGTGAAGGATTTTGATTATTATGAATTCTGGAAAAATTGGGTTAGGAGACCCAAGAAAAAAAAAAAAGGGGAAAAGAAGTAAAAAAGGCAGCAGCAGAAGGCTGCTGCAGCAGTAGGCGCGCGCGGGCGGCCGCGGCCAGTGGCCAGCGGGGCCCCGCACGGGCCAGCGGGCCCTGCCGGCCAATTTTTTTTAAAAAATGGAAAAATTGGGGAATTTTGGGGCATTTCTTAATTGAATTTGGGCCCCAGAGGAATTTTCAAAATAAAGGAATTTTTCGGGCATTTTGGAGATTAATGCCAAAATTTTGAAAAATTTGAAATTGATGAGTTTTTCCTCCAAAATTAGTAATCAATCAATGGATTGTTTTAAATGGTGATTTATGAAGCCCGGTAAAATTCTTGGTTGGAAAAGAATTAAATAAAATTGAGAAAATGGCGATTGGGCTTCGGAATGAGATTTTCTTTATAGCCAAATGCGGTGTGGTTTAAGCCTGATTTTGCTAGTAAATCCTGGGATTCAGCGAAGGGAAGGATGAGCCTAGTTCCCACCTAGGGCGTTTCTTCTTGAAGCATGGTCCGCCCTTCGCCACAGGCCGGGCAGGTGGACAAATCGGGCGATTGTTCACGAGTAACACCCGTAAGTGGGAGCGGGGCGTTACATCTGCTGTCAGAGGCAGAAAAGTGGACTTCAGCTTTCTCTAAATAAATTTCAAAATGGTTATGCTCCTGATCTGCTGCAGCCTCTTTTCGATAGATTGATTGGGTAGTCTACTTGCTGTGAGCTTGCTTTTCAGCACCTATCAGAGCACATGAAGACCAAACAAGAACACAAGGTAGTGATACTGAAAAGAGAAGGACTGCAGGTATATTTTTTTTTTTGCTTTTTCAGTTGCTGCAGGGTTGCTTTTCCAGTTGCAGGTCGTGCAGCCCTCTCCAACAGCCACTTCTTTGTTCAAAAATAGTTTAGAGACAAGAAAACAGAAGAGAAGAATACATACACACAAAAAGAAGATCGAAAAGGCAAATAAGGCTTTTTTTTTTTTTTGTTGCTGCTTGATATCAGTTTATCTTAAGAACAGAACAGAATGGTTCTTCAAGTTTGTGAGCAACAAGTGATAACCTTATCACCAAGAACACAAAACAGACGAAACACTCAAACAAGAGAACAAAACAAACAGAAAATAGGGTCGGTCCTCTATGTTTTTAGAAGAAAAAACTTAGTTCCCCGGCTACGGCGCCAAAATTCTGGCCGGCGGTTGTCGAGCCACTCCAGAATTAGATTATCCTTCTCTAGTTTGCAACAAAGTGCACCCTAGGTCATCTCTCACAAGGAGCCTCACCTTCTTCTACCAACAAGGAGAACCAATATAAACAACAGTTTGTTTAGGGGGGTTTTGACAGAAATCTAAATAACAAAACAGAAGGAAAAGGAAAAAGGATAGATGTAGATGAAAATCAGTAAATGAAATGCAACCAGTTGTGTATTTGTCCCCTTTGTGAAATCTTCCTTGTCCAAACTATAGATCTTGGTTTGTTAGATATTATAATCTCTGGATATCAAACTCAAAGCATCCCCAACAACTGTCCAAGGATTTGAGTTTGGATTGGAGCATAAGCCTAACATAGAATTTTCATGCCACGTATGGAGATTGCTAGATTTGGAAATGTTTTCATACCCAAACCCAAATGATTAATCTATATCTATAAAATCTGTCTGCGGAATATAGTTCAATTTATGGTAATTACTTAACCTAGAATTTTCATGCCATGTATGGAGATTGCTTAAATAAGAATTATCATTATCTTGAACTAAAATTACTAACAGATCTGTAAAACTTAAATTAGATGAATATTACTAATCTTTTCTATTAAATCGAGAATTAATTGGTTTTGGTGCTGAAATTGTCTTGACCCAAGCTACTTAAATTCAATATTAGTTTAGCTTTAATTATTGTCTTTAGATCATCTTAATTACCTCTTAGAATCAAATATTTTGTGATCTTCATTTTCATCCATAAATAATCTCCCTGTGAATCGACTCGGACTCACCGAAATATAAATTTAAAATTATACTACACGCACATTCGCACACTGGCGAATATAATCGCCCTACACGTGCTTTAATAAAAGGATTGACGTCGAATGAATTTGGTTGTAATTTTGATAAATAAATGTGCAGGGTAGTGTAGCAGTCACAAACACTAGAGAACACAAGAAATAAAGCAGCACTCAAAAAGAAAAAAATAGCAAGTATTAATATGGCCAATTGCCATTTATTAAGCTAAGAAATAAAGAAATCATGAAACTAAGAAGTTAAGGAAAAAGGGAAGTTGTAGTTCTAATTTTGAGTCCTTAGTTTGACTTAACCACCTTTATTGGGGAGTGGAATGTGTGATTATGGACACTTGATGATCAATAGGTCCACCAAAATAATGCTTCAACCATTGTGCATTAACCTTGAAAGTCATATTAGTACCTAAATCTCGAATTTCCACTACTCCATAAGGAGAAACATTAATAACATCAAATGGATCTGACCATTTAGACTTCAATTTACCATGAAAAAGTTTTAACATAGAATTGAACATTAACACCAATTGGCTAGGTTCAAATTCTCTATTCAATATCTTTGTTTCATGCCACATCTTTGTTTTCTCTTTGTATAATTTGGCTTTCTCATATGCATCTAACTTGAATTCATTAATCTCATTTAATTGCAAAAGTCTCTTCTCACCTACAACTTGCATGTCAAAATTTAAATGCCTGATAGCCCAATATGCTTGGTGTTCAAGTTCAATAGGTGAATGACATACTTTACCAAATACAAGTTTATAAGGAGACATTCCAACAGGAGATTTGAATGTAGTTCTGAAGGCCCACAATGCATCATCAAGCTTTTGAGACCAATCTTTCCTAGACCCAATCACTATCTTTTCCAATATTCTTTTAATCTCCCTATTAGAAATTTTGACCTGTCTACTAGTCTGTGGATGATAAGTAGTGGCGACTTTATGGGTAACCCCAAATGGTCCCATGAAATTGATACCCTAAACATAAAAAAGTTTAACTTCAAGCATTATGATTAATGCTAAAAAATGCCAAAAATTTGTTGCATTTTTATTGCCTCTTAATCCATTTAATGAGCTAAAAATATCAAAGAATACTTGTTGCATCCCAAAGGAAGAAGAAGAGATCAAGGATTGAATTAATTCGTCAAAGGTTCAAAAGAGGAAAAAAGAAGAAGCCAAGAAATGAAGATATTCGGATGAAGGCAATCACATTCGAATGAAGGAAAGAAGAAGAAGGCATTCGGATGAAAATGTGAAGGAAGATACTAAAGGAATCATTCAAATGAAGGCTGAGTAATTCGAATGAGTATTCAAAAGCTATTCGGATGAACATATCATATGAAGATGGAGCAATTCAGATGGAATACAATCAAGGCACATCATTTGAATGAATTCTTCAAAACATTCGAATGTGAAGACCATCGGGAATTAATTCGAATGAGGTTAGCCTAATTTGAATAAGAAGCAACAAATCAAGAAGTCAAGATAATTCGTATATCCCTAGATCATTCAGTTGGAAATAAGGACATTTGAATGAAAATATTGTATGAAAATGCTCAAGACATATTCGAATGAAGACTAAGTCATTCGAATGTAAATGAAGAAAATGGAAAAGTCATTCAAATGAAAGTGTTGTTGCATTGGAATGCATAGAAGAAACTAGTTGCAGAATCCAAAATTCATTCAAATGAATTTACTGTTGCATTCGAATGATAGAGGAAATTGTCGTGCAAATTAATAGTAAAGCATTAAATTCATTCAAATGAGCATTGAACTCAATCAAATGATGCAAGTGGCCAAGGGAAATCAAGCCCACATTCGAATGTCTTTGCTCACACATTCGAATGAAGATTCAAAAACTCTCTGACATGCGCAAATGAACACAGTGGCTCTAAGATAAATACAACCAACTTTTTGAGCAACTTTACACCAAGTGGTCCCCCTCTCCCATGCGTGACAAGCTTAAAAGGAACCAACATTCCTTAGAATTAAGGGGGTAGAGAGCACAAAACACTCAGAAAACACAAAAAAAGAGAGGATCATTGAAAAGTTACAAGTCTTTTCATTCTTTCTGGTTTTAGTCTCAGTTCTTGTCTGTAATTTAAATATATGCACTTGAGCTATTTTTCTTCATTCCTAGTTCTTAGTTTGTTCCAGATACATTACAAGTTCATTTTTTTTTTCGAGCTGTAGTTCATTTCAATAATCAATATAACAGTAGTTTGTCTTTGTCTCATTATTTGTTATCGCTTATTTTCATTATCGTAATTATTTGTTGAGATTAGTTTTAGTCGTGCACTTCTCATGAAGATGTGTGGCTAATTCAATCCTTGGGCTAAGGCAAGGATCGTGTCCAAAGCCATTGATAAACCAAAATAGCAGAACTTCAATGTTTAAGTAACAGAAACAAAAATAGCTTGAGAAATGTTCCTAATGAAAACCTTAGGCTTGGATTGGCTTGTATGCCTAGCTTGAAGTTTCCATGCCATGTATGGGAATTGCTTAACCTGGAAAGGTTCTCATACCCAAGCCCGAATGACTATCTTGTTAAAACGTTATTTATACACCAATTTATGATAGCTGCTTAACATAGAGTCTTCATGCCATGTATGGAGGTTTCTTAAACAAAGAGTTATCATCATCTCAATAGTATGTTTAATGATTAACTTCCAAGCTATTTGAACTTTCAGTTATATCAAAAAAAGCTATATGGAAAATTAGTTGGGTTTGGCACTAGATTTGTCTTGACCCAAGAACTCTCCATATCCAGATACTAGTTACATTGCATTTAGTTTAATCTCATCTTATTGTCTCGTTAATCAAGTGAACTGGTGTGGTTATCTCTTTCCATGAGTAATCTCCTTGTGAATCAACCCAAGCTTGCCCGATAAAAATAAATTTCTGCTACAATCACACTCGTGCATTGGTGAGTATAAACGCCTGACCCTTTCTTTCTTTTTTTTTTTTTTTTAACATAAATAGTTGCTAAATAATCTAATTTAATCCAAAAAGAATACACAAAGTGACAAATGCAGGGTGAGTGCTGCAACAAATTTTAGCGCCGTTGCCAGGGAGATTAAGGTAAGCTAAATAATCGTCCCTAGTTCTTTTTTTTTTTTTTTATTGTTTTCCTTCCTTTAGTTTCTGTTCTCTGTTAGCTTGGCATGGTGTATGAGACTTAGATCTGGTAGAGTTGTAGAGTAAAAGTCACATTCGAAAAACTCTCTGCCTGATTTTGAACTTTCATTGTTACATTTACTCATGTCTCGACACAATAATATGTCTGAACATGGTGGTGAGAATGGTGGAAATGATCCAGTTAATCAGGAGATAAGCAGACCTCTTAGGGATTATCTACATCCTTCTAGACAAACAACTCCATCATGCATCATCCTTCCCATCAACCATCATAGGTTCAATTTCAAACCTGACACAATCCAACTATTGCGGCATGGATTCTGAAAATCCATGTACTCATATGAAAGAATTCGAGGAAGTCTGTAGCACTTGCATGGACGATACAGTGAATGAGGATGTCAAAAGATTAAAACTCTTTCCATTCTCACTAAAAGATAAGGAAAAAATGTGGTTAGGCACTATCCCATCTAGATCTATAGGAACTTGGAGAGAAATGCAAGCAACTTTCTTAAAAAAAAAACTTTCCTGCCAATAGAATTGCTACTCTTCAAAGACAAATCATGAACATTGCTTGTAAATCAAATGAAAACTTTGCTCAAGCATGGGAAAGGTTTAAAGACCTTCTTCACACTTGTGCACACCATGCTTTTGAGCAATGGAGAGTGGTCAGCTTCTTTCATGACTCATTCACTCTCCATTTGAAAATGCTAATTTTTACAATGTGTAATGGAGAATTCTATGAGAAAACTCTAGAAAAAGCCTTTCACTTCTTTGACACATTGGCTGAGAATACAAGGAACTAAGAAGTTGGTCTAACATCTTCTATTAATTCAAGAGAAAATCTACAACCTAGAGGGAGATACCAACTGAGTGAGAGTAATGACATGAATGCAAGACTACTCTGCCTTATCAAAAAAAGTTAAAAACATGGAGCCCAAAAAGGTACAATCTGTTAATCAAGTGGAAGTAAAATGTGTTGTGTGTGAAACAACAGATCATCCAACTGATGAATGTCCTACCCTACCTACTTTCAAGGAGGTATTGTATGGGCAGAATAATAACAATCATTCACATAACTTTGAGGGGAGACAAAATCAAAATCAAAGTGGAACATATTACGGGAACAATCAAAACTACAATTCATATCATCCCAATAATAGGAACCACCCAAATTTTTCTTGGAGAAATGATTCTGCAAATCACTGTCAACCTCCTTTCCATGCACAACAACAATCCTTCCAACAAAATCAAGGTTCTTCATCTAAAACCTACCAACCTTCTTATAGGAGATCTTTGGAAGATACCTTACATCAGTTCATTCAAAGTCAAACAAGAATCAACAATCAGGTTACCAAAAATCAAGAGCAAACAAATAGAGCCATGGAAGATATGAGAAGCTAGTTGACAAAGTTGACCCAAACCTAGAAGATTTCCTTCTCAAACTAATCCTAACCCAGTTAGGCAAGCAAATCAAGTGGAGTCTTCTAGTGGTGAAAATAACACACATGAACAAGTATAATCAGTGACTATCCTAAGAAGTGGAAAGATAATTGAAAAACCAGCTAATCTTAGGATAAGCCAAGCTATTGATGAGAAAGATAAATCAGAAGGTTGTGAACCAATCATAGAAAAAAATGAAAAAAATGAAAAAGAAGAAAAAATCAAGCAAAAACAAAAAGAGGATGGAAAAGGTAAGAACATTGAAAGAGAAATCCAATATCATCCCAAACCTCCTTTTCCTCAAAGACTGAGTATTACAAAAAAGAACAACAAAATGATGATATATATGAGTTGTTTAAACAAGTGAGAATCAACATTCCACTTTTGGATGCAATTAAACAAACACCCTCATATGCAAAAATTCTTGAAAGACCTTTGCAATGTAAAAAGAAAAATAAATGTGCACGGAAAAGCATTTTTGACGGAACAAGTGAGTTCCATTTTGCAATTTAAGACTCCTTCTAAATATAAGGATTCAGGCTGTCCAACCATTTCATGTATCATAGGAAGCCAGAAGGTTGACAAAGCACTCTTAGATTTAGGAGCAAGTGTCAATATGTTACCATATAGTGTGTACCAACAGTTGGGGTTAGGAGAACTTAAACCTACCAAGGTTACTTTGCAACTTGCAGACAGATCAGTCAAAGTTCCAAGGGGTATTGTGGAAGATGTCTTAGTTCAGGTGGACAAATTCTATTTTCCAGTAGACTTCATAGTCCTAGATACTCAGCCTCACCATGGTCTGCAACCTCCTATTCCTGTCATCTTGGGAAGACCATTCTTAGCAACTTCCAATGCAATCATTAATTGTAGGAATGGAGTATTGAAATTTTCGTTTAGAAACATGACTATGGAGATGAATATTTTTAGAATTTCCAAACAACAGAACACTGAAAGTGAGATAGAAGAGGTAGATTTGATTCAAACTTTGTCTGAAGAGTATTTTGAGAAAGAATTTGTGAGTGGAACTATGGAGAAAGATAAAAATTTGGAAGATAGCAAAGGAGAAAATGAAATGCCCATGACTCAATGGATTCCTAAGCTAGAACCTCTGGAACCATTGCATAAAGAGCCATCGACCTTTATGATTCACCCACCATACTTGAAAGAAGACCATTACCAAGTGAGTTGAAGTATGCCTTTCTAGGTGAAGGAGAGACATACCCAGTAGTCATTTCCTCTAGCTTGACTACCCAACAAGAAGAGCAATTGATAGAAGTACTAAGAGCATACAAGAAGGCTTTAGGAGAGACATATCTGATTTGTACTCATAGGATATTCTTAAAAGAAGTAGAAAAACCAGTTAGACAAATGCAAAGGAGATTAAATCCTTACATGAAAGAAGTTGTCAGAAAAGAAGTGCTTAAGATGTTGGATGCTGGAATAATTTACCCAATCTCTGACTCTAAGTGGGTAAGTCCAACTCAAATAGTGCCAAAAAGGTCTGGAGTCACTGTGGTGAAGAATGATAAAAATGAGTTAGTTCCAATCCGCCTCCAAACAGGTTGGCGCATGTGTATAGACTATAGGAAACACAACTCCATGACTAGGAATGATCATTTTCCTCTCCCATTCCTGGATCAAGTGCTTGAAAGGATAGCAAGCCAAGCATACTACTACTTTTTGGATGAATATTCAGGATATAATTAGATTGACATAGCATTGGAAGATCAAGAGAAAACCACCTTCACATGTCTATTTGGGCATTCGCATATAAACGTATGCCATTTGGGTTGTGCAATGCTCCTGCCACTTTTCAAAGGTGCATGATGAGTATTTTTAGTGAAATGTCTGAACATATTGTGGATGTATTCATGGATGACTTCTCTGTCTATGGAAGTAATTTTGACTTGTGTTTAGAAAATCTGGAGAAAGTTTTGACTCGATTTGAGGAAACTCATCTTGTGCTCAATTGGGAAAAATGCCACTTCATGGTTAACCAAGGCATTATTTTTGGACACATAGTCACATCTAGGGGTCTTAAAGTAGACAAAACCAAAGTTGAAGCTATCCAGAAGCTTCTAGCCCTTAGAAATGTCAAAGATATTAGATCTTTTCTTGGTCATGTTGGTTTTTACTAGAGATTTATTGCCTCATTTAGCACAATGGAGAGACCTCTGTGTTATCTATTATCTTAGGATGTTCCATTTGAATGGACATCAAATTATCAAAGTGCATTTGAGAAGATGAAAAATGCACTTATTTTAGCACCCATCATACAACCTCTTGATTGGACTTTGCCGTTTGAACTAATGTGTGATGCAAGTGATTATGCCATAGGAGCCATGCTAGGACGGAGCAAAGATAAGAAGCCCCATGTCATTTACTATGCTACCAGAACCTTGAATGAAGCTCAAAGAAATTATACTACCACAGATAAAGAATTGTTTGCTGTAGTATTTGCTTTGGATAAGTTTAGGTCATACCTAGTAGGATCAAAGGTGATTGTTTACATAGATCACGCTGCTTTGAAATACCTGCTCACCAAACAAAACACCAAACCACACCTCATTAGGTGGATTGTACTACTCTAAGAGTTTCACATAGAAATTAAGGACAAAAAGGGAGTAGAGAATGTGGTAGTTGACCACCTGTCTAGAATTGCAGGTCAGGATCTCAATAAGGGTCCCATTTATGATAGTTTTCCTAATGAACATCTTCTTCATGTGAATACATTGACTTTTGCTCCTTGGTATGTTGACATAGCCAATTATTTAGCTTTAGGTTCAATACCGAGTTATTGGACCAAGTTAGATAAACAAAACTTCTTTAGGAAGGTTAGAACTTACTTCTGGGATGAACCTTACCTATTCAAATACTATGCTGACCAAATCCTTAGGAGATGCATTCCAGAGCATGAACAACACAATGTGATCAACTTTTGTCATACTCTTGCTTGCGAAGGCCATTTCTCCACAAGAAAAACCATTACAAAAATTTTTTAGTGGATTTTATTGGCCGACTTTGTTTAAAGATGTGAACCCGTTTTGTTCTTCATGTGACCATTGTCAAAGATTAGGAAGTTTAACCGAAAGAAACAGGATGCCTCTGCAACCCATCCATGTCCTAGAAATCTTTGATTATTGGGGAATAGATTTTATGGGTCTGTTTGTCAATTTTTTGGATATGAGTACATTTTGCTTGCTGTAGATTATGTATCCAAATGGGTTGAAGCCATTCCTGCTAGAAACAATGACCATAGGACAATGTTGAAATTCCTAAAAGAAAACATTTTTAGCCACTTTGATATGCCACGTGCCATCATCAGTGATGGATGGTCACACTTCTGCAATAAGCCAGTGGCAGAGCTCATGAGAAAATATGGGGTAGTCCACAAAGTCTCCACACCTTATCACCCCCAGACTAATGGCCAAGTTGAACTAGCCAATAGGGAAATAAAGAGAATTTTGGAAAAGACTGTCAATTCTAACCGAAAAGATTGGTCTTTGAGGTTGATTGATCCTCTATGGGCATACAGACTGCATACAAGACAATCTTAGGAATGTCTCCCTATAGGTTGGTATTTGGAAAGCCTTGCCATCTGCCAGTGGAAGTAGAACATAAGGCTTATTGGCTATCAAAAAGTTTAATGAAGATCCAAATGAGGTAAGCCACAACAGGAAACTGCAGATGAATGAACTCGAGGAAGTAAGAAATGAAGCTTTTGAGAATGCAAGATTTTCAAAAATGCACATCGAGAACTTGCATGATAGGCGTATAAGCAGAAAAGATTTCAAGGTAGGTCAACATGTGCTTCTGTATGATTCTAGGCTTCATTTGTTTCTTGGAAAATTGAAGTCCAGATAGACTGGACCTTTTAGAATCCGAGCTATCTCGACTCATGGTGCCTATGACATAGAAAATATTTAGGATGGCCAAGTGACTAAGGTAAATGGGCATAGGTTGAAACCTTATCTTGAGCTACTCTCTAATGAGGAAACGAGCATGGATCTTGCAGATCTGGGGAATTGAAATGAAAAAAAATATAATAACAATAATAATAATAATGTGCTATATTCATGTTTCTATCAGTCTAACTTATCTTTTAATTCATATTGGTTTAGCTTCTCACAGAAAACATCTTATGTGTGCTCAAGAATTGAAGATATCCAGGTATTCCTTATACCCTATTTCTCTAATATTGTGCAAAACAAGTTGGGGGGGGGGGTAAAGGTATGCTTGAACATTTGTGATAATCCATACTTATTTGTGCATATATCTGTTGATGATATTCTTTGTGAATTTAAATTTCGTGTTAACAAAAATTTAGGTCCTTAGAAGTAAGTGTAAAGAAAAAAAAACAAAAATGAAAAAAAAAATATAAGCAAAAATGAAAATAATTTCTGAAGAATACTGATATTCTAATATCATAAACAAACGAACTTGGTCATTCGAATTTGTTGTAAAGCATTCGAATGACCTGTGAAAGGTAGGAGTGTTACATGAAAAAACATTGGAATGACCCCTATTGTATTCGACTGACAGAGAAATTCATTCGAATGAAAGTACTGTTGCATTCGAATGACCGGCCAAATCCCTTCACAAATGAGATTACTGTTTAAAATTCATTCGAATGAAGGAAAAATTCATTCGAATGAGTTTGTCATTTCTTTGAAAAGCTATAGCTGGCATTTGAATACCCTCATGTTTATTCAAATAGCCCTACCTTCATTCGAATCCATCTGTAACATTTGAATATGGCTTTGTTTAGTTAATTTGTTTTAAAATAATTAAAAAAATTCAAAAAAGAAAAAAAGAAAAAAAATTCAAAAAACAAAAATCAAAAATAAAAAATCAAAAATCAAAATTTTCTCTTGTCGACCGGATAAGTCATTCGAATGATGCTTTGCACATTTGAATGACTGTTGTATTCGAATAGCCCTTAGTGAGCGTATTGCCCCAAACATTCGAATGACCCTCATAGTCATTCGAATGACTGAGAAATTCATTCGAATGAAAGTACTGCTACATTCGAATGAGTAGCTCAAAGCCATCAATAATCAAGTTACTGTTTTAAATTCATTTGAATGATTTTTTCCCACATTCGAATGAAGCGTCCGGTCCTTTAAAAGCCACCAGCGAACATTCGAATAAACCGTTCCTCATCTGAATCTCCTATTGCTCACTGCTTTGATGCCCGAACCCTCATTTGAATCGCCTAGAAATCATTCAAATCTTCTTCTATCATTTGAATGAACCCAAAACCATTCAAATGATTCCTCTGTTAGTTTCATAACCGTCCCTCAATCCGAATTGACACACCCCATCACATTCAAATCTCCTTATCAATCCGTGCGACCTTTCATCCATCCCACTTGAACCCTCCATATAAAATCTCATTATTCGTTTCAAATCACCCTCACTCATCATCCATTCATTCGTCCGAAGATCGAGCTAATTGCAAACAAGGAAGAATAGTGTGCCTTCATTAGAATAAGGGGCTGTTACATTCGAATGGGTCAAAAGGATACATCTGAAAGGTAAGAAGAAATTTCCATTGATTAAATTTGAGAATTCCATTGGAGTTGTTGTCAAGAGGGAGTGAAGGAGATCATTTTGAGAAGAAGAGGGTTGGGTGATTGGAAGAAGAAGAGAAGGGAGAAATCGTATTGTGCCCACCGACTGTTTGAAAAAATTCCAAGGCCAAGTCCCTAGACAAAACATCCATCAATTAGCAATGTCTCTGAAACAAAAATGCTCTAAAGCTGTAGGAGAATGTTTTATGGCCTCAAAGAGACATAAGAGAAAAGAACTCCATGTCACCCCCACTGTAATACCCGAGATTTTTCAGAATTAAATATGACGTAATACCTGAGTCAAAAGTTCATTTTATGAGCTAAAGGCAAAGTTGTAATTATGAAAGTTCGGGTATGAGTGCAATTGACCAAAAAATCTTGGGAATTAGTACTTCAAAATGTCATGGATTCCAAACTCCATTAAATTCAATTAAGGAACACATGTCACCATTTGGATGGAGACACAAGGATAGAAATGATTACATGGACACATGTCACCATTTGGATGGAGACACATGGGTAGAAATGATTATAGGACACATGGCAAAGTTTGAATGGAAACACCTAAGATTGGAACACTTGGATGAAACTTATGGCAAAAGATAAAGGAGTAATCATGAGTAATGATTAAGGTGACACATGGCAAATTGTGGTTGGCCGGGCACTTTTATAAATGGGCTAATGGGGGGAGAGATTTTTCCATTTCAAAATGGTGAGGAAGAGGGATTTTGGGAGAGAGAATTCTGGAGAAAAAGGGGCGAAGCGCTGCCGGAGATCAAGGAAGGAGAAGGCTTGGTCGGGTTTGCGAGCCAGCCTTGTAAAGTGGGAAAAATGTCTTTGAAACCTTGAGGTAAGTTTCCAAAATTTTTTATAATCTTGTAGAGCACAGAAAGAGGAGGGTGTAGGAAAAAATGAGGGTTGAATCCGAGTTAAAACGACCGAGTTATGGCCGAAATATGAAGGAGATCGGAAGCTGTTCGAAAATAAGGGGCGGCTCATAAGCTTCACGCGCCAGAAGGTGCTGCGCGTGGTGGCGAGTGAGTCCCATTCTGGGGGCGCGTGAGGGCGCGTCTAGCCTCTTTTTTTTCTTGAAATTTTGTACCAATGACCCTTACTTTAATACCCACACTTATGTATAAAAATATTTGACATTTACCTAATAAAATCTAGTGTTTTGGCAGTAAATACCCTCGATTTGCGTGTAATCGATACACCCGAAAGGTAAATAGCCAAGGTGAGTGGTTCTTGTGCATGTAAACTATTCTTGCATGTCTCTTACTTTATCTTGATCACTCTTAACTTCATTTATAAGTGGTTGTGGCTTACGTTTCATGGTTCCCTTTGTTTTGAGCATATCTTTTCTACCTTGTTGCATCGGATTTGACCATGACAGCTTTCGTGCGTGGCTTATGGCTTGTATATCATATTCCTTCTGCTTTGTCATATAACATGTCATGGCTGGTGGTTTACATCTCATGTTTTATTGCTTTTGAGTATATTTGGCTTATTCTATACACATCTTGGTGTTTGTACCTGTGGTTGGTTGTTAGGACATCACGGGGGATCTCGTGCTCTTGCGGTGAGCCATGATCTCATACTCTTGTGGTGATGTAACCCCTAACCCCAAGATGGTATAAAAGGTACAAATAGTTATAATATTATTACGGGCGTTAAGGAAATCCCATGTAATTAAAAATGATAAAGTTCAAGTACAATTCTTGTATCATTACTACAACATCATAAGAGATATTTAAAGAAGATAACTACACTCGCACCACTTCCTAGTCTTTCCTCTTCGAACCTGAGCTTGATATATCTAGAACATTTGAATATTCTAGGGGTATGAACACCCGGGTTAGATCTTTAAATCTAAGTGAGGGTAAAAAAACCAATTTCATGCATGCAAATGCAAATGCAAAGATGCATGCTCTAGGTGGATGTGATGCCAGGGTGTTGCAATCACCCTTGCTCAACCTTATCATGTAACACAGCCTAACAACATGGCCAAGTGAAGACTCCCTTCACCCATGATAATCACAACAAGTCACAAGCCACACGTAGTGATGCATGAAAAAATGGAAAGAAACATGCGCACCAAATGAAGTAACATGATATGCATGTGCAATCACTTCCAACATGCCCAAATATATTCTCAATATGTAAGAAATACATTTCAGGAAGCCACTCACCTTTTGATTTACCGACAAGCACTAATTCTGCCCAAATCAAGGCTATTTTCTACCAAAACGTGACATTTCGTAAGTCTAATGCAAAATATTTTTATACGAAAGGGTGGTGATTTAATATATGGAACTACTAAAAAATTTGAAGGAAAAATGAGGCTAGACGCCATCACGTGCCCCTAGAAGAGGCCTCACACACTGCCACGCGCAGCCTCTTCCGGCGTGTGAATCTCATGCGCTGTCTCCTTGCCTCGGTCAGATTCTGCCTCCTCCACCATTTTGACAATAACTCTGCCGTTTTAACTCCGATTCGACCCCTAATTTTTCCTATACCTTCCTCTTACAATGCTCTACAAGAATATAAAAAATTTGAAAATTATCTCACGGTTTTGAAGATGTTTTGCACAGTTTACAAGGCTAGCTCGAAAACTTGACAAAGCCTTCTTCTTCCTTAATCTTCGGTAGCTCTTCGCCCCCTTTTCTCCAGAATTTTCTCTCCAAAAATCCCTCTTCCTCACCCTTTTGGAATGGCCAAATCTCTCCCCCAATAGCCTATTTATAGAAATCCTTGGCCAACCACATTTTTCCATGCGTCACCTTAATCATTACTCTTGATTACCTCTTTTGCTTTTGCCACAAGTTTCTTCCAAGTGTCACCCTTAGAGCAAGGCTAAATCAAGATATGCCACATGTCACTCCAAAATGAAGCCATTTAACTTTGAATTTGTGCCTCATGATGATCTCACCAAGTGTTCCAATCCTAGGGCGTCAAGTGTCCCAAACTTGGAGATTAAGTAAAGGCTAGGTGTTCCATTCAAACTTTGCCATGTGTCCTATAATCATTACATAGATTTGGAATTCATTCACATGCCACTTTTCATCATCTAATTAGCCTTCCTTGATCTTGAGATTAGCACCTAATTATTACTTTTAATCCTACGGTGCCACGTGTCCCTCGAGATATGTCACAATTATTACATTCATCCTACGATGCCATGTGTCCCGAGTCCTTTAAAATTTGGAATATTTTTTCTTGTATTAAATGGCAATAACTTACAAAATTTTTGGGTATTACAAGTGAGCTACCATAATGATTGCGGGACATCACGGGGGATCTCGTGCTGTTGTGGTGAGCCATGATCTCATGCTCTTGCAGTGAGCTATCATGATGATTGCGGGACATCATGGGGGATCTCGTGCTCTTACAGTGAGCCACGATCTCATGCTCTTGCGGTGAGCCACCATGATGACTGTGAGGGTGATTACAACCCCCTGACCTGGTTACCACATGGGAAGTTTTATATTGGCATGATCTTGGGAGATTTGTACTTATCTTTGCATATTTCTTGGCATAACTACATATTGCTCTTGCATGTATAGTTTCATTTCCTTGTACCACTCACTTAGATGTAACAATCTAACTTGGGTGTTTCATACCCTTGGGATATTCAACGTCCCAGGTATCTCAGCATGTCAGGTACTAGAGATGAGAAAGAGAAAAGGGCTACGAGGAGGCTGAAGTTAGTTAATTTCCTGTTCTCATGTACTATGGATCTTATGTAATCTTTGGGTTGGTTTTGAGCATTGTATGTTGAAATTTTATAAACAGGGGTTACGTAAAGCTTGGATTTACTTATTATACTGTTAAAGTTGTAAGTCATGATTGCTATATACTACGATCTTGGTAAGAGATATTTGATGATTTTGGAAGTCATGTATTCGGTGTACTCATATTTGAGGTTTGGAAATCCTTTTTATCTAGCTTCAGCTAGCTATTAGGTTCGATCCATCGCTTCTGTTGGTAAGGATTTCTATAACGCCCTTGTAGATATTAGCTTGTATTTAGCTTCAGCATATAATTAAAAAGTGGGGCGTTACACCCACCATCGATTTGAATCCACCATATTCAAATGTTACATTCACTAGCCCCACTGCTGAACAAAACTATAGTGAGGGTTATGTAAAAAGACCAGTGCTTTGTGAGAGGGCAATCATGCTAGAACGATTTGAGGAACGCCCATGTGATTTGTTATCATTGATTACTGCCAAGGGATGGCAATCTTGGGTTAAGTTTCAACACAAGGCCATCGTCGCCCTAGTGAAAGAGTTTTATTCAAATGTAACCAGTAGCAGAGATGACTTAGGGAACAGGTGCTTAATTACTAAGGTGAGAAAGGTAAAGATTGAATTAAGACCCTCTGAAATTGTTGAAACATTCCAAATCCCAAGAGAGGCATCACACAAGGACCCTGAGGAGGCAAGTGTAGATTTGGGGAAGGAGAAGCTGGCTAGGATTTTAACAGAAAAAGATGATGCTGTACGGCTGGGTCCTACCCTCCCAAAGAAGAATTTGTCCCCCAAATGCATCAAATTACATAGACTTCTTTGGTCACACTTTCTGTAACGCCCCCTCTCCTTGAACTGCCCGAGAAGAGGTGCTACGGGAAATAAAATAAAACTAATTGATAAACTAAAATCTGATACCATAATGAATATCTTAATCAACTAAAATAAAAACTCCAACTCAACAAAACTGAAAAACCATAACTGCATCTAAGGGAAAATCCCTAAACTGGAACATAAAATAACCCAAACTAACAAACACTATAAAACTAACAACTCCCAGACATCTTTGGTCTTGAGTGGCTCCACGTACACATATTACTGGACACTGCTGCTAGGCCCCACATCTGGTACTCCCTCACTAAGACCTGGAATGGTGAGGAGTATAAGGTGAGCTACAAAGCTCAGAAAGTAATGAACTGGAAAGAATAACTGAAGCTGAATCGAAGAATATCAATACTAATAAAAAAACTTACTGAACTTGTACTGAGAGATATAATGATCACTGGATAGCATTTACAAGATGTAATGCACATAAACTATAAACTAAATGCAGGTATGCAACTTTGGCACGTAGGCCCACATAATTGTAATACATACCTGGTTGATTTGAATCCTACAAACATAAAAACTGTAAGCACATATTATGGGCAATATGCCCCTAGCCCCCTGGTCGACATCAGGCGAGCAACTCATAACTGAGATATAATAGAACTGATACTAGTGAGATCCCCGCAGAAAACCCGCCTGGTGCACATAATGCAATGCTCATATAAGTGCTGGCACAGGATATGTAGTGCTCCATATAAAGTCATGCTCAATGCTCATACAAATGTGTATGCACATAATTTCACAAAATAATGTTGATCATGTCATAATAAACTGCTATACATGGTATATGATTTTTACCTGCCATATTGAGATACAAAGATTCTGAAATTTTTGAGTATAGGCATGGCATATTGGATTTTATCATATCTTGGCATAAAAATTCAATATTTGAATAATTGATTATTTATATTAAATTTAAGACTTGCCTTAAGAATTTATTGGAAGCCATTCAGATGCCATATGAAACTATTCGGATGATTGAGGCAGCACGGAGCAATTCGAATGAAACAACAATCCATTCAAATGGAAAAAATGGACTACAACAAGCTCATTCGAATGGCAGAAACTCATTCGAATGACAGAGACTCATTCAAATGAAAGAGGCTCATTCGAATGATAGATGATATATAGCAAAGGCTAATCGGATCTGATCAAGGACTCATTTGAATGACTCACAAATTCATTCAAAAGAATTTGACAATTTTCCAACTTTTGAACTGACAGAAAACGACTCATTCGAATGCAACAGTACCCTTATTAGAATGAATGAATGGGACACTCACGGGTCATTCGAATGACAGAGAGACTTATTCGAATGCTAGACAATACAAAACAATAGCTTATTCAAATCTTCAAGGACTCATTCGAATGACAGACTCAAAACTTCAAAAACACATACGAATGACACGACAACACATGACTCATTCGAATGACCAAGGACTCATTCGAATGACTGGTACATTATAAGGAAGAACTTACGATAACACTAAAAATTCATTCGAATGCCTCAAAACTTATTTGAATGACACAAGACTTATTCGAATGACTGGAATCTTATCAGCCATAAAACTCACGATAACAGAGACGATATCTTGAATTAAAAACTTAACATTACTACACCATTCCAAAAGAAATCTTGAGAGAACAATCCCAATAGATATAGAATAATATCAAGATGGATA
This sequence comes from Diospyros kaki, assembly GCA_036245055.1. Lineage (NCBI taxonomy): Eukaryota > Viridiplantae > Streptophyta > Magnoliopsida > Ericales > Ebenaceae > Diospyros > Diospyros kaki. The sequence continues at coordinate 10,783,153 of BSEG01000011.1, read as the reverse complement.
AATCAATCATTTCTGAAAGAAATCGCTGTAGAAATTATACATAGCTTAACATAACTCACTGGGTAATGGTATACTGCATGAATATATATATACATGAACATACCGTCTGATTAAACTGGGAACCCAAAATAAAGAGTCTTGGTATTCTGAGATCACTACTAACATGATTCGAAGATCATATTTAAAAGATTCACTATAAAGAATCACACGTATCTTCCTCATGCACTCACTGTTCTACGCATATATACATATATATACACTGGAATTGATATAAATATGAGAACTCAATGAAGGACTGGAATAAACTGAGAACAAACTAACTTGAATCTGTAATGAAAGGAATTACAGATAGGATACTTGCCTTATGATCTTCTTGATCGACTCTTTCGATGAAAATCCACTAAGTAAGATAGTGCCAAGGCTTCTTAACTCTCTCGTGAAGAGTTATTAGCCATCAAGCTATATATATATATATATACTTTGAAGCCCTAAAGCCCATCTCAAACTCCTAATATAACTAGGAGACTTCTTAATTCTAATCCATCTCCCGCATGGACTCCCAATCGCTAATAACTTGAATTCTCAATATAACTTTAATTAAATAATTAGATTCTAATCACAATTTTGCTAAATGACCCTCATGTCCTAGCATTTAATTTCCACAATAAATAAATATAATTAAATGTTATTTTCTCAATTAAAATCTCTAAATGGCCATATTAAAATAATTACTAGGCCAAATCTCTGAAATAGACTTAATAAGAAATTAAATAATTTCTAAATAAATTCTAGACCCTCTGATGGGTCGTTACAATTTCTCTCCTCCTTAAAAGAATTTGGTCCTCCAAATTCGTAACTGTTTACTCGAACAATGAGGGATAAAGATGCTTCATTTCATCTTCTAGCTCCCACGTTGCCTCTTCTGACGAGTGTCGCTGCCATTGCACCTTCACAAAAGGAATTAATCAGTTCCTCAAAATCTTCTCTTTACGCTCTAGAATACTGATAGGCATCTCTTCATAAGATATGTCTTCTTTAACTTCAAGAGTCTAAAAACCTATCACATGCTGAGGATCTAACACATACTTTCTCAACATCGAAACATGGAACACATTATGGACATGGGACAACTGGGGTGGCAAAGCTAACTCATATGCCAAAGTCCCTATCCGTCTCAAAATCTCAAATGGACCAATGTAATAGGGACTAAGCTTCCCTGTTACGCTAAATCTTCTTACACCTTTAATAGGCATGACTCTCAACCAAACATGGTTGCCTACCTCAAACTCGAGGTCTCGTCGTTGTTGGTCTGCATAACTTTTCTGTCTGTCTTGGGCTGTGTTCATTCTTGCTTTGATAACTCGAATCTTTTATGTCGTCTGTTCAACAATTTCAGGACCAAATAAAGCCCTATCTCCTTCCTTTTCCCAACATATCGGCGATCGACATGGTCACCCATACAAAGCCTCATAAGATGACATTCCAATACTTGAATGGAAACTGTTGTTGTAAGCAAATTCCACCAAAGGTAAATGCTTGTCCCAACTACCTTGGAAATCTAGAACAGAAGCTCTCACAATGTCCTCAAGAGTCCTAATAGTCCTTTCTGACTGTCCATCTGTCTGCGGATGAAATGCCGTAGTAAACTTCAGCTGAGATCCCAATGCCTCATGCAAAGCTCCCCAAAAATGAGAAGTAAAACGAGGATCTCGATCTCTGGATGGAACACTGTGCAATTTCATGATCTCCTCAATATAAATTCTTGCAAATCTATTCAATGGATAAGTCTTCTTAATAGGCAGAAAATGGGCTGATTTAGTCAAATGATCAACAATCACCCATATAGCATCATAGCCTCTAGTAGTCCTGGGTAAACCCATCACAAAATCCATGGCAATATTATCCCACTTCCACTCCAGAATAGGTAATGGAAACAATAAACCTGCGGGTTTCTTTTGTTCCAGTTTAACTTGATGGCATACTGAACATTGTGAAACATAATTAGTTACATCCTTCTTCATACCACTCCACCAGTACTGTCGCTTTAGGTCGTGGTACATCTTCGCAACACTTGGATGTATAATATATCGACTCTTGTGTGTTTCATGTAAAATTTCTTGCTTAAGTTCTCTATCATTTGGTATACAAATATGTCCCCGAAACAAGAGTATACCGTCACTCTGTAGAGTATATACCAAAGGAGAAAATTTCTCAATATTCTCCAAAATCTGCGCTAACTTCTCATCTTTCGATTGTTGTGTCTTGAGTAAATCAAATAATTCAGGTTGTATTCTCTTGTAGGCACACTCACCACTGATCTATCTTCTGGGGTTGAAATAGATAAAGCACTCAATTGCTCTAATAACCTCCATTCTTGAACCATCATCTTTGCCATAGAAGCTCCTCGTCGACTCAAAGCATCGGCTACTACATCAGCCTTTCCTGGATGGAAGAAAATCTCACAATCGAAATCTTTAAATAACTCGACCCAACATCTCTGCCTCATGTTCAATTCTTTCTGGGATAAGAGATCATGTAAACTCTTATGATCTGTATAAATTTCATCTTTCTCACCATATAAATAATGTCGCCATATCTTCAATGCAAATACTACCGCTGCCAACTCTGAATCATGAGTAGGGTAGTTAACTTCGTGTTTCTTATATTGTCTGGATGCATAAGCATTAACTCGACCCTCTTACATTAATACACAACCCAAATCTGAACGGGATGCATCACTGTAAATGGAGTATTTCTCTCCACTTCTTGGAATGACTAAAACTGGTGTAGTAGTCAACTTCATCTTTAATTCTTGGAAGGCACGTTCACACGTGTAATTCCATTCAAACCTCTCTCCTTTTCTTGTCAGCTTGGTCATAGGGGAAGATAAACGAGCAAATCCCTCAATGAATTGCCTATAATAGCCTGCAAGTCCAAGAAAACTACGTATCTCTATCACAGTCATCAGCCTTGGCCAATCCATAACTACTTTAGTCTTATCTGGATCCACTAAAATACCGTCTCCAGAAACGACATGGCCTAGAAACCTAATCTGAGTAAGCCAAAACTCACACTTGCTGAACTTGGTGTATAGTTGCTCCTCTTTAAGCCTCCGTAACACTAGAGGAAGATGCTATGTATGCTCCTCCACATTAGGTGAGTAAACTAGAATATCGTCGATGAAGACAATAATGAATCAATCTAGGTACTCACGCATAACTCGATTCATTAAATCCATGAAAATAATTGGGGCATTTGTCAATCGAAATGGCATTATCATAAACTCGTAGTGTCCATAGCGAGTCCTGAAAGCAGTCTTCTGAATATCCTTATCTCTAACCCGCACTTGATGGTATCCCCGATCTCAAATCTATCTTTGAGAACACCTTAGCTCCTCGCAATTGATCTAACAAGTCATCTACTCGAGGTAATGGATACTTATTCTTCACTGTCACCTGGTTCAATTGGCGAAAGTCAATACATAGTCTCAAAGATCCATCTTTCTTTCTCACAAACAATACTAGTGTGCCCCACGGGGATGAACTGGGTAGGATAAAACCCTTCCCTATTAATTCTTCTAGCTGGGCCTTCAATTCCTTTAGCTCATTAGGTGCCATTCGATATGAATCCTTAGAGATAGACTGTGTACTAGGTAATAACTCAATAGTAAACTCTGATCCTCTTTGAGAAGGTAATCCTGGTAGCTCATCAGGGAAAACTTCTTGAAAATCTCGGACTACTGGTACCTTGGATAACTTCTTCTTGCTTCATTTGTCAGTGGTTGCAAAAGCTAAATAAGCTTCACATCCGTCACGTACCAGCTTTTCGACTTTCATCACCGAGATCATAGGAATCGTAGACATAGGCTTAACTCCTTTATAAATAAGAACCGGATGTTAAGACAGTTCAAAATTAATAATCTTTCTCCGACAGTTGACTCTTGCATAATGTCATGACAACCAATCCATGCCAAGGATCAAATCAAAATCCTTAACATCGAGAATTACCAAATCTCCCAATAGCTTCTTATCATGGACTTCGATCTCATAATTTTCCAAAATTTCTATAGCTATCATAATCTTATCTCCCAGTGTAGACACAATCAAGTGATATGGCAAAGAAATTCGGGAATGGGGAACATAACATACTGTGCGTAGTGCAATAAAAGAATGTGTAGAACCAGTATCAAATAATGTACGCACATCATGACCATATAGGGATAAAATACCTTAGATAGTCCTGTCGCCCTGCCTTGCCTCAGTTGTGGTAAGGGCATAGACTTTACCCTGCACCTATCTATCTGCGGGCAATAGATGTTGAGCTACTGGTAGTGCTGGTATAGGAGCCGCTCCTAGCCCTCTAATTGCTGGTGGCCTCTGATTCGCCTGCTGGCCTCTATTCTGGGGCGGTTGTGTACACCGGTTGGTTGTGTGTCCTTTCTGTTCGCACTTGAAATAAGTTACCTCTAGTGCGGAGAGTGCTGTTTGGTTCCTCGGCCAATCTTTCTTTCTATGCCCCTCTTGTCCACGCTTGTAACATATTGTTCTTCCTAGCTAGGCATGGTCCTCCATGCTTCCTTCCACACTAACCACATTGTGGATTATTCTCTGTCTTATTTCCTTGTCTAGTTGTCCACTTCCTCTTCTTGTTGTTGGATGAGCCCTAAGTTGTATTGACTCCCTTCTTAGCTGCTTGCGTCACTCTCCATTCGTTGCAATCCTGCTCGATAGCATACGCTAGTTGAACTACCGTGGCATAATCCATGCTCAGAGCTCCTCCAAATGCATGTCGGATATCTGCATGCAATCCTCTCTGGAATTTGGCAGCCTTCTTTGCTTCAGTGGACACCAACTTCGGAGCATATCATGATAATGCTGAAAACTCTGCTTCGTATTAAGCCATTGTGTTAGTACCTTGTACCAACTCCATGAACTCATAGACTTTCTATTCCTTGACCCATGCTGGGAAATAAGCGTTGTTGAACACTTGTTGGAACTTGACCCATGTGGGCTCTCGATCACCAAACCTTTGGCGGGCAGTCTCTCACCATCTCTCGGCGTCACCTTTGAACATGAATGTGCTAAGTCAAACTCGTCGATCTTCTGCACAACCAATAGATTGAAGATGCTTCTCTATCGATAGCATCCAATTCTCTGCCACTGCTGCATCTGTATCTCCATGAAATGCTGGTGGTCTGAAGGCCATAAAATCTTTTAGTAATTGGCTCCCGGTATCTATCTCCACAGCTGGAGCTGCTGGGGCAGCTGGCGGATCGCCTTGACTACCTCCTACTTCTTATGGTACTTGTGGTTGCCTCACTTGATTAGCAGCTAGGGTATCAACCATCCTCATCAAGCCTACTATCATACCTCTGATCGAGACTGTCAAACCCCGATAGATTAGATGAATATATATTTCGGATCTGCAGCAAGGGTGTGACCCCAAAGTCGTCTCTCAAAGGAACCTCAATAAAAATCTGTCATGACAAGAACTGAGTGAGGGGGGTTTTTTGATGAAAAAGAAAGTATGAAGATTGAGTAAGAATATAAAAACGAAATTGTCTATGGATCCAAACGCAACCAGTTACAAATCTTTCCCTTAAACCAGGTTTTCATCATCCCTTCTTATAGATTAGATCTAGCCGAGTTTCAACACCCAACATCTGCATAAATAAATCTCCAACAACCGTCTAGAGATCAAATCAAAACTGATATAAAAATCAAAGAAAACCTCTTTCAATCAGTCTACTAATTTTAATCTTCATTCACACAGATTCCAGAACCTAGTATCCATAACCATCATACCAAGTTATTTGTTTCTACTTCTTTCCTTCGTGTGTTATATCAACCGACTATAACATTAAAGCCACAATGTAGGAAAGAGAAATCCACCCCGTATAGGTTCATACAACCATCTTGAACATGCACTGGAATAAGCGGAACAGAAGTAGAGAGAACTTAAAACAAATATAATTGAAATTCAAACCGGATTTCGTAGAAGCTTTCGGGATTCAAACCATGGAATAAGTTTGGATTTGTAACTGATTACAAGTGTTTAGCCCTCCATGGAGAAGAAAATAGGGAAAAAAAAGCTACTGTTCATGAGACAGAAAGTAAAAATCAATTAAAATTAAACCCCTAGCTAATGGCCTCCTAAGGTGCTTAAATAGAGCTTAAGGAGGAAACCATAGGATACCGCCACTTCATAGCTGATTTTGAATAGGATAACCTATGTTATGGGGTTTAGCCCATTCATAAAAATTGTAGATCAGGAAGAGTAGATGAATTTGGGCTTTTAAATCACTTGATTTGGATATCGAACGCCCAAGTTATGGCCTTTGAAAGAATCAGTGTTCAATGTTGCTTTCCTAATGTAACCCAGCTATCTGGTCCCGACTTTGAAGTGATGTTTGGAGGCCCAAAAGAACTCGGATTTGGAAAAAACATACCATTACATAAATCCTAAGAAGTCCTCTACAATATCTCTGAAGACATCATTCACGTTCTGGGATTATAACTTGGCCAAAAACTTGAAAGAAGCATAGAAGGTCAAATTTGTGAGCACACTTTTGCTTCTTTGTCTCCAATCTCCTTGTTTCCCTTCTTGCCGTCAAAATTCCTCATGACCCAGGAAGCCCTAATCTGTCCAAAATAAGGAAAAATAGTGTGAAGCCCAATTCCTATAAAATAAAATAAAACAAAATCAAGATGAATAAAATGACACAATTAACATGCAAAAAGACTAAATATGAGGGCTAAATAATATGAAAATATGCGCTCTATCAACCTCGCATCTCGATCATCTCCTGCCATAAGTCACTTCCAGACTCCCTTGGTGAGCCAAGCGTGGATACTGGAATAGAAGCAGCCTAACTGCGAGTATGGGGTCGTCCACCTCTATTACTCATCTTCTTGCATTACCACTTAGGGTTAGAATATTGCTAATTGGGCCAACTTATCTAACTGACAGACTTAAGTCCTAACTCTACGCAACATCCTATGTGTGTACTGGAGAATCCTCAAAACCTGGCTTTGATACCAATACTATAACGACCCTTCTCCTAGAACTACCCGAGAAGAGGTGTTGCGAGAAATAAAATAAAACCAACTGATAAATTGAAATCTGATACCATAATGAATATCTCAATCAACTAAAATAAAAACTTTGAGTCAACAAAACTAAAAAACCATAATTGTATCTAAGGGAAAATCCCTAAACTGGAACATAAAATAACCTAAACTGACAAACACTATAAAACTAACAACTCCCAGACATCTTTGGTCTGGAGTGGCTCCATGTACACACACTACTGGACACTGCTGCTAGGCCCACATTTGGTACTCTTTAGCTAGGACCTGGAATGGTGAAGAGTACAAGGTGAGCTACAAAGCTCAGCAAGTAATAAACTGGAAAGAATAACTGAAGTTGAATCGAAGAATATCGATACTGATAAAAATACTTACTGAACTTGTACTGAGAGATATAATGATCACTATATGGCATTTACAAGATGTAATGTACATAAACTGTAAACTAAATGCAGGTATGCAACTTTGAAACGTAGGCCCACATAACTGTAATACATACTTGGCTAATCTGAATCCTACAAACATAAAAACTGTAAGCACATATTATGGGCAATATGCCCCTAGACCCTTGGTCGACATTAGGCGAGCAACTCATAACTAAGATATAACGAAACTGATACTAGTGAGATCCTCGCGGAAAAGCCGCCTGGCACGCATAATGGAATGCTCATATAAGTGCTGGTACACGATATGTAGTGCTCCATATAAAGTCATGCTCAATGCTCATACAAATATGTATGCACATAATCTCACAAAATAATCCTGATCATGTCATAATTAACTTCTAAACATGGTATATAATTTTTACCAGCCATATTGAGATACAAAGATTCTGAAATTTCTAAGTATAGGCATGGCTTATTAGATTTTATCATATCTTGGCATAAAAATTCAATATTTGAATAATTGAATATTTCTATTAAATTTAAGACTTACATTAAGAATTTATTGAAAGCCATTCAGATGCCATATGATACTATTCAGATGATTAAGGCAGCATAGGGAGCAATTCGAATGAAACAGCAGCCCATTCGAACGAAAAAAATGGACTACAGCAAGCTCATTCGAATGGCATAAACTCATTCGAATGACAGAGACTCATTCGAATGAAAGAGGCTCATTCAAATGATAGATGATATATAGCAAAGGCTTTTCAGATCTGATCAAGGACTCATTCGAATGACTCACAAATTCATTTGAATGAATTTGACAATTTTTCAACTTTTGAATTGGCAGAAAATGACTCATTCGAATGCAATAGTACCCTCATTCGGATGAATGAATGGGACACTCACGGGTCATTCGAATGACAGAGAGACTCATTTGAATGCTAGACTATACAAAGCAACAAGTTATTCAAATCTTCAAGGACTCATTCGAATGACAAGAAAAGTCATTCGAATGACAGACTCAAAACTTCAAATGAATGATATGATATGATAACACATGACTCATTCGAATGACTAGGGACTCATTCGAATGACTAGTACATTATAAGGGAAGAACTTACAATAACTTTGAAAATTCATTCGGATACCTCAAAACTCATTCGAATGACACAAGACTCATTCGAATGACTAGAATCTTATTAGACATAAAACTCATGATAACAGAGACGATATCTTGAATTAAAAACTTAACATTACTACACCATTTTAAAAGAAATCTTGAGAGAACAATCCCAATTGATATAGAATAATATCAAGAAGGATAAATCAATTGTTTCTGAAAGAAATCGCTGTAGAAATTATACACTTGGTAATGGTATACTACATGAATATATGTCTATATAATAAAACACAAGGGTTTTTGAAATGTCTCGAATGTATAGACATTTTAATGGTTGAGATCAATTTAATTGAGATGAATGGCTAAGATTACACCCTTCATTTGTGTGTTCCCACCCATATTGCCTCTCTATCTGTCGCCCCACCCTCCATCTCTATCTCTCTCTTCCTTTCTCTGTCTAAGCTTTCTATCTCTCTCTATTCTTTTTCCTCTCTCAAGCGAGAAGCTCGCTTTCTGTAACTGACTGCTACACTACCTTGCACATTTATTTATCAAAACTACAACCAAATTTATCATACGTTAATCTTTTTATTAAAGTAGGTGTAGGGCGATTATACTCGCCAGTGTGCGAGTGTGCATGTAGTACAATTTTAAATTTATATTTCGGTGAGTCCGAGTCGATTCACAGGGAGATTATTTATGGATGAAAATGAAGATCACACAATATTTGATTTTACGAGGTAATTAAGATGATCTAAAGACAATAATTAAAGCTAAACTAATATTGAATTTAAGTAGCTCGGGTCAAGACAATTTCAGCGCCAAAATCAATTAATTCCCGATTTAATAGAAAAGATTAGTAATATTCATCTAATTTAAGTTTTGTAGATCTGTTAGTAATTTTAGTTCAAGATAATGATAATTCTTGTTTAAGCAATCTCCATACATGGCATGAAAATTCTAGGTTAAGTAATTACCATAAATTGAACTATATTCCGCAGACAGATTTTATAGATATAGATTAATCATTTGGGTTTGGGTATGAAAACATTTCCAAATCTAGCAATCTCCATACGTGGCATGAAAATTCTATGTTAGGCTTATGCTCCAATCCAAACTCAAAGATACACTATACGCAAACTGCTCAAATTGAATCAGATTAATATTACATATTTTAAGCGCAGCTTTCTTTGGGAATCATTGGCGTTGGACATTGTCCTTGCCTTAACCCAAGAATGGATTTAGCTACTCATCTTCATTTTTAAAATAAATTGGCAGGAATTTAAATGACGGGAATTAAAAGACAGTATTTAAAAGACTATTTTTTAACCGACCATATAGGTAGTATATAATTGAAAGACGATAATTGAAAGACTATTTCAACCGACCATATAGGCGGTATATAATTGAAAGACAATAATTGAAAGACTATTTTTTAACCGACCATATAGGCGGTATATAATAAAAAGACAATATGAATAACATAATACAACTATATGGAAACAAAGGTTAAAGATTTAAGAGATAAATTCTAAGAACAAAATTGTATAGAAACTAAAGTTGAAAATTTAAGAGAGAAATCTAAAGATCACAACTATCCTTTCATTATAAGAAAATCCAATCCTTAATAATGCACCCTAAGTGCTCTATTTATAGGCTAGAAAATGTTATGGAAACTATTCAATTATATAATTTAATAATACAAAATATCTAATTAATGATGTAAGCGATGATGTAATTCCAACTCATGATGTAAGCGATGATGTCACTCCAACCCATGATGTAAGCAATGATGTCACTCCAACCCATGATGTAAGCGATGATGTCATTCCAACCCATGATCTAAGTGATGATGTCATCAATTTGTGGGACTTGGGCTTTTCATGTTTTTGGGCTTGGGCCTTCCTTGTGTTGGGCTTGAGCTTGGGCTTGGGCCCTCATTGTGTTGGGCTTGGGCCTTCCTTGTGTTGGGCTTGAACTTGGACTTGGAATCCATATATTATATATATTATATTATATATATTTTTTATATTTTATATATATTTTTATATTAATATTTTTAAACCTGCACACAATCACAAAATGCATAATAATATTCAATTTAAACCATTTTAAGATCAAAATAAGGTTGAAATTATAATAAAAATTTTACAAAATCGATCGCTAATCACACCCCCCAACTTAAACATTGCTAGTCCCATAGCAATTAAACTTTACACTGGCCAGATTTATTCACAATAATCACATGAATATAAAAATTTCAAATTCAAAACCGAAATACATAGAATAGAACAAACTATCTGTCATACAGTCGAATATTCTAAATCAGATTTCGGTCAAAGGTTATACAATCTTAGGAACGGCAATTAGGATGATTATCATTCTACCTTATTCCCTCGAAGTTTCAACTTCAAACCTTACTATGGATTTTCCCTCCAATAAAAAAAACTATTCCTCGGGTGTACACACAAGGGGGTGCACCGTTTTATGAATAAATGTAAAACAAGTTCAAACTCGGTGTCATTCCAAATACAAAGAATGTATTTTCATGAAAGAATAGGGAATTTAACATAGCTTCATGACTGGAATAATGCCATAGATAAATAACTTCTAAATTTACACAGAATTCTTTACTCTGAACTCGAATCCTGAGATCACATGATTTATAGCATTAAGAGGGACCAGACCGGGTTGTAATGGGGATGTGAGGTTAATATGGGTTGTCAAAGAAAAGGGTAAAATGTGCAAAGGGCGTGTCGGGATTTTTTTTTTCTTTTTCTCTTTTTTTTTTTTGACACTAATCTCAAACTAGATATAATGTTTTCTCCAGCATTTATTTTGAAACACCTGTGTTAAATAGCTAAGAGAACTTCCTTTCTTTTTTTTTCTTCTTTTTTTTTTCTTTTTTTCTTTTTTTTAAATATGAAAATACCAAGATAGACTGATTCCTAAAAACACACCATGTTTGGACAAACTTCATATGGTTACGGTTTAGATGATGGTAAGAAAAGAAATTATGCTAAGAACAACTCAAATAGGCTAGCAATGGAGGTTAATGTAAAGAAAGAAAAAGGTTAATAGGCCCAAATTGAAAGAAATTGACCCCCTATCATGCTTCTACAAAACAATGTTACTCAGTCAACTAATTTAGAGTTTGAAACCAGCCAAATTCATCCACTATCATACTAGACATTCAAAGCAAATTGATATTTTGAAGCTATTGAAAAGATGAGATAAACAATAAAACGCATTTATAGTAAGTGTTATTTCACTCAGAATTAATGATTATTAGGCTCAAACACTCACTCGGGTAATAGTCTCCACTTCTGTTGAGGGATCATGCAGTGTGCTAATCATCTAATTACCATTGCCTTTGACTTTATGACCGATAAATCAATTTCTAATTATTGAACACCCGATGCATGCAAATCACCTATTCTAATTCCATACATATACGTTTCAAATAAGAAATTAATGCATTCATGATTCATATTGCAAATTCAATTGGCTATCAGTGTATAATTCCAAAGCTTTAGGGATAGTATTATTTAAAGCACACACATTTTTTTTTTTAATTTTTAATAAGATTAGATAAAAGTAAATAATTTACACAAAACTACAAGCATGCAATTACAAATTCACAGTTAAACATGGACCAAAATATACCTTACTTCTCCCAACTTGAATTACAATAATAAAATAGGGTTGTTAGGAATACCTGTAACTCCACAAGTCTGTAAATTTACTGTGAACTGCTAAATTTTCAACAAACAAGTGAAAATACCATACATATTTTTTTTTTATATTTTTTTTCACACCGAAATAAAAAAAATTCATGCAAGTCATATAATAAAGAGATGTGTCTCAAGAGTACAAAAAGTACTCCTTGCTCAGTCATCTTATCATAGACTTGCCTTATAGCATTCCACAATTTTTTTAAACAAAACATAAAATAAATTCATGCAAGTCAAAATAAAAAGATGCGTCTCAAGAGTACAGAAAAGTGCTCCTTACTCAGCCATCTTATCATAGACTTGCCTTACAGGGATAATTCTAAATTAATCGAACCTTTTTGCCGCTTGTTTCTGATTGCCTTAGACCAATCTATCCGAGGCTCATAAGAATCGTGCTGTGGAATATAAGCATGTAATTTCTCTAGCAGCTTCTCAATGGTGGATGCAGAAATAAGAATCTTTCTTGCTGAAGGAGAAATGAACTTTTAGTCCACAGCCTGATCAATAAAAGAGAGCAACCCATCGAAAAATTGGTTAACATTTAAAAGTCCATTGGGTTTGGTATGTAGATTGCTTTTAGCCCAAGAGATTATACAAAAGATTTCTTCAAGTGTACCAAGACCTCCTGGTAAAGCGATGAAAGCGTCTGATTGATAAATCTTACAAGCCATGCGCTCAGACATAGAAGCCATTTCTATAAGTTGACCACGTGTAATCCCAGAAATACGTGGTTCAGCCAAAGGGATTGGCATTACACCTACCACATATGATTTTCCAAAATGTGCAGCTTGTGAAACATAACCATTCAATCCACGACTTCCCCCTCCGTATACCAAATTAATCTTTTTCTCTCCTAATTTTTGGCCTAGTTCGCTTGCTGCAAATGAGTAACAAATATCACTCCCAAGTTGAGAGCCACAAAGTACACATATGGTTTTAATTCGACGAACTAACTGGCCTTCCATGTTTGTTCCTTTTGTATGCCTTGGAAAGAGGTTTGGCAATCAAAAGTAGCTATACAACAATTCAACAAGAAATAAATAGAAACAAAAATCATGCGTATGTACAAGTAGTTGTGATTGTGGCTCACATCTTCCTCTGGTTTTACGTCCAGAAACGGCTTAAACACTTTCTATGAAGTGGGGATAGGCTTCCCATCCAATCTTCTTATAGATTGGCAAACAGGGTCGTTTTTAGTCAGATTCCCAAGACTAAGCGTTGATAGTCACTTATGAACTGAGACCATAAAGCAAGAAGTTCTCTTTGCACTATTCCACACGGATGCGTCTCAAGAGTCAATCGGATATCATCCAATGACTTCTTACTCAGTCCATCCTTTATGAAACTAATTTTATCTTCTCGATTTACGGACGTAAACCCCACAGATTTACATTGAGTGTTACATGTCCATCGAGCACACTTGTGACAACCATTCACTCTTTTAGCTCTTCGTTTCTTTGCAAAACTACTCTTCCCTAAGCCTGGGAAGTGCTTAAAACTAGGTGAAGTTTCGCCAGCTAATTGAACTTTTGCTTCGATCAACCAACGAATATCTTCAGGGATGCTATTATACATCAATATCCTAAGTCTTTCACACCTACCAGTATAAATCTTTTTCAAATCATTTTGTAGGAGAGATGGATAGTACTTGCGAATTTTCAAGAGCTGAAGATCCATTTTTTAAAACAGAACTATAGTAAAAGAAAAGTAAAACAAAATAATGAACCTTACAAAAGAAACGAGAGTACCTGATCGGAGAACAACACAAAGGAGAGAAGACTGAGCTCAAAGAAGTGTGGCTTGCCTCATGCAGATATGGGGTCTCTTATAGGGCTGTGAAAGTCACCATTCCAACAACCACACTTGGCTCGAGGCGTGCCACGAGTGTAGGGTCACGTCTAGCATCTCTTTTTTCAACGTTCGACGTCTCATTTTTCAACTTTCGGCGTTTCTTTTTTGATGCTTAAAGTTTCTTTTTCTTTATAGGGTAGTGCGTTCTTTTCTCTTATAGGACAGTGTGATTGCACTGCCCGAGAAAAGTGGTTGCCTTCGGCGCCAAGACTGTCTCCCTCTTTTATCTTTTTTTTTTTGTATATATATATATATTTATTTATTTATTTTTAAAATGTAAAAATTTTATTTTATTATATATATATATGTTTTAATTATTTTTATTTAAAAAAAAACAAATTTTATTTTATTATATATTTTTAATTTTTTTTTAGAATTTTTTTCTTTTCTTCCAATTAAGGATCAAATGAGTGATTGCCCACCTAATCATATAATAACTCTCATTCATTACACCACTTTTAAAGTTATTTTCAAAATTATGTAAATTAATTTTTCTCATAAATGCACATACATATTTTGAAAATATGTCATCCAGGGGTGTTGGTTTTATTACATCAGAGTACGACACATCAATTCGCAGAAACAACTCACACATGTCTGGTTTAATTTGATCCCCAATAATATAGAATAGCCCAAAAGACATAAATTTAGGCTCAAGTTTGGCTAGGCCCATGGTATCTTCACATTTAGGCTCTTGGATTTTATCCTTTTTCTCCTCCCAGGCTTCTTCTTTTCTCACATCATTTTGGCCCATTTTTTCTTCTATGATTGCTCGTACCATCCTAGGGTCATCAAGTCTCTTAATTGGCCCATCATTCCTAGAGATAGGTGTAGATTGGACCGACTCTTGACTTATGGGTGTATTGAATGACGATTCCTCCCCAAGATCTACAGAATTTTGATTAGGTTGGTTTGGAAACTCGCTAGGTTCACTCACGCTCAAGGTTTGTGTAAACTCGGTCAATTGTTCTAAAATGTCACCTATGACCCTAGTGGTTTGTTCTTGATGTTCGACCACTTGTGCATTAAAACTCATTTGACCTCGCATAAACTCCTGAAGGGTGTCCTCTAAAAAATTTTCATCCTGAGGTTGATAAGTATCAGATCTATCCCCTTGTTCTAACTTAAATTGGTGAGGTGGTGGAGGAAAAGGTTCATGAGATTGGAACACAGAGTCATTGTTCCAAGGATAATTCCAACGGTCATGGAAACTGGGGTAATCAGTTTAAAGATCTAGGTCATAGCCCGACAGATAAGAATTCTCCCTCTGACTCTGGTTAAAAGAAAACTTCCCCTCACTGGGATCAGGATGACCAAATGTATTAGAAGTCACAGACATGCTGAAATACTGAGACATAGAGAATATGGAAATGACAATTCAACGGCAGATAATGATGTTAATGAATCAATTAAGGTTTTAATAATCATACCTGACCATAGTCTCTTGCACTGTTTAGTAATTAAAAGTTATCTAAATATTTTTTTAAAAATTTAATTTTTTAATTTATATTTTTTTATTATTTGATTATTTTATTATTTTTTAGTTTTTTTTTCAAATATATATTTTTTTGAAAATAATTTTTTAATTATTATTTTTTTTTAAAACTATAAAACAACAACAAAATTCAACCAAATTTAATCTCCCCGGCAATGGCGCCAAAAACTGACTGCTACACTACCGTGCACATTTATTTATCAAAACTACAACCAAATTTATCATACGTTAATCTTTTTATTAAAGTAGGTGTAGGGCGATTATACTCGCCAGTGTGCGAGTGTGCATGTAGTACAATTTTAAATTTATATTTCGGTGAGTCCGAGTCGATTCACAGGGAGATTATTTATGGATGAAAATGAAGATCACACAATATTTGATTTTACGAGGTAATTAAGATGATCTAAAGACAATAATTAAAGCTAAACTAATACTGAATTTAAGTAGCTTGGGTCAAGACAATTTCAGCGCGAAAATCAATTAATTCCCGATTTAATAGAAAAGATTAGTAATATTCATCTAATTTAAGTTTTGCAGATCTGTTAGTAATTTTAGTTCAAGATAATGATAATTCTTGTTTAAGCAATCTCCATACACGGCATGAAAATTCTAGGTTAAGTAATTACCATAAATTGAACTATATTCCGCAAACAGATTTTATAGATATAGATTAATCATTTGGGTTTGGGTATGAAAACATTTCCAAATCTAGCAATCTCCATACGTGACATGAAAATTCTATGTTAGGCTTATGCTCCAATCCAAACTCAAAGATACACTATACACAAACTGCTCAAATTGAATCAGATTAATATTACATATTTTAAGCGCAGCTTTCTTTGGGAATCATTGACGTTGGACACTGTCCTTGCCTTAACCCAAGAATGGATTTAGCTACTCATCTTTATTTTTACAATAAATTAGCAGGAATTTAAATGACGAGAATTAAAAGACAATATTTAAAAGACTATTTTTTAACCGACCATATAGGTGGTATATAATTGAAAGACAATAATTGAAAGACTATTTCAACCGACCATATAGGCGGTATATAATTGAAAGGCAATAATTGAAAGACTATTTTTTAACCGACCATATAGGCGGTATATAATAAAAAGACAATATGAATAACATAACACAACTATATGGAAACAAAGGTTAAAGATTTAAGAGATAAATTCTAAGAACAAAATTGTATAGAAACTAAAGTTAAAAATTTAAGAGAGAAATCTAAAGATCACAACTATCTTTTCATTATAAGAGAATGAAATCCTTACAAATGCACCCTAAGTGCTCTATTTATAGGCTAGAAAATGTTATGGAAACTATTCAATTATATAATTTAATAATACAAAATATCTAATTAATGATGTAAGCGATGATGTAATTCCAACTCATAATGTAAGCGATGATGTCACTCCAACCCATGATGTAAGCAATGATGTCACTCTAACTCATGATGTAAGCAATGATGTCACTCCAACCCATGATGTAAGCAATGATGTCACTCCAACCCATGAGGTAACAGATGATGTCATTTCAACCCATAATGTAAGCGATGATGTCATCAATTTGTGGGACTTGGGCTTTTCATGTTTTTGGGCTTGGGCCTTCCTTGTGTTGGGCTTGGGTCTTCATTGTGTTGGGCTTGAGCTTGGGCTTGGGCCCTCATTGTGTTAGGCTTGAGCCTTCCTTGTGTTGGGCTTGAGCTTGGGCTTGGAATCCACATATTATATATATTATATTATATATATTTTTTATATTTTATATATATTTTTATATTAATATTTTTAAACTTGCACACAATCATAAAATGCATAATAATATTCAATTTAAACCATTTTAAGATCAAAATAGGGGTGAAATTATAATAAAAATTTTACAACATTGATCGCTAATCAGTAACCTTCCGAGAGAAGAAAATCGCGCACCTAGAAGAACGAAAGAAGAGAAGAAGAAGAAGAAAACGTATAGGAACAGGGGGTTGCGTCTCATGCACGCCCAACGTACGCACCAGAGAAGAAATCGGGAATGGAGAGAGAGAGAGAGAGTTGGGCGTCAAGAAACTCGCTGCCAGAAATTGGGAGGCTGTTTTTGCTCCTTTCTCTCTGTTTTTGCTTACACACACAAGCACATATATATGATTTATACAGTCACATATACAAGATTTAAGATCTGACCTGATATATATAATTCCTGCCTCTCTCTCTCTTCGTTTGTTGCTGCGGCCAGAGGTATGTGATGTTTGCTGTGTATTTTTTGTTGTTGGATTTGTTGTTTCTTTTGCTGTTTCTGGTTGTTGCGAACATAAATTTTAATGTGTTCTTTGCTGTTGATATTTACTGTGAACAGAATCTTTGTACTCAGGAATTTCTGTTGTGTGTTTGTGTTTATATACTAACTGCGCGGGCGTGTGTATATTATGTATATATTATATATGTATGTGTGTGTATATATATTATGTATATGTGTGTGTTCTGTGTGTATAAATATATAACAGCCTGAGATCTCACACATACATAATATATACACACAGTAAGTATTCATACAGAACACACATACAGAGAGAGGAAAAAAGAGGCAACAGGGAACACACACATGCAAATATACAGAGCAAAATATACACAACAAAAGAACAAAGACACGCAAAACTGTATAAACACACATACCTCAGGCTTAAAGATGGATACACACACAAAAACAGAAATAGCCCCCCAGCCACACACACCCATCAACACACGTATAATCATAGTTGTGTGTGTGTATATCAAAAACACACACATACAGCAACAGCCCCCCTCCCCCCCAAAGCCACACACGTACATCTCTGTGTGTGTACTTTTCTTTTTTTTTTTTAATTTTTTTTGTCCATTTTTCTTTCTCTCTCTCTTTAAAATCTGTGTGCACATCTCTATTTGATGTTTGGTGTAAAATATCTATATATTTGGTAAAATTTATTTATATAATTAAATTTTAGGATAATTAATCATATTTTATATAAAATTTTAAGACATAAAATACTGATAAAATTAGATAATGTTGGTCTATATTTGGTAAAAAAAAAGTATAATTTAAAGTTATATCAATCTTTTATTTTATATGTCAAATTGTAAAAAAAATATGCCAATCCTGTGAGTTAATTGTTAAAAGACCAATTTGTCCTTTTATCTAAATAGATTAGAATTATAATTTTAACAAATAAAAAAAATTTTAAATTACAAAAAAAATATATTTTAATTTCAAAAATATATATATATCAAAATTTTAAAAATAAAACAAATAAAATTGAGAAAGAAAGAAAATAGTTAGATTTGTTTATATAATTAGGGAAACAAATGTTCATATGATTGAAATGTTTAATTTCACTAATTAAAGTGTTTATTTAAAATCAATACTCCTTAACCTTCTACATAATAAAGTAAAAGAATATATATATGAGAGAGATATTTTAATGGTTGAAATGAATTTTAAATATATATGAATGGTTGAGATTGGCTGAGATAAATGATGTTCCCGCCCGCCCAATCACTCTCTCACTCATTGCTTCTCTCTCTCTTTTCCTATTTCTCTCTCTCACAGACCCACCTACCCACCTCTCACTCACTGCCTCTCTTTCTCTCTCTCTCTCTCTCTCTTAGACCCATCCACCCACTTTTCACTCACTGTCTCTCTCTCCCTTTCTCTCTCTTACAGGCCTATCCACCCACGCCATCAGCGGGTAAGATAATAGTGGGGGTAAGGGTGGGGAGCTAGTGGGTGTGACGGCGGTGATGGGGGGTAGGAGGGATGATAGTGGGTGGGGGGGCCGGTGGGTGCAACAGCCACTCATTCCCTCACTCATTGCCCTTTTCTCTCTCCTTCTGTCTTTTTCTCTCTCAAAGATCTATCCACACATGCCATCGGCGAGTGCCACGACGATGGAGCGAAGGGAGAGTCGACGGTGGTAAGGGGGGGTAAGAGGGACGATAATGGATGAGGGAGGGTGAGAGGGACGACAATGGGTGAGGGGCTGGTAGGTGCAACGACCACTCACTCCCTCACTCAATGCCTATCTCTCTCTCCCTTTGTCTTTCTCTCTCTCACAGACCCGCCCACCCACACCATCGGTAGGTGCAATGACAGTGTGGGAAAGGAGGGTCGACGGTTGGCTGACGGGGTGCGACGATGGTGAAAGGGGCCAGAGGGACGACAACGGGTGCGATGACCACTCACTCCCTCACTCACTGCCCTTATCTCTCCCTCTGTTGCATGCTTTCTCCTACTCCCTCACTCATTGACTCTCTCTTTCTCTCTCTCATAAACCCATCCACCCACGCCACCCGGGGGTGCAACGACGGTAGGGGAAATCATTTATTTTTTTAATTCTATTTTTATTAAATAAAATAATTATATATGTAACATACATATAAAATAAATAAAATAATTGTTCAGTGTTTATAATTTTTTTTGGCATTATTAATGAATATTATTACATTTTAATCTTAATATTATTTATACCGTGCCTTTAGGCACAAGTATATGCTAGTATATATATATACATGAACATACCATCTGATTAAACTGGGAACCCAAAACAAAGAGTCTTGGTCTTCTGAGATCACTGCTAACATGATTCGAAGATCATATTTAAAAGATTCACTATAAAGAATCACACGTATCTTCTTCATGCACTCACTGTTCTACGCATATATACATATATATACACTGGAATTGATATAAATATGAGAACTCAATGAAGGACTGGAATAAACTAAGAACGAACTAACTTGAATCTGTAATGAAAGAAATTACAGATAGGATACTTGCCTTATGACCTTCTTGTTCGACTCTTCCGATGAAAATCCACTAAGTATGACATTGCCAAGGCTTCTTAACTCTCTGCCTCTTCTTCTCTCTTTTGTTCTTCACATGGCGTGAAGAGCTATTAGCCATCAAGCTATATATATATACTTTGAAGCCCTAAAGCCCATCTCAAACTCCTAATATAACTAGAAGACTTCTTAATTCTAATCCATCTCTCGCATGGACTCCCAATTGCTAATGACTTGAATTCTTAATATAACTTTAATTAAATAATTAAATTCTAATCACAATTTGCTAAATGACCCTCATGTCCTAGCATTTAATTTTCACAATAAATAAATATAATTAAATGCTATTTTCTCAATTAAAATCTCTAAATGGCCATATTAAAATAATTACTTGGCCAAATCTCTGAAATAGACTTAATAAGAAATTAAATAATTTCTAAATAAATTCTAGACCCTTTGATGGGTCGCTACACTTTCTGCCCCACGCATTCACTGGCAGTGTCTTGGTTAAGCAAGCCATATTTATGGAGAAGATGATTCTAGGAGTGCCTATAGACTTGGCCAAGCACATTTTTGGTACCATAGACTTAGTGGCCAAGCATGCACATGGAGGTCGAAGACTACCCTTTGGAGGGTTGATTACTTACTATGTGTTGAAGAAAGGGGAAAGGAGAAGGCAACATTTGAATTTATCAACCCCATAGATAGGATCATCCTAGCATCTACACAAAGGACCATAGGACAGTTGAAGAGACTATAGGCAACAACACCTGAGAAAGGAGAAGCATCTGGTAGGCAGGTTGAAGACTAAGAAGAACCATCTCAGGAACTGCCACTGCAGGAGGCCCAGACAGAGAGACAAGAGGGAGATCATTCACTCTGAGATTTTTATGAGTTAGTGAAGGAAATGCAAGAGAGGCACGACACCTTAGTAGAGTAATTATTGAAGAAAATGCAAGAGAGGCAGGAGGCTATTTTCGAGGAGTTACAGTTGAGGCAGAGGGTCATGTTTTCGGGTGTTATAACCATGTATGACCATTACAAAGCACTGGACCAAAAGGCGGGTTAGCTAGTAGACATATCAGTTGAAGAGCCACCATAGAAGACTACAAAGACCCAGTTGGATGACGCTGAGACTTGCATTCAGGCGACCATTGTTGTGTGGCGAGATGAAGGGGGTGCACCTTCCACATCAGGGACACATCCACAGCCCGAGCATGTTGCCCCTCCACACTCTGACATTCCATCCTCTTCCATTATTCCTCCTCCTGCCGAGCCCTTGTTGAAGACACTTTCTGGTGACTCCATTGAGGAGAATACCAGCTCTGATGATGCCACTAATGGCACTGAGTAGTCATTGGATTTTGTTCTTTCATGATTAATTTCTTTACCTATGAACTACAAAGATTAATTACATTTCCTCATTGAATGAAAGTTACTTTGCTTGCTCTATGCTTCAGATTAATATGCTTGATGCTTTAGATTCACAACTAGTTACTTGAACGATAATCTTTTGTTTAAAACTAGAATTGTATGAGATTTAGAATAAGGACCAAAATTGCTTAGGATGCTTTATTTTTGTTCATTTGTTTAGACGGAATAAAACAATATATAATGGTGAATTAATCAGCAAATTGTCCAAGTTCTCAAATTAAGTGGAGATTTGTTACCCAAGTAAGTGTTTGAACCTAACAATTGTTTATTCTGAGTGACATAACACCTACTCATAAAATGCTTCATTGATTCTCTCATCTTTCAATAGCTTCAAAACAACAATTTGTCTTGATTATTTTTAATGATAACAACTGAATTTAACTGACTCTAAGCTTTGAACTACTTGAATGGATAGCACTATTTTATGGAACATGATAGAGGGATCATTTTCTTGTCACTTGAGCCAATTGACCTGTTTCTTTTTGATCAATTTCCATTTATAGCCCACTTGAGCTTTACATGACCACTTGTATTGTTGCCTCCATCGAAACCATAGCCATGAAAAATTTCTTATCCATCAGTTAGGTCTCGAGAATTATTCTATGGACTTAGTTTTTTTTTTTTTTTAATTACAGATTCCAAAAAACAAAAATAGAGAATTTGTCTGGGAATCTAACGTTAAAAGACCACTTTTCCATTTAGGATAAATGGTTGTCTCTAGGTCT
This sequence comes from Diospyros kaki, assembly GCA_036245055.1. Lineage (NCBI taxonomy): Eukaryota > Viridiplantae > Streptophyta > Magnoliopsida > Ericales > Ebenaceae > Diospyros > Diospyros kaki. The sequence goes on along the minus strand of BSEG01000011.1, from coordinate 10,760,506 downwards.
AGGACATTAAAAACTTCCCCATAGCCATTAAGGGTAAAGTAATGAAGGCTCAGTCATTATCAGTTGGAATGGCATTTAGATTCAGGTTCGGACATGACCAACAGAGCTTAGGTGTCCTGATATGATTTTAGCTATTGATGCATGAATGCATCACATTTATATATTTATTTCTAGTTAAAAAAAAAAAGTTCAAAGTCATTTACCTGTTCTTAGATAAGTTTGAAAGTTTTCGAGACCTACATTGCAATACTCGAGAAATTTTAAAGGACTCAAGGGTAATTTATCTTTGGACAGAAATGAAATTTAAGGATAAATTGAAGGTATAAGGGTAATTTATTACTATATGAATAACTAAATCAACTACTGGGAGTACCCTAGAGCCGAGATGCCAAAGGAAAATGATGTGGCATTAACGAGCACCCCAAGATATGATTTATAGCACCGAAAGAAAGTGGATTAGAAATGATTTTTGATACAGCTAAAATGCAGTTGCCATTTAGGCTGTAAAATTAAATTCTCGTAGGAGACTCCCGAAATGATAACAGACAACCCTTCAGTGGTTTTAGGAAGAAACGAAGAGGTTTAAGGCCAAAATGAAGATTTGGGTTTAAGTGTAGTTTTCTAAAATTGCTAGAGGGAGGTCAAAACGATGATTTCTTGGAATCCTCGGGGGTCAAATTGATGTTTTAGGACTTGAGAGTCTTGAAAGAAATATTGGAATGTTCAGGGGCTAAGTAAAAGGGGCCAAAGAGATAAAGGCCAAAAGTTAAGGGGCCAAAATGCGAAAAAAAAAACCATAAGTAGGCCAATGACCAGCACATGGTAGATCGGCCATAGACGAAATAGGCTACGAGGGGATGCTGAAAGCCACTGGGCTAGCTCAGAGGGTGGTCGGGGATCACGTGGGTGTGATCATCAGCCGACAAGGGCGACCGTAGTGGCTAGAATTTGAAGAAAAAATAGCCAAGAAAGCTGGCCGAAAATGGGATACCTGCAACTCGCTTTTGCAAGCGAATATCAGTGACTTTAGGTCAATTTAGGGGAGGCAAAGACTCCTAAGGCAATGGGCTGGCCGATCTCGGGCATTAGAAGCATCGATTTTGCCTATAAATAGGCGTTGAAGGAGGCCAAAAATTGGAAGAGTTTGAGCTTCAAATTGGTCGTCTTATTGAATGAATTGGCATTCCATTTTAAGGGGATTTTGTTTCCATAGTAAGAGAAGCATTTATGGTAAGTTTGAAGCATTATGGAGCACGTTTGATGGCTGTTCGAGGCCTCGCCGGAGTCGGGAGACGGTCTACCTGGCCAAACGTTCAAGACCCCGATGAGAGGTCTTCCGGTGCTCCTTTCAAGCTCAAACTTGGCCATGAGGATCGATTGGAAGAGGGCTTTAAGATGGCATGGATATCGCAAATCACCGACACGGTCGTTGCCGGAGAAGACGACCGGCGCATTCCGGTCGCGCATTCCCTTCCACGCGCGTCCACTCTCCCTAGCATGTTGTGGCGCGTGCGGGCGTGTGTTATGCTGGAAAAATTGGAAAAAATCATGGAAAATTCTAGAAAATTATTTTATGGAGGTTTGTGTAAAAAGATTTGGATTTGAGATTTTTGATGTCTCAGTTTTCGCACCAAAGAGCCTCGTTTTGCATGAAAACGCAATATCTAGGTAAGTCTAGTATTTTTCCTTTGAATTTCATAACCTATAATGAATTGTGGTGAAATTAGATTTGAGAAAATAGTCCTGAGGTATTTATTGAAATTTTTAGAAAGGAAAAATGAAAGAAAATGAAGGAAAAATGAAATAAATGAAATATTGAGGATATTTTATGATTGAAGTAATCGAGATGATGTGTGTAATGCCCCAAAATTTAATATAAAGGTTGGATAATGCAATAAAGTGTTTTAAATGGAAGTTTTGAATTTAAGTGTAAATGGGAATGGTTTTAAGGACTCAAATGCAAATATCAAAGGATAACTTCTCCAACAATAAGAATAATTTAATGATAAATGCTTATTTAAGAAGCTTTGAGTTGGAGAAATGGGATTGGAAGAAAGGAGAAGCTTGAATAGGAAGATAAAATTATTCAAAGGAAGTAATGATGGATTTTTACCCGAAAAGTCTCAAGTGGCATGAGTTGGAAGGCTATGAGTGGCTTGGAAGAGAAGAGATAAGGGTCTTTGAATGTTCCTACCATGGAAGTCACGTGAATGGGAGATTTGATTGGAAGGAAGTAAAGGCTTGAAAGAGAAGATGAAATCAAAATCAAAGTTGTAATGATTGATTTTATCCTAAAAGTCTAACTTGGAAGACTAGGATTGGCTAGGAGTTTCTTGTAAGGAAAGAAGATGATAAGGCTTATCTTAAGGGTTGCTTTGAAGGCCACATGAGGGGCAATTGGAAGCATGGGATTGGAAGAATGGAAGGCTTGCTTGAGAAGATTGAAAGAATTTTCAAAGTGTGATGATTACTTGGGTGGAAAATAAGCAACTTGGAGGCCAAGTGAAATCTTGAGGATTTGGGCATTTAAAGGCTATATAAAGGAAAGAAATTAGGGCCACAAGAATCTAAGGAGAAAGGAAAGAAAACAAGTGCAAGAAAAATCAAAGAGAAAGCAAAGAAAAAGCAAAGAAGGAAGGAAAGAGAGACCTGACTAGAAAACTGCCAAAACAGAAAGGAAACTGAAAAGGTAAGCTACCTTTCTTTTTGTAGGATCGTAGAGCATGAAAAAAGGAGTCCACAGGTTCAAACGAAGAGCAAATTGGATAAAAAATGAGCAAGATATGGCCGTTTTAATTTTGGGTTGCAAAATAGAGAAGGGGCAGCGCGTGGCCACCCTTCTGGGGGCCCGTGAGGGCGCGTCCGGCCTCCAATTGGCCTGAAATTTTCACCGTTGTTCTCCTGTTTTAATTACCTACAACCCTGTATAAAAATATTCAAGATTTGGTTTACTTAAACCCATGATTTATGTAGAAACAACCCTAGTGCTCAAAACTGGGCTTGAAAAGAGGAGTCCGTAGGTTCAAACGGAGAGCAAATTGGATAAAAAATGAGCAAGATATGGCTGTTTTAATTTTGGGTTGCAAAATAGAGAAGGGGCAGCGCGTGGCCACCCTTTCGGGGGCCCGTGATGGCTCATCCGGCCTCCGATTGGCCTGAAATTTTCACCGTTGTTCTCCTATTTTAATTACCTACAACCTTGTATAAAAATATTCAAGGTTTGGTTTACTTAAACCCATGATTTATGCAGAAACAGCCCTAGTGCTCTAAACCAGGCTATAAACAGTGCAATCGAAGGGAAACGATCAAGGTGAGTGGTTCTCATGCATGCTTCCTCTAGATCATTCTTGGTTTCGTTTGTGAGTGGTCCTTACACATGCTCCTTGATTCCTATCAATCATTCTTGGTTTCCACTTGTGGATGGTTGTTGCTTACATCTCATGTTTTCCTATTTTCGAGCATTTCTTTCCTATTTTGCTTGATCACGGAGTTTGTTGTTGTGGTTCGTTGATGGGATTAAACATGACTACTCTTGCTCGTAGCTTGTGGATTGCATATTATATTTTCCTTGGTTTTTGCACCGTGCCTACAAGTGAGGCCGTGCTTACTTGACATTCCTTAGTTTGTACATATTCCTTCTACTTTGTCTTTAACATGTCATTTGGTGATAGTTGCTATTGGTGGATCGGGAACTTGTTGGCTGCTTGTTGGGAACATCACAAGGATCGGGGTGGTACTCCCGTGCCTAGAGGTGGGGCCGTGCCTAGAGGTGAGGCTGAGGGGTTGGACCATGATCCCGTGCCTGCAGGTAGGGTTGAGATGTTTCACACGTTTCACACAAGTACCAACGGGCATAGTGGTGGCTCGTAATCCCGTGCCTAGAGATGGGGCTGAGGGATTGGACCATGACCACATGCCTAGAGGTGGGGCTTAGCCTGGAGGTGAGGCTATGAGGTTTGACACAAGTGTTGGAAGGGATGATGGTGACTCGAGGAGGTTTTATTTTGATATGGTCTTGGAAGGTTTATACTTAATTCTGCTTGTTTCCTGGCATAACTGCATATTGCTCTTGCATGCATGGTTTCTTTCATTGTACCACTCACTTAGATGTAACAATCTAACTCGGGTGTTTCTTACCCCTGGGACATTCATTGTCCTAGCTTTATCAGAAGTGTCAGGCATTCCAGGTGTGTTAAGCTTATCAGGTACTCCAGGTTCCAGCGCGAGCAAGGATTCAGAGGTGGTGCTTGGCTGATTTAGAGTTAGATTTATTTGTGTACCCCTGTAATCCCAATATTGTAATGTAAATAGAAATTAAGATACTTAATGATGTATTTGTGAAGCTGCTATAACATTCTGATATGTGGGTACGTGATGGACTTTTATTTAAACTTGAGGAAATCCTAACTATTTAGCATACTCAGGTTCGATCTGTGCTTCCGTTGATAAAGGATTTCCAATAACACTCGTAGGTGATATCTTCTTATATTTCACATTGTTTTGTATTTGGAAAAGTGGGGTGTTACAGTTGGTATCAGAGCTAGAATTTGTGGATTTGATTTAAGATTTGACTTGACTAACCTTGAGGATGTTTTGATCTATGGCAGGAGTGGATTTGAAACCAAAGAGGAATGATTTTGCGAGACTAAGGAATGTATGTACAAAATGGGTTGGATTCAGGTTTGGGTTTAATATTGAGTATGGTCTTGATTTAGATTGATATGTCGAATATTGTGGGTACTTTGGCTTGAGGGCATGACGAGACTCGTAGATGAACCCGAAGAATGATTGTTATTTCTATTTTCACGAGACTAAGGATTATGTGTATGTACACATATGAAAATGGTCTATGTATAACTGAAACGGATAGTATATGATGATTATGATGTTAACAAATGTTACTAACCGTTGAGGAGCCTTGATGGCAGGATAGGTTACGTGTTACTCTTGTGTCAAACCTCACAGCCTCACCTCCAGGCTAAGCCCCACCTCTAGGCATGTGGTCATGGTCCAATCCCTTAGCCCCACCTCTAGGCACGGGATTACGAGCAACCACTATGCCCGTTGGCACTTGTGTGAAACATCTCAGCCCCACCTGTAGGCACGAGATCGTGGTCCAACCCCTCAGCCTCACCTCTAGGCACGGCCCCACTTTTGGGCACGGGATTACCACCCCGATCCTCGTGATGTTCCCAACAAGCAGCCAACAAGTTCCTGATTCACCAATAGCAACTATCACTAACACAACATGTTAAAGACAAAGCAGAAGGAATATGTACAAACTAAGGAATGTCAAGTAAGCACGGCCTCACCTGTAGGCACGGTGCACAAACCAAGGAAAATATAATAATTCTGCTTGTTTCCTGGCATAACTGCATATTGCTCTTGCATGCATGGTTTCTTTCATTGTACCCTCACTTAGATGTAATAATCTAACTCGGGTGTTTCTTACCCCTAGGACATTTTGATTGGGCTATCGAACACCGATAGATTAGATGAATAATGACTCGGATTTGCAATAAGGGTGCAACCCAAAGTCGTCTCCTAACGAACTGCCAATGAACTGTCAAGAAATTAAAAATGAAATTAAAAACCGATAGATTAGAGGGGGGGTTTTGATAAAAACCAAAATTAAAAACGCTCAAGAATGAAACAAAACGTAACCCACTACAAACCCTACCTCCTTACCATGGTAATCCTCGTCTCACTTATGAAAACAATCTGTTTGGCTTGATTTTCTTTTGATTTGAAAAACTCTTCGACAACCGTAAAAGATTAAACCAAATCGAGCAATCGCTCAAACAAATATACCGTTCCATTTCTTTCTAATCAAAGCCTCAACCGAGTACATCAATTAAACCCATCCAAAGATCATGCATGCATTCACACAATCGCATACAAGAATGAAACAAAACGTAACCCGCTACAAACCCTACCTCCTTACCATGGTAATCCTCGTCTCACTTATGAAAACAATTTGTTTGGTTTGATTTTTTTTTTATTTTAAAAACTCTTCTACAACCGTAAAAGATTAAACCAAATCGAGCAATCGCTCATACAAATATATCGTTCCATTTCTTTCTAATCAAAGCCTCAACCGAGTACATCAATTAAACCCATCCAAAGATCATGCATGCATTCACACAATCGCATAAAAGAAACATACATAAACTAAGAGAAGGAAAAGAAATAGAATCATCAATAAAAACAAGAAAATCGAGTTCCAAATCGGATTCAACAATATGACCGAGACTCAAACCGGTCAACAGGTACGAGAATGTAGCGAATCACAAGAAAATTAGCCTTCCATCTTCTTGGTTGAAATCATGAGAAATCTCCCAAAATTGGCCACCCTCAATGCCTCTTAGCTAGCTCTTATTTATAGGGTTTTGGAAAAGAAAACCTAGGCTAAATGGGCTTAGGGAGGAAACTCTAGGTTACCGCAACTTCACATCCGATTTCGAATAGGATAACGTGCGTTCTGGGCTTCGGCTTCTTCATCAAAATTGTATATCAGGAAGATTAGATGAATGTGAGCTTTTAAATCACTTGATTTGGATATCGGACGCCCAAGTTATGGCCTTTTAAAGATTCAACATCTGTGCAGCTTTCCTAATTTGACCCAACTTTCTAGTCCCGACTTTGAAGCGATGTTTGGAGGCCCAAAAGAACTTGGATTTGGACAAACCATACCATTCCAGAAATCCCAAGAAGTCCTCTACAATATCTCTGAAGACATTATTCACGTTATGGGATTTTAACTTGGCCAAAAACTTGAAAGAAGCATAGAAGGTCAAATCTGTCAGCACACTTTTGCTTCTTTGTCTCCAATCTCCTTGTTTCCCTTCTTGCCATCAAAATTCCTCATGACCCAGGAAGCCCTAATCTGTTCAAAATAAGAAAAAATAGTGTGAATCCCAATTCCTATAAAATAAAATAAAACAAAATCAAGATGAATAAAATGACACAACTAACGTGCAAAAAAACTAAATATGAGGGCTAAATAATATGAAAATATGCGCTCTATCAAATTCCCCCACACTTAGACTTTTGCACTCCTGGGCAAAAAACTAGACCCTAACACTCAATAACAAAAAGATGTGGAATGGTGCAAAGTTACATGCGAGGCAAGTCTTCAAGAATTCAGCATTCAAATATCATCTCTCCTAAACTTCCAAGAAAACAAGTAGTATGGCAATTCATTCAATAGGACAAATCAAAAGAAGCAATCTCTCACAGGACAAGTGTATGCTCTCAAATCTCTCAAGAGGTGGTGGTAACTATTTCGCTCAAATTCACCCAATCACAATTCCATTACCATAAGCTTGTTTATCTTCTCAATCTCCACTATCCATGTCACATGCATACCACAAATCAAAAGGACTTTATTCAAGGGTTTTAATGTGGGGAAGAAAGAAATGGAAAGACAACAATGAAGGAAAACATGCCTTAGGTTGAGAAAACACTTCATGCAACTCCAAGATCAAGAGATAGAATTTCCAAGCATAGACATTATGAAAAACTTTGCATCTTTATTTGGTTGAGTGCGTTTTACGCTCCGTCTCAACTTTACTTTCTTCTTTTTTCTCATCATTTTTTTTGAAGCAAAGAAACAAAGAGGTGAGTGCGTTTTACGCTCCTTCTCACCATTTTATAGTTTTGCTTGCTTTTCTTTTTCTCTTTTTTTTTTCGCAGATGCAAATGGCCTTTGGTCTTATGACTTGCTTGATAAATTCAATCTCTCTCTCTAGAATGCATTTAATGTCTTTTTCCTAAGATTGGAAGGCTCAAAAGGGAAAAGAAAAAAAATATGATGGGTAAAAAGAATGGCTCAAAGGGGCAAGCAAAGGGAAAACAATGGTTTTTTTTTTGGATTCAATTGGGTTAACCAAATGGCCGATTGGGTTTGAAAGAAAATAATGCCTTAATCATATTTGGGTCGTGCATGAACAAATATAGCCTCAACCAAGAATCAAAACAAGTTCTAGAGTGGAGATCATGACAGGTGAATGCACACACAAGAAAGACAATAGGTTCAAAATCCTCACGGCTGTAGACTACCCAATCAATCTATCAAATCAAACTCATTGCCAAGTCACTTGAAATCAAGGAAGATAAGATTGAAGTTTTAATCATGCTGGGTTCTTTTAGACTTAATTGCTTAACTTGCATTTCCACGCAAAACAGACTCAACTAGACGCAAAGAAAAAGAAATATGAAAAGATAAAGAAAATGCTACTAAAATAAGAAATTGCTGCCCCCCCCCCCACACTTAGACTTTACATTTCCTTCAATGTAAACTTGCAATTTCAATTAAGAATAGGACAAGTAAGTTGTAAAGATTAGGGAGAGAGAAATAGCCTGATGTATCAAATGGAGGTAGCGTTGAGGAGATGTAGCTCCTCCACAATGTGCTCCTGAAAGTCCTCATGGAATGGCTTAAGGTGATGCCCGTTCACTGTGAATTGCTTCGCATTGGATGCATCCTTGATTTCAAATGCACCAAAGGGAAAAACATGAGTAACTATGAAAGGACCAGTCCAACGGGAACGTAATTTACTTGGCATCAACTTAATATGGGAATTGTATAGCAGAACTTTCTGACCGACTTGAAACTCCTTCCTCATGATCAGCTTGTCATGTGCAACCTTTGTTTTCGCCTTGTAGATCCTTGAGTTCTCATATGCTTCCAGTCGAATCTCTTCAAGTTCTTGGAGTTGGAGCTTCCTTTGGGACCCCGCTTGACTGATGTCCATATTGCATTGCTTCACTGCCCAATATGCCTTATGCTCCAGTTCCACCGGCAAGTTACACGCTTTTCCAAAAACCAACCTGTAGGGGGACATGCCAATGGGATTCTTGAATGCGGTATGGTAAGCCCATAATGCATCCTCCAATCTCTTGGACCAATCTTTCCTATTGAGCTGGACTGTCTTCTCCAAGATGTGCTTGATCTCTCTGTTGGACACTTCAGCTTGCCCATTAGTTTGTGGATGATAAGGAGTCGCCACTTTGTGTATTACCCCATACTTACGAAGTAGGGTGTCCATCTTTCTATTGTAAAAGTGGGATCCTTGGTCGCTGATGATGGCCCTGGGCATGCCAAACTTGCAAAAAATATGAGATCTAACAAAATCTGCAACTACAGAAGAATCATCAGTCCTGGTGGCTTTAGCTTCCACCCACTTAGAAACATAATCCATAGCTAACAGAATGTACACATAACCAAATGACACAAGAAATGGACCCATGCAGTCAATGTCCCAAACATCAAAGATTTCACAAAATAGTAAGGGTTGTTGAGGCATTTCATTCCTACGTGATATAGTGCCTGTGTGTTGGCAACGTGTACAATTCTTACAGAACTCATATGAATCCTTAAAGAGTGAAGGCTAATATAATCCAGAATCTAGGACTTTCCTAGCTGTACGTTGGGCACCAAAGTGACCACCACATGCAAGTGTGTGACAAAATTTTAAGACAAAAGCAAACTCATGGTTAGGCACACATCTCCTGATGACCTGGTCACTACACATGCGCCACAGATATGGATCATCCCACACATAGTACCTAGCCTGACTCTTAAATTTATTTAGTTGTTCTTTCTTAAGATATGCAGGTAATTCAGAAGCAACTAAATAGTTTACCAAATCAGCATACCAAGGCTCAGCACCATGAATGTGGTAGAGTAACTCATCTGGAAAATCATCTCTGATGGGTTGGGAGTCCATGACTGTGGAATTTGAAGAAGGGATGCGACTGAGGTGATCGGCTACCAAGTTCTCTACTCCACTTCTATCCTTGATCTCAATGTCAAATTCTTAGAACAAAAGCATCCACCTTATCAAACGAGGTTTGGCATCAGGCTTCTTCAAGAGGTACCTAAGAGCTGCATGGTCAGAAAAGAAAATAACTTTAGAACCAAGTAAATAGGATCTAAATTTATCCAATGCAAAAACAATAGACAAGAGCTCTTTTTTCGTAGTGGTATAATTAGCCTGTGCCGCATCCAATGTACACGAAGCGTAGGCTATGACATGGGATTTCTTCTCTACACGCTGGGAAAGGACGACACCCATTGCAAAGTTGGAGGCATCGCACATCAACTCGAAGAGTAACTCCCAATCGGGTGGCTGTATGATGGGTGGAGAAATCAATCGGCTCTTCAGTTCCTCAAATGCCCGCTTGCAGGGCTCATCGAGGTGGAAATTCACATCTTTCTGGAGTAGGTGGGAAAGTGAAAGTGCAACCTTGTTGAAATCCTTGATGAACCTCCAGTAGAATCCTACATGTCCGAGGAAGGAATGCACCTCTCGTACAAAGGTGGGGTAAGGCAAAGAAGCAATAATATCAACCTTAGACCGATCCACTTCTATACCCTTCTTAGACAGAACATGCCCTAAAACAATTCCTTGTTCTACCATGAAATGACATTTTTCAAAATTTAAAACAAGGTTCTTTTCAATGCACCTCTCTAGGACTCTACCCAAGCTAACCAAGCAATCATCAAAAGATGAGCCATAACTGAAAAATCATCCATGAACACTTCCATGCAATCCTCTAGAAAATCTGAAAATATACTTACCGTGCATCGCTGAAAGGTACCTGGAGCATTACAAAGACCAAATGGCATCCTCCTATAGGCAAATGTGCCGAAGGGGCAGGTGAAGGTGGTCTTTTCCTGATCCTTCGGTGCTATGCAAATCTGAAAATATCCAGAGAAACCATCAAGAAAATAATAGTGTGACTTACCTGCCTGCCGCTCCAACATTTGGTCAATAAATGGGAGAGGAAGTGATCCTTCTTCGTGGCGAGGTTGAGTCTCCTGTAATCAATGCACACTCTCCAACTATTTTGTACTCACATCAGAACAAGCTCATTCCTCTCATTAGGCACCACTGTGATGCCCGTCTTCTTGGGAACTACCTGCACTGGACTCACCCATTGGGTATCAGAGATAGGATAAATGATACCAACTAAGAGTAGTTTACTTACCTCTTTCTTTACCACATCTAGGATGGTGGGGTTGAGTCTCCTTTGGGGCTGTCTCACAGGTTTAGCTCCTTCCTCTAGATGAATCCTATGCATGCATATGGAAGGGCTAATCCTAGGTATGTCTGCCAATGTCCAACCTATGGCCTGCTTGTTCCTCTTCAGCACATCCAATAACCTTTTCTCTTGGTCAGGCTGCAAGTTATTAGCGATGATGACTGGCAGCTTCTCGCCATCCTCCAAGAAGGCATACTTGAGATGCTCGGGCAAAGGCTTGCACTCAAGGGATGGTGGCTGCTGTAATAAAAGGACTAACCTGCTTGCCTTTATCTCAAGGGTACTGTCTACTTGTTCAACATGGTTAGCAGAAACACTATCCTCCCCATGAGAAGTATAAGAATCAGATTGTGCATGCTCAATTTGAATATCAGAATCATGATTATGTAGAAATGCAGCAATCTCAGGACATGCATCACATGGATCACACTCATTACTACAATCAGGACAGATGAAGGAATCTGGAAGGTCATGAATAGTGGGGAATGCATCAATCAAATCACAAGACTTAGTGCATGATTCATCAACCAACAATTAAATCAAGTTAACTTGCAAAGTGGAATGATCTTCAGGGGGACATTTCATGGCATTAAGTATGTTAAAATGAATGGTGCTACCAGCAAATTCCATGGAAAGTGTACCCTCATGCACATTGATGATAGTCCTTACAGTTTTTAAAAATGGCCTACCTAATATAAGAGGTGCATGCTCATGCAAATTGTCATCTTCCATATTTAAAACATAAAAATCAGCAGGGAAGATACAATCCTTAACCTTAACCAGGACATCCTCTAAGACTCCAAAGGGGTAGGCTGTGCTTCTATTAGCTAGCTGGACAACCACTCCTGTTGGCTTCAAAGGACCACACTACAAAGAAGCATAGATAGAGTTAGGCATAACATTAATGGATGCACCTAAATCTAGCAAAGCATTACTAAATTGCATGTCTCCTATAGTACAAGGAATGGAAAACGTCCCTAGATCTTTGCACTTCCTTGGCATGGCAGGTTGTATGAGAGCTGAAACATTCCTCCCAAGGTTGACTTGTTCGTTCCCTCTTAATCTCCTCTTGTGCGTACACAAATCTTTGAGAAATTTTGCACACTTGGGGATTTGTCTGATGGCTTCAAGGAGGGGTATATTGACTTCCACTTTCTGGAATGTCTCTAGAATCTCTTTATCTAATTCGGCTTCTGCTCTTTTCTTGTGTGTTACTCGATGTGGGAATGGCAGGGGCTGGTTGTTGGAAGACTCTCCTTGTTCTTGATAGCTAGAGTTGGGCTGCTTGGCTTCTTGGATTGAGGAGGGCTGCTGCTTATTGCTACCCTCTACATGCTGCTTCATATTTGATGATGGTGGAGGGGTTGGGACGATCACTTCTTTCCCACTTCGAAGCATGATGGCACTAACATTACCCCTCAGATTGGCAACTGGTTGTGAAGGAAGCTGCCCCGAACCTTGACTCCTTAACTCATTGATATTTGTTACTAGTTGGCCTATTTGGGTCTCCAAATTTTGAATTATGGTTTCTGTTTTTTGCTGGAATTGGAGTGTATTGGTTGCTAGTTTCTTAACAAGATCATCCAAGCTAGGTTCTGACTTGGGCCTTGGTGGGGCATGGTTGCTGGAACTTGGACCTTGAGAATGATTTAATCTTTGTGGCTGCTAAAATTGTTACTGCTGCAAGTTGTGATTCTGGTATGGATGCTGCTGGAATGACTGGTTTGAAGACCCTCCATATCTGAAATTTGGGTGATCCCTCCATACAGGATTATATGTGGCTGAGTATGGATCATACTTATGTTGTGGCTGGTGCTGAAACGGTCTTCCAGGGAAGATTCCATTGCATGATTCTGTGTTATCCTGCAATTGTGGGCACTGATCAGTTACATGTGAAGTTAATGAACAAATGCCACATACCTGCTGGGGCTGGTTTCGATCAAGGGCTAACTGGCGAACCATTGAGTTAGTTCCTCCAGCCGATTTTCTATTCTCCTTTGGTCCATAGGTGCAGTAAAACCAACCTCATTGACAGTCTTCATGGGAGTGTTCAACCTGGTACCAAATTGTTGTGCATTTTGAGCCATCTTTGAAATTAAGTCCCGGGCTGCAGCTGGTGTCTTTTCCACTAAGGCTCCTCCAGATGTAGCATCCACTAAGTACCTGTCCATGGGAAGCAAACCTTTATAAAAATATTGAATGAGGAAATGGTCACTTATCTGATGATGAGGACAACTAGAACACAGCTTCTTGAATCTCTCCCAATACTCATGCAAGCTTTCTCCATCTATCTGTCGGATGCCACAAATGTCCTTCCGGATGGCTGCTGTCCTGGACGAAAGGAAGAACTTCTCCAGAAATATTCTCCTCAGGCCATCCCAATTGGTAATGGTAGCAGGTGGCAAGTAATAGAGCCAGTCTTTGGTAGCTCCATCAAGAGAGGAAGGGAATGCCCTTAGCTTTATTTGTTTTCATCAACCCCTTGCGGCCTCATGGTGGAGCATACCACATGAAACTCCTTCAGATGCTTGTGTGGATCTTCACCTGCAAGACCATGAAACTTAGGAAGCAAATGTATCAATCCAGATTTCAGTTCAAAGTTTGCCTTCAATTGAGGATACTGAATACACAAAGGTTGATAATGCACATTAGGGGCCTCCAATTCTCTAATACTTCTGTTAGCATTATTCCCATTATTCCTATTCTCATTGCCATTGTTTTCATTGGCGGCCATATTGATCAGTTTAGGTTGGAACTCAAACACAGTATCAGAAACAATGGGAAAGACACTATTAGTCACCGCCCTATCTTGAGATCAAAGTTCTCTTGCTTGTCGCCTAAGGGTTCTATCAATTTCTGGATCTAAATCAATTAGGTCACCCTTAGATGATCTGGTCATGCATTAAGTATCAACAAGAACAAAAACAAAACAAAACACACAAGGAAAAATCACATAAACACACCAAGAAAACACAAAATGGCCCAAAAAGTGGTCTAAACGTTGGATTTTGGCCAAAATACGCCCTCCGCACTTCATAGTAATGACTATTTCTCTGCACACCCCCATTCCTTTGGACACCAAAAATCAGGGCATTCTGAGATAGTCATCGGCGATGAACAGTGCTGTTTATGGCAAAAAACAGAAAACAAGCAAACCGAAAAGAAAAACACAAAGAATGAACAAAGAAAAACACAAAGAATCAACAAAGAAATAAAAGACCAGAGAAACAAAAGAAGCAAACACAAAGAACATAAAGAAAATCGAAAACAGAACAACAAACACAAAGAACAGAACAAAAAAGACAGAAAACAGAAAACAAAGAAAACAGGAAATAGAAAAGAAGAGAACCAAAAAGAAAAACAGGAAGAATCAACAAAGAAACAAATGGAAAGAGAAACCAACGAGCAAGACACAAAGAAGCAACAAAAGAAAACAACAAAGAATGAAAGAGAATTAAAAAGAAAAAGAAAGGCAGAAAACAAATCTTGTTATGGCAGAACAGTTTGACAGTTCCCTGGCAACGGCGCCAAAATCTGATCGGGCTGTCGAACACCGATAGCTTAGATGAATAATGATTCGGATTTGCAATAAGGGTGCAACCCAAAGTCGTCTCCCAACGAACTTCCAATGAACTATCAAAACAAGATTAAACGAGAGGGGGGGTTTTGATAAAAAATTGAAATTAAAAACGCTCAAGAATGAAACAAAACGTAACCCACTACAAACCCTACCTCCTTTCTACGGTAATCCTCGTCTCACTTATGAAAATAATCTGTTTGGTTTGATCTTCTTTTGATTTGAAAAACTCTTCTACAACCGTAAAAGATTAAACCAAATCGAGCAATCGCTCATACAAATATACCGTTCCTTTTCTTTCTAATCAAAGCCTCAACCGAGTACATCAATTAAACCCATCCAAAGATCATGCATGCATTCACACAATCACATAAAAGAAACATACATAAACTTAGAGAAGGAAAAGAAACAGAATCATCAATAAAAACATGAAAATCGAGTTCCAAATCGGATTCAACAATATGACTGAGACTCAAACCAGGCAAGGGGTACGAGAATGTAGCGAATCACAAGCAAATTAGCCTTCCATCTTCTTGGTTGAAATTGTGAGAAATCTCCCAAAATTGGCCACCCTCAATGCCTCTTAGCTAGCTCTTATTTATAGGGTTTTGGAAAAGAAAACCTAGGCTAAATGGGCTTAGGGAGGAAACCCTAGGTTACCACAACTTCACAGCCGATTTTGAATAGGATAACGTGCGTTCTGGGCTTCGTCCCCTTCATCAAAATTGTATATCAGGAAGATTAGATGAATGTGGGCTTTTAAATCACTTGATTTGGATATCTAACGCCCAAGTTATGGCCTTTTAAAGTTTCAGCATCTGTGCAGCTTTCCTAATTTGACCCAACTTTCTGGTCCCGACTTTGAAGCGATGTTTGGAGGCCCAAAAAAACTTGGATTTGGACAAACCATACCATTCCAGAAATACCAAGGAGTCCTCTACAATATCTATGAAGACATCATTCACGTTCTAGGACTATAACTTGGCCAAAAACTTGAAAGAAGCATAGAAGGTCAAATCTATCAGCACACTTTTGCTTCTTTGTCTCCAATCTCCTTGTTTCCCTTCTTGCCATCAAAATTCCTCATGACCCAGGAAGCCCTAATCTGTTCAAAATAAGAAAAAATAGTGTGAAGCCCAATTCCTATAAAATAAAATAAAACAAAATCAAGATGAATAAAATGACACAACTAACGTGCAAAAAGACTAAATATGAGGGCTAAATAATATGAAAATATGCGCTCTATCACATTCATCGTCCCAGATTTATCAGAAGTGTCAGGCGTTCCAGGTATGTTAAGCTTATCAGGTACTCCAGGTTCCAGCGCGAGCAAGGATTCAGATGTGGTGCTTGGCTAATTTAGAGTTAGATTTATTTGTGTACCCCTGTAACCCCAATATTGTAATGTAAATAGCAATTAAGATACTTAAGGATGTATTTGTGGAGCTGCTATAACTTTCTGATATGTGGGTACGTGATGGACTTTTATTTAAACTTGAGGAAATCCTAGCTATTTAGCATACTCAGGTTCGATCCGTGCTTCCGTTGATAAAGGATTTCCAATAACGCTCGTAGGTGATATCTTCTTATATTTCACGTTGTTTTGTATTTGGAAAAGTGGTGTGTTACAATGCGATTGGTGTAACTTTTGAGAGTTGACACAAGAATCGAGGTTAGGCACTGATATCGAGGCAATGCACACTTTTTGAGGTATCTAAAATCTTTGGGCAAAGGTGAGTTGTCCTATCATAAGTATGATTTGGTGAGTGGTTTTCTCACAAGAACTTATATTTATGATATGATTGTTATATATGCATGCTATTTATGAATGCAATATTCATTTGTCATATTGTATGGAAAGTCGTGATATTTGCATTGCACAATATTATTGTCATATTGATATTTGTGCATGAGAATAGAATGTCGCCCCTAGAGTGTAGCCATAATTCCCCTAGGGTATTGAGGGAATAACGTTAGGCTTATCCTGCAGAGGTTCGGGATTTGCCTAGGATTCCTAGGCAGGCTGGTGGGCATGGGAAGTTACATTAAAGGGCGTAAATGTTGTTCATATTATTGTATCATGTATTCGTATGTATATATATATATATGTTTTGGACCCTCACTAGAAGTTTCATCTTCTAATGGGTTATGCCCCTAGAACATTCATCGTTCCAGTTGAGACTTGCAGTTAGGGCAAGGAGCAGGTTGAGATATGACAACACATGATAGCATGGCCGATGGATTTAGCGAGCTGATGCTTTATTGATGATTAGCCTTGTTAGAATATTATGGATTCTTCATGTATTAAGGCTGTTAAAGATATGATGTAATATATGGTACGAATTCTTTATGATATAATATAAGTTGAATTCAGGTATGTACTGTATCAGGTTTCGATTAACGCTTCCGCATTTTTTTATGATTTGCTAGGGGTTTTGTTTGGAATTCGGTACTTAAGGTTAAGTTATGTACTAAGAGAGCAAGAAAAAAATGATTTATGTATATTTTGGGCCCCAACATAGTGACACTCCCGGTAAGAGAAAAGCGGGGTGTTACAGTTGGTATTAGAGCGAATTTTTGGAAAAGAAGTCCGATGGAAGAGCCTTAAGTGACTAGGATGTAGTCGATATTAGGGCGAACCTAAGGAAAAGGGTTGCATGTGGCTAGATAAGCAAAGCCACCATAAGATTTGGGTATTGACGGTTACTAGATAAGTGTGTTGTAGTTGAAGTGCATGTCTAGGAAAGTTCTGGCTAAGAAAAGACTTGGTACTTAAGTGTGTCCATTGTGACCCACTTCTCTTTCCTGGGAACTTACCTGGTGTACTATTCTTGAACAAACACTATTTTAGTAGATGACTACTATTCTTGGTGAATAGTAGAATGACTAATAGAAGCTAGTACTGAAGAATGATTTAGCTATGAAATTAGGATCCAATGATTCGGGTGTAAGGTTGACTCAATAACCATGATTATGGATCCGAGGGAGTTAGAGACCGATAATTTGAGGTCATTAGTCAAAATCCTTACAATGAAAGATAGGATAACTGGGGTTATCAAGGATGATCGGATCATGAACGGTCAGTCTGATGTATCATGGCCTAGCTGTCGAGTTAAGGATCGAAGGATAAGGATTTTCGAGGGTCATTTAGTATGTTGAAAATAAGATAAGGGATCCAACAGATTGGATCAAACGAGGGGCCGAAGATAGCCAATTGATGGCGCGTGAGTTGCATCAATTGATGAGGCGACAGTAGGTGCAATCGATGAGACTCGCACGGACGGGATAGGAAACCCTAGCAGCGTAATAACACTACTGGTTCGGTGTTCGCAGTGATAGATTTGGATCTAGGGACCAAGGCAGAAGGCTTGTAATGAGCTTATGATTAACGTACAGGGGAAACTAGTTGGTTGTTTCGCGGTATGGGTCTGGGACCCAGGTGTTAGTGTAGGTGCTCTAGACCCAATCAGATTGGGCATGTTGTACACTGACAATTGTAATCATATTTATGATTTGAATAAGGAGTTGTTTAAATTCACAAGAAGTCATTCTATTAGTTTCTTGTTATTATTGTAATAACCAAATGAAACTAGATAGAAGTCCATATGATGTATACTGTGATTAATCTATAAAGATGTGAGATGATGTATCACAGTTTCTAGACAGCATTAAACGTCCCAAGTCATAGCAATGTCAAGAATGGACATTGACAATTGCGGTAAGACTTCTATGTGCTATGTTTTTGCTATGTGATAGAAATGGGGGTCTCACACCCATAGGCATGGGATGCCTAGACAAGTACATAGGTGACCAATGTTGGAGAACATGTCACTGGACATGACTCGCCATGAGAATCCATTTTGGTTATATGTTGATGGTATTCTCATACGAGATGGGTGTAACTAATCCTTGGACCTGAGGATATCACGGTCATCTCATAAGAAGACCAGTATGCTTTGACATTGTTTCGATGGGCCTAGACAAAGGCTGCACGTGGGCGATCGTTGGGTATATCGTGAGGCTTATGGAGATGGGTGTATAACCAAGATGGGACTCGTCTATCCCTTGATAGAGGATGATGTATCTTAGGCACCTTCGATGGATATTCACTTTAAATCCATGGCCATGGTGAAAGAGATTAATAAGGAGTTATTGATTCACTTTCTATTAAGTGAAAATATCCGAATGACCGAAGAAAAACTTATGTGATCATAATCAAGCAACACATTGCCAACTTGAGATCACATAGGATACATTGACGAGAGGATCGTATTACACGGTAACCATGCTCATGAAAGGTTATTTGCGGATTATGAATCCTTCTGAATAATTGGGTAGGCATGATGCCTTGCTAGAGGCCAATCTTGTGTTATGTGTTCGTACCGACACATTGCCAACATATTCGGAAGCCTAATGAGTCATACACAATAGGCACGGTCCTTGGCTTAAACCAGGAGAGTGGACGTATGGTTAAGTCGGACACTTCGGCAAGAAGTTGTGCCGTCGTAGGTTCTCATGGAAAAAGAACAAATAGACGTAATGATGTCGATATGACGAGCAATCGTCATAATGGAAAGAGTTTCCTAAAATGACAATTGATTAAATTAGAAAGGAGTTTCTAATTTAATAATTTTCTATTTGTTGGAGTGGCAAATAGGAAATAAAATATATTTGGGCTTAAGTTAATATTTGGACTAAATTAGATTTGGGCCAAATATTAAATTAAATATTATATTTGGACTAAATTGAATTTGGGCCAAATATTAAAATAAATATTATATTTGGACTAAATTAGATTTGGGCCAAATATTAAAATATTTATTTTAGGACCAAATTAGATTTGGGCTAAATATTAAATAAAATATATTTGGGCTTGAATTAGATTTGGGCCACAATATTATATTCAAACCTATAAAAGGATTGGGCCATTTAATTATATTTCTAGTTGGACTAGAATAAGCCCATTAAAGATTCTAATTAAATTAGAATTAATGGGCTAGTCCAATCCATTAGGGTTTTAGAAACCCTAGGATATTTCACTATAAATATCCCTTTATGGGTTGCCCAAAACATGGGTGGTTTTTGGTGTCGTTTTTCAAGAACTGAAAAACGTATTGCTGCTCACTTTTCCTTATTTCTTTTGGCATCAATATGAAATGAGGGTGTTCTTTTTCCGTCCATACACAAGCCGCGCAAAGGAGAAGGAGCTAGCACTCCTATTCCGCTCTCCTTGCCAACGGATGCGTGCCGCGTATCACGAGTTAGAGGCTGGACGCTTGGACGACTCGAATTCACGAACGACTCGATAATCTAAAGGTTAGATTTATTTATTTGTTTGTGAATGATTTGATTTCGACGTTGATCCAATCGCCGGGATCGGGGTAAGGTTCAAAATTTTTGAACTACGTTGTTTACCCTGTAGCGATCTTGCTTTTCTTTCAGCAGGATCTAAGTTACGTAGTGTACTGTCGAGGAGACGATCAGATGCTGAAGAGCTAAGATAACACAGTGGGGTCTATACCTTGTAGGAGAGATCCAAGTCCCAATGGATGCGAGGTATGCCATTAGCTGTGATCGATAGAGGCTGGAAGCCTCGAAAATCAAAATGTGATGGATTGAATATGGACTGTGTGTCCTATGTAAAGAATTACATTAGGGTTCGTGATCATCTTGGGAGTAGGTGACACGATGAACAGAGCGAGACTCGAGGAACACCTCAGTGTCTAGTAAGGCAATGCCAAGTGAGATGATGAGATGGTCGTGGTTGCAATTACCTCAAGGAAAGAGTTGGGTGGCACAAAGGAAAGGCTACTCGACATATGAAATTAACGTAAGAGATGCATGCTCGTGAGCTGTGTAGGCACTACCTATGAGGTAATGAAATCACCAGCCATGATAAGGGCCTAGAGGAAATGTTCTTATAGAATAAGTAGACTCAGTGGCAGCCACAATGAATGATAGTTCTTGAAGGACTATGACGAGATCGTGCAATTTTCACCTGAGACATATCCGTGTAAGGGATGACGTATGATGTGGGAGTAAGACTACTATAGGATGGGGGGTAATGATGATAGCTGTGTGCTGGCTGACAGTAAGTGTAGTGCCTAAGAAGAACTAATTTAATGGTCGGGTGCCGATAGTCAACTGAATCTGAAGAACAAAAAGCAAGAGTCAGTGGATTCTTGGTAAATGAGATTTCAGGTACTGGAGCATGGCTAATCCAAAACTTTGATGATGAGTTGTGAGATGGTAGTCTCAACTCAAGGTACAGTTCAGGTACCGAAGAGGAAAGATGTGCTTGATGGTCGTATTGACTGTAAAGGAATGATAAGAGGACCTAGTCAACAGAGGTTGTGACTGCGGTTTAGTGTGCCAAATGAACCTGCAGAATCAGGTAAAGTTATAGGTAGTCAGACCCGACGAGGAGAGCTTAAAAGCACCATGATGAATGATGGATAGAAAGCCGTGATGGCAAAGGGAATTGAGTTTGTGGAAGATGATTGGAAATAAATATTGTGATCTGATTTGGGATCTTCAAGGATAAATCGGTTTGAGATCCTTGAGGAATTTCTTGAAAGAATTGATTGAGAATCTAAGGACTCGTGATGGAACTTTAGAGCTTCAGGAAGAAATCCAGTGAGGATGAGAGTACCGTGGGTAATGTAAGTACCTACTTGCTCTAGTTGGTAGCATGGCTATGGATTGTCGTCTTGAAGATTGTGTAAATCTTGGACGTGATTAAGAGAATCAAGATAATGGCAGATGTGCCAAGATGATAGGTCGCAGTAAGAGAAGTTCTAGACCCAAATTGATTGAGGATTTGAGATTTTTTATTTTGGAGATTGGAACTCTCGTATGGCTAGACAATTAGTTTAGGTAGCTTTGGTAGGCAAATTGGGCGATTTATCGCTGAGTGATGTCAGCAAGTTATGGAAATAATGAGCCGGTGGATATAGGTACTTGCGGTTAGTGAAAAACCGTAAGAAAAATGGATAGTACCAGGATATATTCTCAAAGGATTTAACGTGATTAATTCTTAATGATGAAATTACCAATGATAGCTTGGATGCTTAGCTATGTGTGACTTGATTAAGGACGTGAATTATTAGGTGATAATTAAGAGCCGATATTTTACCTCGATTTGATGAATTATTAAACAGCTACAAGAGGTTGAGATATTTTATGATCAAAATGCAATCGAGGGTAAGACAAGGGAATGAAACGTTCAAAGTATCCAAAAGCATAATATTCATTCCATATGTTCAAAGTAGTTACAAGAAATCAAGCCATACAATCATTCAAAGGAAAAAGGCAAACCATAAAACTGATAACGTAGTCGATAATCAATGACGACGATGGTTGCCAAACACAAGAGGTCCCAACTCATCGATGTCATCTAGGGGTGGCATCTGGTTACTGCTGGTCTTGCCAAGGTAAGGTGGAAGAGTAGCCTCTGGGAAATTATGATAAAGGATGTCCTCTAGGATGATGGGAAGATCGAAATTCCAACTTGGGTCTTGGTCAGGTTGAGGAATAGGTTGGGGATGTGAAGAATAATATACGAATAGTGAATCTTGCAAATAAGTTTGATAAGCTTGCAAATCACTAACCTGTTGTTGAAGGGTTAGAATGTGGGATACGCAACCATCGACGGGATCCTGAAGTCGGGCTAGAGCTTCAAAGAGGAGTGTGGCGGAAGCCCAAAATCGGTCGCTGACCGAAAGCAAAGCTAGGAGGTTGACGACATTTGTGATACTAAAAACCTCACAAATGGTAGCAAAATGAGTAGTACCATCCTCACAACAGAAGTAAGGTGCAAAGATGCACTGTGGATGGCATCCTCTATTTAAGACTATGCAGGCACCACATCGACATCGAGGGTTTAGTGTGTTGCGCCTTGGCATGATAAAATTTGGGCCTAGCTAAATCTAAACAAATCAGATATGAGTCGGATCTAAATGAGTCAGATCTAATCAGATGGGTCAAATTAGATATGGATTAGATCTAATAGGTTGAATTAAGGATGGGTCGAACCTGAATCGAGTCAGGTTGAGCGGACCTTGTCGGGTCGGATCGACCCAGATCTGGCAGCAGCAGCAGGGATGGCGACAGTCACGATGGCGGCCGAGGGAAGCCGGATGATGGCCAGTGGTTATGTGAGGGAGTAGGCAGCGATGGCGGTGTGACGAAGCTGGCCGAAGGAGGGCCGTTTGGGCCGTCGAAGATGGCGATCGGCGACTGGGGGCGCGGAGAAGCCGCACGGTGGCTTGCGGCCGATGGCAGAGCAAGTGCTAGAGGCGGTTGCAGAAGAGGCAGCAGCGGCCATCGAAGGTGGTGGCAATGCTGGAAGGCAGCGACGGCCAATGGCTATTCGGGCGTAGGGTCGGCAGAGGAAGGAAGAAAGGAAGAAGAAGAAGAAGAAGAAGGTGAAGAAAGAGGAAGAAAAAATAAGAAATAAGGAAGAAAAAGAAAAGAAAAGAAATAAAAAAAAAGGAATAATTTTCTCTTCTTTATGGGAAAAATGTGTTTTATTATTCCGGAGATTTTAGCAAGAAGAAAAAAATTATCCGAACACACGAAAGTTGAGTTCGGGTCTTTTTGGGCATTTATAGTCCCGACCCTATGTTTCGAAACATGGAGGAACATGGGGTTCAAAATGAAAATTTTGAGAACTAGATTTCGAAATAGAGTGTTAAGATGTTTCAAAATAAGATGTTTTGGCAAGCTATTGTTAGAAGATAGTGATGGAACACTCTAGAAAAATTATGTCCACAATAGGACTCATGAGAAGAGTCTAATAAAAATAACCTGCCGGGTGCAGTAAGAGTTTATGATAGCTCAAAGGATCAAATTGCATGATTAGTATAACATGACCGAATGATGGCGTGCAGATCACGCCAAGGCATAAAAAGGACTACCCAGTATATGACTTGGAGTTCACAAATGTGATATGTGCTCTCAAAGTTATAAAGACATTACCGAAATGGAATGGTGGGACATTTTGATGTGCTCACAAACCACGAGGAGCCTGATGTATGAGTTCTCACAGAAGGAGCCGAACGAGAGGTAGCAACGGTTGATGGAGTTCCTTAAGGACTACGACTGCACTACTTCATATCACCGAGCACGTGGCAGAGAGGTGCCCAACGTAGGACCTGGTGGATAGCTGTGAGTGTCAGATGAAGTTGGAGGCTTGTTGGCCTGCTGACTATGGTGGTAGTACCGAAGGGATCGTCTATTTTTATGGCTAGCCTGGTCATTTAGCTGGATCTGGTGAACGAGATATGGAAGGCATGTGTGGTTGACAAGTGTACTTGTCTATGGAATGATGATATGGCCAACCCAAGGTTTATGATTTTTGAAATGTGAGAAGGCATTCTCAAAAGTTTCAAGGAAGAATGTGTGTGCCTAAAATGATTGAAAAATGTGTGGTCGTCTGAAAGGAGCCACAACAGTAAATTATGTGAATGACACAATATGCTTGTAAGCGTTAGACGTGTAAGGAATGCAAACCGAGGTGTTTGTCAAGGATCAAATAGATGTTTGATTTTGAGGTATTCAGGTAATGAACTATGTTATGTCTTAGTTACCTTAATGGTCTGATTAAAAATTTTGAGGACGAAATTTCTTTAAGGAGGGGTGAATGTAAAGGACTCAAAGGTAATTTATCTTGGGGCAGAAATGAAATTTAAGGATAAATTGAGGGTATAAGGGTAATTTATTACTGTATGAATGACTAAATCGACTACCGGGAGTGTTTTGGAGCCGAGATGCCAAAGGAAAATGATGTCGCATTAACGAGCACCCCGAGATATAATTTATAGCACCGAAAGAAACGATGATTTCAGGAAGAATCCCGAAATGTGGCATTTGGTACAGTTAAAATGCAACTGCAATTTAGGCTATAAAATTGAATTCTCGTAGGAGACTCTGGAAATGATAACGGACGCCATGGGAAGCTTCGGTTTGTCGAGTAGAACAACCTTTCAGTGGTTTCAAGAAGAAACGAAAAGGTTTAAGGCCAAAACGAAGATTCGGGCCTAAGTGTAGTTTTCTGAAATTGCTAGAGGGAGGTCAAAACGATGATTTCTTAGAATCCTTAGGGGTCAAATTGATTTCTTAGGACCTGAGAGTCTTGAAAGAAATATTGGAAAGTTCAGGGGCTAAGTAAAAGGGGCCAAAGAGATAAAGGCCAAAAGTTAAGGGGCCAAAATGCAAAAAAAAAAAAAAAAAAACCAAAAGTAGGCTAATGACCAGCACATGGCCAGTTGGCCATGGCCGAAATGGGCCACGAGGGGTCGCCGAAAGCCACTGGGCTAGCTTAGAGGGTGGTCGAGGATCACGTGGGTGTGATCATTAGCCGACAAGGGCCACCGTAGTGGCCGAAATTTGAAGAAAAAATGGTCAAGAAAGGTGGCCAAAAATCGAAGACCTACAACTCACTTTTGTAGGTGAATATTAGTGCCTTTAGGTCGATCTAGGGGAGGAGAAGACTCCTAAGGCGTTAGGCTAGCCGATCTCGGGCATTTGAAGCATCGATTTTGCCTATAAATAGGCGTTGAAGGAGGTAAAAAATTGGAAGAGTTTGAGCTTCAAATCGGCCATCTTATTGAACGAATTAGCATTCCATTTTAAGGGGATTTTGTTTCCCATAGTGAGAGAAGCATTTCTGGTAAGTTTGAAGCATTTTGGAGCACGTTTGATGGTTGTTCGAGGCCTCGCCGGAGTCGGGAGACAGTCTGCCTGGCCGAACGTTCAAGACCTCGATGAGAGGTTTTCTGGTACTCCTTTTGAGCTCAAACTTGGGCATGAGGATCAACTGGAAGAGGGCTTTAAGATGGCATGGATATCTCAGATCACCAGCATGGCCGTCGCGGGAGAAGACGACCGGCGCGTGCAGGCGAGTGTTATGCTAGAAAAATTGGAAAAAATCATGGAAAATTCTAGAAAATTATTTTATGGAGGTTTGTGTAAAAAGATTGAGATTTGGGATTCTCGATGTCTCTATTTCTGCACCGAGTCTCATTTTGCGTGAAAACGCAATATCCGGGTAAGTCCAGTATTTTTCCATTGAATTTCATAACCTATAATGAATTGTGGTGAAATTAGATTTGAGAAAATAGTCCCGAGGTATTTATTGGAATTTTTGGAAAGGAAAAATGAAAGAAAATGAAGGAAAAATGAAATAAATGGAATATTGAGGATATTTTAAGATTGAGGTAATCGAGATGATGTGATTGGTGCAACTTTTGAGAGTTGACACGAGAATTGAGGTCGGACACGCATATGGAGGTAATGCATGCTTTTCGAGGTATCTAAAATCTTTGGGCAAAGTTGAATTGTCCTATCCTAAGTATGATTTGGTGAGTGGTTTCCTCACAAGAACTTATATTTATGATATGATTGTTATATATGCATGTTATTTATGAATGCAATATTCATTTGTCATATTGCATGGAAAGTTGTGATATTTGCATTGCACAATATTATTGTCATACTGATATTTGTGCATGGGAATGGGATGTCGCCCCCAGAGTGTAGCCGTAATCCCCTAGGGCATTGAGGAATAACGTTAGACTTATCCTGTAGAGGTTCGGGATTTGCCTAGGATTCCTACTAGGATTCCTAGCTGGGCTGGTGGGCTTGGGAAGTTACATTAAAGGGCGCAAATGTTGTTCATGTTATTGCATCATGCATTCGTGTGTATATATATGTATATGTTTTGGACCCTCACTAGAAGTTTCATCTTCTAATGGGTTATGCCCCTGGAACATTCAACGTTCCAGTTGAGACTTATAGTTAGGGCAAGGAGCAAGTTGAGATATGATGGCACGTGATGGCATGGCCGATGGATTCAGCGAGCTGATACTTTATTGATGATTAGCTTTGTTAGAATATTATGGATTCTTCATGTATTAAGGCTGTTAAAGTTATGATGTATTATATGGTACAAATTCTTTATGATATAATATAAGTTGAATTCAGGTATGTACTATATTAGGTTTTGATTATCGCTTCCACATTTTTTTATGATTTGTTGGGGGTTTTGTTTGGAATTGGGTACTTAAGATTAAGTTATGTACCGAGAAAGAAAGAAAAAAATGATTTATATATATTTTGGACCCCAGCATAGTGACACGCCCGGTAAGAGAAAAGCGGGGTGTTATATACATCACCCTCTGATTTCCACCAATATCCTTGCTATCCCACATCACCATTTGCCCCTAGTACATCACAGTAAGATCTCTCTTAATTCTATGATTGATGTGATTTCAGGATACAATTTTAGAGTAAAGGGACATGGTTAATTTTAGATGTTATTCATTAAGACACTATTCTGATCATGAACCTATGTCAAGTCCCTTTCATCTGTAATTGCATTATTCATGATTGATGATACCTTTTTGAACTTGCATTACATCTACTCCAAATTAAGGTACATCTTTTGAGAGTAACTTTAAGTGATCATGTTATTGACAAGAGACATATCCACAATGAGATTTTCCATTAAAGCTTAGAGGATTGAATGTGATATGCTAATTGATTTAACCACATTTTTCTTCAGAATATACCTTGAACAAAAGTTCAATAATAAATATTCCTTTGTATATCCAAAGTCCCTATGCTACTAATCATACATTTTTTGCTTCACACACGAGATTTAATCTATCAATGAGTTTGTGAACGATGAAGTTTTCTTGCATTTGATTTGATTGTTAAGGGACTAGCAATGTTTAAGTTGGGGGTCTGATTGATGCTTAAAAATGCCAAAAATTTGTTGCATTTTTATTACCTCTTAATCCATTTAATGAGCTAAAAATATCAAAGAATACTTGTTGCAACCCAAAGGAAGAAAAAGAGATCAAGGGTTGAATTAATTGCTCAAAGGCATGATCGAAAGAGGAAAAGAAGAAGAAGCCAAGAAATGAAGATATTCAGATGAAGGCAATCACATTCAAATGAAGGAAAAAGAAGAAGGCATTCGGATGAAAATGTGAAGGAAGATACTGAAGGAATCATTCAAATTAAGGCTGAGTAATTCGAATGAGTATTCAAAAGCTATTTGGATGAACATGTCATATGAAGATGGAGCAATTGGGATGGAATACAGTCAAGGCACATCATTCGAATGAATTCTTCAAAACATTTGAACCTGAAGACCATTGGGAATTCAATGGAATGAGGTTGGCCTAATTCGAATAAGAAGCATGAAATCAAGAAGTCAAGGTAATTTGTATATCCCTAGATCATTCGGATGAAAATAAGGACATTTGAATGTCACCTAAGTCATTCGAATGAATTGAGAATGAGAAGATATTCAGATGAAAATATCGTATGAAAATGCTGAAGACATATTCGAATGAAGACTAAGTCATTCGAATGTAATTGAAGAAAATGGAAAAGTCATTCGAATGAAAGTGCTGTTGCATTTGAATGCATAGAAGAAACCAGTTGTAGAATCCCATATTCATTCGAATGAATTTACTGTTGCATTCGAATGATAAAGGAAATTGTCGTACAAATGAACAGTAAAGCATGAAATTTATTTAAATGAGCTTTGAACTCATTCAAATGATGCAAGCGGCCAAGGGAAATCAAGTGCACATTCAAATGTCTCTGCTGACACATTAAAATGAAGATTCGAAAACTCTTTGACATGCACAAATGAACACGGTGGCTCTAAGGTAAATACAACCAACCTTTTGAGCAGCTTTACACCAAGTGTTCCCCTTCTCCCATGCATGACAAGTTTAAAGGGAGCTAACATTCCTCAGAATCAAGGGGGTAGAGAGCACAAAACACTCAAAAAACACAAAAAAAGTTGGAAAGTTACAAGTCTTTTCATTCTTTCTGTTTTTAGTCTCAGTTCTTGTCTGTAATTTAAATATTTTCACTTGAGCTATTGTTCTTCATTCCTAGTTCTTAGTTTGTTCCAGATACATTATAAGTTCATTTTTTTCGAGTTGTTTATTTCAGTAATCAGTATAATAGTAGTTTGTCTTGTTCTCATATCTGTTATCGCTTATTTTCATTATAGTCATTATCTATTGAGATTAGTTTTAGTAGTGCACTTTTGATGAAGATGTGTGGCTAATCCAATCCTTGGGCCAAGGCAAGGATGGTGTCCAAAGCCACTGATAATCCAAAATAGCAAAACTTCAATGTTCAAGTAACAGAAACAAAAACGTCAGGCTTAGATTGGCTCATATGCCTAACTTAGAGTTTCCATGCCATGTATGGGAATTGCTTAACCAGGAAATTCTCATACCCAACCCCGAATGATTATCTTGTTAAAACGTTATTTATACACCGATTTATGATAACTGCTTAACATAGAGTCTCCATGCCATGTATGGAAGTTACTTAAACAAAGATTTATCATCATCTCAGTAGCATGTTTAATGATTAACTTCCAAACTATTTAAACTTTTAGTTATATCAAAGAAAGCTATATGGGAAATTAGTTGGGTTTGGCACTAGATTTGTCTTGACCCAAGAACTTTCCATATCCGGATACCAATTACATTGCATTTAGTTTAATCTCATCTTATTATCTCGTTAATCAAGTGAACTGGTGTGGTTATCTCCTTCCATGAGTAATCTCCCTGTGAATCGACCCGGGTTTGTTGAGCCAAATTGCTCCCATCAACCTATTGTGTGTTTTGATGATTAACAAAATATAATTTTAGTAAAATCATTTTTGGTATTTTTAAAACCTCTAATGTATTTTTGATATGTCTTAAGTATTATATTATTTTGTATATCAAAATGAACCAAGAAATGTTATTTTCTTCCTAAGTCAGGAATATTAGCAAGCTATAAGGGAACATATTAGAAAATATTTTCTTTTTGAAAAACTAACTCCCAGTATTTTCATATCTAATATTCAATAGTGTTAAAATGATTTTTAATGAATTTTTTAAGAAATAAAAGGTATCTATTTTGGGGGTGGTAAAATCGCTAAATTTCGATTTTGTACTAAAATCAAAATCTACTTTCTTATCTATTTGGATTTTGATTTTTTAGATATTTTTATTGAATCCAAATGGGGGGTACTTTGTTATTTACATTTATGTATTAAAGTAAATGGAAGGTAAAATATAAATAAAATAAAATGAGGACATTTATTTAAACTAAAGAAATGGAAATAACTTGTAGTGTATTCGTGCTATATGGATTATGCCTTCAAACAATTGCTATATGTTTAAAATCCATTTTCTATAAAATCTGGTCCAAAAGTCGACTCTTATATATCTAGAGTCGACTCCCCTTCAGCTGGAGTCTACTCTCGCAAAATAAGAGACGACCCAGCCGAGAGCAGTTGATGCAGAGCCGACCTAGCAGCATGGTGTTTTCTGAAGAGTCGACTCTAGCATTAGAGAAGTCAACTTTTGTATAACTAGAGTCGACTCCTACTTCAAATAGGAGTTAACTCCTATTTTAGAGAAGTCGACTCTCGGTTCCAACGGTCAAGTTTTTTCAAGCCGTTACAGATCCGTTGGAAGCTCTAGTATAAATATCAAGGTGAGATTTTTGGAGAAAGTTAATGCATAATCAAGATCTATCATCCTAAAGCACTTCCAAGCTCTCAAGCATTCATTTCAAAGCAATCCAAAGCTCAAGCTCAAAGATACATCTATTGGAGCCCAAGGCAAAGGAGAAGAAGATATTCTCTCCAAGTTGTTAAAATTGTATCATTGTATTTGCATATTTGCCTTGTATATTGTTCTTATATTAGTATCCATTTTAGTCCAAGTGTGTTGGACATAGGATTGATTATTTGTATTTATTGTGGATTGTGAGTGGGCTCCTAGAACCCAAGTAATCTAGGTGTGTTTTGTTGTATTAGTTTCTGGGGTGAGTTAAGGGGAAAACCTCGGTGTTGTGTAAAAGTTTCCTAGGTGAGCTTTTTGAAAACCTAGGTGTGGTTTTAGTGGAACCTCAAGTGTCGGGTTGACCTTGAGAGAGTGGAGTAGGTGTTGGAGACACCGAACCACTATATTTCTTGTGTCGATTATTGTGGTTGTTTGTGTATTTATATTGCTATCATTTTCAAACAACATATATATTTATAATAAGGGTATTTTGTTTATAAGAAAATCTCAAGAGTTTTAAAAGGGAAGAATTTGATTTAATTAATTTTAATCACTCAATTCACCCCCCCTCTTGAGTAGCCATTGTGTTTGTCAAGGGACCAACAATTGGTATCAGAGCGGGTCCTAAAATATTTGTGATTATCAATCTCAAATCTTAGGTTAAGATCATAAAATGACCTCATATGTTTCTCATGGTATAGTTGAGGGAACTTCTCCCTCTCGTCCCCCATTCTTTGATGGAACCAATTATAACTGTTGGAAAATGAGGATGAAATCCTATATCTTTTCAATTAGTTATATATTGTGGAAACTTGTTAGGGATGGTTTTACCTTATCTAGGGAAGAAGAAAAAAATTGAAGTGAAGAAGATATAAATAATCTTGAAATGGACCATAGGGTTAAATATATCTTGTTTTGTTCTATGTCGCCTAGTGAGTATGAACAAATCTCTTCATGCTCCACATCTCATGAAATATGGAAAAAATTAGAAGTTGTGTATGAAGGGACCGATCAAGTTAAGGATACTAGGATAAATCTTTTGATGTCCCAATATGAAGGGTTTAAATTGTTAGCCAATGAGACCATTAGTGATATGAATGCTAGATTTCAAAAATTGGTTATCTCTCTATAGATGCTTGCAAGGTTATCCCCGAAAGTGATCAAGTAAAGAAAATACTTAGGTCACTTAACATAGATTGGCAACCTATGGTTACCGCTATCAATCAAGTCAAAGATCTTGGAGTCTTGAAAATGGAAGAGCTCATTGGGAATCTCTTAACCCATGAGTTAGTTCTTAATCAAATGAAAGAACCCATAAAAAGGATGAAGAATATAGGTTTAAAAGCTAAATTTACAACTAAAAATGAAAATGAGTCTTCTAGTGAAAATGATGAAGATGTAATTCTCCTAGAAAAGACCTTAAAGAACTTAATGATAAAGTAAGATAAGGATAATAAGAAATCGCTTCCTACTTGCTACAATTGTCAAGAAGTTGGGCATTATAAAAATGAGTGTCCAAAGGAAGAGAAAGAAAAGAAATATAAGAAAAAGAAAAGGCATTCAAAATATCCAAAAAAGCATGCTTTCAATGCATGGGATGGAAGTGAATCTTCCCAATCCGAAAAAGAAGAGGCACAAGTGTGCTTCATAGCCTTTGAGGATGAAGAAGAGGAGAATGTAGGAGTTGATGAACTCCAAGAGGCATTTAAGGAGTTATTTATTAAATTTAAGTCTCTTAAGAAAGAGTTTAAGAATGCAAAGAAATTTTTTGCTAAGGAAAAAGAAGATCTTGAAGAGGAGAATGAATCATTAAAAAATGAAGTAGAAATCTTAAAAGAAAAAATTCAATAATTTAAAGAAGAAAATGAGTCTTTAGAAGAAAAGGCTAAAAAAGAAAATGAAGCAAAAATAAATGATAAAATGGTTGAAAAATTCCCCATCTTGGAGAAAGAAGTAGTGGTTTTAAAAGCTCAAAACTCCAAGCTCACATTAGAAAAATGTGCAATAGAGAAGTCTTTGACAACATTAATTATGAAAAAAATTCTAATCCCTTAAAGCCAAAGCCCAAGCCAAAATATCAAAAGAAATTGTAACGACCCATCCTAGATTAGCAATTTATTTCAGTGATTAATTAATGCAATTAGTTAATTTTTAGTTTAATACATATTTGCCAATTAATTAATTTAATTTGGCAATAGAGATTTTTAATTGAAAATAGTGATAAATAGAATTAATTCCTTTATTTTTAAAGAGAATTAAGAGTAAGGGCTTGTTTGTCTTTTTAACATTAATTATTTTATATTATTGCTTAATTATTTAATTAAGTGATATATATATGGGATTTAATTAAATCCAAATATAAGATAATTTAAATAATAATCTCTTAAATAGGTTAGGAGAAAGTTTTAAATAAAGTCTAGTGGGCTTAGGATTAATTAAACCTATTTTAGCCCATTAGGTTTTATTGTTATTAGTATATATTTATATGCATAGCATGTAATTGGCCAAAAAGAAATTCTTCTTCAAATCTTGGCCGTGAAGAACAAAGAAAGGAAATTGAAGAAGCCTAGAGTTCATTCAAGTTTCATCCATTGGTCTTCATTGGTTGATTGATCAAATCAAAAGGCAAGTTCTTCTCCTTGAAATCATTCTTACGGGAGCATGTGTAGCAATCAAACTCAACTTTTGTAGGATCTATATTGAATTGCAGATCAGTTTTTACATACATATATATCAGTGTAACAGTGTGCACGATCAGATTATTCATTGGATCTTTATCTTTGATTCTTCAAGTTTTAATCTGTTGTTCATTCATATGATTATTTCTCACCAATTGGGACTTGGTTTCCCAAGATTTCTTTCGGAATGGTGTTCTTATTTAGCTTTAAATTGAATCCATGGCGTCTCTGTCCGTGTCTCGTTTCTGGGTTTGGAAGATGAAGGTATCCGGATATAAGAATTCAGTATTCGGATACCCAGCATTCTAGAAAGTTTTCATCCTCTTTCGGGCCAATTTTGACCTTTTTAGAGCCCGAATCTCGAAAAATTAAAAACATAAAAGTTGTAGGTCTTCCTCTTTTCTTTCCACAGCAATTTGAATCAGCTCCATCGGAGTTCATAAGAGAGAGTTTTGGCCAAAATACGAAAGGGTATCAATCTGTCCACCCAGCATTCCAGAAAGTTTTTGTTCTCTTACGGGCCAATTTCGACCTTGATGGAGCCCGAATCTCGGAAACTTCAAAACATAAAAGTTGTAGGAATTCCTCTTGGATTTCATAGAAATTTGAATCAGCTCAATTGGAGGTTAAACGAGAGAGTTATGGCCAAGATACGAAAGAGTATCAAATTTGTCCAAAATTTTGTATTTTCGGATACCCCTCAGTAGAACTTCAAAATTAAATTCCAGCAAGTTAAAATTCTTTTATTTTCAATAAAAACATCGTATTTCTTCCTTTTATTGAAAATAATATTAGTATAAATTAAAATAAATTATGTTTCAACATAATTTATAAAATCATGTATTTTTAAAATACATCAAGTATCAGTTTAGCAACAATTATTTCATGACTAGTATTTAAAATGTCATGATCAGCATTTATTTGTGAGTTATGTGCATACATCCTTGTATGAACATTCAACATGAGTTTATATGGAGCACTACGTATTGTGTGCCAGCATCTTGATGTGCATAGCATTGCATGTTGCACGCCAGGCGGCTTTGTCTGCGGGGATCCCACCAGTTTGCTCGCCTGTGGTCGACCAGGGAGCTAGGGGTATATTTTACCCACAGTATATGCTTACAGTCTTTTTCTGTTTGTAGGTTCAGATTAGTCAGGTATGTGTTATCAGTTTATGTGGGCCTTGGGCCAAAGTTGCATACCTGCATTTTATTTTAGTTTATGTGCATTACATGTTTATGAATGCAACCAGTTATATCAGATTTATTTATCAGTATCAATTAAATAAAGTATTTAATTTCAGTATCAGTTCAGCAAGTATTTCAGTTATTTCAGCATCGATATTCTTCGATTCAGCTTTAGTATTTCTTTCCAGCTTTATACTTGCTGAGCTTTGTAGCTCACCTTGTACTCTTCACCATTCCAAGTATTACCGGGGGAGTACCAGAGGTGGGGCCTAGCAGCAGTGGATTATAGTGTGTGTGTACGTGGAGCTACTCAAGACCAAAGATGTCTGGGAGAGTCAGATAGTAGTTAGATTTATTTTCTATTTTAGTGAGGGTTTTTCCTCTCATTAGAGATTTATTTCTTGGAGTTTTATTTTCAGTAATATTATACCAGAGATTTATTTTCCACATTTGAGATATTCTTATGGTGTCAGAGTTTCAGTTCATATAGTATGAGCCAGGTTTATTTTATAGTACAGTATTGTTCCAGTAGCACCTTTTCTCGGGTAGCTCTAGGAGAGGGGGTGTTATAGTATTGGTATCAGAGCAGTGTTTTGAGGAGTCTCCAGTACACAGATAGGATGTTAGGTAGAGTTAGGACTTGTGTCTGTCAGTTAGATAAGTGGCTCAACTTATAGTATTCTAACCCTAAGTGGTGATGCAGGAAGATGAGTGATAGAAGAGGATGACCCTTTACACGCAGTCAGGCTGCTACTACGCCAGACGAGGTTCTAGTTCCTACACCAGGTTCACTAGGGGAGTCTGGTAGTGACTTGCGACATAGTATGGCCAAGATGCGAGGCATGTTGGCAGGTTTGATGAGGGTAGTTGATACCCTTGTGACGAATCAGGCGAGACAACCACAAGTACCACAAGAAGCAGAAGGCAGTGGAAGAGATCCGCTAGACACCCCAACAGCTCCAGTTGTGACGGCAGACACTGGGAGTCAATTATTAAAGGACTTCATGGTGTTTCAACTACCGGCATTCCATGGAGGTACGGATGCAGCAGCGGTAGAGAACTGGATGCTATCGATAGAGAAGCATCTTCGATCTATCGGTTGTGCGGATGATCGACGAGTGCGACTTAGCACGTTCATGTTCAGAGGCGACGCCGAGAGATGGTTGGAGACTACCCGTCAGAGGTTTGGCAATCGAGAGCCCACATGGGTCGAGTTTCAACAGGTGTTCAATGACGCTTATTGCCCGGCATGGGTCAAGGAACATAAAGTCTATGAGTTCGTTGAGTTGGTGCAAGGTACTAACATGGTGGCTCAGTACGAGGCAGATTTTACAGCCTTGTCTCGATATGCTCCGGAATTGGTGTCCACTGAAGCAAGGAAGGCAGACAAGTTCCAAAGAGGATTGTGTGCAGACATCCGACATGCTTTTGGAGGAGCTCTGAGCATGGATTATGCTACAGTAGTCCAGCGAGTGTATACTATCGAGCAGGATCGCAACGAGTGGAGAGCAACACAAGCAGCGAAAAAGAGCACAGGTACATCTCAAGGATCGTCTAATAATAATAAGAAGAAGAAGTGGACAGCCGGACAAGGGAATAAGACAAAGAATAACCCACAGTGTGGTCAGTGTTGGAGGAAGCACGGGGGACCGTGCCTAGCTGGAAAGAATGTATATTACCAGTGTGGACAAGAAGGACATAGGAAGAAAGATTGCTCGAGGAATCAAGTAGCGCTCCCAGTACCGGAGGTGACTTGTTATAGGTGCAGACATATAGGACATACGGCTAACAGGTGTACCCAACCACCCCAGAATAGAGGCCAACAGGCGAATCAGAGGCCACCAGCAGCTAGAGGGCCAGGAGTACCTATACCCGCAGTACCAGTAGCTCAGCATCCACAGCCCGCAGATAGACAGGTGCAGGGTAGAGTTTATGCTCTTACCACAGTTGAGGCAGAGCAAGGCGACGGGACTATCCAAGGTATTTTATCCTTATATGGTCATGATGTGCGTGCATTATTTGATACTGGTTCCACACATTCTTTTATTACACTGCGCATAGTATGTTATGTTCCCCATTCCCAGATTTCTTTTCCATATCACTTGATTGTGTCTACGCTGGGAGATAAGATTATGATAGCTAGAGAAATGTTTGAGAATTGTGAGATCGAGGTTCATGATAAAAAGCTAGTGGGAGATTTGGTAATTCTCGATGTTAAGGATTTCGATTTGATCCTTGGCATGGATTGGTTATCACGACATTATGCAAGAGTCGATTGTCGGCAAAAGATTATTGACTTCGAACTACCTCAACAACTGGTTCTTATTTACAGAGGAGTTAAGCTTATGGCTACAATTCCTATGATCTCAGTGATGAAAGTCGAGAAGCTGATGCGTGATGGATGTGAAGCTTATTTAGCCTTTGTAACCACTGACGAGGGAAGCAAGAAAAAGTTATTAGAGGTACCAGTAGTATGAGATTTCCAAGAAGTTTTCCCTGATGAGCTACCAGGATTACCTCCTCGGAGAGGATCAGAGTTTACTATTGAGTTACTACCTGGTACACAGCCTATCTCTAAGGCTCCATATCGGATGGCACCTAATGAGCTAAAGGAATTGAAGGCCCAATTAGAAGAATTAATGGAGAAGGGTTTTATCCGACCCAGTTCATCCCCGTGGGGCGCACCAGTATTGTTCGTGAGAAAGAAAGATGGATCTTTGAGGTTATGTATTGACTATCGCCAATTGAACTACGTAACAATGAAGAATAAGTATCCCTTACCTCGAGTGGATGACTTGTTAGATTAGTTGAGAGGAGCTGAGGTATTCTTGAAGATAGATTTGAGATCGGGATACCATCAAGTGCGAGTTAGAGACGAGGATATTCAGAAAACTACTTTCAAGACTCGCTATGAACACTACGAGTTCGTGGTGATGCCGTTTGGGTTGACGAATGCCCCAGCTTTTTTCATGGATTTAATGAATCAAGTTCTACGTGAGTACCTAGATCGATTCATTATTGTGTTCATTGACGAAATTCTAGTATACTCACCTAATGCGGATGAGCATACGGAGCATCTTACACTAGTTTTGCAGAGGCTTAAAGAAGAGCAACTATATGCCAAGTTCAGCAAGTGTGAGTTTTGGCTTACTCATATTGGATTTCTAGGCCATGTGGTTTCTGGAAATGGAATTTCAGTGGATCCAGCCAAGACTAAAGCAGTTATGGATTGGCCGAGGCCGACGATAGTGATAGAGATATGAAGTTTTCTAGGACTTGCAGGCTATTATAAGCGATTCATTAAGGGATTTGCTCGTTTATCTTCCCCTATGACTAGTCTAACAAGAAAAGGAGAGAAGTTTGAATGGAATGACGCGTGTGAACGTGCCTTCCAAGAATTGAAGCGAAAGTTAACTACTGCACCAGTTTTAGCCATTCCAAGAAGTTGAGATAAATACTCCATTTACAGCGATGCATCCCATTCAGGTTTGGGTTGTGTATTGATGCAGGAGGGTCGAGTTAATGCTTATACCTCAAGGCAATTGAAGAAACACAAAGTGAACTACCCCACTCATGATTTAGAGTTGGCAGCGGTAGTATTTGCATTGAAAATATGGCGACACTATTTATATGATGAGAAAGTTGAAATTTATACAGATCATAATAGTTTACACTATCTTCTATCCCAGAAAGAATTAAACATGAGGCAGAGATGTTGGGTCAAGTTATTTAAAGACTTCGACTGTGAGATTCTATACCACCCAGGAAAGGCTAACATAGTAGCCGATGCTTGAGTCGGCGATGAGCTTCTATGGCTACAATGATGGTTCAAGAATGGAAGTTATTGGAGCAACTGAGTGCTCTATCTATTTCAACCCCAGAGGATAGTACAGTGATAAGTTGCGCTTATATGAGGGTGCAACTCGAGTTATTTGATTTAATCAAGGACCAGCAATCAAAAGATGAGAAGTTAGCACGAATTTTGGCAGATATCGAGAAATTTTCTCCTTTGGGATATACTCTACAGAGTGATGGTATACTCTTATTCCAAGGATGTATTTCTATACCTGATGATGGACATCTTAAGCAAGAAATTTTGACTGAAGCGCACAGGAGTCGTTATACTATTCATCCAGGTATTGCGAAGATGTACCACGACCTAAAGCATCAGTATTGGTGGAGTGGTATGAAGAAAGATGTTTGCCAATTATGTTTCTCAATGGTCAATATGCCAACAAGTTAAAGCGGAACATCAGAAACCCACAGGTTTATTACTTCCATTACCCATTCCGGATTGGAAGTAAGATAATATAGCTATGGATTTTGTGATGGGTTTACCCAGGACTACTAGGAGCTATGATGATATATGGGTGATTGTTGACCGATTGACTAAATCAGCCCATTTTCTACCTATTAAGAAGACTTATCCATTGAATAGATTTACCCGAATTTATATTGAGGAGATCGTGAAGTTGCACGGTGTCCCATCCAGCATTGTATCAGATAGAGATCCGCGATTTACTTCACATTTTTGGGGAGCTTTGCATAAGGCATTGGGATCTCAGTTAAAGTTCAGCACAGTGTTTCATCCGCAGACAGATGGTCAGTCAGAGAGGACGATCAGAACTCTCGAGGATATGTTGAGAGCGTGTGTTCTAGATTTCCAAGGTAGTTGGGATGAGCACCTACCTTTGGTGGTATTTGCCTACAATAATAGTTTCCATACAAGTATTGGAATGTCACCATACGAGGCTTTATATGGGCGACTGTGTCGATCACCGATATGTTGGGAAGAAATTGGAGATAGGGCTTTATTAGGTCCTGAAATTGTGGAACAGACGACGGAAAAGATCCGAGTGATCAAAGCAATAATGAAGATAGCACAAGACAAACAGAAGAGCTATGCAGACAAGCGACGATGAGATCTCGAATTTGAGGTGGGCTACCATGTTTGGTTAAGAGTCATGCCTATTAAGGGTGTGCGAAGATTTGGCGTAACAGGGAAGCTTAGTCCCCGTTACATCGGTCCATTTGAGATTTTGAGACAGATAGGGACTTTGGCATATGAGTTAGCTTTGCCACCTCAGTTGTCCCATGTCCACAATGTGTTCCATGTTTCGATGTTGAGGAAGTATGTGCCAGATCCTCAGCATGTGATCGATTTTTAGACTATTGAAGTTCAAGAAGACGTATCTTATGAAGAGATGCTGACCAGCATTTTAGAGCATAAAGAGAAGATCTTGAGGAACCGATTGATTCCTCTTGTGAAAGTGCAGTGGCAGCGACACTCGTCAGAAGAGGCGACGTGGGAATTAGAAGAAGAAATGAGGCGTCTTTATCCCTCATTGTTCGAGTAGCCAGATGTGAATTTGGAGGACCAAATTCTTTTAAGGAGGGGAGAAATTGTAACGACCCGTCCTAGATTAGCAATTTATTTCAGTGATTAATTAATGCAATTAGTTAATTTTTAGTTCAATACATATTTTTCAATTAATTAATTTAATTTGGCAATAGAGATTTTTAATTGAAAAATAGTGATAAATAGAATTAATTCCTTTATTTTTAAAGAGAATTAAGAGTAAGGGCTTGTTTGGCTTTTTAGCATTAGTTATTTTATATTATTGCTTAATTATTTAATTAAGTGATATATATATATATATATGGGATTTAATTAAATCCAAATATAAGATAATTTAAATAATAATCTCCTAAATAGGTTAGGAGAAGGTTTTAAATAAAGTCTAGTGGGCCTAGGATTACTTAAACCTATTTTAGCCCATTAGGTTTTATTGTTATTAGTATATATATATATATGCATAGCATGTAATTGGCCAAAAAGAAATTCTTCTTCAAATCTTGGCTGTGAAGAACAAAGAAAGGAAATTGAAGAAGCCTAGAGTTCATTCAAGTTTCATCCATTGGTCTTCATTGGTTGATTGATCAAATCAAAAGGCAAGTTCTTCTCCTTGAAATCATTCTTACGGGAGCATGTGTAGCAATCAAACTCAACTTTTGTAGGATCTATATTGAATTGCAGATCAATTTTTACATACATATATATTAGCGTAACAGTGTGCATGATCAGATTATTCATTGGATCTTTATCTTTGATTCTTCAGATTTTAATCCGTTGTTCATTCATATGATTATTTCTTACCAATTGGGACTTGGTTTCCCAAGATTTCTTTCGGAATGGTGTTGTTATTTAGCTTTAAATTGAATCCATGGCGTCTCTGTCCGTGTCTCGTTTCTGGGTTTGGAAGATGAAGGTATCCGGATATAAGAATTCAGTATTCGAATACCCAGCATTCTAGAAAGTTTTCATCCCCTTTCGGGCCAATTTTGACCTTTCTAGAGCATGAATCTCGAAAAATTAAAAACATAAAAGTTGTAGGTCTTCCTCTTATCTTTCCACAACAATTTGAATCAGCTCCATCGGAGTTCATAAGAGAGATTTTTGGCCAAAATACAAAAGGGTATCAATCTGTCCACCCAGCATTCCAGAAAGTTTTTGTTCTCTTACGGGCCAATTTCGACCTTGATGGAGCCCGAATCTCGGAAACTTCAAAACATAAAAGTTGTAGGAATTCCTCTTGGCTTTTATAGAAATTTGAATCAGCTCAATCGGAGGTTAAACGAGAGAGTTATGGCCAAGATACGAAAGAGTATCAAATTTGTCCAAAATTTTGTATTTTCGGATACCCCTCAGCAGAACTTCAAAATTAAATTCCAGCAAGTTAAAATTCTTTTATTTTCAATAAAAACAGTGTATTTCTTCCCTTTATTGAAAATAATATTAGTATAAATTAAAATAAATTATGTTTCAACATAATTTATAAAATCATGTATTTTTAAAATACATCAAGTATCAGTTTAGCAACAGTTATTTCATGACTAGTATTTAAAATGTCATGATCAGCATTTATTTGTGAGTTATGTGCATACATCCTTGTATGAACATTCAACATGAGTTTATATGGAGCACTACATATTGTGTGCCAGCATCTTGATGTGCATAGCATTGCATGTTGCGCGTCAGGTGGCTTTATCCGCGGGGATCCCACCAGTTTGCTCGCCTGTGGTCGACCAGGGAGCTAAGGGTATATTTTACCTACAGTATATGCTTACAGTTTTTTTTTGTTTGCAGGTTCAGATTAGTCAGGTATGTGTTATCAGTTTATGTGGGCCTTGGGCCAAAGTTGCATACCTGCATTTTATTTTAGTTTATGTGCATTACATGTTTATGAATGCAACCAATTATATCATATTTATTTATCAGTATCAATTAAATCAAGTATTTAATTCTAATATCAATTCAACAAGTATTTCATTTATTTCAGTATCAATATTCTTTGATTCAACTTCAGTATTTCTTTCCAACTTTATACTTGCTGAGTTTTGTAGCTCACCTTGTACTCTTCACCATTCCAGGTATTACTGGGGGAGTACCAGAGGTAGGGCCTAGCAACAGTGGATTATAGTGTGTGTGTGTACATGGTGTTACTCAAGACCAAAGATGTTTGGGAGAGTCAGATAGTAGTTAGATTTATTTTCTATTTTAGTGAGGGTTTTTCCTCTCATTAGAGATTTATTTCTTGGAGTTTTATTTTCTGTAATATTATACCAGAGATTTATTTTCCACATTTGAGATATTCTTATGGTATCAGAATTTCAGTTCATATAGTATGAGCCAGGTTTATTTTATAGTACAATATTGTTCCAGTAGCACCTCTTCTCGAGCAGCTCTAGGAGAGGGGGTGTTACAAAAATCTTGGAAACCATATAGATGGACTCCCCAACCCCCTAAGAGAAATGAAATCAAAATTTGGGTGCCAAAAGGGGTAGTTCAACAAATGAGAGCTTTGGATCCTCCTAAAGGATTCAACACTAAGGTAAAGGGCATTCAAGAGCCAAAAGCCAAAGGT
Source organism: Diospyros kaki (assembly GCA_036245055.1). Classification (NCBI taxonomy): domain Eukaryota; kingdom Viridiplantae; phylum Streptophyta; class Magnoliopsida; order Ericales; family Ebenaceae; genus Diospyros; species Diospyros kaki. The sequence continues at coordinate 10,718,494 of BSEG01000011.1, read as the reverse complement.
CCCATCTATAGATGGGTGCCTAAGGATAAAACTTAGTCTTTTATGTGCCAATGTGCATGAGATCCACATAAGTAACATGTTATATTTTTTTAAGTGGAGACTCATGGCACAAGAGAGATGAGGAGTTATATGGTTTATACCTGACTCTCAAAAATAGGATGGAAAGCCAATGGGATAAATGGAAACAGGAGAGGCTTGATTTTTTTTTTTTTTTGGGGGCAATCACCTCATTCCTAAATTCTAAAATTATTATGGCTTGAAATCTAAGTTTGCCAAATGTTTTAAAATGTGAAAAATCATCTAGTGGCATATAAAAGAATTGAGCTTAATGAAAATTTTTATGTTTTTGTCTAGGTCTTATCCCATGATGTTTATATGTTTAAAATTCTTTGGGATTTTGTTAGAAAACCCTCATTTCTATTGTTGATCCAAATTGCATGACCTATTGTGATAGATATATTTTTTGGAGTCATTCAATGCAAGCAAAATTGGTTCATTTGGAAGAAAAATGAGGTTTTGGACAATTTAGTCTTTACTTTTTAAAAGAATTATTTTTTGAAAGGGTCTAAATATGTTCTGTGTTTTATGTGCTTATATGTTTCATTTATGTGTGTATTAGGCCTTGTAGTATATATTGGTTTATGTTTTGTTAACAATTTTGGCCTATGTTTTAAAGGAGAAAATGAGATTATGTGGTTAAATTTTCATCTCTCATTTTTGTTTTATTCAAGTATGCCTAAATTTCGTTCTTAAAATCAATTGGTATCCTAGTGCTTCATTGTTTTATTACTTGGCATCATTTTGTTTGATTGTTCTTCAACAAGTGGTATCAAGAGGATATTTTCTTTTGCAACAATTGGTTTCAAATAGTTTATATTATTTCAACAATTGGTATCAACATGCTTCGTAATGATGCATATTTTCATCAATTGGTATCAATCTTTTTATTTGAAAATATGATTTCAAACAATTGTCCTTAATGTTTCAATTGGTATCAACCTTAAATTGGTATCAAAATCTTTTAAATTGTTTCAAATCAAAGGCATACAATATTTGTCTAGCCATTCGTTTTAATTGATATTTCATTGGCTAGTGTAAAATGTTTGGATTGCTTGATTGTTATTTCATGCTTAATTGTCATATTCTACATGCTCTAATCCATTGTGCTTCATTGAGTTATTATTTTTCCTATATCTCACTCTATACTAACTCTTTTTGCTTTTTGATGATTTCAAAAAAGGGGCAGAAGTACGTAGTGAGGGGGAGGTATGCCAAAGGGGCAGGTAAGTTGTAAGGGGGAGAGGTCTAGAAAGTGATTATTTGTTGAAAAAAACCTTCCAAAGTGGTCTTTCATTGAAAAAACCTTGGTTTATGTTTTTCAAAAACAATTCTTGTGTTTTTTGTTTTATTAGTATCTTTTAGTACAAAACTTAGGGGGAGTTGTTTTGCAAAAAAATTTTCATAAAATTATAGTGTTTTTGTAATCATAAAAAAGGGGGAGATTGTTGAGCCAAATTGCTCCAATCAACCTATTGTGTGTTTTGATGATTAACAAAATATAATTTTAGTAAAATTATTTTTGGTATTTTTAAAACCTCTAATGTATTTTTGATATGTCTTAAGTATTATATTATTTTGTGTATCAAAATGAACCAAGTAATGTTATTTTTTTTCTAAGTCTGGAATATTAGCACGCTGCAAGGGAACATATTAGAAAATGTTTTCTTTTTGAAAAACTAACTCTTGGTATTTTCATATCTAATATTCAATAGTGTTAAAATGATTTTTAACGAATTTTTTAAGAAATAGAAGGTATCTATTTTGGGGGTGGTAAAATCGCTAAATTTTGATTTTGTACTAAAACCCAAAATCTACTTTCTTATCTATTTGGATTTTAATTTTTTAGATATTTTTATTGAATCCAAATGGGGGGTACTTTGTTATTTACATTTATGTATTAAAGTAAATGGAAGGTAAAATATAGATAAAATAAAATGAGAACATTTATTTAAACTAAATAAATGAAAATAACTTGTAGTGTATTCGTGCTATATGGATTATGCCTTCAAACAATTGCTATATGTTTAAAATCTATTTTCTATAAAATATGGCCCAAAAGTCAACTCTTATATATCTAGAGTCGACTCTTGCAAAATGAGAGGCGACCCAGCAGAGAGCAGTTGATGCAGAGTCGACCTAGCAGCATGGTGTTTTTCGAAGAGTTGACTCTAGCATTAGAGAAGTCGACTCTTATATAACTAGAGTCGACTCCTACTTCAAATAGGAGTCGACTCTTATTTTAGAGAAGTCGACTCTTGGTTCCAACGGTCGAATTTTTCCTAGCCGTTACAGATTCGTTGGAAGCTCTAGTATAAATATCAAGATGGGATTTTTGGAGAACGTTAATGCACAATTAAGATCTATCATCCTAAAGCACTTCCAATCTCCCAAGCATTCATTTCAAAGCAATCCAAGGCTCAAGCTCAAAGATACATCTATTGGAGCCCAAGGCAAAGGAGAAGAAGATATTCTCTCCAAGTTGGTAAAAATTGTATCATTGTATTTGCATATTTGCCTTGTATATTGTTCTTATATTGGTATCCATTTTAGTCCAAGTGTGTTGGACATAGGATTGATTATTTGTATTTATTGTGGATTGTGAGTGGCCTCCTAAAGCCCAAGTAATCTAAGTGTGTTTTGTTGTATTAGTTTCCGGGGTGAGTTAAGGGAAAAATCTCGGTGTTGTGTAAAAGTTCCCTAGGTAAGCTTGTTGAAAACCTAGGTATGGTTTTAGTGGAACCTCAAGTGTCGGGTTGACCTTGAGAGAGTGGAGAAGGTGTTGGAGACACCGAACCACTATATTTCTTGTGTCGATTATTATGATTGTTTATGTATTTATATTGCTATCATTTTCAAACAACATATATATTTATAACAAGGGTATTTTGTTTATAAGAAAATATCAAGAGTTTTAAAAGGGAAGAATTTGATTTAATTAATTTTAATCACTCAATTCACCCCCCTCTTGAGTGGCCATTGTGTTTGTCAAGGGACCAACAGGGTTTGCCCGGTAAAATTAAATTTCTGCTACAATCACACTTGTGCACTGGCGAGTATAAACGCCTCACCCTTTCTTTTTTTAAACATAAATAGCTGCTAAATAATTTGATTTAATCCAAAAAGAATACACAAAGTGACAAATGCAGGGTGAGTGTTGCAGTACATTATGTTTAGTGGCATCTCATGTCTGCTAGATATGTTACCTACTCTCTAACATCTATCACAATTTTTAACAAAGTTAAAGGCATCCTTAAAAAGAGTAGGCCAATAAAAGCCTGATTACAAGACTTTTGCAGCAATCTTATTCCCTAAAAAATGACCACCATATTCTGAGACATGACAATGCACCAAAATGTCATTATATTCTTCACTAGGCACACATCTCCTAAGCATTTGGTCATTACAAATTTTGAACAAGTAAGGTTCATCCCAAATGTAATACTTAACATTGTGCAAGAATTTCTTCTTTTGATAAGCATTCAAATCAGGGGGAAAGGCTTTACTTACAATAAAGTTGACAAACTTAGCATACCAAGCAATTTGAGAGGTTTGAATAGCTAGTACTTTTTCATCGGGAAACTCCTTTCTAATCTCATTATGTGTTACCTCATTGCTACCATGTTTCTCCAATCTACTTAGGTGGTTAGCTACAAGATTCTTAGCACCTTTTTTATCTTTGATTTCCAAGTCAAATTCCTGCAACAACAATACCCACCTAATAAGTCTTGGCTTGGAATCTTGTTTGGAAAGAAGATACTTGATTACAGAATGATCAATAAAAACAACTTTGAAACCAATCAAGTATGACCTAAATTTGTCAAAGGCAAAAACAATGGCTAGTAACTCTTTCTTAGTAGTAGCATAATTCAGTTGAGCATCATTTAGAGTTTTACTAGCATAATAGATGGTATGTGTAAAGCCCCTAAATTCCCTTAATTTCTCTTTTAGACAAGCTCTGGAAATTATAGTGTCCCCATCACCGGAGACCCCACATTTGAGGAATCCGAGAAGGAATCATCATAAAGGATAGCACATACGCAAAACCCAAATAGAAGCATTATGCATATCCCTTGATATTAACAACGAAAGCCATATTTATACATCATTACTCATACACATATACACATTAGGCTTAACATATCCACCATATCCCATCAGGAGTATAACCTAGAACATAAACAAAATGTAACTTAGTACTACACATATCAAAACACCCCCAATGACCTTTCGGTTGAGACGACTCTATACACATTTCTATACCATGACACTTGACTCACCCATTTCTTTGGCTTTACCCTTTTTTGGAATGATGCAAACAAATATGAGCCACAAGACCCAGCAAGTATAATTGAAAGAAGGTGAGCATAAGAATCATGGGTATCAAGAAGCATTAAAAATTGTAAGTAACATTTAACACACACACGCCACACCTCTTCACATTATTTTAAATGATAACAAGATAAAACATGGATTTATGCTCATATGGAATCTTTTAAAATCATAACCACGGGACCAGAGTCCTTCTCTGAGCTGAAGCTTTCTCTACGAATATATCCTGTGGATCCTATCTACCGCGTGCATCATGAAACCTTTAGAAATTTCAAAACCCTTTTCATGCACATGCTTTATGTATCATCATACCTATTCATATTATAATGAATTATCATATATAACTGACATACGATTACTCGAGGTAACATACATAAGAGAGAAAAACCCATGCAAGACAATCTCAAATCCTTGCATGTCCTCAATAAAACATTATTCCCAAAGGAAAATATGCTGATACAAAACCCTATTTGAGATTCAATAGCTATAAATGAGAAACATGAAAAAAATTACCAGAATCACCACATACGCCATATGCAAGCCAATCCTTCCACTATCAAGGGTTTACATAATCCAGACTCAAGAAACCAAGTCATCGAAGAAGTAAGGGTAAGGGAGTGTTAAAGAGCATGCAAGATAGAGGGAACATGAAAGAACTTGGGAGAAGAACTTGCAAAATAAAAAGTTAAGTAGGAACTTGCCTTAGATATTTTCCTTTAACTCTTGCAACGTACAAAGGTTGCCGACGCCATAGCTCAAGCCTCTTCTTCACAAAATTAAGTTTACCCACGCCACCAAAATTTCCCCCAATTTCCTTCCAAAATTCTCCCTTTTCCTCAAACCCCACAACATATATATAGGCCAAGAAGAAGGAAGGTTGTGAGAGCATCATGGCAGCAAGGGCAACCAATTTTGGTGGAAAAAAGCAGTTTGGGACACGTAGCATGACAGTTGCAACAAATGGCAGCAGTTGGCAGCTGCATGGTGCAATAGGGCCACCCAAGGCCCTACGTGGCGTGACAAGGTTGCACTTGGTCGCGCGCTTGGAAAACACATGGCCCCCACCCTAAAAATGACGTTCTGAGGTTTTTCTTGTTGAAAATTGCTAATTTTTCCTCTTACTGTACCACTTGCGTGCACATGCCATCTCATCTACAAGTTCCCTTAATTGATATTGCACATATCTTATATTTGACATAACATGGCCACCGATTTTCGAAATTACATTTAAACCCCAACTTTTTCGAATAATTTCTAATACTCCCTCGACCAAAAATACATTAATTTTAATTTCTTCTACTTAATTCCTTACACACATATTTTCATAAATAAATGGGTCATTACAATTGTAATGCCCCATTTTGCAAATATATAATGATGCTAAATACAAGCTATTTAGGCTATTTACAACACACAGGCGTTATTGGAAATCCTTTATCAAAAGAAGCAATGATCGAACCTAAGTATGCTAAATAGCTAGAATTTTCAAAAGTGTAATAAAAATCTATTACACACCAACATATGAGAAACCATAGCAGCCTCACGGATACATGAGTCTAATACAGATCACATATCTAGACACGTTTCCTAACACTTACCAAACATTTCCACGATACTTTTAAGAGTAGCATTTACATGTAGCTTATAACACAACTACAATATATATAAACCTTGTGCATATTTTAGTTTAAGTAACTTAGCTGTTATTTACAATGTGACCTTCAAATTTCAACTCGTACAACAATATCAAAAAGTATAAGGTCCAATCAAATTGAAATAAACTAAAATTTGATACCATAGCTAAGCATCTCAATCAAATTGAAATAAAAACTATGAGTCAACATAAACTGAAAAACATAAACTCTGTCTAAGGAACAATCCTTCAGCTAGAATATAAAATAGTCCTAAATTGATAAGACACTATAAACTAACAAACTAACAAACTCCTAGGCATCTTTGATCTTGAGTGGTTCCACTTACACACACTACTGACCACTGCTGCTAGGCCCCACATCTGGTACTCTTCCACTAGGACTTGGAAGGGTGAAGAGTATAAAGTGAGCTACAAACCTCAGCAAGTAATAAGCTGGAAAGAATAACTAAAGTTGAATTAAAGAATATCAATACTGATAAAATACTAACTATTCTTGTGACGCCCCACTTTCCAAAATACGCAACAATGCGAAATATAAACCGACATCACCTACGGGCGTTATGGAAACCCTTAATCAACAGAAGCATTGGATCGAACCTGAAAGCTTAATCAAAGCTAAACAAAGGGGGTTTCCACTAGATTATTCCTTACAAGAATAATTAATGCACATGGTTTTCAATATGCCAAAAAGACAACACATCCCTATAGGAACAACAACAACACACCCAAACAAACAACAAACCCTTATCATGGCAGCTTCCCCAAACAAGGACCAAAGTGCATCATTTGAGATATGCCCATAGTGGTTTTGACATATATCCTTTAAACACAGGCATCATTGTTGAGTTCTAACCTAGTCAAGAGGGGGGGTGAATTGACACCTTTTTAAAATTCTAATGCGAAACTTATGCACGCATATATATGAGAAAACAAATTTAATATAAACCAAAATTGTAGTTGAGAGTACGGGAGCACTTAAATACTAGATGGATAATATGATATCCGCCAGCTGTGCTAGTATGTGCTTTGATCCAATATACTCTTCAAATTACAACTTGGTGAAAATAAGTGATTTGAATGCACTTTAAATAAACCAAATGGAATATTGAATTAGTTCAAAGAATAATCAATTTAAGCAAATCAGAATATAATCTAACAAGAATAAGTAAGAGTAAAGAGAAGAAGAACACAGCGATTTATAGTGGTTCGGCCCTTCTGGCTTACATCCACTACCTAAGGATTCCCTTCCTTAGGATTTTCAATCAAATCCACTATATGAAACTTTCTTACAACCACCAAAGCCTTCACTTGGCTTCACCACCACCAAACTATTTCTGGAGTCTCACACTCACTAGTTTGGATTTTGTACGCTCTTTACAAGATACAAGAATAGTAGAGATTGCGAAATAGGGTTCTCTCAAAAATAATACAATGAAGTGTAGAGAACTCTCTTAGTTTTCTCTCAAGAAGATAGAGGAAAAGAAAGACTTGGAGAGAATGAAAATCTTGGCCAATGATGTAGAAAATGATAAGGCTTCCAAAAGTTGTTCCAAAGTCTTCAAGACATCCTTTTATATAGTGCTAGAGAAGGCTTTCCTTAATCAATCTCAGCCCTCCATGTGTCAAGTCTTCAAGTCAATCTCAGCCCTTCATTTGAATTCTTGATTTACCTTCCATAAACAACTAACTTGATTGATCATCAAGATCTTTGACTTTTGTTGATCTCCAATCAGCCTTAAATGAGCAAATCAATTCCAATAATGCATGACTGATTTTAAGGATTAAAATATCATCAAAATCCTTCATAATTCTTGCAAAATCGACCATAAATAAGAACTAATCAATTATGACTTCTAGTTGAATCTTCAATCACCTTTGATTGTGCAATTGGCTCCTTAGCTTCCATAGCAAGCATAGTTAATTTGAAATTTGAATTTAAATCTCCAAATAGTGTAAAATCCATTCAAATATTCTTAAATAATGAAGCAAATTTGTCCAACAATGAAGATATCAATCATAACTTCAAAAGCTCTTAATTGATCAAGTTTCCATACTAAAAATGTTGACAACAAAAAGGGAATCAATTTGTGTAGTTGAATATATGCAAGATATCCTTAGAATATTCTCCCATAATGAAGATATCAATTAGCCATAATGAGGATATCAAATAGACATAATGAGTAGGATAATTGATTCCATGATTTGAGTAGAGGATCCTTTTAATAAAAGAGAATCAGCAATAAAGGAAAGTAATATCAATCAAGGTTTAACTTTCAAACCTTAATATCCTCCATTAATGTTGAACAATAAGGTTGAATCTTTAACTTCTCCATTTGAATGCAATTCAAAAATTCTTCCATATTTAACTGAGAAAAGAAGCTTCTAAGAACCTTTAAATTTACTCCATGATTCTCTTACCATATTTAAACCAACGAGATGATGTGACCTTGATGAGTGTACTCCACGTGGCTGCCATGTCATCAAGATGCCACATTAACAATGCCATGTCGCCAAGATACATATATGGCAACTCCATATAGTGGACTACTCCAATCTCCTCAAAAACTTCCATATAGATCTTTTGAACTTCCCATATATAAACAAGATACATATATGGCAACTCCATATAGTGGACTACTCCAATCTCCTCAAAAACTTCCATATAGATCTTTTGAACTTCCCATATATAAACAAGGATTCCATATATATATATATATATATATCTTCTAGACTTTCCATTCCAAGAAGAACTTTCCATATATAAACAAGGATTCCATATATATATCTTCTAGACGTTCTATTCCAAGAACTTTCCATATATAGCTCAAATACTCAAATTTCTAGAAAGCTCTCTAAAAACTTGTTTCCATATATAATGAAATCTCTATATAGGTTGCCAATCATCAATCATCAAAATCTACACTCAACAATCTCCCCCTTTTTGATGATTGCAAAAACGTGAAAGAAGCTATACTTAAGTGATTTAGCTCTTGCTCCCCCTTAATTTAGGCTCCCCCTTAACTTGCTCTCTCCCCCTTAATTTAGTCTTCCTCTTACCCTTTTAAAACACTATTTAGCTACATATTTTCTCTCCCCCTTTTTTGTAATCTATCAAAAAAATACATGAGAAAGAAAAAAATACAATTAGGGAATAGGAATCATCCCAAGTGAGTTGCGAAGAAAAAGAAAATTTTCATTTGAAAGAGGCTTAGTAAAAATATCAGCAAGTTGATTCTTGGTATCCACATATTTAATCACAATATCACCTTGTAACACATGCTCTCTAATAAAATGATGTCTAACTTCTATGTGCTTAGCTTTGCTATGATACACTGGATTCTTAGATAAATGGATAGCACTTGTGTTATCACAATAAATGGAAATATTCTTGAACTCTAAACCAAAATCCTCTAATTGTTGCTTAATCCAAAGCAATTGTGAAGTGCAACTACTTATGGCCATATACTCAGCTTCAGTAGTGGAGAGTGCTACACTTGATTGTTTCTTAGAAAACCATGAAATGAGCTTATTTCCTAGAAATTGACAAGTGCCCGTAGTACTCTTTCTATCCAATCTACAACCAACATAATCCGAGTCACTATAAGCATACAAATCAAATAAAGAACTCTTATCATACCAAAGACCAAGAGTAGGGGTATCTTTTAAGTATCTAAAAATCCGTTTTACCGCAATTAAGTGTGATTGTCTAGGATTAGATTGAAATCTAGCACACAAACACACAGCATGCATAATATCGGGTCTAGATGCAGTAAGATATAACAATGAGCCAATCATAGATCTATATAGCTTTTGGTCTACTTCATTACCATTTATGTCACTATCAAGCTTTGTATTTGCAGCCATGGGGGTAATACAAGGTTTAGCTAAATCCATCCCAAATCTAAATAGCAAATCTTTAGCATATATAGCTTGACTAATGTGAATGCCATTCTCACTTTGTTTTATTTGCAAACCTAAAAAGAACGTTAGTTCACCCATCATGCTCATTTGGAATTCACCACTCATACAATCAGCAAAATCTTTACACAAAGAATCATTAGTTGATCCAAAAATAATATCATCCACATAGACTTGTACAATAAGCAAATCATCATTTTTATGCTTCACAAACAAAGTACTATCAATTTTCCCACGATTAAAATCATTTTCAAGCAAGAACTTTGATAAACGATCATACCACGCTCTAGGAGCTTGTTTTAAGCCATAAAGAGATTTAAAAAGCTTGTAAACATGATTTGGGTGCTTTTGATTTTCAAAACCAGGGGGTTGCTTCACATAGACATCTTCTTGAATAAAGCCATTTAAAAACGCACTCTTAACATCCATTTGATACAATTTAAAACCTTTAAAGCATGCAAATGCCATTAACAACCTAATAGCTTTTATTCTAGCTACCGGTGCAAATGACTCATCATAATCTACTCCTTCTTCTTGACTATACCCTTGTGCCACTAATCTAGCCTTGTTCCTAACCACTTTTCCATTTTCATCCATTTTATTTTTGAAAACCCATTTTGTACCAATAATAGAATGGTTTTCAGGTTTAGGAACTAAACTCCACACTTTGTTTCTTTCAAACTCATTTAACTCTTCTTGCATTGCTATTACCCAATCGGGTGCTTTTAGAGCATCATTAATACATTTAGGCTCAATTTCACAAATCAAAGCAAGAGAACTAAAAGGATGCACACCATGAGATGATCTAGTTCTAACTCCATGAGAAATGTCACCTATTATTAATTCTTTAGGATGTCGGTGCTTATTTTTAATTTGATACCAATTTTGATCATTTAAAGGACCTATCAATTCATTATTTTCTTGCGATTCTAAGTGAGTCTCATTTTCCAATTTATCTACTTCTATATATGAATCCATGCTATTAGGTGTAGATTCCTTTAAACCAGACTCTACTTGTTGTTCAAAAACTACATCTTCATCTTCTTCAATATTAGAACTCTTAGCTAGTGATTCATCAAATTTTACATGAATAGAGTCTTCTATCGTTTTTGTCCTAGAGTTATAAACTCTATATGCTCTACTAGTAGAAGAAAAACCAACCAAAGAGCCTACATCAGATTTAGCATCAAACTTATCCAAATTATATTTAGTGTTTAAAATATAACATTTACACCCAAATGGTCTAAGATAATCTACTTTAGGTGTCTTACCATGCCAAAGTTCATATGGTGTCTTATTTAGCCCTTTTCTAATAGACAACCTATTTAACACATAACTTGCATGATTAATTGCTTCAGCCCAAAATGACTTAGGTAAACCACTTTCAATTAACATAGTTCTACCAATTTCTTGTAATGACCTATTTTTTCTTTCAACTACTCCATTTTGTTGTGGAGACCTAGGTGCAGAAAAATTATGAGAAATACCATATTTATCACATAACTCACCAAAACCAAAGTTATCAAACTCACCACCATGATCACTCCTAATCTTAATTACACATGCATTTTGTTGATTTTGTAGTTTTCGAATTAGATTATCAAAAACATGCAATGCCTCACTTTTATGAGAAATAAACAAGCACCAAGTAAAACGAGAAAAGTCATCCACAATCACAAATGCATATGATTTACCACCTAAACTTTTAACCCTACTAGGACCAAACAAATCTAAATGAAGTAATTCTAATGGCCTAGTTGTGGTAACATCTTGTTTTGATTTAAATGACTCTCTAACTTGTTTTCCTCTAATGCATGCATCACACATATGTAGGTCATTCAAATTCAATTTAGGCACTCCTCTAATCAGATTTTTCTTTATTAGTTTAGAAAGAGTAGATGTGCTAATGTGACCTAATCTTCTATGTCATAGATCCATAGAGTTATCATTCACCACAAGACAAGTAGCATCATTAACACATAAAGAATTCAGATTTAGCACATAAATGTTTCCTTCTCTAATGCCTTTTAAAACAATCTTATTTAAAGAATCTTTAATCAAGCACTCACTACCTTCAAATGCAACCATGTAGCCTTTGTCAATTAATTGACTTATGCTAAGCAAGTTGTAGGATAAGCCACTCACAAATAAGACATCTTCAAACATGAGTTTAGAATGATTACCCACGTTTCCAATGCCTACAATTTTCCCTTTTGAGCCATCACCAAAAGTGACATTACCTCCATGCTTTTTAGCTTTAAGAGACAAAAATAAGGTGGCATCTCCAGTCATATGCCTTGAACATCCGCTGTCCAAGAACCATTGGCTTGAAGTGCCTTTGGCCTTCAAGCACACCTATTAAGAAAATCAAGGGACCTTAGGTACCCAAACTTTGGGTCCTTGGGGGTTAGAGAACATGAAATCATAGCCATATGTATCAAAGATATATTCCTTAGCTTTTTGATCATTTAAACCCTTAGGAATCCAAAAACTCCTAGTTTTAATAACTTTATTATTTCTAGTTCTAACTAGTTTTGAATATTTAGCTCTAGGAAGATATTTTGCCCCTTTAATGATTCTAGCATGATGCACAAGCCTAGAATGAATAAGATGAGTAGGAGAACCAGATTTTTGGATTTTCTCTTTCAGTTTACTAGGGTTAAAACCAAGACCAGCCTTTTCAAAATATGGTTTTTGAGATGCAAGCAAAGAATCCAATTTACTAGAACTCAAAGAAAATTTTAAAAATGATTTTTCTAAGTGCTCATTCTTTTCTTTTAAACATGCTATTTCATTTAGTAACTCAGAATGATCACATACAATGCATTCATGCTCCCTAAGACTATCAATAGTGTCATGCAATTCATTTATAGTATCTTTTAATGCACACACCTCATTTGGCTTATTTTCTTCCATTTTCCTAATTTTAGAGTTCAACTCATCTATTTCTTCCATGTACTCTTCCTCTTTCTTTTCTAATCTACCATTTTCTCTTTTAAGCTCCTTGATTTCTCTAATAGCCGTTTTATGTTTTTTAAATAGAAAATCAAACTCTTCTAGCAATGCATCCATTTCAGAAGTGTTTACCTCCTCATCTGTGGAAGATGAGTTATTTTCTCCTTTGGCCATCAAACAAAAGTTGGCATTTTCTTCTTCTTCATCGCTTGAAGATGATTCAGATTCACTAGAAACATCCCAAGTTGCTTTGAATCCTTTTCTATCTTTCTTCTCTTCCTTTCTCCTTCCTTTGGATCTACCCTTCTTTGATTTGGGACATTCGGACTTGTAGTGTCCAATCTTGCCACACTTGTAGCAAGTAACCTCTACTTTCTTTTCATTTGAGGCTTCTAAGGGCTTAGTCTTGCTGAAACTCCTTTTATTCTTTTTCATAAAGTTTCGGAGCCTCCTAGCCAACATGGCAATCTCTTCTTCGGAATCCTCCTCTCCACTAGATTCCTGTGCAACAGGTAAAGCAATTGATTTAGATTTTAAAGAATCTTCTTTGATTTTATACCTGTTTTTGAGAGTAAGCTCATGTGTCATTAGTGAACCCATTAGTTCATCTAGTGACAACTTCTTGGTATCCTTGGCCTCTTGAATGGCTGTCACCTTTGGATCCCATGCCTCCGGTAGAGATCTTAGAATCTTTTGCACCTTTTCAAAATCTGAAAATGATTTACCAAGAGACTCAAGAGAGTTAAGAATATCAGTCAAGCGAGTATACATTTCAGAAATAGATTCATTAGGTTTCATAGAAAATAATTCAAAATCATGTATGTACCTTCATACATGTTTATTTTTGTTTCTCTAACTTGACTAGTACCTTCATATTTTAACTCTAACTTCTTCCAAATTTCATAAGCAGATTTACAACATTGTACATGATTAAATTCAGATCTACTCAAAGCACAATGAAATGCACTCTTAGCCTTAGCATTTAAAGTAATTAATCTTTTATCTTCATCCGTGTACTTATCTCTGCTCTTTTCTATTATCTCTTCTACATCTCCTCTCTTTACCTTTTCCTTAAGGACATATGGACCATCTCTAACTATTTCCCACAATTCAAGACTATATGCAGTTAAAAAATCTTCCATCATTGTTTTCCAATATGCATAATCAGTGCCATCAAAGAATGGTGCCCTAGGCAAAGAACGACCCTCATTTTCATAGAAACGCGAACTCGATGCCATGGATACACCTAGTGATGATTAATCACTCTCTTAGGAGCCTCGCTCTGATACCACTTGTTGAGTTCTAACCTAGTCAAGAGGGGGGGTGAATTGACACCTTTTTAAAATTCTAATGCGAAACTTATGCACGCATATATATGAGAAAACAAATTTAATATAAACCAAAATTGTAGTTGAGAGTACGGGAGCACTTAAATACTAGATGGATAATATGATATCCGCCAGCTGTGCTAGTATGTGCTTTGATCCAATATACTCTTCAAATTACAACTTGGTGAAAATAAGTGATTTGAATGCACTTTAAATAAACCAAATGGAATATTGAATTAGTACAAAGAATAATCAATTTAAGCAAATCAGAATATAATCTAACAAGAATAAGTAAGAGTAAAGAGAAGAAGAACACAGCGATTTATAGTGGTTCGGCCCTTATGGCTTACATCCACTACCTAAGGATTCCCTTCCTTAGGATTTTCAATCAAATCCACTATATGAAACTTTTCTTACAACCACCAAAGCCTTCACTTGGCTTCACCACCACCAAACTATTTCTGGAGTCTCACACTCACTAGTTTGGATTTTGTACGCTCTTTACAAGATACAAGAATAGTAGAGATTGCGAAATAGGGTTCTCTCAAAATAATACAATGAAGTGTAGAGAACTCTCTTAGTTTTCTCTCAAGAAGATAGAGGAAAAGAAAGACTTGGAGAGAATGAAAATCTTGGCCAATGATGTAGAAAATGATAAGGCTTCCAAAAGTTGTTCCAAAGCCTTCAAGACATCCTTTTATATAGTGCTAGAGAAGGCTTTCCTTAATCAATCTCAGCCCTCCATGTGTCAAGTCTTCAAGTCAATCTCAGCCCTTCATTTGAATTCTTGATTTACCTTCCATAAACAGCTAACTTGATTGATCATCAAGATCTTTGACTTTTGTTGATCTCCAATCAGCCTTAAATGAGCAAATCAATTCCAATAATGCATGACTGATTTTAAGGATTAAAATATCATCAAAATCCTTCATAATTCTTGCAAAATCGACCATAAATAAGAACTAATCAATTATGACTTCTAGTTGAATCTTCAATCACCTTTGATTGTGCAATTGGCTCCTTAGCTTCCATAGTAAGCATAGTTAATTTGAAATTTGAATTTAAATCTCCAAATAGTGTAAAATCCATTCAAATATTCTTAAATAATGAAGCAAATTTGTCCAACAATGAAGATATCAATCATAACTTCAAAAGCCCTTAATTGATCAAGTTTCCATACTAAAAATGTTGACAACAAAAAGGGAATCAATTTGTGTAGCTGAATATATGCAAGATATCCTTAGAATATTCTCCCATAATGAAGATATCAATTAGCCATAATGAGGATATCAAATAGACATAATGAGTAGGATAATTGATTCCATGATTTGAGTAGAGGATCCTTTTAATAAAAGAGAATCAGCAATAAAGGAAAGTAATATCAATCAAGGTTTAACTTTCAAACCTTAATATCTTCCATTAATGTTGAACAATAAGGCTGAATCTTTAACTTCTCCATTTGAATGCAATTCAAAAATTCTTCCATATTTAACTGAGAAAAGAAGCTTCTAAGAACCTTTAAATTTACTCCATGATTCTCTTACCATATTTAAACCAACGAGATGATGTGACCTTGATGAGTGTACTCCACGTGGCTGCCATGTCATCAAGATGCCACATTAACAATGCCATGTCGCCAAGATACATATATGGCAACTCCATATAGTGGACTACTCCAATCTCCTCAAAAACTTCCATATAGATCTTTTGAACTTCCCATATATAAACAAGGATTCCATATATATATATATATATATATCTTCTAGACTTTCCATTCCAAGAAGAACTTTCCATATATAAACAAGGATTCCATATATATATCTTCTAGACTTTCTATTCCAAGAACTTTCCATATATAGCTCAAATACTCAAATTTCTAGAAAGCTCTCTAAAAACTTGTTTCCATATATAATGAAATCTCTATATAGGTTGCCAATCATCAATCATCAAAATCTACACTCAACAATCATGACTTCCATAATAGTACCACATACCCCGTATACCCACTAATTTATGGTATTGCCAAGGTACATCTTGGTGTACTGATAGAGCGCATATTTTCATATTATTTAGCCCTCATATTTAGTCTTTTTGCACGTTAGTTGCATCATTTTATTCATCTTGATTTTGTTTTATTTTATTTTATAGGAATTGGACTTCACACTATTTTTTCTTATTTTGAACAGATTAGGGCTTCCTGGGTCATGAGGAATTTTGATGGCAAGAAGGGAAACAAGGAGATTGGAGACAAAGAAGCAAAAGTGTGCTGACAGATTTGACCTTCTATGCTTCTTTCAAGTTTTTGGCCAAGTTACAATCCCAAAACGTGAATGATGTCTTCAGAGATATTGTATAGGACTTCTTGGGATTTCTGGAATGGTATGGTTTGTCCAAATCCAAGTTCGTTTGGGCCTCCAAACATCTCTTTAAAGTCGGGACCAGAAAGTTGGGTCAAATTAGGAAAGCTGCACAGATGCTGAATCTTTAAAAGGCCATAACTTGGGCGTCCGATATCCAAATCAAGTGATTTAAAAGCCCAAATTCATCTACTCTTCCTTTTATACAATATTTGTGAAGGAGCCGAAGCCCAGAATGCACGTTATCCTATTCGAAATCGACTATGAAGTTGCGGTAACCTAGGGTTTCCTCCCTAAGACCATTTAGCCGAGGTTTTCTTTTCCAAAACCTTATAAATAAGAGCTAGCTAAGAGGCATTGAGGGTGACCGATTTTGGGAGATTTCTCACGATTTCAACCAAGAAGATGGAAGGCTAATTTGCTTGTGATTCGCTACATTCTCGTACCCCTTGCCCGGTTTGAGTCTCGGTCATATTGTTGAATCTGGTTTGGAACACGATTTTCATGTTTTTATTGATGATTCTGTTTCTTTTCCTTCTCTAAGTTTATGTATGTTTCTTTTATGCGATTGTATGAATGCATGCATGATCTTTGGATGGGTTTAATTGATGTACTCGGTTGAGGCTTTGATTAGAAAGAAACGAAACGGTATATTTGAGCGATTGCTCGATTTGGTTTAATCGTTTACGGTTGTAGAAGAGTTTTTCAAATCAAAAGAAAATCAAACCAAACAGATTTTTTTCATAAGTGAGACGAGGATTACCGTGGTAAGGAGGTAGGGTTTGTAGCAGGTTACGTTTTGTTTCATTCTTGAGCGTTTTTAATTTTAGTTTTTATCAAAACCCCCCCTCTTGTTTAATCTTGTTTTGACAGTTCATTGACAGTTCGTTGGGAGACGAATTTGGGTTGCACCCTTATTGCAAATCCAAATCATTATTCATCTAATCTATCGGTGTTCGACAACCCGATCAGATTTTGGCGCCGTTGCCGGGGAATAGTCACACTGTTCTACCATAACAAGATTTGTTTTCTGTCTTTCTTTTTCTTTTTAATTCTCTTTCATTCTTTGTTGCTTTCTTTTGTTGCTTCTTTGTGTCTTGCTCGTTGGTTTCTCTTTCCTTTTGTTTCTTTGTTGATTCTTCCTGTTTTTCTTTTCGATTCTCTTCTTTTCTATTTCCTGTTTTCTTTGTTTTATGTTTTCTGTCTTTTTCGTTCTGTTCTTTGTGTTTGCTGTTCTGTTTTCGATTTTCTTTCTGTTCTTTATGTTTGCTTCTTTTGTTTCTCTGTTCTTTTATTTCTTTGTTCATTCTTTGTGTTTTTCTTTGTTCATTCTTTGTGTTTTTCTTTTTGGTTTGTTTGTTTTCTGTTTTTTGCCATAAACAACACTGTTCATCGCCGACGACTATCTCGGAATGCCCTGATTTTTGGTGTCCAAAGGAATGGGGGTGTGGGGAGAAATAGTCACTTCTTTCCAGTGAGGAGGGCGTATTTTGGCCAAAATCCAACGTTTACACCACTTTTTTGGGCCATTTTGTGTTTTCTTGGTGTGTTTATGTGATTTTTCCTTGTGTGTTTTGTTTTGTTTTTGTTTTTGTTGATATTTAATGCATGACCAGATCATCTAAGGGTGACCTAATTGATTTAGATCCAGAAATTGATAGAACCCTTAGGCGACAAGCAAGAGAACTTAGATCTCAAGATAGGGCAGTGACTAATAGTGTCTTTCCCATTGTTTCTGATACTGTGTTTGAGTTCCAACCTAAACTGATAATGTCTATGCTTGGAAATTCTATCTCTTGATCTTGGAGTTACATGAAGTGTTTTCTCAACCTAAGGCATGTTTTCCTTCATTGTTGTCTTTCCATTTCTTTCTTTCCCACATTACAACCCTTGAATAAAGTCCTTTTGATTTGTGGTATGCATGTGACATGGATAGTGGAGATTGAGAAGATAAACAAGCTTATGGTAGTGGAATTGTGATTGGGTGAATTTGAGAGAAATAGTTACCACCACCTCTTGAGAGATTTGAGAGAATACACTTGTCATGTGAGAGACTGCTTCTTTTGATTTGTTCTATTGAATGAATTGCCATACTACTTGTTTTCTTGGAAGTTTAGGAGAGATGATATTTAAATGCTGAATTCTTGAAGACTTGCCTCGCATGTAACTTTGCACCATTCCACATCTTTTTGTTATTGACTGTTAGGGTCTAGTTTTTTTCCCAGGAGTGTAAAAGTCTAAGTGTGGGGGAATTTGATAGAGCACATATTTTCATATTATTTAGCCCTCATATTTAGTCTTTTTGCACGTTAGTTGCGTCATTTTATTCATCTTGATTTTGTTTTATTTTATTTTATAGAAATTTGGCTTCACACTATTTTTTCTTATTTTGAACAGATTAGGGCTTCCTGGGTCATGAGGAATTTTGATGGCAAGAAGGGAAACAAGGAGATTGGAGACAAAGAAGCAAAAGTGTGCTGACAGATTTGACCTTCTATGCTTCTTTCAAGTTTTTGGCCAAGTTACAATCCCAGAACGTGAATGATGTCTTCAGAGATATTGTAGAGGACTTCTTGGGATTTCTGTAATGGTATGGTTTGTCCAAATCCAAGTTCTTTTGGGCCTCCAAACATCGCTTCAAAGTCGGGACCAGAAAGTTGGGTCAAATTAGGAAAGCTGCACAGATGCTGAATCTTTAAAAGGCCATAACTTGGGCGTCCGATATCCAAATCAAGTGATTTAAAAGCCCAAATTCATCCAATCTTCCTTTTCTACAATTTTTATGAAGGATTAGAAGCCCAGAACGCACGTTATCCTATTAGAAATTGGCTGTGAAGTTGCGGTAGCCTAGGGTTTCCTCCCTAAGCCCATTTAGCCTAGATTTTCTTTTTCAAAACCCTATAAATAAGAGCTAGCTAAGAGGCATTGAGGGTGGCCGATTTTGGGAGATTTCTCACAATTTCAACCAAGAAGATGGAAGGCTAATTTGCTTGTGATTCGCTACATTCTTGTACCCCTTGCCCGGTTTGAGTCTCGGTTATATTGTTGAATCCGGTTTGGAACTCGATTTTCATGTTTTTATTGATGATTATGTTTCTTTTCCTTCTCTGAGTTTATGTATGTTTCTTTTATGCGATTGTGTGAATGCATACATGATCTTTGGATGGGTTTAATTGATGTACTCGGTTGAGGCTTTGATTAGAAAGAAACAGAACGGTATATTTGAGCGATTGCTCGATTTGGTTTAATCGTTTACGGTTGTAGAAGAGTTTTTCAAATCAAAAGAAAATCAAACCAAACAGATTGTTTTCATAAGTGAGATGAGGATTACCATGGTAAGGAGGTAGGATTTGTAGCGGGTTACATTTTGTTTCATTCTTGAGCATTTTTAATTTCAGTTTTTATCAAAACCCCCCCTCTCGTTTAATCTTGTTTTGATAGTTCATTGGCAGTTCGTTGGGAGACGACTTTGGGTTGCACCCTTATTGCAAATCCAAATCATTATTTATCTAATCTATCGGTGTTCGATAGCTCGATCATGTACATATACATAAGAACAACTGTAGGACACACACACACACACACATCTTTTACAATCTTGAGTATCCTAGCTTCTATTTACAATACATCACTTGGTTTACAAAGGTACATAATTAAATAAAAGCCAAAGCTGGCTGCAAAACCCCAAAGCTAGCTCAACACCACCTCTTTGCCTTTGCTCGAACTAGAACCTAGAACACCTGGTACTTCTGATATCCCTAGAATGTTCCAAGGGCATCAACCCAAGTTAGATATTATATCTAAGTGAGTGAATTAGGAAAGGAAATATACGTGTGTGCAAATGTAATAATGCCATTATGAAATCCACCCATGTGGTAGCAATACCAGAGTGTTGCAATCACCCCCGCGGTCATCATAGTCATCCCTGGCTCACCGTAAGAGCACGAGATCTTTCATGACGGCCCAACAACTAGCCATAGTCACCAACACGAACATGATATATGACAAAGCAGGAGGAATATGCATAACCAAGGGAAAATATGACGTGTAAGCTATAAAGGCATGATATGTAAGTCAACATCCTTACCCAATGA
The DNA here is from genome assembly GCA_036245055.1 of Diospyros kaki. Taxonomy (NCBI): domain Eukaryota; kingdom Viridiplantae; phylum Streptophyta; class Magnoliopsida; order Ericales; family Ebenaceae; genus Diospyros; species Diospyros kaki. The sequence continues at coordinate 10,697,799 of BSEG01000011.1, read as the reverse complement.
AGTCAAAATGATTGGGATGTAACAAAAGTATGCAAGAAACACTCACCTTGCAGGTTTGGGCTTATCGGTGCACTATTCCCAGCATTCGGGAATGGTTTTCTGTAAATATCACAAGTTTCGTAAACCAAACTCAACATATTTTTATATAGGGTTATAGGTAACTAAAAGAGGGTTAACTCTACAAATTTGTAGGTCAAGAGGAGGTCCCATGCGCCCTCACACGCCTCCGAAAGGTGGCTGACGCGCTCACACGAGCAGCCCCTTGCCGGTGCATGAGCTACATGATCCTTCCTTAAAAATCGCATAGCTTCGCCTCTTCTTGGTATTTCAGTCATAACTTTCTTGTTTTAACTCCGATTTGACCCCTGTTTTTTCCTACATGCTCCTCTTTCATCCCCCTACTAGATTATGGAAAGAAATCAGGCTTACCTTGCAGTTTTGTGGGCGTTTTCCATGCTTTACGATAGAGACACGAACTTTCCGACAAGCCTTGTTTCCTCTCCGATTTTCTCCCTCGATTTTGGCAGAACCTTCCCTCTATTTTTGTAGCATTTCACCTCTCCAAAATCTCTTTCTTTCCCATCTTAAAGAATGTCCAAATGAAGGCTACAAAGGCCTTATATTTATAGAGTTTCCTGACGAATCAAAATTCATAACGTGTCAGAAGTGATAAGGTTCATCATTTCTCCCATGTGCATCCAACCGAAATGCACCATGTGTCCCACTTGGAGGCTAAGCAACTTAGGGGCTAAGAAAAAGACTTTGGACTTGGACTTTACCCAAAACTACATTTGATTTTAGTTTGAAATCCAAGATATTTTGAAGCAATATTTTAAGATTTCAAGAAATGACGCTTTGGCCTGAACTTTTCATGAAATTGTGCTTAGACCCTTGCAACTTGGTCCCAGGGCTATTTTTAAATTACACTTTTTGGTCCCTAAAAAATGGATAAATTACACTTAGCACCCCAAGATTTTAGATAAATTACACTTTTACCTGACTTCAATATTTACAATTTTGCCACTGGTTTAGAAACTGAACATTTGTCTCAAGGCTTCTATAATCCTTTGAAATGACCTATTTCCTCAAGTATTAGAACCTAATAACCTTAGGTATCACCTCATATTTGAGTTTAAAAATTTGGGGTATTACAATTCTTCTACTGAAAATAATCTCTGTCTGTTCGCATTCACAAAATGTAATGCACATAAATTGAAAACTAAATGTAGGTATGTAACTTTAGCTCATAGGTCCACATAACTATAATACATACCTGACTGATTTGAATCCTGCATATATAAAAACTGTAAGCATATACTGTGGGTAATAAGCCCCTAGCCCCTTGGTCGTCACCAGGCCAGCAACACACAAACTGAAATTGGTGGGATCCCCGTGGATAAATCGCCTGACGCGCATAATGCAATGCTCACATACATGCTAGCACACGATATGTAATGCTCTATAGAAAGTCATGCTCAATGCTCATCCTAAGATGTATGCACATAATCTCACGAAATAATGTTGAACATGTCATAATAATTGCTAAACATGTTAAATGATCTTTATCGCTTATATTGGAATACAAAGATTCTATGATTTATGGTATGACATATTAGACTTATCATATTTGGCATGAGAATTCAATATTTAGGAGTATTGAATATATTAATTAAACTAAAATTTTGAATTAAACTTTACAGGAAGCTCATTTGGAATTTCTTGAAAAGCCATCCCGATATTAGAAAGGATATCCGGATATGAGGATAGCCATCCAAATATGAATCAAGTAATCCAAATACACTGGAAGCACAAAGAACTAGCTATTCGAATATGTTGGGATGTATTAGAATAAAGCATAGGACATCCGGACATGATTCAAGCCATCTGGATATCACATTAAGGTATTCGAATGTTTTAGGAGACTATTCGAATATGAAAACACCTTCTATCCGGATATGAATAAGGGCATTCGGATCTTAGCATTGGCCTATTCGGATGCGAGAGGGAGACATTTGGATATTACACACATTAAATACTGGGCCCATCTGAATACGATACAAAGTATCTAGATATTAGTCACATAATATAAAAGATACATCTAGATATGACTCAAAAATCCGAATATCACTCATATAAAACCTATCCGGATACGACTCAAGGCATCCAGATATCACTTTCAATGCATGTTGGGAACATCTGGATACAGAACAAAGCATCTAAATATCACTAGGCCATCTGGATATAAACAAGAGCTATCCAGATACCATTGACAGAAAACTTTTTCACACATCTGGATAGCTTCTAGCCTATCTAGATGTCACTCACATACTTGGAAAAATCCATCCAAATATGAAGGCTCACATTCAGATATCTGCAACTCTTAAACCCAGAAACGAACCCTCACAGAGACTCTATTCTTGAACAAATCTTAACAAAACTACACAATTTCGAAAGAAAACTTGGGAAAATAATTCTCAATCAATATGAAACAACTTTAAGGATGATTCAAAGGTAATATTGGATCGTTACAAAAATCATGCATTGCCATGAAACTCACTATAAACGCATATAGATATATATATACGTATTTATAAAAGTTGAAACTCAACAAGAGTTCTTGATTAATCTGAAAACACTGATATGAACCTGTAAAGGAAGGATTTACAGGCAAGATACTTGCCTTTCAATCTCTCTAATCAGATTCGAATGCTTCTAATGAAACTCATAGAACTGCAACTTCTCTTGTTTTCTTCTTCTTCTGCCAGTGGAGTGAAGAAGAGCAAGGCTCATGATCTCTATATATATATGAAGCAGCCATAAAGCCCATCTCAACCTCCTACTAAAACTTGGAGACTTCAATCCTATCTCTTCTCACGTATGGACTCCCACTCTTAATATAACTTTAACTAAATAATTAATAATTCCTAGTAAAAGAAATTATTATTAAAACTCTTAATTAATAATGAAACTCCAGAATTACCTTAATGTCCTTGCATTTAATTCTTAAATAATTAAATTCCATTTAAATGTTATTTCTCAATTACAAATCTAAATTTCCACATTAAATAATTAATTGGTAAATTCTCAAAACTTAAATAAATACTTAAATAATTCTAAATAAATTATGGACCCTCTAACGGGTTGTTACAATTTCTTCCCTCCTTAAAAGAATCTAGTCCTCCAAATTCGTACTTGATTACTCGAATAATGAGGGGTAAAGACGCCTCATCTCTTCTTCTAATTCCCACATCGCCTCATCTCTTCTTCTATATGTCGTTACCATTGCACTTTTACAAGAGGAATTAATTGGTTCCTAAAAATCTTCTGTTTTTGCTCTAATATACTGATAGACATCTCTTTATAAGACACATCTTCTTTAACTTCAAGAATCTAAAAATCAAGTATGCTTTCAGGATCTGACACATACTTCCTCAATATCGAAATGTGGAACACGTTATGAACATGGGACAACTAAGGTGGCAAAGCTAACTCATGTGCCAAAGCCCCTATCTATAACACCCCATATTTTCGTGAAATTGCCACGTATATTAAGTGAGTTTAAAATATTGGAAAATATGTTTGAAATGGCAAGAAGTGACCGAATCAGTCGTAGGGAGTACCCTAGAGCTTAAATACCTAAGGTTAAAGGTATATTTTTGACAAGCGTCTCGAGGCGAGATTTATGACGCTGAAAGAAATCAAATCAGAAATGATTTTCGGTTAAGCTAAGTTGTAGCCTAAAAAGACCGAATGATGGTAAGGGATTTTTGAAAAATCGTATATATTGAGTTATTAATTTTGGAATTTTAAGTATCTCAATAAATTTGATGTTTGAGGGTGTAATTGTAATTAGAGAATTATCCAAACGAAATAAGGATAAAATTAAGAGCTTATGTGGTAAAATATTGAAGTTGAGAACTTGAAATAAGGGCCAAAGTGTTATTTGAAAGAAGTTTGGGGTTTTAGCTTGGATTTCAAAAGTTAAATTCATTCTAACTTTGGATTTCAAAAGCCATTCAATTATAGGTTTGAGTCATTAGAGTCCATGGCTAAGATTGTGACAAGTGGCATAATGTGATTGATTGGAGAAATCTATAAAAAGGCACCATGGGTTGTTCTCAAATCATTCCAAGAAAGTTTGAGGAGTGAATCACTCTAAGAGGAGGAGCTTTCTCTAGAGAGAGAGAAGGGAGTTCAGCAAGAAGGAGGGAAGAAAGCGGCAAAGAAGCGGCGAAGAACGAGCCTCGTCGGAGTTGCGGGTCTTTGTCGGAGTTTGCTAAAATCAGTCAGCAAAAAAGAAAGGTAAGTCCAATTTTTTTTGATAATCCTATAGAGGGGGAATAGAGGGTCACGTAAGTTCAAACGGGGGTCAAATCGGAGTTAAGATGAGGAAGTTATGGCCGAAATACCAACCCGAGGCGAAGCAGTCCGAGACTGCTGTGTAGTGCGTGAGATACACGCGCTGGATAATAGCTGCGCGTGATGGCGCGTGTCCATTTTTCTTGGGGCACGTGAGGGCGCGTGAGGAGTCCTTTTTCCATGAAATTTTCTAGTTATGTCCCTACTTTAATGCCCCTAAACTTTATATAAAAATATTTAAGGTTAGGTTTATCAAAACGCATGTTTTCTGCAAAAATCTAGGCCATTTGCTGTGAAATTATACCGTCGAAGAGATAAACTAACAAGGTGAGACTCCTATACTCCAAATCCTATTTTTATTTCTCTTATGAGAGACTTTTATTGCATGACACGTGTTTCATGAAGTTCTTATACGTAAACTCTTATTATTCGCTTACATGAAATCATATTGCATCTATGAACTGAATTTTCCTGAAAATATATGCTATTGGCTTTTTAACTGTTGCATTTATAAAATCTGTGTGGCCATACTGTTGTACCTATTTGTTGTTGGCCAAGGGCAAAAGTCAGATATCTCCCGAGAGGCGCTATGCGTGCGCCATTGAGAAAGCTCTCGTGGGGAAGATCGTGAGCCTAAGGAACAACGGATGTGGTGCTTGCATGAGTTCTATGAAGTTGGGTCGAAGTGACATGGTTAGGGACCTCCCGAGAGGCACTATGCGTGCGCCATTGAGAAAGCTCTCGTTGGAAGAGGCTGACGTGTTCACGAGGCACTTCAGAGTAGTTCTCATTATCTTCTCATACATTTTATACCTGATCATGCATCGATATAAACTATTTTTTTTGGAGTTTCTCACTAGAAGATTCATCTTCTAATTGGACTATGTCCCTGGAATATTCAAACGTTCCAGGTTCAACGAGCGGCTCTAAGAGAAAGGAAGTAGTTAAAGAATAAGTATAATTTGTTATCTGTAGCATGATTAGCATATTTTGTTTATGTGCAAACCTATGTAATTTTGGATATGTTAAGATGTTCAGTTATCACTTGATGATGTTCATATAATATATTTTCTAGACGTCTTGAACAATTTTATGATAAATAAAGTTTTATGGTGGTGAACCATATCAGGTTCAATCTAGCTTCTGCATTCGAGATTTTAACGCCTGTCTTAGCTATTCGATTATTGGGTTTGTTAAGCTAAGAAGGTGTAAATTAGGGTTTTTGGGATATTGTGTGATGTATGACAGTTATTGAGATATGAAAAATTTTATATTCCCGAAATCCTAAATTATAACACGCTCAAGAAATTTAGGGTGTTACACTATCCATTTCAAAATCTCAGATGGACTAATATAACGGGGACTAAGCTTCCCTGTTACGCCAAATCTTCGAACTCCTTTAATAGGCATGACTCTCAACCGAACATGGTAACCTACCTCAAACTCAAGGTCTCGTCGTTGCTTGTCTGCATAACTTTTCTGTTTGTCTTGAGCTATTTTCATTCTAGCTTTGATCACTAGGATCTTTTCTGTAGTCTGCTTAACAATTTTAGGACCTAATAAAATCCTATCTCCAATCTTTTCCCAACATATCGGCGATTGACACGATCGCCCATACAAAGCCTCATACTATGACATTCCAATACTTGAATGTAAATTATTATTGTAGGCAAATTCTAACAAAGGTAGATGTTCATCCCAACTACCTTGGAAGTCTAAAACACAAGCTCTCGACATGTCCTCGAGAGTCCTGATAGTCCTTTCTAATTCACCATCTGTCTGCGGATGAAATGCTATACTAAACTTCGACTGAAATCCTAATGCATCATGCAAAGCTCCCCAAAAGTGAGAAGTAAAACGGGGATCTCGATCTGATATAATGTTGGATGGAACATCGTGTAATTTCATGATCTCCTCTATATAAATTCTGACAAATCTATTCAATGGATAAGTCTTCTTGATAGGCAGAAAATGGGTTGATTTAGTTAATCGATCGGCAGTCACCCATATAGCATCATAGCCTCTAGGAGTCCTAGGTAAACCTATCACAAAATCCATAACAACATTATCCTACTTCCACTCTAGAATAGGTAATGGAAGTAATAAACGTACGGGTTTTTGATGTTTCGCTTAACTTGTTGGCATACAGAACACTGTGAAATGTACTTGGCTACATCTTTCTTCATACCACTCCACCAATATTGTCGCTTTAGGTCGTGGTATATTTTCGCAACACTTGGATTGTAAGGCCCCACTTTTCAAATTACATGCTAATAATGACCTCGAGCGTTCTTGGAAATCCTTAATCAATGGAAGCAAGGATCGAACCTAAGTATGCTAAATAGCTAGGATTTCCACAGCTTAAATAAAATCTATCATGCACCAGATATATTTGAAAACTATAGCACCCTCATGAATACATGAATTTACGATACAACCATAGAATCACACGCAATACCATACATTCTTAAGTATCTTAACTGCTATTTACAATATGATATTGGGATTACAAAGGTACATAATGAAATAAAACCCATAGCTAGCTGCAAACCCAAAGCTGGTCAAGTACCACCTCTTTGCCATTGCTCGAACTGGAACCTGGATCACCTGGCATGTCTAACATACCTGGGACGTTGAATATCCTAGGGGTATGAAACACCCAAGTTAGATTTTGACATCTAAGTGAGATGGTTCAAAGGTAATTATGCATGTAGATGTAAAATGCAACGTGAGTATGAAGTCTCCTCAAACACCTTAGCCACCGAGGCATGTGATTGGAGTTAGATGTCCTTAGCCCCTCTGAGGGCATCGGACTCCTTAGCCCCACCGAGGGCACCGGATTCCTTCCCTAAATCACCACATCCGCCTCATCAACCATCCACAAAACCGAAGATGCATGCAAGAATGAAGAAATATGCTTTAACAAAGAGAAGCATGAAGTGAAAGCCACAATCATCACTCATCACAAAAATGAACCAACATATGATCAATATGAAGTTTATTGGATCCAAGAACCACTCTCCTTGTCGGTTTATCTTTCGGAGCACTGTTCACAACCCGGTTTCGAGCACTAAGGGTTGTTTATGCACAAACCACACATTTAAGTGAACCAAAACTTAAATATTTTACATAGGGTTGTAGGTAATTAAAATTAGAGAACAATGGTGAAAATTTCAGGCCAAACGGAGGCCGGATGCGCCCTCATGCACCCCCGGAATGGTGGATACGCGCCTCCTCCTTCCTTGTTACGGATTTTGCAACCCAAAATTAAAAATGCTATAACTTGCTCATTTTTGCTCTGATTCACTATTTGTTTGAACCTACAGACTCCTATTTTCGTGCTCTACGACTCTATGAAAAGAAATTTCACTTACCTTTTCAAATTCCATTCTTTTTTTATGGCTTTCCAACCAGGTGTCTCTATCTTCCCTTATTTGCTTTTTCTTTGGATATCTTTCTTCTTTGCTTTTTCTTTGGATTTCTTTCTTTCCTTATTTTCTTTCTCACACTTTTTCTTCTCATGGCCTTACCTCCTTCCCTTTATATAGCCTTTAAATTCCCAAATCCTCAAGATTTCACTTGGCCTCCAAGTTACTCATTTTCCACCCTAGTAATTATTACAACTTTGAATTTTTCCAATCTTCCAATGCAAGCCTCCACTTCTTCCAATCCTAGGCTTCCAAATACACCTTCAAGATAAGCCCTATCATCTTCTTCCTTTGCAAGCAATTCCTAGCCAATACTAGTCTTCCAAGTATAGACTTTTAGGATAAAGATTAATCATTACAATCTTTGATTTTGATTTCATATTCTCCTTCAAGCCTTTACTTCCTTCCAATCAAATCTCCCCTTCACGTGGCTTTAGCATAGGAACCCACAAAGACCCTTATCTGTTCTCTTCCAAGCCACTCATAGCCTTCCAACTCATGCCACTTAAGACTTTTGGGGTAAGAATCAATCATTACTTCAAAGACTTTAGGGTAAAGTTTCCCAAAACCAATCATATCCCTCCAACTCATGTCTTCTAGAATAAGGAGTCATTACAGCAATTATTCCCTCTAGTTGGAAACAAACTAGCCCTTTTTATGAGTTGTGACATTTGCAACATCCAAGCCTTACATCCAGTTCTGGGGTATTACATAGATGAATAGTGTAACGACTCTTGTGTGCTTCATTCAAAATCTCTTGCTTAAGATTTCCATCATCAGGTATACAAATACGTCCCTGAAATAAGAGTATACCTTTACTCCGTATAGTATATCCCAAAGGAGAAAATTTCCCGATGTCTGTTAAAATCTGTGCCAACATCTCATTTTTTGATTGCTGGTCCTTGAGTAAATCAAATAACTCGGGTTACACCCTCATATAAACGCAACTCATCACTGTATTATCCTTTGGGGCTAAAATAGATAGAGCACTGAATTGATCCAATAACTTCCATTCTTGAACAATCATCGTAGCCATAGAAGTTCCTCGCTGACTCAAAGCATTGGCTACGACGTTAAAAATGCCATATCTCCCTCATTTTAACTTCGATTCAACCCTCGTTCGAACCTACGGTCTCTTTTTTCAGTCCTCTACCGGAATATAAGCTTATATGAAACTTACCTCTCATTTCTTGATTATTTGGCATTATCTTCTAAGAATGATTGAAAACTCCGACGAGACTATTTTCCTGTCATTTTTGGTAGAACCTCCCATTTCTTTCTTGCAGGATACTCTCTCTCTAAAACTCTCACTTTCCTTACTTTTAGTTGCTCTAAGATCTCTCCCCAAAGCCTTGTATTTATAGATTGTTTCAACGAATCAGATTTCGCCATGTGTCCTCAAGATTTATGCCTCATAATTACTTTCACCCACTTTTTGCCACTTATGCCAAGGGATAGAAACCTCATCATTACTTTGCTAACCGTCCGCTCATTCCGTTTGGTTCCTTTAATGTCCCAGTTATGAGTTTTCTAAAAATTACGGTATGGCCCAAAGTTTTCATGTATTTATACTTTGCCCCTTACCACCTAAGTCCTTGGACTTACTTGAATTGCCCAACCATCCTTGAAGAAAGGATTTCCTGCATCTAATCCTGAAGTTTGGGGCCAATTACACTTTTACGTGGACTTTTATAATTACGATTTTACCCTTGGCTCAGAAACTATACTTTTGTCTCAAGGCTTCCGCAATCCCTTGAAATGTCCTATTTCTTTAAGTATCTGAATCTAAAAATCTCTATTATTACAACCTCCTCCCCTTAAAATAATTCCATCCTCGAAATTCCATCTCATTCCTCAAAACCCACATATTGAGATAACTCTAGGGTGGATAACGTACTCGGCTTGGCGTACATCATCTAGTACGATTTGCCTTAATTCCTTGGCTTCAGGCACATAAATTTTATTTAGAAATTAAAGTATTTCTTCTGAAATCCAAAGTCAGGGTTTTTGACCCATTCCCTAATAGAGCGTATATTTTCATATTATTTAGCCCTCATATTTAGTCTTTTTGCATGTTAGTTGTGTCATTTTATTCATCTTGATTTTGTTTTATTTTATTTTATAGGAATTGAGCTTCACACTATTTTATTTTATTTTGGACAGATTTGGGCTTCCTGGGTCAAGAGGAATTTTGATGGCAAGAAGGGAAACAAGGAGATTGGAGACAAAGAAGCAAAAATGTGCTGACAAATTTGACCTTCTGTGCTTCTTTCAAATTTTTGGCCAAGTTATAATCTCAGAAAGTGAATGACGTCTTCAGAGATATTGTAGAGAACTTCTTGAGATTTCTGTAATGGTATGGTTTGTCCAAATCCGAGTTCATTTGTGCTTCCAAACATCGCTTCAAAGTTGGGACCGAAAAGTTGGGTCAAATTAGGAAAGCTGCACAGACGCTGAATCTTTAAAAGACCATAACTTGGGCGTCCAATATCCAAATCAAGTGATTAAAAAGCCCAAATTCATCTACTCTTCCTGATCTACAATTTTTATGAAGGGGCTGAATCCCAGAACGCACATTATGCTATTCGAAATCAGCTGTGAAGTTTCCATAACCTAGGGTTTCCTCCCTAAGCTCTATTTAAGCACATTAAGAGGCCATTAAGGGGGAATTAATTCTTTTCTCAGGTGAACAGTAGCCAATTTTCCTTTTCTCCATTTTTATTTTCAAGATGGAAGGCTAAGGATTTTGTAACCGGTTGCATGCCATACTCCTTATCCGGTTTGAATCTTTGGACATTTTTGTATATCTGTTTTCATCTTTAATCTTATGGTTTTGTTTCTTTGCTTCTTCTCAAGTGTGTATGTATTTTATGCGATCGTATGAATGCATGCATGATGCTTGGGTAGATTTGACTAATAGGCTCGATTGGGGTATTGGTTTGCAAGAAACAACATAAACTTAGTGGGTGATTGTTCATGTCGATTTCAGATCTGTGTGCTAAAAAAATTGAAACTTGTATATTGATTAAGAAGATCTTCTGTGATTTTTATATTTGTTTCGATTTAGTCTTCGAAGATTGTCAAGCAATTTTTTTAGATCTAGGGATTAAAGATAAATAGGTTCTTTATATGGTGGATGATGATACCCGGGTAGGGAGGAAAGGTTGCAACTGGTTGCATCTCAGTTTACTGTGTTCTCGTTTATTTTGTTTTCTGTTTTTCATCAAACCCCCCCCCCATTTAGTCTTGTTTTGACAGATCCGTTTGAGGTTCGTTGGGAGACGACTTTGGGTTGCACCCTTATTGCAAATCCGAATCATTATTCATCTAATCTATCGGTGTTCGACAGCCCGACCATACCTTTGAGTCTTCTAATAGGAGTGAATCATCAGGCTAGCGACGTAAATAGATGCTCCCTCAAGAATCACGTTCATTGTTAACAGGCTAAAAGCCTCTACCAACCCTCACTCCTGGGTCATCAAGTTAGGCTATTAGAGCAAGCTCGTTTCCACATTAGCCACCATGTTCACCTAAAACAGGCTATTAAAGCAGGCTCATTAGCCACCACACATCTGCCTTGCCAGAGTGGTACTGCTTCGAATAATCGCTACCCTTCAAAACCTCCATTTACTATCGTTAGCCCCACTCAAATCCCATTAGTGAACAAGTACCTCAAGCTTCCATGAAGACCTCAAATTTTTCCCACCAAATTTTAAGGAAAACATAAGTGCTCTAATTCCAACTCAGGGTAAGATAATGAAACTCATAATTTTTTTACTGTCGAAACCTATACGTTTCCATGAGGACACACTCTAGCCCAGCCTTTGGAAGCATCAATATAGTCCGTGAGTCCATCCTGTTCCATGAGGCATTGCAAAGACAAGAGCAGTAGTTAACTTTTCTTTTAGCTTATCAGTGCAAGTTGCAAATCCTCCCTAAAGCACTGTTAAATAGGAACAGGGGTTAACTTATTAAAGCTATACTCGTCTACCTCACTCTACTCAGCTTGGCTTTTCTCGACTCATGCTCCTAAGTGTGCCAGATTACGTTTATCACTATATCAACACTTATATTAACATGGCATGATTTGGATTAATCAGACCAGAGCTAGTTGCTTATAATTACTGGGGTGTATAACTGCCTGCATACTAAACCGAAAATCAAGGCTGAAACCAGAATTAAATTTTCCCCTTCTCAAAACCAAGTTCAAGAACCACGACCCCATTGCTTGTTATAATGGGAAAACACATTTCCTAAGCAAGCCCACAACACATCACATGCTTACATTGGGGAAAGCATACCATTCATAGTTACGACTTTCCTCCGACCCACGTATGCAACCATAGTTTTTCACCTTCCTCATGTATAAACTTCTGAACTCCCAAGCCTACACAACATATTATGTAGTAATCATGCTCTTGGCACCGTGACCTTCTCATACTCAATTTTTTTTTCCTAGGAAAACAGGTTAGATATAAGTCCATAAATACAGTCACAAATTAATCTAAGTATGATTTGGACACCTTAGTCATCAACTCACGACAGTTACAGGCGTGTTAATCCTAAATGTCATCACTAGACAGTTACAGGCGCGTTAATCCTAAATGTCATCACCAGATACTCAAAAAACTCCGTGACGGGATCTAGAGCAGTCTTGCCACATCCTCCTTTTAAATCCTCAATTGGTCACATCCTATCCCAAGCTAACTTTCAAGAATATCCTCCACTAAATTCATTAAAATCACAAATCACACTCAATGTTACATTTAACATATATTGACTAATAACATTCCTTAACTCACAATTTTCTAACTTACTACTTGACAGTCCATTTCTAACCAAAGGTCATATCATCATTTCCTAGATGATATGCCAATTCATGTGAATGGGCTGACTTGGGATCAATTAATACTTGGACAACTGCATTAAAGAGGATTCAAGGTACCTTGAATGACCATCGGGTTAGCATTAACATCTTTTCCTATCAACTAGAACATAGGACCCCGCTGCAGTTCTCGGCCTCCTTGGTTCGTCCAAGATTGATTGAATTATTTCCTTTGCGGGTAATCCTTAGAGAAATGGCTGACCTATTGACAGTTGAAACACAAGGGTCCTTTCGAGCAATCTCAAGATGTGCGGTCCTTTCCTCCACAGGTATAACACCTTTGGTTCCTTCTTTCACAAGGTTTTCCCGGATGAAATTTTTGAGATCTAGGACAATCCTTTTTGCGTTTGAAATTTTCTCTTCGAACTCCAAAATCGTGTATTTTCCCAAGTTTTCTGTCCTCAGGTTCTTGGAATTCCATCCTTAGGGCGTTCATTTGGTAGATGATGCTTTCCAAGGTTAGGGCTTATGAAACCATCTCCGCGTAAATACATGCCCCCAGAGAGCTTAATGCTAATTGAATCTCCAATTTCAATCCCTCAAGGTACCTTTGTACCTTGGCCCTTTCGTCGAAGTTGTAAATTAGCATGTACTTGATCAGTTGGGTGAAACTATCCTCATACTGGGTAACTGACACGTTCCTGATTTTCTTTAAATTTATAAATTCTTGGCTTTTCTCCAATTTCTTACATAAGGGAAAGTACTTGGCATTAAAGAGTTCTTTAAATTGTGCCCAGGTAACGTTTGGCGTACCTTATCTCTCAGGATTTAACAAGGTTCTTTGCATAGTCCTCCACCAGTGGTTTTCCTCGTCCTGAAGCATAAAGGTGGCATAAACTATCCTTTCCTCCTCATTACAACCAAGGAAATTAAAAATCTTTTCCATTTGCTCCAGCCAGTACTCACTCTCACTTGGGTCAGCTCCTACCTTTCCCCAAAAAATAGGCGGATTCAACCATCGGAACCTGTCAACGGCATTGGGGTTCTGTGGGGTAACTTGATTTGTTAGTTGCGTCCCTGATCGGGACTGTCGAACACCGATAGATTAGATAAATGATGATTCAGATTTGTAATAGGGGTGTAACCCAAAGTCGTCTCCCAACGAACCTCAAACGGATCTGTCAAAACAAGGCTAAACGGGGGGGAAGTTTTTGATGAAAAACAGAAAACAAAATGAGCAAGAACACAATAAATCCAGATGCAATCAGTTGCAAACCAACCTTCTAATCCCAGTTTTCATCGCCTTCTAAATAAACAATTTGTTTAGTTTTAATCCTCAAATCGAAAGTCAGAAAAATCCTTTAACAACCGCCAAAGATTGGAAAGAAAACCAATAAACAGATTTCAAAAACCTCTTAGTTCAATCTATCAGTTTTGATTCCCCTTATTGCACAGATTCGAGACTGATTGAAATACCATCCAAATAGGTTGTTCTTACTTCCAGTTAAAGCCTCAACCGAGCACAAAAACCTTGGATTCTCAAACAAAGACAATGCATGCATTCATCCAACCGGTATCAACACATACACAGATTTAAGAGAGAATGGAAACAACAGAACAACAAAGTTAAAACTAAAAAAAATAGATTTCCATTAAAACCAAAGACTCAAACCGGGAACAAGGATGGCATTGCAACTGATTACAGAATCCTTAGTCTTCCATCTTCACAAGAACAATGGAGAGAAGAGAAGGAAATTCAGCTACTGTCCACGCCCTTCAAGAATCCTCCCTCTAATGGCCTCTTAAGGTGCTTAAATAGAGCTTAAGGAGGAAACCCTAGGTTACCGCCACTTCAAACCCGATTTCGGATAGGTTAACGTGCATTCTGGGCTTCGGCCTCTTCATAATAATTGTATATTAGGAAGATTAGATCAATTTTTGCTTTTGAATCACTTGATTTGGATATCTGACGCCCAAGATATGGCCTTTTAAAGAATCAGTATCTGTGCATCTTTCCTAATTCGACCCAACTTCCTAGCCCCGACTTTGAAGCGCTGTTTGAAGGCCCAAACGAACTCAGATTTGGACAAACCATACCATTCCAGAAAGCTCAAGAAGTCCCCTACAATATCTCTGAAGACATCATCTTCATTCTGGAATTTTATCTTGGCCAAAATACTGAAGGAAGTGCAGGAGGTCAAATCTGCTAAAAATTGCCCTTACTTCTCTATCTCCAAATCTACTAAAATTTCCATCAAGACATCTCATGCCCCATCTCATGCTCCCATAGCCCTAAACCTGGAAAAATAAAATAAAATAGTGTGAAGCCCAATTCCTATAAAATAAAATGAAACAAAATCAAGATGAATAAAATGACAGAACTAATGTGCAAAAAGGACTAAATATGAGGGCTAAATAGTATGAAAATATGTGCTCTATCAATCCCTTGCATAATTGTCAACATATTTTCTATAATTCTCTCCATCCAATCAACTCGGGTTTCTTCTTCTCAACTTCCTCATTGGAGTGAATTTTCTTGAGGCATCTCTTTTGTTTCCTCATATGGATCGTGTGACTCCTCCTCCCCTTGGATTCTCCTACCAAAGTGATTTGGCGTGACGGGTTCAAATCTTTGGGAACGTCTGGTATTCACCATCTGAAATAACCACACTTTAAAATTGTGAGTTGTAACGCCCCACTCCCACTTATGGGCACCACCGGTAAATAATCAATCAGATTACTCACCCGACGAACCACAACTGAGGGTTGGACTATGTTTCAACAGGAAACGCCAAAGGTGGGAACTAGCCTTCGTTCTTCCCTTCACTCCACTCAGGAATCAGTCCCAACTCAAACAAGAAAACTCAGCGGACCGAGACCCAAAACCAGAGTAAGCTTCACCTTTCTTCAGCTCGCCTCATAGGAAGTCAAAGGTGACCCAGGCACAAAGCTAGCATAACAAACACTTCGTTGAGTATTGGGGGTTTATGAGAACATACCTCGCTAATCTTTACTCGGTCCGAGTTTGGCTTCAACAACTTAAGCCACATATAAATCACGCAGACTCACAATCATCTATCACACAAAAGATTACAACAATTAGATGCATCTATGCTCAACAACACATACATTTACTCACAAGGGTTTACATACACAACACCACATGGCTACATACAAGAGATAATAAAATACATAACTCGGGCAACACCGCTAGCTGCCACAATAGTCTCCTGGTGCCATCCCTACTTGCATCTGGACTTGGAACATCTACACATGAGGTGAAACCTCATGAGTCATAAAGACTCAGTAAGGGTGCAATGCATATAAATATGAATATAACCATGTTTATGTATGCCAAATGCATGCGAATGAGGCTAGGCCCACTCATCCTCACAACCCTCCAAGGTTTGAGGCATCAACCTAACAACCTCCACAACACTAGTCCTCCATATGGCCATAGGTCCACTAGGTCTTGCATCACACAAGATAACCACTACATGCAAATGCTTCATAAAAACATTATCAAACATATTTACAACTTGCAAGGCCACCTCCACATGGGGTCATCCCTTACCTAGCTCGAAGCCTCAACTCTGCCTCGGCATGAACTCCAGCCAGAACTTTGAGCTCTTCTAGGATCACCGCTTTCCCGATTGAACCTAGAGGCAAACACACAAGACCCCACAATATTAAACAATAACCAATGCCTTCGCTTTTGCTTACACTGCAAAATCACCCATCAACACTATCTCCAAACAACACCAACCACGACATACATCAGCCGTCAATAATTTCCAAACAACCCGACATAGGGTTTGTAATACTCGGTATTACTTGGTATTGAAAATAAATAATTTTTGATTATTTTGAAAGGATCTCGGGTGGTCCGGGAAGCCCAAGAGTTGATTTTGAGAAATTAATTAATAAAATTATCGAATTGATAGCAGGGAGTGCCCCGAGACTTGGATGTCCAGGGAAGAGGGCAAGAGATTGGTAAGTGTCTCGAGATGAGAATAATGACGCTGGAAGCAGTTCGATCGGGAATAATTTTTGGAATAATTTTGGTAGAATCCCGAATGGGTGCTAGTCCTAAATGATCATAGGGGACGTCCGGGAAGCTGAGGGGACCCCAGGGGTGGTTTGGTTTTCTTAATAAGGTAACCCTTAAGCATTTTCAGGTCGAATAGAGGTCCCGTGCAGGCGCAGGGACGAAATCGACTTTATTGAGTAAAGTCAATTACTAATTTTTAAAGAAATCAAGTCTTGGTGTGGTTTAAGGATAATTAAGCTAGGTTTGTGTAACACCCGGTGTAACTAGTGTTAAGAGAATAGGAAATGAAGTAAGAAGACTTCCAAAAATGCCCTTGAGAAGGTGATGGATCCTTGAGATTGAGAATGCCCATGAGAAGGGTATTTTGATAATTTGGATAGAGAAATTCAATAAAAGGGTATTTTGATAAATTAAAATAATTCCTATGTGGAATTAGGTGAGTAAGTGAATAAAAATCTCAATTTAGTAATTATGTGAAGATATATGGGATTAATAAATTCACAAAGATATTTTAGGAATTTTGGAGTGATTCCATAAAGGGAATTAATTTTGGAAATAGGGAAAATGGTGGATATTAAATTATTTGAGGAGAATAATTATATTTTCCCTAAGTTAGTGAATTAATGTGGTAATGCCACATGGATGACCAAGATAAAGAATTGGAAGCCAAGTTTGTGTCTTAGAGTGACACTTGGCATAATCTTGGAAATTTGAAAGAAATTATAAATGTGGATTTATGAGTTGGAGAATGATTTAATTAAATGCAAAAAGAAAGGATATTAGTCTTTCAAGCATTTAATGAGAGGCATGATTATTTGGATTAAAGAAAATCCAAAAGAAAATGGTAAATAGTCACCATTAATGCCTTGGAAAATATGGAGATTTTATTAAATGAGAAAGAATTTAATTATGTCTCTCAAGTGTGATGGTTATGAAAATAGTCCCATTAATTTAAATGGGAAAGAAATGAGAAATTGGGAGATGATGGCTAGGGACACATGGCATGATCTTGTGAATCAAGAATAAGCATTTAAAAGAAATTCAAATTGGAGAAATAATGGCTTTTCAAGCATTAAATGCAAGCCATGATGTGTTGCCTAAAAAGAAAATGGAAAATAAAAAGAAATTAGTCATCCATTAATAGTGTGAAAATGGAGAGAATTTCTTTAATGGAAAAGAAAGTAATTATGTCTTTCAAGGCTTGTCTTGAAAATAGTCCAAATTAAATAAGTAGAAAAGAAATCTATTTATGGGACTTGATCCAAGGGTGTGGATGGCTCTTAAAAATCCAAAGGCTTGGATTTAAAAAGAAAGGAGCACATGGATTGTGCTTTCATGTGTTTTCTCCAAGAGAGGGGATGGGTTTATTTGAAATCAATGGTTGAGATTGAGATTCTCAAAAGAACATGGATTGTGCTTGTTATGAATGGCTAGGATGCATTCTTGAAATATGAGAAATCTAGTATAAAAAGGCAAGTGTGGGAGACTTGTCTCCCTTTTGGCCATTTGTAGAAATGAAGAAGGAAGAAAAGAAAGAAAGAGAAAGAAGTCTCCATGGAGGGAAAAATGAAGGAAGAAAGAAGATGATGAAGAAAGTCAAGGCAAGTATTATTTCTTCTCTTTATTTTTGGTGTGCTTGTATGCAAAAATTAAGTGGCTTGTTAAAATGCCATTTTAGGTGGGAAAAAGTGATGTTGGAAGCTCTCTTGAAGTGAAGATTTAATTATTCAAGAAGAGGTAAGGAATGGCCCCATGGGAGGGTGGCCTTGCAATGGGTTTTAAATATGTTTCATAAATGTATATGTTGCATTTGGCATGTTCTTTTATGTTCATGAGACTTATGGCCATAGGTTAGTTTGAGAACATAGTTGAAATGGTGGGTTGATGCCTCAACCTTAGAGGGTTGTGAGGGCAAAGAAACCTAGCCACATTTGCATGCATTTGGCATCATATAACTTGTTATGTTCATATTTATTTGGCATTGCACCCTTATTGAGCTTAATGGCTCATGAGGTTTTTATCCTCACATGTAGGTTGTGAAAGTATGGTAAAGTCAAGACAAAGTGGAATGGCATGTGGAAGAATGAAAATGATGATTCAAGTGCATGTTATGGCTTATGGAAGCCTATCTTGTTATGTTTAATATATGAAATGTAATTTCATTTCGTTGATAATGGCTTGTTGAAGCCCAAGAGCATGTGTGTATGTTATATTTTGGAATGTTTTTTTCCATTTAGAAAGTGATGGCTTAAGGCATGTGGAAGCCTAAGTTTTGGTGAAGTCATATTTTGGAGTGTTATGAAGCATCAAGAAGATTGTTTAAGCCTTATTTATGGAGAAATAAAGGTAAATTTGAAGAAAAGTGAGGTATTTAGTTTATGTTAAATTTCTAGAAAATTTTGGGTTTGGAAGCCCAAATAAAAAAAAAAAGTTTTAGAGAAGTGAAAAAAAGGCAGCAAAAGGCTGCCAGCAAGCAGCAGGCCGCGGGCGGCCGCACGCGCGCGCGCAGGGGAGGCCAGGCGGCGCCGCGAGCGCGGCCAGGCACGCGCGCGGGCGAGCGACCGCGCGGCCAGCGGCCAGCGGGGCCCCGGGCGCGCCAGTAGGCCCCGCCGTCCATTTTTTTTTAAAAAAAAATGGACTTTTTGGGGATTTTAGGGCCATTTCTTAATTGATTTTGGGCCCCGGAGGAATTTTCAAAATAAAGGGATTTTCGGGAATTTTGGAGAAAATGCCGAAATTTTTGGAAAATTAAAAATTTGAGTTTTTCCTCCAAAAGTGGTAATCAATCAATGGATTGATTCAAATGGTGATTTATGGAGCCCGGTAAAATTCTTGGTTGGAAAAGAATTAAATAAAATTGAGAAAATGGCGACTGGGCATCGGAATGAGATTTTCTTTATAACCTATACGGTGTGGTTAAAGCCTAATTCTGCTCGTAAATCCTGGGATTCAGCGAAGGGAAGGACGAGCCTAGTTCCCACCTAGGCCGTTTCGTCTTGAAACATGGTCCACCCTTCGCCAAAGGCCGGGCAGGTGGACAATTCGGGCGATTATTCATGAGTAACACCCGTAAGTGGGAGCGGGGCGTTACAGTTTGGAAGGCCCAAATGGTATTATCAAAAATCCCAAGTGGAATTAAATTTCCTTAATTGTGATTAGGGAAAATTGGAGGGATTAATAAGAAATTTTAAATATATATATGCTGGTGCGTGAGTGCTGCCTCCCATTTCCAAAAATTTGAAATTCAAATTGTAATGAAAAAGAAGAGAGAGAGCTCGCGAGAGCCGAAGCTCAGGAGATCCAGAGAGGGAGATGGTGGCCAGTCGATGGCCGACTAGCGAGCTGCAACCAGCAGCAATGGCTGGAAACGTCGGCCATGGAAGAAGTTGTTGCTGCGACTTGAGGGAGCGAATTGGAGCATCAAGCTTGGCCAACTATGGAGAAGTGAGATCGCAAGGAAGAGAGTGCAGGCCCGAGATTGCGAGGAAGAGAGAGAGAGATTGTGGGAGATGGAAGCTGGCCGGTGGAAAGTGGTGGTGTTGCTGGCTGGTTGCGGCGGCTCGGCGAAGGTAGCCATGGCAGGACGAGCAACATGCTAGGCAAAGCTGGAACGACCGTAAGGAGGCTGGTGACAGCCATGAAGATGGCTGGCGAGCTCGGTAGGGGTTGATGTGGCTGCTGGCTAGGTCGAAGGCGACTTGGCGTGGCCGAGCTGCAAGCTCCTAGGGCCAACCATGGCAAACACGTTGAAGCAGCAGTGTGTAGGGGGCGGCTCGGGAAGGCTACGGTGACGCATTGCGTGGTGTTGTCCAGGGTGGTCGGCGATGGTGGCGTTGGCAACAGCAGCGGTGCTGGAAGGCCAGGCGGCGGTCGGTAGGTGGTGCGCGCAGGTCGGCCGTATGAAGAAGAAGAAGCTGCAAAGAAGGAAGAAGAACAGGGGCTTGCGGGGAAGAAGGAGTTGAGGAAAAAAAATATAAAATATAAAAGAAAAAAATAAAATATAAAAGAAAATCTGGAATTTAAGGAGAAAAATAAGGAAAAATCCTGAAAAATTCCAGAAAAATTGGGGAATAGTCTGGAAATTATTTCGAGACTCGAGGAGTGTGCCAGAGGCTTGAAATAAGAGAGTTGGGCATGAGATGTCAATTAGAGGGTAACGCTAATGTAGGCGATTGATCGGGGCTGTCGAACACCGATAGATTAGATAAATGATGATTTGGATTTGCAATAGGGTGTAACCCAAAGTCGTCTCCCAACGAACCTCAAGCGGATCTGTCAAAACAAGGCTAAACGGGGGGGAAGTTTTTGATGAAAAACTGAAAACAAGATAAGCAAGAACACAATAAATAAATCGAGATGCAATCAGTTGCAAACCAACCCTCTATCCCAGTTTTCATCGCCTTCTCAATACACAATTTGTTTAGTTTTAATCCTCAAATCGAAAATCACAAAAATCCTTTAACAACCGCCAAAGATTGGAAAGAAAACCAATAAACAGATTTCATAGATTTGAGACTGATTGAAGTACCATCCAAACAGGTTGTTCTCGTTTCCAGTTAAAGCCTCAACCGAGCACAAAAACCTTGGATTCTCAAACAAAGACAATGCATGCATTCATCCAACCGGTATCAACACACACACAGATTTAAGAGAGAACGGAAACAAGAAAACAACAAAGTTAAAACTAAAACAAACAGATTTCCATTAAATCCAAGACTCAAACAGGGAACAAGGATGGTGTTGCAACTTGATTACAAGATCCTTAGCCTTCCATCTTCACAATAACAATGGAGAGAAGAGAAGTCGGCCACTGTTCACGCCCTTCAAGAATGAATCTTTAATGGCCTCTTAAGGTGCTTAAATAGAGCTTTAGGAGGAAACCCTAGATTACCGCCTGTTCACGGCCGATTTCGGATAGGTTAACGTGCGTTCTGGGCTTCGGCCTCTTCATAATAATTTTAGATCAGAAAGAGTAGATGAACTTGGGCTTTTGAATCACTTGATTTGGATATCGGACACCCAAGATATGGCCTTTTAAAGAATCAATATCTGTGCAGCTTTCCTAATTTGCCCCTAACTTCTTGGTCCCAACTTTGAAGCACTGTTTGAAGGACCAAACGAACTCGGATTTGGACAAACCATACCATTCCAGAAAGATCAAGAAGTCTCCTACAATATCTATGAAGACATCATCTTCATTCTAGAATTTTATCTCGGCCAAAATACTGAAAGAAGTGCAAGAGGTCAAATCTGCCAAAATTGCCCTTGCTTCTCTATCTCCAATTTCCAAGATATCTCATTGCCATCAAGATGTCTCATGCCCCATCTCATGCTCCCATAGCCTTAAACCTGACAAAATAAAATAAAATAGTGTGAAGCCCAATTCCTATAAAATAAAATGAAATGAAATCAAGATGAATGAAATAACACAACTAATGTGCAGAAAGGACTAAATATGAGGGCTAAATAGTATGAAAATATGTGCTCTATTAGCGATTAATCGATTTTCTCTTCCCAGTTATCTAAGGTAAGTAAATTAATTATTTTTAGAATATTTTCTTTATGTGAAGTATTGAATTGTGTGGTGTTCTTGGATTGAACCCTATGTCGGGGTTGTTTGGAAAAATTGTTGATGGATGGTTTTGATGGTGCGTGTGGCGAAGTTGAGGACATTGGTTTAATGTCGGATATTGACAGAGTTGGGTTTGTGTGTATTTGTATCTAGTTTCGACCGGGGAGGCGATGATCCTAGAAGAGCTCGGAGTTCGGGCCGAGGCAGAGTTGAGGCTTCGAGCCAGGTAAGGGATAGCCCCATATGGAGGTGGCCTTGCAAGTTAGTAAATATGTTGGATAATGTTTTTATGAAGCATTTGCATGTAGTGGTTATCTTGTGTGATGCAAGATCTAGTGGTTAACTTGTGTGATGCAAGACCTAGTAGACCTATGGCCATATGGAGGACTAGTGTTGTGGAGGTTGATAGGTTGATGCCTCAAACCTTGGAGGGTTGTGAGGATGAGTGGGCCTAGCCTCATTTGCATGCATTTGGCATACATAATCATGGTTATATTCATATTTACATGCATTGCACCCTTTCTGAGTCTTTATGACTCATGAGGTTTTACCTCATGTGTTGATGATGCGAGTCCAGATGTAAGCAGGGATGGTGCTAGGAGGCTGTTATGGCAATTAGCATGGTTGTCGGTGATGTGTTGTTGTGTATTTTCATATCTGTATTTATGTAATTGAATGTAAGCGATATTGAGCACTAGAGTTATCTAGTTGTTGTAATCATAATGGTGTGATAGATGATTGTGAGTCTGCGTGATGTATATGTGGTTTTAGTGGTGGAAGCCAAGTTCGGATAGAGTAAAGATCAGAAAGGTATGTTCTCATAAATCCCCAATACTCAGCGAAGTGGTTGTTATGCTAGCTTTGTGCCTGGGTCACCTCTGGCTTGCTATGGGGCGAGCTGAAGAGAGGTGAAGCTCACTCGGGTTTTGGGTCTTGGTCCGCTGAGTTTTCTTGATTGAGTTGGGACCGATTTCTGAGTGGAGTGAAGGGAAGGACGAAGCCTAGTTCCCACCTAGGGCGTTTCCGGTTGAAACATAGTCCAACCCTTCAGTCGTGGTTTGTCGGGTGAGTAATCCAGTCGATTATTTACCGGTGACACCCGTAAGTGGGAGCGGGTCATTACAGTTGGTATCAGAGCATGGCTAGCTATATGAGTGGGGAAAGCTAGCATGCTTGTTATGTATGGTCGGTGAAGTGATTGATGTGAGTAATGCCAGAGTTCTGAAATTGAGGATGTTTGGCATGATTGGGATGTAAGTCAGAATGTCCTAGCTGCTGAGTTGGGGTCGAGAACAGTTGGTTTGTGATCTCGAGGATTGGATATGAGATTGATTTGATGACCTCGTAGGTCGGGCATGTGTTCCAAAGACCCTAGGGATTGGGTCGAGACGTTGATGCCTGTGATGATCTAAAGGGTATGCTCAGATATTCCTGTTATAGGAATAAGAGAATGTCATGGGTCGAGATGATATACCCGTAAGTGGTATACGGGTCGGGGCAATGAGGAACCGAAAACTCAAGTGTGGGTGTTGGCGTCAAGAAAACTCGAATGTGGTATTTCAGGGATATGAAGTGTTTTAAGGATGAGAATTTCTTGAAATTGAAGTGTTAAGGCTCGTGTGGGGACACGAAGCAAAAGCATGACTAATCAGAAGGGGATTAGTGAAGCATCCCTATGCCAGGGATTTGTCGAGCATGTTCAAGGGAATAGAGTTGTCCCTTGGAAGTGGTGCAGTAAGGCGTGTGCACTTGAGATAAAATGAGCTAAAGTGGGTGTTAGCTCGAGGCTCAAGAAAAAGATTCGACATCAGGCGATGTGGTCGTATGGTTAAGATAATCCCGGAGGGGATGTGCCTAAGGTATGAGTGGACCCTAGTTGGTTTCATAATGAGACGAGGTCTATCCTTGGGAATGATAGGTGTGTGGCAAGTGTGTTAGATTTGAATAGCAATGGCACCAACACTGTAACGACCCGATCGAGTGATAGCAAGGACTGGAACAACTTACCCTGATGGGCCTACCCGAACTTCTCAGGGGGGTCACCCATCCCTAGATTACCCCAGGTCAAGCACGCTTAACTTGGGAGTTCTTTGCCAACATTCAGCCCAAAAGGTATCCAGCTGGTGTTGTTTCCTTTCTTACACTATCCTCGATATATACTAACTTCTCTGGGCTCCCGGGGTATTACATTCTCCCCCCTTAAGCCCATGACGTCCTCGTCATGCGACCTTACAACTAGTCCCAGATCTCTCCCCCCTTGCATGGCCGATGTGGGATTCGCCTAAGGTGCCTACACGCACCCCCCATAGGGGCCTACACGCGCCCCTCGGGACTCAGCCTCCTCGCTGAGGTTTGCCCCACCACCGCGCTCAGAGGCTCGGGGGTCGGCTCTGATACCACCTGTAATTACCTGATCGAGCGATAGCAAGGACTGGAACAACTTACCCTGATGGGCCTACCCGAACTTCCCAGGGGAGTCACCCATCCCTGGATTACCCCAGGTCAAGCACGCTTAACTTGGGAGTTCTTTGCCAACATTCAGCCCAAAAGGTATCCAGCTGGTGTTGTTTCCTTTCTTACACTATCCTCGATATATACTAACTTCTCTGGGCTCCCGGGGTATTACAAACACTAAGAGGGGGGTGAATTGGGTTGTTTTAAAAATTTGATTGAACTTGAAAATCCTTTAAATGAAAAATGTGATTTTAGTGAAAGTGAGGATTAATGAAATGCTTGAAACAATAAATGAAACAAATAGCACAAGCATATAAGAGACACAACGATATATAGTGGTTCGGCTTAAAACAAGCCTACTCTACTACCTTAGCTCCTCACTAAGGCTTTTTCAATCAATCCACTAAAAACCTCCTATCTCTCCGGATAGGCCCTCTAGCAACAAGCTAGGAAATACAACCCCTTGCTTCAACAAGCAAGTCCTCTAGCACAATAAGCTAGGTATTCAAGCCCTTGCTTCAATAAGCAAGTCCTCTAGCACAACAAGCTAGGAATCAAAATCCTCCTACAAGCAATGTAGTCTCTCTAGCAAAACAAACTAGGAAATTTACAAAGAGATATAAGATATGAGAGGATCTAAGAAACAATATTCTCAGTTACAAACTCTCTCAAATATAAATACAAGGCTTGATAATGAATTTAACAAAATGAATACAAATCCTTGAAATGAGAAAGAATTTACCAATGAAGCACAACCATGATCTTGGCACTTAGGAGCTTGTAATGTAATCTCTTGGTTAGCTTGAATCATCCATTTGACTTGTATTTATAGTCTCTTGAAAGCCCATGGACGAATCTTTCCGTTGGTAGTGGGAAAGCCACTTTAGGTGAGTGGAAAAACTAGCCGTTGGGGGTTTCTGCGACACAAACGGTCGACAGATGCAAGGCATCGATCGACAGATTAGCAAATTTTTAAAATCCGGTCGACAAATCAAGAGGAACGGTCGACAGATGCTTGTGCGAGCATTCTGCCGGTCAACAGATGCAAAGGCATCGGTCGACAGATGCAAGAGCATCGGTCGACAGATGGTCTAAAAATGAAGAGTCAGTTGACAGATGGTGAGACATCTGTTGACAGATGAAGCCATCTTTCAGGATATGCATACAACACAACTTATTTACATTTTAATTTATTTATATTTTACCTCCATTTACTTTAATACATAAATGTCCACATTTTAATTTATTTATATTTTACCTCCATCTACTTTAATACATAAATGTAAATAACGAAGTACCCCCCATTTGGATTCAATAAAAATACTTAGAAAATCAAAATCCAAATATATAAGAAAGTAGATTTTGGGTTTTAGTACAAACTCAAGTTTTAGCAATAAACCCACCTCCAAAATATACGCTTTCCATTTCTTGAAAAATTCGTTAAAAATCGTTTTGGCACTAATGAATGATAGATATCAAATTACCGGGAGTTTGTTTTCTAAAAAGAAAACTCTTTCTTATACTTCTCCTTATAAGGTGCTAATCTCCCAGACTTAGCCAAAAACAGGGTTTTCAGTTTCAGACAGTGATACATGAATTAAGGGATTTTTCATACGATTAAAGTTCAAGCTAAAACCTTTCGTGCATGCTTCAAAATATGAAAGCTTATTTTGAAATATGAGATTAACATAAATGATTTTTCATACTTAAGATTGGATTTTCATCAAACACATTTATGTTCAAGTTGGTCTTTTACCGTAGAAAAATTTTAGCTCTATCTTGACCAACGACTTCAAAGCTATTTTGAAAATCATTTTAGGAGATTCTTTTAAGACTAAATACTTGACTTTCCAAATCTCCAACTAATATAGAAAATCATAAATCATTTTGGTT
Organism: Diospyros kaki; assembly: GCA_036245055.1. NCBI lineage: Eukaryota > Viridiplantae > Streptophyta > Magnoliopsida > Ericales > Ebenaceae > Diospyros > Diospyros kaki. The sequence continues at coordinate 10,671,217 of BSEG01000011.1, read as the reverse complement.
TTCATTTTAACAAAGTATTTGAAATTGATTTTGGTTGAAAACCATAAACTTGACTCATGGCTTGGGGATAGAACAAAGTATTATTTTTCATCATCAAAACTAAACACAAGGGTAGAACATCAAAGTGGACCCTAGCGGGTGTTTGTATGAGATGGAAGTCCCAAATGAGTAGGGCTGGAATCTAGGGGAATCTAGATTCGGGATAAAGGAGTTGGGCATGCGTAGATATGCGTGTGAGAGCCATTGGGTTATAAGTCCTAGTTGTGAAGGGCCAAAAGACCGTTCATGTGATTGATGGATGAAGGGCCAATCAAAACTCTCATTATGACGCTTGGGGTCTGGTGGGATGCCTAAGGTCAGGAGATGAGAGGTGAATAAACCCTCATTGTGATTGTTGGGGTCGGGATGACGCCTAAGGTCAAGCGACCCTTGATGGGAGATGCGGAGGTCACCTAATAAAGGGTATGAACGAGTGTGTGTGGTCTGAGGGCGATGAGTGTGTGACAACAGGACATCCATAGGCCATGCGCATGAGGGAAATCCCAACTTCGGATGCTTAGGTGGGTAGGGGCATGGTGAGTAATGTGGAGGCCCCAAATTGTAAATTCCAAGTCATAGGAGCCTGGACGAGGCGTGTTGGAAGGCCAAATTGGGCATCGTGATTGAGTGCATATGTGGGTGTGCAAGAAGAAATGGGAGGTCTCGATTTACCTGGAGGGTAAGGGTAGGTGCTCTATGGCTATGGGTGCTGGAGCTTGAGGTAGGCTCAGCATGTCGGTTGTGGATCGAGAGATAATTGATAATTAAGCTTTGGGATGAGCTAGGTGGTGAAATGAATCATGATAGATTTGGATCCATTTTCATGGAAAGTTGGAGCTTTCAAATGTTGAGTGAGCGCCATGAGGTATGATCTTGTGGGGTAAGATCACAAGGCCTCAAGATGTGTAGTGGTTTGAGAGTCTCTTAAGCGGTAAGAGATGTAGAGTCTTGAGGGGTGAGACTCATGGTGTGAGCTTGAGGTTATCAAGGCAAGGATAACCAAGTAAGATGGCTTTGGTAAGTTGGTGGCGGAACCATCGCAGTTCATGGAGGTTTATAGTAGCAAAATGCTACGGGTGCAAGGCTCGTAGTGACGGATCTAATGCTATGGACCGTGTGGCAGAGGACTAATGAGTTAGCTCGCGTTGAGGGCAAGTGGCCCATGAGCCTGAGCAATTTAGTGAACTGCATGTGATGATCAGATGTCGAAAACCTAGAGCAGCACCTTAAGAGAGTTAGTCATGTGAAATCGATAGTCTCTTGCAAGGGATAAGACATCTAGAGTAGTCCTATAGAGGAATTGCAGAACGCGGTAATGATCCGATAGATTTTTGCTAAGTAGGAAGCCTGGTAAGAATAATGGCTGCGAGCATGGTAGGGTGGTCATGCTGAGTTCGATATCGGAGGTTGGATTGGAAGATTGAAAGTCACACTACGGGGTGCGAAGCAGATTAGAGTGGGACATGAGCCATGCTGTTGGAAACTGTTATTGGGCCAGTGTAAGGGAGCAACACGGTATTGATGATTAAGTGTTGACTCTCTGAAGCACAGGGAAACATGATGGAGAACCAGTGTTGGGCCAGTGTATGGGAGTGACACGGTAGTGATGACCAGGTGTTGGCTCTCTTAAAGCACAGGGCAACACAGTGAGATTATGCAAATGGTCAGGGACTGAAGATCTGTGAGATGCACGATAGGGGTGGCGAAAGCGGTGGTCAACTCCACAACTCAGTTGCGAGTAATAAGCGAATGTTAAGGCATTATAGCGTCTCAAGATGTTTAAGAAAGAAACCCATGGAAAAGAAACGAGTCTAGCGTGGGAATAATGCTACAGTTGATGCCTACGGGTGACGAGTCTAATGCTAGGGACCACTAATACAGACGGTTAGTTCATGGGAGGGACTGCAGCCCTCTATGTGGAGTAACATGTCTGTAGTGGAGACGATTAGATACCGAAGACCTGGGGTATGCTGTAGGTTATGCCTGGGCCAGACCTAAATTTCCGTGAGGGTTGAAGTATCGTGGTAGTACCTTTTGTTGTCATGGTAGCAGAAGGTTTGTGAATCGATTAGGTGATATCTTGTGGTGTGATAACAAGATGTGTGGCGATGCTCATTGCTAAAGGATGCTAACACAGTTGTGATTAAATTTGATCGAAATGGTTATGGTAAATTGGGATGATGGACCTAGTGTGACCTTGGGATAATATGGGAAGATGGGTCGATTAATGGAGTCGGTAAGTGGCTCCAAAATGTTATGTAAGTGCCGTGAAGGGCAAGACTTACGAGTTGGAAGCTAACCATGAGGTGGGAATATTGAAGCGTGCGAATGTTTCAAATAAAGGGATCTCTAATCCTGTGATGTGAGTTATGGTAGGCTGAACGCATGGCTAAGGCATGGTTCGAAATTCGGGAAGGCTCGCAATTGCACAGTCTAGTGTTAGTCCTGATATGTCGATGTGAAAATGAGGAAGCATCCTCATGTAGCATTGAATGGATTTTCAGTTATTGACACAGGATCAGTTGCCAGGTGGTAGCACCTGATGGCAATGATGGAGCGTGAGGCTCGAGGACTGTGATGTAAAGCCTTGTTAATTTTCGTGTATGCCTTTAATATAAAGGTTTAGCAGGTCCTGGTGGTTAGACTAGGCGAATTTTGAGAAAGAGATCCAAGATTTTAAAAGATGGTTGGTCAGGGTAGAATTGTGGCGCTTGAAGGAATGTTACTCCGTAGCAAGAGTTATAGATGGTAGTATTGAAATGTGGCCTGGGTAGAACTTGAAATGTTCTCCCAAGAAAGGTTGAGCGTGGTGCAACAACACTAGATGAACTTCCTAATGCACTACAACTCTATCAAGATGGATCACCCAGGGAAAGCCAGCGTGATGGCAAGTGCCTAAGTAGGAAGATGAGTCCTACGACATTGAGTGGAAGTGTAAATTCCACAGGAATGGCAGGGGTGATTTTAAATGGATGGAGTTTATATTGAAGCGATAGTCGATTATTACAAGTGTAGTGCCTGGAGGAAGGTTGTGTTGGTTGTGAGCTGGGCGATCCAGCTAAAGCAAATTGAGTTGGTTAGTCGGAAGTTGAGGAGGAATTTAAGATGTCGCCAATGGGTGATGAGAGCTCAAAGGAAGAGCTCATGGGATGAGATTGGTTCCCATGAATGGTATGAAGTGATGAGATCACCTGATAGTTGTGAGTGATACAGCTAAGGGGATGCCTTGGTATGTGGGCCATTGATGAGAATTAACCTCGTGTCTAAGGTTAATGGTTGTGAAAGGAAATCGGCTAGTGAAGCTGTTGTGGTGATAGAGCCCATGTGGTCCCTCACCGAGTGGTGTGAGCTAGTTGTAGGCTGGTGCATGGTAAGACCTTGAAGGCTGGTGCCTGTGAAATTTCAGATGCAACGATCGTGCAGGAAAAATTCGTTGCTGTTCTGGTGTTTTCCTTGCCGAGGAGGACAAAGGGAACCATTATGCATGGTTTAAGTCAAGGGTCTATTGCGGATGGAGAGCGAACCTGATTTTGGATGGCTGAAAGTTTCGTGCCTCTAGGGTAAGAGGCTCCATTGAGAAATGGTGAGATTTAAAAAGGGTCCCACTGAAATTGAAGCTGGGCAAGTAAATTTAGCTAGTAAACCGCTACAAAAGTCGAGGTGTAACCATGATAGCTTGTTGTGGTGAGGACCAAAGGCACGAGTTATCCTACAAGTGCGATGCAATAAGTGATTCTACAGATGGTAATAAGCCAATCACTTATGCCACACACCGTGGGTGATGACGAGGGTCGATTAATGGTTCCGCGACCTTAAGCGCAATGGTAGGATCCTTGACTCGCGATAGGGTTTAATAGCCAAGGTAAGGTCTAGCATGGGGCATGATTGTGCAAGATGAATTCTGTGAAGTATTGAAGAGGGGTTGCTCAGTGAAGAGTTCCCTGGTATGGGTATGAGACCTTATTAGTGTGTGATATCGGCTAGTAAGTATCTTGTGTGCTTAATGCGAAGAACTCCTGGTTGGGAGAAGGTTGTGGCCCGAGCATGGTTAAGCTCGAGGTGAGATTATAATGGTGTGTGCATCACCAAGCTCGAGGTGAACTCGGGTAATGCACGTATGGTTGAAATGTGTAATTACCTGGCATGGTGTTAGGTATGTTAATTATGCGTAATCGTATCAATAATAAGGGTCGGCTGGTCAAGTAAAAGACCATGTATGAAATGGTCGAAGTTGGCAGGGTAGGCCAAATGGTTGGTTCCCATGAAATGCTAGCCTGGTTAGTTGTTCAGTAACGAGAGGTTGCCATGAGGATTAACTTAAGCTATGCATGCATGTGATAAATGGCAGTATGCCATGATGAATGGGTGTCAGAGTGTCTTGTGGGCACTAGAAGTGACATTGCAGTAGATGATCAGTGCTAAGACGTTGTTGGTTGGACCAGCGTAAAATCGTGGCCATGTGTGTTTGGCAGTGTAAAACGTTGCAGTGTGTGATCGGCGTAAAATCGTGGTAGACTGATCAGTGATGCAATGTTAGTAAGAGTTTGTTGGATCGATGGGAAAATGGGAAGTGGACTGCAAGCAATGCTTTGAGGCAGTGGAAGTCCATCCGGAGATGGATATTGCTCTAATAAGCATGATCAGCGACCAGAAGTGCGATTTAGCGGGAGGCCAAAGTGGTGTTCGGATGTTACAAGTCCCCAAAAGGCGGAGGACCAAAGGCCTAAGTGAAGCCTTGAGGTGGTAATGACCCGAGGTAAAGGCTAAGAAAAGGTTTGGCTACGAGATTCTCGAGCAGGGGATTCAAAAAGTAGCCAGAGAAAATAAGATTATCTTGGGTAAGAGATTAAGGCAAAGTGAATTTCGAGGTCGAAATTCTTTAAGGGGGGTGGAATGTAATACCCGGTATTACATGGTATTGAAAATAAATAATTTTTGATTATTTTGAAAGGATCTCGGGTGGTCCAGGAAGCCCAAGAGTCGGTTTTGAGAAATTAATTAATAAAATTGCCGAATTGATGGTAGAGAGTGCCCCGAGACTTGGATGTCTAGGGAAGAGGGCAAGAGATTGGTAAGCGTTTTGAGATGAGAATAATGACGCTGAAAGTAGTTCGATCGGGAATAATTTTTGGAATAATTTCGATAGAAGCCCGAATGGGTGTCAGTCCTAAATGATCATAGGGGACTTCTGGGAAGCTGAGGGGACCCTAGGGGTGGTTCAGTTTTCTGAATAAGGCAACCCTTAAGCGTTTTCAGGTTGAATAGAGGTCACGTGCAAGCGCAGGGACGAAATCGACTTTATTGAGTAAAGTCGATTACTAATTTTTAAAGAAATCAAGTCTTAGTGTGGTTTAAGGATAATTAAGCTAGGGTTGGAGGGCCCAAATGGTATTATCAAAAATCCCAAGTGTAATTCAATTTCCTTAATTGTGATTAGGGAAAATTGGAGGGATTAATAAGAAATTTTAAATATATATATGCTGATGCGTGAGTGCTGCCTCCCATTTCCAAAAATTTGACATTCAAATTACAATGAAAAAGCAGAGAGAGAGAGAGCTCGCGAGAGCCGAAGCTCAAGAGATCCAGAGAGGGAGATGGTGGCCGGTCGATGGCCAACCAGCGAGCTGCAACCAGCGGCAATAGCTGGAAGCGTCGGCCATGGAAGAGGCTGTTGCTGCGACTTAAGGGAGCGAATTGGAGCATCAAGCTTAGCCGACTATGGAGAAGTGAGATCGCAAGGAAGAGAGTGCAGGCCTGAGATTGGGAGGGAGAGAGAGCGAGAGATTGTGGGAGATGGAAGCTCGCTGGTCAAAAGTGGTAGTGCTGCTGGCTGGTTGCGGCGGCTCGGCGAAGGCAGCTATGGCAGCACGAGCAGCATGCTAGGCCGAGCTGGATCGACCACGAGGAGGCTGGTGACGGCCATAGAGATGGCTGGCAAGCTAGGTAAGGGCCAACGTGGTTGCTGGCTAGGTCGAAGGCAACCTGGGGTGGCCGAACTGTAAGCTCCCAGGGCCAACCATGGCAGACACATTGAAGCGGCAGTGCGTAGGGGGTGGCTAGGGAAGGCTACGGCGGTGCGCTGCACGGTGCTCTCCAGGATGGTCGACGATGGTGGCGTTGGCAGTAGTGGCGGCGCTGGAAGGCCAGGCGACGGTCGGCAGGTGGCGCGCGCAGGTCGACCGTATGAAAAAGAAGAAGCTGCAAAGAAGGAAGAAGAATAGGGGCTTGCAGGGAAGAAGGAGTGGAGGAAAATAAATATATAAAATATAAAAGAAAGAAAATAAAATATAAAAGAAAATCTGGAATTTAAGGAGAAAAATAGGGAAAAATCCTGAAAAATTCTAGAAAAATTGGGAAATAGTCTGGAAATTATTTCAAGACTCGGGGAGTGTGCCAGAGGTTTGAAATAAGAGAGTTGGGCATGAGATGTCCATTAGAGGGCAACGCCAATGTGGGTGATTAACTGATTTTCTCTTCCCGATTATCTGAGGTAAGTAAATTAATTCTTTTCAGAATATTTTCTTTATGTGAAGTATTGAATTGTGTGGTGTTCTTGGATTGAACCCTATGTCGAGGTTGTTTGGAAAAATTGTTGATGGATGGTTTTAATGGTGTGTGTGGCGAAGTTGAGGGCATTGGTTTAATGCCAGATATTGACAGAGTTGGGTTTGTGTGTATTTGTATCTAGGTTCGACCGGGGAGACGATGATCCTAGAAGAGCTCGTAGTTCGGGCTGGAGTTCGGGCTGAGGCAGAGTTGAGGCTTCGAGCCAGGTAAGGGATGGCCCCATGTGGAGGTGGCCTTGCAAGTTGGTAAATATGTTTGATAATGTTTTTATGAAGCATTTGCATGTAGTGGTTATCTTGTGTGATGCAAGATCTAGTGGTTAACTTGTGTGATGCAAGACCTAGTGGACCTATAGCCATATGGAGGACTAGTGTTGTGGAGGTTGATAGGTTGATGCCTCAAACCTTGGAGGGTTATGAGGATGAGTGGGCCTAGCCTCATTTGCATGCATTTGGCATACATAATCATAGTTATATTCATATTTACATGCATTGCACCCTTTCTGAGTCTTTATGACTCATGAGGTTTTACCTCATGTGTAGATGATGCGAGTCCAGATGCAAGCAGGGATGGTGCCGGGAAGCTGTTATGGCAATTAACATGGTTGCCGGTGATGTGTTGTTGTGTATTTTCACATCTGTATTTATGTAATTGAATGTAAGCGATATTGAGCACTAGAGTTATCTAGTTGTTGTAATCATAATGGTGTGATAGATGATTGTGAGTCTGCGTGATGTATATGTGGTTTTAGTGGTCGAAGCCAAGTTCGGATCGAGTAAAAATCAGAAAGGTATGTTCTCATAAATCCCCAATACTCAGCGAAGTGGTTATTATGCTAGCTTTGTGCCTGGGTCACCTCCGGCTTGCTATGGGGCGAGCTAAAGAGAGATGAAGCTCACTCAGGTTTCAGGTTTCGGTCCACTGAGTTTTCTTGATTGAGTTGAGACCGATTTCTAAGTGGAGCGAAGGGAAGGACGAAGCCTAGTTCCCACCTAGGGCGTTTCCGGTTGAAACATAGTCCAACCCTTCAGTCATGGTTTGTCGGGTGAGTAATCCGGTCGATTATTTACCGGTGACGCCCGTAAGTAGAAGCGGGTCGTTACAGGGTTTAATCTAACAAATAATTATTCTACATTAACTCCCTTAATGAAAATAATTTGGAAAGGAAATATTAATTTACATCGACTCATCTGGGGAGAAAAGCAGCCAAATGCCCATACAGGCCTTGCTTTCTATACCGCCCTCTTGCACCCAAATATCCATTTCGAGCTTACGGCACGCTCCTTGAGGCCCAAAATAATTTCTAGAAACTTCTCCCATTTTTCTTGATTTTTTTGCCTATTTTTTCCAATTTTTCAGCTTTTCTTTTTATTTTTCTTCTCCTTTCTATTTTTCTCTTCTTCTTCTTCTCTGGCTTCTCCCGTGCGCGACCTTCTTCTCCATGCGACCAGCACCTGCACTCAGCCATGGCTGCCAGCCACCCTTGCTTCGCCTCCACTGACTGACATTGCTGTGCTAACCGCCTTTGCTGGTCGCCACCATCAGGAGCACCAACGGCTACGGCTGCTGCTCCCAGCTCTGCGTACTCCTGCCGCAGCCACCATGGCTGCCGACGCTCCAAGCTCATTGTGACCATTGCCGGTCGCTTCCCACGCCACTATTGTTCCGATTAGCTTCCATAGCCGACCAAGCTTGCTGCTTAGCGCCGCTGCCTCTGGCCGCAGCAATGGCCGACACTTCCAGCCACTGCCGCTGCCAGCGTCCGCCGATGTTGCTGGTCGGCCATCGGCCGGCCACCATCTCCCTCACTCGATCTCTCCCATTCTCTCAATCTCTCTCGCTCGACTCTTGCTCTCTCCTTGGTTTGCTTCCTCTCGGCCATTTCAAAAATGGCAGAGGCATACACTAGGAAGCTTTAATGAAGCTTCCCCAAACACACACACGCTTATATACTTATATATATATATATATATATTTTATATTAATCTCCCAATTCAAAATTAATTCCACTTAAGGAATTTAAATTACACTTGAGGATTTTTATAAATAGCACTCGAACCCTCTGATGCCTTAATTAATTACTCTTAAGCCACTTAAAATCTCGATTTTTCAAAATTAATAATTGACTTTTTACTCGAAAATGTCGATTTCATCCTTGCGCCTGTACGAGACTTCTATTCTACCCGAAAGCGCTTCAGGGTTGCCTTACTCAAAAAACTGAACCACCCCTAACGTCCCCTCAACTTCCAGGACGTCCCCTGCAACCATTCGGGACTGGGACCCATTCGGGCTTATACCGAAATTATTTCAAAAATTATTCTCGGTCGGATTGCTTCGAGCGTCATTATCCTCATCTTGAGATGCTCACTAATCTCTTGCCCTCTTCATTGGACATCTAAGTCCCGAGACACTCCCTGCCACCAATTCAGCAATTTTATTAATTAATTTCTTGAAACCAACTCTTGGGCTTCCCGAACCACCCGGGATCTTTTCAAAATAATAAAAAATTATTTATTTTCAATACTGTAACACCCGGTGTTATCGGTGTTAAAAGAATGAGAAAGAAAGTGAGAAAATTCCAAAAATTCCCTTGAGAAGGTGTTGGATCCTTGAGATTGAGGGTGCCCTATGAGAAGGGTATTTTGGTAATTTGGATAGTGAAATCCAATAAAAAGGGTATTTTGATAAATTGGAAATAATTCCTATATGGAATTAGGTGTGTAAGTGAATTAAATCCCAATATTTATTTATGTGGAGATAAAGGATTAATAATTCATGAAATGAGAATTTTGGTAAATTGGAGTGATTCTATAAAGCAATTTAATTATGAAAAATAGGGAAATGGTGGATATTAAATTATGTGAGAAAATAAGTAGTTTTCCCTAAATTTGGTGAATAAATGTGGGGATGCCTCATGGATGGTTGAGATGGAATCTTAGAAGCCAAGTATGGTGTCTTAGAGTGATACATGGCATTATGTGGTTCAAGATAAATTGAGAGATTTAAATAAATACAAAATAAAGGATAAGTAGTCTTTCAAGCATTTAATGAGAGGCATAATGATGTTTGATTAAAAGAAAATCCAAAAAAAAATTAAATTAGTCACCCCTTTAATGTTTGAAAAATATGGGATTTGTTTAAAGGGGAAAGGAAATGAATTATGTTATTCTTGATGTGTGAAAATGGTCTCCATTTATTAAATGTTGAGAAATTAATAAATCCAATGGATGGGATTAATCCTTTAGTGGGATTTGTGATCCAATGGTGATTATTTATTCTTGGATCATGGCATGGATGGCCAATGTAAACATTTATGTATTTGTGGGAAGGCACATATCGATATATGTGGGTGTGCATATGTGCAAATATTTTGGAAGAAATGAGAGATTAAAATAATTTAAAAAGGAAATTATAAATGTCTCTCAAAACATTTATGAAGGCCATCATGATGTTGGGGAAAAAGATAAATGGAAAAGAAAGTAAAATGGTCACCATTAATGCTTGAAAATATGGTAATTTATATAAATGAAAAATGAGGGAATTATGTCTCTCAAAGTGATGGATCAAATTAGTCCAATTTAAATAATTGGAAATTGGAAAAGAATTCAAGGTATGAGATTGGGTCTTGAAATTTGAAGGGTGATCCAATGGTTGTGGATGAAAGCTTGTGGTTGACATGGATTGCCAACTCCTTAAGAGTGTGCTTTCTATTAAAGGTGAAGATTCAATCTTTTAAATTGGATGGATGAGATTAAAGCCTCCAAAGCACATGGATTGTGCTTGTTATGGAAGGCTAGGATTTGCTCTCCAAAAGAGAAAATAATGGAGGGTGGAGATGAAGTCTTGCATTTAAAATATCAAGACTAGGAAATTAATCCCAAAAAGAAAAAAAAGGAAAGGGAAGAAGTATATAAGGGGAAAGAGAGCTTTATGCTCAAATTTTTCCCATTTCAAGAGAGTAAAGGTTGAAATCTTCCCATGGAAAGAAAGAGAGAAGAAGAGATGAGAGGAAAGGAAGAAGAAGAAGAGAAAGAAATCAAGGTAAGTGCATACCTCTTTTCTTTATTAAGTGTGCTTGTATGCAAAGTAGTGAGTTCTTGTTTAAATGCCATTTTAGGTGGGAGAAAATGGTGTTGGAAGCTCTCTTGAAATAAAGATAGGGAGGTTCAAGAATAAGGTAAGGGATGGCCCCATGTGGAGGTGGCCTTGCATTGCATTGTAAGTAGGTTGCATAAACTTTTATGTATCTCTTTGCATGCTTTATTGTTCATGAGACCTATGGCCATGGGGGTGAGAAAGAAATGGTAAGTTGATGCCTCAAACCATGTTGGGTTGTGAGGATGGAATGACCTAACCATGCTTGCATGCATTTGCCATTACATAGACTTGGTATGCTTGTATTTACTTTGCATATGCACCCTTACTGAGCTTTTGAGCTCATGAGGTTTTATCCTCCCCTTGTAGGTTATTCTTATGTCAAAAGAAGAAAAGGGAATGTGTTGCAAGCTTGTGGGTGGAAGCTCTTGGTGTTTATTTATTTATGTTGTAAATTTATGGCTAATGGAAGCCTATGTTGTTGTGTATGATTTATGAGATGTAAATTTTATTGGGTTGGTAATGGCTTATTAAAGCCTAAGACTATGGGTGTATGCTCTTTGAAGTGTTTGATGTATGTTGTGGAAGCATCAAGAGATTGGTTCAAGCCTTAATTTTGGAGAAATAAAGGCAAAATTTGGATGAAAGTGAAGTATTTTGTTAATTTATTTTTTTGGAAAATGGGGGTTTTAAAAGCCCAAAGAAAAAGAAAAAAAAAAAGAAAAGAAGTGTGGAAGGCAACTGGAGCAATAGAGGGCTGCCAGCCAGCAGCAGGCCGCAGGGCGGGCGCGCGCGCGCGCGGGGGCAGGCGGCCGCGCCTGCGGGCGGGCTCACTCGAGTGGCCAGGCGCGCGGGCGGGTGCGCGGCTGCACGATTGCGAGCGGCATACGCGGCCAGCGGGGCCCTGCTCGGGCCCCGCCGGACAATTTTTTTTAAAAATTGGAAAAATTTGAGAATTTTGGGGCATTTCTTAATTGAATTTGGGCCCCGGAGGTGTAATACCCCATTTCGGCGTAAGGTTGTCACGTCATTTAAGTAAGGTTTAAATATCGAAAATTAAGCTTGATTGCAAAATAAATCGTCGAATCGACTAGAGGGAGTACCCCGGAGTGTAATTGGCTAAAGAAAATGGCATGGTCGCGATGAGCGTTCCGAGACAGGATTTATGAAAGTAAAAGAAATCAGAATTGAGACGATTTTCGGTAAAGCTAAAATGCAGCTTCGGATCGGGCTGAAATACCAAATTATCGCATGGGACGTCCGGGAATTCAACGGAACCCTAGGGAGGCTCCGATTTTGCGTGACGATCAACCCTTAGGCGATTTCAGGACGAATCAATGGCCCGGTAAGGACCCGAGGGCGAAATCATCCTTGTTAAGCAAATTTGAAGTAATTAATTTGGGTTTTAAGCATCGTTATGCAAATTAATTTAAGCGTTAGGGGTGTAATTGCAATTTAAGATATTTCCCAAGTGTATCAAGGATAAAATAAGGGATTAAATGTGTATTTACCTATAATTATATTAGAGTAACTTATATAATATATATGTATATGTATGGTGTGTTATGTGCGTGTGAAGCAGGGGGAAGCACCAAATCGTTGTCTCTGCGCATGGGGGAGGCAATTTTCTCATTTTTCTATAGCATGTTTGGTGGTCTTCAAGCGTGAGCGTTGGGTTGAGAGAATTGCAGAGAAGTTGAGAGGAATGTCGGGAGAGGGAAGAGTGGCGCCAAGCTGCTTGGGCTATAAAAAGAAGAAGAAATGGAGAGTTGCAGGGAGAGAAGTGATGGCCAATTTCGGCCATGGCCGCAAGTTGGCCAAGAGGAAGTGAGGCCGAGGGAGAGCAAGATCGAGGGAGAGAGAGCAAGATCGAGAGATCAGGGAGAGAGCCGGGAAGCCATGGAAGGAAGAAACCGTAGCAGCAAGCTCGGCTATGGCAGCTCGGGCCGAGAACGAACGAAGCTCCAACAAGCGCGAGGCAGCGCGCTACAAGCTCAGGCGGCGGGAGGAGGTGCATTCGAGCGATGGTGATGGAGAAGCGAGGGTAAGGGCGACATTGGCAGCGGCTCGCAGTGGCAGCACTGGTTCGCTTGGTGCCAGGCGGAGGTGGCGGCGGCTTGGGCATGGTAGTTGCAGGCTGTCCGTGAAGAAGAAGCCGCAAGGAAGAAGAAGAAGAAGAAGAAGAAGAAGAAGAAAAGAGAAAAGAAAATAAAGAAGAAAGAAGAAAAGGATGAAGCAGAAGAGTTGCAGGAGAGGAGCAGCGTGGAGAAGAAGATGAATAGTAGAAGGAGAAGAAAAAAATAAATAAATAAATAAGAAAAGAAAAGAAAAGAGAAAAAGGAAAGAAAAATGGGAAAAAATATGAGGAAACTTTAGAAAAATCCCAAAAAAATAGGAAATGAAGATGTATTACTATTCCGGAGATTTTGACTAGAAGAAAATAGTTCGGGCATGCGTTTCGAGGCAGTGCACGAAAATCGAGGCAACGCGCAAAAATTAAGATGTCGCACAAAAATCGAGGTAAATGCACGAGAAGCAGAGTAATGTGCAAGAATCAAGGTAGTGAGCGATAATCGAGGATTTGTGCGGTAATCGAGGTCAATCATGCCTTTCAAGGTTAGGGCACGCATACCGAGGCAACCCGAGAGGCTAAGTTAAGGTAAATAGAATTCCTTAGAAATTTCAGTAAATTAGGAAAATGATTTTAAGAATTGCTATTGAGAAATATTTGAAGAAATAATTGAGTAATAATTAGTTTGAACTATTAAGGAATTATTGAGGAAAATAGGAAGAAATAAAGGAAAAGTCATGAGAAAATTATGAGGAATAGATTATTGATGTTATTGAATGAATATGATGGCCAGGGTATGTTGAGGATTCAAATTGATTATGTTAGAAGCCTGGCACGTGAATCGAGATGTTATGAGAATTCGTATGAGGTAAGTTGTACTTCCCAAATTGGTTTTAGTTTACGAAAAAAATGTTTGATGTGTAAGTGGTACTTACCAAAATGCTTTTGGATTTTATGAAAATGCTTCGTATGAAAGGGGTTTAACCCAAACCTTATTTTATGAAAATAATTTATCATGTTGCCATGTCTTGATGTGATTATGTCATGTAAATTGCATTTACATGTATTGGTGTTGAAATGTCCATACATTCACGATGATATTACTGATCATGCATTGCATAAAGGGCTTGGGATTATGAACTGGCACTGCTGCTCTACCAAGGGTGTGAAGGACCATCCACGAGGATCAAAGCATGCGACGGAAGCGATTTAAGCATAACAACTATCCTCGTAGTGATAAGAATCTAGAAGACTTACTTTTTCTACGGATTACCGGACAGAATGGAGCGACAGGAGGAGGCGGGGCGACAGCTTCTTCACGTGGTGAAGACGACGGCTGTCCTGCAATCCTTCGGCTCCTTCGCATCAGATCTCTTGATCTTCCAAGGTATGACTCAAACTCGTGGCCTCTCTTTGGTGAAGAAGAGAAAATCAAAAATTAGGTTAAAAACAACTAGAGAGAGAATATTTATAGGGAGAACCCTAGGGCTAAAACCCTAGTGGGCCAAACCCTAGTGGGCTAAGTCCATTTAATTAATTCTCTAATTGGGTTAGCCCAATTAATTAATTAAAAGCCAATGAACTATTAAATAATTCTCTCTCAATGTAATTCACCCAACAAGCCAAAATGTATTAAATAATACATGAGTTACATCGAGCTACCCTGGGGACTAAAAGACAAATTATTCATGGCTACTAAAATGACCAAAATATCTCTGCTACCCAGTAGCTATATTTTGTCATTCTAAGTGTTCCAACTATCACCATATGGTAACACTGACCCCACGAATAATTTTGGATGTGCGATGTCTTTGACCTACTAGTGTAATGACGAAAATACCCCTCTGCGTAACATCCATCATTTAGAAAGGAATAATGCACTAACACCTCTCTAAATGATTTCTACCATCCTTAGATCACTAGTCCAATAATCCGTGACTACTCGAATGTACTTGCTTATCACTGGGAGCTACCCAGAAGCACAGACTCTTAAGTCACGTTCCTAGGGCCCTGGATTATTTGATTATTCTTGGACAATCACAAGGGGGTGAATCACAGAAACCATCTTGTATTAGTCTGTCTTAGCTAATTAGAAACCATACTCCCAACTCACAAGGTTATTGATCTTTGACAAACCTCACCTACAGTGAATCTAAGAATATAGCTCTAGGTTCACTAGACCACCAACTAATACTCAAGTATTAGAGTACTCGTCCACGTAGTAGCAGTGATAGACTAGCTCCATGATAATTAGTACTTTGTCATTAGCTTCTATCACAGGTCCACTCTACGCATTCCAAATGCGCTTGTACAATTAGAGTAAATGGACTGTTTACTGGCTAAGGCAAGCCATCCTCCATTAGGATCTATTGCACAATGATCTTATCATGATAGAATGCCCAGTTCTATCAAAAGATCAAGAGTAATATTTTTCTTGCTTATTAAGTACCCATGATTCATGCCTAACTGTGAAGAACGACCCATCACATGAATCACTTACTTAATAGCATGGACACTTTTCCAACAATTAAATGCAAATGATATATGTGCCATGAACTGACTAAAAGAAAACATCATTACCATAAATTAAATAAAACGTGTCTTTAGGGCATACATTTCCAACAGTGTGCACCCATACACATCGGTCCAGGAAAGGGACTATAAAAATGGGGAGCAGCAGTTGGGTGCGGTTGATTCAAGTCGAAAATAATGATAACATTTTTCATTTTGCATACATGCACGAAAATGATTTTTGTACTACTTACTTAGATGTTTCATCATCTAATTGGGCTTTGCCCCTGGAATATTCAAACGTTCCAGATGGAGATTGTAGCAGGTACGAGGATGAATGAGGCATGAAATTGCACTTTCCAAGTGCACAATAAAATGAATGATGAACGAATGATGAGATGAATGATGTAATATAACCCATGTGTTTAAGTCCTGCTACTTTGAAATCTGAACGATTTGGAAGTCCATGATGTAAGGTATGATTGATGATTGACGTTAAGGATCGATGATGTAACCTTTGGGTTAATGATGACGATGTATAACCCTATTTAGGGTTCATGTTAGTAAGAACGCATGTTATGTGTTAATGTTAAGTTGAGAACGTATGTTATGTTTCAAGTCATGTTGAGGATTAAGTTCTAGAGACGATGATGTAAAGATTTGAATTATGATTTATGTTAAAGTAAGATGGCAGGTTCGATTCTAGCTTCCGCAATTGAGGTATGTATACAATGATGATTCTCTCTTTAGAGATTAAATTAATACAGGGAAATTCTGGAACTTTTGAGGAATTATGGGATTTAGTATGAGTTTGAAAGGAAAAAAAAATTATCATCTCGAAATTGTCCCAAGAAATAACGCGCCCGAGAAAGTGGGGCGTTACAGTTGGTATCAGAGCTTAACTCTCCTTGGAGACGTAGGAAAGGTTCGATTAGGAAATGAGAAACCTATGATGTTTCGGTTAATGTTTTTGGAGAGTAGAATTTGAAAATTTTGAGGTTGATTTTGTTGATGGATAGTGAGACAAGGTGAGATAGGAAATGAGGTAAAGTTGTCTCGAGGAAGGAAGTGATAGGAATTTGAGGATTTATTTGTGAGTTCGAGGTTAGTAGTCAAAATGATTACGATGAAGGATAAGGTAACTGACAGTTATTAAGAATGGTCTAATCATGATGATTCGTAGAATGAAGTTCTTACTTAGAGATTCGGGAATAGTCGATTGAAGTCTTAGAAGTTTTGATTTGAGGATATTGACCTTGTTAAGAGATAGAACAGTTGGTCGAATGATCTAGCTATGAAAGTTAGGGTCCAATGATTTGAGTCGAATGTAAGGTTGATTAGGTAATCATGATTATGGATTCGAGAGATTTAGAGATTGTTGATTCGAGGTCAGTAGTCGAAATCATTACGATGAATGATAAGATAACTAGTAGTTATCGAGAATGATTAAGTCAAGAATGATTAAGTCTGAGATGGCATAGCTTAGCTATTGAGTTAGGATTAAATGAAAAGTAATTTCGAGGACCATTTAGTGTCTTATAAGTAAAATGTGTAAGATCAGGGATCCAATGGATTGGGTCAAGCGAGAGACCAAAAAGGGTCAAGTGATGGCGTGTGAGTTACGCTAGTCGATGAGGCGACAGCAGTGCCTCCAATATGACTCGCAGAGACGGGACAAAGAACCCTAACAGTGTGTGGGGTCCAAGTTCCAATGGTTTAGGGTATGAGGTGTGCCACTAGCTAGTTGAAAGAGGCTGAAAGCCTTGGGAATCAACCCAAAATGAGATGGATTGAGTATGAACTGTATGTCCTGTGTAAGAAATTGCATTTGGATTCGTGGTCATCTTGGAAGTTGGTGACACGACGTACATTAGGAGGCTCGAGGGGTAAAGTACCTCGATATCTAATATGGTACTGGGATCATGAGATGGTCGTGTTTTGGGTGGCACAAAGGAAAAGCTACCTAGCATGTGAAATGGACAAGGAAGATGCAAGTTCGTGAGTCGTTTAGGCATTAGCTATAGGATCGGGTGGATGGTAACAGCTGGTGTGCTGGCTAACTGTAAGAGTAGTGCTTAGAAATAATTAATTTAATGATCGCGTGTCGATAGTTGGCTGGATCTAAAGATCGAAGTGCAAGAGTCAGTGGATTCTCGGTAAACGAGATTTCGGGTAGCAAAGCATGGCTAGTTCAAGGCCTTGACGAAGAGTTGTGAGGTGGCAATCTCAGTTTGAGAAGGAGATCGGGTACCTAAAGGGCAAGAGTTGCTTGATAGGTCGTAGCAACATAAAAGGAATGATAAGGAGACCTAGTCAACAAAGGTGGTGACTACGATTCAATATGCTAAGTGAGTTTGGGATTCAGAAGCCTGTAAGAAGGGACTCGTGAAGGAGTTGTGCCTTGTGCATGGCATGGGAGCCTAAATTGTTATTCGAGGTTCAAGGTATCATTCGGTAAAGAGTCATTGGAAGTTTTGAGATTCAGTTATTTATAGAAAAATGATTTGAACCAAGTACCGTGATCTAAATAGATATCTTCAAAAATGGATCGATTTGGGATTTTCGAGGAAATTCCCTAAAGATTGAGAATCTAAGGATTCGTGATGAGGCTTTAAAGATTTTAAGAAAAGATCTAGAAGGTCTTTGGGGTAAAAATCGATAAGGAAATAGAGATTGAATCTCTTAAGTTGTGAAAGATGCGATTCAATAAGGATTGGAGTATCATGGGTGATGTAAGTACCTACCTGCTCGAGCTGGTAGTGTAACTATAGAGTGTTGTCTCGATAGCTGTGAGTATTTTGATGTACGTGATTGAGAAAAATTAGGTAATGGCAAATGTGTCAGGATATCAGGTTGCAGTAGGAGAAGCTGTAGGCCTAAGTCGATTAGAGATCTAGGATTTTTTATTATGGAGAATGAAACTCTTGTTGGGCTAAACGGTTAGTCTAGATAGCCCTAGTGGAAAAATCGGGGAATATGTAACTAGACGATCACTAATTGATGTCGACAAGTTGTGAGTATAAGGAGCCTGTGGATATGTGGTCCAGGCGCATGCAGTCAATGAAAGCTATGAGAAAGTTGAGGTGACAAGAGAAACGCTAAGATGTATTCCCGAAAAATTTATTGGGATGTTTCTTAATAAAGAGTTTGAATTTTTCCATTGATAGCTTGAGATTATTAGGTGATGAGCTATGTGTGGCTCGATCGAGGATGATTATCAAGTCATGGATAAAGGTTAGAATGTTCTAGCTGCTAAATTAGGATTGGAAAATAAGAAGTCTGGTCGTGTATTGGCCATAGCAATGATAAGCTCAGTCATAGTTCATGTAATGATGATTGAGGAGTAAACTAGACCCTTGAAGAAATTTTAAGGTCATATGTGGCGTTAGATGAGGGAGTAATGGATTTTCATTGTAACGCTTGAGGTTGAATAAACATTTAAGGACGTGAGATTTTGTTTAGGTAATAACGACGTCACAGATTGTTTGGACTAAGAGGCTAGAATGGTACGAGTAAAGAAATAACACTATTGCCTAGACGATTAGACATTAGAGTCGAGGAGTAAGTCTAGAGATTGAGTGCTAGCAAGTGAATTGTGCTACGATTGACTGGAAGTCAAAAGAACATATGGTCAAATGTGAGGAAAAAGAAATTAGATGATTTCTGTATGATAAAATATGATTGGCATGAGATGGTGCCTTAAGGATCGAGCGTGATTAGAGTTGATTGACATTAAATGTTATTATTTGAGGATTAGTTTAAGCAGATTTGAGGATCAAATAATTAATTTGATGATATAAAATGTTGATTGAGGATCACTTCGAAAAGAGCGAGGATTTATTTAAATTATGGGTATATGGAAAAATAGGTATAGTTTGGAAACTAAGTATCAAATGAGAAAGCAATGCAAGGATATTAGTATTACTAGATTTGGAAGACATTATTAGATTTCGATTAATGTAAAGGTTAGATTGATGTGAAAAGTTAGATTGCTAAAGGAAGATTTGGAGACAGATAGAATCTACTAATAAAGATTTTTTGATGAGATAATTATACGACGTGATTAGAAGATAATAGTGGTCAATTGACAGAAACTTGAGGTTATATTAAGTGATGACTTAAGGTGAGGCATAGTTAGTTTCGAGGACAAAAATTATTCGAGGATATGTGGTAGCCAAGGTAATAGGACCATTGACTTGTTGTGGCAGTTTGGAAGTCTATGAAACAACCTAGTGATGATAAGATATGTGTTGCTTGAGGATCAAGGGTACATGAAATAGTTTGATGGCATAAAAAAAATATATATATATTTCCTTGAGGATTTTTTTGATAGAAGTCAAGATGTTTTAAAGATCGAGGACTTTTGTGTTAAGATTGGGAAAATATCAAAGCATGATCGATAAGTTCAAAGAGAAAGGACGTCGTGAGAAATCGGCATTAGATAAGTGTCATGTATAAGGATATAGATTAGATGATTAAACAAATTAAAGATTGAGGATATGGATATGAGAGCCGTGAGCTTAATATGGTGATGTGTTTGTCTAGGGATTAATGAGCAAAGTTAGCCAAGAGTTCTAATTTTAAATTCGAGATGGCATTCTAAAGTTTAGGATAGGATATGCGTGCTAGAGATCTTGTGATTAAGAGATAGTTATAGATGGTACAATTTTTTCTAGAAATGAGAGCATTAGCATGATTAATCGAGGTAAATGCACGAGAAGCGGAGTAATATGCAAGAATCAAGGTAGTGAGCGATAATCGAGGATTTGTGCGGTAATCGAGGTCAATCATGCCTTTCAAGGTTAGGACACGCACACCGAGGTAGTCCGGGATGCTAAGTTAAGGTAAACAGAATTCCTTAGAAATTCCAGTAAATTAGGAAAATGATTTTAAGAATTGCTATTGAGAAATATTTGAAGAAATAATTGAGTAATAATTAGTTTGAACTATTAAGGAATTATTGAGGAAAATAGGAAGAAATAAAGGAAAAGTCATGAGAAAATTATGAGGAATAGATTATTGATGTTATTGAATGAATATGATGGTCAGGGTATGTTGAGGATTCAAATTGATTATGTTAGAAGCCTGACATGTGAATCGAGATGTTATGAGAATGCGTATAAGGTAAGTTGTACTTCCCAAATTGGTTTTAGTTTACGAAAAAAATGTTTGATGTGTAAGTGGTACTTACCAAAATGCTTTTGGATTTTATGAAAATGCTTCGTATGAAAGGGGTTTAACCCAAACCTTATTTTATGAAAATAATTTATCATGTTGCCATGTCTTGATGTGATTATGTCATGTAGATTTCATTTACACGTATTGATGTTGAAATGTGCATACATTCACAATGATATTATTGATCATGCATTGCATAAAGGGCTTCTCCATGCAGAACCACCAGATCTTCTTGCCAAAACCGCAGCCGCCAACTGTTCGAAGAAACCCTAGGTCGCTCCTTCAGCCGCCGCAAGCTCCATGGACAATCCCAAAAATCTGCAATGCTGATTTCTTGTGATGGACGACTCAAGCCCTTGGCTGAAACCAGATCTGGCCGATTCTTCCATCACATTCAGCCTTTGCAATCGATGGCTACTGGTTTTCTGAAAAACACTGCAAGAATGGCCGATTTATGCAATCTGGTTTTGCAAAATAAACGCTGCCCGATCCGGCCAAAACTGCAAACCCTTTTCCGCAATAAAACAGGCCGCCATCTCGATTCTGCAATCTGGAAATTTTCGTTTGCATCTATTCCGCCTTGTCCTTCTTTGATCGATCATTACATAAGCATAAAATAAAACCGATCAAAACAACCATCAAAACTGGTTGTACATCCGCCTATACCCCAACCGCGAGGTTTACATCGAATCTATTTGAAAAAACACAAACGATTACAACATCCTATACCTCCACTCATGAGGTTTACAAGGCATCTAAAACCATTCTTGGAGGGATCCATAAACACAAACAAAAATAGCATTTAATCAATAAAAGGAACCATCTTTTTTCCGATTTTTAATCCTAGGCATGCTCCTAGATTCAAACCAACAAAACCGTGGCTCTGATACCACTTGAAGGACCGTCTACGAGGATCAAAGCATGCAACGAAAGCGATTTTAATATCAAATCGATCCTCGTATAGATAAGAATCTAGAAGACTTACTTTTCTTTCGGATTACCAGTCGGAATGGAGCGACAGAAGGAGGAGGCGCGACGGCTTCTTCGCGTGGTGGAGATGACGGCTGTCCTGCGATTCGTCGGCTCATTCGCATTAGATCTCTTGATCTTCCAAGGTATGACTCTAAAACTCGTGGCCTCTCTTGGTGACGAAGAGGAAAAACGACTTAGGTGAAAAAATCAACAAAAGAGAGAATATATATAGGGAGAACCCTAGGGTTAAAACCCTAGTGGGCCAAACCCTAGTGGGCCAAGTCCAATTAATTAATTTTCTAATTGGGTTAGCCCAATTAATTAATTAAAACCAATGAACTTATTATTTTATTCTAGCCCAATGGACCATTCTGAATAAGATAATTCTCTCTCATGTAATTCACCCAATAGGCCAAATGTATTAAATAATACATGAGTTACATCGAGCTACCTTGGGGACCAAAAGATAAATTATTCATGGCTGCTAAAATGACCAAAATATCCCTGCTACCCAGTAGCTATATTTTGTCATTCTAAGTGTTCCAACTATCACCATATGGAAACACTGACCCCATGAATAATTTTGCATGTGCGATGTCTTTGACCTACTAGTGTAATGACGAAAATACCCCTCTGTGTAGCACCCATCATTTAGAAAGGAATAATGTACTAACACCTCTCTAAATGATTTCTACCATCCTTAGATCACTAGTCCAATAATCCGTGACTACTCGAATGTACTTGCTTATCACTGGGAGCTACCCAGAAGCACACACTCTTAAGTCACATTCCTAGGGCCCTGGATTATTTGATTATTCTTGGACAATCACAAGGGGGTGAATCACAGAAACCATCTTGTATTAGTCTGTCTTAGCTAATTAGAAACCATACTCCCAACTCACAAGGTTATTGATCTTTGACAGACCTCACCTACAGCGAATCTAAGAATATAGCTCTAGGTTCACTAGACCACCAACTAATACTCAAGTATTAGAGTACTCGTCCACGTAGTAGCAGTGATAGACTAGCTCCATGATAATTATTACTTTGTCATTAGCTTCTATCACAGGTCCACTCTACGCATTCCAAATGCGCTTGTACAATTAGAGTAAACGGACTGTTTACTGGCTAAGGCAAGCCATCCTCCATTAGGATCTATTGCACAATGATCTTATCATGATAGAATGCCCAGTTCTATCAAAAGATCAAGAGTAATATTTTTCTTGCTTATTAAGTACCCATGATTCATGCCTAACTGTGAAGAACGACCCATCATATGAATCACTTACTTAATAGCATGGACACTTTTCCAACAATTAAATGCAAAAGATATATGTGCAATAAACTGACTAAAAAGAAACATCATTACCATAAATTAAATAAAAAGTGTCTTTAGGGCATACATTTCCAACATTCGTGTCCCCACACAAGCCTCAACACTTCAATCTCAAGAAGTTCCCATCCTTAACACATACCATACACTCAAATTCCAATATTCATGTTTTCCTGACACCGACACCCACACTTGGGTTTCCAATTCCTCTTTACCCTGACCCATATACCTCTTACGGGTATATCCGAGCATACCATTCAAATCATTGTGGGTCTCGACGCCTTGACCCAAACCCTAGGGTCCTTGGACCACATGTCCCTACTTTCGAGGCCATCAAATCAATCTCACATCACAATCTCGAGACCACAAACTAAATGTTCTCGACCTCAATTCAGCAATTACGACATTCCAACTTACATCCAAATCATGCAAGAAATCCTCAATTTCAAACCCTGGAAATTGCTCACATCAATCCCTTACTAACCATATATAACATTCCAGCACGCTAGCCTTCCTCACTTATATAGCTAGCCATGCTCTGATACCAAACTATAACACCCCACTCCCATTTACGGGCGCCACCGGTAAATAATCGATCAGATTACTCACTTGAAGAACCACAACTAAAGGGTTGGACTATGTTTCAACAGGAAACGCCCTAGGTGGGAACTAGGCTTCGTCCTTCCCTTCGCTCCACTCAAGAATCGGTCCCAACTCAAACAAGAAAACTCAATCGACCAAGACCCGAAACCCGAGTGAGCTTCACCTTTCTTCAGCTCGCCTCATAGGAAGCCAAAGGTGACCCAGGCACAAAGCTAGCATAACAAACACTTCGCTGAGTATTTGGGGTTTATGAGAACATACCTCGCTGATCTTTACTCGGTCTGAGTTTGGCTTCAACAACTCAAGCCACATATAAATCACGCAAACTCACAATCATCTATCACACTGATGATTACAATAATTAGATACATCTATACTCAACAACACATACATTTACTCACAAGGGTTTACATACACAACACCACATGGCTACATACAAGAGATAATAAAATACACAACTCGGGCAACACCGCTAGTTGCCACAACAGCCTCTTGGCACCATCCCTACTTGCATCTGGACTTGGAACATCTACACATGAGGTGAAACCTCATGAGTCATAAAGACTCAGTAAGGGTGCAATGCATGTAAATATGAATATAACCATGTTTATTTATGCCAAATGCATGCGAATGAGGCTAGGCCCACTCATCCTCACAGCCCTCCAAGGTTTGAGGTATCAACCTATCAACCTTCACAACACTAGTCCTTCATACGGCCATAGGTCCACTAGGTCTCTTGCATCACACAAGTTAACCACTAGATCTTGCATCACACAAGATAACCAATACATTCAAATGTTTCATAAAAACATTATCAAACATATTTACCAACTTGCAAGGCCACCTCCACATGGGGCTATCCCTTACCTGGCTCGAAGCCTCATTTCTGCCTCGGCATGAACTCTAGCCCGAACTCCGAGCTCTTCTAGGATCACCGCCTTCCCGGTCGAACCTAGAGGCAAAAACACAAAACCCCCACAATATTAAACAGTAACCAACGCTTTCGCTTTTGCTTACACCGTAAAATCACCCATCAACACTATCTCCAAACAACACCAACCACGACATACATCAGCCGTCAATAATTTCCAAACACCCCGACATAAGGTTTAATCCAATAAATAACTATTATACATTAACTCGCTTAATGCAAATAATTTAGAAAGGAAATATTAATTTACCTCGACTCATCTGAGGAGAAAAGTAGCCAAATGCCCATACCGGCCTTGCTATCTATACCGCCCTCTTGTGCCCAAATCTCCATTTCGAGCTTATGGCACGCTCCTTGAGCCCCAAAATAATTTCTAGAAACTTCTCCAATTTTTTTGAATTTTTTAGCTATTTTTCCCATTTTTTCAGCTTTTCTTTTTATTTTTCTTTTCCTTTCTATTTTTCTCTTCTTCTTCTCTAGCTTCTCCCGCGCACGACCTTCTTCTCCACGCGACCAGGACCTGCGCGCAGCCAGGGCTACCAGCCACCCCTGCTTTGCCTCCTCCGACTGACGCCATTGTGCGTGCTGCCTTCGCCGGTCGCCACGATCACAAGCGCCAACGGCTGCGGCTGTTGCTCCCAGCTCCGCGCGCTGCTACCGCAGCCGCCATGGCTGCTGACGCCTCCAAGCTCATCGTGACCACTGTCGGTCGCTTCCCACGCCGCTGTTGCTCCGATCAGCTTCCATAGCTGGCTAAGCTTGCTGCTTAGCGCTGCTGCCTCTAGCCACAGCAACGGCCTCTACCATGGCCGACGCTTCCAGCCACTACCGCTGCCCACATCCGTCACTGTCACTGGTCGGCCATCAGTCGGCCACCATCTCCCTCACTCGATCTCTCCCATTCTCTCAATCTCTCTCGCTCGACTCTCGCTCTCTCCCTGGTTTGCTTCCTCTCGGCCATTTCAAAAATGGTAGAGGTGTACACTAGGAAGCTTCCCCAAACACACACATGCTTATATACTTATATATATATATTTTATATTAATCCCCCAATTTCAAATTAATTCCAATTAAAGAATTTTAATTACACTTGAGGATTTTTATAAATAGCACTCGAACCCTCTGATGCCTTAAATAATTACTCATAAGTCACTTAAAATCTCGATTTTTCAAAATTAATAATTGACTTTTTACTCGAAAATGTCGATTTCATCCTTGTGCCTGCATGGGACTTCTATTCGACCCGAAACCGCTTCAGGGTTGCCTTACTCAGAAAACTGAACCACCCCTAGGGTCCCCTTAACTTCTAGGATGTCCCCTGCAACCATTCGGGACTGGGACTCATTCGGGCTTATACCGAAATTATTTCAAAAATTATTCTCGGTCGGACTGCTTCCAGCGTCATTATCCTCATCTCGAGACGCTCACCAATCTCTTGCCCTCTTCGCTAGACATATAAGTTCTTTGGCACTCCCTGCCACCAATTCGGTAATTTTATTAATTAATTTCTCGAAATCAACTATTGGGCTTCCCGAATCACCCGGGATCTTTTCAAAATAATCAAAAATTATTTATTTTCAATACCATGTAATATCAGGTATTACATGAGTCTAATATGTAAACCTTAGTAGTAATATGATCCTAAAATAATCATAACCAATTAGTAAAATTGAAACATATTCTTGGCTTTGCCATTCTTGTGGATTATCAATCCAACAATTCCAAACATCCTTGTCTTAAGCATATACAAGGGTTTTATGGCCTAGGGATTTAATTAAATCACCAAAATACTTGTACCCAATCCTTATTCTAGTTACTTACTCGATTGCTACCAATATTCACATCTTCTCATACAATTACACAACCTATTCTGTCACCAGGGAATCCCAAGAATTAGTACCTTCAAGTACTATTTATCCTTATACACATACATATTTAACAACATCCACCCATTCATCAAAATATTTTCAGACATTTATAAATCACAAATCAAAACATTTTTTTTTAATTTCCACAACCTAGTTAACTTTCCAAACCCTCAGCTTGTTAGATACCTAGAAACACAATTGCTTAGAGAATTCCATCTTACTACATCTCTTTGCATGGTTAGGTCATTCCATCCTCACAACCCAACATGGCTTGAGGCATCAACCTACCATTTCTTTCCCACCCCCATGGCCATAGGTCTCATGAACAATAAAGCATGCAAAGACATACATAAAAGTTTATGCAACCTACTTACAATGCAATGCAAGGCCACCTCCACATGGGGCCATCCCTTACCTTATTCTTGAACCTCCCTATCTTTATTTCAAGAGAGCTTCCAACACCATTTTCTCCCACCTAAAATGGCATTTAAACAAGAACTCACTACTTTGCATACAAGCACACTTAATAAAGAAAAGAGGTATGCACTTACCTTGATTTCTTTCTCTTCTTCTTCTTCCTTTCCTCTCATCTCTTCTTCTCTCTTTCTTTCCATGGGAAGATTTCAACCTTTACTCTCTTGAAATGGGAAAAATTTGAGCATAAAGCTCTCTTTCCCCTTATATACTTCTTCCCTTTCCTTTCGTTTCTTTTTGGGATTAATTTCCTAGTCTTCATATTTTAAATGCAAGACTTCATCTCCACCCTCCATTATTTTCTCTTTTGGAGAGCAAATCCTAGCCTTCCATAACAAGCACAATCCATGTGCTTTGGAGGCTTTAATCTCATCCATCCAATTTAAAAGATTGAATCTTCACCCTTAATAGAAAGCACATTCTTAAGGAGTTGGCAATCTATGCCAACCACAAGCTTTCATCCACAACCATTGGATCACCCTTCAAATTTCAAGACCCAATCTCATACCTTGAATTCTTTTTCAATTTCCAATTATTTAAATTGGACTAATTTGACCCATCACTTTGAGAGATATAATTCCCTCATTTTTCATTTATATAAATCACCATATTTTCAAGCATTAATGGTGACCATTTTACTTTCTTTTCCAATTATCTTTTCCCCCAACATCATGATGGCCTTCATAAATGTTTTGAGAGACATTTATAATTTCCTTTTTAAATTATTTTAATCTCTCATTTCTTCCAAAATATTTGCACATATGCACACCCACATATATTGATATGTGCCTTCCCACAAATACATAAATGTTTACATTGGCCATCCATGCCATGATCCAAGAATAAATAATCACCATTGGATCACAAATCCCACTCAAGGATTAATCCCATCCATTGGATTTATTAATTTCTCAACATTTAATAAATGAAGACCATTTTCACACATCAAGAATGACATAATTCATTTCCTTTCCCCTTTAAACAAATCCCATATTTTCCAAACATTAAAGAGGTGACTAATTTAATTTCTTTTTGGATTTTCTTTTAATCCAACACCATTATGCCTCTCATTAAATGCTTGAAAGACTACTTATCCTTTCTTTTGCATTTATTTAAATCTCTCCATTTATCTTGGACCACATAATGCCATGTGTCACTCTAAGACACCATACTTGGCTTCCAAGATTCCATCTCAACCATCCATGAGGCATCCCCACATTTATTCACCAAATTTAGGGAAAACTAATTATTTTCTCACATAATTTAATATCCACCATTTCCCTATTTTCCATAATTAAATTCCTTTATAGAATCACTCCAATTTACCAAAATCCTCATTTCATGAATTATTAATCCCTTATCTCCACATAAATAAATATTGGGATTTAATTCACTTACACACCTAATTCCATATAGGAATTATTTCCAATTTATCAAAATACCCTTTTTATTGGATTTTACTATCCAAATTACCAAAATACCCCTCTCATAGGGCACCCTCAATCTCAAGGATCTAACACCTTTTCAAGGGCATTTTTAGAATTTTCTCACTTTCTTTCTCATTCTTTTAACACCGATAACACCGGGTGTTACATCTTGGAACATAGTTAACTACATAACCTCAATTTTAATCAGTCGATGTTAATATTTTGCTATCTCTTTGGTAAATCAATGGACTGGTACAGAAATTGCCCTGTCCCAAGATTTGTCCATCCATAGTCTCGCTCAGTTGCATTTTTTTGTATTTAGATCATTTCAGATGAATTAGCCTGACAACCCAATTTATATCGTGGCTCTATTTTCGTTTTATTAATGATCTCCTAGTGAATCGAGCTGGACTTGGCCAGAAAATTAAATTGTGCTACAGCGCACACTCGTACACTGGCGAGTATAAACGCCTTATGCTTGCATGCTTGTTTCTTCTTTGTTTATTTTGTATGTGTATGTTTGAGATAAATGCACAAGGTTAAGTGTAGCCAAAGACTTCAAATCTAAGCCTTCTCACGTATGGATTCTCCCAATTACATAATATCTCTAATTAAATAATTCCTAATAATAGGAAATTATTATTTAAAACTCTAGAATTGCCTTCATGCCCTTGCACTTAATTTTCACATAAGTAAATGCCATTTAAATGCTATACTCTCAATTAAAAATTCTAAATTGCCATATTAAATATTTAATTGGCAAATTCTCTTAAACTAAAAATTAGGTAAATAATTCTCAATAATTCTACATCCTTCTGACGAGTTATTACACCTATCCTTAAGGACATGTGGCAAGCATTCATTGGTCCCTTGGAGATAGGATTTAAAGTCTCATGATGACCTCGCAAGGTGGCGACATGTGATTGGCCCAGGAAGTCTATAAATAAAGCCATGGATTTGTTTACAAATCATCCCAAACATTTCTAAAGAGAATCCCTCCCAAATTGAGGGAAGCAAATGGAAGGGTCTTGTTCTTGAGAAAGAGGGGAGAGTTCTACGAAAAGAAGGAAGAAAATCGGTAGAGAATGGGCCTCGCCAGACTATTAGAGTCTTTCTCGAAGTTCGTGTCAATAAGTCAGAAAATTACAAGAAAAATCATTCCTGCTAGTTGTAAACCATGCTTCCTAAGGTAATTAGTCAAGGTGAGTGGTTCTTGCATTCATCTTGCTTCCCCTTGAGCATCTATTGCTTCACTTGTACTCTTAAGCATTTATTGCTTCACTTGTACCTTGAGCATTTGTTGCTTCACTTGTGAGTGGTTCCTATTTGTTTTGGTGACACCTTGAGCATCTGTTGCTTCACTTGTGCGTGGTTGTTAACTTGCATATCATGCTTTTGTGGCTTACATGTCATATTTCCCTTGGTTTATGCATATTCCTTCTGCTTCATCATACATCATGTTCGTTGTGGTGACTGTGGCTAGTTGTTGGGACATCATGGGTGATCCCGTGCTCTTATGGTGAGCCAAGGAGTGGCTATGATGACCGCGAGGGTGATTGCAACACCTTGGCATTACTACCACAGGGGTGGATTTCATAATGTACTTTCCTTTTCTGAGTCACTCACTTAGATGTCATTATCTAACTCGGGTGTTTCAGACCCCTGGGACATTCAACGTCCCAAGTATATCAGACGTGTCAGGTGATCCAGGTTCCAGTTCGAGCAAGGGAAAAAAGGTGGTGCTTGGCTAGCTTTGGATTTTATTTCATTATGTACCTGTGTAATCTGAATGACGTATTGTAATAGAAGCTAGGGTACTCATGGTCATAAGAAGTGTGTGTGTGTGTGTGTGTGTGTTCTATAGTTGTTCTTGCGTTAATGATGGTAGTAACACTTGTGTTTAATAGATGTACGTCAAAACCATTATGGCATATCTCGATTGATGCATTTTGGACGTTATTTGGGGAAGTTGTCGTGATAAGGGTTTATTGTTTGGGTACATGTTGCAGTTGTATCACAGTGATGCATGTGTCTTTTGTGGTTTGTTGAAGGTCATATATATTTCTTGTATTTGTAAAGGAAAAATGAGTGGAAACCCCTTTTATTTAGCTTTCGTTAAGCTTTCAGGTTCGATCCAGTGCTTCTGTTGGAAAGGGTTTCCATAAACGCCCACTGTTTATCGTATGGTTGCTAGTATTATCATGCATTATTGTGTGTTCTTTGGAGGAGAGAAAAATAGGGTGTTATAGTCATGACCAAGTGGGTAGGGGTTACCTCTCCCTTTTCATGACCCCACTCACTCATGACTGAGTGGGCCCTGTCTCGTCAGCATGAAACATACGCGTGTGCCTAGGTAGATGGGCTCTGAGACTCTCGGACAGGCCGTAGAATCTCCAGAACGGGCCACCAAACTCTCGCCCTGATTGCCACGCGCCCCCTCTCTCCCTCCGCTATAAATAAGAGGCCACGTCCCCGAAACATGGTACGTACTCTCGAGCATTCTAAGTACGATTTCACATTTTTGCTCTCGGGAACTAAGTTAGGCATCAGAGGGTTTGCGCAGGGACCCCCACCCGCGCCCCTACCGGTGTTCTTGCCTTGCAGGCCACTCAGTCATCAAGGGTCACTCGGTCTTCAAGGCCACCAGTTCACCAAGGCCACTCGGTCATCAAGGGTCACTTGATCATCAAGGCCACTTGGTCACAAAAGGCCACCAAATCACCAAGGGCCACCAGATTACCTAAGGCCACCATATCATTGAGACCCACTAGATCATCTAGGCCCACATGATCATCAAGATTCCTGTGATCAATTATTCACTTTATATTCTCCCACAATTATAAATAAATTGTTGTATTTTGGCAACAACAATTGGCACCATCTGTGGAAAAAAGAACAAAAAGCTAACTTGAGGATGGCAAATACTCGTGGACATCGACGAACTCTCTCTCAAGGGGTAGAAGCACGCCCACCTCTGCTGAACTCTCAATAGTAGGGAGCACCTTCCTCTATTCCAGATTCTCACCCGTAGGGAGCAGCTCCGCCTCTGTAACACCCGATGTTACTGGTGTTAAGAGAATAAGAAGGGAGGTGAGAAATTTCCAAGAATGCCCTTGAGAAGGTGATGGATCCTTGAGAATGAGGGTGCCCTATGTGAGGGGTATTTTGGTAATTTGGATAAGTGAAGTCTAATAAAGGGTATTTTGGTAAATTGAAAATAATTCCTATGTGGAATTACGTGTGTAAGTGAATTAAATCCCAATTTTGTATTTTTGTGGAGATATATGGGATTAATAATTCATAAAAAGGTATTTTGGTAATTTCGAAATAAATTCCATAATCCACTTGCGAAGGGTCAGGCTCATTAAGGCAAGGGTATCTTACCATATATCCCCAGGGGGTGGCATCAAAAACCTTTTCAAAATCCTCGAAAAGA
The DNA here is from genome assembly GCA_036245055.1 of Diospyros kaki. Lineage (NCBI taxonomy): Eukaryota > Viridiplantae > Streptophyta > Magnoliopsida > Ericales > Ebenaceae > Diospyros > Diospyros kaki. The sequence continues at coordinate 10,639,712 of BSEG01000011.1, read as the reverse complement.
AGCCGAGAGCTCGAATCCTCGGGAATGTGCATGGGGCCGGGGGTGATGCCAGTCTTCTCCTCGATATATAATGAAGAAACTTGAAAAAATTATCTTACTTAAAAACTGAGGAAGTGAAGAAGTGTGTAGCAAATAACACCTACAAAATACAAAACAAAAGCATCAACACGAAACGAAGAGAAGACAAAATCTTGGAAAAGAGCAAGCAATAGGTAGTAGGGAGTAGGTGAAGACACCCACTCGATCATGACCGAGGCGAGTGGACCCCCAGCTGCACAAGCATGCCCACTCGATCATCACCGAGTGGGTAGGTACCTCAAGCAATGGGATTTGAAACATGTCAAGACCTGAGAGAATTTGAGTTTGAAAGACACCATCAACTGAGGTTGCACATGAAGCAAATGAAGGACTTAGGACCTATTTATAGGGGCTCAAGGAGAAGAAAGACACCGGGGCATGTAGACGAATACAAAAAATAAAGAACAGTTGCACTATCTAACTCGGGTGTTTCATACCCCTAGACATTCAACGTCCTAGGTTTATCAAAAGTGTCAGGTGTTCCAGGTTCTAGTTCGAGCAAGGGAAAAAAAATGGTGCTTGGCTAGCTTTGGGTTTTGCGGCTAGCTTGGGATTTTATTTCATTATGTAATTCAAGTGATGTATTGTAATAGCAGCTAGGATGCTCAACCTTGTATTAAATGTGTGGGTTGTGAAGGTGTAATATCTCAATTGGTGCACTTCAAACGTTGTATGGGGAAAGTTTCCATGATGAGGGTTTATTTGCTAGCTTGGGCACGTCTTGCAGTTATAACTACTAGTAGTGAGTTGTGTCTTTTGGGTTTATTGAAAGTTTTATACGTTTCCTGTACATATAAAGGAATCTAGTGGAAACCTCTTTATTTAGCTTTCGTTAAGCTTTCAAGTTCGATCCAAATGCTTCTGTTGGAAAGGGTTTCCATAACGCACGAGGTGATATTGGATTATATTTTACATCCTTGTGTATTTGGAAAAGTGGGGCGTTGCAGTTAGTATCAGAGCTAGAAAATATGGTTTTTAAGTATGAATGATTAATCTTGAGGATATTTTGGGTTGTGGAGATTTTGTGGTTTTGATTTAGATTTGAGTTGACTAACTTTGAGGATGTTTTGACTTATGGCAGGAATAGATCCGAAACCAAGGAAGAATGATTTTTGGTTTTCGAGGTAAAGGATTGCATGTAGATGTACCTGGATGGAGAAAATAGTGAAATGAGGAGTCTATATACGTGTATGAATGAGGGTAAAAGTAAATAGCGTTGTATGATGTTCTCCTATTACTGATCTTTGAGTTTTGATGACAGGATAGGCTACTCATTGTTTGAGGTTATCCCTGTTAAGGACAACAGGATCCGGTGAGTACGTAAATTGGACAAGACACGAGTAAGTATTTGGTTATTTGGTAAATCTTGGGAAAGACTAATTAAATTATTGAAGGAAGATAGAACCCTTTATATGGAAGTTTATTAAAGGTCTATTGGGTGCTAAGGAGATCGTTTGATCATTTGATTTTCAAAGAATTGCTGGGGGATAAGAAATTTTATTAACCAATATTTTGTAGAAACTTGGTGAACCTTGGTCTCGAGGATTTTGAGAGGTTATTTTGTAAGTCAAATTATTTATGAGAATTCTTGAAACTTGAGGAGTGTAAGGAATCAAGGTCATAAAGACCCTATGTCAATTTGTGGATTTTGGGGGTTTCTTTGGAAGCTTATTTTCTTTCCTGTAGAAATTTTAGGATTCAAGAGATATATCTAATGGTACTAACTTTAGCTTTCCTTGGTGACAGGATTGATCATATGGTTATTTTGAGGATCCTAGAAGGTAAAATAGTAAGATAAGATGTTTTAATTGATGTTACTAAATATTTGGGGCTTTGGTGACAAGATGGGTTACATGGAATTTAAGGTTGTTTCAATGACTATGGTAAGTGTTTTGGTAAAGAAAAAACCCTTAGCTGTGAGACTAACTTGATTTGGGAGATGTTGGAATCCGATGAGTAGGGTATAAGTAAGCATTTTTATTATCTGATGTAGATTAAACCCTTAGTTGAAATCTTGAATGACTTATAGGACTTTTGGAGACATTCCATATGTGGGTTGTTACGGTACCTCATTAATAACTGCTTTGTGTAAATCTGATAAATATTGGGAGTCTTGGGTGACTAATTGGATTTGGAAAGTATTCCCATATATGGTTTATTAGAGTCTCATACTAATGGTTAGGTTGTAGGAGTTGATGAATTTGGAATCTCAAAAATTCTAGGTAATAATCGTTTGGGAGATGCCTAATTGTTTTACAGGACGGGACTTGGTACGAGTAAGTATTCTAGTCACTTAATGAAATTAAACCCTTGCCAAAAATCTTGAATGACTTGCATAATTTTGGGAGACATCTTCCTTACTTGAAGATTACTTGGGGATATTTTAGATGAAACTTATTTGAATTATAGGGATTTGATAAACTTGGAGTTTCGAGAGTACTAAGTAATCGTTTGGGAGACTACTTATTTTGCAGGAAATTGGTGGATCCAAAGTCCAGAGGAATTTAGAACATACATTCTCGGGAGACCATTTTGCTATATGGTTATTTTGTAGGTGTTCGATGGATTTAAGATCCTGAGGATTTTAGATAATAAATGCTTGGGAGACTATTCTATTGTCTAATTGTTTATATAAATTTTGAATATGGGAATGATATACTCATTGAGGATTTGTGGCTTTAAGGGATTCAATTGAGGATAGGATACAACCCATTGAGAATTAAAAAAGAGGATATAGTAAGGTTGCCGTAGATCTTGCTACAGATTATTCTGGGTATCTAGTAATAGCAATTGGGATAACCAATAACCTTTATAAGTCCAATACCTAGGATGTTTAAAATCATAGTAGGATTGGTTTATAACTGTATTGGTTGAGTATATTTTGATTTACTTAGCCTGCAGGGAAATCGAGCAATACTTGAGGATTGTCCTATAAAGCGTTGTAGGTAATTTTTCTAAGTTATGAGAAACAAGTTAGTTGTGAGTCCTTCAAGGATCGAGGCAAAACAATACTGAAAGCGGTGACCGAGCAAAAAGGAAAAGATCATCTATTCTACTTTATGCTTTTAATAAAGCGATCTATTAGTGAAAAGCTATGACAAGAATTTTGCCAAATCCCGAAGGGCAAGGTACGCCGAATATAGAGTGGGTACGATTTAAAGAACATTTGAAAGTTAAGAATTTTCCTTTGTAAGAGAAAATGGAGGAAAGCTTGGGATCATAGGTCTAAGTCATTGATCTGAGGGAAAAGACTTAGGTACCAAGAGAGTGACTACTACACGGTTTGTTGTGTGGGCTTGGAGATTCGAAAGTTTGTGTGTGAGGAGGGTGATGAAACTATGGTTGCATAGGTGGGTCGGGGTAGGTCGTAACTGTGAGTGGTATGTTTCCCCGATATAGGTATGTGGTGTGTTGTGAGCTTGCTTAGGAAATGTGTTTTCCCGTAATAGCAAGCAATGGGATTATGGTTCCCATACTTGACCTTTGGGGAAGGGAAACTTTACTCTAGTTACAGACCTGACCTTCGGTTTAGTATGTAGACAGTTGTACATCCCAATAGTTATGGGCGACTGGCTTTGGTCCAATTGTCTCGAATCTTGCCCTATTAGTATATCTGATGGTGCGGTAGTAGGTACACTCTGGTACACTGTAACGGCCCGCTCCCACTTACGGGTGTTACTCGTGAACAATTACCCAAATTGTCCACCTGCCCGGCCTTAGGTGAAGGGTAGACCATGTTTCAAGATGAAACGCCCTAGGTGGGAACTAGGCTCGTCCTTCCCTTCCCTCATCCCCAGGATTCACTAGCGGAATTGGGCTTGAACCACACCGCATTGGCTAAAAAGAAAATCTCATTCAGACGCCCAAACGTCATTTTCTCATTTATATTTAATTATTTTCCATCCAAGAATTTTACTAGGCTCCGCAAATCACCTTTAAAATCAATTCATTGATTTACTACCAAATTTGGAGGAAAAACTCATCATTCACAATTTTCCAAATTTTCGGCATCATTCTCCTAAATGCCCGAAAAATCCCAATATTTGAAAGTTCCTCCGGGGCCCCAAAAACCCATTTAGAATCGCCCCTTAATTTTCCAAAATTCTAATTTTTAAAAAAAAATTGGCCAGTAGGGCCCACGGGGCACCTAGGGCCCCGCGGTGCGCCTGTAGCGAGACCCCTGCACGCCAACCGCGCCCGCGCGCCACCAGCAGCCTGCTGTTGCCTCCTGCTGCCACTTCCACTTTTTTTCTTTTTTTTTTTTCTTCTTCTTGGGCTTTTAAACCCATATTTTTCAGAAATAAAAATTGATAAATATGCTTTACATTCCTTCCATTTTTGCCTTTATTTTTCCAAAATTAAGGCTTAAACCACCTCTTTGAATATTACACAACATACATCAAAATTTCCTTCCATTTCACACATGAGCCTTACACAACCTATTGTTGCTCACATAACAACCTCCAAGTATAAATACCACACATGATCCAATACAAAAAAAATGGGCTTTCCTAGCCATAAGGTCACAAATAAAATAAGCACATGACTAGGCTTCTTTAAGCCCTCATTTACAACAAACAAAGAAATATACACCATGAGCTTCCACCACAAGCTTGCCACTTTCTCTTTCTCTTTGACATAAAACAACCTACAAGAGGAGGGTAAAACCTCATGAGCCATAAAGCTCAGTAAGGGTGCATATGCAAAATAAATACAAGTATAACAAGTCTATGTAATTGCGAATGCATGCAAGCATGGTTAGGTTATTCCATCCTCACAAGCCAATATGGTTTAAGGCATCAACCCACCACTTCCTTCCCACCCCATGGCCATAGGTCTCATGAACAAATAAAGCATGCAAAGAGATACATAAAAGTTTATGCAACCTACTTACAATGCAATGCAAGGCCTCCTCCACATGGGGCCATCCCTTACCTCTTCTTGAATCTTCAAACCTTCATTTCAAGAGAGCTTCCATCAACATCTTCTTCCATCTAAGATGACATTCCAACTTGTCACTCACTTTGCATACAAGAATACTAAATAGAGAAGAAGAATGGAACATACCTTGATTTTATCTTCATTTCTTCTCCATTCTTTCCTTTCTTCTTCATTTCTTTCATCTTCTCCCTTTCTTCTTTCTTTCATTCAAATGGCCAAAGGGAAAACAAGTCTTTCATACTTGCCCTTATATACTACCATTTTCCAATTTCAAGAATGGATCTCCACCATTCATTAAAAGCACAATCCATGTGCTTAAGGGAGACTCAATCTCAACCATTCATTAAAACAACCATGTCTCTTCTCTAGGAGAAAACACACTTTTAAATAGGTTGGCAATCCATGCCATTTACTCTCTTTAAATCCCCACCATTGTATTTATTCTCTTTCTCAAGAATCCATCTCACCCATTAGATCTCTTGCATTTTTCATTCATTTCTCATTTACTTAATGAGACTATTTTCATATCCATTTTCAAGACTTAATCCAAGCCATTGGATATATTTCACCCTTTTCAAGACTTGATCCTAACCCTTGGATCAATTTAGTCTTCCAAAACCAAAATTAGCCATTTTCTCATATATTTATTTTGACTAATTTCAACACATCACACTTGAGAGACATAATTAATTTCCTTCCCATTTAATTTAATGGGACTAATTTCCACCATCACATGAGACCACTTGAAAGACATAAATGTTTTCTTTCTCAATTAATAAAATCTCCATATTTTCCAAACATTAATGCATGACTAATTTATTTTCTTTTTGGATTTTCTTTAATCCAACACCATAATGCCTCTCATTAAATGCTTGAAAGACCAATTATCATTTCTTTTTGCATTTAATTTAAATCATTCTCCAACTCATTAATCCACATATATATACATACATGCTCCCACATTTCTAATATATATGATTTCTCTCAAATTTCCAAGATTATGCCAAGTGTCACTCTAAGACACAAACTTGGCTTCCAATTCTTGATCTTGGTCATCCATGTGGCATTACCACATTAATTCACTATTTTAGGGAAAACATAATTATTTTCTCAAATAATTTAATATCCACCAATTTCCCCTATTTTCCCTAATTAGATTCCTTTATGGAATTAAATTCCAAAATTACCAAAATTCTCATTTCGTGAAATGTTAATCCCATATCTCCACATAAATAAATATTGGGATTTAATTCACTTACACACCTAATTCCATATAGGAATTATTTCCAATTTATCAAAATACCCTTTTTATTGGATTTCACTATCCAAATTATCAAAATACCCCTCTCATAGGGCACCCTCAATCTCAAGGATTTATCACCTCCTCAAGGGTATTTTTGGAAATTTCACACTTCCATTCTTATTCTCTTAACACCGGTTACACCGGGTGTTACATACACTTAGAAGCATGGGTTTCGGCAAAGAGGAAGTTGTGAGTAACATTATATCACCCATGATTTGGAGGTTTAGGCTGGTACTAAGAGAAGTATCAGAAGTGACAGGAGTCAGGTCAATTACAACTCTCGGAGACGGGACAAGAGGCTCTAGCTTAATAATAACACCATGAGTGTGTGGCCTGTAATAGCTGATCTAAGCCTAAGGACCAAGGCAGAGGACTAGTGATGGGCTCGTGACTGATTATCGATGTGGCTTGTGGGCTGGCTCGCGATAAGGGTGTGAGACCCATGAGTTAGAGCTACATAGTGAACTGCAGAGATGGTCAGATGCCAAAGTTTGGGCAACACCGTGGCTGTTATGCTCGGACTAGAATCCAAGTCCTAAAGGACCGGAGCACTATAATAGAATCCCTAACTATCGGTAGATGGTTGAAAGCTTTTTGAGATTGATAATCTGTTGTCAAAGATTCGGTAAGAGATTCTCCTGAATAGTTGGTACAGCTGTGGGATGATATCTCTTGAGGAAGGTGTTTTGGGGACACCATAATCTTGAAGAATGAGGTGGAATTTCGAGGACGAAATTTATTTTTAAGGGGGAGAAGATGTAACATACCAAATTTTCAAGCTCAAATATGATGTAATACCTGAGGTTATTAGGTTCTAATACTTGAGAAAATAGGTCATTTCAAGGGATTATAGAAGCTTTAAGACAAAGGTTCAGTTTGTGAACCAGCGGCAAAATCGTAAATACTGAAGTTCGAGTAACAGTGTAATTTATTGTAATACACGGTATTACATGGTATTAAATATAAATAACTTTTGATTATTTTGTCAGGACCTCAGGTGGTCTGGGAAGACCAAGGGTCAATCTTGAGAAATTTATTAATAAAATTTGTCGAATTGGCGACTGGGAGTGCCTCAGGACTTGGATGTCCAGGGAAGAGGGCAAGAGATTGATGAGAGTCTCGAGATTAGGATAGTGGCGCTGGAAGCGGTCCGACTGGGAATAATTTTTGAAATAAATTTTATATAAACCCGAGTGGGTGCTAATACCGAACAATCGTAAGGGACCTCCGGGAAGCTGAGGGGACCCTAAGGGTGGTCCGGTTTGGAGAATAAGACAACCCTTAGGTGTTTTCGGGTGGAATAAAAGTCCCGTGTAGGCACAGGGACAAAGTCGGTATTTCTGAGTAAAACTCGAATATTAATTTTCAAAGAAATTGAGTTAGGAGTGGCTTAATTATAATTAATTTAAACCTTCAGAGGGCCTAAGTGTTATTATAGAAATCCTCAAATGCAATTATCCAAATTTTCCTAAGTGAAATTATGGGAAAATTAGTGGGTTAAATTATAATTATGTATATATATATAGCCGTGTGAGGAAGCTTCCTAGCAAAATGTCTGTAAATTTGAAGTGAGAGGGCAGAGCATCCTAGAGAAAGCATGGCCGAGCAAACATTGAGGAATGAGAGAGAGAGCTCACGAGAGAGGAAGAAAGAGCTCGCGAGAAAGGGAGAGAGAGCATTGCCGAGAGAGAGATAGCGGCAGCGGCTAAAGGCTGCAGCCATGGCTGCGGTGCTGCAGCTCGGGGAGTGACCGATGGCAGCGGTGGCTCGAGTGGAGGCGGCCTATGGTGGCCATGGTTTTCAGCAGTGATAGAGGAAGCCAGCGATGCAGGAGGCAGCGTCGAAGGCCGCGGTGGCAACCAGTTGCAGCGGCCAGCAGCGGAGGCTGCCATGGCCGATGTGTTGCAGAGGAAGGCTATCTGTGGCAGCGGCTGAGGCGCGAGGAGGCTGGTTTCGGGGGCTGCAAATTGCGACGGAGGTGGTGGCCGGCCTATGGCCGCGGGCAGCAGCGACAGCCGGCGGGCCGAGAGTTGGTGGCTGGTTGCCATGCGCGAGGGAGAAGACAGTGAACAGTGCGCGCGGGAAAGCTAGAGAAGAAGGAAGGAAAAAAAAATAAAAGAAAAAAATGGAAAAAGAAAAATAAAAGAAATCTGAAAAAAAGGGAAAAATAGGAGAAAATTTCCAGAAAAATTCTAGAAATTATTTTGAGGCTCGTGGAGCATACCAGAAGCTCAGGAATAGGATTTCGGGCTTGAAATGGCAGTCAATGAGGCAACGTCGGTGTGGGCGATTGGCCGATTTTTCCTTCCAAATTGGATGAGGTAAATAATCATTTATTTTTGAATTATTTGCTTATGTGAGATGTTGTGGAATATTATAATGTGAAGAATTGGTTGGATTTAAACCCATGGTTGGGGTTGGTTGTAGTTGTTGGCGGGTGGTTCTTGCGATGAATAATAAACGCGTAAGCCCTAATGTGATGTTGATAGAATTGGGGTTTTGTGTGTTTGTCTCTAGGTTCGACCGGGAAGACAGTGATCCTAGAGGAACTTGAGGTTCAGGCTAGAGTTCGTGCCAAGGCAGAGATGAGGCTTTGAGCCAGGTAAGGGACGGCCCCATGTGGAGGCAGCCTTGCAAGTTGGTAAATGTGTTTGATAATGTTTTTATGTTGCATTTGCATGTAGTGGTTAACACTTACGTGATGCGAGATCTAGTGGACCTGTGGCCATATGGAGGACTAGTGTTGTGAGGGTTGATAGGTTAATGCCTCAAACCTTGGAGGGTTGTGAGGATAAGTAGGCCTAGCCTCATTTGCATGCATTTGGCATACATAAACATGATTATATTCATAGTTACATGCACTGCACCCTTACTGAGTCTTTATGACTCATGAGGTTTTACCTCATGTGTAGATATTACAAGTCTAGAGGCAGGTAAGGATGGCGCCGGGAGGCTGTCGTGGCAATTAACTTTGTTGCCTGAGATGTGTTGTTGTGTGTTCCCTTGTAAATTTTTATACGTATTCATGTAATTGAGTGTAAGCGATATTGAGCACTTGATGTATTTAATTGTTGTAATCATCATAGCATGATAAATGATTGTGAGATTGTTCTTTGGATATGGCTTAGTTGGCCAAGATGAGTTTCAGACCAAGTAAAGATCAGCAAGGTACGTTCTCATAAATCCCCAATACTCAGCGAAGTGTTTGTATGCTAACTTTGTGCCTGGGTCACCTCTGGCTTGCTATGGGGCGAGCTGAAGAGAGGTGAAGGTCACTCGGGTTTCGGGTCTCGATCCGCTGTGTTTTCTTGATTGAGTTGGGACCGATTCTTGAGTGGAGCGAAGGGAAGAACGAAGCTTAGTTCCCACCTAGGGCGTTTTCTGTTGAAACATAGTCCAACCCTTCAGTCGTGGTTTGTCGGGTGAGTAATCCGGTCGATTATTTACCGGTGACGCTCGTAAGTGGGAGCGGGTCATTACATTTACCTAAAATCTTAGGGTGTTAAGTGTAATTTATTCATTTTTCAGGGACCAAAAAGTGCAATTAAAAATGGTCTGAGGACGAAGTTGTAAGGGTCTAAGTGCAGTTACGTGAAAAGTTTGGGCCAAAGCGTCATTTCTTGAAATCTTAAAAATATCTCTTCAAAATATCATGGATTTCAAACTCAAATCAAATGGAGTTTTGGATTCCAAACTCTATTAAATTCAATTAAGAGATGAGTGGTGCATTGGGGTTGGATGCACATGGGAGAAATGATGAAACCTTATTCTCAAGGACACATGGCCGTCAACCATTGGCCACTTGGAAGATAAGATAAGGTCACATGATGGCTCATAATGACCCCCTAAGGTGGCATCGCGTGATTAGCCAAGGCAAAGCTTACTTAGTCTCCAAGTTTGCAAATGTCTCCAAACCTTATCCCTAAAGACATGTGGCAAGCATTCATTGGGCACTTAGAGATAAGATTTGAAGTGTTATGATGGGAAATGTGGAAAATTCAATTAACCATGTGGGATGTAATGATGGGGAATCTTAAAAATCTAATTAAACATGCGGAGGCACAAATCTCTAGGGACACGTGGCATATTTTAATTGGATGCTTATGGATGGAATGATGACGCGACACGTGGTGTGATTTGGTTTGTCGAAGTTTTCTATAAATAAGAGTTTTGGGGTTATTCATTTTAGGCACCAAACAAGGAGGAAAAGGAAGGGAGTTTGAGAGAGGAAATGCAGTTGAAAAGAACCGATAAAGTTGAGGGAGAATGAGCCTTGACGAAATTTTTGGGTCTTTCTCAAAGTTCGTGCCAAACAGTAAGAAAGACTACAAGAAAACCCATCCCGCTCGTTGTAAACCATGCTTCCTAAGGTAATCAGTTAAGGTGAGTGATTTCTGCATGTTTTGTGACACTTTGAGCATTTGTTGCTTCACTTGTGTGTGGATGTTGGCTTGTATATCATGTCTTTATGGCTTACATGTCATATTTTTCCTTGGTTATGCATATTTCTTCTGCTTTGTCATATATCATGTTCATGTTGGAGACTATGGCTAGTTGTTGGGACATCATGGAAGATCTCGTGCTCTGGTGATGAGTCAGGAGTGACTATGATGACCGCGGGGGTTATTGCAACACCTTGGCATTGCTACCACAAAGATGGATTTCATAATGGCATTCTTGCATTTGCACGCACGTACTTACCTTTTTTGAGTCGCTCACTTAGATGTTATTATCTAACTCGAGTGTTTCATACCCCTGGGACATTCAACGTCCCAAGTTTATTAGAAGTGTCAGGTGTTCCAGGTTCTAGTTCGAGCAAGGGCAAAAAGGTGGTGCTTGGCTAGCTTTGGGTTTTGCAGCTAGCTTGGGATTTTATTTCATTATGTAATTCAAGTGATGAATTGTAATAGCAGCTAGGATGCTCTACCTTGTATTAAATGCGTGGGTTGTGAAGGTGTAATATCTCAATTGGTGCACTTCAAATGTTGTATGGGGAAAGTTGCCATGATGAGGGTTTATTCACTAGTTTGGGCACGTGTTGCAGTTATAACTACTAGTAGTGAGTTGTTTCTTTTGGGTTTATTGAAAGTTGTATGCGTTTCCTATACATATAAAGGAATCTAGTGGAAACCTCTTTATTTAGCTTTCGTTAAGCTTTCAAGTTCGATCCAAACGCTTCTGTTGGCAAGGGTTTCCATAATGCCTGAGGTGATGTTGGCTTATATTTTACATCCTTGTGTATTTGGAAAAGTCGGGCGTTACAACATCGGTAACAGGTCATTACAGCAATACAAATAAGACATCTCTAAAGATATGAAACACACAATACCACCTACCTAGGAAGATAAAATTAACAAAATGATGAGTCTGGTAATTTAAAATATGTCCTAAGCCCTTCCCACTTAGGAACAAATGCATTGAGTTGAGCTTGGGATAGAATTCTAGAGATCCAAAACAAGAGTAACACAATCAACAACGCCAAACTCTATTTAGCTAGACTACTTATCCAACCCAAATTTCAACTAAGTAAACAAACATGGCTCCAAAAAGAGAAACAACTGAAATTGCTCAAAACAACACCAATCCGAGCAACAACAAATGGTACTTTTGTAATAGAATTATCCCTTGCTCAACACTTTGAACCCTAGATAAAGATGCACTTGGAAAGAAGAAAAAACCCAAAATATAGAGGCAAAACTAAATATACTAGTTTAGAGCTTGCTAGGATCCCAAACACGTTTTTGTCGAGGGATCATTGATGAAAGGGCAGGGACTTCTGTGATTAGTCTTAGCTTCACCAATCAATGTTGTGATTAACCACCATCAATGACAAAGGCAAATGAGTTTTCGTGTGTAACACAAAACAAGATTGATATATAATAGTAAGAAAAGAGGGAGTGAAGAAAGAAAGGAAAATGATGGAGAAGATACCAAGGTGAGTAAAGAAAAAGGCTAGCACACAGGTAAACCAAATGGCCAGTGTGGCAACATGAATCTTCATCTTTGTAGTTTATTAAAAGGTTATATCATAATAACTAGGTGATGATGCGGTAGCTAATCACCTTCTTCCGCCTCTTCCTGTGCACCTGCAATGGAGATGGGGACTTGTTCCCCTGGTCAGTCTCCAACGATCAAGTCAGATGTATTCAACCAGCAATCTAGTATCATTACTCAGGCGGTATTCAAAAGTGGAACCTCTCTTTCTTACCTCCTCCTCTCTTATTATTCTTCTCCTGAGATAAGGATCCTAGAGAAATCTTCGGGATCTCCCCTCTACCCTTCTCGGAATCCTCTTGATAAGGATTCCATAGTTGCACCCGTCTTCGAAGGGTTCGGGATGACTCCTGCCTCCGTGACCCTCGGCGAGATGGTCGGTCCATAAGAGCTTGAAGGTTTCCTTATTGTGCATCCAGCCCACCAGCGTGATGATGTCTATCCGCCACGCGTCTTCTAGACCCAAGCAAGATAATCCTAAGAGAAGCTCCTTATTAGGGAATACGTGGCATGGCTGCCACTAGATGCCCACCCGGGATATTGTCATAATTATGGACCCTAGGGTATTCTCCTCATCACTAGGCAACATTTCATTAGCAAAAAAAGAAAATAATAAAAATACTAGCTAGTATTTCTTTATTTATTTGCTTATGTTTTTTCTTCTTTGAAAGAAACTTAAAGTTGGTTTCATTAATAACCAATATTCATGGTCAAAATTCGAGTTGGATGGCTTGGAGTCCTTTTTGGAAAAAATAACCTTTCTTTCCTTTCTCATGTTATATTGAGTTATCTGATTTGATGGTGTGATAATTTGAGTGAACTACTATTTTGTATTTTTTTCTTTCTTATGAAAAACTAGTATAATTTTGTCCATAATGTATACACATGAATACAAGATAAGGAGATGTCTAGTGGTGCTGTGAGCAAGGAGAATTCTAGTAAGATTCCTCTTACTGTGTCTTTTCGTCGAATTGTTGAGCAGGCTTTCAAGGCTCATCCTATTCTGTTGAAGGATGTGGGGATGGTGTTGGAAAATCAATTTTGTTCTTTGGAAAAGAAGGATATGGACATTCTTGCTCCAGCGGATTTGATTGTTTCAAAGGAGCTGGGGTGTCAGGTGGTGGAAGCTGCGGAGACTATGGATGTAGGGAATAGGGGCAAGAGGGATCGATTGGAGAATGAGGATGGGTTTTCTGGTAATCACATTACAAAAAAATTGATTTTTAGCGATGATTTTTTTGGCATTTAGCGGCGGTTTTTAATCATTGCAAAGTGATTTAACGACAGTTTTCAAAACCGCTACTAATATAGTCGTCGCGTAACATTTAGCGGTGATTTTTAGCAACCGCTAGTATAACTGCCGCTAAGTAATGTTTTTAGTAGAGGTTTTCAAACCACCACAATTAAAGATGGTTTTTTAAATTTAGCGGCGGTTTTAAAACTGGCGCTAAAATTAATTGAATTTAATATTAAATTATTTAATTTAATATTAAATTTAATTTTCAAAAAATAATTTAACAGCGGTTTTGTTAATTTTTTGCGACGGTTTTTGTTTCCTGCACGCAGCCCAAACGCGTACGCGCGCTTGCTGGAATAATTCCAACAAATGCATTCCCCGAGTTTGCCTGCTGGAATAATTCCAACAAATGCATTTCCCGAGTTTCGATCTCATGACCTTCCGTACGTGCGTACGCGCACGAAGCCACCTTATCTGCAAAGCCACCTTGTAATACACTTGCACATATTAATTATAAAGTAATCGAACCATTATTTTTTAGCATTCGTTTTGAACCCACAAACTCAAGTTTTTGAAATTACACTTGGCCCCAAATTAAATAAAATAAAAAAATAATTTTATTTTTAATTGAATTGAATTAAATTAAATTAATTAATTGAACTCTCAAAACACCTAAAAAGAGTTAAACATATTAAATTAATTAATTGAACATAAAATGTTTTAAACTAATTAATTAAATTAAATAAATTAATTGATTAAAAAATAAAAAAATTTAGATTATTTTGTAAAATTTAATTTAATTTTATTTTTAAATTATTAATTTTTTTTAAATTTAATTTTTCATTTTTTTATTACCAAATTTTGCTGCGATTTTTTAAAAATGCGGCAAAATTTAATTTTTTAATTTTTTTATTATTAAATTTTGCAGCGGTTTCAACAAAATTACCGCTAAATTTAATTTTTTTGAATTTTTTTATTAATGAATTTGACAACAGTTTTGACAAAACAGTCGCTAAATTTATTTTTTTATTTTTTTATTAATAAATTTTGTGGCGATTTTCAAAATACTGTCGCTAAATTTAATTTTATAATTTTAATTAATTAATTTTGTGGTAGTTTTTCAAAATCGTCGTAAAATGTTGGATAAACCATCGTAAAAAAACATATTTTGCGACAGTTTTCAAAATTGTTGTAAACAAATAGCCGTAAAAAAATCCGTTTTTTTGTAGTGCCGGTCTGTAAGTTCGAGTTTGGTTTTGCCCAAGTGAAGTCTGAATCTTAATTAAAACACGAGACGAAGAAAAAGCTTGCAATTGAAAAGGTCAAGCAAAAGCTATGTGTATAGGGTGCATATCACCGACCCTACGTGATTTTTTGTTTGGCTTAATTTTCTTTGTTTATCCCTTCTTATTCGTAGAGGTGGCGTTTCTTTCCTTTGTTTTGTTTAGCTTGTTTTGGTGTGTGAATTTTGTGCCTTGCTTCTTGAGGCATGGTTTCTTTTTGTTTTGTTTCGCGGGCTATGCCCTTGCATAGGTTTGTAAGCTTTTGTCGTTATTTTCTGTTAATATATCTTATTTAGAAAAATTTTCTGTTAATATATCTTATTTACAAAAATAAAAAACTTTCATATAGAAGTAGATTTAGGGTTTATGTTTCGAGCTATCTATATGCATATGACACAATGCTTGCTTTACAATTGTTGTCATTCACTAAGTCCTGGTTCCAAATTAATTAAACTGCCATATTAGATTTTAGGAAATATAATTTAATGAAGATCAACCGAGTGCATGAGGACCCAAGCCCTCAATAAATATTTAGCCCTTTGTGCTCGCTCGCTCTCTCTCTCTCTCTCTCTCTCTATATATATATATATATTTTATATTATGTTTGTGTGTGTGTGTGTAAGAAAGGAATTACGTATGGGTATAGCATAGAAAAGTGGTTTGTTTTTGTAAAGGGGTTGGCTGGGAGTACTGTTGCCATTAGTAACTACTACGAGTGATTGAGAGGTCTTCCCTGTTTCTTGCAGATATTGTTCTGTCACAGATCATTCTCTACTACTACTACTTGTACTAATGGGAGCGCTGCCCCCAATCCCCTTATATATCAATCTATAGCAATAGGAGGATCATCATCATCACCGCATCATATCTCTCTCTTTGCATTTCATCACATTACTCACCTAGTTAAGCTCGAACCCATTGCAAAATTTCCCCACTCCCCACCGCATCTAGCATCTTCCCCATCTCTCTCTCTCTCTCTCTCTCTCTCTCTCTCTCTATATATATATATATAAGTATATACAAACCTTACACTCTTCCTTTCGTTTCTCTCTCTTTCTAGGGTTTCTTCGGAATACAGAGATTTTTTTTTTTTTGGGGGGGGGGGGGGTGTTGTCTAGTGTTGAAAGCTATAGTGATCAGCATCATCATCAGTGTTGGAGAGAGATGTTGGGCTCATTTGGTTCTTCCCGAGAAGAGGAAGAAGACCCATCTTCATCAGATACCCATTCGGCTTTCCCCCACCGCCACCACGACCGCCACCAGATTCAGCCGCGCCCAACACCAGCCCCGGCAATCCATATGCGTCAATTACTACTCAGTTGCGCCGAGCTTCTTTCCCATTCCGATTTGGCCGCCGCCCACCGCCTTCTCACCGTCTTATCCGCCAACTCCTCGCCTTACGGCGACTCCTCCGAAAGACTCGTCCACCAATTCACCAAAGCCCTCTCCCTCCGCCTCAACCGCCACGCTTCCACCGCCATCATCATGGCCAACACTCCCAATCTCGCCGCCGGGAGCTCCGGTGCTAATGTGGGCGGTTTGGGTTCGGAGGAAGCGCTTCTTCAATCCTCATATCTAACACTCAACCAAGTCACCCCATTCATCAGATTTAGCCATCTTACGGCCAATCAAGCAATTTTGGAAGCCATTGAAGGCCACCCGGCAATCCATATCCTCGACTTCGACATCATGCAGGGAGTCCAATGGCCGCCCTTGATGCAAGCCATCGCCGAGCGTTACCCTCTTCCCAGTCTACGAATCACCGGCACCGGCCAAGATGTCGACATGCTCCGGCGAACCGGCGACCGCCTCACGAAGTTTGCTCACTCGCTCGGCCTCAGGTTCCAGTTCCACCCTCTGCTCCTCCAACCCAACCAGGACCCCATCGCCGCCGCCTCCACCGTGCTGCTCCTCCCGGACGAAACCCTAGCAATCAATTGCGTCCTGTACCTCCACCGGCACCTGAAGGATCGGGACAGGCTCAGGCTTTTTCTCCACCGGATCAAGGCAATGAGCCCAAGAGTGCTGACAGTGGCCGAAAGAGAAGCCAACCACAACCACCCCATTTTTCTACAGAGGTTCGTGGAGGCTTTAGACCACTACGCGGCCGTGTTCGACTCGCTGGAGGCAACGCTACCGCCCAGCAGCCGCGAGAGGCTAGTGGTGGAACGGGTTTGGTTCGGGAGAGAGATCGCCGATATCGTGGCGGAGCAGGGAGACAGCCGTAGAGAGCGGCACGAGCGATTTCGGTCATGGGAAATGATGCTGAGGAGCTCCGGTTTTAGCAATGTTGCTCTTAGCCCTTTTGCTCTTTCTCAGGCCAAGCTTCTCTTGAGGCTTCACTACCCTTCTGAGGGTTACCAACTTCACATTCTCAATGACTCTTTCTTCTTAGGTTGGCAGAATCAACTTCTCTTCTCAGTTTCTTCTTGGCGCTAGGTACAAGTATCTACATATGAATTTCATTAAGAAGCCCCTCTTCCATGAAAAAGAAAAAGAAGTAATAAAAACCCTAACCCTAGCTTCAACCTGTACGTTGCATGCAAGGATTTGGAAGAAATTAAGAGCATCTGAAACTGGCTAAGCGTCTCCCAACACGCACTAGCTATCTCTTGGCTTCCATCTACCTTCAGTGAGGTTTTTTCTTGAGGAGCTGAAAGGTGAAAATGTATTATTTTTATACTGCTAGTTTGGCTGATATATTTTAAAGTCCTCTATATGATCCTTTTTCATTTTTAATTTGTTGACGATAAGGATTCTGTAACCATATATCCTTTCAGAGGCAACGATTGCTAGCTGGGTGGAGAATTTGATATCACTGAGTAATATATGTATGTATATATATATATATATTGCGTTAGTGTCAAGTGTTAACCACTTGGATCTACTTCCAGAGGGGCTGCTTGTCCTGTTGTATTGGTGGGTTTGGTGTCTTCACTTGTTTAATCCAAATGATGCTTCACTTTCTTTTTTATTCGTCAATGAACTTTTATATACCTTCTTGTCTGTTTCCATTAGTACACTACCAAATAAATTGTGGGTAATTGATAAAGTACTAATTGGGGCGACTTTGCATAGATGCCACTATTGATGCCTAAAATTCCTTTGTCTACTTCATTAATTGTTTGGGTGGGGTGATTTCAAGAAAGGATGGTTCTTGATTTTTGGCCCAAGTATCCCTAGATTGGTGTTGGGCTGTGTTTGGGATTGCACCATTTGTTGCCATAATTTCTGCCTGTTGTCCCCTCAACAAAACCATGAAAGTTCTCAACGGGGCTTCCTTGCTGCCCCCCCCCCCCCCCCTTTGGAGGGGGGGACTAGGCTCCCCTTTCCATTTGAAACCGCTAATGCAAGAGGATCTCTCTCTTTCTCATCTGGTTTTTCGATGACCATTCATGTCCCTCTCCTGTCCCTTGTTCTTTGTTGATGCATGACTCCGCAATCCACACCCTCCCCTCTGATCTTCCTCGGACGTGTGCTAGCTTGTGGAGAACTCTCTCTCTCTCTCTCTCTCTTTCTGCGTCTGCTGATAGTGTGTAGAACTGGAAGAAACTGGGATTTGTGAAGTTAACGAAGCCTTAAATATGTACGTGTGAACCAGAAAACCCCATTATCCACTGTTGATCGGTGGCATGAATACCATTAACTTGTCACTCACTGAAAGATGAAACAGTATGTGTACGAGAGAGAGAGAGAGGTCTTATAGGTAGGGTGTAGTGTAGTAGCTGACAGTGATAAGATGGTTACTAGTGGGAGACGCCCCACGCAAGAGACTGAGCATCACAAAGCTTACTTGCTACTTGCGAGCTGCTTATTACTCACATATATATTTATATATATATATATATATATATAGATATAGGGGTACGATTGATCCTCATTGATGGTACTGCAAGGGCATGGCTTGAAAGAATCAACATCAACTCATCGATCCATCCATCCATCCATTCGTCTATCGTTTCTTTGGAAGAAACCCAAGTTTCGTAATCATGTTTAGGTCAATTTCTCGATCCTTTTATCTCAGAATCACGCATAAATTTCTACACCTAAGATATACAATAAAGTAGCGTAAAGTAGACGATCACTTGTTTCATTCACTCACCCTCGAAGAACCCTCTCTCTCTCTCTCTCTCTCTCTCTCTCAGAGTACTCTTTAAGAATATTGATTTGTCATGACCTTTTTGACCTAGAACAAATGTGTTGCGCGAAAGGAATCCAGGGAAATTCTTGAAAGTGAAACGGGGGTGCTCCAACAATCCTGTTTCCTTTAATAAAACACCCCAAGCAATTATACCAGTGGCATCGTTGACAGGCTTAGGGAATCTATTGCTACTTCAATGTCCAACCTTCCTATAAACAATTCTATATATATATATATATGCTTGCTCCCTTAATGACTCAACGGCTTTCAAGAGAAGCAAGTTGACGATGGTGATGAAGCTGCTGATGAGGGGGGTGTTGATTGGCTGCAGTTGCTTTGTGGTTATCTTCCTCTTCTATATGTCTAGTGCCTACTCCACTTTTTAGCATGCTCATCAACACATATTGATGATTCAGTTTACTATAGTTGAGACGGGCTGCTGCAAAGAAAACACATCAATTTAATGAATTCTGTTGCTTATTTATGCACACATGGTCTGGCAACGGCTTGTAACTGACTACCCAGGACCAAGGATTTAAATTACAAAGAACCCTTTAAGGTTTGATGAAATTGCAAGAAATTTTGCGATGTTTTAGAAATAGCAATAACAATCCTGTTGAAAAAAAAAAAATTAAACAACCATTGTACCTTTCATCTCTCTCTTCTTTTCTCTCTCCTTTGGTTTGAAAAATAAAAATAAAAAACAAGCAAACGGTGGTTGTTTGCCATTAGCCACAGGAGTCCAGAAAGAGAAAGAGGTGATGATGATGAACCTAGGTTAGATATGGATTTCTCAATTAATATAGAGACAAATGATGATGATGATAAATCGAGACTAGATTAGGGATCATCGTTTAAACCTATACCAAATCTAGGTTCATTGTGAATGAACCCAACCATCTAGGTTCATCCAATGAACTTGGATTCATTATAGAGAAAGAGAGAGAGAGAGAGAGAAATAGATAGAGGGAGATGATAATGATGACGAACCAAAGCTAACCTAGGCCAAATTTGGGTTCATTCTAAATAAACCCAACTATTTAGGTTTATTTGCAATAAACATTCATCGTATACAGGGTGAAATGGAGAGAGAGAAACTTACCTCATCACTGTCTATGTCAAACTATCACTGTTAAACCATCTCATTATCTTACTATTCAAATCCTTCTAGATTTGGAATGATGATGATTTGGGTCTATCACGGATGAACCTGGGTGATTTGCGATAAACCTGAATTCATCACGAAGAAAAGAAAGAAGGGCCTACAATTTTTGTCTTTGCCATCGTCCGTTATTGTCCTATTATTCAAACTATTTCAGATCTGAAACCACTACAAAAAAACAACACTTTAGAGGCGTTTTTTTGGTCATTTTATTGATATCTTACTCTTGTGATCAAATAGTTTTGATAATGACAAATAATGTAATTAATGTATTAATAAATGTACTCTATGTGTTGTAAAATCAATTTCATGAAGTTTTGTAAAAAAAAAAAATGAAATTGGGCTATTTTGAATCAAAGGGTTTATTTGAGTCAAAGTCTCAAATTAAATTTGTTAAGATATTTGTATATCTCAATTTGGTTCAATCCTAAAGCAAAGCAAGTCGACATGATTTCAAGTTTATTCGGCTAGATTGGTCAACTAACAGGTTGCTTATTTTTTTTAAAGTTTGACCCGGTCGACTAAGTTATAGGATCTGTCGACCAACAGTATGCTTATTTATGTCTTGGTCAACAAAGCTATAAGCTTGGTCGACTAACAGTGTATATGTTATGACTTGGTTGACTAACCCTTTAAGTCTGTCGACAGAAGGGTAGCCTTGGTTGATTATGTGTCATGCCTATTTTTGTCTTGGTTGACTAAGTGGCATGTTTTTATGACTTGGTCGACCAACCTATTTTTTTTGTCGTCCAAACTTATTATTTTATTTGATTCTGTCGATTAACCATTTTTATCTCTATCAACTAAGTCTCTTTTGTAGAAATCATAACGGCTAGTTTTTGCCACATTAAATGCTTGGCTAACCACCCCAACGACTCGATTTTTGGATTTTTCTACCATCAACTATATATATGTGGTTGAAAACATGTTGAAGTTTTAGAGAGAACATTTATTACTATCACCTACCGAGCATTCACTTTGTATTCACGCTTTCAATTTGTACTCTCTCTTATTTTTCATTTTGAGGCTTTGCATTCTACTGTTTCATTCATTAACAGCCTCGCATTTATTGTAGAGAAGGTTTGTACTAAGAGTTTTTAACTCTTAGATTTATTTTCATTGTATTCGTTACAGTTTGCCTAGCGTAAGCTAAAGGGCCCATTTGAGTGGGAGGTTTGTAAATTTTCTAGTCACGGACTAGAGGACCTACTCAGTTTGAGTAGGAGGTTGATAGTAGATTTATTTCAAAATCCTTAGTGGGAAGTTAACGTAGTAGATTAGGCTTGGAAAGCCGAATCACTATAAATCATCGTCTCTGGTGTTTGTGCCCTCTGTTTGTTTGTTCTTTTCAACATATTTATATACCCTACTTAATTTGTATATTTAATCTCTCATCGATAAAGATTTCATATTAATTATTCTCAAGACAAGATTGTCTTTACACGATGAGGTATCAACCGTGGTCTTCATAGACGACATCTCTATTTATCAAAAGAATTTTTAAGGAAAAATAATTATTTTTATACTGTTGTTGCCAAAATATAACAATCTATTTTTAATTGTGGACAGAAGCAAGAGTCTCTAGAGTCGTGCCTTCACTGATGAGAATCTTGACGAGCAACTGGATCTGGTAGAGGTCCAGATTTGGTAATCCGACAGAGTTGATGGTCTGACAAGGCTGATGATCTAGTGGCCCAAGATGATCGAGTGAATTGAGAGTGACGAGTGGCCTTGATGATCGAGTGACCCGAGGACGACAAGTGGCCTTGGTGACCGAGTGACCTGAGGGCGATGAGTGGCCTTGGTAACCGAGTGACCTGAGGGCGACGAATGGCCTTGGTGACCGAGTGACCTAAGGGCGACGAATGGCCTTGGTGACCGAGTGACCTAAGGGTGACGAGTGGCCTTGATGACCGAGTGACCTGAGGACGACGAGTGGCCTTGGTGACCGAGTGACCTGAGGGTGACGAATGGCCTACAAAACGAGAGCACCATTAGAACGCAAGTGGGGGTCCCTGCGCAAACCCTCCGATGCTTAAGTTAGATCTCGAGAAAATACGAAATGATACTTCAATCACTCAAAATTGCATACCTCGTGAAGAAGAGAGGACCTTGTATTTATAGTAGAGGGTAAGGAAGGCCTCGCGATATTTTCGGCAAGAATCTCGTGGCCCATTCCGAAGATCTCGCGACCCATTCTAGGAATTTCGGAGCCCATTTCACTATAAGAAAAATCAGTTTTAGTGACGGAAAAGTCCGTCACTAAAAACATAAAATCCGTCACTAAATTTTTCTATGACGGGTTTAGTGACGGGGTAACGAACCGTCACAAAAGGGGGTGTGACAGAATTTTATTAACGGGGTGAGTGTAACCCATCGCAGATCTATGACGGGAAAGCAATTCCGTCATAGATTTGTGACGGGACAACCGTCACAGATTTGTGACGAGGTAGTACTGTCCGTCACAGATCTGTGACGGGTTAGTCCTCTCCGTCACAGATTTGTGACGGGAATTACCCCCCTCACAAATCTGTGACAGGTTCAATTCTCATTACAGATCTGTGATGGACAATTCCCTCGTCACAGGTCTGTGACGGAGAGTTCCCCCGTCATAGATTTGTGACGGACAGTACTACCCCGTCACAGATCTGTGATGGGGTCAATTCCTGTCACAGATTTGTGACGGGCAGTACCCCGTCACAAATATTTTTAAATAAAAAAATAATATTAAATAAATAATTTTATTTAAAAATAATAAAATTAATACGAACAATCTGTGAGGGACAGTACCCTGTCACAAATACTCTTAAATAAAAAAATATTAAATAAATAATTTTATTTAAAAATAATAAAATTAAAAAGACCAATCTGCGACGGGACAGCCCGTCGCAGATATTTTTAAATAAAAAAAATAATTTTGAAAACTAAATATTAAATTAATATTAATATTTTAAATCAATAATATATTTTTATGAAATTAATATATTTTTAATTTCAAAAAATATATTTTTAATTTTTAAATTTATAAAATTAAAATTTATATTAAAATATTTTTAAAAATTAATATTTATTAAAATTAAAATTAGAATTAAAATTTTCTTTTATAAGAATAAAAAAATTTAAAAAGACAAGAATTTTTTTAAAAATTTAGATAAAATATTAAAATAACATTAAAAAATTAATATTACCCACATTCACATTAAAAATAAAACAAATTTAACATAAAAAATAAAATTAAAATTTAATATTAATATTAATATTACCCAAGTTTACATCATCAATGTTTACAACATTTAACTATAATCAATCGTCATTATTTTTATCATTTTGATCTTCAACATTGTCACCCTCGTCTTGATCAGCTACCGGGTCAG
Organism: Diospyros kaki; assembly: GCA_036245055.1. Classification (NCBI taxonomy): domain Eukaryota; kingdom Viridiplantae; phylum Streptophyta; class Magnoliopsida; order Ericales; family Ebenaceae; genus Diospyros; species Diospyros kaki. The sequence continues at coordinate 10,616,199 of BSEG01000011.1, read as the reverse complement.
ATCTACCTGCAACAGTCGACGGTCCAACATTTGCAGTAGATTGTTTTATCAATCTACTTATTACTATATTCATTTCTGACTGCCACACCGTCACTTGTTTTTGCCACTGTCGTAATTGCCGATTCTCAGACTGGGATTCAAGCAACTCATCGTTTAATTGGGTGACTTTAAGTCTAATTTGTTCAAACTCTAGTGATATATTTGAAGATGATTGGCTAGAATGATTGGCGGTAGATAGATGTAACAAATTAGCTTAGGAGCCCAGCCCGTATATTCGACCCTTTCTATTTCGACCACTAACAGGTTGATAGAAGATATTGTGTTCATTAACTATAGGCGATGAGGACTCTCCAGTACTGGCGGATGATGAAGATGCCTCCACACTCAATCTTTCATATTTTTCCTATAAAATTAAAATATTCATGTAAATGAATTAAAAAATTATTTTAAAATAAAAATTTTAATTTAATTTATAAAACACACTTACAGTGACGGCCCTAGATCTGTCATCGACCCACACTTCTTCTCCTTGATTATCTTTCCTGGTGTGGGTTCTCTTGAAGAATTCAAACTCATTGGGGTCACGATTCAATTCAGTTGCCTGTATAAGAAATTAATAAATAATATAGTAAATAATATAATAAACTTATAATTTAAATAAATTAAAAAATATATAACTTAACATAAGTAATTACCAGCCTTCTTCGAGTCAAGGAGAATGGAGCGATCCACCGGTCTCGGAAGCACGATTTTTTTTATTTTGTGTGGCAATTTTTTTGTTGCTTTCTTCTGCCCATTTTGCATCAAGTGCCTTACGCACGTCGGGATCCATCCACATTGCTTCGTCTTCCCCGTTTCTAATTCGATGCATATGGCTCTTAAAACTTTGTTTACCAGACTTATTCCATGTGAGCCATATGCGATCATTCTCCTCGGATTTCTAGAAATACGTCTTCTACATTAAGTTAAGAAACATATATATATATATATATAAGAATTTAAATACAAACTTATATTAATAAAGAATTATAAATTAACTTATGTTAAATTCTTCAACCCACATCCTTCGTATTATTTCTGGCACTTCATCCCAATAAATCCACGGTTCAGTGTATCGTGCCCTCCAAATCTTTCCCAGTTTGCTTGGTGGGCCACTCTTAGGGATAAAACTGTCAAACACAAAAGATATATATATATATATATATTCATTTGAATGTATAATATAATTGCAAGTAATAAATTTAAAATAATAAATACGATACTCACTGATTACACTGTTCATCGCAAGATAAGTGTTTTCGACCATCTTCTCGGCTGATGCCAACCAGGTCAGTTGGAATGGGCTCAGAATGTTGTGCAGAAGCAGATGATGAATTGAGTCCTTGCGGTATTAGCATGAATGTATATGGGGAATGTCTGTCTGGCATATGAGAAGTTCCCCCAACATATTGGCCCCTCAGTGGTACAATATCTGGTGGGTAGAAAGTAGGTGGAACACCATAATAACCCCATGGCATCGTGGTTCCAGGATATGGAAATTGATGAGGCATGGGAGCAAAAGGTTGTGAGGGTGGTGGTGGGGGTGGTGACTGGAGATTGAATTGTGTGGATTGGACAACAGGTGTGGAGTTAGGAGAAGAATATTGCGGACCAGAATTGGCATCTGGAGAAGGTGTGGTCCTATAAGATGTTATACTTCTACCTCTTCCCCTACCCGAAAGTGTTGAATGTTTTAACATCTATTTCGACAATTATATATATATATATATGAAAAAAAAAATACATTAACATCAAAGTCATCATACTAAAAGTACAGGTACACAAATTATTAATATTCATATTTTAAAAATACAAAGGTTATTAATTAGCACGCACAAAAAAAAAAAAAAAACTATCAGCCATCTTCTTCTATATATTCATCAATGTCTTCCTGGTCACTATCTCTGTCATCAGATAATATATCTTTCTCGTCTTCTTCTGAAACAGATTCTTCATACATATCATTTTCTTCTTCCTCAACGATATTGGAGACATCAACTTCCTCTACTAGCCCATTATCATCTTGTAAAGTGCCTCCAAGGTCAATATTTACATCAATTACAGGCTGTTGCAATATTTCATCCTCTTGAAAGGGCTCTTCCATGTTAGCTTGAGGAGCATTTATTGTACCTCATACCTTTGTTTTAATTACAACCATCCAACTATTTTTTTCACGACAGTAATCAGGGTAAAGCGCGTAATACATTTGTTTAGCTTGTTGGGTAAATATGAATGGATCATATTTCCTATATCTTCTTGATGATCGAATGTCTACAATTCCATATTTATCATGAATTTTAGTTCCTCGTAAACTTGGATCATACCATTCACATTTGAACAAAATTACTCTTTTTATTGATAAGCCTGCATATTCTAACTCAAGTATGTCTATAAGTTTTTCATAATAATTCATATGTGAAGCTCCACCTCCTAACGCAGACACACAAACACCATAGTTTTCTATCGACCTACTCTGACTCCATTCAATAGTATAAAATTTGTATCCATTGACGAAATACATTGGCCAATGTTTCACGTTGGGAGTTGGCCCCCACCCTATGCTCTGAATTAGTGGGTCTGCAATAACTTTGCCACTCAAATTCACCTAACCAAATATTTCCATCACTTTATGTATACATAATTAATATTAAATTAAGAAATATCTTAAACTTTACAAACTTACATGATTATGGAACCAAACACAAAAATGCTCCTTGATTTGTTTGTCTAATTCTTCGTCATTGATTACTGGCAATAAATCACGTAATATGGTTGTGTACATGCTGAAACATTAATATATATATATATCAACATAATATGAAAAAATTATTAATATGAACTCATAAATATATTAATATAATTAAGTTTGGGTTCTTACTTAATATAAGGTTCGACCTCTAGCATATTTAGCAAGACATAAACTTTGTTGTTTGGAACACATTCACATCCAACCATATTTTTTTCATTGGACCAGCTGCACGACTCGGATAATTGAAGATAGAAATTTGTGGATGCAAAGATTCTCCCCCATCATCATTTCGAGGGGCTCTCGTCCTCCTTGATTGAATATTTGATTCAAAATAATATGAACTAAATGTGGCTGTCTCCTCAATTAAATATGCCTCACAGATAGATCCTTCTATGCGAGCCTTATTCCGGACTTTCTTCTTTAAAGTATTGAAGAACCTAAATCATTTTAAAGTTATCTTAATTTATGAAAAAGAGCATAATAAACTATACGACAAAATCAATAAATTATATGAATATAAAATTATTATTACCATTCAAATGGATATATATCTATCTGTATTGGATCAGTCCTCCAACCTTTGCTTCATAAAGCAATTGTACCGGGAGATGTTCCATTGAGTTAAACCATCCAGGTGGAAATACACGCTCTATTTTCCATAGAATGATTGGGATGTTCTGTTCCATAACTTTCAAATGTTCAGTTCTTAACGTTGTTGAGCATATTTCTTTGAAAAACTGGCATGACTCAGTTATTGGACTCCAAATTCGATCTGGTAATCCTGAAAATTCCGTTGGAAGTAATCGCTCCATAAGAACATGAAAATCATGACTCTTCAAGCCAAATAATTTTTCATTCTTCATATCAACACATATGCCCAATCTAGATGCATACCCGTCAAGGAGTTTAGATTCTTTTATCTATTTCAAAATACTTAACTTTTGTTCTCTCATGAAAGTATATTGAACTTTAGGTTTCCAATATTTACTCCACCACGTTCTACTAATTCCAACTTTTTCCGCCTGCAATATTCTTTCAGGTTCATTCTAGCTTTGCTATTATCTTTAGTTTTACCTTTCACATCCATGATTGTATTGAAAAGATTATCAAAAATATTCTTCTCAATGTGTATGACATCTAAGTTGTGTCGGATAAGATTATCTTTCCAATATGGCAAGTCCCAAAAAATACTTCTTTTTGTCCAATTGTGTTGCACACCATATCCGATCATAACACAATTTTGTTGTTCTAAGATAGACGAGACATTACATACTCTACCAAATTTTCTCCACTTAAACGAGGAGGTGGACAAGAATTATTAATTTTATTTTTTCGAAATGCAGTCATATTCATTCGAAAAGGGTGATCCATTGGTAAAAATTGTCGGTAACAATCAAAAAATGATATTTTTCACCGTACTTGAGATTAAAAGCTTTTGTATTTTCCATACAATACGGGCATGTTAATCTGCCTGATGTCATCCAACCAGATAACATTCCATATGCAGGAAAATCATTGATAGTCCACAATAGAGCTGCTTTCATCATAAAATTTTTCTTTGTGGATATATCATAAGTCAACACTCTTTCGTGCCAAAACAATTTCAGTTCATCAATTAAAGACTGTAAAAATACGTCTATCTTACTTTTGGATTTGAAGGACCCGGAATAATAATCATTAAAAACATAAACTCTCTTTTCAAAAATAATCCAGGAGGAAAATTATATGGAGTCACAATTACTGGCCAATAAGAGTACAGGCGACCCAATTGACCATATGGAGTGAACCCATCTGCACACAAACCAAGCCTTACATTTCTAGGATCAGTAGAGAAGTCAGGATGTGTCCAATCAAAATATTTCCATGCTTCACCATCAGACGGGTGAGACAATACCCCAAACTCTCTCCAATTTTCATAGTGTCATCTCATGTTCGAAGTAGTAATGGTTAAAGCATAGATTCTTTGCAATCTTGGTATGAGGGGCAAATACCACATTTTCTTAAAAGGAATTTCTTTAAACTTTCCTGTGCCACTTCTTGCAGACTTAAAACGAGGATGACTACAAAACTTACAACTCGTCTCAAATTGATCATCCTTATAATATAACATACAACTATTTGGACAACAATCGATCTTCTGATAACCAAGTTCAAGCTTAGAAACCAACTTTTTAGTATGATAAAAGTCATCGGGCACACGATTACCAGTTGGCATTGTATGTTGCATAAACTGCATGATTTCATTATAACAACCTTCAAGCATGTTGTAATCAGATTTAAGCTCAACATCCTAACTGTAGCAGAAAGGTCACTCTTTGCATCACAACCAGAGTATAATGGGGATTATGCAGCAGATAACATCTCATAAAATGCTTTTGCATTTTCATTAGGTGGTTCCTCAGTATTGTACGACTGATGACTACTTTCGCTAAACGCTCATTGCATTGTAGTAGGCCCATGTGACGGTCCTACCGCATCCATTAACATTTGCTTATACGGATTAAACTGAACTCTAAAATTATCTTCTCTATAATATTCATTTACAATAACATTTGGAGGCATTATTGGTATTTCTTCCCCATGGTTCGTCCAATAATAATACCCTTTCTTGAACCCAAGCTTACAAAGATCCCTTTTCATCTCATTAATTGGTCTAAACTTCAAACACTCACATTTTATACAAGGACATTTCAACACTCCTAATCTTATGAAACTTTCTTGAGATTATACTATTAAACTAAACAACACAAAATAACTATAACTAAATTAACATAAAATAATTAAAACTAAAACAAACTAAAAAACACAAAATATATAACACCCCCTCTCCTAAAACTGCCCGAGAAGAGGTGCTACGAAAAATAAAATAGAAAACTGACTGATAAACTGAAATCTGATACCAATATGAATAACTCAACCACATGAAATAACACTCTGAGTCAACAAAATTGAAAACCATAAACACTGTCTAAGGGAAATCCCTCAACTAAAAAAAATATTAAACTGATACTAAATTGTCAAATGCTCTAAACTAACAAACTGATAAAAACTCCCAGACGTCTTTGGTCTTGAGCGACTCCATGTACACACTGTAACACCCCGCCTTCCAGGGCATTAGTATATGCTAGGATTTTTTTTTTTTTATTTACATCAAGCACAAATCCTCAACATAACATTTATTAATAACACTCCCAAATATAACAAAGGAATGAAACGTTTCTTACATAAACGGAAGCAAGATCAGAACCTCAAAATCATAACTTATGCAGGTACATACATACTGTTCACCCAGCATAGCATTACAGATAACATAAAACTCTAAACGATACATCTGAATAAAATAGATTATTCTAGTCCCACATGGGACCCTCAAAATTTCCACCACGATCATGCCTCGACCACTTCTTTGCCCTTCCGGCCGCTTGCCTCACCTGGAACGTAGAATATTCCAGGGACACAGTCCAATATTAGAAGATGAAATCTTCTAAGTGAGGGTTAGATAAAACATGAATGAAATGATCCATGATGCATGGACATTTACAAATATATATACCCATAATGTAACTTCCCAGGCATCCCCAGCCTGACTAGGAATCCTAGGCAAATCCCGAACCTCTGCGAGATAAGCCTAACGTTATTCCCTCAACGCCCTAGGAGAATTACGGCTACACTCTGAGGGTATAATCCCAACTCCATGCACAAGTTCAATATGACAAATAAATTTCATGTTGTGCATATATCACGTTTCTCTATGCAACAATATATGAATGAAAAACGATCATAACGTAAGAAAATATCATGCATGGAAAGGAAATCATATCATATACGGGCTATAAGGACAAAACCACTCACCTTTTATAGATATCGGGTTACCTCGAAAAACATAAAACTTGCCTCGATTTGCGTGCCAATCTCGAATTTCGCACCGAATGTCTCACCTCACTTCCCAAAGCACCCTAGGCAAGATATTTATTTAATTTATCAATAAAACCTATTTTTCCTCAATTTTCTTGCCTTTTTCTCTATTTTTCCTTTATTTTTCCTCACTAATATTCCAAAATAAATACCTACACTTAATTTTCTTCAAATATTTTTTTATAGGAAATTCTAAAATAATTTTTCAAGATATTTAAAAAAAATTGAACAGAAAATTAAGCCCGCACACGCTGGCGCGTGATAGGGCGTGTGAGACTGGCGCGTGGGGCCCACGCGCCGGTCGTCTTCTCCGGTGAAGCCCTCGCCGGAAAATTACAAAATCGATGCCAATTGAAAGCTTAGGAAGAATCGATCCTAATGGTACCTGTTTGGGCTCCAAAGGAGGTCCGAAAGTGCTCGAACGAAGGCCTTGAAGTCTCGGCCAGGCGGACCGCCTAGGTTTCCGACGAGGCTTCTATTCGCCTTCGTTTCTGCTCCGTTGCTCACGAAATGCTCCAGATATGGTCTTCAAGCTATGGGCAACAAAAGCCCTCTATTATTTCCTCTCAATTCGTTCGAAAAATGCATCGATTTGAAGCTCCAAGTTTGAAAACTTTCGGCCTCTTCGTCCGCTATTTATAGGCGATGGGGAACCCCGATATGCTTTTGGCCGCCTTGCCCAACACCCTAAACACTTGCCCCTCCCCTGGATTGACCTCGATCTGGTCTCAAACGACCAAAAGATCGAGTTGCAGGTCGCGACATCGCGACTTGCAATCTGGTCGGATTTTTGTTTCAAAAATTCGACCACCTCGAGGCCCAACGACGGCACTCGAGTGGTCATCGGTCTTCCCCGACCATCCCTCGTGGTTGCCCAGTGCCTATTTCGGCTGGTCGACGACCGTGCGTGGCTTGGTCGGAATCCATGGCTGCCTTTTTCGATTTTTTGCACTTTTGCCCCATCAGTTTTGGTTTTCACGATTTGGCCCATTTTCTCACAACCCCTAGACTTTCCTTAATTGCCATTAGGTCCCTTAAGTTCTGTTCTTTCAACTTCATCTTTGCCACTTTTTCAAAAAATGACATTTTGACCCCCCTTGGGTAACTTTGAAAAATTGTACTTTGGCCCGTTTCTTCGTTTTGGCTCTAAATGTACTCGTTTCTTCCTGAAACTTTCGAAGGGTTGTTCTATTCGACAAACCGAAGCTTCGCTTAACTTTCGTTATGATTTCGGGAGTCTCTTACGAGAATTCGGTTTTACAGCCTAAATGGCAGCTGTATTTTAGCTGTACCGAAAATCGTTCCTGATTCCAATTATTTCAGTCCTAAAAATCACACCTCGATATGCTCGTTAAAGGCGTCCCTATTTCTTTAATTATTTAAGCTTTAGGGTACTCCTTTCGACTGATTCGGTAATCTTTTCGGGCTTTTCTGATACCGAATTTCCTCAAATTTTCGTTTTTCCTTTAAAATAATAACCCAAAGTTCTTGGGTATTATATTCTCCCCTCCTTAAAGAAATTTCGTCCTCGAAATTTTTGCACTCCTACCTATAAGACATCAACATCTGACTAACAATCTCGTAAAAGTTACGACTTTTGTCTCTTAGTCGGGTATTATCATTAATACGTTTCTAAACACATCAATTGCATCTCTAACATGAGTTAGGTATATCGGATATATTGGGTTTTTGAACAAAATATCCCGTTGTAGCTCTTTACCGTCGGCCACATACATAAAAAATAGCCAATAATATCACAAGTACGAACGGACTATTCACAATCATCTCTTTATTTCACAATATTTTTGACAACCTTACATAGAAAAATTACAGACATTTGCTACATTCATTCTATTTCCTCAAACAACAGGGGATATTTTGCCCTAATGTATCCTCGAGCTCCCACGTAGCTTCTTCCTCAGTGTGATTTCTCCATTGGATCTTTACCAGCGGTATGACTTTATTCCTCAAGATTTGGTCACGCCGATCTAAGATTCTATCAGGCGACTCTGGATAAGTCAAATCATCTTTTAATTCGATTGCTTCCACCCGAATTTCTTGGGTCGGGTCTTGAATATGCCTCCGAAGCTGAGACACATGGAAGACATCATGGATGTTGGACAGGCTAATTGGAAGTTCTAGACGATAAGCCAACGGTCCAACTCGTTCTTTAACAAGATAAGGTCCAACAAATCGAGGTCTCAACTTACCTTTCTTCTTTCCCCGAGTTGCTAAGTGTTGAGGCGATACTTTTAGGTATACAAGATCTCCTACCTCGAATTCCAAATCTCGCCTTCTTTTGTTCGCATAAGACTTTTGACGACTCTGTGCGGCTCGGATTCTCTCTTGGATCTTTCGAATCTTTTCTGTAGTCTGTTGAACCAACTCTGGTCCAAATATTTGCCTCTCCCATACCTCAGTCCAACAGATAGGTGATCGACATTTTCTTCCATATAAGGCCTCATAAGGTGCCATTCCGATACTGCTATGATAGCTGTTATTATAAGCAAACTCTACTAAAGGTAGATGCTCTTCCCAATTACCCTCAAAATCTAAGGCACATGACCTCAGCATATCCTCTAACGTTTGAATGGTCATTTCAGACTGTCCATCTGTCTACGGATGATAAGCCGTACTAAGGTTCAATTGCGTTCCCATGCACTCTTGCAAGCTTTCCCAAAATCTTGAGGTAAACCTCGGATCTCGATCGGAGACTATGCTTACTTGCGTGCCATGAAGCCTAATTTTTCACTAATATACTGCTCGGCAAATCTTCGTACCGGCCTATCCATCCTTGTAGGCAAGAAGTGAGCTGACTTCGTTAGCCTATCTACGATGACCCAAATTGCATTGTTGCCTTTCTGACCCTTGGGAAACCCTGTCACAAAATCCATCGTGATATGTTCCCATTTCCACTCTGGAATATCTAAGGGTCTCAAAAGTCCAGCTGGTCTTTGGTGCTCGATCTTAACTCTCTGGCACGTATCACATTGTGTTACCTTCCTTGCCACACTTATCTTCATTCCCGGCCACCAATAGACCTCTCGTAGATCTCTATACATTTTTGTAGCCCCCGGGTGTACTGTATAACGAGTTCTGTGGGCTTCGTTCAAAATTTTTAGCCTCAAATCCTTCGAGTTTGGCACGTAAATCCTTCCCCGAAACCTTAGTATGCCATCATGCATTTCAAAATCCGATCTCTTAGGCTGGCCATGCTCATCCACCCATAGACATAATCGTTTATCATCCACATATGCCTTTCGTATTTCGTTCATCAAATCTAGTTGAACTACCATGCCAGCGATAAGAACGGACGATTCCTTGGGCACTACACTCACCGTCAGATGGCTAAAAGCCTCTAAAATTTTCCACTCACAAGCCATCATTCCGGCCATAGAGATAGGCACATTCCTACTCAGTGCGTCAGCCACCACATTGGCCCGCCCTGGGTGATATCGTATGGTGCAGTCGTAGTCCTTCAAAAACTCCATCCACCGTCGCTGCCTAAGGTTCAACTCCTTTTGCGAAAATACGTACTGTAGGCTCTTGTGGTCTGTGAATACCTCAAAGGTTTCACCATACAAATAATGTCTCCATAGCTTCAGAGCATATATTACGGCCGCCAATTCTAGATCATGAGTCGGGTAATTTACTTCATGCCTCCTCAACTGTCGTGATCCATACGCGATCACTCTGTCGTGTTGCATTAACACACATCCCAAACCTATCTTAGAGGCATCCGTATACACAACGAATCCCCCAGGCCCACCCGGCGTTGCTAAAACAGGTGCCATGGTTAATCTTTCTTTAAGTTCTTGGAAACTTTCTTCACACTTGGCAGTCCATTCGAACTTAACATCTTTTCGAATGAGCTTTGTCATAGACGTAGCTATCTTTGAAAATCCTTCTACTAATCTTCGATAATAGCCTGCCAAGCCTAAGAAACTTCGTACCTCTGTCACATTTGTCTGCTGCTTCCATCGCTGAGCAGCCTCAATTTTTGTCAGATCTACCGAGATTCCTTCCTCAGAGATTACATGTCCAAGAAACGCAACTTGAGGTAGCCAGAACTCGCACTTCGAGAACTTGGCGTACAACTAATGTTTCTTGAGAGTTCCTAGCACCAACTTTAAGTGTTCTTCATGATCGCTCTCACTTGAGGAATATATCAATATATCGTCTATGAAAACAATCACAAACTGATCTAAATAGGGTCGGAACACCCTATTCATGAGATCCATAAATGCTGCTGGAGCATTCGTTAACCCAAATGGCATCACGAAATACTCAAAATGGCCATACCTTGACCGAAAAGCCGTTTTCGGAATATCTTCTGGCGTAATCCTCAACTGGTAGTATCCAGACCTTAAGTCAATCTTTGAAAATATTTTCGCTCCTTTCAATTGATCGAACAACTCATCGATCCTTGGAAGTGGATACTTATTCTTTATAGTGACCTTGTTCAACTGGCGATAGTCAGTACACATTCTTAAACTTCCGTCCTTCTTCTTTACGAATAGAACAGGCGCACCCCACGGCGACGTGCTGGGTCTAATGAATCCTTTATCGGTCAGTTCTTGCAGCTGACTTCTCAACTCTCTCATTTCTGCCGGAGCCATTCGATATGGAGGAATCGATATTGGTTTGGTTCCTGGCACTAGTTCAATTGAGAACTCAATCTCCCGAGGTGGCGGTGGTCCTGGTAGGTCTTCTGGAAACACATCTTCATAGTCTCGTACTATCCGCACCTCCTTTATCTTTGGTACTTCTTTTTCTTCCAAACGAGCGTAGGCTATAAATCCTTGAGCTCCTTGATTCATCAACTTCTCTGCCTTACTGGCTGAAACTATTTTTCCATTTTTGGGGTCACCCTGTCCCCGAAATTTGATCCATTCCCCTTCGAGTTCCTTTATGGTCATTACCTTTCTTCGACAATCTATATGGGCATCATATCTGGACAAGAAATCCATTCCTAGGAGTACGTCGAAATCGTATACCTCTAGCAAAATTAGATTGACTTGAAATTGAGCATTACTTAAACTAATTTCGCATTCTTCTACCACTTTAGAAGATCTTTCACTCTTACCCATGGGCGTCGAAATTATCATCGGAGATTCCATAGGTTTAGTCTCTACCCCCAAACTCCCAGCCAAAGCATAAGACATAAAAGAATGCGTCGACCCAGGGTCTATCAATGCATGAACAGGGGTATCCAATATGAAGAGCGTACCTTGGACAACTGTTGGATTGGTCCCCACATCTTCCTTGGTAAGGTTGTAGACACATCCCTGACGAGTCCCACGAGCCTCTTCCACCTTTTCTGCTGGTCCAGCAGCTTGTCCAAGTTTTGGCCTTTTCGGGCAGTTACTCGAGTAGTGCCCCGGTTGATTACACTGAAAACACACTATTCTTGACAGATCTTTCGTTAACATTTGAGGCGTCTCCTTTCTTTTGCGGCAATCCCTGCTAATATGCCCTTGCTTTCCACAGAAGTAGCAGATAGTCGTTCCTGCTAAGCATTTTCTCCCCGGATGGTTCTTTTTGCATTTGAAACAAGGCTTACCACCTTGGGGATTTTTGTTTCCCGATTTCTGTTCTGGATCCCTTTTTGCCTCTCCAGGCCTGATCTGTTTCACCTGCAGAAGATTCCTCTCTGTTGTTAAAGCTTTATTCAAAGCTTCTTCATATGATTCAATTGACCAGGTGCTCAGAGCCTGCAACAAATCCACTTTGAGTCCCGACATGAACTTCTGTGCCTTCTTCCATTCGTCGGCATCATACATCGGCACATACTTAATGAGCTGATTAAACTTGGTGTCGTATTGAGCTACCGACATTTCTTCAGTTTGCTTCAGATTTGCAAACTCCCAGCTCTTCTCTTGCCTCCAGCTAAGAGGGAAATATTTATCATTGAAGGCCTTCTTAAAGGTCTCCCAGACTGACGTTGGGGTCTCATCAGTTTCGGATCCACACCTCTAGCGGGCCCTTTGCAACGCTCGCTCTGTAGTCTGCCACCATTTCCCAGCTTCTTCTTCTAGCATGAAGGTGGCGCAGTTTAACTTATCCTCATCATTAAACTGGAGATGTCGAAACAACTTTTCCGTCTGCTCCAACCAATACTCCGCCATACTGGGGTCATCATTGGTTTTTCCTTTAAATATTGGTGGTCGTTGTCGTCTGTATTGTTCCAACACATTCTCGGTAGGTCTGGCTGGTTCTCCTCTCGTCGTATGGGTCAAGAGATTCTCTATAACCCTCTCAATACGGTCCAAACGTCCTTCAGGAACTGTTGACTCTGTCACTGGCTCACTCGTCCTGATGCTACTACTGTAGCGGCGATTACCACTACTTCTTACATCTTCTATTCCCCGATTGGGGCTGACAGGGGTCATGTTTCTTTGTTGTCTCGTTGTTACCATCTGAAAAGGCAAGACAAGACAAAATCTCATTCCACGAGAATTTCTTTCAATAGGAAACTTCTTTTTTATATATATAACATGATACATAACCTCATTTTATGAAAACATAAAGCACACATCTAAAACATTAGTAAGCAAAGAAAATCATCCACGATTCTTTTTATGGGTTGGCTGGCTTCCAGACCCAAATATCATCGCTTATTGTATCGTCCTCAGACTCGACCTCGGGTCCTTCGAGGTTATCGTGCTCAATCACTCCTTTCTCTTCTTCATCGTCCGAGCTAAGATAGCCGGCACCCATCATATTAGCTGCTACCATGTCTTCCCAATCTCCTTCAGACTCGGATGTTTCGTCTTCCTCCGGATCTTCATCTCCCCCGAGTTCATCTTCATCTTCGAGCATGTTGAGGGCATGGTCACGGAACTGCTGTCAGTAGAAGAACAAGGAGGCATAGTTGCCTTGAAGGTAAAGTCCTTTGGCCAGGTCTCTCCATACACCTTCCATATGATTTATCAGAAAATTGACTTGGGCGGTCATTAGGGTTGGCCGAACAAAACTGCTTGGCGGTACATCCCTTAAAATTCCTTCGAGGAGGTCCAAGCGTCCAAAGACATCTACCACTATTGGCTCGTTATCTGCCCAACGGCTGATCCAATGCGTCACCCAGAACTATTCAAGATAATCGTTTTTCATGCTGCATCAAGAAACCAGTTAGATTTTCTACTATTCACCGAGAACAGTAGCCATTCAGTGTTTTGTACAGGAATAGTGCACCAGGTAAGTTCCCAGGAAAGAGTGGTAGGTCACAATGGACGCACTTAAATACCAAATCTTTCCTTAGCTAGAACTAGCCTAGACATGCACATCCCAGTACATCCCACTTAAGTCATAATCTCTTAAGCTAGATTATCAATCTCCTAATCTATAGATAAGGATTTCTAAATCTAAGTTATCTAATCATCGAGTTCGTAATTTCCTAAAGATCTAACCTGATTCTCCAAATAATAATTTGTCTCTGATACCAACTATAACACCCCGCCTTCCAGGGCATTAGTATATGCTAGGATTTTTTTTTTTTTATTTACATCAAGCACAAATCCTCAACATAACATTTATTAATAACACTCCCAAATATAACAAAGGAATAAAACGTTTCTTATATAAACGGAAGCAAGATCAGAACCTCAAAATCATAACTTATGCGGGTACATACATACTGTTCACCCAGCATAGCATTACAGATAACATAAAACTCTAAACGATACATCCGAATAAAATAGATTATTCTAGTCCCACATGGGACCCTCAAAATTTCCACCACGATCATGCCTCGACCACTTCTTTGCCCTTCCGGCCGCTTGCCTCACCTGGAACGTAGAATATTCCAGGGACACAGTCAATATTAGAAGATGAAATCTTCTAAGTGAGGGTTAGATAAAACATGAATGAAATGATGCATGATGCATGGACATTTACAAATATATATACCCATAATGTAACTTCTCAGGCATCCCCAGTCCGACTAGGAATCCTAGGCAAATCCCGAACCTCTGCGAGATAGGCCTAACGTTATTCCCTCAACGCCCTAGGGGAATTACGGCTACACTCTGAGGGTATAATCCCAACCCCATGCACAAGTTCAATATGATAAATAAATTTCGTGTTGTGCATATATCACGTTTCTCTATGCAACAATATATGAATGAAAAACGATCATAACATAAGAAAATATCATGCATGGAAAGGAAATCATATCATATACGGGCTATAAGGACAAAACCACTCACCTTTTATAGATATCGGGTTATCTCGAAAAATGTAAAACTTGCCTCGATTTGCATGCCAATCTCGAATTTCGCACCGAATGTCTCACCTCACTTCCCAAAGCACCCTAGGCAAGATATTTATTTAATTTATCAATAAAACCTATTTTCCCTCAATTTTCTTGCCTTTTTCTCTATTTTTCCTTTATTTTTCCTCACTAATATTCCAAAATAAATACCTACACTTAATTTTCTTCAAATATTTTTTTATAGGAAATTCTAAAATAATTTTCCAAGATATTTAAAAAAAATTGCACAGAAAATTAAGCCCGCACGCGCCCACACGCGCTGGCGCGTGATAGGGCGTGTGAGACTGGCGCGTGGGGCCCACGCGCTGGTCGTCTTCTCCGGTGAAGCCCTCGCCGGAAAATTACAAAATCGATGCCAATTGAAAGCTTAGGAAGAATCGATCCTAATGGTACCTGTTTGGGCTCCAAAGGAGGTCCGGAAGTGCTCGAACGAAGGCCTTGAAGTCTCAGCCAGGCGGACCGCCTAGGTTTCCGACGAGGCTTCGATTCGCCTTCGTTTCTGCTCTGTTGCTCACAAAATGCTCCAGATATGGTCTTCAAGCTATGGGCAACAAAAGCCCTCTATTATTTCCTCTCAATTCGTTCGAAAAATGCATCGATTTGAAGGTCCAAGTTTGAAAACTTTCGGCCTCTTCGTCCGCTATTTATAGGCGATGGGGAACCCCGATATGCTTTCGGCCGCCTTGCCCAACACCCTAAACACTTGCCCCTCCCCTAGATCGACCTCGATCTGGTCTCAAACGACCAAAAGATCGAGTTGCAGGTCGCGACATCGCGACCTGCAATCTGGTCGGATTTTTGTTTCAAAAATCCGACCACCTCGAGGCCCAACGACGGCACTCGAGTGGTCGTCGGTCTTCCCCGACCATCCCTCGTGGTTTCCCAGTGCCTATTTCGGCTGGTCGGTGACCGTGCGTGGCTTGGTCGGAATCCATGGCTGCCTTTTTCGATTTTTTTGCACTTTTACCCCATCAGTTTTGGTTTTCACGATTTGGCCCATTTTCTCACAACCCCTAGACTTTCCTTAATTGCCATTAGGTCCCTTAAGTTCTGTTCTTTCAACTTCATCTTTGCCACTTTTTCAAAAAATGACATTTTGACCCCCCTCGGGTAACTTTGAAAAATTACACTTTGGCCCGTTTCTTCGTTTTGGCTCTAAATGTACTCGTTTCTTCCTGAAACTTTCGAAGGGTTGTTCTATTCGACAAACCGAAGCTTCGCTTAACTTCCGTTATGATTTCGGGAGTCTCTTACGAGAATTCGGTTTTACAGCCTAAATGGCAGCTGTATTTTAGCTGTACCGAAAACCGTTCCTGATTCCAATTATTTCAGTCCTAAAAATCACACCTCGATATGCTCGTTAAAGGCGTCCCTATTTCTTTAATTATTTAAGCTTTAGGGTACTCCCTTCGACTGATTCGGTAATCTTTTCGGGCTTTTCTGATACCGAATTTCCTCAAATTTTCGTTTTTCCTTTAAAATAATAACCCAAAGTTCTTGGGTATTATACACACACAAATGGACACTACTGCTAGGCCCCATGTCTGGTACTCCCCCGCTAGGACCTGGAATGGTGAAGAGTACAAGGTGAGCTACAAAGCTCAGCAAGTGTAAAGCTGGAAAGAAATATTGAAGATGAATCGAAGAATATCGACGCTAAAATAATTGAAATACTTGCTGAACTGATACTGGAGTAAAATACTTGATTTAATTGATGCTGATAAATAAATCTGATATAACTGGTTGCATTCATAAACATGTAATGCACATAAACTAAAATAAAATGCAGGTATGCAACTTTGGCCCAAGGCCCATATAAACTGATAACACATACCTGACTAATCTGAACCTGCAAACAAAAAAAAAACTGTAAGCATATACTGTGGGTAAAATATACCCCTAGCTCCCTGGTCGACCACAGGCGAGCAAACTGGTGGGATCCCCGCGGACAAAGCCGCCTGGCACGCAACATGCAATACTATGCACATCAAGATGCTGGCACACAATATGTCGTGCTCCATATAAACTCATGTTGAATGTTCATACAAGGATGTATGCACATAACTCACAAATAAATGCTGATCATGACATTTTAAATACCAGTCATGAAATAACTGTTGCTAAACTGATACTTGATGTATTTTAAAAATACATGATTTTATAAATTATGTTGAAACATAATTTATTTTAATTTATACTAATATTATTTTCAATAAAGGGAAAAAACACACTGTTTTTATTGAAAATAAAAGAATTTTAACTTGCTGGAATTTAATTTTGCAGTTCTGCTAGGGGTATCCAAAAATATGGAATTCTGGACAGATTTGATACTCTTCTGTATCTTGGCCATAACTCTCTCTTCTAAACTCTGATTGAGCTGATTCAAATTTCTGTGGAAAGACAAGAGGAAGACCTATAATTTTTATGTTTTGAAGGTTCCGAGATTCGGGCTCCATCAAGGTCAAAATTGGCCCGTAAGAGAATAAAACTTTCTGGAATGCTGGGTGGACAGATTGATACCAGTATGTTTTGGACAGAACTCTCTCTTTTGAACTCCGATTGATATGATTAAAATTGGTATGGAAAGAAAAGAGGAAGACCTACAACTTTCATGTTTTGTGTTTTCCAAGATTCGGGCTCCATCAAGGTCAAAATCGGCCCACAAGATAACAAAAACGTTCTGAAATAAACTCGAAATCGTGAATGAAATTGCCAGAAATCGAAACTGATACTAATAGGGTATTTGGATGCTGGAATTTATCACCATTCGAAGAAATCTTGGGAAAAACAAGTCCCAATGAAGCAAGAATCATTATCATAGCAAATAAACAGATCAAAACTCGAAGAATCGATGATTCAACTCAATTGAAAATTCTAGTTTTCTGCCACTGTATGCATATATATATAAATATACATTCTGTTTTCTTTACTCTCTCATTAAAAGGAATCAAAACAATTGTTTGCTATTAATCCAAGATCACATAAGAACTGATATATATATCTAAACTGAATGAAGAAAGCTTGAGAATGGAATGGAAGAACTTGCCTTTTGATTTGATTAATCAACCAATGAAGACCAATGGATGAAACTTGAATGAACTCTAGGCTTCTTCAATTTCCTTTCTTTGTTCTTCACGGCCAAGATTTGAAGAATTTTCTTTTTGGCCAATTACATGCTATGCATATATATATATATACTAATAACAATAAACCTAATGGGCTAAAATAGGTTTAATTAATCCTAGGCCCATTAGACTTTATTTAAAACCTTCTCCTAACCTATTTAGGAGATTATTATTTAAATTATCTGATATTTGGATTTATTTAAATCCCATATATATATCACTTAATTAAATAATTAAGCAATAATATAAAATAACTAATGCTAAAAAGCCAAATAAGCCCTTACTCTTAATTCTCTTTAAAAATAAAGGAATTAATTCTATTTATCACTATTTTTCAATTAAAAATCTCTATTGCCAAATTAAATTAATTAATTGAAAAATATGTATTAAACTAAAAGTTAACTAATTGCATTAATTAATCACTGAAATAAATTGTTAATCTAGGACAGGTCGTTACAATTTCTCCCCTCCTTAAAAGAATTTGGTCCTCCAAATTCACATCTGGCTACTCGAACAATGAGGGATAAAAACGTCTCATTTCTTCTTCTAATTCCCACGTCGCCTCTTCTGACGAGTGTCGTTGCCACTGCACTTTCATAAGAGGAATCGATCGGTTCCTTAGGATCTTCTCTTTATGCTCTAGAATACTGGTCGGCATCTCTTCATAAGATATGTCTTCTTGAACTTCAATAGTCTGAAAATCAATCACATGCTGAGGATCTGGCACATACTTCCTCAACATCGAAACATGGAACACATTGTGGACATGGGACAACTGAGGTGGCAAAGCTAACTCATATGCCAAAGTCCCTATCCGTCTCAAAATCTCAAATGGACCGATGTAACGGGGACTAAGCTTCCCTGTTACGCCAAATCTTCAGACACCCTTAATAGGCATGACTCTTAACCAAACATGGTCACCCACCTCAAACTCGAGGTCTCGTCGTCGCTTATCTGCGTAGCTCTTCTGTCTGTCTTGTGTTGTCTTCATTCTTGCTTTGATCACTCGGATCTTTTCTGTCGTCTATTCCACAATTTCAGGACCTAATAAAGCCCTATCTCCAATTTCTTCCCAACATATCGGCGATCGACACGGTCGCCCATATAAAGCCTCGTATGGTGACATCCAATACTTGTATGGAAACTATTATTGTAGGAAAATTCCACCAAAGGTAGGTGCTCATCCCAACTACCTTGGAAATCTAGAACACACGCTCTCAACATATCCTCGAGAGTTCTGATCGTCCTCTCTGACTGACCATCTGTCTGCGGATGAAACGCTGTGCTGAACTTTAACTGAGATCCCAATGCCTCATGCAAAGCTCCCCAAAAATGAGAAGTAAATCGCGGATCTCTATCTGATACAATGTTGGATGGGACACCATGTAACTTCACGATCTCCTCAATATAAATTATGGCAAATCTATTCAATTGATAAGTCTTCTTAATAGGTAGAAAATAGGCTGATTTAGTCAAACGATCAACAATCACCCATATAGCATCATAGCCTCTAGTAGTCCTGGGTAAACCCATCACAAAATCCATAGCAATATTATCCCACTTTCACTCTGGAATAGGTAATGGAAGTAATAAACCTGCGGGTTTCTGATGTTCCGCTTTAACTTTCTGGCATATTGAACACTGTGAAACATAATTGGCTACATCTTTCTTCATACCACTCCACCAATACTGACGCTTTAGGTCGTGGTACATCTTCGTAACACCTGGATGGATAGTATAACGACTCCTGTGTGCTTCATTTAAAATCTCTTGCTTAAGATGTCCATCATCCGGTATACAAATGCGTCCCTGAAACAAGAATATACCATCACCCCGAAAAGTATATCCCAAGGGAGAAAATTTCTCGATATCTGCTAAGATCTGTGCTAACTTCACATCTTCCGATTGCTGTGTCTTGAGTAATTCAAATAACTCAGGTTGTACTCTCATATAAGCACAACTCACAACTGATTTATCTTCTGGGGCTGAAATAGATAGAGCACTCAATTGCTCCAATAATTTCCATTCTTGAACCATCATCGTAGCCATAGAAGCTCCTCGCCGACTCAAAGCATCGGCTACTACATTGGCCTTTCCTGGATGGTAGAGAATCTCAGAGTCAAAGTCTTTAAATAACTTGACCCAACGTCTCTGCCTTATGTTTAATTCTTTTTGGGATAGGAGGTAGTGTAAACTCTTATGATCTGTATAAATTTCAACTTTCTCACCATATAAATAGTGTCGCCATATTTTCAATGCAAATACTACCGCTGCCAACTCTAAATCATGAGTGGGGTAGTTCACTTCGTGTTTCTTCAATTGTCTTGAAGCATAAGCATTAACTCGACCCTCTTGCATCAATACGCAACCCAAACCTGAATGGGATGCATAACTGTAAATGGAGTATTTCTCTCCACTTCTTGGAATAGCTAAAACCTGTGCAGTAGTTAACTTTCGCTTCAATTCTTGGAAGGCACGTTCACACGCGTCATTCCATTCAAACTTCACTCCTTTTCTTGTTAGCTTAGTCATAGGGGTAGATAAACGAGAAAATCCCTCAATGAATCGCCTATAATATCCTGCAAGTCCTAGAAAACTTCGTATCTTTGTCACTGTCGTCGGCCTCGGCCAATCTATAACTGCTTTAGTCTTGGCTGGATCCACTGAAATTCCATTTCCAGAAACCACATGGCCTAGAAATCCAATCTGAGTAAGCCAAAACTCACACTTGCTGAACTTGACATATAATTACTTCTCTCTAAGCCTCTGCAATACTATAGTAAGATGTTTCGTATTCTCCTCTACACTAGGTGAGTAACTAGAATATCATCTATGAAGACGATAATGAAGCAATTTAGGTACTCACATAGAACTCAATTCATTAAATTCATAAAATAGCTGGGACATTGGTCAACCTAAATGGCATCACCACAAACTCATAGTGTTCATAGCGAGTTCTGGAAGTAGTCTTTTGAATATCATCATATGTAACTCATACTTGATGGTATCTGATCTTAAATCTATTTTTTATAACACTTTAGCTCCTCGTAACTAGTCTAATATATAAGTCATCCACTCAAGGGAAAAGCATACTTGTTCTTCACTGTCACCTGATTCAACTTGCAATAATCTATGCACGACCTTAAAGATCCATCTTTCTTCCTCACAAATAATACTGGTTCGCCTCATGGGGATGAACTGGGTCAGATAAAAAAAATCCTTCTCTATTAATTCTTCTAACTAGGTTGTCAACTCTTTTTAGCTCACTAGGTGCCATTCAATATGGAGCTTTAGAGATAGGCTGTGTACCAAGCAATAACTCAATAGTAAACTCTGCTCCTCTCCAAGGAGGTAATCCTGGTAATTCATTAAGAAAAACATCTGAGAAATCTCGTACAACTGGCACCTCAAACAACTTCCTCTTAGTTACCTCTTCTAAGGTAACAAAAGCTAGGTAAGTTTCACATCTATCACACAACAGCTTCTCTACTTTCATCACTGAGGTCGTAGGAATCGTAGCCATAGGCTTGACTCCTCTATATATCTGAACTGGCTATCGAGGTAGATCAAAGTCTATAATCTTCCATCGACGGTCAACTCTTGCATAATGCCGTGACAACCAATCCATGCAAAGGATCAAATCAAAATCCCTAATATTAAGAATTTCTAAGTCTCCAAATAGCTTCTTATCATGTACCTCAATCTCACAATTCTCAAACATCTCTCTTGATAGCATATGTTTGTTGAACTATCGTGGTATAATCCACACTCTAAGCTCCCTCAAAAGCGTGGCAAATATCAGCACGCAATCCTCTCTGAAATTTAGCATCCTTCTCAGCTTCAGTGGACACCAACTATAAGTCCTATCTAGTCAAGGCTGTAAACTCTACCTCACATTGGGCCATTGTCTTGGTACTTTATACCAACTTAACGAACTCAAAAAATTTCTGGTCTTTGACCCACGCTAGGTAAAAAGCGTCGTTGAATACTTGCTGAAATTCGACTGTTCTGGATTCTTAATTACCAAACCTTTGGTAGGCCGTCTCCCACCATCTTTCAGTGCCGCCTCTGAACATGAATGTGCTAGGTCGTACTCGTCGGTCGTCCACACAACCAATAGATCGGAGATGCTTCTCTATCGATAGCATCCCATTCGCAACCGCTGCTGCATTTGTGCCTCCCTGGAATGCTGATGGTCGGAAAGCCATGAAATCCTTTAATAGCTGACTTCCTGTATCTGCCTCCACAACTAGCGTTGTTGGAGCGACTGGCTTATCTCCTCTACTACCTCCTACTTCTTGGGAAACTTGTGATTCCCTTACGTAATTAGTAACTAGGGTATCTATCACCCTCATTAATCCTACTAACTTACCTCGCGTCTCGACCATTCCTTGCCGTAGATCACTACTAGACTCCCCTGACAAGCCAAGCGTGGATACTGGAACTTCCACTGGAATAAAAACAGCATGACTGCGAGTCTGGGGTCATCCACCACTATTACTCATATTTCTGCATCACCACTTAGGGGTAGAATACTGCTAATTGGGAAAATATATCTAACTGACGGACACAAGTCCTAACTCTACCCAACATCCTATGTGTGTACGGGAGACTCCTCAAAACACCGCTCTGATACCAATACTATAACTCCGCCTTTCCTAAAACTACCCGAGAAGAGGTGCTACGGAAAATAAAATATAAAACTGACTGATAAACTGAAATCTGATACCAATATGAATAACTCAACCACATGAAATAACACTCTGAGTCAACAAAATTGAAAACCATAAACACTGTCTAAGGGAAATCCCTCAACTAAAAAAAATATTAAACTGATACTAAATTGTCAAATGCTCTAAACTAACAAACTGATAAAAACTCCCAGACGTCTTTGGTCTTGAGCGAGTCCACGTACACACACTACTGGACACTACTGCTAGGCCCCACGCCTGGTACTCCCTCGCTAGGACCTGGAATGATGAAGAGTACAAGGTGAGCTACAAAGCTCAGCAAGTGTAAAGATAGAAAGAAATATTGAAGCTGAATCGAAGAATATCGACGCTGAAATAATTGAAATACTTGCTGAACTGATACTGGAGTAAAATACTTGATTTAATTGATGCTGATAAATAAATCTGATATAATTGGTTGCATTCATAAACATGTAATGCACATAAACTAAAATAAAATGCAGGTATGCAACTTTGGCCCAAGGCCCATATAAACTGATAACACATACCTAACTAATCTGAACCTGCAAACAAAAAAAACACTGTAAGCATATACTGTGGGTAAAATATACCCCTAGCTCCCTGGTTGACCACAGGTGAGCAAACTGGTGGGATCCCCGCGGACAAAGCCACCTGGAGCGCAACATGCAATGCTATGCACATCAAGATGCTGGCACACAATATGTCGTGCTCCATATAAACTCATGTTGAATGTTCATACAAGGATGTATGCACATAACTCACAAATAAATGCTGATCATGACATTTTAAATACTAGTCATGAAATAACTGTTGTTAAACTGATACTTGATGTATTTTAAAAATACATGATTTTATAAATTATGTTGAAATATAATTTATTTTAATTTATACTAATATTATTTTCAATAAAGGGAAGAAATACACTGTTTTTATTGAAAATAAAAGAATTTTAACTTGCTGGAATTTAATTTTGCAGTTCTGCTAGGGGTATCCAAAAATATGGAATTCTGGACAGATTTGATACTCTTCTGTATCTTGGCCATAACTCTCTCTTCTAAACTCTGATTGAGCTGATTTAAATTTTTGTGGAAAGAAAAGAGGAAGACCTATAACTTTTATGTTTTTAAGGTTCCGAGATTCGGGATCCATCAAGGTCAAAATTGGCCCGTAAGAGAATAAAACTTTCTGGAATGCTGGGTGGACAGATTGATACCAGTATGTTTTGGACAGAACTCTCTCTTTTGAACTCCGATTGATATGATTCAAATTGGTATGGAAATAAAAGAGGAAGACCTACAACTTTCATGTTTTGTGTTTTCCAAGATTCGGGCTCCATCAAGGTCAAAATCGGCCCACAAGATAACAAAAACGTTCTAAAAAAACTCGAAATCGTGAATGAAATTGCCAGAAATCGAAACTGATACTAATAGGGTATTTGGATGCTGGAATTTATCACCACTCGAAGAAATCTTGGGAAAAACAAGTCCCAATGAAGCAAGAATCATTATCATAGCAAATAAACAGATCAAAACTCGAAAAATCGATGATTCAACTCAATTGAAAATTCTGGTTTTCTACTACTGTATGCATATATATATAAATATACATTCTGTTTTCTTTGCTTTCTCATTAAAAGGAATCGAAACAATTGTTTGCTATTAATCCAAGATCACATAAGAACTGATATATATATCTAAACTGAATGAAGAAAGCTTGAGAATGGAATGGAAGAACTTGCCTTTTGATTTGATTAATCAACCAATGAAGACCAATGGATGAAACTTGAATGAACTCTAGGCTTCTTCAATTTCCTTTCTTTGTTCTTCACGGCCAAGATTTGAAGAATTTTCTTTTTGGCCAATTACATGCTATGCATATATATATATATATATATATACTAATAACAAAAAACCTAATGGGCTAAAATAGGTTTAATTAATCCTAGGCCCATTAGACTTTATTTAAAACCTTCTCCTAACCTATTTAGGAGATTATTATTTAAATTATCTGATATTTGGATTTATTTAAATCTCATATATATATATATCACGTAATTAAATAATTAAGCAATAATATAAAATAACTAATGCTAAAAAGCCAAATAAGCCCTTACTCTTAATTCTCTTTAAACATAAAGGAATTAATTCTATTTATCACTATTTTTCAATTAAAAATCTCTATTGCCAAATTAAATTAATTAATTGGCAAATATGTATTAAACTAAAAGTTAACTAATTGCATTAATCAATCACTGAAATAAATTGTTAATCTAGGACGGGTCGTTACAAAATAATTACCTTCATTGATGAGCACCGAAGATAACTGCAGATAAGAAGAACAAAGGAGAGAAAACTAAGACAGTGCGAGAGAGGGGGTGAAATGGTCTAGAGGGTTCGTTCGGAGTGGGGAAGGGGGGAGGGGGTTTAGCATTTTAAAGGGCAATCTGCGACGGGCCGTTAGTCCCCGTCGCAGACCTGCGACGGGACAGCTCAGTCCCGTCGCAAAAATGCGATGGGATCAACATCCCGTCCCTGTTTTGCGACGGGAGCTTTATCTCGTCGCTATTTTGCGACGGGAGAATGTATCTTGTCATTGATTTACGACGGGATACACCATCCCGTCACTGATTTCAGATGAAAATAGCTATCCTATCGCAATTTTGTGACGGTAATTTAAAACCGTTACTAAACCACTTTAGTGGCGGCTTTCATCACTAAACCCGTCATAAATTAGTGACGGGCGCATCCCCGTCCGAAAACTCGTCACTAAAACTAATTTTTCTTGTAGTGTTTGGCTAAAGAGGGGGTCCACTCGGTTGAAACGAATGGATCACCTAAAAAGTGGCAAAGTCGGGGGGGTCACCGAGCATGACTGAGTGACCCCCCACTTGGTCATGCTCCCGAGTGGGACCTCTCGGCCTAACAGAGTGGACCCCACTCAGCTAGGCCGAGAAGGGGCGAGCGGCCACTTGACACAATCGAGTGGATCCCTACTCGGTTGTGCCAAGTAGGGGTGTGGCCACTCGGCTGACCGAGTGGCACCCTACTTGGTTAATTCAAGTGGGAGTGTCCACTTGGCCTAACCAAGTGGCCACCCACTCAGCTATGTCGAGTGGGTCTTCTTCGACCTCTTGCCTCTGCTTTCTCTCATTGAATTGGGGCCCACGCTTGATCAGATACCCACTTCACCTTCTCAGGTACATCAATTGCTCCCTGCTTTTTTAGCCAAGAGGTCGAGTAAAAGAGTATAAGATCCTAGGAAATTTTGGTGTGGTTTTTGCCATATTTTGCTTATCTTCGGAAGATCATTTATATGCGCTCGCTCTTTATTTTTTGTATTTGTCTGACAGCTTCAGCTTTTTTGCCTTTTGAGCCCCTATAAATAAGGCTTCAAGTCTTTATTTAGTTTTCAGAAGAATTAGTTGTGGTGTCTTCAGAACCTGAATTCTCTCAGGTCTTGGCCCGTTTTGAGGCCACGTCTCATTTCTATCAGTTGGGCCAAGCTTACTGGGCCACTCGGTTATGACCGAGTGGTCATGGTCTCCCAGCGCCTTTATATGCCTTCGGCTGCTTGCTGTCTCTTTGCTTGCTTCTTCTTTGTCTTGTATTGATACTCTTTGCTTTACGTGCATGTAGTTGCTTATCGCGATCCTCTGTTTTTCCTACCTCTTCAACGTAACAAGGTAATACTTTTAAGTTTTTTCAATATGTCGAGGAGAAGACCGGCATCACCCCCCGGCCCCGCACACATTCCTGCCATTTCAAGTTCTCGGCTTCGGTACGGGGCTTTCGAGAAGGTTTATGATGCCACCCCTTCTGGATTTATGGTGAGGTACCCTCGTCTTGATGAGTCGGACCCTTTCCAAGTAGATAAAGGCTCCATTGGCATTCACTTTGCTTCGTTTGAGGTAGGACTCCACTTTCCTCTTTCGCCCTTTTCCATGGCATGGTTACTCCATTATAAGATTATTCCCGCTCAAGTTCACCCTAATGGTTGGGCCCAGATGGTAGGTTTTTCCGTGCGTTTTCATTAGCGGGATGTAGTCCTTTCCTTGATGCTCTTCAGTTGCTTCTACTGATTACGAAAAGCTAACAAAGACTGCACCCTTTATACACTCCAGAAGGTATCAGGCTTTGAGTTGTTCAGTGCTCTTCCTAACAAAATCAACCGGTTTGAAGAGCGATGGGTGGTGATAGAACCTCCACCTAGTTGGGATGCTCCCCTACACTGGAATCATCAGGACGCTAGCCAAGGGTTTCCTCCTTGCAAGGAAGTTCAAGGCGTATATCGTCGTATGGTAGGGATGTTAATGGTGCAGGGTCCTATTGACTTGATGAGCCTCCTGACTTTGGAAAATTTCAGAATCGCGGGTTGGGGGGTTGTGACACCAACTGCTCCTCCTCAATCTTCTACGTTATCCAATCGAGAAATGGAAGGAGTTGGGGAGGAGGAGATGGAAATGCTTGAATCGTCTTCGCATCCTCCTTTTGATCCTCAAGAGGAAAACACTCCTGGGGGTAGAATATCTTTTGTCATTGTTTTCCTTGTTCCATTATTGCATTATTTTTTCACATTAAATGCTTTATATTGATTTTTGCAGAAATGGCTGGATTGAGCAGGCTGATGGAATTTCGTAGACGCCACTGTGAAGAGGAGGCACGTGTTGCGACAACGACCAGGGTTTCTGCCCATGGTGTCGAGGGATCTACGAGCTCTCATCCTTCTCGGTCACGTAGACCTACTGGTGTTTCTCCTACTGGGGTGGAAAGGTAACATCGTCTGAGAGTTGACCATTCGAGTGTTGAAGTTCCTTCTCATACGGAAAGCCCATCATCAATTCCTCTCTCTCATGAAGAGGCCGTCAACATCCCACCTCCTGCTCTCAATTCTTGAGGGGGGCGAAGTTCGTCTTCTCGATTTGTTGGTGACATGGCCCGGGTGGAAGAAGAATGTCGCCAGCCTGTAATTCCTAACATGAAGGATCGTCGTCGTCTTGAAGGTGAGAAATCAATGAGACCACCTCCTATACTTCCCATTCCAGGCGAGGTGAGACATGCTATGATTCTCGGGGATGGTACGAAGCTTAGTGGTCGAGACTTTGAAGTTTTCCTCGGGGTATTAGAGACAAACTCCGTTACTGAACCTGGGATTGGCACCTATCTCATTTATTCTACCATTCTCCCTCGAGATGAATGATGATTTATTAGTAGTAATCATGCCCAGGCTAGGGATGAAGCAGAGCAGCTCCTAGTGCAAGGGATCCAAGGGATCGTCACCTCTAATGCCAGGGACAGGGCACATCGTGAACAAGTAGAGGTTCAGATGTTAGACTGGAGGAACCGCCAATCTTCTTGGAGCGAAAAACGCCAAGAGTTAAAAGGTCGCACTCGTCGGGCAGAGATCGGGAAGAGAAATGCGGAGGCAGAGATTGAAAGTATGCGTAATCGACTGTATGAGGTTGCTGTTGGTACCTCGAGCTTTCAAGGGGAAGTTTAAGACTTATGCTCTAAGCTGGAAGCTGAAAAGCATAAGAACATTAGGTTGATGACGACACATGAAGCACTTTTGCAGGAGCACTCTCTACGCCTGGCGGAAGTAAAGATAAGTCGTAGGGATGCTCACGCTATTTGGGCCGAAGCGATGAAAGAATATCGTCTCTCAACTGATTGCCAAGATAGGAAGGGGAAATATGCTTCAGGCTTTCTGAAGTATTGATTTTATCTGGCACATGCCCATCTAGAATCTCAGCATTCGGGAGAGAGTTTTCCTGAACTTCTACTTACTCTCGAAATTGAGGAATCTAATCAAGTGGATTGGCATCAGTATGAGCCGAATACCCTTATGAGTCCTTCTTCTTACTTAGATTCTCAGTTGGTGGATGACTTGGAAAATTTAACGGGCCCATGGAATCTGTTTCCCTTCAATCGTGGGGGAGAAGGTATGGCGGTCGACCCTGAGGCCATTAAAGAGGATCCTGGCGCAACTGTTGAAGATGTTCCTCATACAGACGAGGCTGAGGAAGGGGAACTTCCCACAGTGTCTCTTGAGGTTCCTGCTATGTCATTTGGGTCTACTAAGCGTTCTTTTCGCAAGTCTTGCTCCCGTGAGTAGACCCTCGATGTTGCTCTCTCTTCATTTCCTTTTTTCTTTGTTTTTTTTTTTTTTTTTTTTGTATTTTGGTTGTTCCTATTGTAATGAGAGTTATTGCTTCATCAATGAGTATTTTCTTCTTTGTTTCTCTCAGCATGCTCCTCTTCTTGCCGCTTGATTTACCTTTATGAGGTCAAGGCTTTTCTTTCGTTGTTGAGCCATACGTAGAGTGGCGAGTTTGAGTGTATTTTACCTCGTTACCGTGCCATGAGCGGGGCAACGGGTGTGAACGTATTTTTCCTCGTTGCCGGGCTATAAGCGGAGCAATGGGCTCAATCGCATTTTACCTCGTTGTCAGGCCATAAGTAGGGCAACGGGTTCGATCACATTTTACCTTGTTGCTGAGCCATAAGTGAGGCAACGGGTTCGATCACATTTTTTCTCGTTACCAGGCCTTAAGCGGGGCAACAGGCTTGATCGCATTTTACCTTGTTGCCGGGCTATCAGTGGGGCAACGGGTTTGATCGCATTTTACCTCGTTGCTGAGCAATAAGCAGGGCAATGGGTTCGATTGCATTTTATCTCGTTGCCAGACCATAAGTGGGGCAACGGGTTCGATCACACTTTTCCTCGTTGCTGGGCCATAAGCGGGGCAATGGGCTCGATCGCATATTACCTCATTTCCGGGCCATAAGCAGGGCAATGGGCGTGATAGCATGTGAGTTTCCTTTTTGTAGATGTAAATAAAATGGCAGCCATGAGCACACAAGCATTTTTACGTGGTTCGGCTAAATGTGCCTACGTTCATGATCCCCTTTAGGACTTATTTTATTATAGATACTTTCTCAGGTATAGCACTCGTATACAACTTCAGATAATTCAAATTCCATGTTTTCCCCATGGTGTCTCCCGAAAGGGTTGTAAAATGCCAATGTTGGGACCAATCAACTTTAGAATGTGGTATGGCCCTTCCCGATTTGCTTGCAACTTTCCATCATCCTTTAACGCGTTGGTTATGATAGATCTTCAAAGTACTAGATCTCCTTCTTTCATGGGTCTATTCTTTACCTGAGAATTGAAATAACTGGTGATTCTTCTCTAGTATGTTGCTATCTTCATGGCAGCGTTATCCCTCTACTCTTCAATCAGATCCAAATTTTCTCGCAATGCTTCAGAATTCCTCGCACCACTCTCTTCCTCATACGGCATCAGTCTTGGGGACTTAACTGAAAGTTCAATAGGAATTAAGGTCTCTGTTCCATATACCAGATTGAATAGAGTTTCTCTAGTAGCGACCTGACTAGTCGTTCGGTAAGCCCATAAAATTGAGGGTAGCTCGTCGGCCCATGTGCCCTTGGCTCCTTCAAGTTGGGTTTTTAGGCCATGCAGTATGGTTCGATTATTGACCTCAGCTTATCCATTAGCTTGGGGTTACGCCACTGAAGCTAATCGTATTTGAATCCCCAGGTTATCACAAAATTTTCTAAAGGAGTCACAATCAAACTGCTTCCCATGATCCGTAACGATAATTCTTGGTATCCCAAACCGGCACACAATGTTTTCCATACCATTGCCTTTACTTTTAGCACTGTAATGGTGACCAATGCTTCAGCTTCAATCCATTTGGTGAAATAGTCGGTAGCCACTATTAAAAATTTTCTCTATTCGGGTGCTTGGGGGAACGGTCCCAGAATATCCAAACCCCACTGAGCGAATGGTATAGGTTGGAACGCAAGTTACAGCTGAGATATTGGGATAGATTGGATCGGGGCATGTCATTGGCATTTGTCACATGATTTGACTTTCTTTAACGCGTCTGACCTTAGCGTGGGCCAAAAGAAACCAGCTCTCAAAATTTTGGATGCTAGGGTTCTTGCTCCTAAGTGTTCTCCACACATTCCACTTTGGGTTTCTGCCAGGGTATATTCGGCCTCTTGAGGGCCTAAACACTTGAGAAGAGGTGTAGTGTAAGCTCGTTTATATAATATGCCGTCTATGATGGTAAACCTTGCAACCTGCATCTTAAGCCTTCTTGCTTCTTGTGGATCATCTGGTAATTCATTGCCAATGAGATAACGGTAGAAGGGTGATCACTAGTTTACTCCTGCTTCAACACATGATACTTCTTTTTCTTCAATGCTTGGTTAGTGAAGCATCTCAACAAGTACTGCTCTTCCTGTTGTCTCTAGTGGATGCTAGCTTAGACAAAGCATTAGCGTGTCCATTGAGCGATCTGTTTATTTGTCCTAACTGAAAACTCTAAAATGTCTGTGCCAGGTCTTTTACTTTGAGCAAGTATTGTGCCATTATCTGCTCTCTGGTTTCATGCTGTCCCTGAAACTATTGCATAATCAGCTGGGAATCACTATGGGCAATCAATCGTGCTACTTCCAATTTCCTTGCTATCCTCATTCCTGTAATTAACGCTTAATATTCGACCATATTGTTGGTACTTGGAAAAGAAAATCACAGAGAATACTTCAATGTTTCTTCCTCGGGGGGTACAAGTACTATCCTAGCGCCGCTTCCCTGTGAGCCAGATGCCCCATCAACGAACAACAACCATTCTGCCTGTTCATTTTCTCCCACTTTACTGGAGTGTGTACATTCCACAAAAAAGTCAGCCAGTACCTATCCCTTTATATCTTACCGAGGGTGATATTGGATATCATATTCACTTAACTCAATGGACCATTTGGTAAGGCGACCGGAACACTCGGGCTTTTGCAAAATATTTCGTAAAGGTTGATCTATAAGTACAATGATCGAATGAGCCTGGAAGTATAGCCTCAATTTTCTAGAGGCGTTTAATAGAGCTAAACCATTTTTTCAGCCACAGGGTAACGTGTCTCTGGGCCTTGTAATACCTTGCTGTCATAGTATATTGGTCGATCCACTTGTCCCTCTTTCCTGATCAATACTGCATTTATAGCTTTATCACTTACCCCCAAATATAAGTACAATGTCTCTCCAGTTTTTGGTCGTGTTAATAGGGGAACTTCTTTCAAGTATTCCTTTAATGCTTCAAATGACTTTTGGCATTGTTCTGTCCATTTGAACTTTTTTTCTGCCCTTAATTGTAACGCCCCACTCCCACCACGGGTGTTACTAGAGAATACTCTACCGGAATACTCACTCGCTAAGGCAAAAATAAGGAGACGGGTTATGTTTCCAAGAAACTCCCTAGGTGGGAACTAGGTTTCACCCCTCCTCTCGCTCTACCCAAGGGTTCGAAAATGGAAGAATTGAGAAAATCTTGCAAAGATAAACCGAACCCAGGGAGAGCATTGTCCTCACCAAGCCCCTCGAGACTAGCTAAGGAAGACTGCCCAGGATCCCGAAAAAAAAAATTCTTAGGGTTTGAACCAAATCTCTTAGAAACTTAATCTTTGGAAAAACTGAATTTAATCTTCCTTTTTTATTTATCCAAAATAAACCAATTCCTCTTCGAAAAGAATTTTATTATTTTTTTTAAACTCTTTACTTTGGCAAAATTTGAAAATTTTCCCAAATATCGGGTATAAATGTAGTTCCAAAATACTCCATATAATAGCGGGTATTTATACCTTTAATTGAGGAAAATTTGGAAGCCAAAATCCATCCTAACATTGGGTTTAGAAAATTCCAATTTCAAGTTCCAAGAATTTATTTTCGAACATCCCATCTTTATACATATGCTCATCTCATTATTCTAGGAACTAGTTGGAATCCAATCTTGATATTTAAACTCACAAAATATCCCTTGATATTTAATAAATTATACTCTATTTTCTAAAAACCCAATTTCCTCTTAATGGCCAAAACCCTTCCCCCCTTTTTTTTTTCAAATATATATAAGCATATTATATATATCCCTTTTTTTTTAAAACAAAAAAATACCCAAAGTAGCCGGAGGCGGGCCCGGGCGGCTACGGGCCCCGCTGGGCATTGGCCGCGCGGCTAGCTAATCGTGCTGTCGAACACCGATAGATTAGATGAATAATGATTCGGATTTGCAATAAGGGTGCAACCCAAAGTCGTCTCCCAACGAACCTCAAACGGATCTGTCAAAACAAGATTAAACGAGGGGGGTTGTGATGAAAACTGAAATATAAACGTTCAAGAATGAAACAACGATGAAGTAAAACGTAACCCGCTACAAACCCTACCTCCTTACCACGGTAATCCTCGTCTCACTTATGAAAACAATATGTTTTGGTTTGATTTTCTTCTGATTTGAAAAACTCTTCTACAACCGTAAAAGATTAAATCCAATCGAGCAATCGCTCATACAAATATACCGTTTCTTTCTAATCAAAGCCTCAACCGAGTGCGTCAATTAAAACCATCCAAAGATCATGCATGCATTCACACAATCGCATAAAAGAAACACACATAAACTTAGAGAAGGAAAAGAAACAAAATCGTCCATAAAAACATGAAAATCAAGTTCCAAACTGGATTCAACAATATGACCGAGACTCAAACCGGGCAAGGGGTACGAGAATGTAGCGAATCACAAGCGAATTAGCCTTCCATCTTCTTGGTTGAAATCGTCAGAATTCTCCCAAAATCGGCCACCCCCAAATACCTCTTAGCTAGCTCTTATTTATAGGGTTTTGCAAAAGAAAACCTAGGCTAAATGGGCTTAGGGAGGAAACCCTAGGTTACCGCCACTTCACAGTCGATTTCGAATAGGATAAAGTGTGTTTTGGTATTCGGCCCCTTCATAAAGATTTTATATCAGGAAGATTAGATGAATTTGGGCTTTTAAATCACTTGATTTGGATATCGGACACCCAGATTATGGCCTTTTAAAGATTCAGCATCTGTGCAGCTTTCTAATTTGACCCAACTTTCTGGTCCCGACTTTGAAGCGATGTTTGGAGGCCCAAACGAACTTGGATTTGGACAAACAATACCATTCCAGAAATACCAATAAGTCCTCTACAATATCTCTGAAGACATCATTTTCGTTCTGAGATTGTAACTTGGCTAAAAACTTGAAAGAAGCATAGAAGGTCAAATCTGTCAGCACACTTTTGCTTCTTTGTCTCCAATCTCCTTGTTTCCCTTCTTGCCATCAAAATTCCTCATGACCCAGGAAGCCCTAATCTATTCAAAATAATAAAAAATAGTGTGAAGAACAATTCCTATAAAATAAAATAAAACAAAATCCAGATGAATAAAATGACACAACTAACGTGCAAAAAGACTAAATATCAGGGCTAAATAATATGAAAATATGCGCTCTATCAAATTCCCCCACACTTAGACTTTTGCACTCCTGGGCAAAACACTGGACCCTAACACTCAAGAAAAAAAAGATGTGGAATGGTGCAAAGTTACATGCGAGGCAAGTCTTCAAGAATTCAGCATTCAAATATCATCTCTCCTAAACTTCCAAGAAAACAAGTAGTATGGCAATTCACTCAATAGGACAAATCAAAAGAAGCAGTCTCTCACAGGACAAGTGTATGCTCTCAAATCTCTCAAGAGGTGGTGGTAACTATTTCGCTCAAATTCACCCAATCACAATTCCACTACCATAAGCTTGTTTATCTTCTCAATCTCCACTATCCATGTCACATGCATACCACAAATCAAAAAGACTTTATTCAAGGGTTGTAATGTGGCGAAGAAAGAAATGGAAAGACAACAATGAAAGAAAACATGCCTTAGGTTGAGAAAACACTTCATGCAACTCCAAGATCAAGAGATTGAATTTCCAAGCATAGACATTATGAAAAAGTTTGCATCTTTATTTGGTTGAGGGCATTTTACGCTCCGTCTCAACTTTGCTTTCTTCTTTTTCTCATCATTTTTTTTTGAAGCAAAGAAACAAAGAGGTGAGTGCGTTTTACGCTCTTTCTCACCATTTTATCCTTTTGCTTGCTTTTTTTTTTTTCAGATGCAAATGGCCTTTGGCCTTATGACTTGCTTGATAAATTCAATCTCTCTCTCTAGAATGCATTTAATGTCTTTTTCCTAAGATTGGAAGGCTCAAAAGGGAAAAGAAAAAAAAACGAAGGGTAAAAAGAATGGCTCAAAGGGGTAAGCAAAGGGAAAATAATGGTTTTTTTTTTTTTAATTGGGTTAACCAAATGGCCGAATGGGTTTGAAAGAAAAGAATGCCATAATCATATTTGGGTCGTGCATGAACAAATATAGCCTTAACCAAGAATCAAAACAAGTTCTAGAGTGGAGATCATGACAGGTGAATGCACACACAAGAAAAACAATAGGCTCAAAATCCTCACGGCTGTAGACTACCCAATCAATCTATCAAATCAAACTCATTGCCAAGTCACTTGAAATCGAGGAAGATAAGATTGAAGTTCTAATCATGCTGGGTTCTTTTAGGCTTAATTGCTTAATTTGCATTTCCACGCAAAACAGACTCAACTAGACCCAAAGAAAAAGAAATATGAAAAGATAAAGAAAATGCTGCTAAATTAAGAAATTGCTGCCCCTCCCCACACATAGACTTTACATTGCCCTCAATGTAAACATGAAATTTCAATTAAGAATAGGACAAGTAAGTGTAAAAGATTAGGGAGAGAGAAACAGCCTGATATATCAAATGGAGGTAGCATTGAGGAGATGCAGCTCCTCCACAATGTGCTCCTGAAAGTCCTCATGGAATGGCTTAAGGCGATGCCCGTTCACTGTGAATTGCTTCACATTGGACGCATCCTTGATTTCAACTACACCAAAGGGAAAAACATGAGTAACTATGAAAGGACCAGTCCAACGGGAACGTAACTTACCTGGCATAACCTTAAGACGGGAATTGTATAGCAGAACTTTCTGACCGACTTGAAACTCCTTTCTCATGATCAACTTGTCATGTGCAACCTTTGGTTTTGCCTTGTAGATCCTTGAGTTCTCATATGCTTCCAGTCGAATCTCTTCAAGTTCCTGGAGTTGGAGCTTCCTTTGGGACCCCGCTTGACTGATGTCCATATTGCATTGTTTCACCGCCCAATATGCCTTATGCTCCACTTCCACCGGCAAGTGACACGCTTTTCCAAAAACCAACCTGTAGGGGGATATGCCAATGGGAGTCTTGAATGCGGTACGGTAAGCCCATAATGCATCCTCCAATCTCTTGGACCAATCTTTCCTATTGGGCTGGACTGTCTTCTCCAAGATGTGCTTGATCTCTCTGTTGGACACTTCAGCTTACCCATTAGTCAGTGGATGATAAGGAGTCGCCACTTTGTGTATTACCCCATACTTACGAAGTAGGGTTTCCATCTTTCTATTGCAAAAGTGGGATCCTTGGTCGCTGATGATGGCCCTGGGCATGCCAAACCTGCAAAAGATGTGAGAACGAACAAAATCTGCAACCACAGAAGCATCATCAGTCCTGGTGGCTTTAGCTTCCACCCACTTAGAAACATAATCCACAGCTAACAGAATGTACACATAACCGAATGACACAGGAAATGGACCCATGAAGTCAATGCCCCAAACATCAAAGATTTCACAAAACAATAAGGGTTGTTTAGGCATTTCATCCCTACGTGATATAGTGCCTGTGTGTTGGCAACGTGTACAATTCTTACAGAACTCATATGAATCCTTAAAGAGTGAAGGCCAATATAATCCAGAATCTAGGACTTTCCTAGTTGTACGTTGGGGACCAAAGTGACCACCACATGCAAGTGTGTGACAAAATTTTAAGACAGAAGCAAACTCATGGTTAGGCACAGATCTCCTGATGACCTGGTCACTACACATGCGCCACAGATATGGATCATCCCACACATAGTACCTAGCCTGACTCTTAAATTTATTTAGTTGTTCTTTCTTAAGATATGCAGGTAATTCAGAAGCAACTAAATAGTTTACCAAATCAGCATACCAAGGCTCAACACCATGAATGTGGTAGAGTAACTCATTTGGAAAATCATCTCTGATGGGTTGGGAGTCCATGACTATGGAATCTGAAGAAGGGATGCGACTGAGGTGATTGACTACCAAGTTCTCTACTCCACTTCTATCCTTGATCTCAATGTCAAATTCTTGGAGCAAAAACATCCACCTTATTAAACAAGGTTTGGCATCAGGCTTCTTCAAGAGGTACCTAAGAGCTGCATGGTCAGAAAAGACAATAACTTTATAACCAAGTAAATAGGATCTAAATTTATCCAATGCAAAAACAATAGACAAGAGCTCTTTTTTCGTAGTGGTATAATTAGCCTGTGCCGCATCCAATGTACACGAAGCGTAGGCTATGACATGGGATTTCTTCTCTACACGCTGGGAAAGGACAGCACCCACTGCAAAGTTGGAGGCGTCGCACATCAACTCGAAGGGTAACTCCCAATCGGGTGGCTGTATGATGGGTGGAGAAATCAATCGGCTCTTCAGTTCCTCAAATGCCCGCTTGCAGGGCTCATCGAAGTGGAAATTCACATCTTTCTAGAGTAGGTGGGAAAGTGGAAGTGCAACCTTGCTGAAATCCTTGATGAACCTCCGGTAAAATCCTGCATGTCCGAGGAAGGAACGCACCTCTCACACAGAGGTTGGGTAAGGCAAAGAAGCAATAATATCAACCTTAGACCGATCCACTTCTATACCCTTCTTAGACAGAACATGCCCTAAAACAATTCCTTGTTCTACCATGAAATGACATTTTTCAAAATTTAAAACAAGGTTCTTTTCAATGCACCTCTCTAGGACTCTACCCAAGCTAACCAAGCAATCATCAAAAGATGAGCCATAAACTAAAAAATCATCCATGAACACTTCCATGCAATCCTCTAGAAAATTTGAAAATATACTTACCATGCATCGTTGAAAGGTCCCTAGAGCATTACAAAGACTAAATGGCATCCTCCTATAGGCAAATGTGTCGAAGGGGCAAGTGAAGGTGGTCTTTTCCTGATCCGCCGGTGCTATGAAAATCTGAAAATATCCAGAGAAACCATCAAGAAAACAATAGTGTGACTTACCTGCCAGCCGCTCCGGCATTTGGTCAATAAATGGGAGAAGGAAGTGATCATTCTTTGTGGCGAGGTTGAGTCTCCTGTAATCAATGCACACTCTCCAACTATTTTGTACTTGCATCAGAACAAGCTCATTCCTCTCATTAGGTACCACTGTGATGCCCGTCTTCTTGGGAACTACATGCACTGGACTCACCCACTAGCTATCAGAGATAGGATAAATGATACCAACTGAGAGTAGTTTACTTACCTCTTTCTTTACCACATCCAGGATGGTAGGGTTGAGTCTCCTTTGGGGCTGTCTCACAAGTTTAGCTCCTTCCTCTAGATGAATCCTATGCATGCATATGGAAGGGCTAATCCCAGGTATGTCTGCCAATGTCCAACCTATGGCCTGCTTGTTCCTCTTCAGCACATCCAATAACCTTCTCTCTTAGTCAGGCTGCAAGTTATTGGCGATGATGACTGGAAGCTTCTCGCCATCCTCTAAGAAGGCATACTTGAGATGCTCGGGCAAAGGCTTGCACTCAAAGGATGGTGGTTGCTGCAATGAAGGGACTGACATGCTTGCCTTTATCTCAAGGGTACTGTCTACCTGTTCAACATGGTTAGCAGAAACACTATCCTCCCCATGAGAAGTATAAGAATCAGATTGTGCATGCTCAATTTGAATATCAGAATCATGATTATCTAGAAATGCAGCAATCTCAGAACATGCATCGCATGGATCACTCTCATTACTACAATCAGGACAGATGAAGGAATCTGGAAGGTCATGAATAGTGGGGAATGTATCAATCAAATCACAAGACTTAGTGCATGCTTCATCAACCAATAATTGAATCAAGTTAACTTGCAAAATGGAATGATTTTCAGGGGGACATTTCATGGCATCAAGTATGTTAAAATGAATGGTGCTACCAGCAAATTCCATGGAAAGTGTACCCTCATGCACATTGATGATAGTCCTTGTAGTTTTTAAAAATGGCCTACCTAATATAAGAGGTCCATGCTCATGCAAATTTTCATCTTCCATATTTAAAACATAAAAATCAGCTGGGAAGATACAATCCTTAACCTTAACCAGGACATCCTCCAAGACTGCAGAGGGGTAGGCTGTGCTTCTATTAGCTAGCTGGACAACCACTCCTGTTGGCTTCAAAGGACCACACTGCAAAGAAGAATAGATAGAGTTAGGCATAACATTAATGGATGCACCTAAATCTAGCAAAGCATTACTAAGTTGCATGTCTCCTATAGTACAAGGAATGAAAAACGTCCCTGGATCTTTGCACTTCTTTGGCATGGCAGGTTGTATGAGAGCTGAAACATTCCTCCCAAGGTTGACTTGTTTGTTCCCTCTTAATCTCCTCTTGTGCGTACACAAATCTTTGAGAAATTTTGCATACTTGGGGATCTGTCTGATGGCTTCAAGGAGGGGTATATTGACTTCTACTTTCTAGAATGTCTCCAGAATCTCTTTATCTAATTCGGCCTCTGCTCTTTTCTTGTTTTGTGTTGCTTGATGTGGGAATGACAGGGGCTGGTTGTTGGAAGACTCTCCTTGTTCTTGATAGCTGGAGTTGGGCTGCTTGGCTTCTTGGATTGAGGAGGGCTGCTGCTCATTGCTACCCTCTACATGCTGCTTCATATTTGATGATGGTGGAGGGGTTGGGACGATCACTTCTTTCCCACTTCGAAGCATGATGGCACTAACATTACCCCTTGGATTGGCAACTGGTTGTGAAGTAAGCTACCCCGAACCTTGAGTCCTTAACTCATTGATGTTTGTTGCTAGCTGGCCTATTTGGGTCTCCAAATCTTGAATTGTGGTTTCTGTTTTTTGCTGGAATTGGAGTGTATTGGCTGCTAGTTGCTTAACAAGATCATCCAAGCTAGGTTCTGACTTGGGCCTTGGTGGGGCATGGTTGCTGGAACTTGGACCTTGAGAATGATTTAATCTTTGTGGCTGCTGAAATTGTTGCTGCTGTAAGTTGTGATTCTGGTATGGATGTTGCTGGAATGACTGGTTTGAAGACCCTCCATATCTGAAATTTGGGTGATCCCTCCATCCAGGATTATATGTGGCTGAGTGTGGATCATACTTATGTTGTGGCTGGTGCTGAAACGGTCTTCCAGGGAAGATTCCATTGCATGATTCTGTGTTATCCTGCAATTGTGGGCACTGATCAGTTACATGTGAAGATAATGAACAAATGCCACATACCTGTTGGGGCTGGTTTCGATCAAGGGCTAACTGGGAACCATTGAAGTGAGTTCCTCCAGCCTATTTTCTATTCTCCTTTGGTCCATAGGTGCAGCAAAACCAACCTCATTGACAGTCTTCATGGGAGTGTTTAACCTGGTACCAAATTGTTGTGCATTTTGAGCCATCTTTGAAATTAAGTCCTGGGCTGCAGCTGGTGTCTTTTCCACTAAGGCTCCTCCAGATGCAGCATCCACTAAGTACCTGTCCATGGGGAGCAAACCTTCATAAAAATATTGAATGAGGAGCTGGTCACTTATCTGATGATGAGGACAACTAGCACAAACCTTCTTGAATCTCTCCCAATACTCATGCAAGCTTTCTCTATCTATCTGGATGGCTACTGTCCTGGAAGTAGAGAAGAACTTCTCCAGAAATATTCTCCTCAGTCCATCCCAATTGGTAATGGCAGCAGGTGGCAAGTAATACAACCAGTCTTTGGCAGCTCCATCAAGAGAGAAAGGGAATGCCCTTATCTTTATTTGTTCTTCATCAACCCCTTGCGGCCTCATGGTGGAGCATACCACATGAAACTCCTTCAGATGCTTGTGTGGATCTTCACTTGCAAGACCATGAAACTTCGGAAGCAAATGTATCAATCCAGATTTCAGTTCAAAGTTTGCCTCCAATTGAGGATACTGAATACACAAAGGTTGATAATGCACATCAGGGGCAGCCAATTCTCTAATACTTCTATTAGCATTATTCCCATTATTCCTATTCTCATTGCCATTATTTTCATTGGCGGCCATATTGATCAGTTTAGGTTGGAACTCAAACACAGTATCAGAAATAGTGGGAAAGACACTATTAATCACTGCCCTATCTTGAGATCTAAGTTCTCTTGCTTGTTGCCTAAGGGTTCTATCAATTTCTGGATCTAAATCAATTAGGCCACCCTTAGATGATCTGGTCATGGATTAAATATCAACAAGAACAAAAACAAAACAAAACACACAAGGAAAAATCACATAAACACACCAAGAAAACACAAAATGGCCCAAAAAGTGGTCTAAACATTGGAATTTGACCAAAATACGGCCTCCTCACTAATAAGTAGTGATTATTTCTTCCCACACCCCCATTCCTTTGGACACCAAAAATCAGGGCATTCTGAGATAGTCGTTGGCGGTGAACAGTGCTGTTTATGGCAAAAAAAATAGAAAACAAGCAAACCGAAAAGAAAAACACAAAGAATGAACAAAGAAAACACAAAGAATCAACAAAGAAACAAAAGGAAAGAGAAACCAATGAGAAAGACACAAAGAAGCAACACAAAGAAAGCAACAAAGAATGAAAGAGAATTAAAAAGAAAAAGAAAGACAGAAAACAAATCTTGTTATGGCAGAAAAGATTGACGGTTTCCCGGCAACGGCGCCAAAATCTGATCGTGCTGTCGAACACCGATAGATTAGATGAATAATGATTCAAATTTGCAATAAGGGTGCAACCCAAAGTCGTCTCCCAATGAACCTCAAATGGATCGGTCAAAACAAGATTAAACGAGGGGGGTTGTGATGAAAACCGAAATATAAACGTTCAAGAATGAAACAACGATGAAGTGAAACGTAACCTGCTACAAACCCTACCTCCTTACCATGGTAATCCTCGTCTCATTTATGAAAACAATATGTTTTGGTTTGATTTTCTTTTGATTTGAAAAACTCTTCTACAACCGTAAAAGATTAAATCCAATCGAGCAATCGCTCATACAAATATACCGTTTCTTTCTAATCAAAGCCTCAACTGAGTGCGTCAATTAAAACCATCCAAAGATCATGCATGCATTCACACAATCGCATAAAAGAAACACACATAAACTTAGAGAAGGAAAAGAAACAAAATCGTCCATAAAAACATGAAAATCAAGTTCCAAACTGGATTCAACAATATGACCAAGACTCAAACCGGGCAAGGGGTACGAGAATGTAGCGAATCACAAGCGAATTAGCCTTCCATCTTCTTGGTTGAAATCGTCAGAATTCTCCCAAAATCGGCCACCCCCAAATACCTCTTAGCTAGCTCTTATTTATAGGGTTTTGCAAAAGAAAACCTAGGCTAAATGGGCTTAGGGAGGAAACCCTAGGTTACCGCCACTTCACAGCCGATTTCGAATAGGATAAAGTGCATTATGGTCTTCAGACCCTTCATCAAGATTGTATATAAGGAAGATTAGATGAATTTGGGCTTTTAAATCACTTGATTTGGATATCGGACGCCCAAGTTATGGCCTTTTAAAGATTCAGCATCTGTGCAGCTTTCCTAATTTGACCCAACTTTCTGGTGCCGACTTTGAAGCGATGTTTGGAGGCACAAACGAACTTGGATTTGGACAAACCATACCATTACAGAAAACCCAAGAAGTCTTCTACAATATCTCTGAAGACATCATTCACGTTTTGAGATTGGAACTTGGCCAAAAACTTGAAAGAAGTATAGAAGGTCAAATCTGTCAGCACACTTTTGCTTCTTTGTCTCCAATCTCCTTGTTTCCCTTATTGCCATCAAAATTCCTCATGACCTAGGAAGCCCTAATCTATTCAAAAT
This sequence comes from Diospyros kaki, assembly GCA_036245055.1. NCBI lineage: Eukaryota > Viridiplantae > Streptophyta > Magnoliopsida > Ericales > Ebenaceae > Diospyros > Diospyros kaki. Next base: position 10,573,548 of record BSEG01000011.1, on the reverse strand, counting down.
AAGAAAAAATAGTGTGAAGCCCAATTCCTATAAAATAAAATAAGACAAAATCAAGATGAATAAAATGACACAACTAACGTGCAAAAAGACTAAACATGAGGGCTAAATAATATGAAAATATGCGCTCTATCACTAGCAGCCGCGCGCGCGCGCCTGCTGGCCGCGAGGCAGCAGGCCACGTGCCCTGCGCGGTAGCGGCCCGCGTGCGCGGGTTGCTGTTGCTGCCTGAAATTTTATTTTTTTTTAAAAAAAAACATCCATGATTTTCCAGAATTGAAATAAATGAAAAAAAAATACCTTTGGGCCACCCCCTTTCAAATAAAATAAAAAAAATTATTTATTTTTTTTTCATGACCCAAAATCATTTTAAAATAATCAAACACCCTTCCATTTCATGCCAACCAAACCTCCAACTAAATCACATGATGTATCCACCATCAAAGACATTAATACCTTCAAAGACTAGCAAAATAGATTACATGCCAACATTCAACAACATAACCCAATGATCTAAATGGTTTCAACTTTTCATACTCAAACCTTACTAATGATCACTCAAAATAGATAATAGGCATGCTCATACTTTCCAAACTTCAAGCATCCGTTTTCTCCTTCCCTTTTGATGATGCCCCAACTACAAGAAGGTAAAAATACCTCATGAGCTTTAAGCTCAATAAGGGTGCAAATGATAAAATATGCGCAATAACAAGTAAAGTGTGACAAAATAAATGTATGCAATATGCTTGGGACTTCACATCCTCACAACCCACTTGGTTTGAGGCTTCCATATATCCCAACCCACATAACCTCATGGCCATAGGTCTTTACCGCAACAAACATGCAAGATGCACACACATAGTTAAAGCATATATACAACATTTGCAAAGCCACCTCCCATGGGGCCATCCCTTACCTCTTAAGCTTCAACAACTAGCTTCAAGACTTCCTCCTTGCTTAACAACAACTTGCTCTCACTTCCAACCCTTAAGAAAAAATAAAACTTGCTTAAAAAAATATTCAAGACTAGGGTTTTAAGGAAACAAGCTTTCTTGGAGAGCTTACCTCTTCAATCTTCCAAGCTCTCTCTCTCTTCTATGCTTTTCTTCTACTTGCCCAAAAGAAGACAAGTCTTCTTTTTCTTCTCTTATATAAGCAAATATTCCTTAATTCATTTTGATTTAATTCTATGGCAAGAATAAATCCTAGCCTTTGGATTTAATTTGAGTAGGAAGAACCCATCCTAGCCATCCAAATAAAGCACAATCCATGTGCTCTTGCAAGAAGCAATCTCATCCATCCATCTTGGGAGAATTAATCTCCACCCTTGAAAGAAAGCACAATCTTGGTCTTCCTTCAAGACTACATCTTAACCATCCATAATTCTTAGCCCATGATCTCCACCATCCATAATTCCTTTTAAATTAAATTTTTAAATGTGTTGGCAATCCATGCCATCTTCCAAAACCCAATTCTAGCCATTGGATTAATTCTTCTTTCAAGACTTAATCACCACCATTAGATCACTTGGAATTTCTATTTTAATTCCCATTTAACTTAATTTGACTAATTTCAAGACATGTCTTGAAAGACATAATTCCTTTTCTTTTCTAATTTATATATCATCTCTATTTTCACCCATTAATGGGTGACTAATTTCATTTCATTTTGTAATTTCTTTTTAGAGACATCATCATGACTTCATTTAATGCTTGAAAGACCAAATTCTTTTCTTTTTTGAATTTCTTTTTATTCTCATATCTTCCTTCACAAGATCATGCCAAGTGTCCCCTTAATATCTAATTTGGCTAAATTTCTTAATTTCACATTTTAACTAAATTCCTTTCATAAGAATTTGCCAAGTGTCATAATTCTACACAACTTGGCTTCCAATTTTTAATTCTAAATTTTTCCATACATTTTTCCCCATGCTTGAAAATAAGAATTAAATTCCTTAGAATTCTAATTACACAATATACATATAAATTTCTCCAACAAATAATTACCTTTATGGGGAAAAACACCAAATTACCAAATTTGCCCTTCCCAAGGCATCTTATATTTTTATGACTTCTCCATGATTCAAGGGCAATTATGGAAACCCCCATATACTATCATACTCTTTATTATCTAATTTATCATAACTCACCAAGGGTATTGCATCCTACCCCCCTTAAAAGAATTTCATCCCTGAAATTCATTTCCATTAATATCATTGATCATTACATTATAACTATTCTTCCATTACATCGACAAATAGATCGGGAAATTGCTGCCTTGTATCTTCTTCTAGTTCCCATGTTGCCTCTCGATTAGAATGATGGTTCCATTGAACTTTAACTAGCGGAATTGATTTGCTCCTCAGACTTTTCTCCTTGCGGTCCAAGATTTTCACTAGTCGCTCAGTATAGGTTAGGTTCTGACATACCTCTACCTCTTCCTCGGAACTTCCATTCTTGGATCCGGTATGTGCTTTTGCAACTGAGACACATGAAACACATTATGCAATCCGGCCAGTTCGTTGGGCAAGGCTAATCAATAAGCCAGAGGTCCCACTCACTCAACGATCCTATACGGTCCCATAAACCTCGGACTAAGCTTTCCTAGCTTCTGATTTCTCATTGATGGTCTTTGTGGTGAGATTCGAAGAAATACTCTATCTCTTACTTGAAACTCCAAGTTCCAAAAACGGTGATCCGCATAGTATTTTTGGCGATCTTGGGCAATCTTCATACATCTCCTTGCCACTTCAATCTTCTCAGAGGCTTGTTGCACAAGTTCAATCTTGGCTAATCGCTTTTCGCCTACTTTAAGCCAACATGAAGGTGATCTACATCGCTTGCCATACAACGCTTCATACGGCGCCATGCCGATGCTACTCTGATAGTTGTTATTATAGGAGAACTCCACCAACGGCAAATACTCGTCCCAACCTCCTCTAAATTCTAAGACACACGCTCGTAACATGTCTTCCAAAACTTGGTTCACCCGTTCTGTCTGTCCGTCTGTCTGGGGATGATATGCCGTACTGAAATTCAATCTCGTTCCAAGCTTTTCTTGCAGACATGTCCAAAATCTCGACAAAAATTTTGAATCTCTATCGGACACGATACTGACTGGCGTCCCATGCAGCCACACAATCTCTTGGACGTATAATCGCGATAGCTCTTCTGCACTTTGCCCAACTCTAATGGGTAAGAAATGTGCCGACTTTGTTAGCCTGTCAACCACAACCCATATCGAGTCCTTCTTCCTTACTATCCTAGGCAATCCCACGATGAAATCCATGGAGATGTGTTCCCACTTCCACTCTGGAATCTCCAACGGTCGCAGCAATCCTGCTGGTCGCCGATGCTCGATCTTAATACGCTGGCATGCATCACACTGGGTTACATACAGAGCCACACTTCACTTCATACCAGGCCACCAGTAGACTTCTCTCAAGTCCTTATACATTTTGTTTGCACTTGGATGAACAGTGTACTTTGACCGATGCGCCTCATCAAGAATCTTTTGCCTCAATTCTATATTGTTAGGAACATAAATTCGCCCATTCATCCTCAAGATTCTGTCCCTGTATCGTAACCCATCTTCATTGGTTGCCCATTTTCATCTACCCATTGGTGAAGTCTACGATCCTCCCCTGTAGCTTGTCGTATCTCCTCCCACCATCTAGGTTGAATTTGCAGATTCGCCATTGTGGACGATCCGTTCCCAGGCAGTACACTCATCGTTAGCGCACTGAACAATTCAATCAGTTGCCATTCCCGCATCATCATCCCGGCCACGACTGCAAGATCCCTACGACTAAGGGCATCCGCCACAACACTCGCCCGCCCTGGATGATAATGGATGGTGCAGTCGTAGTCCTTCAAGAACTCCATCCACCGACGCTGCCTTATATTAAGCTCCTTTTGGGAGAAAATGTATTTCAGGCTTTTGTGATTAGTATATATTTTGAATCTCTCACCATATAAATAATGTCGCTAAATCTTCAAGGCGTGGACAACTGCAGCCAGTTCCAAATCATGGATGGGGTAGTTCTTCTCATGGGGTCGTAATTGACGCGACCCATAAGTGATCACTTTACCATGCTGCATCAACACGCAGCCCAACCCCAAACTCGAAGCATCACTATAGACCACGAATCCCCCAGAACCCTCAGGTAGGGTCAAAATCGGCACTGTGGTTAACCGCTTCTTAAGTTCCTCAAAACTTCTCTCACACTTGTCACCCCATATGAACTTCATGTTCTTTTGAGTCAAACGTGTCAACAGCAAAGCAATCTTTGAGAACCCTTCAACAAATTGTCGATAGTATCCTGCTAACCCCATAAAACTTCTCACCTCAAACACTGACCTTGGTCGGTGCCAACTTTTAATGGCTTCAATCTTGGTTGGGTCAACCGATACTCCATCCCCTGAAATTACGTGGCCCAAAAACGCCACCTCTTTCAACCAAAATTCACACTTAGAAAATTTTGCATAGAGCTTTTCTCCACGTAGGGTTTCCAACACGACCTTCAAATGCTCACGGTGGTCTTTCACACTAGGCGAATACACCAGGATGTTGTCTATGAACACAATTACAAATTTATCTAAGAATGGCCTGAACACTCGATTCATCAAATCCATAAAGGCTGCTAGTGCATTCGTCAAACCTAACGGCATTACCAAAAATTCATAGAGCCCATATCTACAACGAAATGTCGTCTTAGGGATGTCTTCTTCCTTGACTTTCATCTGATAATACTCCGATTGCAAATCAATCTTAGAGAAGATTCTAGCACCTTTTAGCTGATCAAATAACTCACCTATCCTTGGCAATGGATACTTATTCTTTACTATAACTTTGTTGAGGGCTCAGTAATCTATACATAATCTTAGGCTACCATCCTTCTTTTTCACGAACAAGACTGGGGCTCCCCATGGTGACACACTAGGTCTGATAAATCCCTTGTCTACGAGGTCCTGGAGTTGGATTTTTAATTCTTGCAACTCAGCCGGCGCCATTCGATAAGTGGGGATAGAAATTGGCCTCGTTCCTGGCAATAATTCTATGGCAAACTCCACCTTTCGATCAGGAGGCAACCCAAATGGATCATCTGAAAATACATCTAAAAACTCCTTGACTACCTCCACATTCTCCGGCTTCTCCTTTAATTCACCAACCACCACCACATGAGCCATATAGCCATATGCTCCCCTTTCCTACAACCTACAGGCCTTTAAGGCAAACACAAATTTAAATGGGGTTTCAACCCTCTGACCCTTAAATTTCACCACCTTCCCTCCTGGGCATCCTAACTTCACCGTCTTCTTCAAACAATCCATGCTAGCGCAATATCTAGAAAGGAAATCCATACCCAAGATTGCATCATAGTCTTGCATCTCCATAAGAATCAAATTTATCTCGAATTTCTCATCCTCAACTTTCATGAAGCAACGAACCATGAGATCTGTTTCTACACTTTTTCCAATTGGGGATTGAACCTTAATACTGTAACTCATTACCGAAGGTTCTAGACCTATGCTCTTAGCAGACTCTAATGCCATGAATGAATGAGTGGCACTGAGGTCCACTAATGCATGCATAGGAGTAGAATGGATCAAGATCGTACCTTCCAACACGCTTGGGTCAGCCTCTACCTCCACCTTCGTTAAGTGATATACCCTAGCTGGTTGCGATCCTGGCTTCCCTTCAGGCTTCTTCCCTGGCTCGGCTTTGCTGCGTTGAGGGCAATCTCGAGAATAGTGCCCCTTCTGATTGCAAGAGAAACATGTGATCTCTCTCTTTGGCGTATCTGAAATTTTTAACGGCTTCCTCGCAGGGCAATCCCTGGGGAAATGTCCTGGCTCGCCACACACAAAACAGCCTGCCCCCTTTGCTTTGCCTTCACACTTCTTCCCCACATGTCTCTTTCAACACTTCTTGCAATATCTATCCTTCTTGAACCTTGCTCCCTTAGGTCGCTTGAATTGGACATGCGGAAAGCTTGCTGGCTTGTCTTTCTCCTCTGCCTTTAGTGTACTATCCATCTTCAAGTCTCCTTGTGACACCATGTTTCTTTCAGTAGTAATAGCCTTTTCCACTGCCTCTTCATAAGTGCGTATATTCCATGCATACAGCACTTGTTTAACTTCCTTTCTCAATCCCTGAAGGAATTTCTCGGCCTTCTCCCGATCGTCAGCATTATACATTGGAACATATTTTATCAATTTTGAATATTTGGCCTCGTACTGAACCACTGACATCTCGCTCGTCTGCACCAAACTGAGAAACTCATGTCTTTTCACCTCTCGCCAATAATCTGGTAGATATTTATCGTTAAAAGCAGTCTTGAACTGCTCCCAAGAAATCTGAGTCCCCCTAGCCTCATCTCCTTCCTGACTCACATTTCGCGCCCTCAAGATCCTTGTCATTGACTTCCACCAGAGGTTGGCCTCCTCCTCTAGCATAAAGGTTGCGCACCGTACCCAGTGCTCTTCGGGGAATTCCAGGTGGTCAAGCAACTTTTCAGTCTGTTCTAACCAGTACTCCCCAATGCTTGGATCCGCCTCCGGGTCACCCTTGAAACTAGGTGGGTGCATGTCGCGATACATCTTTAACTAGTTAGGCATCGGAGCTTCTCGCCTGTTCATTGAACTCAACACTACTTCAATAAATTGACCAAAGGATCCCTCGCCACTAGGAGGTTCTACGCCACTACCCTCCTGGGTATTAGGGGTAGGTGACGGATTTTGGCGTCTCCTTCTATTCATCTGCATGACGCCCAAGCAACACTTACTTATCCATTATACCAAGATACTTATGTATAAAACACAAGCTATAAATAACCATAATCTCAAGAAGACACACAATTTCTAGCACATTATATTTCATTGAAAAAACAAGGAATACATAGAAGGTTCCTCCCCTATTTACATCATCACAAAAGAAAGGGGGAAAGTCTATCACAACTACTCTTGACACAGGTCAAGACAAAATAATTACAACCTTCTCCCAAAATAGAAATATCCACTTTCAGTCCCCTGAACCTGACTGTCATCTAATAAGACGTTGCCCCACCCCCAGCTCCCCCGCCTTGGCTTCCCACATGAGGTCCATCAACCTCGAAGCTCTCATGGGACTCATCAGAACTCGACTCACTGAGTCGCCTAGCACTCACCGGGTCATTGAAGTAAGGCAACTCTTCAGACTCAGTCTCTTCGGAAGGTTCCTCGTAGGGGGCCTCAGGAGAATCTATCTCTGCCTCAATTCCCTCAGAAGAAGTCTCCATACTTTCATTGCTCCCAACACTCTCACGATCAGGGTCGACTAACTGGCTCACTATGGGTTTTGACAGCCACAAGTCAGTCTCCCAAAGCTTCTCTATCAGTAGGGCACTATTTTGCATCAAGTGAGCCCTTCGAGCCAGCTTTCTCGCAACTCTTTTCCACTTCCCATGGAGCAAGCCTGACAAATAGTTTACTTTAATCTCTTCTAACAACTCCCGAGACAAGGTTGTCCCCAGAATCTCGGAGAATACATCCTCCACCTTGTTTAGATATCGTTGAATGCACTCCTTAGGCCTCATGATAGGGAGGGCTAAAGTCCACTAGGCCTTTAGCCTCCGGATGTGATCTTTAACTAACCAGAATGAACGAAAGGGGCTCTGCCTCTCCATACCTAAGAAGAAATAATACCACCATAAAAACCCCACTAGGATAGCATATCACACCCAATATCCAATCCAAATCATAAAAATCCCAACATGCGACACTACGTCGACCATAATGCTCATATCATATACTCAAAACAATTAACCACGCTCTGATACCAAACTGTAACGCCTCGCTCCCACCACGGGTGTTACTAGAGAATACTCTACAGGAATACTCACTCGCTAAGGCAAAAAAAAGGAGATGGGTTATGTTTCTAAGAAACACCCTAGGTGGGAACTAGGTTTCACCCCTCCTCTCGCTCTACCCAAGGGTTCGAAAAGGGAAGAATTGAGAAAATCTTGCAAAGATAAACCGAACCCAGAGAGAGCATTGTCCTCACCAAGCCCCTCGAGACTAGCTAAGGAGGACTTCCCAGGATCCCGAAAAAAAAATTTCTAAGGGTTTGAACCAAATCCCTTAGAAACTTAATCTTTGGAAAAACCGAATTTAATCTTCCCTTTTTATTTATCCAAAATAAACCAATTCCTCTTCGAAAAGAATTTTATTATTATTTTTTTTAAACTCTTCAGTTTGGCAAAATTCAAAAATTTTCACAAATATCGGGTATAGATGTAGTTCCAAAATACTCCATATAATAGCGGGTATTTATACCTTTAATTGAGGAAAATTTGGAAGCCAAAATCCATCCTAACATTGGGTTTAGAAAATTCCAATTTCAAGTTCCAAGAATTTATTTTCGAACATCCCATCTTTATACATATGCTCATCTCATTATTCTAGGACCTAGTTGGAATCCAATCTTGATATTTAAACGCACAAAATATCCCTTGATATTTAATAAATTATACTCTATTTTCTAAAAACCCAATTTCCTCTTGATGGCCAAAACCCTCCCCCCTTTTTTTTTTCAAATATATATATAAGCATATTATATATATCCCTCTTTTTTTTTAAAAAAAAAAAAATACCCAAAGTAGCCGGAGGTGGGCCCGGGCGGTGACGGGCCCCGCTAGGCGCTGGTCGCGCGGCCAGCACCAGTTAGAAGCGCGCGCAGCGCAGCTTGCAGCAGAGCGCGCTCGCCTGCTGCGGGCAGCGCCTGCTGGTCGCGCGGTAGTAGGCCACGCACCCCGCGCGGCCGCGACCCCGCGCGCTCGCCTGCAGGCCGTGCGCCCTGCGCGGCCGCGGCCCGCGCGCACAGGCTGTTGCTGCAACCTGAAATTTTTTTTTTTTAAAAAAAAAACATCCATGAATTTTTAGAATTGAAATAAATGAAAAAAAAATACCTTTGGGCCACCCCCTTTCAAATAAAATAAAAAAAATTATTTATTTATTTTTTCATGACCCAAAATCATTTTAAAATAATCAAACACCCTTCCATTTCATGCCAACCAAACCTCCAACTAAATCACATGATGTATCCACCATGAAAGACATTAATACCTTCAAAGACTAGCAAAATAGATTACATGCCAACATTCAACAACATAACCCAAAGATCTAAATGGTTTCAACTTTTCATACTCAAACCTTACTAATGATCACTCAAAATAGATAATAGGCATGCTCATACTTTTCAAACTTCAAGCATCCGTTTTCTCCTTCCCTTTTGATGATGCCCCAACTACAAGAAGGTAAAAATACCTCATGAGCTTTAAGCTCAATAAGGGTGCAAATGATAAAATATGCGCAATAACAAGTAAAGTGTGACAAAATAAATGTATGCAATATGCTTGGGACTTCACATCCTCACAACCCACTTGGTTTGAGGCTTCCATATATCCCAACCCACATAACCTCATGGCCATAGGTCTTTACCGCAACAAACATGCAAGATGCACACACATAGTTAAAGCATATATACAACATTTGCAAAGCCACCTCCCATGGGGCCATCCCTTACCTCTTAAGCTACAACAACTAGCTTCAAGACTTCCTCCTTGCTTAACAACAACTTGCTCTCACTTCCAACCCTTAAGAAAAAATAAAACTTGCTTAAAAAAAATTCAAGACTAGGGTTTTAAGGAAACAAGCTTTCTTGGAGAGCTTACCTCTTCAATCTTCCAAGCTCTCTCTCTCTTCTATGCTTTTCTTCTACTTGCCCAAAAGAAGACAAGTTTTCTTCTTCTTCTCTTATATAAGCAAATATTCCTTAATTCATTTTGATTTAATTCTATGGCAAGAATAAATCCTAGCCTTTGGATTTAATTTGAGTTGGAAGAACCCATCCTAGCCATCCAAATAAAGCACAATCCATGTGCTCTTGCAAGAAGCAATCTCATCCATCCATCTTGGGAGAATTAATCTCCACCCTTGAAAGAAAGCACAATCTTGGTCTTCCTTTAAGACTACATCTTAACCATCCATAATTCTTAGCCCATGATCTCCACCATCCATAATTCCTTTTAAATTAAATTTTTAAATGTGTTGGCAATCCATGCCATCTTCCAAAACCCAATTCTAGCCATTGGATTAATTCTTCTTTCAAGACTTAATCACCACCATTAGATCACTTGGAATTTCTATTTTAATTCCCATTTAACTTAATTTGACTAATTTCAAGACATGTCTTGAAAGACATAATTCCTTTTCTTTTCTAATTGATATATCATCTCTATTTTCACCCATTAATGGGTGACTAATTTCATTTCATTTTGTAATTTCTTTTTAGAGACATCATCATGACTTCATTTAATGCTTGAAAGACCAAATTCTTTTCTTTTTTGAATTTCTTTTTATTCTCCTATCTTCCTTCACAAGATCATGCCAAGTGTCCCCTTAATATCTAATTTGGCTAAATTTCTTAATTTCACATTTTAACTAAATTCCTTTCATAAGAATTTGCCAAGTGTCATAATTCTACACAACTTGGCTTCCAATTTTTAATTCTAAATTTTTCCATACATTTTTCCCCATGCTTGAAAATAAGAATTAAATTCCTTAAAATTCTAATTACACAATATACATATAAATTTCTCCACCAAATAATTACCTTTATGGGGAAAAACACCAAATTACCAAATTTGCCCTTCCCAAGGCATCTTATATTTTTATGACTTCTCAATGATTCAAGGGCAATTATGGAAACCCCCATATACTATCATACTCTTTATTATCTAATTTATCATAACTCCCCAAGGGTATTACATCCTACCCCCCTTAAAAGAATTTCGTCCCTGAGCAGGGGTTCACTCGGTTATGCCGAGAAAGGGTGTAACGCCCCACTTTTATTTTTCCAAGATACACATACAAAGATGCATGATGATGCTAGCAACCACATGGTAATAAAAGGGCATTTATGGAAGCCTTTGCCAACGGAAGCAAAGGATCGAACCTGAAAGCTTTATAAAAACCATAAGCTAGATATTTAAGACTTCCACTATATGCTTTTAACACAAAAACCACCTGAAAAGCCATAATACAACTTGGGAATCTAGGGATCATTTAGGCTCCCTTTTTACAACAATTAAAACTCACACTAAAGCCATAATACAATGCTTTTACAATTAAAACATAAGGAAGCTAGCTATCCGAGAGCCATTAACCCACCTGGAACGTTGAATGTTCCAGGAGTATGAGACACCCAAGTTAGATAGTTATATCTAAGTGAGTGCAACAAGAAGAGATAGCATGCATGCAATGAGATATGCAAAATGATATGAAATCGCCTATGTGGTAGTGACGCCGAGGTGTTACAATCACCCCCGCTGATCAATCATGTTCTCACATCTCCAAGACTTTTCACCAGTCTAACATGAGATCCTGACTTCAGCTAGCCACACACACCAAATGATGCATGACAAAGAAGAGAAAATGCTTGATTTAAAGGAAAGTCATGCTTATGCAAGTAATCACCCTTACCCGTGTGAAGACGAAATGTTTGGTATATAATATAAAGATGCAAGAAGCAGTCACCTTACTGGTTCGATAGCGCTAAGGTACTGTTCACAGGGTTCGGGAAAGCTTTTCTACAAAAATAACATAACTTCGGAACTCAAAACTAAAATATTTTTACATGAGGTCCTAGGGAAAAATTTCAGGACCAAGAATACAAACTTTGGGGTCCAAAGGGCCCCTCATGTGTTTGGGGAAGGAGTCCCATGCGCTCCACTCGCGGCAGTTAGGTGGTGCGTGAGATGCACGCGCCGCCCCTCTAGCTTTGACGCCTTGTGATTTTTTGGCCCGTTCTGCCTCGTCCGGACTTCGATTTAACTTCCGTTTAAACCCACACAACCCTTATTCAATTATCTATCGAACTACAAAAAGAAATTAGATTTACCTTTCTGTTTAGTCACTGTTTAACTCTTTTTACAGTGGCAATTCAACTTTTTCGATGAAGCGTTTTACCACTCTATTTTTGGGCAAAGTTTCTCCTCTCAACTCACCTCCTCTTTTCCTCTTGATTAATGGCGAGATTTCCCCTTCCAAGGCCTTGGTATTTATAGGCATTTATGTCCAATCCAAGAGTGCCATGTGTCACTTTCCATGTGACACTTTAGATAAGGTTGTAATCATCACTTTCGTAGGATTGAGCCAAGTGTCCCTTGAGATTTAAGCCATTTCTCCCCCTTGCAACATGTGTCCTTTTAAACATGTGCCACCACATGTTAATTTAATTTTTCAAGATTCCTCATGATTATGTCTCCTAACTAAGTTAGCTTACTTGGTTCCTTTAACTAACTAGTAACAAGATATTTTAACTTCTTACAAATAACTCTTTAACCCAAAAACTTCTTTGCACTTATATCTCTTGAGCCCTATAACTCCTTAAACTTCTTCAAAATACATTAGATGATGCCCCCTCGCGGTAGTTTCCATGATTTTTTGAAAAACCCTTCATTCGTTACTTGGCGATTACCTCGAAACTTCACATGTATCCTTTGATTTCCAAGGAAACATTTTATTTCTTTGAACAACAATGCCTAGGAAAACTTCGGATATTACAAGGGGTGTGGCCACTCAGCTAACTGAGTAGCCTTCCACTCGACTGACCGAGTGGCACCCCACTCGGTTAGGTCGAGTGGGAGTGTCCACCCACTCAGCTATGCCTAGTGGGTCTTCTTCAACCCCTTGCCTCTACTTTCTCCCATCGAATTGGAGCCCACGCTTGATTGGATACCTGCTTCACCTTCCCAGGTACATCATATACCAATTCACCCCCCTCTTGGTGTGTGCCATATCATTTTAATCCTATCAATTAGTAGCAGAGCCTAGTTCCCCTGTTTTTATCGGTCGAACAACCTAGGGAAAAAGATCTTATCAGATGGCACATTTTGCTTCCTCATCCTAATCCGAGGGTCAAAGCACAACTCATCCCCCATTCTTTGTGGAAACTAATTACAACTATTGGAAAAAAAATGAAAAATTATTTTATGGAGGACTCAAACTTAATGCAAGCAATTAAAAATGATGTAAAGCTACCTGACATGGAGAAAATCGAGACCTGGACACTTGAAGAAAGAAGAAACATGGAGACAAATGCAGAAGCTATGAATACACTAATTTGTACACTGAGCTCAAAGGAATTCAATCGAGTGTCAATGTGTAAGACAGCTAAGGAGATTTGGGACAAGTTAAAGGTAACACATGAAGGAACCAATCAGGTTAAGGAAATGAAAATCAATCTTCTTGTCCATGATTATGAGCTATTTTCAATAAAGGAAAATGAGTCTATAAAAGATATGTATACCAGATTTAATGATATTGTTACTACCTTAGAAGCTTTAGGCAAGACATATACAAATAGAGAAAGAGTTCGAAAAATTCTAAGAAATTTACCTAGATCATGGGAATGGGAATCTAAGGTCACTGCCATAACAAAGGCCAAAGACTTAGATACACTTGCATTTAACAACTTGTTAGGTTCATTAATGACACATGAAATTATGATGAAAAGAAATGAAGTTGATGACTCCAAGAAAAACAAAAATATAGCATTTATGGTTGAGAATGAGGATAAAGACTCTCAAAGTGAAGAGGATGATTTTGCCCTGTTAGCTAGAAGATTTAGGAAATTTATGAAGAAAGGTAGATTTAATCAAAGGAGAAACTTTTGAAAAGAAAAAGATCAAAAGGAAACTAACCCATCTAATGTGACTACCCTCAATTGAAAAGAAAAGACCGCAAGGAAAAGAAAGTAAAGAAAAAAGGCCTTAGCTGCTTGGAGTGAAAAGGACCTGTCCTCAAGTGAGGATTCTCAAGATGAAGAAATGGCAAATGTGTGCTTCATAACAAAGCATGATGATGAGGTAACTTCCAAACTTTCAAATTCAATTTCTAAATTTACATTTGAAGAGATACATGATGCATTTAATTAATTATTAGAAGAATGTGAGCAAATAAATTTGAAAAATGTTGATTTAAAGAAAAATATATGTTTGTTGGAAGGTGAAGTTAAAATCTTGAAATCTGAAAAAGAATGCCTAGAAAATGAGAGAAACAATATGGTTAATGAAAAAGAAAGTCTCTTAAAAGAGAATAAAGACATAAAGGAATCCCTAGAAAAATTAGTTGAAGGAAAGAAAAAGTTAAAGATGATCCTTGGAGCTTAAAGAAATTTTGGAGATAAGCAAGAAGTTGGTTTTGATCCATGCAATGCAAGTTCTAGTAAAACACTTTTCACAAGAGCTTCAAATCAAAACTTTATTGGAAGAAAACCACTCCAAAAAAAAAAAAATTTCAAAAAAAGAAATTTCATGTCATTACTGTGGAAAGAATGGACATTCAATTAATAAGTGCTTTGTGAGAAACAATCCACATAAATTCAAAGAAGTTTGGGTTCCTAAGGGAGTAGTGTAAACTAACAAAAATGGACCTAAAATGATGTGGGTACCAAAGGGTACAACGTGAGTGATTCATTTTGTAGGTTGCCTTGGTATCAAGTAATTCAAGGAGCAAGTGCTTCCTTGATAGTGGGTGCTCTAAGCACATGACAAGAGATCAAGAGCTTCTCAACAATGTCATCTTCAAAGAAGGAGGTAAGGTATATTATGGTGACAACTCTCAAGGTAAGATTGTAATACCCCAGAACTTGATGTAAAACTTGGATGTTGCAATAAAGTGAATGGTATTTTGATTCAGGGGAAGGAGAGAAATCTTTAATTCTATTAAATTACAAATGTAAAAAGGGAGGTGAGAAGTACCTAGGGAAAGAGTTAACAAGGTATGATCTTATGGTTAAGGAGGCAAAGAGTTTCAACTGGAAGTTGAGGGCAAAAGTGTAAACAAAAGTGGATTCAGGGCATTAACGTAATAAGGAAAAGGAGGAAACCGGACCTAAGTGCAAATGTCACAACTTGTAAAAGGGTTAGATTGTTTCCAACTAAAAGGAATGATTGTAATAATAAACTTTACCCTAAAGTCTTATGAAGGAATGATGAACTTTACCCCAAAAGTCTTAAGGTGGCGTGACTTGGAAGAATAAGATTGGCCTTGGAAAAGAGAGATAATGGTCATAATGGGTTCTTATCCTAAAATTCACGTGAATGCGAGATTTGGAGACTTGGGATTGGACAAAAATGAAAATTTGAACTGAAAGATAAATCAAAGGGATAATTCAAGGGTTGTAATGATAGCTTGGGAAGAAAAATGGGGTAACTTAAAAGCTAAGGGATATCTTGAGATTTGGGGTCTTGGGAACTTTATAAAGGGGGGGGGAGAGAGACTTACGTGAAGATAAAATATAGCAAGTGAACAAGTGCAACAAAGAGAAGAAGGAATCAAAGAAAGCAAGGAAGAGGAAGAGTAAAGACACCTTGTAACACCCCCTCTCCTAAAACTGCCCGAGAAGAGGTGCTACGAAAAATGAAATATAAAACTGACTGATAAACTGAAATCTGATACCAATATGAATGACTCAACCAAATGAAATAAAACTCTGAGTCAACAAAATTGAAAACCATAAACACTGTCTAAGGGAAATCCCTCAACTAAAAAAAAAAATATTAAACGGATACTAAATTGTCAAATGCTATAAACTAACAAACTGATAAAACTCCCAGACGTCTTTGGTCTTGAGTGACTCCACGTACACACACTACTGGACACTACTGCTAGGCCCCACGTCTGGTACTCCCCCGTTAGGACCTGGAATGGTGAAGAGTACAAGGTGAGCTACAAAGCTCAGCAAGTGTAAAGTTGGAAAGAAATATTGAATCTGAATCGAAGAATATCAACGCTGAAATAATTGAAATACTTGCTGAACTGATACTAGAGTAAAATACTTGATTTAATTGATGCTGATAAATAAATCTGATATAACTAGATGCATTCATAAACATGTAATGCACATAAACTAAAATAAAATGCAGGTATGCAACTTTGGCCCCAAGGCCCACATAAACTGATAACACATACCTGACTAATCTGAACCTGCAAACAAAAAAAAAATTGTAAGCATATACTGTGGGTAAAATATACCCCTAGCTCCCTGGTCGACCATAGGCGAGCAAACTGGTGGGATCCCCGCGGACAAAGCCGCCTGGCGCGCAACATGCAATGCTATGCACATCAAGATGCTGGCACACAATATGTCGTGCTCCATATAAACTCATGTTGAATGTTCATACAATGATGTATGCACATAACTTACAAATAAATGCTGATCATGACATTTTAAATACTAGTCATGAAATAACTGTTGCTAAACTGATACTTGATGTATTTTAAAAATACATGATTTTATAAATTATGTTGAAACATAATTTATTTTAATTTATACTAATATTATTTTCAATAAAGGGAAGAAATACACTGTTTTTATTGAAAATAAAATAATTTTAACTTGCTGGAATTTGATTTTGAAGTTCTGCTGGGGGTATCCGAAAATATGGAATTCTGGACAGATTTGATACTCTTTTGTATCTTGGCCATAACTCTCTCTTCTAAACTCCGATTGAGCTGATTCAAATTTCTGTGGAAAGACAAGAGGAAGACCTACAACTTTTATGTTTTGAAGTTTCTGAGATTTGGGCTCCATCAAGGTTAAAATTGGCCCATAAGAGAACAAAACTTTCTGGAATGCTGGGTGGACAGATTGATACCCTTTCGTATTTTGGACAGAACTCTCTCTTTTGAACTCCGATTGATATGATTCAAATTGGTATGGAAAGACAAGAGGAAGACCTACAACTTTCATGTTTGTGTTTTCCAAGATTCTGGCTCCATCAAGGTCAAAATCGGCCCACAAGATAACAAAAATGTTCTGAAATAAACTCGAAATCGTGAATGAAATTGCCAGAAATCGAAATTGATACTAATAGGGTATTTGGATGCTGGAATTTATCACCATTCGAAGAAATCTTGGGAAAAACAAGTCCCAATTAAGCAAGAATCATTATCATAGCAAATAAACAGATCAAAACTCGAAGAATCGATGATTCAACTCAATTGAAAAATCTGGTTTTTCTGCCACTGTATGCATATATATAAATATATATTCTGTTTTCTTTGCTTTCTCATTAAAAGGAATCGAAACAATTGTTTGCTATTAATCCAAAATCACATAAGAACTGATATATATCTAAACTGAATGAAGAAAGCTTGAGAATGGAGTGGAAAAACTTGCCTTTTGATTTGATTAATCAACCAATGAAGACCAATGGATGAAACTTGAATGGACTCTAGGCTTCTTCAATTTCCTTTCTTTGTTCTTCACGGCCAAGATTTGAAGAATTTTCTTTTTGGCCAATTACATGCTATGCATATATATATATACTAATAACAATAAACCTAATGGGCTAAAATAGGTTTAATTAATCCTAGGCCCATTAGACTTTATTTAAAACCTTCTCCTAACCTATTTAGGAGATTATTATTTAAATTATCTGATATTTGGATTTATTTAAATTCATATATATATATATATCACTTAATTAAATAATTAAGCAATAATATAAAATAGCTAATGCTAAAAAGCCAAATAAGCCCTTACTCTCAATTCTCTTTAAAAATAATGGAATTAATTCTATTTATCACTATTTTTCAATTAAAAATCTCTATTCCCAAATTAAATTAATTAATTGGCAAATATGTATTAAACTAAAAGTTAACTAATTGTATTAATTAATCACTGAAATAAATTGTTAATCTAGGACGGGTCGTTACAATTTCTCCCCTCTTTAAAAGAATTTGGTCCTCCAAATTCACATCTGGCTACTCAAACAATGAGGGATAAAGACATCTCATTTCTTCTTCTAATTCCCACGTCGCCTCTTCTGACGAGTGTCGCTGCCACTGCACTTTCACAAGAGGAATCGATCGGTTCCTCAGGATCTTCTCTTTATGCTCTAGAATACTGGTCGGCATCTCTTCATAAGATACATCTTCTTGAACTTCAATAGTCTGAAAATCGATCACATGCTGAGGATCTGGCACATACTTCCTCAACATCGAAACATGGAACACATTGTGGACATGGGACAACTGAGGTGGCAAAGCTAACTCATATGCCAAAGTCCCTATCCGTCTCAAAATCTCAAATGGACCGATGTAACGGGGACTAAGCTTCCCTGTTACGCCAAATCTTCGGACATCCTTAATAGGCATGACTCTTAACCAAACATGGTCGTCCACCTCAAACTCGAGGTCTCGTCGTCGCTTATCTGCGTAGCTCTTCTGTCTGTCTGTGCTGTCTTCATTCTTGCTTTGATCACTCGGATCTTTTCTGTCGCCTGTTCCACAATTTCAGGACCTAATAAAGCCCTATCTCCAATTTCTTCCCAACATATCGGCGATCGACACGGTCGCCCATATAAAGCCTCGTATGGTGACATTCCAATACTTGTATGGAAACTATTATTGTAGGCAAATTCCACCAAAGGTAGGTGCTCATCCCAACTACCTTGGAAATCTAGAACACACGCTCTCAACATATCCTCGAGAGTTCTGATCGTCCTCTCTGACTGACCATTTGTCTGTGGATGAAACGTTGTGCTGAACTTTAACTGAGATCCCAATGCCTCATGCAAAGCTCCCCAAAAATGAGAAGTAAATCGCGGATCTCTATCTGATACAATGCTGGATGGGACACCATGTAACTTCACGATCTCCTCAATATAAATTCTGGCAAATCTATTCAATTGATAAGTCTTCTTAATAGGTAGAAAATGGGCTGATTTAGTCAAACGATCAACAATCACCCATATAGCATCATAGCCTCTAGTAGTCCTGGGTAAACCCATCACAAAATCCATAGCAATATTATCCCACTTCCACTCTGGAATAGGTAATGGAAGTAATAAACCTGCGGGTTTCTGATGTTCCGCTTTAACTTGCTGGCATATTGAACACTGTGAAACATAATTGGCTACATCTTTCTTCATACCACTCCACCAATACTGACGCTTTAGGTCGTGGTACATCTTCGTAACACCTGGATGGATAGTATAACGACTCTTGTGTGCTTCATTTAAAATCTCTTGCTTAAGATGTCCATCATCCGGTATACAAATGCGTCCCTGAAACAAGAGTATACCATCACCCTGAAAAGTATATCCCAAGGGAGAAAATTCCTCGATATCTGCTAAGATCTGTGCCAACTTCACATCTTCCGATTGATGTGTCTTGAGTAATTCAAATAACTCAGGTTGTACTCTCATATAAGCACAACTCACAACTGATTTATCTTCTGGGGCTGAAATAGATAGAGCACTCAATTGCTCCAATAATTTCCATTCTTGAACCATCATCGTAGCCATAGAAGCTCCTCGCCGACTCAAAGCATCGGCTACTATATTGGCCTTTCCTGGATGGTAGAGAATCTCACAGTTGAAGTCTTTAAATAACTCGACCCAACGTCTCTGCCTCATGTTTAATTCTTTCTGGGATAGGAGGTAGTGTAAACTCTTATGATCTGTATAAATTTCAACTTTCTCACCATATAAATAGTGTCGCCATATTTTCAATGCAAATACTACCGCTGCCAACTCTAAATCATGAGTGGGGTAGTTCACTTCGTGTTTCTTCAATTGTCTTGAAGCATAAGCATTAACTAGACCCTCTTGCATCAATACGCAACCCAAACCTGAATGGGATGCATCACTGTAAATGGAGTATTTCTCTCCACTTCTTGGAATGGCTAAAACCGGTGCAGTAGTTAACTTTCGCTTCAATTCTTGGAAGGCACGTTCACACGTGTCATTTCATTAAAACTTCGCTCCTTTTCTTGTTAGCTTAGTCATAGGGGTAGATAAACGAGCAAATCCCTCAATGAATCGCCTATAATATCCTGCAAGTCCTAGAAAACTTCGTATCTCTGTCACTGTCGTCGGCCTCGGCCAATCTATAACTGCTTTAGTCTTGGCTGGATCCACTGAAATTCCATTTCCAGAAACCACATGGCCTAGAAATCCAATCTGAGTAAGCCAAAACTCACACTTGCTGAACTTGGCGTATAGTTGCTCCTCTTTAAGCCTCTGCAAAACTAGTGTAAGATGCTCCGTATGCTCCTCCTCATTAGGTGAGTATACTAGAATATCGTCGATGAAGACAATAATGAATCGATCTAGGTACTCACGTAGAACTCGATTCATTAAATCCATGAAATAGCTAGGACATTGGTCAACCTAAATGGCATCACCACAAACTCATAGTGTCCATAGCGAGTTCTAGAAGTAGTCTTTTGAATATCATCATTTGTAACTCATACTTGATGGTATCTGATCTTAAATCTATTTTTTATAACACTTTAGCTCCTCGTAACTAGTCTAATATATAAGTCATCCACTCAAGGGAAAAGCATACTTGTTCTTCACTGTCACCTGATTCAACTTGCAATAATCTATGCACGACCTTAAAGATCCATCTTTCTTCCTCACAAATAATACTGGTTCGCCTCATGGGGATGAACTGGGTCAGATAAAAAAAATCCTTCTCTATTAATTCTTCTAACTAGGTTGTCAACTCTTTTTAGCTCACTAGGTGCCATTCAATATGGAGCTTTAGAGATAGGCTGTGTACCAAGCAATAACTCAATAGTAAACTCTGCTCCTCTCCAAGGAGGTAATCCTGGTAATTCATTAAGAAAAACATCTAAGAAATCTCGTACAACTGGCACCTCAAACAACTTCCTCTTAGTTACTTCTTCTAAGGTAACAAAAGCTAGGTAAGTTTCACATCTATCACACAACAGCTTCTCTACTTTCATCACTGAGGTCGTAGGAATCGTAGCCATAGGCTTGACTCCTCTATATATCTGAACTGGCTATCGAGATAGATCAAAGTCTATAATCTTCCATCGATGGTCAACTCTTGCATAATGCTGTGACAACCAATCCATGCAAAGGATCAAATCAAAATCCCTAATATTAAGAATTTCTAAGTCTCCAAATAGCTTCTTATCATGTACCTCGATCTCACAATTCTCAAACATCTATCTTGATAGCTTATGCTTGTTGAACTACCGTGGTATAATCCACACTCTAGGCTCCTCCAAAAGCGTGGCAAATATCACCATGCAATCCTCTGTGAAATTTAGCATCCTTCTTAGCTTCAGTGGACACCAACTATAAGTCTTATCTAGTCAAGGCTGTAAACTCTACCTCACATTGGGCCATTGTCTTGGTACTTTATACCAACTTAATGAACTCAAAAAAATTTCTGGTCCTTGACCCACGCTGGGTAATAATCGTTGTTGAATACTTGCTGAAATTCGACTCTTCTAGATTCTTATTACCAAACCTTTGGTAGACGGTCTCCCACCATCTTTCAGTGCCGCCTCTGAACATGAATGTGCTAAGTCGTACTTATCGGTCGTCCACACAACCAATAGATCGGAGATGCTTCTCTATCGATAGCATCCCATTCGCAACCGCTGCTGCATTTGTGCCTTCCTGGAATGCTGTTGGTCGGAAGGCCATAAAATCCTTTAATAGCTGACTTCCTGTATCTGCCTCCACAACTAGCGTTGTTGGAGCGACTGGCTTATCGCCTCTACTACCTCCTACTTCTTGGGAAACTTGTGATTCCCTTACCTAATTAGTAACTAGGGTATCTATCACCCTCATTAATCCTACTAACTTACCTCGCGTCTCGACCATTCCTTGCCGTAGATCACTACTAGACTCCCCTGACAAGCCAAGCGTGGATACTGGAACTTCCACTGGAATAAAAACAGCATGACTGCGAGTCCGGGGTCATCCACCACTATTACTCATATTTCTGCATCACCACTTAGGGGTAGAATACTGCTAATTGGGCAAATATATCTAACTGACGAACACAAGTCCTAACTCTACCCAACATCCTATGTGTGTACGGGAGACTCCTCAAAACACCGCTCTGATACCAATACTGTAACACCCCCTCTCCTAAAACTGCCCGAGAAGAGGTGCTACGGAAAATAAAATATAAAACTGACTGATAAACTGAAATCTGATACCAATATGAATAACTCAACCAAATTAAATAAAACTCTGAGTCAACAAAATTGAAAACCATAAACACTGTCTAAGGGAAATCCCTCAACTAAAAAAAAAAATATTAAACGGATACTAAATTGTCAAATGCTCTAAACTAACAAACTGATAAAACTCCCAGACGTCTTTGGTCTTGAGCGACTCCACGTACACACACTACTGGACACTACTGCTAGGCCCCACGTCTGGTACTCTCCCGCTAGGACCTGGAATGGTGAAGAGTA
The DNA here is from genome assembly GCA_036245055.1 of Diospyros kaki. Classification (NCBI taxonomy): domain Eukaryota; kingdom Viridiplantae; phylum Streptophyta; class Magnoliopsida; order Ericales; family Ebenaceae; genus Diospyros; species Diospyros kaki. Next base: position 10,551,252 of record BSEG01000011.1, on the reverse strand, counting down.
CAATGTGAGCTACAAAGCTCAGCAAGTGTAAAGCTGGAAAGAAATATTGAAGCTGAATCGAAGAATATCGACGCTGAAATAATTGAAATACTTGCTGAACTGATACTGGAGTAAAATACTTGATTTAATTGATGCTGATAAATAAATCTGATATAACTGGATGCATTCATAAACATGTAATGCACATAAACTAAAATAAAATGCAGGTATGCAACTTTGGCCCCAAGGCCCACATAAACTGATAACACATACCTGACTAATCTGAACCTGCAAACAAAAAAAAAAACTGTAAGCATATACTGTGGGTAAAATATACCCCTAGCTCCCTGGTCGACCACAGGCGAGCAAACTGGTGGGATCCCCGCAGACAAAGCCGCCTGGCGCGCAACATGCAATGCTATGCACATCAAGATGCTGGCACACAATATGTCGTGCTCCATATAAACTCATGTTGAATGTTCATACAAGGATGTATGCACATAACTTACAAATAAATGCTGATCATGACATTTTAAATACTAGTCATGAAATAACTGTTGCTAAACTGATACTTGATGTATTTTAAAAATACATGATTTTATAAATTATGTTGAAACATAATTTATTTTAATTTATACTAATATTATTTTCAATAAAGGGAAGAAATACACTGTTTTTATTAAAAATAAAAGAATTTTAACTTGCTGGAATTTGATTTTGAAGTTCTGCTGGGGGTATCCAAAAATATGGAATTCTGGACAGATTTGATACTCTTTTGTATCTTGGCCATAACTCTCTCTTCTAAACTCAGATTGAACTGATTCAAATTTCTGTGGAAATACAAGAGGAAGACCTACAACTTTTATGTTTTGAAGTTTCCGAGATTCGGGCTCCATCAAGGTCAAAATTGGCTCGTAAGAGAACAAACCTTTCTGGAATGCTGGGTGGACAGATTGATACCCTTTCGTATTTTGGACAGAACTCTCTCTTTTGAACTCCGATTGATATGATTCAAATTGGTATGGAAATAAAAGAGGAAGAAATACAACTTTAATGTTTTGTGTTTTTCAAGATTCGGGCTCCATCAAGGTCAACATCGGCCCACAAGATAACAAAAACGTTCTGAAATAAACTCAAAATCGTGAATGAAATTGCCAGAAATCGAAACTGATACTAATAGGGTATTTGGATGCTGGAATTTATCACCATTCGAAGAAATCTTGGGAAAAACAAGTCCCAATTAAGCAAGAATCATTATCATAGCAAATAAACAGATCAAAACTCGAAAAATCGATGATTCAACTCAATTGAAAAATCTGGTTTTTCTGCCACTGTATGCATATATATAAAAATATACATTCTGTTTTCTTTGCTTTCTCATTAAAAGGAATCAAAACAATTGTTTGCTATTAATCCAAGATCACATAAGAACTGATATATATATCTAAACTGAATGAAGAAAGCTTGAGAATGGAATGGAAGAACTTGCCTTTTGATTTGATTAATCAACCAATGAAGACCAATGGATGAAACTTGAATGGACTCTAGGCTTCTTCAATTTCCTTTCTTTGTTCTTCACGGCCAAGATTTGAAGAATTTTCTTTTTGGCCAATTACATGCTATGCATATATATATATATATATATATACTAATAACAATAAACCTAATGGGCTAAAATAGGTTTAATTAATCCTAGGCCCATTAGACTTTATTTAAAACCTTCTCCTAACCTATTTAGGAGATTATTATTTAAATTATCTGATATTTGGATTTATTTAAATCCCATATATATATCACTTAATTAAATAATTAAGCAATAATATAAAATAGCTAATGCTAAAAAGCCAAATAAGCCCTTACTCTTAATTCTCTTTAAAAATAAAGGAATTAATTCTATTTATCACTATTTTTCAATTAAAAATCTCTATTGCCAAATTAAATTAATTAATTGGCAAATATGTATTAAACTAAAAGTTAACTAATTGCATTAATTAATCACTGAAATAAATTGTTAATCTAGGACGGGTCGTTACACACCTCATCAGAAATTAGTGGAAATAGTAGGAAAATCAAAGAGGTAAGTCGATTTTCTTTCCCTAGGATCGTAGAGCACGAAAAGGCGTGTCCGTAGGTTCAAACGGAAGATGAATCGGGATTAAAATGAGCAAGATATAGCAGTTTTAATTTTAGATTGTAGAATCCGTAACAGGGAAGGAGGCAGCGCGTGCATTGCACACGCCAGCTGTTGCTGTGCGTGGCCGCGTGTGACTACCCTTCTAGTGGCATGTGAGGGCACATGATAAGGCCTCTTCCTCTACAATTTTATAGTTTATCCCTTAAATTATTTCCTATCATCCTATGTAAAAATATCTTGGATTGGTGACTCGAACTGTATGAAACTACAGCTAAACCGAGCCAAAATTCCTGTAAACGGTGAACCGGTAAGGCCAACAGATAGAATGAGTGGTTTCTTGCATTATCTGTGCTTCATATTGATCATTTCTTGAATCACTTGTGTTGAATGTGGACCTACTCACTTGCTCTCCTTGTTTAGCATGTTTCTTTACTTGTTTCATCACTACATGGCATGTGGTTTTTATCGCAAGCTAGTGGTCGTCATGGGTGGCTCTTGGAGTCACATATGTGTGTTTGAGATGAGCATGGCATGCGCGGGGGTGATTGCACACCCTGGCATGGCTTCCACAAAAGGGGGTTTCACTTTACATACATGCATTTCATACATGTTCTATTTCTTTCTTAAAACCACTTCACTTAGATATATGTTATCTAACTTGGGTTGATGCCCCTGGAATGTTCTATGTTCCAGGTGTGTTTGGTATGTTAGGAGCTAAGGAGGCAAGCGAGGCAAATGGAAAGGAAACTATGGACATTTAATATTTTTCTGTTATTTTGTGGCTTGATGTAATTTGATTCAAAAGTGTTGTAATAGTTCAGTGATTATACTTTTTTTTCTATGTCAGATTTAAACTCTATCTAAATGAAAGGCTTGTACATTTTATGCTAGTCTAGGGAACCCTTTCAAACTTTCTAGCAGGTTCGATCAATGGTTTCCGCTGTTTAGGGTTTCCTAACACCTTTTAGACGGCTAGGTGTATGCCTTCCTGTGATACTTGGGTCGAAGAGGTGTTACAAAGATCATAGGTATGGGTTCCATCTCTTTTGAAAATCTCACATTAGAAAATATATTTCTTGTTGATGGACTTAAACATAATTTGATTAGCATTAGTCAATTGTGTGACTTAAATTATGAAGTTTTCTTTTACGCTAGTTCTTGTAAAGTTATATGCTCTAAGACAAAATAAATAAAATTAAAAGAAAATAGAATAGGAAACATCTATCTCACATTTTTAGAATCTTCTAAGATAGAAAATTGCTTAGTTGCAAATTCCTCTCAAAACACTTGGTTGTGGCATAATAGGTTAGGGTATGATAGTATGAACTTAGTCAACAAGTTAGTTAAGCATGATCTTGTTAATAGGTTACCCAAGCTTAAGTTTGAAAGAGATCACATTTGTGGCACATGCATGAAAGGTAAGCAAATTAGTGTATCATTCAAACCAACTAATGTAATATCAACTTCTAGACCTCTAACACTACTTCACTTAAACTTGTTTGGCCCAATGAGAACTCTAAGCTTAGGAGGTAAACAATATGTTTTGGTGATATTAGATGATTATTCTAGATTCACATGAGTAATCTTTCTTGTATCTAAAAATGAAACTTTTAAGTCTTTTGAAATATTTAATAAAAGAGTTCAAAACAAAAAAAGGATTTTGCATTTCAAAAATAAGAAGTGATCATGGAGGAGAATTTGAAAAGAAATCTTTCAAGCTATATTGTGAAGAAAATGGAATAGATCATAACTTCTCTTGTGCTAGGACTCCCCAACAAAATGTAGTAGAAAGAAAGAATAGATCCCTACAAGAAATGGCTAGAACAATGCTTTGTGATAAAAATTTTCCTAGGTTTTTTTAGCAAAAGCCGTTCATACCGCTTGTCATATACTAAATAGAGTCTCAATAAGACCCATCTTGAAAAAGACCCCTTATGAACTATACAAAGGAAGAAAGCCTAACATAAGTCATTTTCATATTTTTGGTAACACTTGTTATATTCTTAACAATGGAAAAGAATCTCTAGGTAAATTTGATGCCAAAAGTGATGAAAGAATATTTCTAGGATACTCATCCCAAAGTAAAGGTTATAGAGTATTCAACAAAAGAACATTAGTAGTAGAGGAAACAATTTAAGTAATAGTTGATGATGTAAACTTTGAAGTTCCAAAACCTAGAGAAAAGTGTGATAATGAAATAACTCAAAATCTTGAAAAACTTTCAATAGAGCAAAATTAATCAAATACTCAAGATAATGATCCCTTTGAAGGAGAATAAGAGCATCAAGTAGAAAAAGAACCAACATTTCCAAGAGAAAAGAAATATGTCAAAGAAAATGAAATCATAGGAGATCCATCCAAAGGCATTAGAACTAGATCGTTCATTAGAAATAAATGCCAATATGCTGCCTTCTTATCTTAAGTAGAACCTAAAAATGTTAAAGAAACTTTAGAAGATGAAAATTGGATTATTGCCATTCAAGAAGAATTAAATCAATTTGAAAGAAGTGGAGTTTGAAAACTAGCGCCAAGACCAAAAGATTATCCAATTATGGCACAAAATGGGTATTTAGAAACAAGATGGATGAAAATGGTATAGTGACTAGAAACAAAGAAAGGCTAGTGGCTCAAGGATATAGCCAAGAAGAGGGCATTGACTATGATGAAACTTATGCCCTTGTTGCTAGATTAGAAGCCATAATGATGTTATTAGCATTTGCTTCCTACAAAAACTTTAAGTTATATCAAATGGATGTTAAGAGTGCTTTCTTAAATGGGTATATCAATAAAGAAGTTTATGTAGAACAACCTCCTGATTTTGAAAATCACAAGTATGAAGACCATATGTTCAAATTGTCCGAAGCATTATATGGTTTAAAACAAGCCCGTAGAGCATGGTATGAGAAGCTTAGTAAATTTCACTTAGATAGAGGATTCAAAAGAGGTCAAATAGATACAACTGTATTCATAAGAAATCATGACAAGGACATATTATTAGTTCAAATTTATGTGGATGATATCATATTTGGTTCCACAAATAAATCTCTATGTGATCAATTTGCAAATCTTATGCAAGGAGAATTTGAAATGAGTATGATAGGTGAACTAAAAATTTTCTAGGATTGCAAATAAAACAAGAGGATGAGGGTATATATATTTCTCAACAAAAATACATAAAAGATCTTCTCAAGAGATTTGATGTTCAAGATTGCAAACCTATGGCTACACTTATGAGTAGCTCTTTAAGCCTAAACAAAGATGAATTAGACAAGTCTATAGATAATAAACTTTATAAAAGCATAATTGGTTCATTGCTCTATTTAATAGCTAGTAGACCCGATATTATGTTTAGTGTTTGCTTATGTGCTAGGTTCCAATCTAATCCCAAAGAATCTCATTTCAAAGTAGAAAAAAGAATTTTGAGATATCTAAAAGGATCGTTAAACTTAGAATTATTCTATCCTAAGTTAAACAAGTTTGATCTCATAAGATATACTAATGTTGACTATGATGGCTGCAAAATTGATAGAAAAAGTACAAATGGCTCATGTCAATTTTTAAGGCATTGTTTGGTATCTTGGTCAAGTAGAAAGCAAAACACTGTAACACCCCAAAATTCTTGAGCATGTTATAACTTAGGATTTCGGCAATATAAAATTTTTCATATCACAATAGCTGTCATACATCACATAATATCCCAAAAACCCTAATTTTCACCTTCTCAGCTTAACAAACCCAATAATCGAATAGCTAAGACAGACGTTAAAATTTCAAATACGGAAGCTAGATCGAACCTGATATGGTTCACAACCATAATGTTTTATTTATCATAAAATTGTTTAAGACTTCTACAAAAATATATTACATGGACATCATCTCTAGCAAGTGATAACTGAACATCTTAAACATATCCAAAATTACATAGGTTTGCACATAAACAAAAATGTGTTAAACATGCTACAGGCAGTAATTTAAGTTTACTCTTTAGCTACCTCCTTTCCCTTAGAACCGCTCGTCGAACCTAGAATGTTTGAATATTTTAGGGACATAATCCAATTAGATGATGAATCTTCTAGTGAGAAACTCCAAAAATAGTTTATATCAATGCATGATTAGGTATAAAATGTATGAGAAGACAATGAGAACTACTCCGAAGTGCCTTGTGAACACGCCAGCCTCCTCCAATGAGAGCTTTCTCAATGGTGCACGCATAGCGCCTCTTGGGAGGTCCCTAACCATGTCACTTTGGCTTGACGTCATAGAACTCATGCAAGCACCACATCCGTTGTTCCTTAGATTCATAGTCTTCCCCACGAGAGCTTTCTCGATGGCGCACGCATAGCGCCTCTTGGGGGATATCTGACTTTTACCCTCGAACAACAACAAATAGGTACAATAGTATGGCCACACGAATTTTATAAATGCAACAGTTAAAAAGTTAACAGCATATATTTTCCAGAAAAAAATACATTTCATATATGCAATATGATCTCACGTAAGAGAACAATAAGAGTTTACGTACAAGAACTTCACAAAACACGTCTCATGCAATAGAAGTCTCTCATAAGAGAATAAAAAATAGGATTTGGAGTATAGGAGTCTCACCTTGTTGGTTTATTTCTTTGAAGGTACGATTTCACTGCAAACGACCTAAGTTTTGTACAAAACACGCATTTCGATAAACCTAACTACAAATATTTTTATATAGGGTTGAGAGGCATTAAAGTAGCGATAAAACTGAAAAAATTGAAGAAAAATAGGCCTCTCACGTGGCCTAAAAAGGTGGGCCACGTGCCTTCATGCGCAACCACTTTTTGGAACGTATAACTCATGTGCTGCACAGCAGTTTCGGACAGCTTCACCTCGGTTTAGTTTTTGGGCCATAATTTGCTAATTTTAACTCTGATTCGACCCCTGTTTGGATCTACATGACCCTCTCTTCCCCCTATACAGGATTAAAAAAAAAATAGACTTACCTCACTTTTTTTCTAACTGATTTTGGCAAATTTCAGCAAACACCTGCAACTCCGACGAGGCTCGTTCTTTGCCGTTTTTTCCTGCCTTCCTGCAGAACTTCATCCCCTCTCTCTAGAGCAATCTCCTTCACTTAGAATGCCTCAACTCTCAAAGTCTCTTGAATGATTTGAGAACAACCCATGGTGCCTATTTATTGATTACTTGTGATGTACCAAGTAAAATCAAGCTAACTCCGAATCAAAAGTGGGACCTCAACATAGTTGAAGAAGAAAAGGGCAAAAGCGGCCCCCGAAAAAAGAAACCCACTCAGCATAAGCAAGTGGGGGGCCACTCGGTTAGCCGAGTGGCTTCTCTAGCTCGACATGACCCAGTGGCCCTTACTCGGTTATGCCGAGTGGGGGTCCACTCGGCTAGGCCGAGTGACCCTCCGACTTCGCCTTGTTCATGGCCCACCCATTGGAAACCGAGTGGGCCCCCTCTCATCAGCAAACGTCCAGTCAGATGGGCTGCGAGATCTCTGGAGTAGGCCGCCAGATCCTCGCCGAGATTATCGCGAGGCCTTCCTCACCCTCCACTATAAATACCCAGTCCTGTCTCCATCACAAGGTACGAACTCTTGAGTTATTGGAGTACCACTTCGCATTTTCTCTCAAGATCTAACTTAAGCATCGAAGGGTTTGTGTGGGGACCCCCCAACCACGTCCTAATAGTGCTCGTTTTGTAGGCCACTCATCGTCTTAGGCCACTTGTTCATCCAAGGCCACTCGTCACCTCAGGTCACTCAATCACACAAGGCCACTCATCGCCTCAGGCCACTCGTTCATCCAAGGCCACTCGTCACCTCAGGTCACCCAGTCATCTTGGGCCACCTGATCATTAACCAACCAAATCTACCAGATCCACCAGACCATCATCTCTGTAAGACCACCAGATCTACCTGGCCACTAGATTCAGTTACTCGTTAAGACTCTCATCTTTGAAGGCATGACTCCCAAAACTTTTGCGTCTATCCACAATAAAAAATAGATTATTGTATTTTGGTAATAACAATTGGTGTCGTCTGTGGGAAACGCAAGACAAAAAGTTAACTTAAGTATGGAAAACACCCATGGACATCGATGAACTCTCTCTCAAGGCATGGAAACATGCCTACCACCATGGAACTCTCAACAACAGAGAGCGCCTCCCATTATGTCCAGTTCTCACCCACAAGGAACACCTCCACCCCCTCATAATGCTCAACCCTAAGGAGGTGATCTCTCCGTTTCCCCGAGCTAGCAAGTGGGGAACCAATTGATCCCGCCCCTACTTAACATCGGTTCAGGGCCAATTTTCACTGATCAAGCTGGGACCTCACGACAGCTACCGCTCACAGTCCCGTGGGAAGAGTATGAAGCATTGAGACAACAGCACGCTGAGGGCATGCAGGCACTGCGAGACATGGCTGGTATACTCCAAGGTATGATGCCTGGAGGGACATTGCCCGACACCTTGAAAAACTTTATGCCACCGTCGGAGCCTCAACCTGAAATAGGAGCTAATTCCTATCGAGAGGCCACTCCCGATTCTCATTCCCGATCCACTCCTCGACTGGAGGATAGACCCAGATCACCACCAAAAAAGAACTCTTATTCTGTGCCTTGAAGGAGTGAAAACCCAAGAATGGAGGACAGGGCCGGGAATCCCCACAGGTAAAGGTATCATGAAACAGTGGCCAGCACGACAATAAGACATGATAACCAAATAATAGCTAACATACGCGATGACATGAAAAGAGTAGTGGAAGAAGTACTTGAGCGGAAAAAATTAATCCCCACCACAAAGGAGCACCAGTGTAGAAAATGCCCTTTTACTGCGGATATATTGGAGAGGCCCTTGCCCCGAAAATTCAAAATGCCACAAATCACCCTCAACTCAAGAAAGGACGACCCGAATGATCACGTTCAAAACTATGAGTCATTGATGATATTGCATGGATGGGATGACGACATAATGTGCTGGTCCTTTTCCTTAACATTATCAGGACACGCTCGAACGTGGTTTAACAGCCTGCTAGAAAGCTTCATTTCATCATTTGGGCAGCTTAGAATAGAATTTATCAAGGTATTTGTGATTAACAATCGAAGGAAAAAAGGCGCCACATATTTACTCAGTATATGACAGAGTAACAAAGAATCTTTACGTCAATTTGTGGACAAATTTCATAATACTACACTTGAAGTTCCTGATTTACTGGCTCAAGTAGCAGTGTCTGCCATGCTGTAAGGGACGCGTCTCACCTCTCTTCAAGAGTCACTTTCCTTAGACCCTCCAACTTCGCTGGCTAATTTGTTTGTTAGGACAAACAGGTATATCCTTCACACCGAGATCATGAGAAATGGGGGGGGGGGAATGAAGACAGAGAAGGAAAGAGGAAAGATCACAAAGGGGAGGAAGAGTCTAAACAACGACAAGAAAGGGTTAGGAGGACGGACACACCTAAACCTCAGTTTAATCATTATACTCGACTTTTGCAACCACGGTCAACTATATTAGTTGCAATAGAGGCGGAAGGACTCCTTAAACTACCCCGTAGAGTTGATAGGCCCATGGGGAGGAACCAAGAGGAATAATATAGATACCATCGAACCTGGGGACATACATAGATCATTGCTGAGAGTTGAAGAATCAGATTGAAATGCTCATTAGGGAAGGGCACCTACAAAGATATGTGAGAAAGGAAGGAGAAGAAGGTCGGGAGCCCCGGTAAAGGGAAGACAGGCGTGATGGGCATGAAAGACAAGACCTAAGGCAGCAAAGAGGAAGGGATCGTAGACAAGATCCTTAGTTAGATAATGAGCCAACTCAACAAGCCATTCATGTTATTTTAGGAGGGGAAACCCTAGGTGGGGACACTTCGACCTCTCGAAAGGCATATGCCTGTCAAGCCTACCAGGTTAATTTGGTGATGGAAATCAGAGACAATGAAGAGCCAATTACATTCATCCTTATTAACCGAGGTGATATAATACTCCCGCATGATGATCTGATGGTTATTTCAACAGTTGTGGCCAAACACCCCATTAGTAGAATCTTGGTAGACAATGGCAGTTCTGTTAATTTGATTTACTAGAATTGCTTTGAGTAGATGCATTTATCTCATGACCAATTAAGAAAAGTGTCCTCGCCCCTGTACATCTTTACCGGGGAAGCAGTCCCAGTGGCAGGGTCTATTTAGTTACCCATTACTTAATGATCTGAGGGACGTGGTGTCCTTATGCTACTTATTGATGAAATTCCCTACACCTGTCGGGGTTGGAAAGTTCGGGGAGACCAAAAGAAGGCACAAACCTGTTATATCTCATCTACAAAAGGAAAGAGAATTGAGGAAACATTATCTATCGCAAAGAAGGCCATACATAAATCCTTCGAAGAGGGAATCACTTGCAAGCCTCAACCTATTGAAGAATTAAAAGCAGTGCATTTGAGTGAGGTTAATTCTGGGAAATTGGCGTATGTAGGCTCACAACTTCCAGGGTATATAAAAGAAGAGATTGTGAAATGTCTGAGTGAAAATTTGGATGTATTTTCCTGGAAACCAAAAGACATGCTTGGGATCAGCCCAGAAGTGATATGTCATCATTTGAATGTCGATCCCCAATTCAAGCCAGTCAGACAGAAGAAGCAGAATATTGCCCTTGGTAGGCTATAAGCTTTAGAAGAACAAAATTGATAAATTGCTAAGGGCAGGCTTTATTCGAGAAGTATTATATCCTTAATGGTTAGCCAATGTTGTTATGGTCCCGAAGCCCAATAGAAAATGGCGCGTATGCGTCGACTTCACAAATCTCAACAAAGCATGCCCCAAAGACTCATACCCACTACCCCAGATCGACCATCTCGTAGATGAAACATCTGGGTACCAGTTTTTGAGTTTTTTGGATGCTTTCTCGGGCTATCACCAAATAATGATGTATCCACCTGACCAAGAGAAGATGTCGTTTATTACCGAAAATGGGACATACTGTTACCAAGTCATTCCTTTCGGGCTTAAGAACGCTAGGGCTACTTATCAACACACAGTAAATAAAGTCTTTAAAGGATTGTTAGGGAACACAATGGAGGCATACGTCGACGACATGATTGTAAAAAGTCAAGAGAATGAATCGCATGTAGAAAAATTAAAGCAAGTGCTCGGAGTCTTTAGACAACACAAAATGTGATTAAATCCAACTAAGTGTGCCTTTGGAGTACAGTCTAGAAAATTCCTAAGGTACATGATCACTCAAAGGGGAATTGAGGCCAATCTTGAGAAAATTCAAGCAATACTGGATATGAAACCACTAACATCAACCAAGGAAGTTCAGCGATTAACGGGATGGATGGCAACTCTCGGTCATTTTCTCTCCAAGTTAGCTGAGAGAGAGCTCTCTTTCTTACAAACATTAAGGGCTGGGAAAAAGTTTGAGTGGAAAGAACAATGCCAGAAGTCCTTTAAAGCGCTAAATGAGTACTTGAAAGGAGTTCCCCTATTGACATGTCTTGAAACTGGCGAGATACTATACTTATACTTGGGGATAAGCGATGAAGCAATAAGTGCAGCATTGATTAGAAAAGAGAGGCAGGTGGATTGGCTAATATACTATGTCAGTAAGGTGTTACAAGGCCCTGAGACACGTTACCCCTTTACTGAAAAGGTGGCATTGGCTCTGCTAAACACCTCTAGAAAATTGAGGTCGTACTTTCAAGCTCATTTAATAATTGTACTTACAGACCAACCCTTCTAGAGTATTTTGCAGAAACCTGAATACTCAGGTCGCCTTACCAAATGGTCTATTGAGTTGAGTGAATATGATATCCAGTATCAACCCCGTCAAGCTATCAAGGGGCAGGCATTGGCTAATTTTATTATGGAATGTACACACTCCGGCAAAATAGAAGAAAATGAGCAAGCAGAGTGGCTATTGTTTGTAGATGGAGCATCTAGCTCACAGGGAAATGGCTCCGGGATAGTCCTTGTACCCCCAAAGGAGAAATGCTAGAGTACTCACTACGATTTTCTTTTTCAAGTACCAGTAATGTGGCCGAATATGAGGCATTGATTGCAGGAATGAGGTTAGTACAGAAATTGGAGGTATCACAATTGATTGCCCATAGTGATTCCCAGTTAATTATACAACAGTTTCGTGGACAGTACAAAACCAGAGAGCAGGTGATCACACAATACTTGCACAAGGTAAAAGACCTAGCACGGATGTTTCTAAGTTTTCAATAAACAAAAATAAATAGATCGCTCAACAGACACGCAGACGCTTTATCCAAATTAGTAGCCACTAAAGAAACAACAGGGCGAACAGTATTTGTTGAGGTACTTCATTAACCAAGCATTGAAGAGAAAGAGGTGTCATGTGTGGAAGTAGGAATAGACTGGAAAACGCCTTTCGACTGCTACCTAACCAGCAATGAACTACCCAATGATCCCCAAGAAGCAAGAAGACTTAAGATGCGGGCTGCAAGGTTTATTATCATAGATGGGGTATTGTATAAGCGAGCCTCTGCCATACCTGTTCTCAAGTGTTTGGGCCCCTAAGAGGTTAAATATGCTATGGCAGAAACACATAGTGGAATATGTGGAAAACATTTGGGAGCAAGAGCCCTAGTAGCCAAAGTCTTGAGAGCCGATTTCTTCTGGCCCACATTACAATCAGACGCGTTAAAAAAAGTCAAATCATGTGACAAATGCTAACGACATGCCCCAATCCAATCTGCCCGAAATCTCAGCTACAGCCTGCATTCCAGCCTATACCATTCGCCTAGTGGGGTTTGGATATTCTGGGTTCATTTCCACAAGCACCTGGGCAAAGAAAATTTTTAATAGTAGCTACTGACTATTTCACCGAATGGATTGAAGCTGAGGTATTGGCCACCATTACAGCAAGAAAAGTAGAAACTATGGTATGGAAGGACAATGTGTGCCGGTTTGGGATACCAAGAATTATCGTTACAGACCATGGAAAGCAGTTTGATTGTGATTCCTTTAGAAAATTCTGTGACAACCTAGGGATTCAACTACGATTCGCTTCAGCAACATACCCTCAAGCTAATGGACAAGCTGAGGTCAGCAACCGAACCATACTACATGGCCTAAAAACCTGACTTGAGGGGGCCAAAGGAACATGGGCGGACAAGCTACCCTCAATTTTATGGGCTTACCGAACGACTAGTTGAATCGCTACTGGAGAAACTCCGTTCAATCTGGTATATGAAATAGAGGCCTTAATTCCCATTGAACTTTCAGCTAAGTCCCCAAGATTGATGGCATATGAGGAAGAGAACGATGCAAGAAATTCAGAAGCATTACGAGAAAATTTGGATCTGATTGAAGAGCAAAGGGATAATTCCACCATGAAGATAGCTTCTTATTAGAGAAGAATTGCCAGTTATTTCAACTCTCGGGTAAAGAATAGACCCATGGAGGAGGGAGATCTAGTACTTCGGAGATCTGTCGTATCCAATGCACTAAAGGATAATGGAAAGTTGCAAGCAAATTGGGAAGGGCCATATCGCATTCTAAAGCTGATTATTCCCAACACTTGCATTTTACAAACCCTTTCAAGAGACACCCTTAGGAAAACAATGGAATTTGAATTATCTCAAGTTGTATATGAATGTTGTACCTAGCAAAGTATCTGCAATAAGATAAGTCCTGAATGGGACCATGGACATAGGCACATTTAGCCGAACCACGTAAAAATGCTTGTGTGTGCATGGCTATCATTTTATTCACATTTACAGAAAGGAAACTAAAATGCGATCAAGCCCGTTGCCCTGCTTATGGCCCTGTAACGAGGTAAAATGCGATCGAGCCCGTTGCCCTGCTATTGCCTGACAACGAGGTAAAATGCGATCGAGCCCCTTGCCTCTCTTATGGCTCGGTAACGAGGTAAAATGCGATCGAGCCCGTTGCCTCGCTTATAACTCGACAACGGGGTAAAATGCGATTGAGCTCGTTGCCCCGCTTATAGCCCAGCAACGAGATAAAAGGTGATCAAGCCTGTTGCACCGCTTATAGCCTGGCAACAAAAGGTGATCGAGCCCATTACCCCACTTATAGCCTGACACCAAGGTAAAATTTGATCACACCTGCTTATAACACGAAAACAAGGTAAAATACACTCAAGCTCTTTACTTCACGCGCGACCCAACACCAAAAGAAAAGCCCTGACCTCATATCATTAAGATTAACAATAAAGGAATAAATCAAGCAGCAAGGAGCGGAGCATGTTGGGTAGAGTGAAGAAGAAAATACTTATTGATAAAGCAATAACTCTCATTGCCATAGGAACAACCAAGAGTACAAAAAAAAAAAAAGGAAAAAAAAAAAAGAAACAACAACAATAAGAAAACAACAATGAGGGACTACTGATAGAGTACATATTTTCATATTATTTAGCCCTCATATTTAGTCTTTTTGCACATTAGTTGTGTCATTTTATTCATCTTGATTTTATTTCATTTTATTTTATAGGAATTGGGCTTCACACTATTTTATTTTATTTTGTTAGGTTTAGGGCTATGGGAACATGAGATGGGGCATGATAAGTCTTGATGGCAATGAGATATCTTGGAAATTGGAGATAGAGAAGTAAGGGCAATTTTAGCAGAATTAACCTCCTGCATTTCCTTCAGTATTTTGGCCAAGATAAAATTCCAGAATGAAGATGATGTCTTCATAGATACTGTAGAGAACTTCTTGGGATTTCTGGAATGGTATGGTTTGTCCAAATCCGAGTTCGTTTGGGCCTTCAAACAGCGCTTCAAAGTCGGGACTAGGAAGTTGGGTCGAATTAGGAAAGCTGCACAGATGCTGATTCTTTAAAAGGCCATATCTTGGGCGTCCAATATCCAAATCAAGTGATTCAAAAGCCCAAATTCATCTATTCTTCCTGATCTACAATTATTATGAAGAGGCCAAAGCCCATAACGCACTTTAACCTATCCGAAATCAGCTGTGAAGTTGCAGTAACCTAGGGTTTCCTCCTTAAGCTGTACTTAAGCACCTTAAGAGGCCATTAAAAAAATATTATTTTGGGAGGGCATGAATAGTAGCCGAATTTCCTTCTCTTCTCTCCATTGTTCTTGTGAAGATGGAAGGCTAAGGATTCTGTAATCAGTTGCAATACCATCCTTGTTCCCGGTTTGAGTCTTTGGTTTTAATGGAAATCTATTTTTTTTAGTTTTAACTTTGTTGTTCTCTTGTTTCCGTTCTCTCTTAAATCTGTGTATGTGTTGATACCAGTTGGATGAATGCATGCATTGTCTTTGTTTGAGAATCCAAGGTTTTTGTGCTCGGTTGAGGCTTTAACTGGAAGAAAGAACAACCTGTTTGGATGGTATTTCAATCAGTCTCGAATCTGTGCAATAAGGGGAATCAAAACTGATAGATTGAACTAAGAGGTTTCTGAAATCTGTTTATTGGTTTTCTTCCCAATCTTTGGCAGTTGTTAAAGGATTTTTCTGATTTTTGATTTGAGGATTAAAACTAAACAAATTGTTTATTGAGAAGGCGATGAAAACTGGGATAGAAGGTTGGTTTGCAACTAATTGCATCTCGATTTATTGTGTTCTTGCTTATTTTGTTTTCTGTTTTTCATCAAAAACTCCCCCCCCATTTAGCCTTGTTTTGACAGATCCGTTTGAGGTTCGTTGGGAGACGACTTTGGGTTGCACCCCTATTGCAAATTCGAATCATCATTCATCTAATCTATCGGTGTTCGACAGCCCCGATCAGATTTTGGCGCCGTTGCCGGGGATCGAACCCGGGTCACCCGCGTGACAGGCGAGAATACTCACCACTATACTACAACGACCCTTCTTGTAAACTGCAAGGACAATAATTAATGTGCATGAGGGTACTTTATCTATGGAGTTCGCTGGTAACACCATTCAATTCAATATCATTGATGCCATGAAGTATCCCTTAGAAGATCATTCTGCCTTGCATGTTAACTTTATTGACTTAATGGTGGAGAAAGCATGTGTTGAGTTGTATAATCTTGAGTCTGAATTCCCCACCATCCATAATTTTCCTGATGATATGCATTGCCCTCAGTGTCATGACAGACTCAGTAAGTGTAGTGTTTGTTCTGAAATAGATGAGTTTTTGAGTATTGTTGAGAGTGCACCTTCTCATACTATATCCGATTCTCATGTGCCTCCCATAGAGGAAGTTTCTGTTGTTGAGAATGTAGTGCAGGTAGGTGGAAACATAAACAGACTGGTGCCTTCAATTCAACAGCCACCCACCTTAGAGTGTAAGCCCTTGCCCGAGAATCTGAAGTACGCCTACTTGGCGGATGGAGACAAGCTACCCGTGATCATCGCCGACAACCTTCAGCCTGACCAAGAGGAGAAGTTGCTGAATCTGTTGAAGCAACATAAGAGAGCCATAGGTTGGTCATTTGCAGACATTCCCGGTATATCCCCTTCCTTATGCATGCACAGGATTCATTTAGAGGAATGAGCTCGACCAGTGAGACAGCCCCAAAGGAGACTCAATCCCACCATTCTAGATGTGGTCAAGAAAGAGGTAAGTAAACTACTTTCGGCTGGCATTATTTATCCCATCTCTAATAGCAAGTGGGTGAGTCCAGTGCAGGTAGTTCCGAAGAAGACAGGATTCACAGTGGTAGCCAATGAGAAGAATGAGCTAGTGCCCATGCGAGTGCAGAACAGCTGGAGAGTCTGCATTGACTATAGGAGGCTCAACCAAGCTACCAGGAAGGATCATTTCCCACTCCCATTCATTGATCAGATGCTAGAGAGGTTAGCTAGAAAGTCCCATTACTGCTTTCTCGATGGTTTTTCTGGTTATTTTCAGATTTGCATAGCATCGGAGGATCAGGAGAAGACCACCTTCACCTGCCCCTTTGGCACTTTTGCATACCGGAGGATGCCATTTGGTCTATGTAATGCCCCAGGTATGTTCCAGCGATGCATGGTGAGTATATTTTCAGATTTACTTGAGCATTGCATGGAAGTTTTCATGGATGACTTTTCTGTTTATGGGACCTCCTTTGATGAGTGTCTAATCAGTTTGGGTAGAGTCCTGGAGAGATATGTTGAGAAGAATCTTGTCCTAAATTTTGAAAAATGTCATTTCATGGTTGAGAGGGGATTGTTTTGGGTCATGTTGTGTCCAAGAGGGGTATAGAGGTTGATAAGTCCAAGGTCGATATCATTTCTTCTTTGCCTTACCCCGCGTCTGTGCGGGAGGTACGTTCTTTCCTTGGACATGCAGGATTCTACAAGAGATTCATCCAGAACTTCAGCAAGATTGCCCTTCCAATGTCCAACCTGCTTCAGAAGGATGTGGAATTCAAATTTGATGAGTCTTGCAAGATGGCCTTTGAGGAGCTCAAGAGGCGCTTGACTTCCCCACCCATCATCCAACCACCCAACTGGGACTTGCCATTCGAGCTCATGTGTGATGCTTCCAATTATGCAGTTGGTGCCATCCTTTCACAACGAGTGGAGAAGAAGTCACACGTCATTGCTTATGCCTCGCGCACTCTGGACAACACCCAAGCAAACTACACCACTACTGAAAAGGAGCTTCTTGCCATTGTGTTTGCTTTAGATAAATTTCGCTCTTATCTCCTGGGTTCTAATGTTGTCGTGTTTTCTGATCATGCAGCTTTGAAATATCTCTTGAAGAAGCACGATGCCAAACCTAGGTTGATACGGTGGATGCTCCTACTTCAAGAGTTCAATGTTGAGATCAAAGACAAGAGTGGAGCTGAGAATCTTGTGGCTGATCATTTGAGCAGGCTTCCTTCCTCTTCAGATGCCGCTACCATGGACTGTCAGCCTATCAAAGATGACTTCCCATATGAGTTACTCTATCACTTGTATGGTACTGAGCCCTGGTATGCTGACATTGTTAATTTTCTAGCTGCATCTGATATCCCTGCCCATCTTAAGAGAGATCAGCTAAGTAAATTTAAAATTCAGGCCAAGTACTATGTATGGGATGATCCATATCTATGGCGTATGTGTAGTAACCAAGTCCTTAGGAGATGTGTGCCCAATATTGAGTTTGCTTCAGTCTTGCATTTCTGTCATTCACTTGCATGTGGTGGTCACTTTGGTCCTCAACGCACAGCTAGAAAGGTCCTAGACTCAGGTTTATATTGGCCATCCCTTTTTCGAGATGCTCATACATTTTGTAAGAATTGCACACGTTGCCAGCACACAGGATCAATATCACGTAGGAATGAAATGCCTCAGCAACCCTTACTATTTTGTGAGATCTTTGATGTTTGGGGCATTGATTTCATGGGTCCTTTTCCTGTCTCTTTTGGTTTTGTGTACATTCTTTTGGCTGTGGATTATGTTTCGAAATGGGTGGAAGCTAAAGCCACCAGGACTGATGATTCTTCAGTGGTTGCAGATTTTGTTAGATCTCATATTTTCTGCAGGTTTGGCATTCCCAAGGCCATCATCAGTGATCAAGGATCCAACTTCTGCAACAGAACGATGCAATCCATGCTCCGAAAGTATGGAGTTTTACATAAAGTGGCGACGCCCTACCATCCATAGACCAATGGGCAGGCTGAGGTTTCAAACAGAGAGATCAAGCATATTCTAGAGAAGACAGTCCAGCCCAACAGGAAAGACTGGAGCAAAAGGTTGGAAGATGCACTTTGGGCCTACCGCAAGGCCTACAAGACTCCTATTGGCATGTCCCCATATCGACTGGTCTTTGGAAAAGCATGTCATCTGCCGGTAGAGATCGAGCATAAGGCCTATTGGGCGGTAAAGCAATGCAACATGGACATGACAGAGGCTGGTTCCCAACGAAAGCTTCAATTGCAAGAGCTTGAGGAATTGAGGTTGGCAGCATACGAGAACTCCAGAGTTTACAAGGAAAAAACTAAGGCTGCTCATGACAAATTGATCCACAAGAAAGAGTTTGAAGTTGGCCAGAAAGTCCTCCTATACAATTCCCGTCTAAAACTAATGCCAGGTAAGTTGCGTTCTCGTTGGATTGGTCCTTTTGTGGTTACTCATGTTTTTCCTTATGGTGCAGTTGAGCTTATGGATGAGTCAACCACAAGGCGATTCACAGTCAACGGGCAGCGGCTTAAGCCATTCTACGAGAGCTTTCAAGAGCATACTATGGAGGAGCTACATCTCCTCAACACCGCCTACAATTGACAAAATCAGGCTGTTCCTCTCTCATTTTTTTTTTATTATTTACTTATCCTATACCTGATTCTTGCTGCATGCTTACATTGAGGACAATGTAATGTTTAAGTGTGGGGGGAGGAGTTTTAGAAAATTGAATTTACAAAAAAGAAAATAATAATAATAATAATAATAAAAAAAAATTGCTAAATGAGGCAAATTGAGTTTGAAAGAATTTAACATGATTAGAAAGTTGATCTTATCTTTTTGGGCTTTCAAGTAAATTGGAAATGAGTTTGGCTTGGTGAGTTGATTGAGGTAGTCTTTGTGGGAATATTTGTGCATGTTCTTGTCCTTTCTTATGCTATGCCTGCATCCACTAATTATGGGTATCACTCCAGAGCTTGTTTTGAATCTTTATTGAAGCTATCAATGCTCATGCATGTGAAAAGATGATTAAGGCATTCTTTCATTTTACTCGTCATACCTAAAAAAAAAAAAGTGATCTTTTCCCTTCTTTAGGTTGAAGAACATTCATTGCATCCCTTGATTAAAAAAAAAAAATTAAGCAAGTCCTTTGGAATCAAAAGAAGAAAAAAAAAATATAGATAGAAAGGCCAAAGGCCAAGGTGAGATGGAGCGTAAAACGCACTCACCAAGGTGGGATGGAGCGTAAAACGCACCCACCATGCGGAAAAAAAAAAGGGTTCTATTTTCTGCTTGCTTAATAGTTCTTCATTGATCTTGGGATTCTCTTGAATGTTTTCTTTCTTCCTAAAGTTTACTTTTCATTGTTATCTTTCTATCCCTTTCACCTTACCATGTTTGAGCCATGAATAAAAGTCCTTTTGATTTGCATGCATAAAGCACTGAGAGTGGAGATTTAGAAGATGAGCATATCTAGTAGTGGAATTATGATTAGGTGGAGTTGGGCATAGCATTTGAGGAACTTGAAAGCATGTTCTTATTCTATGAGGGTCTGCTTATTTTGACTCGCCTTGCCAAGTAAAATTGCCATGCTACTTGTTTGTTTGGAAAATGTAAGAAAGATGATCTTTGAAGTGTTGAATTCCTATAAAACTTGTCATGCCTCTCATTTTGCATTCTTTGCATCCTTTTTGTTTGAAAGAGTGAATGTTAGTGTTTAGTGTTTTACCCAGGAGTGCAAAAGTCCAAGTGTGGGGGAATTTGATAGAGCACATATTTTCATATTATTTAGCCCTCATATTTAGTCTTTTTGCACATTAGTTGTGTCATTTTATTCATCTTGATTTTATTTCATTTTATTTTATAGGAATTGGGCTTCACACTATTTTATTTTATTTTTCCAGGTTTAGGGCTATGGGAACATGAAATGGGGCATGAAACGTCTTGATGGCAATGAGATATCTTGGAAATTGGAGATAGAGAAGTAAGGGCAATTTTAGCAGATTTAACCTCTTGCACTTCCTTCAGTATTTTGGCCAAGATAAAATTCCAGAATGAAGATGATGTCTTCAGAGATACTGTAGAGGACTTCTTGGGCTTTATGGAATGGTATGGTTTGTCCAAATCCGAGTTCATCATTTGGGCCTTCAAACAGCGCTTCAAAGTCGGGGCTAGGAAGTTGGGTCGAATTAGGAAAGCTACACAGATGCTGATTCTTTAAAAGGCCATATCTTGGGCGTCCGATATCTAAATCAAGTGATTCAAAAGCCCAAATTCATCTATTATTCCTGATATACAATTCTTATGAAGAGACCGAAGCCCAGAACGCACGTTAACCTATCCGAAATCGGATTTGAAGTTGGCATAACCTAGGGTTTCCTCCTTAAGCTCTACTTAAGCACCTTAAGAGGCCATTAAAAAAATATTATTTTGGGAGGGCGTGAATAGTAGCCTACTTTCCTTCTCTTCTCTCCATTTTTCTTGTGAAGATGGAAGGCTAAGGATTCTGTAATCAGTTGCAATACCATCCTTGTTCCCGGTTTGAGTCTTTGGTTTTAATGGAAATCTATTTTTTTTAGTTTTAACTTTGTTGTTCTCTTGTTTCTGTTCTCTCTTAAATCTGTGTATGTGTTGATACCGGTTGGATGAATGCATGCATTGTCTTTGTTTGAGAATCCAAGGTTTTTGTGCTCGGTTGAGGCTTTAACTGGAAGAAAGAACAACCTGTTTGGATGGTATTTCAATCAGTCTCGAATCTGTGCAATAAGGGAATCAAAACTGATAGATTGAACTAAGAGGTTTCTGAAATCTGTTTATTGGTTTTCTTCCCAATCTTTGACGGTTGTTAAAGGATTTTTCTGATTTTTGATTTGAGGTTTAAAACTAAACAAATTGTTTATTGAGAAGGCGATGAAAACTGGGATAGAAGGTTGGTTTGCAACTGATTGCATCTCGATTTATTATGTTCTTGCTTATTTTGTTTTCTGTTTTTCATCAAAAACTTCCCCCCCCCCGCGTTTAGCCTTGTTTTGACAGATCCGTTTGAGGTTCGTTGGGTGACGACTTTGGGTTGCACCCCTATTGCAAATCCGAATCATCATTCATCTAATCTATCGGTGTTCGACAGCCCCAATAAGATTTTATCCAACATAGCATTATGAAATTGCAAATTTCCAATAGTGCAAGGAATGGTGAAAGTCCCTGGATCTTTGCATTTCTGAGGCATGGCAGGTTGAATCAATGCTGACACATTTCTTCCCAAGTTGATTTTTTCATTTCCTTTTAGTTTCCTTTTGTGGGTGCACAAGTCTTTGAGAAACTTGGCATACTTGGGAATCTGTCTGATGGCCTCCAAGAGTGGTATGTTCACCTCAACTTTTTTGAAAGTCTCCATGATCTCCTTGTCCAACTCAGCTTCTGCCCTCGGTGAGGAAATGGCAGTGGATGGTTGTAAGAAGTCTCTCCACCCTGGATTATAGGTGGCAGCATATGGATCATATCTGTGTTGCTGTGGCTGGAAGGGTCTTCCTGGAAAAATGCCAGCACAGACTTCTGTATTCTCCTGCAGTTGAGGACATTGGTCAGTACCATGGGAGGATAATGAACAAATACCACATACCTGCTGAGATTGGGACTGTCCTTTATCAAGGGCTAGCCGTCTAACCATGGAGGCCAATTCCTCCAGTTTGTTCTCTATCCTCTGTTGGTCATTGATGGCAGCAACACCAATCTCATGGGCCTGTCTCATGGGAGTGGCTGACCTGGTACCAAACTGTTGGGCATTCTGTGCCATCTTGGAGATTAGCTCTTGAGCAGCTGCTGGTGTCTTTTCAGAGAGGGCTCCTCCACTAGCTGCATCCACCAAATACCTATCCATTGGAATAAGACCTTCATAGAAGTATTGGACCAGCAGCTGGTCACTGATTTGATGGTGTGGACAACTAGAACAGAGTTTCTTGAATCGTTCCCAATACTCATGTAATGTCTCCCCATGATTCTGCCTTATGCCACAAATTTCTTTCCGAATGGAGGCTGTTCGGGATGCTGGAAAGAACTTCTCCAGAAAGATTCTTTTTGGCCCATCCCAACTTGTGATGGCAGCAGGTGGTAGGTAGTATAACCAATCCTTTACAGCTCCATCCAATGAAAATGGGAAGGCCCTAAGTTTTATCTGCTCCTCATCAACTCCTTGTGGCCTCATTGTGGAGCAGACAACATGGAATTCTTTGAGGTGCTTGTGCGGATCTTCACCTGCAAGGCCATGAAACTTGGGAAGCAAGTGGATTAGCCCAGATTTCAATTCAAAGGTTGCATCCAATTGGGGATATTGAATGCATAAAGACTGGTAGTGCACATCAGGGGCAGCCAATTCTCTAATGGTTTTACCATCCAAATGACCATGATTTACATTATTTCCATTATTTCCATTTCGATTGTGTTCATTCCCATTACCCGCCATTGTGTTTAAGTCAGGCATAGGTATAGAAACAGAAGGAATATCAGATGCAGTAGCAGAAGAGGCAGGAGGATTATCAGCTATCCGAAGCTCTAACTCTCTAGCCTTCCTTTGCTTCCTAAGGGTCCTTTCTATTTCAAGGTCTAGGTCAATTGGTATGTCCTTAGAGGATCTGGTCATGCACTAAAGATCAGCACAAAAATATACTCAAAATGACTCACAAAGAACAGCACACAAACTGGCCTATGCACACCAAAAACACAAAAACATAAGGCACATAAAATCTATCAATAAAGAAGCCCTAAGATGATTTTTTAAGCATTTGTTTCACAAAATTTCACCACACCCACATTAAGGACCCTAAAAGGACCAAAACCAGCCACTGAAAATCACAAAAGTGGCCAAAAAGTGGTCCAAATGTTGGAATTTGGCCAAAAAAGGCTCTTGTCACAGAAAAGCTATGAGTCTTGATCCTCACACCTCCATTTCATTGGACACCAAGTTTCAGCTCAATCGGAGAAAGTGGGAAGCAGTGAACAGTAACTGTCAAAACTATATTTTGTTTTTCAAATCGGCTCCTATTTTGCCTCAAAGACCACTCTAAATGCAAGAAAACATCAAGGGAGGCATAAAGACATGAAAGAACATCAAGTAAGGATGAGAAAGGAAGAGGATAGAACCGGTATCTTGATCTCAATCCTTAAATTTTGCTATCTGCCATGGAGGCTGTCAAAACTGCTGAATAAGAGTTTTCTGTCTTGCACTTGCTGAGTTTTGCTATCTCTTGCACTTGGATGCAGCTTGCTAGTCTCCTACAAAACAGAGAATAAGATTTTTCTGTCAGCATCTATTCCTGAAGGCATGTTCACTCCTTGATTTATGGCATAAACTTGGTACGTGGTGTTGTATCTAGCAGTGCCGAGTATGGTTAACTCGCTTTGGACCGGTAGCCCGCATCCAGCTAGTTTCCAACCTATATACCAAGTAGCAACCACAATTTCTGCTATTAGATTATCAAAACTGTTTCTTTTTTGAATCAGTCCTTGTTTTGACAAATCCGTTTGAGGTTCGTTGGGAGACGACTTTGGATTGCACCCCTATTGCAAATCCGAATCATCATTCATCTAATCTATCGATGTTCGACAGCCCCGATCAGATTTTGGTCACGGGAGCAAGACTTGCGAGATGAGTGCTTAGAAAACCCAAATGACGCAACGGGAATCTCAAGAGACACTGTTGGAAGTTCCCCTTCCTTAGTCTCGTCCGTATGTGGGACATCTTCAATAGCTGCGCCAGGATCCTCTTCAACTGCTTCAGAGTCATTGATAGCATGCATATTTATGCTATATTTTAGCATTTCACCTCAGTCTTATTACGCCATTTGAAGTAATTTTTGCTGATCTTTCATTGTTTCTATTTTATTATACTTCAAATCGTCCTTACACTATTTTCTATCTTACTTCTATGGATCCAAGCTTGCTTAGCTTTAGGGAATATTGGATGGGGTAGAGAAGCAGTTGGAAAAGACTTGAAGTGGCTCATTTCGGACTTCATGAGGGTAGGCTGGCCTTGGGCAATTGTGGGACTCATCTAAAGGAGCTTGGGCTCACTTTCAAGGAGCAGATTTGGGCTGCTCGATTTTGCTGTTTTGGGCTCACTTATCTCTCTTCTGTTTCTTTTCTTTTCTGTTGGACTAAGCCCAACCCTAGCCTTCCTAGCTCTTCCTTTCTTAGCCATGTATTCAAGGCCTCTTAGCACTTATTTTCCAAAGGATTGGAGAGGAGAAAAGAGAGGAGATTCTGGCCGTTTTTCTTTTTGTTAGCATTTTTCTGTTTTCTTCATTTTGTCTCCATTTTGTCTTCCTTGCTGCAATAAAAGGCTAGAGCTATTGTAACTGGTTGTGTATCTTGAACCCATGTGGAATTTGAGTCCCGGATGAGCTGCAAAAACCTGGTTTGTTTGTTTTAATCTTATTCATTTCCATTTGGTTTAGTTTGAGCAGAGTTTTGAATGCATGGAGTTCATGGCAGGTTTGTGTGAATTTGCATGGATTCATTTTCTGTTAAATGCTTAAGAGAACAGAGTGTTGTAGCTGGTTGGTATAATATCTCGAAAATGAATATAATGTGCTTGAATGGTTGTTCTTGAATAGCTCCGGATGGGTTGAATAGAGAGTGAATGGTTGCATTTTGTTTATAAGAGATTTCTGTATTCATTTTGTTGTTCCAATCGTTCTAATCCTTGGACGGTTGTTGGGGATGCTTTAAGTTTGATATCCAGAGATTAAAACATCTAACAAGCCAAGATTTATAGGTTGGACGAGGAAGATTTCATAGAGGGGACAAATACACAGCTGGTTGCACTTCATTTACTGATTTTCATCTATCCTTGTTTTTCTGTTTTGTTACTTAGTTTTCTGTCAAACCCCCCCCCCCCGCTAAACAACTTGTTGTTTATATTGGTTCTCCTTGTTGGTAGAAGAAGGTGAGTCTCCTTGTGAGAGACGACCTAGGGTGCACTTTGCTGCAAACTAGAGAAAAGATATATAGATATCTAATCTGGAGTGGTTCGACAGCCGCTGGCCAGAATTTCACCTTCTCCCCTATGATTGAAAGGAAACGGATTCTATGGGCCTGTCAGATTTTCCAAGTCATCCACCAAATAAGAATCCAAGTAAGAAGAAGGACTCATAGGCTCATCCGTTTAATACTGACACTAATCCACGTGAGTAAACTCCTCAACCTTGGGAGTAAGCAGAAGTTCAGGAAAAGTCTCTCTCAGATGTTGAGATTCTAAGTGGGTGTGTGCTAGGTAAAATCCATACTTCAGAAAGTCAGAAGCATATTTTCCTTTCCTATCTTGGCAATCAGTCGAAAGACAATATTCCTTCATCGCTTCAGCTCGAATAGCATAGCATCCCTACTACTTATTTTTAGCTTCGCCAAGCATAAGGAGTGTTCTTGTAAAAGCACTTCATGCTCCGACATCAGCCCAACGTGCTTGTCTTCTTTAGCCTGTAGCTTAGAACGCAAATCTTGGACTTTCCCTTGAAGGCCCGAGGTACCAACGGCAACCTTGGACAGCTAAGCACGCATTCTCTCAACCTTAGCCTCTACATTCCTCTTCCCGGCCTCCGAATGCCGTGCACGACACTTCAGCTCTTGGCGTTCTTGGTTCCAAGTGGATTGGCGATTCCTCCATTCTACCATTTGTGTGTCCACTTGTTCATGATATGCCCTATCCCTAGCATTAGAAGCGACAATTCCTTGAATCCCTTGCACCAAGAGCTGCTCCGCTTCATCCTTGGCATGGGGATGACTACTGCCGATAAATCGTCGTTCATCTCGAGGGAGAATGGTGGAATAAATGAGAAGGGCGCCAATCCTAGGTTCTAAAACAGAGTCTGTCTCTAGTACCCCAGGGGAAACTTAAAAGTCCTGGCCACTAAGCTTTGTGCCATCCCCAAGAATCATAGTGTGCCTCACCTCTCCGGGAGTAGGAAGTATAGGAGGCAGCCTCATTGATTTTTCACCCTCCAGGGGACGACAATCTTTCCTATTGGGAACCACAGGATGACGACACTCTTCTTCCACCCGTGCCATGTCCCCGGTAAATCTAGAAGAAGAGCTTCGCCCCCTGCGAGAGCTGGGAATCGGAGAGGGAATGACAAGTGATTCTTCATGGGAAAGAGGGATCGATGCTGGACTTTCCCTAGAAGATGGGCCTTCCACACCTGAAGTATCATCTCTAGGGTGGCGACACCTTTCCACCTCGATAGGAGAAACCCCAGTAGGTCTGCGTGATCGAGTAGGGCGAGAGCTTGTAGATCCTTTAGCACCACGAGTAGGAACCCCAATCGTCGTCGCAAGGCGTGCCTCCTCCTCCCAATGACGTCTGCGTAATTCCATCAATCTACCTACTCCAACCATCCCTGCAAAAATTAATATAAAGCATTTAGTCTAGAAAATAATACAATAATGGAGCTAGGAAGACAATAGCAAAGGACAATCTACCCCTAGGAGTGATTTCCTCCTGAGGATCAAAGGGAGGATGTGACGACTGCCCAGGCATTTCCATCTCCTCCTCCTCGACTCCTTCCATTTCTCAGTTAGACAGCGTAAAAGATGGAGAAGGAGCAGTTGGCGTCACAACCCCCCAACCCTCGACCCTGCAATTTTCCAAGTTCAAGAGGCTCAGCAAATCAACAGGACCCTGTGTTGTTAGTATCCCCACAAGACAACGATACACGCTCTGAACGTCCTTGCAAGGAGGAAATCCTTGGCTAGCATCCTGATGATTCCAACGCATGGGAGCATCCCTCCCGGGTGGAGGCCCTATCACCAACCATCATTCTTCAAATCGGTTGATCTTGTTGGGAAGGGCACTAAACAGTTCGAAGCCCAATACCTTTTGAAGTGTATAAAGTTGGCGATCTTTGTTAGCCTTTCATAACCAATAGAAGCAACTGAAGAGCATTAAGGAAAGGACTACATCCCTCTGATGGCGCAGTATGGAAAAACCCACCATTTGGGCCCAGCCGTTAGGATGAAGCTGAGTTGGAACATTCTCGTAATGACGTAACCATGCCATTGCAAAAGGCGGGAGAAGAAAATGGAGTCCCGTCTCAAATGAAGCAAAGTGAATGCCAATAGAGCCTTCATCCACTTGGGAGGGGTCCAGTTCATCAAGACAAGGATACCTCACCATATATCCTGAAGGGGTGGCATCATAAACTTCTTTGAAAGTCCCGTACTAGAGCCGAGAGCTAGAAATGGCAGGAATGTGCGCAGGGTCGGGGGGTGATACCGGTCTTCTCCTCAACATAATAAAGTCTCAAGAGCATTACCTTGTTAATGTTGAAAAGGTGGAAGAGACAGGTTATCACAGTAAACAAGTACCTGCACGCAAAATAAGAGCCTCAGTAAAAGACAAAGAAGGGCAAAGCAGTATAAAGAGACAACAAGCAGTCGGGAGCACGAGCCAAAGGATCAGAACCACTCGACCTAACCAAGTGGCCTAGCTCCAAGATAGAGCCACTCGGTCAGTGCCGAGTGGCCCCCAACTCGCACCTCATGGCCACTCGGTCATCACCGAGTGGCCCAGTAAACCCCGTGCCGAGGGATGAAGATGTGCCAGACCTGAGAGAGTTTGAGTTTGAAGACACCCACGCCCAATTCTTATGTGGATCAAATGAAAGCTGGGAGCCCTATTTATAGGGGCTCAAAAGACAGAAATCATCAAAGCTGTCGGATGGATATAAAAAATAAAGAGAAAACATGCATAAATGATCTTTCAAAGATAGACAAAATGTGGCAAGAAGCGCATAAAAATTTTCCCCGTACTTTATGCTCTTTTACCCGACTCCCTCGTCTAAAAAAATAGGGAGCAATTGATGTACCAAGTAAAATCAAGCTAATACCGAATCAAAAGTGGGACCCCAACATAGTTGAAGAAGAAAAGGGCAAAAGCTACACCCGGAAGAAGAAACCCACTCGACAAAACTGAGTGGGGGGCCACTCGGTTATGCCGAGTGGCTAACCACTCAACCCAACCGAGTGGGGGGTCACTCAGTTAGCCAAGTGGCTTCTCCAGCTCGGCATGACCAAGTGAGGGCTACTCAGTCATGCTGAGTGGGCACCCACCGGCTAGGCCGAGTGGGGTGCCCCACCTTAGCCTAACCGAGTAGGGGTCCACTCGACTAGGCCGAGTGACCCTCCGGCTCTGCCATGTTCACAGCCCACTTGTTGGCAACCGAGTGGGCCCCCTTTCATCAGCAAACGTTTCGTCAGATGGGCCGCGAGATCTCCGGAGCGGGCCATGAGATCCTCGCTGAGATTATTGCGAGGCCTCCCTCACCCTCCACTATAAATACTCGGTCCTGTCTCCATCACAAGGTATGAACTCTTGAGTTATTGGAGTATCACTTCGCATTTTCTCTTGAGATCTAACTTAAGCATTAGAGGGTTTGTGCGGGACCCCCCATCCGCGTCCTAACAGTGCTCTTGTTTTGTAGGCCACTCGTTCATCCAAAGCTACTCGTCACCTCAAGTCACTCGATCACACAAGGCCACTCATTCATCCAAAGCCACTCGTCACCTCAGGTCACTTGATCATCTTAGGCCACCTGATCATCAGCCCACTAGATCTACCAGATCCTGTAACACCCAGGAATGATTTGAGGCCATAAATAATATTTGATGAAAGGTACAAGTGGAATTATCAAAAGAATAAGGCTATAGGACACACTGTTGCAGTCTTAAGTGACCGAAATGGCCCAAGGGAGTACCCCGAACCTTAGATAGCAAAGGAAAATGGTATAGTATCGACAAGTGATACGAATTATGATTTTTAGTGATAAAAGAAATTGGATCGGGAACAGTTTTCGGTACAGCTATTGACCTAGTTGAGAAAACTAAATCGACGTTAGAGAAATCCAAAAAGTCAATGGAGCATGTCAAGGACTAATATTTTATGTATAGAACAACCCTTAAGTGATTTTGGGTTGAATCAAAGGGATTTAAGGTCAAAACGGGCAACCGAGCCTAAGTGTAATTTTTTAAATTTGCCCGAGGGAGGTCTAAACGATGGTTTTTCATAAATTTTGAGGAAGAAATAGGAAATAAAAATCTTGTAGGCCTTACTGGTATAGTTGGATAGATCAGGGGTATAATGGAAAGGGCCAAAATGAGAGTGGAAGAAGTTAGGGGTGAAAGTGCAATAAAGCAAAAATTATAATGTGAACACAGTGAAGAAAATTGGCCGCTGCACTGCCACCGTAAGGGGCTGTCGTTTCCAATGATGGGACAGTCAAGGGATGGCTGGGGGAGGTTGTATCTGGTAGTAGGAAGCTTGGGGACCAAGTTGTGGTTGTTGATTAGCCAGATTTTGGCCAGAAATTGCCTATAAAAGGGCAAAGGTTCGGCCAATTCTTTATTCACAAATAGGTCGTGATTTTGCATATTTTTGAGAGAGTGATTAAGGGGCTTTGGATCCTTGTGTCAAGGAGAAAAGATTGGGAGTATTTTGAAGCGTTTTGGCTTCGTTTCGAGGCCGATTGAAGCTCGGCCAGAAGTACGAGGCGGTCCGCCTTGCCAGACCTGCAACTACCCATTTGGGCCCCTTTCTGGTGGTGTTTCGGCTAGAAAATGGTATGGATGTGATCGACTGGTCAAGGTCTTGAAGAGGGTGGGATTGGATCTTCCATCGGAGCAGTCGTTGGTGTAGGAAAATTGGGGAAGATGATTAGCACATGGCTGCGCGCGCCATTCTTCACGCGCAGCCACACGCAGGGCGCGTGTGATAGGGGCAATTTCATAATTTTCTTCCAATATTTTTCTTTAATTATTTTAGGAATTATCGTGTTGAAATATTTTGGAAAATATTTGAGGAGATAATTATTTTGGAATTATCGAGATGAAAATTGGGAGAAAATAGAGGAAAATTATGAAAAAATTGAGGAAAATGGATTTTAATGCTTCCTTAATGAAATATGGTGTTTAGGAAGTGTTGTGGCTTGAGGTTGAGTATAAGTTCAAGTATTTGAGATTTGGCACTCAAATCAAGGCGTTGCACGAGGAACGAGGTATTTCAAATGCTTTCAGGTGAGTGGTGCTTTGATTCTAGCTTTACCTTATCTTGAAAATGTCTTGGAATGTGTGTAATGGGTTCAGGTGGGCGATGTTACCCTCTCGAACCTAGGTTACACACAATTGGACCAGTTCTAGCGAGCGGTTATACCCTCCAGAACTTGGTTTGTTTTGCAAAGGCGTTTCTCTTATGTAGTTGTGGCATCATTTGCATGTTGAACATGTGGTATATTGCATCAAGTTTTTTTACTTATAAAAGAGTCGGTGCATGGCATGTGATTTTCATATTATTGGGGTATTGTTATTCGTGTCAGTGTTGTGTCCGTGTGGGACGAGATGGGGTCTTCTTGAGAATGGGGCAAGGTTAATCCTAGTGATTGGGTGACATGGTAAGGCACTAGGGGCTGGTGATCGAGTGACACCGTAGGTGTAACACCCCCTCTCCTAAAACTGCCCGAGAAGAGCTGCTACGGAATATAAAATATAAAACTGACTGATAAACTGAAATCCGATACCAATATGAATAACTCAATCAAATGAAATAAAACTCTGAGTCAACAAAATTGAAAACCATAAACACTCTCTAAGGGAAATCCCTCAACAACAAAAAAAAAAAAATTAAACTGATACTAAATTGTCAAATGCTCTAAACTAACAAACTGATAAAACTCCCAGACGTCTTTGATCTTGAGCGACTCCACGTACACACACTACTGGACACTACTGCTAGGCCCCACGTCTGGTACTCCCCCACTAGGACCTAGAATGGTGAAGAGTACAAGGTGAGCTACAAAGCTCAGCAAGTGTAAAGCTGGAAAGAAATATTGAAGTTGAATCGAAGAATATCGACGCTGAAATAATTGAAATACTTGCTGAACTGATACTGGAGTAAAATACTTGATTTAATTGATGCTGATAAATAAATCTGATATAACTGGATGCATTCATAAACATGTAATGCACATAAACTAAAATAAAATGCAGGTATGCAACTTTGGCCCCAAGGCCCACATAAACTGATAACACATACCTGACTAATCTGAACCTGCAAACAAAAAAAAACTGTAAGCATATACTATGGGTAAAATATACCCCTAGCTCCCTGGTCGACCACAGGCGAGCAAACTGGTGGGATCCCCGCGGACAAAGCCGCCTGGCGCGCAACATGCAATGCTATGCACATCAAGATCCTGGCACACAATATGTCGTGCTCCATATAAACTCATGTTGAATGTTCATACAAGGATATATGCACATAACTTACAAATAAATGCTGATCATGACATTTTAAATACCAGTCATGAAATAACTGTTGCTAAACTGATACTTGATGTATTTTAAAAATACATGATTTTATAAATTATGTTGAAACATAATTTATTTTAATTTATACTAATATTATTTTCAATAAAGGGAAGAAATACACTGTTTTTATTGAAAATAAAAGAATTTTAACTTGTTGGAATTTGATTTTGAAGTTCTACTGGGGGTATCCGAAAATATGGAATTCTGGACAGATTTGATACTCTTTTGTATCTTGGCCATAACTCTCTCTTCTAAACTCCGATTGATCTGATTCAAATTTTTTTGGAAATACAAAAGGAAGACCTACAACTTTTATGTTTTGAAGTTTCCGAGATTCGGGCTCCATCAAGGTCAAAATTGGCCCGTAATAGAATAAAACTTTCTGGAATGCTGGGTGGACAGATTGATACCCTTTCGTATTTTGGACAGAACTCTCTCTTTTGAACTCAGATTGATATGATTCAAATTGGTATGGAAATAAAAGAGAAAGACCTACAACTTTCATGTTTTGTGTTTTTCAAGATTCGGGCTCCATCAAGGTCAAAATCGGCCCATAAGATAACAAAAACGTTCTGAAATAAACTCGAAATCGTGAATGAAATTGCCAGAAATCGAAACTGATACTAATAGGGTATTTGGATGCTGGAATTTATCACCATCCGAAGAAATCTTGGGAAAAACAAGTCCCAATGAAGCAAGAATCATTATCATAGCAAATAAATAGATCAAAACTCGAAGAATCGATGATTCAACTCAATTGAAAAATCTGGTTTTCTGCCACTGTATGCATATATATATAAATATACATTCTATTTTCTTTGCTTTCTCATTAAAAGGAATCGAAACAATTGTTTGCTATTAATCCAAGATCACATAAGAGCTGATATATATATATATATATCTAAACTGAATGAAGAAAGCTTGAGAATGGAATGGAAGAACTTGCCTTTTGATTTGATTAATCAACCAATGAAGACCAATGGATGAAACTTGAATGGACTCTAGACTTCTTCAATTTCCTTTCTTTGTTCTTCACAGCCAAGATTTGAAGAATTTTCTTTTTGGCCAATTACATGCTATGCATATATATATATATATACTAATAACAATAAACATAATGGGCTAAAATAGGTTTAATTAATCCTAGGCCCATTAGACTTTATTTAAAACCTTCTCCTAACCTATTTAGGAGATTATTATTTAAATTATCTGATATTTGGATTTATTTAAATCCCATATATATCACTTAATTAAATAATTAAGCAATAATATAAAATAACTAATGCTAAAAAGCCAAATAAGCCCTTACTCTTAATTCTCTTTAAAAATAAAGGAATTAATTCTATTTATCACTATTTTTCAATTAAAAATCTCTATTGCCAAATTAAATTAATTAATTGGAAAATATGTATTAAACTAAAAGTTAACTAATTGCATTAATTAATCACTGAAATAAATTGTTAATCTAGGACGGGTCGTTGCAGTAGGGCACTTGAGGATTAAGTATGCCATGGCAAGATCAACCCAACGGTGTGTGGAACGGTGTTTCCACAGGAGGTTGAGTATGTTAGGGAGATTTCTCAAGTTAGACATGTTGCATGTTGTTGTTGTCTGAGTATGCCATGCTTGTGTGTCTTTCATGCATTGTATAAACTGTTTCATGTCGTCACTTAGATGTTTTATCATCTAACCTGGGTTATGCCCCTGGAACATTCGATGTTCCAACCAGGAACTGTTGCGAGGGTAAGGACACGGCTAGTTGGGGGCCAATGGTGCTTAGTTTGATAGTCGTTGTAACGTTTGGAGGCTTTACTATGTATTTCAGGTTGTATATGAACAGTTGTATGGTAGCAATGCCATTATTTGATCTGTATTACGTATTTTGTTATGGAAATACTATGTAAGAACTACGGTGTTTTGATGTTAATGTATCCGCTGCATTATATTATGTCTTGTTTAGTTAAAGATTATTGATCTTGATAGTTAAACGGGTAAGGCTAGGGTTCTCGGGGTTTGTATCTGCATGTGAAAATTGTTTTGGATACACTGCGCGTGTTGAACTTGGAGGGGAAAAAAATGAAATCCTAGGAATACCCTTATAGTGACACGCCTGGCAAGGCGGGGTGTTACAATTGGTATCAGAGCCTTTGGTTAAAACCCTACTACGATTTGGCTAGGTTGTTGAACTTAGCATGCTTAAGGCCGTTGAACGGGAACTTAGAACAAGGTTATGGATTCTAAGAGACATTCAGAACATAGTCGAAAATGGTATGGAGACTCTAGAAAGGTGAATTTTGAGGTTTTCAATTTGAATATACTTTCAGTGACAAGAGGAGACGAACAAGTTCTATTCACATCTTTTTGGAAATTAGGAAGCCAGTAATGAGGGTCATCGAAATGATATAGATATATGGTTAACAAAGTCTTGAGAGAATGAATGTCTTGGTACAACTTGAAGCATAGTATAAATCTCTTTGGAAGAATTTTAAGGAATTGTCTTAGTACCTCCCGATTGGGACATGATAGTAATGGTGAAGTCATACCCTGAAGAGATAAATGAAACTTTTGAGGTTACTAGGAAAACTTGTCAAAGGATGTGGGAGAGTAAAAATGGCTTGAAACCAATATAAATCTTAAGATTGAGTTAGATACCCCGAGTGGAGACTTAAGAAGAACGGATTCAGTTAGGGCTGACTAGTGAAAATCCCGAATGGAGACTTAGGGGGAAAAAATGATAGATCGTAAAGACAATATGGGGAATTTTCAATTGAAGTCTTTGAGGTTATTAATTGGAAAATACTAGATCTTACTAGGTGATAAAACGTCAGGTTGGGAGTTAGCATTCAACAATATGGTTCGGATGTAAGGTTGGTTCAATAAATCATAACTGAGGATTCGTATGATCTGAAAATTGTAAATTGGAGATCATTAGTCAAATCCTTTTCACTAAATGTTGGGATGTCTTGTGGTTATTAAGAATGAGCGAACTATGAATGGTTCAGTATAAGGATCCTAATTAAGGAACGACCCAAAGTAAGAAACCCAAGATGATTCGATAAAAGCTTTTGAAAATAGAATTTGAGGATTTTAGGAATCCGAAATTGTTGATAGGGATATTGAGATAGAGAAACCGGAATTGATGAAAGAGGAAATAAGGAAATATTACCTTAAGAAAATGAGTCATAGGAACGAGCTGTATGTGTATGGTTTCATATGTTATTCAAGGACAAAGAGAGTCAAGGTGTAGATGTAACACCCCCTCTCCTAGAACTACCCGAGAAGAGGTGCTATGAGGAAAATAAAATAAACTAACTGATAACTGAAATCTGATCCATGACTGAACATCTCAATCAACTGGAATAAAATCTATGAGTCAATACAAACTGAAAAGCATAAACTCTGACTAAGAGACAATCCCTCAACTGAAATGTAAATAGATCTAAACTGAAAAAACGCTACAAAACTCAACAGACTCCCATACATCTTTTATCTTGAGCGGTTCCACGTACACACACTATAGACCACTGCTACTAAGCCCCACATCTGATATTCCCCTGCTAGAACCTGGAAGGGTGAAGAGTACAAAGTGAGCTACAAAAGCTTAGCAAGTAATAAGCTGGAAAGAATATTGAAGCTGAATCGAAGAATATCGATACTGATAAATAACTGACTGAACTTGTACTGTATAATCATTGTCTGTTTGCATTAATAAAAATGTAATGCACATAAACTGTAAACTAAATGCAGGTATGCAACTTTTGCTCATAGGCCCACATAATCTGATAATACATACCTGTCTGATCTGAAACCTGCATACATAAAAACTGTAAGCACATACTATGGGCAATATGCCCCTAGCCCCCTGGTGGCCCCCAGGTGGGCAACTCATAAACTGAGTTGAAACTAAAACTGATGGGATCCCCGCGGACAAGCCGCCTAACGCGCATAATGCAATGCAATGCTCACATAAATGCTAGCACACGATATGTAGTGCTCCATATAAAGTCATGCTCAATGCTCATACCAAAATGTATGCACATAATCTCACAAAATAATGCTGATCATGTTATAATAATGCTGAACATGATATGATCTTCATCTATATATTAGAATACAAAGATTTATTGAACTATGATTAGGGTATGGGTATGATTAACTTGTCATGTTCTGGCTTATGAAATCAATGTTGGAAGGTATTGAATACATTAATTAAATTAAACTTGAATTAGGACTCACTGGAAGCTAAATTGGATTTCTGAAAAAGTCATCCGGATATCAGGAAGGATATCCGGATATGATGAAAGACATCCGGATATGAAGAAGGCTCATCTGGATACATTGATATTCAAAGCATAAGCTATTCGGATATACTGGGATGTATTCGGATATGAACTAGGACATTCAGATATGATTCTAGTCATCCAGATATCTCACTGATGCATTCAAATATAACTGTGGACTATTCGAATGAAAAATTCAACTTTTGAGGGAGGCATCCGGATATCAGGCAAGACACCTGGATATTATCTTGACATCTCTGGATGTATAAACAAACCATCCGAATATCATACTCGAAGAACTTTAGATACATCCGGATACGATACAAGGTATCCAGATATTAGAACTTAGAGTAATAGAACTTGCAATCCAAAATGGATACAGATTAATTGAAGTTGTAATCCAAAATGGATAAGGATTAATGGGACTTGCAATCGAAAATGGATAAGGATTAATAGAACTTACAATCCAAAATGGATGAGGATTTATGGAACTTGCAATCCATAATGGATAAGGATTAATGGAACTTGCAATCCAAAATGGATGAGGATTAGTAGAACTATCAATCCAAAATAGATGAGGATTAATAGAACTTGCAAGCTAAAATGGATAAGGATTAACAGAACTTGCTCATAACTTCACTGTTATACGCATATATATATATATATCTCTGCTTACTGATATAAATCTGAAAACTACAACAAAGAACTGGAATAATCTGAAATCAAAACTGATATGAACCTGTAATGGAAGGGATTACAGGAAGAATACTTACCTGATAGAACTCTCTGATCGAACCCTGGAGCGATCCTGAAGACTCTAGCAAGCCTTTGCTATCTCTTGGCCTCTTGGTTCTTCACATGGCGTGAAGAAAAGCTAAGCTAATGGGCTCTATATATAGAGGTATAAAAACCCTAGATCCTACTCCCTTTATAATATGGATTCCTTCTCCTAATAAAACTATGAGACTTTAAACCGAAACCATCTCATACATGGATTCTCATTCTCCTTTAAATACATAATCTCACTTAATTAGTAATAATACAAAAATTATTATTAAAACTCTCAAATAATAATAAAACTAATAATAAAACTCTAGAATTACCTTCATGCCCTTGTATTTAATTTTCACAATAAATAAATGCCATTAAATGCTATATAAAAACCCTAGATCCTACTCCCTTTCTAACATGGATTCCTTCTCCTAATATAACTAGGAGACTTTAACCTAAAACCATCTCACATATGGATATCTTATAACTAGGAGACTTTAACCCAAAACCATCTCACTTATGGATTATCTTAATCCCTTAATCAATCTAACTTTAATTAACAATTAAATTCTAATAACAAATTTCTAAATGACCTTCATGTCCTAGCATTTAATTTCCACAATATAAATGCCATTAAATGCTATTATCTTTTCCTTCAAAATCTCTAAATTGCCACATTAAATAATTAATTGAAAAAATATCTTAATTAAATACTTCAACAATTAATTAAATAATTCTAAATAAATACTGGGCCCTCTAACGGGTTGTTACAATAGATTTGAGTCTTGTGGAAGTTTTGGGAAATGATAGAAGAAAGAGCTATATCGAGGATATTAGTTTGGGATCAGCGAGGAAAACAAATCAGAATGAATTGAGGATTAAATTCATGTTTCAGAGTTTTAGAAGTTTTCTTGGTGGCAACTGGAGATTTAGGTAACAAATTTTGGGTGGCAATGAGAATTTCTCTTTCGAGTAAAATTTTGGAGTATGATCTAAACTTATTTCCCTTACATATGGTCACTACTAGTCAAAGAGGGAACGACCGTAAATCAGCTATAGTTAAGGTCGAGATGTGACCGAAAACTACTAGGTTATGAAACGTAAAGTTTGCATGTTTTGGGGATTAGAATTTTCCCTTGAAAATTTGAAAGAATCTTTTGGCTTATAGAGAATTTGCAAAAAGAAACCTTACTTTATGATCTTGAGATTGTAGGGATCAACGATAGATTAGAGATTCGTGATTTAGGATGAACCTGGGAGATTAGAAAAATTTTGGGATAAGAGAATTATGAGTTTGACTTTGATGTTTCTAAGGAAAATTTACGTGTACTGTATACACTTATAAAAAGATATTTCAACTTATGGAGATGATGTTATTTTAAGCTTGAAATGACCCTAGCCGATTTAAGAAGATTCAAACTCAAAAGAAGATAGTTAGCATAACAAAGATTGCCGAGGACTAAGGGGTAATCATAAAAGTCCTGACTTGGGTTTTAAGGCATTAAGGCACTAAGCAATGAGATAGGCTTCCTAAGCTTGATTAAACTCGTAAAGATATCTTGGGACATGATTAGATCTTAACAAGTTGAAGTTGACCTTGGTAGATTCAAAGAGAGAAATAGGATTGGTGATTCATAAAGTGAAGTATCAAGTTGAAAGTCAATCGCGAAATAGGACGTCGTGACATATATAGGAGGGTAGAGCTCTTAGAACAAGATTGGTAATAGACAGAGC
This sequence comes from Diospyros kaki, assembly GCA_036245055.1. Classification (NCBI taxonomy): domain Eukaryota; kingdom Viridiplantae; phylum Streptophyta; class Magnoliopsida; order Ericales; family Ebenaceae; genus Diospyros; species Diospyros kaki. Next base: position 10,512,435 of record BSEG01000011.1, on the reverse strand, counting down.
CTATGATTATGACATTTGTCTACAAGAAAGTACGGTTATGCAACCTAGTATAATTTTTTGATACGATAGTAATACTAGATGGATTTCAAATAATTATGGAGGAAATGACTATTGCGCCTATGGTGGTAGCAACAAGGAAGTGAGGTTCCATGATAAGTTGGAAATGAAAGGAGATTAGATTGTGAAAGAAAATACGAGGTACTGGGAATGGTAAGGACAAGGGTGCACCACTCAATTGAGTGATAATTTTCGAAAAGAAAAATTAGGAATCCAAGAGATCAGGGATTTGGGCTAGTACTAATAGAACCATTACAGCTCTCGGAGATGGAATGGGGAATTCTAGCATAACGATAACACCATTGGTGTTGGCCTGTAACAATGGATCTGAGCCTAGGGACCAAGGCAAAGGACTGATGGTTAGCTAACGGTTTAGGGTGTGATACCCACAAGTCTAAGCAACACAGTGAACTGTGGAGATGGTCAGGTGCCAAAGTTTGGGCAACACTGAGGATGTTATGTATAGTTTAGAGTCCAAGTTCCAAGGGACCGAAGCTTCGTGGTAGGATCCCGAATCATTATGAAAAGGTTGAAGGACGGAAAAATGACTTAACCTGGACATTTGCCTTATAAATTATGATAGTTAGAAGATAGTTGGAAGAAGGAAAGTAATCTCGAGTGACGAAATAATGTTTGGCGAGCTGTTAACAAAAATTTGTGAAGGATTCTTCTAGGATAGTTGCATCCATGATAGAAACTCGTGAGGTTATGGTTACTAAGAAGTGATGAGTGGGCCTGGGAATTCAGGAGTTGTGGTGAAATAGTAATATTGCTCCTAGGTCGAGGTAGCTCCTAACTAGGAATGGAGTAATCCTTGGTATAAACATGTGCCGTGGAGTTGCTTAGGAAAAATGTGTTTCCAAATTAATGAAGAGGTGGGATGATTGTTTTCTAGATATAGCTTTGGGAGGAATTTAATTATTGTTATCGACCTGGCTCTTGGTTTAGTGTATTTAATATTACACACCTTAGAAATTGTTAGCAATTGGCTCTGAATTAGTTGTTTCAAACCTTGCCTTTGTTGATATAAAAAGGTTGGAGCAATGGTAAGTATACCTAGGTACCCTTGAGAACATGAGTTGATTTTTAAAATGAGTCGAAGTCAACATAAAGATATGGTAAGTTATAAGTTGATAAGTAAACGAAAGTGTTTTTCTTTCTAAGAGATGTGTTATGATTTGAGGAAACATATAGTGAGTTGTTATAAAGGAAGATGTGAGTTTCTAGTTCCACTACAAAAATTTTATTTGGGTTGTAAGATAGTATGCTAAGCTATTAAAGTTATGCTAGGTGTTGCTAAAGACTCGATGAGAACCAAAAGTTGTCCAGTAAGGTTTTCATTTAAAGAGTTGTGTGAAAACTAGATCGCCTAAGAAGGATGAGATTTTATTTACTCCTAGAATCGGGGATAATAGGGATCTTGTTTGACTCAATAGAGAGATTGTTTCTCATGTGAGAAGTATATGGAAAGCATCGAGTAGGTGAGATAGAGCATTTGACAGTTTTAGGGTAAGGTGTTACAAATGACGTATGGGTTTGGATGCTCTAGTTGATAGTATAACGATGGAATGTTGTTTTTGTGAACGATGAATTGAAACGACATGAGAGTTCTATGTGGAGACAAATTGATCTAATTGATGGATAGCGTTTGGAAGATAAATAGTAAGCATGCTAGGATGTTAGGTTGTCATAAGAGAAAATTGTGTTCTTGATAAACCTACATTGATGATTTGCGTGACAAGCCACAAAGGGCTAAGAAATTATCTCTAAAGTTAATGTGCAATCGAGGTACTGATAATTGAGAAAGGTACACCGAGTAAGTTTAATGTTATCAATCTCTGTGCAATCATGGCAGCTGAGTTAGTTCAATCTTTATATGATCATGACATATGCATTAACATAAGAGTGGGTTGGGAAAACTACTAGTCAATAAAATATATTTTGAGGACACGAATAGGAATGATATTAGGTTTTATAAATTATTTTGGGAATCGTGTAGCTGCCGGTATAGAGTTCCAACGGGGTATTCTGGAAAATAAATAAAATGCTTGGTAAGCATGGATCTTGTTAGGACGTAAGTTATGAATGATTGCTAAGGATTAGGAATGATACATCTAGGACTTTCAAATTGGGAGTCATTAGCAATAGTGATGATACAATTATCATGGATCAAATTTCGAGGATGAAATTTATTAAGGAGGGGAGAATGTAATACCCAGGAATGATTTGAGGCCATAAATAATATTTGATGAAAGGTACAAGTGGAATTATAAAAAGAATAAGGCTATAGGACACACTGTTGCAGTCTTAAGTGATTGAAATGGCCCGAGGGAGTACCCCAGACCTTAGATAGCCAAGTAAAACGGTATAGTATCAACAAGTGATACGAATGATGATTTTTAGTGATAAAAGAAATTGGATCGGGAACAGTTTTTGGTACAGCTATTGACCGGGTTGAGAAAACCAAATCGACGTTAGAGATATCCGAAAAGTCAGCGGAGCGTGTCAAGGACTAATATTTTATGTATAGAACAACCCTTCAGTGAATCGAAGGGATTTAAGGTCAAAACGGGCAACCGGGCCTAAGTTCAATTTTCTAAATTTACCCGAGGGAGGTCTAAACGATGGTTTTTCAGAAATTTCGAGGAAGAAATGGGAAGTACAAATCTTGTAGGCCTTAGTGGTATAGTTGGATAGATCAAGGGTATAATGGAAAAGGTCAAAATGAGAGTGGAAGAAGTCAGGGGATGAAAGTGCAATAAAGCAAAATTGTAATGTGAACACAGTGAAGAAAATCGGCCGCCACACTGCCACCGCACGTGGCCACCGTTTTTGGTGATGGGATGGCCGAGGGATGGCTGGAGGAGGTTGTATCTGGCACTAAGAAGCTTGGGGACCAAGTTGTGGCCGCTGATTGGCTGGAAATCGCCTATAAAAGGGCAAGGGTTCAGCCGATTCTTTACTCACAAATAGGCCGCGATTTTGCATATTTTTGAGAGAGTGATTAAGGGGCTTTGGATCCTTGTGTCAAGGAGAAGAGATTGGGAGTATTTTGAAGCGTTTTGGCTTCGTTTCGAGGCCGATTGAAGCTCGGCTAGAAGTGTGAGGCGGTTCACCTTGCCGGACCTACAACTGCCCATTTGGGCCCCTTGCCGGTGGTGTTTCGGCGGGAAAATGGTATGGATGTGATCGACTGGTCAAGGTCTTGAAGAGGGTGGGATTGGATCTTCCATCGAAGCATTCACCAGCGTTGGAAAATTAGGGAAGATGATCGGCGCGTGGCTGCACGCGCCATTCTTCACGCGCAGCCACGCGTAGGGCGCATGAGCGTGTGTGTGATAGGGGCAATTCCATAATTTTCTTCCAATATTTTTCTTTAATTATTTTAGGAATTATCGTGTTGAAATATTTTGGAAAATATTTGAGGAGATAATTATTTTGGAATTATCGAGGTGAAAATTGGGAGAAAATAGAGGAAAATTATGAAAAAATTGAGGAAAATGGATTTTAATGCTTCCTTAATTAAGTATGGTGTTTAGGAAGTGTTGTGGCTCGAGGTTGAGTATAAGTTCAAGTATTTGGGATTTGGCATGCAAATCGAGGCGTTGCACGAGAAATGAGGTATTCCAAATGCGTTCAGGTGAGCGGTTTGATTCTAGCTTTACCTTATCTTGAAAATGTGTTGGAATGTGTGTAGTGGGTTCAGGTGGGCGATGTTACCCTCCCGAACCTAGGTTACACGTAATTGGACCAATTCTAGTAAGCAATTATACCCTCCAGAACTTGGGTTGTTTTGCAAAGGCGTTTCTCTTATGTAAGTGTGGCATCATTTGCATATTGAATATGTGGTATATTGCATCAACTATTTTTACTTATAAAAGAGTCGGTGCATGGCGTGTGATTTTCATATCCTCGGGGTATTGTTATTCGTGTCGGTATTGTGTCCGTGTGGAACGGGATGGGGTCTTCTTGAGAATGGGGCAAGGTTAATCCTGGTGATCGGGTGACACGGTAGGGCACCTGGGGTTGGTGATCGGGTGACACAGTAGGGCACCCGGGGCTGGTGATCGAGTGACATGGTAGGGCACTCGAGGATTAAGTATGCAACGATAAGGTCAACCCCAATGGTGTATGGAACGGTGTTTCCACGGGAGGTTGAGTATGTCGGGGAGATTTCTCAAGTTAGACATGTTTCATGTTGTTGTTGTCTGAGTATGCCATGCTCGTGTGTCTTTCATGCATTGTATAAACTATTTCATGCCGTCACTTGAATGTTTTATCATCTAACCTGGGTTATGCCCCTGGAACATAGCCAGGAACTGCTGCGAGGGCAAGGACATAGCTAATTGGGGGCTAATGGTGCTTAGTTTGATAGTCATTGTAACGTTTGGAGGCTTTAGTATGTATTTCAAGTTGTATATGAACAATTGTATGGTAGAAATGCCATCATTTGATCTGTATTATGTATTTTGTTATGGAAATACTATGTAAGAACTACGGTGTTTTGATGTTAATGTATCCGTTGCATTGTATTATGTCTCGTTTAGTTAAAGATTATTAATCTTGATAGTTAAACAGGCAAGGCTGGGGTTCTCGGGGTTTGTATCTGCATGTGAAGATTGTTCTTGATATATTGCGCGTGTTGAACTTGGAGGGAAAAAAAATGAAATCCTAGGAATATCCTTATAGTAACATGCCTGGCGAGGTAGGGTGTTACAGATCCACCAGATCTACTAGATCCACCAGACCATTAGCTCTATAAGACCACCAGATCTACTTGGCCACCAGATTCGGTTCCTCGTTAAGACTCTCATCTTTGAAGGCACGATTTCCAAGACTTTTGCGTCTATCCATAATAAAAAATAGATTGTTGTATTTTGGCAACAACAATTTGAACCAATCATATTATGTCACTTGTCACAAGCTTAGCCATGGACTCCAAAGACTCAAACCTATAATTGAATGGCTTTTGAAATCCAAAGCTAGAAAGAATTTAACTTTTGAAATCTAAGCTAATACCCCAAACTTCTTCTAAATGATATTTTTGCCCTTATTTCAAGTTCTCAACTTTAATATTTTACCACATGAGCTTTTAATTTCATCATTATTTCATTTGGATAATTCTCTAGTTACAATTACACCCTTAAACATCAAATTTATCGAGATACTTAAAATCTCAAAATTAATAACTCAAAATTACTCAATATATACGATTTCAGGGAAGCCCTTACCATCATTTGGTCTTTTTAGGCTACAACTTAGCTTAATCGAAAACCGTCTCTTATTTTATTTCTTTTAGTGTCAGAAATCTCACCTCGGACGCTCATAAAAAATATCCCTTGTCCTTAGGTATCTAAGCTCCAAGGCACTCCCTGCAGTTGATTTGGTCACTTGTTGCCATTTCAAGTATATTTTTTGGTATTTTAAACTCACTTAAAATACGTGACATTTTTACGAAAATATGGGGTATTATAAACACTATTGCATTATCATTTACTGAAACTAAATATGTAGCAACATGTAGTTGTTGTGCTCATATCTTATGGATGAAATATCAAATAGAAGACTATGACATTTGTATACATTTCACTTATGATACGTGTTGTTGGCATTTAAATAAAAATCCCTGACTAAGTCCTCATAGATACTCCTATGGATAGTTAAAAAATTCCACCAACCAAATTCGTTAAGAGCTTCAATGTATGGAAAACCGTAGACTCTAGGAACTCTATATCCAAATAACGCCATTCTATAATCTCTCTGGAATCAAAATAAATGGAATACCTTTCTTGTTGACTTGCTGAAATGAAGGGACAAATTTGAGGCGTAGGTGGAGGCGACAAATGACTTGAAGATGCTGGTTCCTTGCCTTTGTGTTTGTCCTTGCCTGGGTAGAACTTGAGATGTTCTCCAAAGAAAGGTTGGGCATGGGGCAACAACACTAGATGAACCTTCTAAGGCACTACAACTCTAACAGGATGGATCACCCAAGGAAAGCCAGCGTAATGGCGAGTGCCTAAGTAGGAAGGTGAGTCCTACGACATTGAGTGGAAGTGTGAGTTCGAAAGGAGTGGCAGGGGTGATTTCCATTCGGTGGAGTTTAAATCGAAGTCATAGTCGATGATTGTAAGTGTAGTACCTAGAAGGAGGATGTGTTGGTTGTGAGTTGGCTAGAGCTAATCGAGTTGGTTAGATGGAAGTTGAGGGCAAATGTAAGATGTCGCCAATGGGTGACGAGAGCTCGAAGGAAGAGCTTGTGGGACGAGATTGGTTCCCAAGAATGGTGTTTAGGTGATGAAGTCACTTGACAGCTGTGAGGGATACAGCTAGAGGGATGCCTTAGAGTGTGGGCAATTGATGAGATTTATCTCGTGGTTGAGGTTAATGGGTGTGAGGGAAAGAAACTAGTGGAGTTGATTGGTGATTGGCTGAGGGTAGCCAATGGCTACCGAAGACACCGATTAGTGATAGCAGGAGTGGAGAGCAGTGGCTGGCCTTGGTCATGCGGCGTCGTGAGAGTAGTCGGTCAATGGGGTAGGTGGCTCCGGAGTAGTGGTTACGGCTAGATGTGGCACTAAGCGATGGTAGGAGGTTGGCCTAGCTGATGATGGTGGCATTAGAGCCAATGTGGTTGCTCACCTAGTGATGTGAGCTTATTGAATCAAAAGGTCTAAGGAGAATCCGGGAAAAGCCAGAGTTTTTAAGGGGATTAATTAGCCATCCGAGAAATAGCAAGATGGTAGAGAAAAGTTAATCCAAGATTAGGGTTGTATGGGTTGATTGATGCTCAAAAATGCAAAAATTTGTTATATTTTATTACCTCCTAATCCATTTAATCGACTTAAAATCTTCAGAATTGCTTGTTGCAGCCCAAAAGAAGGAAAAGAGATGAAAGGAATGATTTAACTCTCCAAAGGCATGATTGAAAGAGGAAGAAAAAGTTAAGAAATGAAGGTGTTCTGATAAGAGTCAAAACCATTCGAATGAGTCTTCAGAAGATATTCAAATATGGAACAAATCAGATGGAAGCTAGTCACTCATTCGAATAAATCATTCAAAAATTTGAATATGCAAAAATTCGGGAATGTATTCGGATAAGCTGGCCCAATTCGAATGAGAAGTAACAAAAATCAAGAACTCCAAGTAAAAGTGTGTATATCTGAATGAAGACCAAGTCATTCGAATGTAATTGCAGAAGGAAGAAAGTCTATTCAAATGAAGGCTGAGTAATTCGAATAAGAAGCAACACAAGGAACTCAAGCTTCGAATACTCCCCAAGTCATCCGAATGCTATGAAGAACTCAAGAGAAAAATCAAAAATTCATTCGAATGAAAGTACTGTTGCATTCGAATGACTGAGAAAATTGCCGTGCAAGAACAGTAAAGTGTGAAATTCATTCAAATAGGATTAAAATTCATTCGAATGACCCGAGCAGACAAAAGAAACTCAACACGCATTCGAATATCTCTGCTAGCATATTCGAATGAGCATCTGAACAAAAATCTGACATGCTCAAATAAACGCGGTGGCACAAGCGGTAAATTCAACCAACTTTTTGAGAAACTTTTCACCAAATGGTCCCCCTCCTCCATGCACAACAAGGATGATCCTCCTCGAAATCATGATAGCATGCAGAAATTTGGCAGAGAACGGACAAAAGTAATATTCAGAATGCTTCAGAGGATTAGCAGGAGATTTGAAAAGATTTTTCCAGTGGCTTATAAATAGACTAGACTATCAAGAAGCAAAGGAGAGAGACCCCATCCGCCATTTCTATAAGAATAAGAGGAAGAAAGCACTGTTTACCTTCTGTTTTCTTTTCATTCCAGTAGTGTTGTTCATTTACTTTGTTTCCTCAATACAGTGTTCTTCATTTCTGTTAGTTACATTATGCAATTTCTTTTCATACTAGTTTACATTCTGTAATGTTCTTTAACTGTTCATTTACGTTTCTGTAATTTTAATTTCTGTATTTACATTCCAACATTTTACTTCTTGTCTCTTTAATTTTTAGTTGGAGATGTATGGCTAAGCTTAAGCTTGGGCCAAGGCAAGGACTATGTCCAGTGCCACTGCTTGCCCAAGAGAGCCAAACTCCTAATGAATTAACAGTAGGTTGATTTTAATTGAGCAATGTGTAAATTGAATCTATGGGTTTGCATTGAAGTATAATCCTAAATTAGAGTCTCTATGCCATGTATGGAGGTTACTTAAATTGGAAATGTTTTCATACCCAAACTCATTTGATTAATCTAAATTATTGATCTCTGTTCATTAATTACAATCCAATTTATGGTAATTACTTAATCTAGACTCTCTCATGCCATGTATGGAGAGTGCTTAACTTAGAATTATCATTATCTTGAGTTGTGATTATTGGCAGAATCTCAAGGTATGTTAAGTGTATTTTGACTTATGATAGTTGCTTAGTCTAGACTTTCTCATGCCATGTATGGAAAGTGCTTAACTTAGACCTATCATCATTTTGAAATGTAGTTAACTGCATAGCCTCAATTTTAATCCGTCGATGTTAAGTATTTTGATATCTCTTTGGTAAATCAGTGGGCTAGCACATAAATTGCTTTGTCCCAAGATTACCTTCCATACACAAACATCCATTTTCTTCTTGAAAAAAAAAGCAAATCATTCTGCTGAATTGGTCTGACAAACCCGTTTAGCACATAAAGATTTTTCGCCGCTTTCATTTCCATTTTGATCTCCCAATGAATTGACCTGGACTTACCCAAAAAATTAAATTGTGCTACAGCGCACACTCGTACACTGGCGAGTATAAACGCCTTGTGCCTGCATTCTTGTTTCTTCTTTGTTTATTTTGTATGTGTTTGTTTGAAATGAATGCACAAGGTTAGGCGCAGCCATGGGTCAAATTGACCTATGAGAGTTAAGATGCAACAACTGTGGAAGAAAATTCGTTGTTGACATGGTATTACCCTTATCAAGGAGGACAAGAAGAACCATTATGTATGGTTTAAGTCAAGTGTCTATTGCGAATTGAGAATAAACCTGATTTAAGATGGTCGAAAAGTTTCATGCCTCTAGAGTAAGAGGCTCTGTCTAAAAATGGTGGGATTTGAAAATTCCTAATGAAATTGAAGCTGGGCGAGTGAATTTGGCTAGAAGACTATTACAAAGGTAGAGGTGTAACCATGTTAGCTTTTTATGGCATGGGGCTATAGGTGCGATGGAATAAGTGATTGTGTAGATGGTAAAGAGCCGATCACTTATGCCAGCACCATGGTTGATGACGAGGGTCAGTTAATGGTTTGGCGCCCTTAAGCACAGTGATAGAATCACTAACTCGTGGTAGGGTTTACTAGCCAAGGTAAGGCCTAGCATGAGACATGATTGTAAAAGTTGAAATGGGGTGAAGAATTATGGGTATGGGACCCTTACTAGCAAGTAATTTTGGCCAGTAAGAAAGGCCAAAGTATCTTTGTGTGCTTATGCGAAGAACTCCTAGTTGGGAAAAGGTTGTGGCCTAAGCATGGTTAAGCTCGAGGTGAGAATGTAATGGTCCGTGCATCGCCAAACTCGAGGTGGACTCGGGTAGAACACGTACGGTGGAAATCTGAAATTGCTTGGCAGGGTGTTGGGTATGTCGATTATGCATAATCGTATCGATAAATGAGGGTCAGCTTGTTAAGGTAGTAGACTGATAGAGCACATATTTTCATATTATTTAGCCCTCATATTTAGTCTTTTTGCACATTAGTTGTGTCATTTTATTCATCTTGATTTTATTTCATTTTATTTTATAGGAATTGGGCTTCACACTATTTTATTTTATTTTACCAGGTTTAGGGCTATGGGAGCATGAGATGGGGCATGAGACGTCTTGATGGAAATGAGATATCTTGGAAATTGGAGATAGAGAAGTAAGGGCAATTTTAGCAGAGTTAACCTCTTGCACTTCCTTCAGTATTTTGGCCAAGATAAAATTTCAGAATGAAGATGATGTCTTCAGAGATACTGTAGAGAACTTCTTGGGCTTTCTGGAATGGTATGGTTTGTCCAAATCCGAGTTCGTTTGGGCCTTCAAACAGCGCTTCAAAGTCGGGGCTAGGAAGTTGGGTCGAATTAGGAAAGCTGCACAGACGCTGATTCTTTAAAAGGACATATCTTGGGCGTCCGATATCCAAATCAAGTGATTCAAAAGTCCAAATTCATCTACTATTCCTGATCTACAATTATTATGAAGAGGCTGAAGCCCATAACGCACGTTAACCTATCCTAAATTGGATGTGAAGTTGCAGTGACCTAGGGTTTCCTCCTTAAGCTCTACTTAAGCACCCTAAGAGGCCATTAAAAAATATTCTTTTTGAAGGGCATGAACAGTAGCCAACTTTCCTTCTCTCCATTGTTCTTGTCAAGATGGAAGGCTAAGGATTCTGTAATCAGTTGCAATACCATCCTTGTTCTCGGTTTGAGTCTTTGGTTTTAATGGAAATCTATTTTTTAGTTTTAACTTTGTTGTTCTCTTGTTTCCGTTCTCTCTTAAATCTGTGTATGTGTTGATACCGGTTGGATGAATGCATGCATTGTCTTTGTTTGAGAATCCAAGGTTTTTGTGCTCGGTTGAGGCTTTAACTGGAAGAAAGAACAACCTGTTTGGATGGTATTTCAATCAGTCTCGAATCTATGCAATAAGGGGAATCAAAACTGATAGATTGAACTAAGAGGTTTCTGAAATCTGTTTATTGGTTTTCTTTCCAATCTTTGGCAGTTGTTAAAGGATTTTTTTGATTTTCGATTTGAGGATTAAAACTAAACAAATTGTTTATTGAGAAGGCGATGAAAACTGGGATAGAAGGTTGGTTTGCAACTGATTGCATCTCGATTTACTGTGTTCTTGCTTATTTTGTTTTCTGTTTTTCATCAAAAACCTTTCCCCCCGTTTAGCCTTGTTTTGACCGATCCGTTTGAGGTTCGTTAGGAGACGACTTTGGGTTGCACCCCTATTGCAAATCCGAATCATTATTCATCTAATCTATCGGTGTTCGACAGCCCCGATTATAGACCAAGTATGAAATGGTTGAAGTTAGCTGGGTGGACCAAATGGTCGCTTCCCATGTAATGCTAGCATGGTTAGTTGATCGATAATGAGAAGTTTCCATGAGGATTGACTGAAGTTACGCATACATGTGATTAATGGCAGTATGCCATGGTGGAATGGGAGTCAGAGTGTCTTGTGGGCACAAGAAGTGACATTGCGGTATATGATCAGTGCTAAGATGTTGCTGGTGGGACCAACGTAAAATCGTGGCCATGTGTGATTGGCAATGGGGAAACATTGCTTTGTGTGATCAGTGTAAAATCGTGGTAAACCGATCAATGATGCAATGTTAGCACGTGTTTGGTTTCAGTTGATGGGGAAAATGGGAAGTGAACTGCAAAGTGATGCTTCGAGGCAAGGAAAATCCATCTAGAGATGGAAATCTTTGCAATAAGCATGACCAGCGACCAGTGGTATGGTTTGGCAAAAGGCCAAAGTGGTATTTGGTTGATGAATGTCCTCGAGAGTCAAAGGACCCAAAAGCCTAAGTGAAGCCTTGGGATGGGTATAGCCTAAGGTAAAGGTGAGAAATGGTTAGGCTATGAGATTCTCGAGCATGGGAATTTGGCATGTAGCCCGAGAATGTGATTGTCTTAGGCAAGAGAGTATAGTAAAGTGAATTTCGAGTGCGAAATTCTTTTAAGGGGGATGAAATGTAACACTCAGTGTTACCGGTGTTAAGAGAATGAGAAAGAAAGTGAGAAACTTCCAAAAATGCCCTTAAGAAGGTGTTGGATCCTTGAGAATAATGGTGCCCTAAGAGATGGGCATTTTGATAATTTGGATAATGAAGTCCAATAAAGGGTATTTTGGAAATTTTGGAGTAAATTCCATAAAGGAATTAAATTGTGAAGAATGGGAAAATGGTGAATACTCAATTATGTGAGAAATAATTGATTTTCCCTAAATTTGGTGAATTAATGTGGTGATACCACATGGATGGATGAGATGGAAACTTGGGAGCCAAGGTTGGTGTCTAGAGTGACACATGGCAAGATGTAGTCCAAGTTAAAAGAGAGAATTAAATAAATACAAAAGAAGAGATATTAGTCTTTCAAACATTAAATGAGAGGCATGATGGTGTTGGATTAAAAGAAAAATCCAAAAGAAATGAAATTAGTCATGCATTTATGGTGGAAAATGGGAGAGAAAAAAAATTAATGCCTATGAAAAAGGATTATGTCTCTCAATTTGTCATGATGAAATTAGTCTCCCAAAAATTTAATTGAAATATGTCTTTCAAGAGATATATATGCATGACGGATGGAAATAGTCTCATTAATTTAAATAGGAAGGAAATGAAAATCCAATGGATGGGATTAATCCTTGAGTGGGATTTGTGATCCAATGGTGATTATTCATTATTGGATCATGGCATGGATGGCCAATGTGTATATTTATATATTTGTGGGAAGGCTCATATCAATATGTGTGTGTGTGCATATGTGTAGATTTTTCGGGAGAAATGAGAGATTAAAATAATTTAAAAAGAAAATAATAAATGTCTCTCAAAGCATTTATGAAGGCCATCATGATGTTGGGGAAAAAGATAAATGGAAAAGAAAGTAAAATGATCACCATTAATGCTTGAAAATATGGTGATTTATATAAATGAAAAAGGAAGGATTTATGTCTCTCAAAAGTAATGGGTGAAATTAGTCCAATTTAAATAATTGGAAATTAGAAAAAGAATTCAAGGTATGAGATTGAGTCTTGAAATTTGAAGAACGATCCAATGGTGGTGGGTGGAAGCTTGTGGTTGGTATGGATTGCCACATGTATGTATATATATGGTTGTAGCCAAGATGTGTTTCAAGCCAATGCTGGAGATTAAATCTCCTCAAAATCAATGGTTGAGATTGAGATTCTCAAGAGCACATGGATTGTGCTTTATTTGTATGGTTAGGATTTCCTCTCCAAAAGAGAAAAGAATTGAGGGTTGAGATGAAGTCTTGCATTTAAAATATCAAGACTAGAAAAATAATCCGAAAAGAAAGGAAAGGAAAAGGAATGAAGAAGGAAGAAGTCTTCCATTGTTTAGAGAAAAAGAAAGAAAGAAAGAGAGATAGGAAGAAGTCTCGCATGGAGGAAAGGATGAAGAAGAAGAAGATGAAGGGATCAAGGTAATTCCCATTTTTCTTCTCTTTGATTTTGGTATGCTTTGTGTGCAAAGTAAGTTACTTGTTTGAAATGCCATCTTAGATGGGAAAAGATGATGATGGGAGCTCTCTTGAGATGAAGATTTGAAGATTTAAAGAATGAGGTAAGGGATAGCCCCATGGGATGGTGGCTTGCAAGTTATAAGTATGTGCTTAAACCTTTAAATGTGTGCACTGGCATGTTTTCTTTGTTTTCAAGGACCTATGACCATGAGGTTGTGTGGGGTAGGATAGTTTAAAGCCTCAAACCTAGGTGGTTGTGAGGATGTGGAAGCCCTAACCATGTTGCATACATGCATTTGGCATCACATGATATGTTTTTGTTCATACTTATTGTCATTGCACCCTTAGTGAGCTTTGTAGCTCATGAGGTTTTTACCCTCAACTTGTAAGTTGTTCATGTGCCAAGAGAAAAAGTGAGTGTTGCAAGTTTGAAGTTGGGAAGCTCATGGTGGGTTTGTAAATTTATGGCTTATAGAAGCCTTAGAATGTGTTTTATTTAAATTTGTGGGTTTATGGCTTAGGGAAGCCTATTTGTTGTATGTGCTTCATGTGATGTAATTTAATGGTTGGTAATGGCTTATGAAGGCCTAAGACCATGGATGTAATTTTATTTTGGAATAAAACATGGCTGATGAAAAAAATGATTTTTGTTGGAAAATTGGATATTTTGGTGTATATGTGAGGTGTGAGAAATCTGGAAAATTTGGGAAAAAAGGGCCAAGAAAAATGTTTGAGACATGTAGGCATGTCGCGAGCGGCAGGCGTGCAGCAAGCGGGTGCGCTTGGGGATGCGTTGTGGCGTGCGGCAGGCCCGCACGGCCAACGCACTGTGTGGCCCCGCGCGAGCCCCAAGAGTGCCAACGAGCCCCGCCGGCCTTTTTTTTTTTTTTGTGAAATTTGAAATATTGGCGGATTTTAGGGCATTTCTTAATTGATTTTGGGCCTCGAACGAATTTTCAAAATAAAATGATTTTTCGGGCATTTTTTTAGATAAATGCCAAATTTTGAAAAATGAAAATTTTGAGTTTTTCCTTGAATTTTGGAAAAATCAGTGGGTTGATTAAATGGTGATTTTTATGGAGCCCGGTGGAATTCTTGGGAAGAAGAAGAATTAAAATAAATGAAAATGGCGATTGGGACAATCTTAATGGAAATTAAATAGCCAAGTGTAGTATGGTTAAAGCCCAAATCTGCTAGTGGATCTTAGGGGTGCAAGAAGGAAATGACGAAGTCTAGTTCCCACCTAAGACGTATAACACCTGGTGTAACCGGTGTTAAGAGGATGAGAAAGGGAGTAAGAAAACTTCCAAAAATGCCCTTAAGAATGTGCTCGATCCTTGAGATTGAGGGTGCCCTATGAGAGGGGTATTTTGGTAGTTTGGATAATAAAATCCAATAAAAGGGTATTTTGATAAATTGGAGATAATTCCTATGTGGAATTAGGTGAGCAAGTGAATAAAAATCCCAAATTGGTGTTTATGTGGAGATATATGGGATCAATAAATTCACAAAGGGTATTTGGGAATTTTGGAATTTAATTCCATAAAGGAATTTAATTATGGAAAATAGGGAAATTGGTGGATATTAAATTATTTGAGAAAATAATTATGTTTTCCCTAAATTGGTGAATAGATGTGAAAATGTCACATGGGTGGATGAGATGAGATCTTGAGAGCTAAGTATGGGTTTAAAAGGTGACACTTGGCAAAGTCTTATTCAAGTATAAATGGGTGATTTAATTAAATGCAAAAAGAAATTATTTTGGTCTTTCAAACATTTAATGAGAGGCATGATGGTGTTAGATTAAAAGAAAAATCCAAAAGAAAATAAATTAGTCATGCATTAATGGTGGAAATTGGTCCCATTAAATTAAATGGGAAAGAAATTAATTATGTCTCTCAAGTGTGATGGTTGGAAAATAGTCAAAATAAATTAATTGGAAATAAAAAGGAAATTTTCAAAAGATCCAATGGTTGTGCTTGAGTATTGGAAGAAGAATGGATCCAATGGCTAGAAGTGGGTCTTGGAGGATGGTATGGATTGCCAACTCATTAAGAGTGTGTTTTCTCTTAAAGGTGGAGATTAATTCTTCTAAAAATCAATGGTGGAGATTTAAACCTAGCCAAGCACTTGGATTGTGCTTCTTTGGAAGGAGGAGATTTGCTCTCATAAAGTGGCGAAAGATCCAATGGTGAGGATTTATTCTTAAAATGCTAGAAAGAAGTATATAAGGGGAAAGAGAGCCTTTGTCTCAATTTTTTTCCATTTGAAGAGCCTTGAAGAAGAAAGGAAAGGGAAGAAGAAAGAAAGAAAGAAAGAAGATGATGAAGGAATCAAGGCAAGTTATATTTTCTTCTCTTCATTTTTGGTATGCTTGTATGCAAAATTAAGAGGTTTATTAGAATGTCATCTTAGATAGGAGAAGATGATGATGGAAGCTCTCTTGAGATAAGGATTTAAAGTTTCAAAGAAAAGAATGAGGTAAGGGGTGGCCCCATGGGAGGGTGGCCTTGCAATGGGTTGTAAATATGTTTCATAAATGTATATGTTGCATTTGGCATGTTCTTTTATGTTCATGAGACTTATGGCCATAGGTTAGTTTGGGAACATGGTTGAAATGGTGGGTTGATGCCTCTCACCTTGGAGGGTTGTGAGGGCAAAGAAACCTAGGCACACTTGCATGTATTTAGCATCATATAATCTTCTTATGTTCATATTTATTTGGCATTGCACCCTTATTGAGCTTAATAGCTCATGAGATTTTTATCCTCACATATAGGTTGTGAAAGCATGGGAAGATTCAAGACAAAGGTGAAATGGCATGTGGAAGAGTGGAAATGATGATTCAAGTGTATTGTATGGCTTAGGGGAGCCTAACTTGTTATGTTTAATTTATGAGATGCAATTTCATTTGTTTGATAATGGCTTGTTAAAGCCCAAGAGCATGTGTGTATTTTATATTTTGGAATGTATGTTTCCATTTAGAAAGTGAGGTATTGGATTATGGCTTAGGGCATGTGGAAGCCTAAGTTTTGGTGAAGTCTTATTTTGGAATGTTATGGAAGCATCAAGAGTTTGGTTTAATCCTTAATTATGGAGTAATAGAGGCAAAATTTGAAGGAAAGTGAAGTATATTTATTGGGTTTATTTTTTGGAAAATTTGGGTTTTAAAGGCCCAAGAAAAAAAAAAGAAAAAGAAGTGAAGGAGTAGTAGGGGGCAGCAGCAGGGCTGCAGGGGCGGCCACACACAGGCAGCCGCACGCAGCATGCGCGACTAAAGCCCAACGGGCCGCCAGCCAATTTTTTTGAAAAATTAGAATTTTTGGGAATTTTGGGGTATTTCTTAATTGAATTTGGGCCCCAGATGAATTTTCAAAAATAAGGAATTTTTCGAGCATTTTGGAGAATAATGCCGAAATTTTGAAAAATTGAAAATGATGAGTTTTTCCTCCAAAATTGGTGATCTATCAATGGATTGATTTAAATGGTGATTTTTATGGAGCCTAGTAAAATTTTTGGTCAGAAAAGAATTTAAAATAATTGAGAAAATGGCGTTTGGGCGTCTAAATGAGATTTTCTTTTTAGCCAATGCGGTGTGGTTAAAGCCCAATTCACTAGTGAATCCTAGGGATAAGGGAAGGGAAGGACGAGCCTAGTTCCCACCTAGGGCGTTTCATCTTGAAACATGGTCTACCCTTCACCTAAGGCCGGGAAGGTGGACAATTTGGGTAATTGTTCACGAGTAACACCCGTAAGTGGGAGCGAGGCGTTACAGGACGTTTCGTGTTAAAACATGGTCTACCCTTCATGAATGTCCAGGCTTGTCAGCAATTCAGTTGATTGTTCATGAGTGACACCTGTAAGTAGGAACGGGGCATCACAATCTTCTTCAACATCGTGTTCCTTTCTTTTTCGCTCTTTGTCCTCATTCCCACCTATAGCTCTCATAACTTCCATATGGAGCATGTATTTATTTGCTCTAGCAAACAAATCTGCTAAGGATGTTGGTGGGTCCAAAGATAATGATTCTTGTAGGGGAGTTAGCCGTGTTCTGTGTAACATAGCAGACACTGCCATTGCAATTGGCAAGTTATGAACTTCGAGGGTAGCGTTTCGAAATCTATCCACATACTGACACAGAGTTTCTTTATTCCCTTATCGAATACTAAACAAGTATGTGGCGTCCTTTTTTTTCCGACTATTAATCATAAATGCCTTAACAAATTTTATTCTAAGCTGACCGAATGAAGAGATAGTGGCCTCAGGTAAACTGTTAAACCATGTTTGGGCATGCCCTGACAGAGTTAAGGAGAAGGCTCAGCACATTATGTCATCGTCCCATCCATGCAATATCATCAATGACTCATAGTTTTGAATGTGATCATAGGGATCATCCTTACCAGAATATGGGGTGATTTAGGGTATCTTGAATTTTCTGGGTAGTGACTTCTCCAATATCTCTATAGTAAAAGGACATTTTCTCTCTTCCATGACTGGGATCAATTTCTTTCGTTCAAGTACTTCTTCAACTACCCTTTTCATGTCATCTCTTATACTTTATGCGGCTTGGTTATCCAATCTTGTTGGCGTACTGGCCATAATTTCATTGTACTTCCGTCTATACGGGCTCCTAGCCCTATTCTCTATTCTTGGGTTCTCATTTCTTTTGGGTACAACGTGAGGATTCCTTCTTGGTGGTGGTGATTTTAGCCTACCTTCTCGATGAGGAGAAGACTAAGAATGAGAATCGAGAATGGCTTCCTAATAGGAATCAGCTCCCACATCAAGATGAGATTCAGGTGGCAACATAGGTTCTGGCATAAACTTTCTCAAGGTGTCAGGCAGTGTCCCTCCAGGCCTCATGCCTTGGAGTATCCCAACCATGTCTCGAAGTGTCTGCATACCCTCGGCATATTGTTGTCTTAATGCTTCATACTCATCCCACGAGACCATGGGCAGTGGTGATCGCGAAGTCCCAGCTTAATCGACAGGGTATGCTTGTGAGCCAATGTTAAGCAGAGGTGGGGTGGCTGGTACCCCACTTGCAAATTTGGGGATGTAGAGCGGGCACCTCCCTATGGCTGTGAGTTGGGAGGAGGCAGAGGTGCTTCCTGCGAATAAGAGTCTGGAATAAAGGAAGGCGCTCCCTGAGGGTGAGGGTCCCGAGAAGGCAGGTGTGCTCCCTGTTTTTGAGATTTCTATGGATGTGGGCATGTTTCTATGCCTTGAGAGAGAGTTTGTTGGTGTCCACGGGTGTTTTCCATTCTTAAGTTGACTTCTTGTCCTTCTTCCCACACACGTCGCCAATTGATGTTGCCAAAATACAACAATCTATTTTTTTTTTTGGGTGGATGTAAGAGCCTCGTTACTGTGAGTTGAGTCTTAGTGAACAAGTGAGTCTAGTGATCTTATGGATCTGGTAATCTAGTGGGTCTAATGATCTGGTGGGTCTAATGATCAGGTGGCCCAAGATAACTAAGTGGCCAAGGATAACCGAGTGGCCAAGGGCCAAGGATAATCGAATGGCTAAGGATGACCGAGTGGCCAAGGATAACCGAGTGGCCTTGATAATTGAGTGCCGCAAGATAACTGAGTGGCTTGCAAAACTAGAGCACTATTAGGGCGTGGGTGGGGGTCCCTCCGCAAACCCTCCGATGCCTAAGTCAGTTCTCGAGAGCAAAAATGTGAAATTATCTTGAGGGGCCCAAGAGTGTGTACCTTATGTCGGAGGCGTGGCCTCCTATTTATAGAGGAGGGATAGGGGAGATGTCTAGCAATCGTGGCGAGAGTTTCGCGGCCCATTCTGAAGATTTCGCGGCCCATCCATAGGAGGAAAAATGTACCCACTCGGTCATGACCGAGTGGGTCTTCTTGGCTTTTAGTGTCTTCTTTTGTCCTTTTAGCGTAGGTGTATCAACTTCAAACCTAATTTTAACCTTGATAAAACTTGAATATCTCAAAACTCAAATATAAAAGTTGTATGTAATTTTCTTAGATTTCCGTAGGACTTTGAATCACCTCAATTGGAGCTCGGCTAAGAGAGTTATGCCCGAAAAACCAAAGCAATGTCATACCCACTTGGTCATGATCAAGTGGGCCCTCTTTACTTGGTCCCAGCTAGTTTAGCCTTGTGACTCTTTTAAGTCTCATTTGTAATGCCCCACTTTTTCAAGTACGCAATAACTTGAAATATAAGAAGACATCACCTAGAAGCGTTACGAAAATCCTTACTAACGGGAGCATTGGATCAAGTCTGAAAGCTTAACCAAAGCTAGATAAAGAGGTTTCCACTAGATTTTCCTTTACAAGTACAAGAAGTGTATGAAACTCTCAATGCTCCATAAAGACATAACTTATCACTGTAGGGCATCCTTATACTTATTGTAAACTTAAGTACCCTATCTGTTATTACAATATATCACTGTTGTATAATTACACGGGTACAAAATAAATCAAAGTCCCAAACCTAGCAAAGCTCCACCTCTTTTCCCATGCTTTGAACTGGAACCTAAAACACCTAATATTTCTGATATACCTGGAACGTGAAACGTTCCAGGGGCATCAACCTAAGTTAGATATTACATCTAAGTGAGTGAGTTAGAAAAGGAAAGGCATGTGCGTGCAAATGCAATAATGCTATTAGGAAATCCACCCCTGTGGTAGCAATGTCAAGGTGTTGCAATCACCCCCACGGTCATCATAATCACTCCTTGGCTCACTGTAAGAGCACAAGATCTTCCATGATATCCTAACAACTAGTCACAACCACCAACACGAACATGATATATGACAAAGCAGAAGGAATATTCATAACCAAGGGAAAATATGACATGTAAGCCATAAAGGCATGATATGCAAGCCAACATCGACACACAATTGAAGTAACAAATGCTCAAAGTGTCACTAAACATGTAGGAATCACTCACTTTGATTGTTTTCCCTTCGATAGCACTGTTCACACCATGGTTTCGAACACTAGGGGTTGTTTCTGTAAAAATCACGCATTCCAGTGAACCAAACCTTAAATATTTTTATATGGGATTATAGATACTTAAAAATAGGAGAAGAATGGTGAAAATTTCAGGTCAAATGGAGGTTGGACACGCCCTCACGGGCCTTCAGAATGTGGTTGACGCGCCCACACGTGCAGCCCCTTGCCGACGTGTGAGCTGCACGTGCCGCCTTTAAGAATTGGCCAGCTCCACCTCTTTTTGGTTTTTCGACCATAACTTTCTCGTTTTAGGTTTGATTCAACCACTTTTTAAACCTACGTACTCCCCTTCCATCCCTCTACAAAATTGTAAAAGAAAATTTAACTTACTTCTAGGTTTCGATGGCGTTTGGCATGCTTTACGGTAGAGACACGAACTTTCTGACAAGCCTGTTTCCTCTCTGATTTTCTCCCCCGATTTTGGCAAAACCTTTCCTCTATTTTTGTAACGTTTCCCCTCTCCAAAATGTCTTCCTTTCCTCTCTTGAAGAATGTCTAAATGAAGGCTACAAAGGCTTTATATTTATAGACTTTCCCGATAAATCAAAATCCGCCACATGTCGCAAAGTGATAAGGTTTCATCATTGCCACCCATGTGCATCCAACCAAAACACGCCATTTGTCCCACTTGGAGGCTAAGCAAAGCAAAGATATTTTGATGAGATCTTTTAAGGTTTCAAAAAATGACGCTCTGGCCTGAACTTTCTAAGTAACTGCATGTAGACCCTTTGCAACTTGGTCCCTGGTCCATTTTTAATTGCACTTTTTGGTCCCTAAAAAATGGACTTATTACACCAATACCTTGAGGTTTTAGGTAAATTACACTTTTACCCAAACTTCAATATTTACGATTTTGCCATTGGTTCAAAAACTCAATTTTTCCTTCAAGGCTTCTATAATCCCTTGAAATGACCTATTTTCTCAAGTATTTGAACTTGAAAATCTCGAGTATTACCTCAAATTTGAGTCTGGAAATCTTGCGTATTACACTACTACTCTCCAAGTTTGCAGGGCATATCAATTACTATCACCTATCGAGCATTCACTTTGTATTCAAGCTTTCAATTTGTACTCTCTCTTACTTTTCATTTCGAGGATTTGCATTCTATAGTTTCATTCATTAACGGCCTCGCATTTATTATAGAGAGGGTTTGTACTAAGAGTTTTTAACTCTTAGATTTATTGTCGTTGTATTCGTTACAATTTACCTAGCATAAGCTAGAGGGCCCATTCAAGTGGGAGGTTTGTAAATTTTCTGATCACGGACTAGAGAACCTACTCAGTTTGAGTAGGGGGTTGATAGTGAATTTATTTCAAAATCCTTAGTGGGAAGCTAAGGTAATGGACTAGGCTCAGAAAGCTAAACCACTATAAATCATCGTCTCTTGTGTTTATGCCCTTTGTTTGTTTGTTCTTTTTAGCATCTTTATATACTCTACTTAATTTGTATATTTAATCTCTCATCGATAAAGATTTCATATTCATTATTCTCAAGACGAGATTGTCTTTACACGATTGATATCTCATCATGCCATTTTAAGGTTTTGAGGTTTAACGAAGCCATGGTCTTCACAGACGACATCTTTGTTTATCAAAAGAATTTTTAAGGAAAAAGAATTATGTTTATACCAAGTCACCCCTCTCTTAGTGTGTCCATAGCACTTCAATCCTATCAATTTAGCAGTGGTTTTAACCATCGAAAAGTGATTTAGTGGTGATTTTGAAAACCACCGCAGCTACAGCGGTAGCGAAGTATTTAGCGACGATTTTCAGCAACTGTTGGAATAACAGCACTAAGTGTTATTTTTTGCAGCGGTTTATAAACTACTGCCAAGTCTGACATTTAGTGACGGTTAGGAAATATTTAGCCACGGTTTCGAAACTGTCACTAAATTTTTAATAAGTGTTTTATTTTTAGCGGTGGTTTCATTAAATCGCCGCTAAATTTCAATTTAGTGGCGGTATCTGTTGATTTTAGCGGCAGTTTTTGAACTGCCACTAAATTTCATGCTTGATATGCAGCGAATTTAGCGATGGTTTTAATTTCATACGGTGACTTTTAGTGACGATTTCAAAATCCCCACTAAGAGCATAACAAAATCACCTCCCCAGTTCGTTTTCTTAGTCACCAAAACAAAAAACTTGTAATTTATAAGCTGTATACCCAACTCGCAAACACAATATCTCAACCTGTTTAATCATCAAACCACAAATATCCAATCCAACTCACAAATAACCTAAAATCTGTAATGTATATACCAAATTCACAAACGCAATATCTCAATCTATTTAATCAACAAACCATGAATATCCAATGCAAATATCCAAATATGTAACATATTTTAAATAGTTTAATATTCAAAATAAAGTTACATATCTAAGTAAAATTTAAACAATTTAATATTCAAAGTAGTTAAATATTTGATCATCACAATAACTTTGTTGGTTTGGATCTTGCTAGCTCTCATGAACGTCATGACTTACATTAGAAGAGAGTCTTCCTGCTGGTGACACTGGTCCACTGTGTGTATCTGGTGCCTAAAATAATTAAAATTGTATTAGATGTGTATACAAAAAGCGAAAACATACTTTGAAGAATATTTGTGGAGATAAACATAAACAATCACTTAAAATGAAAAATTAAAATTCATAATTTAAGAATTAACATATTAACATACCATTGTATTGAGCATAGCAACAAACTCAGATGGTATATTCCCCACAATATTTGTGAAAATATAAGCCATTGCACTCTTTAGACTTCGAACCTCTTGTTGACTAGTCTCTAATTTTTCCTCCAATTTTCGCACGTATTATATAACAGGTGTACTAGTATTATTGGACGACGAGGGATTCCACTGAATTGATTAGTGGTCTCAAAAACTTGGTTTGGACTCAAATCGAAGCCCAAACTTCGGACTCGGCCTGAGTGTTCTTTTCTTAGCACACGAGCAAGTGAATCATTTAAGGAGACTGATTGTGAAGACGTGCCTTGGCTCTCAATCTCAGAAATTTTCTCCTGTATGGATTAAAAAATAATATCAATCACTCCAAAATACTATTTAAATAAACGTTTATTTATGTAATTATGCTTTCAAACAAGAAAATTGATCTTTATGTTCTCTTACCACCAAAACTAGAAATGTTCAAGAAGACATTTATGATAAACTAATTTCTAAAACTATAGTTTAAGGAAGTGAACCCCATTTTCTAGCGGAAATAAAAAATAAGTTCAAACAGTCGGTTATCATATAACAGATGAAAGGAAACCAAAATCTGGAAAATCAATCAGACATTTAGATACACAATGATCAACAGAGTTCACTTTTTTCCCCTTTCCTTATTTTCTTAGTCTTTCTCAGCAACCAAACATAGCAAAAACCCAAAAAATGGACTTTCCAAAAGGGCGGCACTGTAGTAGAATCATCACCTAGTTAAAAGACTTTTTTTTGGGTCTTTAAGACAAGCTAATCAACAAAAGAAGTTAAACATTCTTCTGGGCCAATAATTGATGGCCAAACAGGCTCACACTAATCATTCATCAGTTCTCATATATGTATTTTTTTTGCTAGCAAGTTCAACTAATCATTCATCAGTTCTCACTATTTTTTTTCGCGATGTATAATAAACCCCTACTCACAGTGAAGCACCTCGCCTTACACGGGTGCGTCACTATAAGGCAATTCCCAAGATTTTTTTTTCAAGTTTGCCACACGCGGCGCCGTGAGAACAATCTTCACATGCAGATACAAATCCCAAGAACCCCAGTCTTACTCATTTAACTAACAAGATCAATAACCTTACACTAAACCAGGCATTATATAACTATAATACTTAGGAATGATTTAAGGCTAAATAATATTTAATGAAGGTATAACTGAAATTATCAAAAGAATAAGGCTATAGGACACACTAACGTAGTTTTAGATGACTGAATCAGTTAGAAGGAGTACCCTGAACCCCAGATAGTCAAGGAAAATGGTACAGTATCGACAAGTGATTCGAATTATGATTTTTAGTGATGAAAGAAGTGGGATCGGGAATAGTTTTTGGCACAGCTGTCGATCGGGTTGAGAAAATTGAATCGACATAGGAAATGTCCGGAAAGTCAACGGAGCATGTCAAGTACCTATAATTTATGTATTAAACAACCCTTAAGTGGTTTCGGGTTGAATCGAATGGATTTAAGGTCAAATCGACCAATCAGGCCTAAGTGTAATTTTCTAATTTTGCCCAAAGGAGGTCAAAACAGTAATTTTTTAGAAGTTTCAAGGACCAAATGAAGAGTAAAAGTCTTGTGGGCCTTAGTGATGGTGTTGGATGTTGGAAATGTACGCCCTAAAGACACGTTTTATTTAATTTATGGTAATGATGTTTTCTTTTAGTCAGTTTATGGCACATATATTATTTGCATTTAATTGTTGAAAAAGTGTCCATGCTATTAAGTAAGTGATTCATGTGATGGGTCGTTCTTCACAGTTAGGCATGAATCATGGGTACTTAATAAGCAAGAAAAATATTACTCTTGATCTTTTGATAGAACTGGGCATTCTATCATGATAAGATCATTGTGCAATAGATCCTAATGGAGGATGGCTTGCCTTAGTTATTAAACAGTCCGTTTACTCTAATTGTACAAGCGCATTTGGAATGCGTAGAGTGGACCTGTGATAGAAGCTAATGACAAAGTACTGATTATCATGGAGGTAGTCTATCACTGCTACTACGTGGACGAGTACTCTAATACTTG
Organism: Diospyros kaki; assembly: GCA_036245055.1. Classification (NCBI taxonomy): domain Eukaryota; kingdom Viridiplantae; phylum Streptophyta; class Magnoliopsida; order Ericales; family Ebenaceae; genus Diospyros; species Diospyros kaki. The sequence goes on along the minus strand of BSEG01000011.1, from coordinate 10,487,400 downwards.
AGTGTTAGTTGGTGGTCTAGTGAACCTAGAGCTATATTCTTAGATTCACTGTAGGTGAAGTCTATCAAAGATCAATAACCTTGTGAGTTGGGAGTGTGGTTTCTAATTAGCTAAGACAGATTAATATAAGATAGTTTCTGTGATTCACCCCCTTGTGATTGTCCAAGAATAATCAAATAATCCAGGGCCCTAGGAACGTGACTTAAGAGTGTGTGCTTCTGGGTAGCTCCCAGTGATAAGCAAGTACATTCGAGTAGTCACGGATTATTGGACTAGTGATCTAAGGATGGTAGAAGTCATTTAGAGAGGTGTTAGTACATTATTCCTTTCTAAATGATGGGTGTTACACAGAAGGGTATTTTCGTCATTACACTAGTAGGTCAAAGACATCGCACATGTAAAATTATTCGTGGGGTCAGTGTTACCATATGGTGATAGTTGGAACACTTAGAATGACAAAATATAGCTACTGGGTAGCAGGGATATTTTGGTCATTTTAGTAGCCATGAATAATTTGTCTTTTGGTCCCCAGGGTAGCTCGATGTAACTCATGTATTATTTAATACATTTTCGCTTGTTGGGTGAATTACATTGAGAGAGAATTATTTAATAGTTCATTGGTTTTAATTAATTAATTGGGCTAACCTAATTAAAAAATTAATTAAATGGACTTGGCCCACTAGGGTTTGGCCCACTAGGGTTTTAGCCCTAGGGTTCTCCCTATATATATTCTCTCTCTAGTTGTTTTTTTTTAACCTAATTTCGATTTTCTCTTCTTCACCAAGAGAGGCCACGAGTTTTGAGTCATACCTTAGAAGATCAAGAGATCTGATGCGAAGGAGCCGAAGGATTGCAGGACAGCCGTCGCCTCCACCACGTGAAGAAGCTGCCGCCCCTCCGCCTAGTGTCGCTCCATTCCGTCCGGTAATCCGTAGAAAAAGTAAGTCTTCTAGATTCTTATCACTACAAGGATAGTTGTTATGCTTAAATCGCTTCCGTTACATGCTTTGATCCTCGTGGATGGTCCTTTCAAGTGGTATCAGAGCCACGGTTTTGTTGGTTTGAATCTAGGAGCATGCCTAGGATTAAAATCGGAAAGGAAGGGTGGTTCCTTTTACTGTTTAAATGTTGTTTTGTTTGCGTTTATGAATCCCTCCAAGAATGGTTTTAGATGCCTTGTAAACTTCATGAGTGGAGGTATAGGACGTTGTAATCTGTTGTGTTTATTCAAATAGATTCAATGTAAACCTCGCGGTTGGGGTATAGGCGGATGTACAACCAATTTTGATGGTTGATTTGATCGGTTTTATTTTATGTAATGTTCGATCAAAGAGAACCAGATTGAAGAAGCGTGATGGAAGAATCGCCTGTTTAGTTTCCGAACAGAAAGTTTGCAGTTTCGGTCGGATCGGGCAGCGCTGTTTGCGTTTTAGAAAACCAGTGTTCATCACTTGCAAAGTTTGCAGTTTCGGCCTGTTTATTTTGGAACAGATTGCAATTCCAGATTGCAGCGTTTTTCCAGCCATCGATTCCACAGGCTGAACGTGATGGAAGAATCGGCCAGATCTAGCTTCGGCTATGGGCTTGAATCGACCATCACGAGAAATCAACATTGCAGATTTTCAGGATTGTCCATGGAGCAGTCGGCGGCTGAAGGAGCAACCTAGGGTTTCCTGGAACAGTTGGCGGCTGCAATTTTAGCAGGACCGCCGTGCCTACAGCGGGCTTCGCCCGCCCCAACCGCATAGTTAGCAACTAGGTGTTTTATTTAAAAACCATTCTTGGAGGTTAAATTATTTGCAATTAGATTATCTTTGTGATATATTGCATGAAAATAATTAGTAAAAGGATGGAACCACCTTAGGATTAAACAAGACCACATTTAATATTTATTTTATGTGATGTTTAATCAATTATATGGTCACTTAGGAATAATGAATAGAAAAGCATGTAACTAGTTTATTGTGCTTTTTCAACTGTGATCATATGTGGAGTTATTTCATGAAAACGTTTTATTAAACCAAATAATGAAATTAGTTTACAGGTTTACTTTCTCAAAGGATTTATCCCTTGGTATAGAAAGTAAATGTAGACTTAGATATTTCATAATTAGATTTAAATTTGGGTTAATTAATCAAAAGAAAAATTAACTTATGGTTTACTCTCTCAAAGTTTTTTTTTATCCTTGGATTAGAGAGTGTTTCAAGTTTAGATATTTTTCTAAGTATTAATGGAATCCAAAAGGAAAAACGTTTTTAATCAAAACCCTTATTTTAAAAGATTAAGTGGGAGAGGGGTTCCAACGACCCCATGGCTTCCTCCACACCTTTAATTAGAGATCGTGGATGCCCTCGTGTCATTTTGAGCATGACCCCCTATAGGATGGGTATTCCATAAGGATCTAGATCTAATGGTAAAGGTATAACTAAAACCTCGGATATGTGTTGTTATCAGCCGGCCTATCGTTGGAAGTAATAATGCAAGATTATCCGTAGGGAATGTGAGATAGTGGCCGCCCTATCGACGGAACTATTCTCTAGATCATTTCCTATTCAGGAAGTTTAGTTTGTGGTGGTTATACACTTAACTTAGATAATTATCAACCTCCCTATCGGAGCTCTGTTAGTTCTTCTAAGAGCCGAATGACATATTATTGATAATAGTTTAAGGGAAATCTATTTTCAAGATATAATATGAGCTTTTGTGCAAAATATTTGTTAATATGTGCATTGTCTAAACGTCTTATTTTTTATAAATTGTACAGGAATGTCTGGTGGAGGTTCTTTCAGTCCCCTTGCTATGATCCTCAAGGATTCTAAGCTGGATGGGGGTAATTATGTTGACTGGAAGAGGAAGTTGAACATAGTACTCACAGCCGAAGGGTACAAGTATGTTCTGACTGACCCCTGTCCTGTGATTGGGAGAAACTCCACTGACGAGGAGCGTCAGGCTGAGCCGGAATGGAAGAATGCTAACGAGATGGCACGATGCTACATGTTGGCTTCCATGTCCGATGTGCTTCAATCGAAGCATGAGCATACGCCCACTACTTATGATATTGATTTGTCGTTGCGCACCATGTTCGCTGATAAGAGCCGGCCCGCAAGGCAGGAAGCTCTTAAGGCGATTATGACTACCAGGATGGCTGAGGGAGCATCAGTTCGAGAGCATATGCTCAAGATGATTGCTTACTTCGAGGAAGCCGAGGTTTTGGGAGTGACGATAAATGCTGAGAGTCAGGTAGACATGGTCTTAGAGACTTTGCCAGATTCATACACACAGTTCAAATTGAACTATAACATGAATAAATTAGAGATGAATCTAGTGGAGCTCATGAAAGAGCTCCAGGCGGCAGAGAAGATCATGAAGCCTACCTCGAAGGCTCTAGCTATTCATCTGCATCTTCTCCTAGAGTTGGCCCTAAAGCCAAGAACTTCAAGAAGAAGAAGGGTCAGAACAAAGCAGGGGGCAAGCCCATAAAGCCCGGAGCTAGTCAGTCCGATGCCAAGCCCAAAGGCAAGTGCTTCAAATGTGGGCAGAAAGGACATTGGAAAAAGGATTGTCCTGCCCTCAAGGTGAAAGCACCAGGTATTGCTCTTTACTTAGAATCCATCAGTTTGGTAGGATCTTCATCCTCTTGGATAGTTGATTCAGGAGCCACTGACCATGTCTGTAACTCTTTGCAGGGGTTCAGAAAGACAAGGACTCTACTTGAAGGAGAGCATGGAATGCTGGTAGCTAGTGGAGCTCGAGTATGGGCTGAAGTAGTGGGAGTTTTGAATTTGTTTTTTGATTCTAATAGGATTTTGATTTTGAAAGATGTTTTATACGTTCCTGCTTTGAGATAGAATTTAATTTCAGTTTCTAAATTGATTTCTTATGGTTATTCTGTTTCGTTCCATTCTGGTGTCACTATCAGTAGAAATGGATAGGTTATTTGTTCAGGCAACGTATTTGGGAATCTTTATTATATTAATCCTATTAAAAGTCAAATAAACAACTTTGAAATTGAACCAGTTAATAAGAAGAGAACATTATCATCTAATGACTCTTATCTATGGCACTTAAGATTAGGGCACATTAATCCTAATCGGATTCAGAGGCTAATCCATGATGGGCCCTTGGGCTCATTGAGATTGGAAGAATGGCCTCAGTGTGAATCATGCCTAATGGGCAAAATGACCAAAAGGCCATTTACTCAGAAGGCAGGTAGAGCCAAAAACATATTAGAGTTAGTTCATAGTGATGTTTATGGTCCAATGACTACACCTGCTAGAGGAGGTTACGAGTACTTCATCACATTTACGGATGACCACACTCGTTTTGGTTATATTTATCTGATGAGGCGCAAGTCTGATTCTTTTGATAAATTCAAAGAGTTTAAGGCTGAAGTGGAGCGTCAAATAGGTAAATTGATCAAAATTTTGAGGTCAGACCGTGGTGGAGAGTACCTTCTTGGAGAGTTTAAGGACTACTTAGTACATCACGGTATAGTTTCTCAATTGACTGCGCCTGGGACCCCCCAGCAGAATGGAGTTAGTGAGAGAAGGAATAGGACTCTAATGGAGATGGTAAGAAGCATGATGAGCCATGCATCTCTTCCTATTTCCTTTTGGGGATATGCCTTAGAAACGGTGGCATACATTCTGAACTTGGTACCCTCCAAATCTGTACCTAGGACACCCTATGAGATGTGGACCAGACGAAAGCCTAGTCTAAACCATCTCAAGATATGGGGTTGTCCAGCTTATGTATTGACTAAGGGGAGTAAGTTGCAACCAAGGTCAGAATTATGCTACTTCATAGGATATCCAAAAGGCACTTGTGGTGGATATTTCTATTATCCTAAGGAGCAGAAAGTACTAATCAGTACTCGTGCTAGATACTTGGAGGATGATCAGAGTATGTCCACTAAGGGTTCAAGCAGAGCAAAACTAGATGAGAAGTTGTCTTCTGAACAAACTTCAGGTACATCTAGTGTCCCAATTGAGGAACCAAAAGAGACACAACCGAGTGTTTCTATACACACGGAGCCTCGTCGTAGTGGGAGGGAATCTAAAGTTCCTGATAGATGGACAGGAGAAGCTTTCGAGCTAGTCTCTGACAATCAGGAACAAGATCCCACTAGATACGAGGAGGCTATCCTTGATGTCGATGTAGACAAGTGACATCTTGTAATGGATGCCGAGATTGAGTCTATGCATCTCAATCAGGTTTGGGATCTTGTAGCTACACCTGAAGGGGTAAAACCCATAGGGTGTAAGTGGGTATACAAGAGGAAAAGGGGAGCGGATGGAAAGGTGCAAACCTTTAAAGCAAGGTTGGTTGCAAAAGGATTTACTCAGAAAGAAGAGATCGATTATGAGGAAACCTTTTCACCAGTAGCCATGCTTAAATCCATTCGCATACTCCTTGCCATAGCATGTCATTATGACTATGAGATATGGCAAATGGATGTTAAGACGGCCTTTCTTAATGGCTATCTTAGTGAAGACATCTATATGTCCCAACCAGAAGGCTATATTGTGAAAGGCCAAGATCACATGGTCTGCAAGCTTAAGAAGTCCATTTATGGACTTAAGCAGGCATCAAGGGCATGGAACAAACGTTTTGATGAGTCTATAAAATCTTATGGATTTATTCCAAACGTAGATGAACCATGCGTGTATAAGAAAACAAATGGTGAAAAGGTGTCTTTTCTGGTGTTATATGTTGATGACATTCTCATCATAGGAAATGATGTAGGGATGTTGTCATCAATAAAGATTTGGCTATCAAGTCAATTTAGCATGAAAGATATGGGAGAAGCTAGTTACATTCTCGGTATAAAGCTTCTTAGAGATAGGAAGCAGAAAATGTTAGGTTTATCCCAATCTTCTTATATTGACAAGATATTGGTCAGGTTCAGTATGGATCAGTGTAAAGGGGCATTAATTCCTTTTAGACACGGATTGGGCTTATCTTCCAGGGACTGTCCCAAGACAGAGGAAGAAAAGGCACGCATGAGTAGGATTCCTTATACTTCAGCTGTAGGAAGTCTCATGTATGCCATGCTGTGTACCAGGCCAGATATCTGCTTTGTTGTAGGCATGATAATGAGATTTCAGTCAAATCCAGGGGAAGCACATTGGCAAGCTGTAAAGCATATACTCAAGTACCTTAAGGCTACTAAGGATTATATGCTAGTTTACAGAGCTGATGACTTAGTTCCAGTAGGCTACACAGACTCAGATTTCCAGGCTGATAAGGATGAAAGAAAATCCACTAGTGGATATGTTTTCACCTTGTCTAGAGGAGCTATTTCATGGCGGAGTATCAAGCAATCTTGTATTGCTGATTCCACCATGGAAGCTGAGTATGTAGCTGCATCAGAGGTGTCCAAGGAAGCAGTATGGCTCCGAAAGTTCCTTATAGAAGTAGGAGTTGTACCGCATGTGGAAAAGCCTATTATACTTTATTGTGACAACACCAGAGTAGTGTCACAATGCAAAGAACTAAGGAACCACAAAAAGGGCAAGCATATTGAGAGGAAGTACCACCTCATTCAGGAATTCATCCAGAAGAATGACATAGTTGTGGACTAGATATCTACATCAAACAATCTAGCGGATCCCTTCACCAAGCCTTTGGCAGAGAAGGTCTTTCGAAGACACTTAGATGTCATAAGGGTGGGAACTTATGGATTTTCATAGTCTTTGAGTGCAAGTGGGAGATTGTTGGAAATGTATGCCCTAAAGACACGTTTTATTTAATTTATGGTAATGATGTTTTCTTTTAGTCAGTTTATGGCATATATATTATTTGCATTTAATTGTTGGAAAAGTGTCCATGCTATTAAGTAAGTGATTCATGTGATGGGTCGTTCTTCACAGTTAGGCATGAATCATGGGTACTTAATAAGCAAGAAAAATATTACTCTTGATCTTTTGATAGAACTGGGCATTCTATCATGATAAGATCATTGTGCAATAGATTCTAATGGAGGATGGCTTGCCTTAGTTATTAAACAGTCCGTTTACTCTAATTGTACAAGCGCATTTGGAATGCGTAGAGTGGACCTGTGATAGAAGCTAATGACAAAGTACTGATTATCATGGAGGTAGTCTATCACTGCTACTACATGGATGAGTACTCTAATACTTGAGTGTTAGTTGGTGGTCTAGTGAACCTAGAGCTATATTCTTAGATTCACTGTAGGTGAGGTCTATCAAAGATCAATAACCTTGTGAGTTGGGAGTGTGGTTTCTAATTAGCTAAGACAGATTAATACAAGATAGTTTCTGTGATTCACCCCCTTGTGATTGTCCAAGAATAATCAAATAATCCAGGGCCCTGGGAACGTGACTTAAGAGTGTGTGCTTCTGGGTAGCTCCCAGTGATAAGCAAGTACATTCGAGTAGTCACGGATTATTAGACTAGTGATCTAAGGATGGTAGAAGTCATTTAGAGAGGTGTTAGTACATTATTCCTTTCTAAATGATGGGTGTTACACAGAAGGGTATTTTTATGATTACACTAGTAGGTCAAAGACATCGCACATGCAAAATTATTCGTGGGGTCAGTGTTACCATATGGTGATAGTTGGAACACTTAGAATGACAAAATATAGCTACTAGGTAGCAGGGATATTTTGGTCATTTTAGTAGCCATGAATAATTTGTCTTTTGGTCCCCAGGGTAGCTCGATGTAACTCATGTATTATTTAATACATTTTGGCTTGTTGGGTGAATTACATTGAGAGAGAATTATTTAATAGTTCATTGGTTTTAATTAATTAATTGGGCTAACCCAATTAGAAAATTAATTAAATGGACTTGGCCCACTAGGGTTTTAGCCCTAGGGTTCTCCCTATATATATTCTCTCTCTAGTTGTTTTTTTTTTAACCTAATTTCGATTTTCTCTTCTTTACCAAGAGAGGCCACAAGTTTTGAGTCATACCTTGGAAGATCAAGAGATCTAATGCCAAAGAGCCGAAGGATTACAGGACAGTCGTCGTCTCCACCACGTGAAGAAGCTGCCGCCCCTCCTCCTCGTGTCACTCCATTCCGTCCGGTAATCCGTAGAAAAAGTAAGTCTTCTAGATTCTTATCACTACGAGGATAGTTGTTATGCTTAAATCGCTTCCGTTGCATGCTTTGATCCTCGTGGATGGTCCTTTCATTGGAAAGATCAGGGGTATCATGAAAGGGTCCAAAATGGGATTAGATGAAAACATGGGGTGAAAGTGAAATAAAACAAAAGTTAGGTGTGAACACAATCGGCCGCCGCAATCAACCGCACATGGAGGCTGAATCCGGTGATGGGACGGCTGAGAGAGGTGCAGGGGAGGCTGTATTCGGCGCTAGGAAGCTTGGTGGCCAAGGCTTGGCCTTTGATAGGCTATAAAACGGTCGGATCTTGCCTATAAATAGAAGCAAAAAAGGTAAAGGGTTTTGCAAGATGAAGCTTCAAATAGGACGGGTTAGAAGACGAATCGATGAGAGTGGATAAGGGGCTTTCGATCCTTGCATCAAGGAGAAGATTTTGGGAGTAGTTTGAAGGAGTTTGGTGTACGTTTGAGGCTGGTTCGAGCTCACCAGAAAATGCGAGGTGATCCGCCTCGTCGGATCTGTAACTGCCCGTTAGGGGCATTTTCTAGTGGCCTTTCGGTCAAAAATTGGTATAGATGTGATTGACATATCGGGGGCTTCAAGGGGGTATCATTATTTTAGCCATCGGAGGAGTCGTCGCCGGCCGGATCTGAGGAAGAAGATGATGGTGCGTGGCTGCACGCGCCAGCTTTCACGCGCATCCACGTGCAGGGCGCGTGAGGGCGCGTGTAATTGGGCATTTTGATAATTTTAATTCCAATATTTTTATTTAATTATTTTAGGAATTATTTTGTTGAAATATTTTGGAAAACGGTTGAAGAGATAATTATTGTTGAATTATCAAAGAGAAAAATATGAGAAAATAGAGGGAATTATGGAAAAATGGAGGAAATGGATTTTAATGTTTCCTTAATTAAAAATGGTGTTTTAGGAGTGTCATGGCTCGAGGTTGAGTACAAGTTCAAGTATTTGGGATTTGGCACGCAAATCGAGGCCATGCACGAGGATCGAGGCGATCCAAATATGTTCGAGGTGAGTGGTATGATTCTAGCTTTACCTTATCTTGAAAATATGTTGGAGGGTGTGTAGTGGGTTCAAGTGGGTAGTGTTACCCTCCCGAACCTAGGTTACACGCAATTTGACTAGTTCTAGTGAGCAGTTTTACCCTCCAGAACTTGGGTTGTTTGCGAAGGCATTTTATTATGTATATATGGCATCATTTGCATATTGATCATGTAGTATATTGCATCAACTATTTTTACTTACAAAAAAGTCAGTGCATGGCGTGTGATTTTCAAATCATTGGGGCATTGATATTCGTGTCGATGTTGTGTCCGTGTGGGACGGGATGGGGTCTACTTGAGAACGGGACAAGGTTAATCCGGTGAATGAGTACCACGGTGGGGCACTCGAGAGATTAAGTATGTTGCGGCAAGATCAACCCTAATAGTGTGTGGAATGATGTTTTCCATGGGAGGTTGAGTATGTCAACGAGATTTCTCAAGCTAGACGTGTCTTGCATGTTGTTGTCTTCGTATGCCATGCTCGTGTGTCTTTCATGCATTGTATAAACTGTTTCATGCCTTCACTTAGATGTTTTATCATCTAACCTGGGTTATGCCCCTGGAACATTCAACATTCCAGTCAGGGATAGCTGCGAGGTCGAGGACATGGCCTGTGAGCCAGTGGTGTTTATTTGATAGTCGTTGTATCATTTTGGTAGCGTTAGTACTTATTTTGTTATATGTATGAACAATCGCACAACGGTGTTGTAATCATTTAGTAACGATGTTGTATGTATATCGGTGTGGGAACACCTTGTATGTAACTCGTGGTAGGCCATGACATTTTGATGATTAAGTATTCCGCTGTGATATATAATGTCTCGTTTAGTTAAGATTGTGTTATTATTAGTTAAACGAGCAAGACTGGGGTTCTTGGGGTTTATATCTGCATGTGAAGATTGTTCTTGAAATCACTGCGGGTGTCGGCCATTATATGTGACGGGTGTTTCATCTGCATGTGAAGATTGTGCTCATGGCGCCGCGTGTGATGGACTCGAAAAAAAAAAAAAAGAATTCCCGGGAATCGCCTTATGGTGACACGCCCGTATAGGGCGGGGTGTTATAATTGGTATCAGAGCCCTAGGTTAAAACCCTAGGATGGTTAAGCTAGATTGTTGAACTTAGCATGATTAGAACTACTGAATGAAAACTTAGAACAGGGTTATGAATTCTAAGAAACATTCGGAACATAGTTGAAAGTGGTATGGAGACTCCAGAGAGGTGAAATTTGAGGTTTTAATTTAAATATACATTCAGTAACAAGAGGAGACGAACAAATTCTATTTACATTTTGGGCGCATCAGTAGGAGGTGAGAGAGCCAATAATAAGAATTGTTGAAGGGATATAGATATATGATCAGCAAAATGTTAGAAGAATGAGTACTTTGGTGATTCTGGTACAACTTGAAGTATAGTTTAAATCTCTTTTGGAAGAATTTTAGTAAATCGTTTTAGTATTTCCTGAATGGGACATGTTAGCTTGACGAGATAAGCGAAACGGCTGAGGTTATTAGGAGAAATTATCAAATAACTTGGGAGAGTAAGAATGGCTTGAAGCCAATGAAAACCTGTAGGTTGAGTTAGATACCCAAGTGGAGATTTAGGAGGAAACGGATTCAAATAGAGCCAGCTAGTGGAAATCCTGAATAGAGAAATCCTGAATGGAGACTTAGGGGAAAAGAAACTGGCGGATCATAAAGACAAAATCCCTGATTGGAGACTTGAGAATTTTTTATAGAAGTCTTTGAGGTTATTAATTAGAGAATACTAGACCTAGCTAAGTGATAGAACGTTGGATTGGGAGTTAGCATCCAACGTTGTGATTCGAATGTAAGGTTGGTTCAATAAAACATAACTGAGGATTCGTAAGATCTGGAAACTATAGATTGGAGATCATTACTCAAAATCTTTTTTTGCTAAATGATTGGGTTATTTGGTGGTTATTAAAAGTAAGCGAGTTGGGGATGTTTTGTCTGATATGATATAATCTAATGATAAATTAGGTTTGTGAACGGATGATATGAAGAATCGAGGGTAAGAATGACTTGATATAGATCCCAAGAAACGATCTGCAGTGAGCAACCCAAGATGATTCGATAAAAGGTTTTGAAAATAGAATTTGAGTATTTTAGGAATCCAAAATTGTTGATGGGGATATTGAGATAGAGAAACCGGAATTGATGACAGAGGAAATAAGGAAAGATTACCTTAAGAAAATGACTCCAAGGAACGAGACGTATGGTTCCATAGATTATTCAAAGGTAATGAGGGATAGGATCTAGCCTTGAGTCTTGTGGAAGTTTTAGTAAAGGAATAGTTGTATCGAGGACGTTAACCTAAGATCAGACGAGGAAATCAAATCAAGATTAATTGAGGATCGAATTCTTGTTCTAGAAGTTTTTCTCGATAGTAATTGGCTTGAATAAAATGCTCTAGGTAATAGTGAGAATTTTCCTTTTGAGTGAAACCTTACTTGATAATCTTGAGATTGTTGGGATCAACGATAGATTAGAGATTTGTGATTTAAGGCGAACCTTGGAGATTGGAAAAATTTTGGGATAAGAGAATTATGAGTTTAACTATGATGTTTCTAAGGAAAATGTACGCGTACTGTATATACTTGGAGATAAAATGGTATTTCAACCTGTGGAGATGATTATATTTTAAGCTTGAAAGGACCCTAGCCAATTTAAGAAGATTCAAACTTAAAAGAAAATACTTAGCATAATGATGATTGTCAAGGACTAAGGGGTAATCATAAAAGTCCTGACTTGGGTTTTAAGGCACCAAGCAATGATATAGGCTTGCTAAAGCTTGATTAAGCTCGTAAAGATAACTTGGGACATGATTAGATCTTAACAAGTTGAAGTTGATCTTGGTGGATTTAAAGAGATAAATAGGATTGATGATTCATAAAGCAAAGTGTCAAGTTGAAAGTCAATCGCGAAATAGGACGTCGGAACATATACAGAAGGGCAGAGCTCTTAAAACAAGATTTGTGATAGACATAGCCTATGATTATGACATAAGTCTATAGGAAAAGTATGGTTATGCAACCTAGTATAATTTTCTGATACGATAGTAGTGCTGGTTGGATTTCAAATAATTAATGTCTATTACGCCTGTGATGGTAGCAGCAAGGAAATGAGATTCCATGATAAGTTGGAAACTAAAGGGGATTTGATTATAGAAGAAAAATCGAGGCATGGGGAATGGTTAGGACAAGGGTGCCCCACTCAAATTGAGTGATATCTTCTTTAGAAAAGAAAAATTAGGAATCCAAGAGATCACGGATTTGGGCTAGTATTATTAAGAACCACTATAGCTCTCGGAGGTGGAACAAGGAGTTCTAGCGAAGAGATAACACCATCCGTGTTTGGTCTGTAACAATGGATTTGAGCCTAGGGACCAAGGCAGAGGACTGGTGGTTGGCTCGCGGTTTGGGGTGTGACACATACGAGTCGAAGCAACACAGTGAATTGTGGAGATGGTCAGGTACCAAAGTTCAAACAACACTGAGGATGTTATGTATGGTTTAGAGTCCAAGTTCCAAGGGACCAAAGCATCATGGCAGGATCCTCTAATCATTATGGAAAGAGGAAGAAGCTTGGAAGGTGACCTAAGCGGGATAATTGCTATGTGGATTATGATAGTCGATAGTCAAAAGAGAATCGAAAATGGGAAATGTAATCTCGAGCGACGAAATAATGTTTGGCGAGCTGTTAACAGAGATTTGTGAAGGATTCTTTTAGGATAATTACATTCATGACAAAAATTCATGAAGTTAAGGTTACTAAGAAGTAATGAATATGTTGGCAATGTATGCCCTAAAGACACGTTTTATTTAATTTATGGTAATGATGTTTCTTTTAGTCAGTTTATGGCACATATATTATTTGCATTTAATTGTTGGAAAAGTGTCCATGCTATTAAGTAAGTGATTCATGTGATGGGTCGTTCTTCACAGTTAGGCATGAATCATGGGTACTTAATAAGCAAGAAAAATATTACTCTTGATCTTTTGATAGAACTGGGCATTCTATCATGATAAGATCATTGTGCAATAGATTCTAATGGAGGATGGCTTGCCTTAGCCAGTAAACAGTCCGTTTACTCTAATTGTACAAGCGCATTTTGAATGCGTAGAGTGGACCTGTGATAGAAGCTAATGACAAAGTACTAATTATCATGGAGCTAGTCTATCACTGCTACTACGTGGACGAGTACTCTAATACTTGAGTATTAGTTGGTGGTCTAGTGAACCTAGAGCTATATTCTTAGATTCACTGCAGGTGAGGTCTATGAAAGATCAAAACCTTGTGAGTTGGGAGTGTGGTTTCTAATTAGCTAAGACAGATTAATACAAGATAGTTTCTGTGATTCGCCCCCTTGTGATTGTCCAAGAATAATCAAATAATCCAGGGCCCTAGGAACGTGACTTAAGAGTGTGTGCTTCTGGGTAGCTCCCAGTGATAAGCAAGTACATTCGAGTAGTCACGGATTATTGGACTAGTGATCTAAGGATGGTAGAAATCATTTAGAGAGGTGTTAGTACATTATTCCTTTCTAAATGATGGGTGTTACGCAGAGGGGTATTTTCATCATTACACTAGTAGGTCAAAGACATTGCACATGCAAAATTATTCGTGGGGTCAGTGTTACCATATGGTGATAGTTGGAACACTTAGAATGACAAAATATAGCTACTGGGTAGCAGGGGTATTTTAGTTATTTTAGTAGCCATGAATAATTTGTCTTTTGGTCCCCAGGGTAGCTCGATATAACTCATGTATTATTTAATACATTTGGCTTGTTGGGTGAATTACATTGAGAGAATTATTTTATTCAGAATGGTCCATAATTAATTGGGCTAGAATAAAATAATAGTTCATTGGTTTTTAATTAATTAATTGGGCTAACCCAATTAGAAAATTAATTAAATGGACTTGGCCCACTAGGGTTTGGCCCACTAGGGTTTTAACCCTAGGGTTCTCCCTATATATATTCTCTCCTTGGTTGTTTTTCACCTAGGGTTTTTACTCTTCTTCACCAAAAGAGAGGCCACGAGTTTGAGTCATACCTTGGAAGATCAAAAGAGAACGTTTAGGTTCTGATGCGAAGGAGCCGACGGATTGCAGGACAGCCGTCATCTCTACCACGTGAAGAAGCTCCTGCGCCTCCTCCTCCTGTCGCTTCATTCCGTCCAGTGATCCGCAAGAAAAGTAAGTTTCCTAGATTCTAATCAATACGAGGAAAGTTTTTTATTTTTAAAAACGCTTCTGTTGCATGCTATGTATCCTCGTGATGGTCCTTCAAGTGGTATCAGAGACACGGTTTTGTTGGTTTGAATCTAGGAGCATGCCTAGGATTAAAATCGAAAAACAGGGTGGTTCCTTTTACTGTTTAAATGTTGTTTTGTTTGCGTTTATGGATCCCTCCAAGAATGGTTTTAGATGCCTTGTAAACCTCATGAGTGGAGGTATAGGACGTTGTAATCTGTTGTGTTTATTCAAATAGATTCGATGTAAACCTCGCGGTTGGGGTATAGGCGAATGTACAACTAGTTTTTGATGGTTGATATCATCAGTTTTATTTTTCTGTAATAATGATTGATCAAAGAAAAGCCGGATTAGATGCAGACGGAAATAGGCAGATCGTAGTTTCAGAAAACCAAATTGCAGAATCGTGATGGAAGAATCGGCCTGTTTATTTTGGAACAGATTGCAGTTTCAGAAAACCAGCGTTTTTCCAGCCATCGCTTGCACAGGCTGAACGTGATGGAAGAATCGGCCAGATCTAGCTTCGGCTAAGGGCTTGAATCGACCATCACGAGAAATCAGCCATTGCAGTTTTTCTGGATGGTCCATGGAACAGTCAGCGGCTGCAACTGTGATCATATGTGCAGTTAATTCATGAAAACGTTTTATTAAACCAAATGATGAAATTAGTTTACAGGTTTACTTTCTCAAAGGATTTATCCCTTGGTATAGAAAGTAAATGTAGACTTAGATATTTCATAATTAGGTTTAAATTTGGGTTAATTAATCAAAAGAAAAATTAACTTGTGGTTTACTCTCTCAAAGTTTTTTTAATTTATCCTTGGATTAGAGAGTGTTTTAAGTTTAGATATTTTGCTAAGTATTAATGGAATCCAAAAGGAAAAACGTTTTTTAATCAAAACCCTTATTTTAAAAGATTAAGTGGGAGAAGGGTTCCAACGACCCCATGGCTTCCTCCACACCTTTAATTAGAGATCGTGGATGCCCTCGTGTCATTCTGAGCATGACCCCCTATAGGATGGGTATTCCATAAGGATCTAGATCTAATGGTAAAGGTATAACTAAAACCTAGGATATGTGTTTTTATCGGCCGGCCTATCGTTGGAAGTAATAATGCAAGATTATCCGTAGGGAATGTGAGATAGTGGCCGCCCTATCGACGGAATTATTCTCTAGATCATTTCCTATTCAAGAAGTTTAGTTTGTGGTGGTTATACACTTAACTTAGAGAATTATCAACCTCCCTATCGGAGCACTGTTAGTTCTTCTAAGAGCCAAATGACATATTATTGATAATAGTTTGAGGGAAATCTATTTTCAAGATATAATATGAGCTTATGTGCAAAATACTTGTTTATATGTGCATTGTCTAAACGTCTTATTTTTCCATAAATTGTACAGGAATGTCTGGTGGAGGTTCTTTCAGTCCCCTTGCTATGATCCTCAAGGATTCTAAGCTGGATGGGGGTAATTAAGTTGACTGGAAGAGGAAGTTGAACATAGTACTCACAGCTGAAGGGTACAAGTATGTTCTGACTGACCCATGTCCTGTGATTGGGAGAAACTCCACTGACGAGGAGCGCCAGGCAGAGGCGGAATGCAAGAATGCTGACGAGATGGCACGATGCTACATGTTGGCTTCCATGTCTGATGTGCTTCAATCGAAGCATGAGCATACGCCCACTGCTTATGATATTGATTTGTTGTTGCGCACCATGTTCGCTGATAAGAGCCAGCCCGCAAGGCAAGAAGCTCTTAAGGCGATTATGACTACCAGGATTGCTGAGGGGGCATCAGTTCGAGAGCACATGCTCAAGATGATTGCTTACTTCGAGGAAGCCGAGGTTTTGGGAGCGATGATAGATGCTAAGAGTCAGGTAGACATGGTCTTAGAGACTTTGCCAGATTCATACTCGAAGTTCAAATTGAACTATAACATGAATAAGTTAGAGATGAATCTAGTGGAGCTCATGAAAGAGCTCCAGGCGGCAGAGAAGATCATGAAGCCTACCTCGAAGGCTCTAGCTATTCATTCTGCATCTTCTCCTAGAGTTGGCCCTAAAGCCAAGAACTTCAAGAAGAAGAAGGGTCAGAACAAAGCAGGGGGCAAGCCCATAAAGCCCGGAGCTAGTCAGGCCGATGCCAAGCCCAAAGGCAAGTGCTTCAAATGTGGGCAGAAAGGACACTGGAAAAAGGATTGTCCTGCCCTCAAGGTGAAAGCACCAGGTATTGCTCTTTACTTAGAATCCATCGGTTTGGTAGGATCTTCATCCTCTTGGATAGTTGATTCAGGAGCCACTGATCATGTCTGTAACTCTTTGCAGGGGTTCAGAAAGACAAGGACTCTACTTGAAGGAGAGCATGGAATGCTGGTAGCTGGTAGAGCTCGAGTATGGGCTGAAGCAGTGGGAGTTTTGCATTTGTTTTTAGATTCTAATAGGATTTTAATTCTGAAAGATGTTTTATACGTTCCTGCTTTGAGACAGAATTTAATTTCAGTTTCTAAATTGATTTCTTATGGTTATTCTGTTTCGTTCCATTCTGGTGTCACCATCAGTAGAAATGGACAAGTTATTTGTTCAGGAAACGTATTTGGGAATCTTTATTATATTAATCCTATTAAAAGTCAAATAAACAACTTTGAAATTGAACCAGTTAATAAGAAGAGAACATTATCATCTAATGACTCTTATCTATGGCACTTAAGATTAGGGCACATTAATCCTAATCGGATTCAGAGGCTAATCCATGATGGGCCCTTGGGCTCATTGAGATTGGAAGAATGGCCTCAGTGTGAATCATGCCTAATGGGCAAAATGACCAAAAGGCCATTTACTCAGAAGGCAGGTAGAGCCAAAAACATATTAGAGTTAGTTCATAGTGATGTTTGTGGTCCAATGACTACAGCTGCTAGAGGAGGTTATGAGTACTTCATCACATTTACGGATGACCACACTCGTTTTGGTTATATTTATCTGATGAGGCACAAGTCTGATTCTTTTGATAAATTCAAAGAGTTTAAGGCTGAAGTGGAGCGTCAAACAGGTAAATTGATCAAAATTTTGAGGTCAGACCGTGGTGGAGAGTACCTTCTTGGAGAGTTTAAGGACTACTTAGTACATCACGGTATAGTTTCTCAATTGACTGCGCCTGGGACCCCCCAGCAGAATGGAGTCAGTGAGAGAAGGAATAGGACTCTAATGGAGATGGTAAGAAGCATGATGAGCCATGCATCTCTTCCTATTTCCTTTTGGGGATATGCCTTAGAAACGGCGGCATACATTCTGAACTTGGTACCCTCCAAGTCTATACCTAGGACACCCTATGAGATGTGGACCGGACGAAAGCCTAGTCTCAATCATCTCAAGATATGGGGTTGTCCAGCTTATGTATTGACTAAGGGGAGTAAGTTGCAACCAAGGTCAGAATTATGCTACTTTATAGGATATCCAAAAGGCACTCGTGGTGGATATTTCTATTATCCTAAGGAGCAGAAAGTACTAATCAGTACTCATGCTAGATACTTGGAGGATGATCAGAGTATGTCCACTAAGGGTTCAAGCAGAGTAGAACTAGATGAGAAGTTGTCTTCTGAACAAACTTTAGGTACATCTAGTGTCCCAATTGAGGAACCAAAAGAGACACAACCGAGTGTTTCTATACACACGGAGCCTCGTCGTAGTGGGAGGGAAACTAAAGTTCCTGATAGATGGACAGGAGAAGCCTTCGAGCTAGTCTCTGACAATCAGCAACAAGATCCTACTAGATACGAGGAGGCTATCCTTGATGTCGATGTAGACAAGTGGCGTCTTGCAATGGATGCCGAGATTGAGTCTATGCATCTCAATCAGGTTTGGGATCTTATAGCTACACCTGAAGGGGTAAAACCCATAGGGTGTAAGTGGGTATACAAGAGGAAAAGGGGAGCAGATGGAAAGGTGCAAACCTTTAAAGCAAGGTTGGTTGCAAAAGGATTTACTCAGAAAGAAAGGATCGATTATGAGGAAACCTTTTCACCAGTAGCCATGCTTAAATCCATTCGCATACTCCTTGCCATAGCATGTCATTATGACTATGAGATATGGCAAATGGATGTTAAGACGGCCTTTCTTAATGGCTATCTTAGTGAAGACATCTATATGTCCCAACCAGAAGGCTATGTTGTGAAAGGCCAAGATCACATGGTCTGCAAGCTTAAGAAGTCCATTTATGGACTTAAGCAGGAATCAAGGGCATGGAACAAACGTTTTGATGAGTCTATAAAATCTTATGGATTTATTCCAAACGTAGATGAACCATGCGTGTATAAGAAAACAAATGGTGAAAAGGTGTCTTTTCTGGTGTTATATGTTGATGACATTCTCATCATAGGAAATGATGTAGGGATGTTGTCATCAATAAAGATTTGGCTATCAAGTCAATTTAGCATGAAAGATATGGGAGAAGCTAGTTACATTCTCGGTATAAAGCTTCTTAGAGATAGGAAGCAGAGAATGTTAGGTTTATCCCAATCTTCTTATATTGACAAGATATTGGTCAGGTTCAGTATGGATCAGTGTAAAGGGGCATTAATTCCTTTTAGACACGGATTGGGCTTATCTTCCAGGGACTGTCCCAAGACAGAGGAAGAAAAGGCGTGCATGAGTAGGATTCCTTATGCTTCAGTTGTAGGAAGTCTCATGTATGCCATGCTGTGTACCAGGCTAGATATCTGCTTTGTTGTAGGCATGATAAGCAGATTTCAGTCAAATCCAAGGGAAGCACATTGGCAAGCTGTAAAGCATATACTCAAGTACCTTAAGGCTACTAAGGATTATATGCTAGTTTACAGAGCTGATGACTTAGTTCCAGTAGGCTACACAGACTCAGATTTCCAGGCTGATAAGGATGAAAGAAAATCCACTAGTGGATATGTTTTCACCTTGTCTGGAGGAGCTATTTCATTGCGGAGTATCAAGCAATCTTGTATTGCTGATTCCACCATGGAAACTGAGTATGTAGCAGCATCAGAGGCGTCCAAGGAAGCAGTATGGCTTCGAAAGTTCCTTATAGAACCAGGAGTTATACCGCATGTTGAAAAGCCTATTATACTTTATTGTGACAACACCGGAGCAGTGTCACAATGCAAAGAACCAAGGAACCACAGAAAGGGCAAGCATATTGAGAGGAAGTACCACCTCATTCGGGAGTTCATCTAGAAGAATGAGATAGTGGTGGACCAGATATCTACATCAAACAATCTAGCGGATCCTTTCACCAAGCCCTTGGCAGAGAAGGTCTTTCGAAGACACTTAGATGTCATAGGGGTGGGAATTTATGGATTTTCATAGTCTTTGAGTGCAAGTGGGAGATTGTTGGAAATGTATGCCCTAAAGACACGTTTTATTTAATTTATGGTAATGATGTTTCTTTTAGTTAGTTTATGGCACATATATTATTTGCATTTAATTGTTGGAAAAGTGTCCATGCTATTAAGTAAGTGATTCATGTGATGGGTCGTTCTTCACAGTTAGGCATGAATCATGGGTACTTAATAAGCAAGAAAAATATTACTCTTGATCTTTTGATAGAACTGGGCATTCTATCATGATAAGATCATTGTGCAATAGATTCTAATGGAGGATGGCTTGCCTTAGCCAGTAAACAGTCCGTTTACTCTAATTGTACAAGCGCATTTGGAATGCGTAGAGTGGACCTGTGATAGAAGCTAATGACAGAGTACTAATTATCATGGAGCTAGTCTATCACTGCTACTACGTGGACGAGTACTCTAATACTTGAGTATTAGTTAGTAGTCTAGTGAACCTAGAGCTATATTCTTAGATTCACTGTAGGTGAGGTCTATCAAAGATCAATAACCTTGTGAGTTGGGAGTGTGGTTTCTAATTAGATAAGACAGACTAATACAAGATAGTTTCTGTGATTCACCCCCTTGTGATTGTCCAAGAATAATCAAATAATCCAGGGCCCTGGGAACGTGACTTAAGAGTGTGTGCTTCTGGGTAGCTCCCAATGATAAGCAAGTACATTCGAGTAGTCACGGATTATTGGACTAGTGATCTAAGGATGGTAGAAATCATTTAGAGAGGTGTTAGTACATTATTCCTTTCTAAATGATGGGTGTTACGCAGAAGGGTATTTTCGTCATTACACTAGTAGGTCAAAGACATTGCACATGAAGAATTATTTGTGAGGCCAGTGTTACCATATGGTGATAGTTGGAACACTTAGAATGACAAAATATAGCTACTGGGTAGCAGGGGTATTTTGGTCATTTTAGTAGCCATGAATAATTTGTCTTTTGGTCCCCGGGGTAGCTCGATATAACTCATGTATTATTTAATACATTTGGCTTGTTGGGTGAATTACATTGAGAGAATTATTTTATTCAGAATGGTCCATAATTAATTGGGCTAGAATAAAATAATAGTTCATTGGTTTTTAATTAATTAATTGGGCTAACCCAATTAGAAAATTAATTAAATGGACTTGGCCCACTAGGGTTTTAACCCTAGGGTTCTCCCTATATATATTCTCTCCTTGGTTGCTTTTCACCTAGGGTTGTTACTCTTCTTCACCAAAAGAGAGTCCACGAATTTGAGTCATACCTTGGAAGATCAAAAGAGAACGTTCAAGTTCTGATGCGAAGGAGCTGACGGATTGCAGGACAGCCGTCATCTCCACCACGTGAAGAAGCTCCCGTTCCTCCTCCTCCTGTCGCTTCATTCCGTCCAGTGATCCGCAAGAAAAGTAAGTTTCCTAGATTCTAATCAGTACGAGGAAAGTTTTTTATTTTTAAAACGCTTCCGTTGCATGCTATATATCCTCGTGATGGTCCTTCAGAATACACTCGGGAAATTCAGGAGTTGTGGTGAAATAGTAACATTGCTCCTAGGTCGAGGTAGCTCCTAACTAGGAATGGAGTAATCCTTGGTATAAACATGTGCCATGGAGTTGCTTAGGAAAAATGTGTTTCCAGATTAAGCAAGAGGTGGGACGATCGTTTTCTAGATATAACTTTAGGAGGAATTTAATTATTGATATCGACCTGGCTCTTGGTTTAATGTATTTAATATTACACACCTTATGAATTGTTAGCAATTGGCTCCAATTTAGTTGTTTCGAACCTTGCCTTTGGTGATATAAAAAGGTTGGAGCAATGGTAAGTATACCTAGGTACCCTTGAGAACATAAGTTGACGAATTGAAAGAGACAAAATCAACATAGGGATATGGTAAGTTATATGTTGATAGGTAATTGAAAGTGTTTTTCATCTCGAGAGACATGTTGTGATTTGAGAAAACATATGAATGAGTTGCTATAAAGAAAGAAAAGAGTTTCTAGTTCCACTACAGAAATTTTATTTGGGTTGTAAGACAGTAGGCTAAGCTATTAAAGTTATGCTAGGTATTGTTGAAGACCCAGTGAGAATCAAAAGCTGACCAGTAAGGTTTTCATTTAAGAAATTGTGTGAAAACTAGGTCACCTAAGACGGACGAGATTAAATCTATTCCTAGAATCAGGGATAATAGGGGTCTTGTTTGAGTCTATAAAGAGATCGTTTCTCACGTGAGAAGTAAATGGAAAGCATCAATTAGGTGGGATAGAGCATTTAGCAATTCTAGGGCGAGGTACCATGAATAACAAATGAATCTAAGTGTTTGAATTGATAGTATGATTATGAAATATTGAGGTAAAAGGAAATAAGGAATTAAAATGAAACGAGGAGTAATGTGTTGAGACAATTTAGGTCATGATTGATGGTCAGTGTTTGAAAGAGAAACAGTAAGCATGTCACGATGTTAGGTTGTTGTAAGAGAAATTGTGTTTTTGAGAGACCTAAATGGATAATTTGTGTGACCAGCTACAAGAGGCTAAGAAATTACCTCTAAATCTAATATGCAATCGAGGTATTGATAATTGGAAGAAAGATACACCAAGTTAGCTCAATGTTATCAATTTTTGTGCCATCATGGCAGCCGAGTTAGCTCAGTCTTGGTGTGATCATGACATTGGGTTGGGAGATTTAGGAGCCAGATAAAATATATTTTGAGGACACAATTGGGAATGATGTTAGGTTTTATAAGTTGTTTTGGGATATGTGTAGCTGTTTGTGAAAAGCTACAACGGGATATTTTGAAAGATAAGAAAACGAGTCGGGTAAACGCAAACCCTTTGGAGATGTAAGTTATGAATGATTGCTAACGACTAGGAATGGTATTTAGGACATTTTAATTGGGAGTCATTAGCAATAGTGGTGATACAATTATCACGGACCAAATTTCGAGGACGAAATTTATTAAGGGGAGAGAATGTAATACCTAGGAATGATTTAAGGCTAAATAATATTTAATGAAGGGTATAACTAGAATTATCAAAAGAATAAGACTATAGGACACACTAACGTAGTTTTAGATGACCGAATCAATCGGAGGGAGTACCCAAACCCTAGATAGTCAAGGAAAATGGTACAGCATCGACGAGTGATTCGAATTATGATTTTTAGTGATGAAAGAAGTGGGATCGAGAACAGTTTTTGGTATAGCTGTCGATCGGGCCGAGAAAATCGAATCGATGTAGGAAACGTTCGAAAAGTCAATGGAGCGTGTCAAGGACCTATAATTTATGTATAGAACAACCCTTAAGTGGTTTCAGGTTGAATTGAATGGATTTAAGGTCAAATCAACTAGTCGAGCCTAAATGTAATTTTCTAATTTTGCCTGAGGGAGGTCAAAACAGTAATTTTTTGAAAGTTTCAAGGACCAAATGAAGAGTACAAGTCTTGTGGGCCTTAGTGATGGTGTTGGAAAGATCAGGGGTATCATGAAAGGGTCCAAAATGAGATTAGATGAAAACATGGGGTGAAAGTGAAATAAAACAAAAGTTAGGTGTGAACTCAATCAGCCATCGCAATCAACCGCACGTGGAGGCCGAATCCAGCAATAAGACAGTCGAGGGAGGTGCGGGGAAGGCTGTATCCGATGCTAGGAAGCTTGGTGTCCAAGGCTTGGCCTTTGATAGGCTACAAAATGGTCGGATCTCGCTTATAAATAGAAGCAAAAATGGCCAAGGGTTTTGCAAGATGGAGCTTCAAATCAGACGGGTTAGAAGATGAATCGATGAGAGTGGATAAAGCACTTTCGATCCTTGCGTCAAGGAGAAGATTTTGGGAGTAGTTTGAAGGAGTTTGGTGTATGTTTGAGGCTGGTTCGAGCTCACTAGAAAATGCGAGGCGATTCGCCTCGCCGGACCTGTAACTGCTTGTTAGGGCATCTTCTGGTGGCCTTTTGGTCGAAAATTGGTATAGACGTGATCGACATATCGAGGGCTTCAAGGGCGTATCAAATATAAGCTAACATCACCCTGGGTGTTATGGAAACCCTTACCAACGGAAGCATTGGATCGAACCTACAAGCTTAATCACAGCTAAATAAAGCAGCTTTCAACTAGATTCCTTTATATGTACAAGAAATGCATATGACCTTTAATACTCCAAAAAACACAACACATCATAGTAGGTACAGACGTAGGACCCACTTTACAACCTTGAATATCCTAGTTGCTATTTACAATACAACACTTGGTTACAAAGGTACATAATGAAATAAACCAAAGGCTAGCTATAAACCCAAAACTAGCTAAGAACCACCTCTTTGCCCTTACTCGAACTAGAACCTGGATCACCTGGGACGTTGAATATCCCAGGGGTATGAAACACCCAAGTTAGATTTTTACATCTAAGTGAGATGGTTCAAAGGTAATTATGCATGTAGATGTAAAATGCAACATGAGTATGAAGTCTCCTCAAACACCTTAGCCACCAAGGCACGTGATTGGAGTTAGATGTCCTTAGCCCCTCCGAGGGCACCAGAATCCTTAGCCCCACCGAGGGCACTGGATTCCTTCCCCAAATCACCACACCTGCCTCATCAGCCATCCACAACACCAAAGATGCATGCAAGAAAGAAGAAATATGCTTTAACAAAGAGAAGCATGAAGTGAAAGCCACAATCATCACACTCATCACACAAATGAATGAACATATGATCAATATGAAGTTTATTGGATGCAAGAACCACTCACCTTGCCGGTTTACCTTTCAGAGTACTGTTTACAGGGTATCAGCCTTGGTTTTGCTGCAGAAATCATGCATTTTAGTGAACCAAATCTTAAATATTTTTACATGGAGTTGTAGATAATTAAAATAAGAGAATTTTAGTGAAAATTTCAGGCCAAACAGATCCCGGATGTGCCCTCACGCGCCCCCGGAAGGTTGGCCACGCGCCACCTCCTTCCCTATTACAGATTTTGCAACTGGAAATTAAAAATGCCATAACTTGCTCATTTTTTATCCGATTCATTCTCCATTTGAACCTACGAACTCCTCTTTTCATTATCTACGACTCTATAAAATGAAAATTAGTTTACCTTTTCATTTTCTTTTCTATTTTGGTGGTTTTTCAATTAGGTCTCCCAAATCCTTTCTTCTTTGCTTTTTCTTTGATTTTTCTTGCACTTGCTTGTTTCCTTTCTTCTTAGCTTCTCGTGGCCTTTCCTCCTCCCCTTTATATAAATTTTAAATTTCCAAATCCTCAAGATTTCACTTGGCCTCCAAGTTACTTATTTTCCACCCAAGAAATCATCACAACTTTGAAATTTTTGCAATCTTCTCAAGCAAGCCTCCACTTCTTCGAATCCTAGGCTTCCAAATACACCTTCATGTGGCCTTCAAGATAAGCTCCATCATCTTATTCCTTTGCAAGCCAATCCTAGCCAATCCTAATCTTCCAAGTTTAGACTTTTAGGATAAAAATCAATCATTACAATCTTTGATTTTGATTTCATCTTCTCCTCCAAGCTTTTACTTCCTTCTAATCAAATCTCCCCTTCACGTGGCTTTCATGATAAGAACACTCAAGGACCCTTATCTCTTCTCTTCCAAGCCACTCATAGCCTTCCAACTCATGCCACTTAAGACTTTGGGGGTAAGAATCAATCATTACTTCAAAGACTTTAGGGTAAATTCTCAAACCAATCCTATCTCTCCAACACATGGCTTCTAGGATAAGGAATCATTATTGCATTCATTCCTTTTGTTGGAAACAAGCAATCCCTTTTACAAGTTGTGATATTTTCACTCGGGTTCGGTTTAATGCCTTAAATCCATTCATATTTACACTTTGATTTTAAACTTCCATTTGTAACACTTTTTGCGACATCCAACCTTTACATTAAATTATGGGGTATTACATTCTTCATCTATCAATCAAAATACATATACCTAATTTAATAATTAATGCAAGTATATAATAATTACACTCAAGTAAAATAATTTTGCATACCTATCACATTAATTGTCTAGTAATGATGTGATGTAGACGAGCGTGTCAATTTCGAATGCTGTGTTGGATCTGGAGTGGATGCTCCTGATGGAATCTGGCTAGATGATGGAGGCTATGATGGAGTATGTGTAGATAATGGAGGTTGTGGTGGAGATAGGAAGGATGATGGAGGCTGTGGTGAAGCTGGGGAGGATGCTGGGGGCTGTAATGGAGTTGAGAATGATTTTGAAACATGTGTGGTAAGTGAAGCATCACCACCTAAATCAGTAGTGCCTATCTTTCTTAAACGTTTCTTCGTATTCATAGCTGCATTTTTTTTATAAATGAGAAAAATATGCACGTATAGATAAAGTAAAGCAAAATGAAAGGAAAAATAAAACAAACACATGAACTCCTAAGTATGCAAAACAAAATAAAAGGCAAACAAGAAAATCATAAGCAAAGTAAAATGCAATATAATATTCAACATTTGCATTAATTAAATCTTACACAAACACATCCTCATCATCAACATTTTCAACATTAGGCATTGGATCATCATCTATTTGTGCTCTTGCCAGTGACAAACTTTTAGTATCATTAGGAAAAAATAACCCTAAGTCTTGTTCTTGATATGGCTCATTCTCATAGAATGCCTCTTCAGTGTCTTCACCCTAAGTCCAAAAATCCTTGCACCCCTTCTTGAAATTCATGTGTATTTCGTGGCTTTGTAATCCAAGATTTATCCATGTAGCTAAAAGAGAGCTTGTAGCTTGTATTCCACTTTGCTAATCCACACCTCAATATGAAAACATTACATCAATATTATTTGTTATCTGTGTTTCTTTCACTCCTAAGAAACATTTAAGAGTAAAGATAAATAAACATGGGATCATTGGATTTTAAGGTGTTTCACCATAGCTAAAGAGAAAATCAAGCTTTCTCCCACAAGTTAGCTAGATTGGAAGATCAAACTGGTGCAAACAAAGTGCTGCCTACAAGTCCAACTTTAGCTAGAAAAATAAAATTTAGCGAAAGGCTATATGTCTAGAAATGCCATCTTTATGCATAAGTTCATATATAGTTCTAGGTAATTATGCAAAGAGACAGCTTAGTGCACAAGCTACTCTCCATGGCAGGGTTTAGGGGATTAGACATGTAAAGATTAACCGCTTAACCCCTACACCAGGAGAAAACCATTTCTGTAATTTGAATCCGTGACACCAAGTCATTATGGAGATAACCTACCTCTGATCAATGGATTTTTGTTTTGGGTCATTAAGCAACAAAAACGCTTTCCATAGATGTTGGATTTAATCATCTTAATACCTTATTTACACTAATTGAGAATCAAGATACAACAATAACATTCTTATCAGCGTAAAAAATTTAATCTAAGAAGATTGTTATAGTCATAGAAATATTGTGGGACACATCACAAAAAACAAACTAATAACAACATTTAACAACATTTCTCTTCAATTTTCATAAATGGCTAACACTGAAGGTTTAGAAATATTTCTGTTTCTAATAACACATAACAGAAACTGAAGGAAATGAAAATTTCACCAAGTAGCAAATAAAATTTCATACATAAAGAAGCCATTTAAGCATCAATAACCCAACTAAGTGACACAAGATTGACTAATAGACCATAACATGCTTTAAATGAATAGAAAATTAAACTAACCTAAGGAACTACGAGGGGTGAGAGCGAGTCAACGATGATAACAGAGGGGCCGAGACCAAGAGCGAGCGAGGGGCCAAGGGCAAGTGCAATGAGGGAGAAGGAGAGAAAAGAAGAAGGGTTTGCAGAGGCGTTGACGACTGGGAGAAGCAAATAGGAAATTGGGAAATGGGAATTTGGAGAGAGATGAGAGAAAGAGGAGAGTGATATTTTACTCTTAGTAATAAAATGGTTTTGATAATGACTATATAAAAATCAATCTCTACTATATGGATTATATCAATGAGAAAATAAATTTTTAATATATGAGTTTTGAAGCAAAGTATGAAAATCAATAGAAGAAATACTGAGTATGGTTGACTGTGGTTTGTTTTCAAAATATATTTTTGATAATCTCAACTTGCTTTCAAAAGAATTAAAATGAGGATTTGTTAATTTTTCAATGTTTTCAAAAGGATAGTCGACTATGTGGTTTAATGCTATTGACTATGCCTAAATATAGTCGACTATGCATAAGGATAGTCGACTATACTTGTTCAGTCTGTCGACTATATATGGTATTTGTCGACTATTTTTCCATCTGTAGACTATCATGTAAGGATAGTTGACTATAGCTTTTCTTCTGTCGACTATATTTGTACATAAGTTTCAAACTTTTCTTCACATTTTTGTATCTGTCGACTATGGGTATGTGTCTGTCGACTATGGGGCATTTGTGTTGGAAGATAGTCGACTATGAGTTATTGTCTGTTGACTATGCCTAGTTAAATTTAAAGAAATAGTCAACTAACCCATTTTGTCTGTCAACTATGTGTTTCACAGAAACTTATAACAGCTAATTTTTGACGCATTTAATGCTCGTCCAACCACCCACAACGGTCCAAAATTCAAACTTACCCACCATCAACTATTAAAAGGTGGTTGAAGACGCATTAAAGGCTGTTGGAAAATATTGAATATCTTGAACTACCATGCTTTCACTGTTACATCAAGCATTTAATTTTTCTCTCTATATTCTCATTTAAGAGGCTTTGATATCTTACTGTTCTATTCATTTTAAGCCTCGATCATTCATTTAAAGAGAGAGCTTGTAACTAAAAGTTGTACTCTTAGAATCTCTACTTCACAGTCTATATTTTTTCTAGCAGAGGCTAGAGGTCCCATTAAATTGGGAGGTTCTACATTACCTAGTCAAGGACTAGAAGACCTGCTCGTATTGAGTAGGGGGTTTGATAGTGAAGTTGGTTTTAAAATCCTTAGTTGATAGCTAAGGTAGTGGACTAAGCTTGGAAAGCTGAACCACTATAAATCCGTGTCTTCTCTGCTTTTAAATTTTTCTTGGGTGTTTACATTATTGCCTCTACTCACTTTGTTCATTTATTGATAAGATTTAATTTTTATTCATCACAAAACTAGAGTGTCTTTTACACGGTTGACACCTCATCGTGTCATTTCAAGGTCTTGAGGTTTAACAAATTCGTGGTCTTCATCGACGATATCTCTATTTTTCAAAAGAAATTTTTAATTATACCAATTCACCCCCCCTCTTAGTGTGTGCCATATCAGTTCAATTCTATTAGAGAGGGCATGCGTTAAGGTTTAGGTGGAAAGGAGGCGGGAAATGGGAAATTAGGGGAGGGAATTTAGTATTTTAGTATATGCTTATTTATTTTTATTTTGCATTTTATTTCTTAATTAATTATTTAACTGTGAGATTTGAAGTAATTATACTTAATGCAGATAATTAAATATAAAAATTAATAAAAAAAACTTTAATTTTCACATCTGATTGTTAAAAATCTATATTTTTAAATAATATAGAAATATAAAAATTAATTATGTTACTTGAAAAACTTAACTCATGTTAGGCACCATCTAAAAAAAGATCAAACAATTGTTAAAAGAGATGTAATGTTTTGTTGATATCTTTCAAGTGATCAATTACATTAAAGGTGTGCTTGATAGCATAGAAATTCCATGGAAAATGTCATATTCAAGGAATTGAATTTCATTATCGTTATTTGACACACAATATTTTCTATAGAATTAAATTTTATAGTACAATCATTTAAAGCATGTTTTAATCTATTTTCTATGGAAAATTGATTCCAAGGGGTGGTAGTTTTTGTTTTCCATGCAAAATGAAAAATGTTATGCCTGATAAAAATATTGGACAAAATATAACAATGGGGAAGAGGATGAAATGCCATGTGGCGGCATTAGGAAACGCCACGTAGCAAGCTGGCCATGGGGGGCCTCCTAGGCCACCTGGGTGGGGCTGTCGCCCTCGAGTAGGGGTCACTCGGGGGTGGTAGAAAAAGCACCCCCAAATGCCACTCGGGGCAAGCTCAAGGTTTGGCCCCCCATTCGCTTGCCTGGTCGCACGCCACGCGGCAGGCTAGCAGGGGGGGCACCTCTGCGCACAGTCATGCCCCCAAGTGGGTGTTAGGAAACTAGCGACCATGAAGCTTCGATTTTGCCCAGTAATGATTCGTAGAGTCGCAAGCACGAACTCCTCCAAGTCGGTCCACATGATCAACCCTTTTCATGAACACCTCGAGTAGTGCTAGCAACCCTCGTCACCTCTTGAGGGATCCGAATTTCTTCCCCTTTTTCCAGCTTCTTAAGCAACATATTTATCGAGTTAAAAAACCCTAATCGTGCCTTGGAAAACCCCTAAACAATTTAGGCCAAGCTCTTAATCACATTGGGTCGAATCTCTCTTTTAAATTGTGGAACGGGCTCGACCTAAATGTGTGACCCCTTAGGTCCACCATTGGGCTAGATGTAGGGTTAATTCTATTAGGCTATATCAAGGCCCAACTTATTAGATTAATTAAACTTTTCAATTAAACTTATGGGCTTCTTAATTAAACTCTTTAATTAATAGTTTTAGAATTAATCATATTAATTCTAAAACCCTACATATCATGGTTAACATCTAGCAACATGCCATGAATACCTAGCCAACAATGAAAAACATGGACCTTTTTCAATTGCAATTACCATGCAGTAAAATCCTTTCATCAATCATGTCTCGATTGAATTTAGGGTATGGTTTTATGACGAAACCCTAGTCATTCAATAACTATGTATCCATTCCAGATTTATGATTTGATAGGTGAAATCAAAACACTTTTTGATTTTCACCTCACCTTGGCCAAGGATTTCCTTAATCATGAAATCATCGGAATACATAGGACATTTTCTTATCTTATCGATAAGTGATGAATCTTATTTCGACATTCACAAGCCTTCATATGTGATAAGGTTACGCCCAATGATAATTTGTTAATGACTCCATTAGAATCCAAAAAAGAACCAAAGCGTAACCAATCAAATATAAGACTACCATGATGTCTCAAGTCTAAGGACCAATCTGCACTATTGCAACACAGGAAATCCAATTCAACAATAAACAATTACCATTAGGAATTCTGTTACTGGTCAGTTCAGGGCACTTATTCTTATAATAAGCACCCACATATATGCACTAGTGTCCGCACACCAATGTCCATCAAACAATACATTTTCCTAATTGAGCATGCATCATATGTGCTAGTCTATCTGAGTCATTAGTGTCCAATCCTAAAAACTCTATGACTAGGAACATTTAAGATCAAGGCTTATAAGGAATATGTTTCATGATCGTCATCTCTATCCACGACCATATTTCATGAGCCTATTTGATCTATGGACTTTGTCAAGTATGGATTTCAATAATAACGACAACCAACAATGACAAATAAAAACATAATGCCTTGCAATAATAATTGATTGAAGATAAAGAGTCACAATGAAAAATATGATCAATTACATGTAAATATAATTGGCTTGTGGGGCATAACTCTAACAGTGGGGGCACTCGGGGTGCTACGCCTTAGCCCGCGTGGCCATAGCAAGTCCGCCCGCGTGGCCCAGCATGCACGGCTTTGTGTGCCCTTGCGCAACCCCACATGCATGACCCTTAGCGTCTGCACCTATGTTATTGCCAGCGCTTGCACACACCCCCGAGTAGGGGTCATCCAAAGTGGAACGATCTTGTTCGAGTGCCTACATCTCCGCACTATCACTCCAACAACTCTGAGGAGATTCTGTCTCGATTACCCCCACGTGACTTGTTCAAAGCCCCTCCAAGATTCTTGCCATGGAGATCAGGTCACACAACACTTGGATGATCCTCTTTTCGCTATAAATAAGGGGTCTCTTCCCCTCATTTGGTACTCAAACTCTGATACTTCAACTGATTCTTTGCTTTGAAGCATTTCACTCTTACGATTCTGACTTAAGCATCCAAGGGTCCGTGCAGGGATTCTCACCTGTGCCCTTAACCTATTTTCTTTCCAGCAGGTCATTCATTGCCTAAAGAAGACATCCATCCCCCGAGTGAGGTCATCCATCACTCGACTCAGTCGCACGAGAGTCATTCCTACCTCGGGTGAGGTCATCCATCGCTCTGATAAGCCATATGCGGGTCATCCATCGACGATTTCCCATCTACAAATTGGTGTCATCTGTGGGAAATCGAACAAAAAGCTAAAGAATAATTCCCTCGCTATGGCACAAACCTGAAGCAATCGTCAGACTCTCTCCCGTGGTGCCCAAGCGCCTTGAAGAAAGACTTGTTGAGTTCTAACCTAGTCAAGAGGGGGGTGAATTGACACCTTTTTAAAATTCTAATGCAAAACTTATGCACGTATATATATCTAAGAAAACAAATTTAATATAAACCAAAATTGTAGTTGAGAGTACGGGAGCACCTAAATACTAGATGGATAATATGATATCCGCCAGCTGTGCTAGTATGTGCTTTGATCCAATATACTCTTCAAATTACAACTTGGTGAAAACAAGTGATTTGAATGCACACAATAACAAGTCTTTAAATAAACCAAATGGAATATTAAATGAGTACAAAGAATGATCAATTCAAGCAAATTAGAATATAAAATAACCACCAAGAATGTAGGCCTTAGGATTCGGCCACTTTAAATAGCACAAGAGCAAAAAAAACGAGTATAATCAAATAAGAATAAGTAAGAGAAAAGAGAAAAAGGACACAACGATTTATAGTGGTTCGGCCCTTATAGCTTACATCCACTACCTAAGAATTCCCTTCCTTAGGATTTTCAATCAAATCCACTATATGAAACTTTTCTTACAACCACCAAAGCCTTCACTTGACTTGCCACCACCAAACTATTTCTGGAGTCTCACACTCACTAGTTTGGATTTTGTACGCTCCTTACAAGATACAAGAATAGTAGAGATTGAGAAATAGGGTACTCTCAAGAATAATACAATGAAGTGTAGAGAACTCTCTTAGTTTTCTCTTAAGAATATAGAGGAAAAGAAAGACTTAGAGAGAATGAAAATCTTGGCCAATGATGTAGAAAATAATAGGGCTTCCAAAAGTTGTTCTAAAGCCTTGAAGAGACCCTTTTATATAGTGCTAGAGTAGGCTTTCCTTGATCAATCTCAGCCCTCCATGTGTCAAGTCTTCAAGACAATCTCAGCCCTTCATTTGAATTCTTGATTTACCTTCCATAATCAGCTAACTTGATTGATCATCAAGATCTTTGACTTTTGTTGATCTCCAATCAGCCTTGAATGAGCAAATCAATTCTAATAATGTATGGTTGACTTTAAGGATTAAAATATCATCAAAATCCTTCATAATTCTTGCAAAATCAACCATAAATAAGAACTAATCAATTCTAACTTCTAGATGAATCTTCAATTACCTTTGATTGTGCAATTGGCCCCTTAGCTTCCATAACAAGTATAGTTAATTTGAAATTTGAATTTAAACCTCCAAATAGTGTAAAATCCATCCAAATATTCTAAAATAATAAAGCAAATTTGTCCAACAATGAAGATATCAATTATAACTTCAAAAGCCCTTAATTGATCAAGTTTCCATAGTAAAAATGTTGACAATAAGAAGAGAATCAATTTGTGTAACTGAATATATGTAAGATATCCTTAGAATATTCTCCCATAATAAAGATATCAATTAGCCATAATGAGGATATCAATTAGTCATAATGAGTAGGATAATTGATTCCATGATTTGAGTAGAGGATCCTTTTAATAAAAGAGAATCAGCAATAAAGGAAAGTAATATCAATCAAGGTTTAACTTTCAAACCTTAATTTCCTCCATTAATGTTGAACAATAATGCTGAATCTTTAACTTCTCCATTTGAATGCAATTCAAAAATTCTTCCATATTTAACTAAGTAAAGAAGCTTCTAAGAACCTTTAAATTTAGTCCATGATTTTCTTACCATATTTAGACCAACGAGATGATGTAACCTTGATGAGTGTGCTCCACGTGGCTGCCATGTCATCAAGATGCCACATTAACAATGCTATGTCACCAAGTTACATATATGGCAACTCCATATAGTGGATTACTCCAATCTCCTCAAAAACTTCCATATAGATCTTTTGAACTTCTCATATATAAACAAGGATTCCATATATATATATATATCTTCTAGACTTTCCATTCCAAGAAGAACTTTCCATATATAGCTCAAATACTCAAATTTCTAGAAAGCTCTCTAAAAACTTGTTTCCATATATAATGAAATCTCTATATAAGTTGCCAATCATCAATCATCAAAATCTACACTCAACAATCTCCCCCTTTTTGATGATTGCAAAAACGTGAATGAAGCTATACTTAAATGATTTAACATAAATATGATTTTCCCTTAAGCTTGCTCTTGCTCCCCCTTAATTTAGGCTCCCCTTAACTTGCTCTCCTTTTAAAACACTATTTAGCTACATATTTTCTCTCCCCCCCCCCTTTTTTGTAATCTATCAAAAAATACAATTAGGGAATAGGAATCATCCCAAGTGAGTTTCGAAGAAAAAGAAAATTTTCATTTGAAAGAGGCTTAGTAAAAATATCAGCAAGTTGATTCTTGGTATCCACATATTTTATCATAATATCACCTTGTAACACATGCTCTCTAATAAAATGATGTCTAACTTCTATGTGCTTAGCTTTGCTATGATACACTGGATTCTTAGATAAATGGATAGCACTTGTGTTATCACAAAAAATGGAAATATTATTGAACTCTAAACCAAAATCCTCTAGTTGTTGTTTAATCCAAAGCAATTGTGAAGCGCAACTACTTATGGCCATATACTCAGCTTCAGTAGTGGAGAGTGCTACACTTGATTGTTTCTTAGAAAACCATGAAATGAGCTTATTTCCTAGAAATTGACAAGTGCCCGTAGTACCTTTTCTATCCAATCTACAACCAGCATAATCCGAGTCACTATAAGCATACAAATCAAATAAAGAGCTCTTATCATACCAAAGACCAAGAGTAGAGGTATCTTTTAAGTATCTAAAAATTCGTTTTACCGCAATTAAGTGTGATTGTCTAGGATTAGATTGAAATCTAGCACACAAACACACAGTATGCATAATATCGGGTCTAGATGCAGTAAGATATAACAATGGGCCAATCATAGATCTATATAGCTTTTGGTCTACTTCATTACCATTTATGTCACTATCAAGCTTTGTATTTGCAGCCATGGGGGTAATACAAGGTTTAGCTAAATCCATGCCAAATCTAAATAGAAAATCTTTAGTATATTTAGCTTGACTAATGTGAATGCCATTCTCATTTTGTTTTATTTGCAAACCTAAAAAGAATGTTAGTTCAACCATCATGCTCATTTGGAATTCACCACTCATACAATCAGCGAAATCTTTACACAAAGAATCATTAGTTGATCCAAAAATAATATCATCCACATACACTTGTACAATAAGCAAATCATCATTTTTATGCTTCACAAACAAAGTACTATCAATTTTCCCACGATTAAAATCATTTTGAAGCAAGAACTTTGATAAACGATCATACCATGCTCTTGGAGCTTGTTTTAAGCCATAAAGAGATTTAAAAAGCTTGTAAACATGATTTGGGAACTTTTGATTTTCAAAACCAGGGGGTTGCTTCACATAAACATCTTCTTGAATAAAACCATTTAAAAATGCACTCTTAACATCCATTTGATACAATTTAAAACCTTTAAAGCATGCTGATATGCCCTGTAAACATGGAGAATCACAAGACCTAAAAAACAGTCTTGGGACATGAACATGAAGCCCAAAGGCCCAACAGGTTGTAGGAGATCAAGTAAGTAAGCCGAAGGAGCAAGAGGTCGAGCCGAGACCAAGTGGGGAGGGCCCACTCGGTTATGCTGAGTGGGTACGACACTTCCTTAGTTTTTCTGCCATAACTTTCTTATACAAGCTCTGATTAAGCTGATTTAAAGTCCTATGGAAATATAATATAATTATCTACAACTTTTATGTTTTGAGTTTTGATATATTCGGGCTTAATCAAGGGGTAAATCGGGTATGAAGTTGATGCACCTACACTATGAAGGCTCGAAGTCAAGTATTGAGGGAAGATGGACTCAAACCAAGTCAAAAGGGCAAAAGAAGGCATAACCGAGTGGCCCCCCACTCGGTCGGGCAAAAGAAGACATGATGGAGTGGTCCCCACTCGGTCATGACTGAGTGGCCACTCGGTCATGACCGAGTGGCCACTCGTTATTTATGACCCACTCGGTTATGCCGAGTGGGTATGACACTGCTTCAGTTTTTTTGCCATAACTTTCTCATAAGAGCTCCGATTGACCTGATTCAAAGTTATATGGAAATATAAGAGAATTATCTACAACTTTAATTTTTTGAGTTTTGATATATTCTGGCTTAATCAAGGGGTAAATCGGGTATGAAGTTGATGCACCTGCACTATGAAGGCTCGTAGTCAGGTATTGAAGGAAGATGGACTCGAACCAAGTCAAAAGGGCAAAAGAAGGCATAACCGAGTGGCCCCCCACTCGGTCGGACAAAAGAAGACATGAGAGAGTGGTCCCCACTCAGTCATGACCGAGTGGCCACTCGTTATTTATGACCCACTCGGTTATGCCGAGTGGGTACGACACTGCCTTAGTTGTTTGGCCATAACTTTCTCATACGAGCTCCGATTGACCTGATTCAAAGTTCTATGGAAAGATAAGAGAATTATCTACAAATTTTATGTTTTGAGTTTCGAGAGATTGGAGTTCAATAATCATGAAAATCAGGCATAAATTTGAGGTATGGGAACCACTCAAAATGGGCCGCGAGATTCTCACACATCTTCTCTCTCTCCTCCGCTATAAATACGAGATCATGCCTTCATCACAAGGTACGCTATTTTGAGCAATTGAAGTACAATCTTCTCATTTTCTTTCAAGATCTAACTTAAGCATCAGAGGGTTTGAGCGAGGACCCCCACCCGCGCCCTAACGGTGCTCTCGTTTTGTAGGTCTCTCGTCATCTTGAGGTCTCCCGTCATCCCGAGGCCTCTCGTCACTCCGAGGCCTCTCATCACCAGCAAGGCCTCTCGTCACCATCAAGGCCTCTCGTCATCTTGAGGTCTCCCGTCATCCCGAGGCCTTTCGTCACTCCGAGGCCTCTCATCACCAGCAAGGCCTCTCGTCACTCCGAGGGCTCTCGTCACCAGCAAGGCCTCTCATCACTCCGAGGCCTCTTGTCACCAGCAAGGTCACTCCGAGGCCTCTCGTCACCATCAAGGCCTCTCGTCATCCCGAGACTTCTCGTCATCTTGAGGCCTCCCGTCATCCCGAGGCCTCTTGTCATCTTGAGGCCTCCTGTCATCCCGAGACCTCTCGTCCCCAGCAAGGCCTCTCGTCACTCCGAGGCCTCTCGTCACCAGCAAGGCCTCTCGTCACCATCAAGGCCTCTCGTCATCCCAAGGCCTCTCGTCATCTTGAGGCCTCCCGTCATCCCGAGGCCTCTCGTGATCTTGAGGCCTCCCGTCATCCCGAGGCCTTCCGTCATCTTGAGTCCTCCCATCATCCCGAGGCCTCTCGTCATCCCGAGGCCTCTCATCATCTTGAGGCCTCCCGTCATCCCGAGGTCTCTCATCATCCTCAAGGCCACCAGATCACTTTGGGGCCACCAGATCATCAGCCCACAAGATCATCAACCTGTCAGACCATCAGCACTGTCGGATTATCAGACTTGGAACTCTGACAGATCTAATCGCTTGTCAAGATTCTCATCAGTGAAGACACGACTCCCGAGACTCTTACGTCTGTCCACAATTAAAAAAAAATAGATTGTTCTATTTTTGTAACAACACATGCAAATGCCATTAACAACCTAATAGCTTTTATTCTAGCTACCTGTGCAAACGACTCATCATAATCTACTCTTTCGTCTTGACTATACCCTTGTGCCACTAATCTAGCCTTATTCCTAACCACTTTTCCATTTTCATCCATTTTGTTTTTGAAAACCCATTTTGTACCAATAATAGAATGATTTTCAGGTTTAGGAACTAAACTCCATACTTTGTTTCTTTCAAACTCATTTAACTCTTCTTGCATTGCTATTACCCAATCAGGTACTTTTAGAGCATCATTAATACATTTAGGCTCAATTTCAGAAATCAAAGCAAGAGAACTAAAAGGATGCACACCATGAGATGATCTAGTTCTAACTCCATGAGAAATGTCACCTATTATTAATTCTTTAGGATGCCGGTGCTTATTTTTATTTTGATACCAATTTTGATCATGCGAATGACCTATCAATTCATTATTTTTTTGCGATTCTAAGTGAGTCTCATTTTCCAATTTATCTGCTTCTATATATGAATCCATGCTATTAGGTGTAGATTCCTTTAAACTAGACTCTACTTGTGGTTCAAAAACTACATCTTCATCTTCTTCAATATTAGAACTCTTAGCTAGTGATTCATCAAATTTTACATGAATGGACTCTTCTATCATTTTTGTCCTAGAGTTATAAACTCTATATGCTCTACTAGTAGAAGAAAAACCAACCAAAGAGCCTATATCAGATTTAGCATCAAACTTATCCAAATTATATTTAGTATTTAAAATGTAACATTTACACCCAAATGGTCTAAGATAATCTACTTTAGGTGTCTTACCATGCCAAAGTTCATATGGTGTCTTATTTAGCCCTTTTCTAATAGACAACCTATTTAACACATAACTTGCATGATTAATTACTTCAGCCCAAAATGACTTAGGTAAACCACTTTCAATTAACATAGTTATACCAATTTCTTGTAATGACCTATTTTTTCTTTCAACTACTCCATTTTGTTGTGGAGACCTAGGTGCAGAAAAATTATGAGAAATACCAAATTTATCACATAACTCACCAAAACCAAAGTTATCAAACTCACCACCATGATCACTCCTAATCTTAATTACACATGCATTTTGTTGATTTTGTAGTTTTCTAATTAGACTATCAAAAACATGCAATGCCTCACTTTTATGAGAAATAAACAAGCACCACGTAAAACGAGAAAAGTCATCCACAATCACAAATGCATATGATTTACCACCTAAACTTTTAACCCTACTAGGACCAAACAAATCTAAATGAAGTAATTCTAATGGCCTACTTGTGGTAACATCTTGTTTTGATTTAAATGACTCTCTAACTTGTTTTCCTCTAATGCATGCATCACACATATGTAGGTCACTCAAATTCAAGTTAGGCACTCATCTAATCAGATTTTTCTTTATTAGTTTAGAAAGAGTAGATGTGCTAATGTGACCTAATCTTCTATGCCATAGATCCATAGAGTTATCATTCACCATAAGACAAGTAGCATCATTAACACATAAAGAATTCAAATTTAGTACATAAATGTTTCCTTCTCTAATGCCTTTTAAAACAATCTTATTTAAAGAATCTTTAATCAAGCACTCATTACCTTCAAATGCAACCATGTACCCTTTGTCAATTAATTGACTTATGCTAAGCAAGTTGTAGGATAAGCCACTCACAAATAAGACATCTTCAAACATGAGTTTAAAAGGATTACCCACGTTTCCAATGCCTACAATTTTCCCTTTTGAGCCATCACCTAAAGTGACATTACCTCCATGCTTTTTAGCTTTAAGAGACGAAAATAAGGTGGCATTTCCAGTCATATGCCTTGAACATCCGCTGTCCAAAAACCATTGGCTTGAAGTGCTTTTGGCCTTCAAGCACACCTATTAAGCAAATCAAGGAACCTTAGGTATCCAAACTTTGGGTCCTTGGGGGTTAGAGAACATAAAATCACAGCCATAAGTATCAAAGATATGTTCCTTAGCTTTTTGATCATTTAAACCCTTAGGAATCCAAAAACTCCTAGTTCTAACAACATTATTATTCCTAGTTCTAGCTAGCTTTGGATATTTAGCTCTAGGAAGATATTTTGCCCCTTTAATGATTCTAGCATGATGCACACGCCTAGAATGAGTAAGATGAGTGGAAGAACCAGATTTTTGGATTTTCTCTTTTAGTTTACTAGGGTCAAAACCAAGACCAGCCTTTTCAAAATATGGTTTTTGAGATGCAAGCAAAGAATCCAATTTACTGGAACTCAAAGAAAATTTTAAAAATGATTTTTCTAAGTGCTCATTCTTTTCTTTTAAACATGCTATTTCATTTAGTAACTCAGAATGATCACATACAATGCATTCATGCTCCCTAAGACTATCAATAGTGTCATGCAATTCATTTATATTATCTTTCAATGCACACACTTCATTTGGTTCATTTTCTTCCATTTTCCTAATTTTAGAGTTTAACTCATCTATTTCTTCCATGTACTCTTCCTCTTTCTTTTCTAATCTACCATTTTCTCTCTTCAGCTCCTTGATTTCTCTAATAGCCATTTTATGTTTTTTAAACAGAAAATCAAATTCTTCTAATAATGCATCCATTTCGGAAGAGTTTACCTCCTCATCTGTGGAAGATGAGTTCTTTTCTCCTTTGGCCATCAAACAAAAGTTTTCCTTTTCTTTTTCTTCATCGCTTGAAGATGATTCAGAATCACTAGAATCATCCCAAGTTGCTTTGAATGATTTTCTATCTTTCTTCTCTTCCTTTCTCCTTCCTTTGGATCTACCTTTCTTTGATTTGGGACATTCGGACTTGTAGTGTCCAATCTTGCCACACTTGTAGCAAGTAACCTCCACTTTCTTTTCATTTGAGGCATCGGGCTTAGTCTTGTTGGAACTCCTTTTATTCTTTTTCATAAAGTTTCGAAGCCTCCTAGCCGACATGGCAATCTCCTCTTCCGAGTCCTCCTCTCCATTGGATTCCTGTGCAACAGGTAAAGCAATTGATTTAGATTTTAAAGAATCTTCTTTGTTTCTATACCTATTTTTGAGAGTAAGCTCATGTGTCATTAGTGAACCCATTAGTTCATCTAGTGACAACTTCTTGGTATCCTTGGCCTCTTGAATGGCTGTCACCTTTGGATCCCATGCCTCCGGCAGAGATCTTAGAACCTTTTGAACCTTTTCAAAATCTGAAAATGATTTACCAAGAGACTCAAGAGAGTTAAGAATATTAGTCAAGCGAGTATACATTTAAGAAATAGATTCATTAGGTTTCATAGAAAACAATTCAAAATCATGTATGTACATGTTTATTTTATTTCTCTAACTTGACTAGTACCTTCATATTTTAACTCTAACTTCTTCCAAATTTCATAAGCAGATTTACAGCACTGTACATGATTAAATTCAGATCTACTCAAATTACAATGAAATGCACTCTTAGCCTTAGCATTTAAAGCAATTAATCTTTTATCTTCATCTGTGTACTTATCTCTACTCTTTTCTATTATCTCTTCTACTTCTCCTCTCTTTACCTTTTCCTTATGGACATATGGACCATCTCTAACTATTTCCCACAATTCAAGATTATATGCAGTTAAAAAATCTTCCATCATTGTTTTCCAATATGCATAATCGGTGCCATCAAAGAATGGTGCCCTAGACAAAGAACGACCCTCATTTTCATAAAAACGCGAACTCGATGCCATGGATACACCTAGTGATGATTAATCACTCTCTTAGGAACCTCGCTCTGATACCACTTGTTGAGTTCTAACCTAGTCAAGAGGGGGGGTGAATTGACAGCTTTTTAAAATTCTAATGCAAAACTTATGCACGTATATATATGAGAAAACAAATTTAATATAAACCAAAATTGAAGTTGAGAGTACGGGAGCACTTAAATACTAGATGGATAATATGATATCCGCCAGCTGTGCTAGTATGTGCTTTGATCCAATATACTCTTCAAATTACAACTTGGTGAAAACAAGTGATTTGAATGCACACAATAACAAGTCTTTAAATAAACCAAATGGAATGTTAAATGAGTACAAAGAATGATCAATTCAAGCAAATCAGAATATAAAATAACCACCAAGAATGTAAGTCTTAGGATTCGGCCACTTTAGATAGCACAAGAGCAAAACAAACGAGTATAATCAAACAAGAATATAATCAAACAAGAATAAGTAAGAGTAAAGAGAAGAAGGACACAATGATTTATAATGGTTCGGCCCTTATGGCTTACATCTACTACCTAAGGATTCCCTTAGGATTTTCAATCAAATCCACTATATGAAACTTTTCTTACAACCACCAAAGCCTTTACTTGGCTTGCCACCACCAAACTATTTCTGGAGTCTCACACTCACTAGTTTGGATTTTGTACGCTCTTTACAAGATACAAGAATAGTAGAGATTGAGAAATAGGGTTCTCTTAAGAATAATACAATGAATTTTAGAGAACTCTCTTAGTTTTCTTTCAATAATATAAAGGAAAAGAAAGACTTAGAGAGAATGAAAATCTTGGCCAATGATGTAGAAAATAATAGGGCTTCCAAAAGTTGTTCTAAAGCCTTGAAGAGACCCTTTTATATAGTGCTAGAGTAGGCTTTCCTTGATCAATCTCAGCCCTCCATGTGTCAAGTCTTCAAGACAATCTCAGCCCTTCATTTGAATTCTTGATTTACCTTCCATAATCAGCTAACTTGATTGATCATCAAGATCTTTGACTTTTGTTGATCTCCAATCAGCCTTGAATGAGCAAATCAATTCCAATAATGCATAGTTGGCTTTAAGGAT
Organism: Diospyros kaki; assembly: GCA_036245055.1. Lineage (NCBI taxonomy): Eukaryota > Viridiplantae > Streptophyta > Magnoliopsida > Ericales > Ebenaceae > Diospyros > Diospyros kaki. The sequence goes on along the minus strand of BSEG01000011.1, from coordinate 10,444,941 downwards.
TAAAATATCATCAAAATCCTTCATAATTCTTGCAAAATCGACCATAAATAAGAACTAATCAATTTTGAGTTCTAGATGAATCTTCAGTCACCTTTGATTGTGCAATTGGTCCCTTAGCTTCCATAATAAGTATAGTTAATTTAAAATTTGAATTTAAACCTCCAAATAGTGTAAAATCTATCCAAATATTCTCAAATAATGAAGCAAATTTGTCCAACAATGAAGATATCAATTATAACTTCAAAAGCCCTTAATTGATCAAGTTTCCATAGTAAAAATGTTGACAATAAGAAGAGAATCAATTTGTGTAGTTGAATATATGCAAGATATCCTTAGAATATTCTCCCATAATGAAGATATCAATTAGCCATAATGAGGATATCAATTAGTTATAATGAGTAGGATAATTGATTCCATGATTTGAGTAGAGGATCCTTTTAATAAAAGAGAATCAGCAATAAAGGAAAGTAATATCAATCAAGGTTTAACTTTCAAATCTTAATTTCCTCCATTAATGTTAAATAATAATGCTGAATCTTTAACTTCTCCATTTGAATGCAATTCAAAAATTCTTCCATATTTAACTGAGTAAAGAAGCTTCTAAGAACCTTTAAATTTACTCCATGATTCTCTTACCATATTTAGACCAATGAGATGATGTAACCTTGATGAGTGTGCTCCACGTGGCTGCCATGTCATCAAGATGCCACATTAACAATGCTATGTCACCAAGTTACATATATGGCAACTCCATACAGTGGATTACTCCAATCTCCTCAAAAATTTCCATATAGATCTTTTGAACTTCTCATATATAAACAAGGATTCCATATATATATATATATATATATATCTTCTAGACTTTCCATTCCAAGAAGAACTTTTCATATATAGCTCAAATACTCAAATTTCTAGAAAGCTCTCTAAAAACTTGTTTCCATATATAATGAAATCTCTATATAAGTTGTCAATCATCAATCATCAAAATCTACACTCAACAAGACTCTCTCTCGTGAGGAAGAACAACATTAGCCCACTAATGAGGGCCAGCTACCCCTCATCCTTGGAGGCTAACCACCTCTCACCCATGAGGGTCCACTACCCCTCATCCATGGAGGCCAACCATCCCTCATCCATGGAAGCCAGCCACCCCTCACTCATTAGTCCCCTTGTGAGGGTCATCTATCCCTCACTCATCAGTAACCACCATTTCTAGGGACTTCTCACCCATTGGGAGTTCAACTTCAAGTGCCACACCTTAATACCTCACATATCATTTCAGGACCCTACTTAGGTATATAGATCCCATATGTGGTTCCTTGGGCTGAGTACGAGGCCTTGCGACAACAACATGCTGAAGGGGTGTAGGTTTTTCGTGAAATGAATGGAATTTTGCAAGGCTTGGTTCCTCATGGGATAATCCCAGCTACTTTGAGAAAATTTATACCCGAAACAGCTCTGTCCCATAGGGTTTGACAAGAGGCACCAAAAAATGGCACCTATTGGGAGGCGACCCTCGAAACTAATGCTCAATCTATCCCTCCTCTAGGTAATCATCTAAGGTCTCCCTTGAAAAGGGCTCATAGCCAAGCTTCTCCCTATAGGGGAAATCAGGGAGGGACTAATCGTCAAAGGCCAGAAGGACAAAGCCCTCAAAAGGGACGATATTCCAAAATGGTGGCCAACACTCCTATAGAAGGAAGATAGAATTCCCCTAAACCTATAACATAACAAAATGACGAGCTTGATGACAACCCTACAACATTTAGTGCGTGGGAAACAATTGACATGAAGAAAACAATTGAGCGAGTGCTGTAACGCCCCGTTTTCTCGGGCGCGTTATAACTTGAGACAATTTTGGGACAATAATTTTTTTTTCTTCCAAACTTAAAACTAAACCACATCATTCCTCGTATCCGTCCCAGAATTCCCATCTATTAATCTCGAAAGAAAATTATCATACACATCAAATGCGGAAGCAAGGATCGAACCTGATATCTTAACATTGATCATCAAATCATCGTTCCTCAACATAATTTTATACAAAACATAAGTTCTCATCTAACATTAACCCTAAACAAGGTTATACATCATCATTCCTCAAAACGTTCAGAATTCAAAGTAGCAGAACTTAAATACATGGGCTACATAACATACATTACATTCCTTATGCACTCAACTAAGTGCCATTTCATCCTCATTTATCCTCGTATCTACAACAATCTTTATCTGGAATGTTTGAATATTCTAGGGGTAAAGCCTAAATTAGATGATGAATCATCTAAGTAAGGGGACAGAAAACATATTTCGCGCATGTATGTAATGTCTTACTCATCGTAGGTGTCAACTGCACCCTTCATGCTACTCACTATTTTTGCAACCACCTCTTTCGAAACTGGGGTGTATGGGTGCACCCTTAGTAAGCAGCGGTGCCAGTTCATACTCCCTACGACCACAATGTGCGTGATCATTGATATCAATGTGTATTTATGCATTTAATAGTCATCTCATGTATGCAGTTTACGTGATGGATACATATCAGAGCATGTCAATATGATGAAAGCATCCCCGAAGATCGGAGTTTGAAACATAAATCACCTACAACCAATCATTTTTCATAAAACTAAATCCAGTTGAGAAATACCACTTACCTTCTTTAGCTTATTGGGCTACCTCGATATTGATACCATGCCTCGAAATGCGTGCATCACCTCAATTTGCGTGTCAACCTCAAAATTTGCACAAGTCACTTCAACTTTAGCCTCAAAATATCCTAATCACCATATTTATTTAAATAAGCATTAAAACCTATTTTTCCATAATTTCTTCCATTTTTTTTATTTTTCTCTCTATTTCTTCCTATTTTTCCTCAATAAATCCAAACTAAATATTTCTCAAATATTTTTTTTCAAATATTTCACTATGAAAATTCATAAAATAATATTCTTGAATTTATCAAATTTTCTAAGAAATTTTACTCACCTTAACTTAGCATCTCTGGCTTTCTCGGTATGCGTGCTCTAATCTCGAAATGTGTGCCTGAACCGTTTTCTCACCCAAAATCTCTAAAATATTAGTAAATATTCATTTCCCATTTTTTAGAATTTTTTTCTAATTTTTTATATTTTTTTCTTTTCTTTTCTTTTTTTTCTTTTTTTTCTTTTCTTTTCTTCCCTTCTTCTTCCTCCCTTGCTTCCTGCTACGCGCGCTACCATCCGCGCACTCGGTCCAACTCCACCGGCTGCTTTGGTGGCCTACTATGCCACCAGCGGCTGTCCCTAGCCTCCCACCATCGCGGCCTGCTCCGCTGCAGCCCCTCCCTTGCTTGCTGCCTATTTCCATGGCAACCATGGCTGGCCACAACCGCACCAGCTCCGCCCGCTTGAGCCTCCGTTCGCTGCCACTGGCCACCCTCGGTCGCCACCAACCCCCTGCGTCGCCCACTTACTGCCATGGTTGAATTTGGCCATTGCAAGTTACTCCTATTGCCACCATTCCCTCTCTCTCTCTCTCTCTTGATCTCCTACTTGCTTGCTGCTCTCAATCGGCTAAAATGAATCCCAATTTATAGCCACAGTGCCTTAGCCACCATTCCATCCGTATACATTTAAATATATATATATAACACTGTTGTATGCTTGCCCACCACGCACACCAGAAAATCTCCACAAATCTCACTGTTATTCCCTCAAATCTCGCTGCCATTCACTTCCAATTTGCAGCAAAATCTTGGCCAAGAAGATGGCCTCACACGCACACGTGCACAACCATATATATATATATAACATTATATACAACATCAAAAATAGAAAAATTGCACATTTACTCTCTAATTTTATCTCTATTTCACTTAGTCAATTCTTTAATTGCAACTATGCCCTTAATTCTCAAATTTATTTGCATTACAATACCGAAAACGCAAAATTAATAATCCAAGATTACTCGATAATGACGATTTCACCCTAGTGTCTTCACTGGGCTATCGTTTAATCCCAAAACCACTGAAGGGTTGATCCTTATGCAAAACTGGAGCCCCCTAGGGTTGATCCTTTTTATAACTACTATTAAGCCAATTTTTCGGTATTCTAAACTTAATGAAATTACATGGCAGTCTTATATAAACACGGGGTATTACATTCTCTCCTTCTTACAAAAATTTTGTCCTCGAAATTTGCCACATATTCTAAATCTCAAAATTCCATCCTAGAAATTAACATCTGACTAATCGAATAACTAAGGAAGATCCAACCTCATTACCGTTTCTCAAATAATCCTGCTAAAGCTTTTTACATTGATCTTATCTCTAGGACAACTATGTTGTTTATAACTGTCTCTTAATCACCATACCTCTAGCACGTATATTTTATTCGAAACTTAAGAATACCATCACACATATAAATCAGAACCCTTGGGCTGACCATGCTCATTAATCCCTAGATAAATACACTTGTCAGCCATGCATGCCTTTCAAATTTCTCTTTGAAAACTCACAACCGCATAACCCCATCCTTGGGCCACGAGTCTCAACTCGAGCTCCTATCCAAGTCGGTACACATATCGTCGTAATGAGCCCGCAACTCCAAGTTATCAATTTTTAAATTTGTTTTTCACTAAGTCATCCAATCAATATCCTTAATCACGACACTTCTCTAATTTCGATTTCCTACGACGTCATTCATCTTAAACTAATCAATCACGCTTTGATAATCTTTCAACCTCAACACAAAAGTCCCTAATGTTGATACAGTTGACTTTTATTAAATGAATCCTCAAAGAAGTATTCTTATGTCATCAAACTATTTCACGTATCCTTGGGTCCTCAAACATCACATATCATCGAACTAGCTATGCCTCATCTTAAGTCATCACCTTATATAACCTCAAGTTCTGTTAATTAATCGCAATCATCTTCTAATCATGTCATATAATTATCTCATTAATTAATAGATTATACCTATCTCCAAATCTTCTTTTCACCACTTAACTTTTAATATCAATCGAAATCTAACGATGTCTTCCAAATCTAGCAATATTAATATCCTTGCATCGCTACTTAGTCACCAAACTAATACCCATAACTTAAATAACTCCTCACACTTTTTGTAATACCCGGTATTAGATGGTATTGAAAATAAATAATTTTTTATTATTTTGGCAGGACCTCGGGTGGTCTGGGAAGCCCAAGGGTTAATTTCGAGAAATTAATTAATAAAATTATCGAATTGACGGCAAGGAGTGCCTCGGGACTTGGATGTCCAGGGAAGAGGGCATGAGATTGGTGAGTGTCTTGAGATGAGGATAATGACGCTGGAAGCAGCCCGATCGGGAATAATTTTTGGAATGAATTCTGTATAAGCTTGAAAAAATGCTAGTATCGAATGGTCGTAAGGGACCTCCGAGAAGCTGAGGGGACCCTAAGGGTGGTCCGATTTTATGAATAAAGCAACCCTTAGGTATTTTCGGGTGGAATAAAGGTCTAGTGCAGACGTAGGGATGAAATTGAACTTATCGAGTAAAGTCGATTATTAATTTTTGAAGAAATCAAGTCTTAGTGTCGTTTAAAGATAATTAAATTAGGCTTGGAGGGCCCAAGTGATATTATTAAAATTCCTAAGTAGAATTAAGAGATTCTCAAGTGCAATTAATGAGAATTTATGGGGTGGTATATGTAAATTATATGTGTATATATATATATAAAGTTGTAGGCGAGGGACGCTTCCAGGAAGCTTCGTGTGTCTCTCAAATTTGTAATGGCTGAGTGATGTGCCTAAAATGCAATGGTAAGTGCCCCAATCGATCAAGTAATAAAGTGAATGAGTAAAGTATCATTCCCACGGGGACTGCTGAAACAAGTACTGAAACAGAGCAACCCTATTCTTTATCTAGAAAAATCGAATTAGAGATAATATCAACTAACTACAAAATAAAGTAAGAAGAATACGGCGTATCAAAAATAGCAAAATAAAGAACAATTGGACAGGTTAAAACAGAGAGATAGGATAGCTAAGGTATTCGATTCACCTACGAGAATGTTGTAATCCTTACCAAATAAGTTAATTAGATGAATTTTACTTACATGTGACGGCAAAATTTCATAACTTATTTATTATCCTTTGGTCCAAGTATAACAAAACTACCGCTAATCGCTAATTCTACACTTGGACCATGTAAAATCAATTAATTAACGACGCATTAAGTTTTGTGAAATTCACTAACTCAAATTACTAATTCAAGCAAATTCAAGTTACCACAAAGATGAATATTCATACTTGGTCTGTTTCAATTTCTAATCCAAGTTATGTGATATGCAAAGCTTAACATAGAATTTCTTGGTCTGTATCATCTATGTTCATAAAATCATTTAACAGGTAATCAGGCTGTCAAAACAATAATAACCATATCACATAACCACATGAAATAAACATCAATCAAATTAATCGAAAATAATATCAATCACAACATTGTCTCGTGGCTATCTCGTTACCTTAGCTAATAAAAACTCAGCCAACCATAATAACAAAAATCATCATAATTAAATTCCAGAAAACCATAATTAAAAGATAAGAAGTAATTCAAGAATTAAAGAATTAATTCAGAATTCTTCCTCTCTAAAATTAATGATTTCCATGGCTGGAATTAGCGTTGGTTCCAAATTTCTTGGCCACTGCCTCTGTTTTCTGTGTGCGCCGATGCCCCTTATTTGCAATTTCTTCCCTTCAATTCCTCTGTGCGCTCCTTCAACCTCATGCGTCGCAAGCCTCTGCTAGATTTAATTTCCTTCATCCGTGCGCCACCCCACCATTCCCCTTACCTTCAAATCTCTTAATATTAATATATATATATATGTGCAATCCAAATCCCTACACATTCACGCCACTTTTATTCATTTATTAATATAATATATATATTATATATATATATATATCACACAGCCCACACAAACACGTTACTTTATATAATATATATATAAATAGTATAATATATAATATATCATATATATAAATAATATAATATATAATAAAAAATATAATATTTAATAAACTCTTAATTATATTATAATACTAATTATTTATAATATTTATATTTATTTATATTATAATATTAATTTATAGTATTATTTTTTAAAATTAACTTTATAATAATTTTTTTAATTTTTTTATTTATTTTTTATTTTTATTTTTTAACTCAAACACCAACTAGTATTCTCGTAAAATAACGAAATACTAAAAATTAAATATATACAAAGAAAACTCAAAATACTAGACAATTTTAGATCAAACACATATAAGATATGAGAAATACTATTCAATTATGACCAATAAATGTGTGAATAAATTCCAACATCAAATACCCCCAAACTTGAATTATTATTTGTCCTCAACTAAAGAAAAAAAATCATATTCTCAAAACACAAAACTTATATTCAGAATCATTCATCACATTTAAATCCTCTCTTATGCTCACATCTAAATTCTCAATCCAAAATGCAACAATAGCAAATAAAGAAAACTAAGCATACTTACATTCCCAAGTTCAAGAATCCATACAAAATTCTAAATTCTATCATGCTTTGTCATGTACCTTGCACGATCAACTAATACAACAACCATTCTTGCAACCATTCCTTCTCACTACTACAAACAAAAGTAGCAAAGTAGGGTTCCTTTTTTTTTCCTTCGCTTGTTTTTTTTTCCCTTTATTTCTTTCTTCTTCTTTTGTTTTTTTTGTTTTAATGAACGAGTGCATTTTATGCTCCATCTCATTTTTTTTTTTTTTTTTAGCTGAACAAGTGCATTTTATGTTCCATCTTGCTCAACATTATTCACCCTATTTACTTAAACTCTATTTAGGCCTAGCTCAGAAGGACCAATTACAAGACAAGCATTACAGTTATCTTTCATGCATAGTCACACGACTCGCACAATTTCAAAAGAATATGTACTTCAATGATCTTAGAACCCAAGTATACTTAATCTTGCTTTATAAAATATTGTTCATTCCAAATCAAAAACTCAATGTTAAACACAATAAAGAACCCAAATGAAAATCATGATTCCAAATAACAGATTTTGCTTATTTTATCTTTCACAAATTTTTCCATCTGGGGGATTGGCCAAATATGCGCCTGATATAAGTTTTGCAAACAAAATTTCACAACAAAAACACCCAAGCAAAACAAATAGCATATATTAACAATTAATTAATTCCACCCCCCATGCTTATTTAACACATTGTCCTCAATGTGAAAGACAAAGAAGAAGGAGAATGAAAAAAAAAAAATGAATACTCCCTTGACCACATAATTGAACACTATGAGTACCCACGCTAGCTAGTCCAATTTGAGTCAGCTTTATTTTTCTTTCTTTTGAACCTGCACATCATCACAAGTATGGGTTATTGGTCATATTTATTCAAGAAAACTAAAATAAAATAAAAAAAAGAAAAGAGCTTGGGTTGCCTCTAAAGAAGCGCTTGTTTATAGTCATTAGCTTGACTATCTTGGAGACTCTAGGTCGGCTCATGCAGCTAAAAGACTGAGTTACCCTTCTCGAATCCACCATCTTCATAGTGCTTTAGGCGATGTCTATTGACCTTGAAAGATTCCTCTGTGTCCTTGAAAATCTCCACAACACCATAAGGATGTATTTGCTTAATGGTGAAAGGACCATACCATCTTGATTTTAACTTGCCCGGGAAGAGCTTCAGCCTAGAATTGTAGAGAAGAACTTTCTCTCCAATCTTGAACTCTTTCTTATTAATATGCTTATCATGCCATCTCTTAGTCCTATCTTTGTAGATCCGTGCATTCTCATATGCTGCTTCACAACATTCCTCCATCTCATTAAGTTGTAATTTCCTATGAGTACCTACATCTTGCCAATCAAAGTTAAGAAATTTAATAGCCCAATATGCCTTATGCTGTAACTCAACAGGAAGATGACATGTTTTTCCAAACACTAGCCTATATGGAGACATGCCAATAGGAGTTTTAAATGCAGTCCTATATGCCCATAATGCATCATCAAGCTTGAAGGACCAATCTTTCCTAGATGCATTTACAGCTTTCTCAAGAATTCTCTTTAACTCCCTGTTGGAAACTTCCACTTGGCCACTTGTTTGGGGATGATAGGGTGTGGCCACCTTATGGGTTACCCCATATTTGCGCAAAAGAGTATCAAATTGCTTATTACAAAAGTGTGTGCCACCATCACTAATGATGGCTCTAGGTGTGCCAAAACATGTAAAAATATGTTTCTTTAAGAACTTGACTACCACCTTGGCATCATTAGTAGGATAAGCTATGGCCTCCACCCATTTGGACACATAATCCACCGCAACAAGAATATATTGATTTTGAGAAGATTTAGGAAAAGGGCCCATGAAGTCAATACCCCAAACATCAAACAAGTCACAAACTAAAATATTATTCAATGGCATCTCATTCTTCCTAGATAAATTTCCAACTCTTTGACACCTGTCACAAATAGAAACATAAGAGTGGGCATCCTTGAAGAGAGCAGGCTAGTAAAAACCAGATTGTAACACCTTGAATGCTGTTTTGGTAGGGCCAAAGTGACCTCTTACCTCCTTGTCATGACGATGGTGTAGAATCTGACTTACCTCCTCCTCAGGAACACACCTGCGAATTAACTGGTCAGCACAAACCTTATATAAGTAAGGCTCCTCCCACAAATAACCTTGAATACCCTAGTTGCTATTACAATACATCATTGTGGTACAATTACATGGGTACGTGATAACTCAAAAAAAAAACCACAAAACTAGCCAAGCATCATCTCATTGCTCACGCTCAAACTGGTACCTGAAACACCTAACACTTCCAACATACCTGGAACGTGGAACGTTCCATGGGCATCAACCCAAGTTAGATATACATCTAAGTGAGTGACTCAAAAAAGGTAAGTACATGCGTGCAAATGCAATAATGCCATTATGAAATCCACCCCTGTGGTAGCAATGCCAAGGTGTTGCAATCACCTCCGCGGTCATCATAGTCACTCCTGGCTCATCACCAGAGCACGAGGTCTTCCATGATGTCCTAACAACTAGCCACAGTCACCAATACGAACATGATATATGACAAAGTAGAAGGAATATGCATAAACAAGGGAAAATATGACATATAAGCCACAAAGGCATGATGTGCAAGCCAACACACAAGTGAAGCAACAAATGCTTAAAATGCCACAAAACATTCAGAAATCACTCACCTTGATCAGTTACCTTAGGAAGCATGGTTTACAATGAGTGGAATGGGTTTTCTCGTAGTTTTTCTTACTGCTAGGCACGAACTTCGAGAAAGATCCAAAAATTCTGTCAAGGCTTATTCTCCATCGACTTTCTCCCTTCTTTTTGGTAGCATTTTCTCTCTCAAACTCCATTCATTTTCCTCCTTTCTTGGTGCCCAGAATGAATAACCCCAAAGCCCTTATTTATAGGAAACTTCAACGATCCAAATCGCGCCACGTGTCGCATCATCATTCCATCCATGTGCATCCAACCCAAGTGTACCATTTAACACCTAATTTCTTGAGCGTGTTATAACTTAGGATTTCCAGAATATAAAAATTTTATCACATCATAATAGCTATCATACATCACACAATATCCCAAAAAACCTAATTTTCACCTTCTCAGCTTAACAAACCCAATAATCGAATAGCTAAGATAAGCGTTAAAATTTCAAATGCGGAAGCTAGATCGAACCTGATATGGTTCACAACCATCATGCTTTATTTATCATAAAATTGTTCAAGACGTCTACAAAATGTATTAATGTACATCATCTCTAGCAAGTGATAACTGGATATCTTAAACATATCCAAAATTACATAGGTTCGCACATAAACAAAAATATGCTAAACATGTTACAGGCAGTAAATTAAACTTATTCTTCAGCTACCTCATTTCCCTTAGAGCCGTTCGTCGAACCTGGAACGTTTGAATATTCTAGGGATATAGTCCAATTAGAAGATGAATCTTCTAGTGAGAAACTCCAAAAACAGTTTATATCGATGCATGATCAGGTATAAAATGTTTGAGAAGACAAGGAGAACTACTCTGAAGTGCCTCATGAACACGTCAACCTCCTCTAACGAGAGCTTTCTCAATTGTACATGCATAGTGCCTCTCGAGAGGTCCCTAACCATGTCACTTTGACCTGACCTCATAGAACTCATGCAAGCACCACATTCGTTGTGCCTTAGACTCAAGGTCTTCCCCACGAGAGCTTTCTCGATGGCGCACGCATAGCACCTCTCGGGGGATATTCGACTTTTGCCCTCAGCCAACAACAAATAGGTATAACAGTATGGCCACACGAATTTTATAAATGCAACAATTAAAAAGCCAACAGCATATATTTTCAGGAAAATTCAGTTTATATATGCAACATGATTTCACGTAAGAGAACAATAAGAGTTTACGTATAAGAACTTCAAGAACCACGTCTCATGCAACAGAAGTCTCTCATAAGAGAATAAAAATAGGATTTTGAGTATAGGAGTCTCACCTCGTTGGTTTATCTCTTAGACGGTACGGTTTTACTGCAAATGGCCTAGGTTTCTGCAGAAAACATGCATTTCGGTAAATCTAAACTCAAAATATTTTTATATAGGGTTGAAGGGTATTAAAGTAGGGGCATAACTGGAAAATTTGGAAAATAAGCCTCTCAGGCGCCCTCACGAGCCCCTGGAATGTGGCTCATGTGCCTTCACGAGCAACCACTTCTGGCGCGTGTATCTCACGTGCTGCTACCAGATTTCAAACAACATTGCGTTGTTTTCGTATTTCAGCCATATCTCCCTCGTTTGAACTTCAATTTGACCCCCGTTTGAACCTATGCAACCCGCTCTTCCTCTTCTATAGGATTATCAAAAAAAAAATCAGACTTATCTCGATTTTTTCTTACTAATTTTGTTGAATTCTGGCAAAAACTCGTAACTCCGATGAGGCTCGTTCTCCCCGGCTTCTCCTTCGATTTCTTCCAGCCTTCTTACTAAATTTCCTCTCTCTCTCTCTCTAGAGAAAACTCCTCCTCTTAGCCATGGACTCCAAAGACTCAAACCTATAATTAAATGGCCTTTGAAATCCAAAGCTAGAATGGATTTGATTTTTGGAATCCAAGCTAATTCCCCAAACTTCTTTCAAATGACATTTTGGCCTTTATTTCAAGTTCTCAAACTTTAATGTTTTACCACATAAGCTCCCAATTTCATCCTTATTTCATTTGGATAATTTTTTAATTACAATTACACCCTCAAACATCAAATTTATCGAGATACTTAAAATCTCAAAATTAATAACTCAAAATTACTTGGTATGTATAATTTTTGGGAAGCCCTTACCATCATTCGGTCTTTTCGGGCTACAACTTAGCTTAACCAAAAAACCATCTCTGATTTGATTTCTTTCAGCGCCATAAATCTCGCCTCGAAACGCTCATCAAAAATATACCTTTGTCCTTAGGTATCTTATAAGCTCCAAGGCACTCCCTGCGACCGATTCGGTCAGTTGTTGCTATTTCAAGCATATTTTTTGGTATTTTAAACTTACTTAAAATACAAGGCATCTTCACAAAAATATGGGGTATTATATGCCATGTGTCCCTGATATTTTGAATCGTCACATGTTTAATTTGATTTTCCAATATTCTCATCATTACATTCCACATGGTTTAATTCATTTTCTACGTTTCCCATCATTACACATTTAATTAATAACTACATCCCACATGGTTAATTGCATTTTCCACATTTCTCATCATTACACTTCAAATCCTATCTCCAAGTGGCCAATGAATGCTTGCCATATGTCCTTAGAGATAATGTTTGGAGACTTTTGCAAACTTGTAAGCTAAGTAAGCTTTTCCTTAGCCAATCATGCAATGCCACCTCAAAGGGTCATTATGAGCTATCATGTGACCTTAACTTAACTTCCAAGTAACCTAATAGTTGATTGCCATGTGTCATTGAAGATAAGGCTTCATCATTTCTCCCATATGCATCCAACCCAAATGCACCTCTCGTCTCTTAATTGAATTTAATAGAGTTTGGAATCCAAAGCTCCATTTGTTTTGAGTGTTCACACTATGCTCATCATTACACCCATAATTATAAGATTTCAACCAATCCAATTGTGACACCTAGGGGGGACACTTGGCCATTCATGATTTGCCCATGGATGATATTTTTAAGGTTTCAAGAACTACACATTGGCCCAAACTTTTCGGATAATTTGCACTTAGGCCCCTGCAACTTGGTCCTCGAGTCATTTTTAATTACACTTTTTGGTCCCCAAAAAATGGATAAATTACACTTAGCACCCCAAGATTTTAGGTAAATTACACTTTTACCCAAACTTCAGTATTTATGATTTTGCCACTAGTTTAGAAACTAAACCTTTGTCTCAAGACTTCTATAATCCCTTGAAATAATCTATTTCCTCAAGTATTAGAACCTAATAACCTTAGGTATTACCTCTTTTTTTATTTTGAAAATCTGGGGTGTTACAGCAGGTATTTCAAAGCAACATGATATGTGTAAACAATCACCTTTGATCCTACCAGGTATGACCTAAACTTATCCAAAGCAAATACTATAGCCAACAATTCTTTCTCTATGGTAGTGTAATTTCTTTGAGCTTCGTTCAAAGTTCTGCTAGCATAGTAGACAACATGGGGCTTCCTATCCTTGCTCTGTCCTAGCACGGTCCCTATGGCATAGTCACTTGCATCACACATAATTTCAAAGGGCAAAGTCTAATCAGGAGGTTATATGATGGATGCTGAAATAAGTGCAGTCTTCAGTTTCTTAAAAGCACTTTAACAATTTGATGTACATTCGAATGGAACATCCTGAGATAACAGACAACACAAAGGTCTTTCTATTGTGCTAAATGAGGCAATAAATCTGCTGTAAAAACTAGCATGTCCAAGAAAGGATCTGATGTCTTTGACATTTCTAGGGGCTGGAAGCTTCTGAATAGCTTCAACTTTGGCTTTGTCTACTTCAAGACCCCTAGATGAGACTATGTGTCCTTAAACAATGCCTTGGTTAATCATGAAGTGGCATTTTTCCCAATTGAGCACAAGATGAGTTTCCTCACATTGAGTCAAAACTTTCTCCAAATTCTCTAAACACAAGTCAAAACTACTTCCATAAACAGAGAAGTCATCCATGAACACCTCCATAATATGTTCAGCCATTTCATTAAAAATGTTCATCATGCACCTTTGAAAGGTGGTAGAGCATTGCATAAACCAAATGGCATACGTTTATATGCAAATGTCCTAAATGGACATGTGAAGGTGGTTTTCTCTTGATCTTCCAATGCTATGTCTGTAACACCCGGTGTTACCAGTGTTAAGAGAATGAGAAGGGAAGTGAGAAACTTTCAAAAATGCCCTTGAGAAGGTGTTGGATCCTTGAGAAGGGGCATTTTGGTAATTTAGATAGTGAAGTCCAATAAAAGGGTATTTTGGTAAACTGAAAATAATTCCTATGAGGAGTTAGGGATGTAAGTGAATTAAATCTCAATTTGGTATTTATGTGGAGATATGGGATTAATAATTCATGAAAGGGTATTTTAATGATTTGGAGTGATTCCATAAAGAAAATTAATTATGGAAAATAGGGAAAATGGTGGATATTGAATTATTTGAAAAATAATTAATTTTCCCTAAAATGGTGAAGTAATGTGGTAATGCCACATGGATGACCAAGATAAAGAAGTGAAAGCCAAGTTTGTGTCTTAGAGTGACACTTGGCATAATCTTGGAAATTTGAGGGAAAAATTATATATATAAGAAATGTGGGAGCATATATATATATATATGTGGATTTATGAGTTGGAGAAGGATTTAATTAAATGCAAAAAGAAATGTTAATTGGTCTTTCAAGCATTTAATGAGCGGCATGATTATATGGATTAAAGAAAATCCAAAAGAAAATGGTAAATAGTCACCATTAATGCCTTGGAAAATATGAGAGTTATTTAAATACATAAGAAAGTATTTATGTCTCTCAAATGTGATGGGGTGAAAATAGTCCCATTAATTTAAATGGGAAAGAAATAAAAAATTGGAAGGATGAGATTGATTCTTAGAATTGGAAATGATCTAAGGGCCACCATTTAGTCTTGAAAGTTGGCAAGGATTGCCAACATATTAATGATTTAATTTAAAGACTAATTTTGGATGGCTAAGATGAATTCTTTGAAAGGCACATGGATTGTGTTTCCTTTTAAGGGTGGAGATTAAGTCTTGTAAAGGCAAAATAATCCAATGGGTGAGATTTAAAGGGAGAAAATGGCATGGATTGTGTTTCTTCCAAGAGAGATGTATTTAATCTAAAGAGATGGATGGTTGGGATTTTCTCTCAAAAAGTAATTGAAAATCAAAGGCTAAGATGAAGTCTTGAAATGGAGATTTCAAGACAAGATGAGTATTTAAAGGGAAAGTAAGCCTTTGTCTCAAGTTTTGCCATTTTAAAGAGAGAAAGAAAGTGAGTGGAAGGAAAGAATTGTCTTCCAATGAGAAGAAAAGAGAAGAAAAGAAAAAGAAGAAGATGAAGGTAAGGGTTCTTCCATAGTTTAATAATCTTTTTATTTCTCTTGAATGGTAGTAAGTTTCTTTTGGGATACCATCTTAGGTGGGAGAAAATGAAGATGAAAGCTCTCTTGAAATGAAGAGTTAAAGGTTCAAGAATGAGGTAAGGGATGGCCCCATGTGGAGGAGGCCTTGCATTGCATTGTAAGCAGGTTGATAAATTTTTATGTATCTTTTTGCATGCTTTACTTGTACATGAGACCTATGGCCATGGGGGTGGGAAAGAAGTGGTAGGTTGATGCCTCAAACCATGTTGGGTTGTGAGGATGGAATAACCTAACGATACTTGCATGCATTTGCCATTACATAGACTTGTTATGCTTGTATTTACTTTGCATATGCACCCTTACTGAGCTTTTGAGCTCATGAGGTTTGTTGGATCTCTATGTAGGTGTTGAAAGCCTCAAGGGAAAGGTGAAAATGGGAGAGAAATGGCTATGAATAGGGAAGGCTAAAGTTGTGTAGCCTATGTATTTTGGTTGAAAATGTAAAATAAATTGTATTTTATTTTGGTTTCATGTGTATGAAGCTTCCATGTTGTCTATGGTAGCTAAGAGAGGGAAAAATTTTGATATGTTGAGGTATGTTGTAATAAATAAAAATAAGATGGGTTTTGTTTGTGAAATGAGGCTTTGGAATGAGAAAAGTAGAGGATTTAATGCAAATTAAGGGTGTTTAGATTTTTGGAAATTTTTGGGTTAGAAGGCCCAAGAAGAAAAAAAAAAAAAAAAAGAAAAGATGTGAAAATGGCAGCAGGAGGTAGCAACAGGCTACTGAGCGTGCGGGCAATGCGCTAGGGAGTGCTGGAAGGGCACGCGCGCGGGTGTGCGGCCCCACACTAGCGTGCAGCAGGTGTGTGCGGCCCATCCTGCAGGTGCACCGCGGGGCCCCGTGTAGGCCCTGTGCATGCCAGTGGGTCCCGTTGGCCAAATTTTTTAAAAAATTTGGAATTTTATGGAACTAAGGGGCAATTCTAAATTGATTTTTGGGGCCCCAGAGGAACTTTCAAATATTGGGATTTTTCGAGCATTTTGGAGAATGATGTCGAAATTTTGGAAAATTGAAAAATTATGAGTTTTTCCTCCAAAATTGGTAATCCATCAATGGATTGATTTAAATGGTGATTTTTTATCGAGCTCGGTAAAATTCTTGGATGGAAAAAGAATTAAATTCAAATGAGAAAATAATGATTGGGCGTCTTCGCGAGATTTCTTTTTAACCAAATGCGGTGTGGTAAAAGCCCAATTCTGCTAGTGAATCCTAGGGTTAAGGGAAGGGAAGGACGAGCTTAGTTCCCATCTAGGGCGTTTCTTCTTGAAACATGGTCCGCCTTTCACCAAAGACCGGGTAGGTGGATAATTCGGATAATTGTTCACGAGTAACACTCGTAAGTGGGAGCGGGGCGTTACAATGTCAATCTGATTATATCTTGAATGTAACACCCCCACTCCTAGAACTGCCCGAGAAGGGGTGCTATGGGGAAAATAAAATAAACTAACTGATAAACTGAAATCTGATACAATAATTGAACATCTCAATCATCTGGAATAAAAAAAACTCTGAGTCAATACAGACTGAAAAGCACAAATTTTGTCTAAGGGACAATCCCTCAACTAAAATATAAAATAAATCTCAACTGAGAAAACACTATAAAACTCAATAGACTCCCAGACATCTTTTATCTTGAGTAGCTCCACGTACACACACTATAGACCACTACTGCTAGGCCCCATATCTGGTACTCTCTCGCTAGAACCTGGAGGGGTGAAGAGTACAAGGTGAGTTATAAAGCTCAGCAAGTAATAAGCTGGAAAGAATAATGAAGCTGAATCGAAGAATATCGATACTGATAAATAACTGACTGAACTTATACTGTATAATCATTTTTTGTTTGCATTAATAAAAATGTAATGCACATAAACTGTAAACTAAACGCAGGTATACAATTTTGGCTCATAGGCCAACATAATCTAATAATACATACCTGTCTGATCTGAAACCTGCATACATAAAAACTGTAAGCACATACTGTGAGCAATATGCCCCTAGCCCCCTGGTGGCCCCCAGGCTGGCAACTCATAACTGAGCTGAAACTAAAACTGATGGGATCCCCGCGGACAAGCCGCCTGACGCTCATAATGCAATGCAATGCTCACATAAATGCTAGCACATGATATGTAGTGCTCCATATAAAGTCATGCTCAATGCTCATACCAAAATGTATGCACATAACCTCACAAAATAATGCTGATCATGTTATAATAATGCTGAACATGATATGATCTTCATCTATATATTAGAATACAAAGATTCAATGAACTATTGTTTAGGGTATGGGTATGATTAACTTGTCATGTTCTGGCTTATGAATTCAATGTTGGAAGGTATTGAATACATTAATTGAATTAAACTTGAATTATGACTCACTGGAAGCTAAATTGGATTTCTGGAAAGGTCATTTGGATATCAGGAAGGATATCCGGATATGATGAAAGATATCTGGATATGAAGAAGGCTCATCCAGATACACTGATATTCAAAGCAGAAGCTATTCGGATATGCTGGGATGTATTTGGATATGAACTAGGACATCCGAATATGATTCTGGTCATCCGGATTTCTCACTGATGCATTCGGATATAACTGGGGACTATTCGAATGAAAAATTCAACTTTTGAGGGAGGCATCCGAATATCAGGTGAGACATCTGGATATTATCTTGACATCTCTGGATGTATAAACAAACCATCTGAATATCATACTCAGAGAACTTTAGATACATCTGGATATGTTACAATGTATCTAGATTTTAGAACTTAGAGTAATAGAACTTGCAATCCAAAATGGATACGGATTAATCGAACTTGTAATCCAAAATAGATAAGGATTAATGGAACTTGCAATCCAAAATGGATGAGGATTAATAGAACTGTCAATCCAAAATGGATGAGGATTAATGGAACTTGCAATCCAAAATGGATAAGGATTAATGGAACTTACAATCCAAAATAGATGAGGATTAATAGAACTATCAATTCAAAATGGATGAGAATTAATGGAACTTGCAATCTAAAATGGATAAGGATTAATAAAACTTGCTCATAACTTCACTGTTATATGCATATATATATATACGTCTCTACTTACTGATATAAATATGAAAACTACAACAAAGAACTGGAATAATTTGAAATCAAAACTGATATGAACCTGTAATGGAAGGGATTACAAGAAGAATACTTGCTTGATAGAACTCTCTGATCGAACCCTGGAGCGATCCTGAAGACTCTAGCAAGCCTTTGCTATCTTTTGGCCTCTTGGTTCTTCACATGGCGTGAAGAAAAGCTAAGCTAATGGGCTCTATATATAGAGGTATAAAAATCCTAGATCCCACTCTCTTTATAATATGGATTCCTTCTCCTAATATAACTAAGAGACTTTAAACCAAAACCATCTCATATATGGATTCTCATTCTCCTTTAAATACATAATCTCACTTAATTAATAATAATACAAAAATTATTACTAAAAACTCTCAAATAATAATAAAACTCTAAAATTACCTTCATACCCTTGCATTTAATTTTCACAATAAATAAATACCATTAAATGCTATATAAAAATCCTAGATCCTACTCCCTTTCTAACATGGATTCCTTCTCCTAATATAATTAGGAGACTTTAACCCAAAACCATCTCACATATGGATATCTTATAACTAAGAGACTTTAAACCAAAACCATCTCACTTATGGATTATGTTAATCCCTTAATTAATATAACTTTAATTAACAATTAAATTCTAATATCAAATTTCTAAATGACCTTCATGTCCTAGCATTTAATTTCCACAATAAATAACTAGAATTAAATGTTCTTTAAATGCTATTTAAATACTATTCTCTCCATTAAAATCTAAATTGCCACCTTGGCAAATTCCCTTAACTCCAACATTAAAAAGAAATAAATGTTATTCTTTTCCTTCAAAATCTCTAACTTGCCACATTATATAATTAATTGGCAAAATCTCTTAATCAAATGCTCCAACAATTAATTAAATAATTCTAATCAAATACTGGGCCCTCTAACGGGTCGTTACATTGAATATCCATCCAAAAAGAAATAGTATGCTTGGCCTGCTATCATTTCAAGCACTTGATCCATAAATGGGAGAGGAAAATGGTCCTTCGTAGTCATGGAGTTGAGTTTCCTATAGTCTATACACACACGCCAACCTGTTTGGAGGGGGATTGGAACTAACTCATTTTTATCATTTTTCACCACAGTGACTCCAAATCGTTCAGGCACTACTTGAGTTGGACTAACCCATTTTGAATCAGATATTGGATAAATAATACCTGCATCCAACAATTTGAGCACTTCTTTCCTCACCACTTCTTTCATGTTGGGATTTAGTCTTCTTTGCATCTGCCTTACTGGTTTGGCATTTTCCTTTAAGAAAATCCTATGGGTGCAAATCAGAGGGCTAATTCCATGTAAGTCTGATATAGTCCATCCTAAAGCCTTCTTGTGTGCTCTTAGTACTTCTATCAATTGCACTTCTTGTTGGGTGGTCAAGCTAGAAGAAATGACTATTGGGTGCATCTCTCCTTCACCTAGAAAGGCATACTTCAACTTCCTTGGTAATGATTTCTTTTTAGGTACAGGTGGATGACTCACAGAGGTTGATGGCTCTCTATGCAAAGGCTCCACAAGTTCTAGCTTAGGAATCCATTGAGTCATGGGAATTTCATCTTCTCATCTGCTAATCCCAATTTTTATCTTTTTCCATAGTTTCACTCATAAAGTCCACCTTTTCTATCTCACTTTTAGTATATTGTTGTTTGGAAATTCTGAAAATATTCATTTCCACAGTTATGTTTCTGAAAGACAGTTTCAAGACTCCATTCCTACAATTGATGATTGCGTTTGAGGTAGCTATGAATGGTCTGCCAAGAATGACTGGGATAGGATGTTGAGGACCATGGTGAGGCTGAGTATCTAGGAGTATGAAGTTTACTGGAAAGTAGAATTTGTCCACCAAAACTAAAACATCTTCCAAAATACCCCTTGGAACTTTGACTAATCTGTCTGCCAGTTGCAGAGTAACCCTAGTAGGTTTAAGTTCTCCTAACCCCAACTATTGGTACACACTATATGGTAACATATTGACACTTGCTCCTAAATTTAAGAGTGTTTAGTCAACCTTCTGGCTTCCTATGATATATGAGATGGTTGGATAGCCCGAATCCTTATATTTGGGAGGAGTCTTAAATTGCAAAATGGAACTCACTTGTTCAGTCAAAAATGCTTTTCCATGCACATTTATTTTCCATTTTACAGTGCAAAGATCTTTCAAGAATTTTGCATATGAGGGTGTTTGTTAGATCGCATCCAAAAGTTGAATGTTGATTCTCACTTTTTTAAAAACCTCATATATATCAACATTTTGTTGTTCCTTTTTTGAGGAAAATGAGGTTTAGGATGATATTGGATTTCTCTTTCAATGTTCTTACCTTTTCCATCTTCTTTTTATTTTTGCTTGATTTTTTCTTCTTTTTCATTTCTCTTTATGATTGGTTCATGATCTTCTAATTTCTCTTTCTCATCAACAGTTTGGCTTATCCTAAGATCAGCTGGTTTTTCAATTATCTTTCCACTTCTTAGGATAGTCACTGATTGTACTTGTTCATGTGTGTTATTTTCACCACTAGAAGACTCCACTTGATTTTCTTACCTAACTGGGTTAGGGTTAGTTTGAGAAGGAAATCTTCCAGGTTTTTTCACACTCAGTGTTTGGGTCAATTTTGTTAACTTGCTTCTCATGTCTTCCATGGCTCTGTTTCTTTGCTCTTGATTTTTAACAACTTGATTGTTGATGCCTGTTTGACTTTGAATGAACTGATGCAAGGTATCTTCCAAAGATCTCCTATAAGGAGGTTGGTAAGTATTGGATGAAGAACCTTGGTTTTGTTGAAAGGATGGTTGTTTTGTAGGGAAAGGAGGTTGAGAGTGATTTCAAAATCATTTTTTCAAGAAAAATTGGGGTGATTCCTATTATTGGGATGATATGAATTGTAGTTCTGGTTGTTCCCGTAATAGGTTCCGCTTTGATTTTGATTTTGATTTTGTCTCCCCTCAAAGTTGTGTGAATGGTTGTTACTAGTCTACCCATACAATATGTAATACCCCAAGAGCCAAGAAAGGGGTAGTATATATCGAGGATAAGTAAGGAAGGAAACAACATCAGCTGAATACCTTTTGGGCTGAATGTAGGCAAGGAACTCCCAGGTTAAGCGTGCTTGAGTTGGGGAAGTTCAGGGATAGGTGACCTCTTGGGAAGTTCGCGTAGGCCCATCAGGGTAAGTTGTTCCGGTCCTTCCTATCGCTCGATGTAGGATGTTACAGGTGGTATCAAAGTCGACCCTTGGTAAAGATAATCCGATGAGGGCGGGGAGTGGCGCCGGGGGTCGAGGGCCTGTACAAGGAGCGGCTTTTGGCAGGCTTATAGGATGGAAGCCTCCAAAAGGAGAAGATCTAGGACCAGTTGTAAGGTCACATGACGAGGACATCATGTACTCAAGGGGGGAGAATGTAATACCCTGAGAGCCTAGAGAGGGGTAGTATATATCGAGGATAAGTAAGGAAGGAAACAACACCAGCTAGATACCTTTTGGGAAAAATATAGGCAAGGAACTCCCGGGTTAAGCGTGCTTGAGCTGGGAAAGCTCAAGGATGGGTGACCCCCTGGGAAGTTCGCGTAAGCCCATCAGGGTAAGTTGTTCCGGTCCTTCCTATCGCTCGATGCGGGATGTTATACAATACCTCCTTAAAAGCAGGTAGGGTAGGACATTCATTAGTTGCATGATCTGTTGTTTCACACACAACACATTTTACTTTCACTTGATTAATGGATTGTATCTTTTTGGGCTCCATGTTTTCAACTTGCTTTGTTAAGGCAGTTAGTCTTGCATTTATATCATCACTCTCATTCAGTTGGTATCTCCCTCTAGGTTGTGGATTTTACCTTGAATCAATAGAAGATGTTGGACCAACTTCCCAGTTCCCTGTATTCTCAGCCAAAGTGTAAAAGAAGTGAAAGTCTTCTTCTGGAGTTTTCTCATATAACTCTCCATTTCACATCGTACAAACTAAAATTTTCAATTGAGGAGTGAGTGAGTCATGAAAGAAGCTGACCATTCTCCATTGCTCAAAAGTATGGTGTGAACAAGTGTGCAGAAGGTGTTTAAACCTTTCCCATGCTTGAGCAAAGTTTTCATTTGATTTACATGCAAAGTTCATGATTTGTCTTTGAGGAGTAACAGTTCTATTAGCAGGAAAGTATTTTTTTAAGAATGTTGCTTGCATTTCTCTCCAAGTTCCTATAGATCTAAGTGGGAGAGTACCTAACCACATTTTTACCTTATCTTTTAGTGAGAATGGAAAGAATTTTAATCTTATGATGTCCTCATTCACTGTATGGTCCATGCAAGTGATACAGACTTCTTCAAATTCTTTCATATGAGTATATGGATTTTCAAAATCTATGCCATGGAAAGTTGGCAACAGTTGGATTGTGACAAGTTTGAAATTAAACCTATGATGGTTGATAGGAAGGAAGATGCATGATGGAGTTGTCTGTCTAGGAGGATGAAGATAATCCTTAAGAGGTTTGATTATCTCCTAATCAACAAGATCATTTCCACCATTCTCACCACCATGTTCAGACATATTATCGTGTTGAGACATGAGTAAATGTGACAATGAAAGTTTAAAATCATGCAAAGAGTTTTCCGAATGTGATTTTTGCTCAACAACTCTACCAGATCTAAGTCTCATACACGATGCCAAGCTAACAGAGAAGAGAAACTAAAGGAAAGAAAACAATAAAAATAAAAGAACTAGGGATGATTATTTGGCTTACCTTAATCTCCTCGGTAATGGCGCCAAAATTTGTTACATCACTCACCCTGCATTTGTTACTTTTTGTATTATTTTTAAATTAAATCAGATTATTTAGCAGTTATTTATGTTCAAAGAAAGGGTGAGGTGTTTATACTCACCAATGTATGAGTGTGATTGTAGCAGAAATTTATTTTTACTGGGAAAGTCTGGGTCAATTCATAGGGAGATTACTCATGGAAGGAGATAACCACACCAGTTCACTTGATTAATAAGACAATAAGATGAGATTAAACTAAATGCAATATAACTATTATCTGGATATGGTGAGTTCTTGGGTCAAGACAAATCTAGTGCTAAACCCAACTGATTTCCCATATAGCTTTCTTTGATATAACTGAAAGTTCAAATAGCTTGGAGTTTAATCATTAAATATACTACTAAGATGATAATAACTCTTTGTTTAAGAAACTCCCATACATGGCATAGAGACTCTATATTAAGAAGCTATTATAAATTAGTGTATAAATAATAGTCATTCAGGCTTGGGTATGAGACGTTTCCAGGTTGAGTAATCTCCATACTTGGCATGGAAACCCTAGGTTAGGCATACGAACCAATCCAAGCCTGAGGTTTTCATTAGGAACATTTCTCAAGCTATTTTTCTTTCTGTTACTTGAACATTTGAAGCTCTCCTGTCTTGCGTTGTCAGTGGCTTTGGACACCATCCTTACATTGGCCCAAGGATTGGATTAGCCAGACATCTTCATGAGAAGTGCACGACTAAAACTAATCTCAATAGATAATGACAAAAATGAAAATAAGCGATAATAGATAATGAGAACAAGATGAACTACTGTTATATTGATTACTAAAATGAATTTACAGCTTGAAAATGATCTTGTAATGTATCTGGAAACAAACTAAGAGCTAGGAATGAAGAACAATAACTTAAGTGCAAATATTTAAAGTACAGACAAAAACTCAGACTAAAAATAGAAAGAATGAAAAAACTTGTAACTTTCCAATGATACTCTTTTTCTGTGTTTTCTGAGTATTTTGTGCTCTACACCCCTTGATTCCAAGGAATGTTGGCTCCTTTTAAGCTTGTCACGCATGGAAGAGGGGGACCACTTGGTGTAAAGTTGTTCAAAGAGTTGGTTGTATTTACCTTTCAACCACCGTGTTTATTTGCGCATCTTAGAGAATCTTTGGGTTTTCATTCGAATGTGTGAGCAAAGACATTCGAATGTGCGCTTGATTTCCTCTGGTTGCTTGCATCATTTAAATGAGTTCAAAGCTTATTCGAATGAATTTCATGCTTTATTGTTCATTTGCACGGCAATTTCCTCTATCATTCGAATGTAACAGTGAATCCATTCGAATGAATTTTGGATTTTGCAATTGGTTTCTTCTATGCATTCGAATGCAACAACACTTTCATTCGAATGGCTTTTCCATTTTCTTCAATTACATTCGAATGACCTGGTCTTCATTCGAATATGTCTTCAGCATTTTCGTACAATACTTTCATCTAAATATCTTCTCATTCTCAATTCATTCGAATGACTTAGGCGACATTCGAATGTCCTTATTTTCATCCGAATGATCTAGGGATATACGAATTACCTTGACTTCTTGATTTGTTGCTTCATATTCGAATTAGGCCAACCTCATTCAAATGTATTCTCGATGGTCTTCCCATTTGAATGTTTTAAAGAATTCATTCGAATGATGTGCCTTGACTGTATTCCATCCGAATAGCTTTTGAATACTTATTTGAATTACTCAGCCTTCATTCGAATGCCATAGCCTTCATCCGAATATCTTCATTTCTTGGCTTCTTCTTCTTTTCCTCTTTTGATCATGCCTTTTAGGAATTAATTCAACCGTTGATCTCTTTTTTCTTCCTTTGGGCTGCAACAAGTATTCTTTGATGTTTTTAGCTCATTAAATGGATTAAGAGGCAATAAAAATACAACAAATTTTTGGCATTTTTTAACATCAATCACCAAGTCTTTCCATAGCCAGAACTTTCCTAGACATGCACTTTCACTACACCACACTCAAGTCCATAACCTCTAAGACTTCGATCATCAATCCCCGAATCTCTAAATAGGGATTTCTAAATCTAAGTTTTTCTAAACCTTGGGTTCACAGATCCCTAATGATCTCTCCTAAGCCTCCAAATAAAACTTTGGCTCTGATACCAACTATAACACCCCACCTTTTAGGGAGTTAAAATATATGCTAGGATTTTTTTTTTTTTTTATATCTATATCAAACATGAACCACAATAAATCCTCAACATAACCTTTATATATTAACACTCCCAAACATAGAAAATGAATGATATACTTTAAACATAAGAGGAAGCAAGATCAGAACCTATAAGGAATCTCGAAAACATAACATACGTGGGTACATACACATTGTTCACCCAACATAACATTACAAATACTATTAAAGCCTAAACAATACAGTTGAATGAAATAGATGATCCTAGCCCCACATGGGACCCATAAAATTTCTGTCACGTTCATGCCTCGATCACTTCCTTGCCTTTCCGGCCGCTTGCCTCGCTGAAACGTGGAATATTCTAGGGACATAGTCCAATACTAAAAGATGAAATCTTCTAAATGAGGGTTACATAATCATGAAAGAATGAATGATGCATAGGCATGTATAAATAGATACCCTAGTATAACTTCCTTGGTCCAACAGTCCGACACGAAACCCTAGGCAAAATCCCAAACCTTTGCAGGATAATCTTAATGTTGTTTCATCAATATTTTCCCTTGGGGAATTACGGTTACACTATCAGGGTGACATCTCAATCTCATGCACGAGTTTCAATATGACAATAATACCGTGCCATGCGAATATCACGACTTTTCATGCAATTGAATATGAACAAATATGACAAAGATGATTATAACATTCATAAATATCATGCATAGTAATAGTAATCATGTCATATATAGGTATTTGGGACAAAACCGCTCACCTTTCACAAAGTTCAAGTTACCTCGAAAAACGTGCACTTGCATTAATTTTTGTGCCAAACTTCAAAATTCGTACCAACTATTTCACCTCAAGTCTAAAAGCACCCTAGGCAAGATATTATTTAAATAATCAATAAAAACTATTTTTTCTTAATTTTCTTACCTTTTTCTCTATTTTTTTCTAATTATTTTCTCTAATAATCCAAAATAAATGCCTACATCAATGTGTTCCCAAATATTTTTCATGATAAATCATAAAATAATTTTATAGGAATAATAAAAAAAATTGTAGAAAATTCCATGGCCCACCCGCCCGCATGAGGCAGCACGTGATAGGGCGAGTGAGATTGGCGTGTGAAGCACACACGTCAATCATCTTCTCCGGTGATGGTACACTGAAAAACCTGGATTTTTTCACCTCGCTAAACTACAGCCCAATTAGATCCTAATGGTACCTGGAATGGCTTAAAAGGAGGTCCGGAAGTAGGTCAATTTACAGCTCGAAGTGTTGGCCAAGCAGTCCGCCTAGGGCTTCGGCGAGGCCTCGGACTTCTTCGTTCTTGCTCTGTTGCTCTAAAAATTCTCTAGAAATGACCTACTACTCATGGGAAACAAAAAGCCTCTATCTTTAGCTCTCAATTCGTTCAAAAATGCCTTCAATTTGAGCTTTAAAGTTCTGAAATATTTGGCCACTTCAAGCTCTATTTATACTCGAATTCGAACCCTAAAACAACAACTCTTGCTTCAACCAAAGTCACTAGTGTCTCCCCAATCCTTAGATCCATCCAAAACCCACCGAAAGCAACTCAAAAGCTCCCTTTAAACGGCCAACTTTCTCGCCACTTTCAACCAAAAAGTTTTGCCATTTTTGACCATGCCAAGGCTGATTGATGCCCAAGATTGGTTCTAGCGCCTTGCCCCGAGGTCCCTTGCCACTTTCTCTAGCCTCCTATGGCCGAATTCGGTGATGGGATGGAGCTTGATCATCCATGGCTTCCAAGCTCTTTTGAAAATTACACTTTCACCTCCTCTCATTCTTGAATTACATTTTGGCCATTTTCACAAGGCCCCTGGGTTTTCTAACATTACTATTGAGACCCTTACATTCTAAATTTCTTATTTGACCATCGAGATTCCAGAAAATACGTCATTTCGACCTTTCTCAGGTAATTTCAAAAATTATACTTTGGCCCAAACTTATGCTTTTCTTGCAAAACCCCATTGTTTCACACCAAAACCACTTAAGGTTTGTTTATCAAGACCAATTTGACTCTTTAAAGGATTTCATTGACTTTTCAAAAGCCCCTTATGACAATTTGATTTTTCAGCCAAATCTGAAGCTATACCAAAAATTGTCTCTAATCAAATTTCTCTCGATACTAAAAATTATTCCTCGAGATGCTCATTATAGGTATTCCTATTTCCTTAGACATTTAAGCTTCAAGGTACTCCTTTCGGCTGATTCGATAATTTTTTTAGGCTTTTTTAGAAACCAAATTTCCCCGAATTTCTATTTTTCCTTTAAAATAATAATCCAAAGTTATTGCGTATTATACACACCCCACTGATCAAGCTGGGACTTCAGGAAAGCCACCTCATATGGTCCCGTGGAATGAGTATAAAGCATTAAGACAACAACATGTTGAGGGTATGTAGGCACTTCAAGACATGGCTAGGATACTCCAAGGCATGATGACTAGAGGGACACTACCCGATACCTTGAGAAGGTTTATGCCAGAACCTGTAGCGCTACATGAATCTCTACTTGATGTGGGAGTCAATTCCTATCAGGAAGTCAATCCTGATTCTCATTCTCGATCCTCTCCTCGTTGGATAGTTCGGCCGAGATCACCACCATTCTTGAAAACCCATGAATGGAAAATAGGGCTAGGAGCCCATAAAGACGGAAGTACTGTAATACCTGAGAATTTCAAAAGGACTCAAGAGTAAATTTTCTTGGGGTAAAGTGAAATTATAGATAAATTGAGGGTACAAGGGTAATTTCTTACCGCTATGAATGACCCAATAAACTATAGGGAGTGCCCTGAAGCTTAGATGCCAAAGGAAAATGATATGAAAATGATGAGTATTTCAAGGCATGATTTATGGCATCAAAAGAAATTGGATCGGAAACGATTTTCGGTATAGTTAAAATGCAATTGCGATTCAGACTGCAAAATTGAATTATCGTAGGAGACTTCCGAGAAGTCAACGGAAGCCTGAGGGGTCTTCAGTTTTTCCTAAGGAACAACCCTTCAACGATTTTAGGAAGAAACGAAAGGGTTTAGGACCAAAACGAAGATTTAGGCCTAAGTGTACTTTTCCAAAATTGCTAAATGGAGGCCAAAACGATATTTTTTCAGAATCTTCAGCATGATATGAAATTCTTAGGACTTGAGGGTCTTAATGGAAGTTATGAAAAGTTGAGGGGCTATGTGAAATGGTCGAAAGTGCGAAAGCCAAACTTGGAGGGGCCAAAGCGCAAATAAGGAAAAAGGCATGGTAATGGGAAATCGAATAGCAGCCATTTCTGATCGGCGACCATCGAAATCGACCACTGGGAACCACGAGGGATGGCGGGGGGATGCCTTTGGGCTAAGCCTTGGCCGACAACAGCCACGAGGGTGGCTGGAATTTGAAGAAAAACAAACCAACTTTTTGGCCAAATTTGGGAAGCTTTAAAAGTCATCATTGCGGTTGGATTTAGATGCAATTGGGTCTATCTAGGGGCAGTAGAAGCCTCGGAGGGGTCAGTTTAGCAAGCCTTAAGCGTTTGGGAGGCTCAAGTCGCTTATAAATAGAGATAGCCGAGAAGAGGAAGAAAATTAATTTTGTAGATCTGTGAGTTTGAGAACAAATTGGGAGAATCAAATAAGGGGCTTTTGCTTCCCATGTCCAGAGGAGCAATTCTAGAAATTTTGTGGCATTTTGGTTGAGAAATGAGGGAGATCCGAAGCCTCATCGAAAATTTTTTTTTGCCAAAAAATAGCTTCAAGCAGTTTGAAAATGTCTCTATTTGATGGATTTTAAGCTATTATTCGGTAGAGGGTGAAAAGAGGAAGTCGTAGGTTCAAATAGGGGGCAAAATAGAGGTCGGATGAAGGAGATATAGGCCAAAAACCAGAGCGGACGTAGCTGCCGACAAACTACCCAAGGAAGAAGACAACGACTCGTATTCCACACAGGCCCAGCAGCAACCGTGAGTGGGGCGTGTAAGGTAGCCTTGTGGCGAAGCGTGGGAAGGCGTGAACAGTTGAAAAATTTTGGGAAAAAATTGTAAATTCCTAGAATTTCATGCTCTAGAGGCCTGTGCAAAAATGTTTGGCTTTAGCCTTCCTAGTGTCTTAGTTTTAGCATCAAGCAGCCTCATTTTACGTGAAAACGCAACATCCGAGTAAGTTCAGCATGTTGATCCGGTATTTTGTTTATTCATGAAGATTCGAATATGTTTTAGAAGAGTTGGGAAATGGCTATGTATTAAGGCTATCCATGTATTTATGTATTAAGGTTGTTGAAGATATGATGTTAAACTATGGTACGGATTCTTATGTTATAATTAAAGTGAATTGATTATGTACCATATCAGGTTTCGATTATTGCTTCCATATTTGTAATGATATGTTGGGGGTTTCTCTTTGAAATAAGGTATTTGAGGTTTAAGAAATGTATTTAAGAAAGAGAATATGTATTTATATGATGGGTCCCAGCATAGTGACACCCTCTGGAAAAGCGAGGCGTTACTCCAAAAGTTTCATCTTCTAATTGGGTTATTGTAGACACCCCCTTTCAGACCAAGGGAGGTGCTACATGAAATAAGGAATAAACGAATAACAACAAATAATAACTCTCATAAATATTGAAAATATAAATCTCAACGTACTAGTCCCAAACTGGACAACATCGAACATAAATATCCCTCGTAAAATAAATGACAATTGCAGAACTAAATAACTAAATGTCAAATGACCAAAAGACCAAATGACCCAGACATCTTTCAGGTTTTGAGTGGCTTCCACATACACAATCTAACGCATCCCACTGCTAGAACCCACCTCGGGAACTCTCTCACCATCACTTGGAATGGTGAAGAATACAAGGTGAGTCACAAGAATCAGCAAGCAATAGACATGAAAGAAATAATAGGCCGAGTCAAAATAAAACCTCGAACTCATCAACAAAAAAAAAAAAAAATCATCTCAATACCACAAGGTAACTCGATATAAACTGAGGGAAAACTAATCTAACTAAGGGATATATTAACTCTTCTTATAATCGAACTCGTTAATGAAAGTTTGATATATTTGAATAAACTGTTATGGTTGCACAGGTTCTCATATGATAATGCTCAGAATGAATATATCTTATGCAAGTATGCATATACTAGCCTCACGGCCCACATAAATCTCAATGCACCTTAAATGTAACTCAAGGCACAAAGGCCTAAATATAAACTCATACCTGCCTGTGGCCGAACTTGCAACCAAAAGAAATAAGCACAAATACTCACTAGGGTTTTAAAACCCCTACTCCATAATAAGGAGCGTAAATAATTATCTCGCTAGGGCCGTACGGTGCCCCTAATTACCAGTAATCAAAGATCTCAAAATGAGCTCAAGAGATCCCATCGCGGACTAAGCCGCCTCAATGCAACAATACACAAATAATATGCTAGCATACATTATGTAGTGCTCCACAATAAATAAAATGCTCAATGCTCACATGACATGAATGCTCATATTTCATAAAAGATCTCATCACAATCTCATGCAATGCATGTATCTTAATTCTCAATGTATTGGAGACTAGATACCTTGGAACGATTTTAAGAATATGGAATCTCTGACTCTTATCTCAATTTAATTACTACTCTTCAACCAAGGCAATTAGCTTAGCATTCATTTAACTTGAAAAGCAGTATTAAACTCCAATTACAAGTCTTAAAGATTTTAGAACATTAAAACTTTGAATATTTGATAAATTATTTTGGGGCAACCAATATTAGATCTCTTAAGAATTAATATGGAGTAATGGATCCAATAATGTTTATTTTAATTGCAACTCAATGATAAATAATACATCTCAAGTCTTATGGCATTAAGGTTAAGCTAGATGTATAAAACTTGCTTAAGAATTATTTACGAAGTATAAGTGTTCATTAAATCTTATTAAACTTTATTAATAACTATTTTAAATTTAATTTTAAAACTTATTAAGAAGGAGTAATTAAATTATAAGAGAAAAATAATTAAATTAATTAAAATTAAATTCGGGTGCTACAGTAACCCACTAGCTACAGTACCCCGTTACAGTAAGTCGCTATAGTGAAATCTGCTTATTATTTGAAACTTGCAATACCCAGTATTAAATATTAAAAGTATTTTTGGAAATTCGAGGTCAAATTTGATATTTATTATAGTTTCAGGTGTTTGTGTAATATTCAAAGCACAACCGAAGGATGAGGGACTGTGTCAAAAAACCCAATAAAGGTAAATTATCCAAATAAGCGATATTCGACTAAATCAAGAGATTTTCGAAGATTGGAAGTCAAAAACACGCACTTAGGAGCGTCCGAGCAAAAGTGCAGATTTTGTAAATTAACCGAGGGAGGTCAAAACGATGAAATTTTTAGAAATTTCTTGAGGAAATGAAGAATATAGAACTTACGGGCAGTCAAGGAATTAACAAGAAGTCTAGGGGTGTCTTGGTTAGAGAGAAAATGAAATTAAAAGTTGGCTAGGGGCTAAAATGCAATTTTTCAAAAATTGCATAGTGTGAATCCGACCGGCCGCACTATGGCCACCGGCCAGCCACCTCTGGACGTCAGGAAGCTCGCCTAGGAGTGCTAGGACAGCCTTTAGGTGATGATGAAGCTTCTAAGGGTGGTCATTAACCGAGCACGGCGGCAATGTGACTGAAATTTATGATGGAAGAAATTTTTGATTTGGCCGAATCTTTCGAGGGCTTAAGCTCACGATTTGGGCTTGTTTAATTGGTTTCGAGGCTAGATCAAGGGTTAAGGGGATAAGAGCAATCGATTGGTGGTAGAAATTTGGGTCAAGGTCGAGTATAAAAGGAGTTCTCGGCCGAGAAGGTTAAAACACAAATCGATCAAATTTCTCCCATTTTGGCAAGAATCAAGCAAGAAGATTAGAGGCCTTTTGTTCTACGAGTTGTAAGGATCGTTTCTGGAGAGTTTTGAGGGGTTTGGTGTTCGTTTGGTGGAGTTTCACTGACTTGGCCGAAAAATCGAGCTCGTCGATGCCGTGACCTGCAATTGGCTTTTAAAGCCATTTTCGGTGGGCTTTCCGATGGGTGAAAGGTCCTTTGAGATCGTCTTGAAGAGATCTACAAGCCCTTGTAAGAATTTGGAGCATTGGAGGTCGTCGGAGCCGGAGAAGAAGGCTGGAGAAGACGACTGCACAACTGCGTGTGGGCTTCACTCGCCGAGCCTCTGGGTGGCGCGTGAGGGTGCGTGAGGTAGGGTTTTTCCTTGGTTTAAATTTTAGAATTTTGGTGAAATTATTTTAGGAATTCTCGTGCAAAAATATTTGGTGAAACTTGATGTTAGGTATTTTTTATGAATTTCCAAAGGTAGAAATGTTTAAAAATGAAGAAAAATAGAGAAAATTGAGGAAAAATAGAAATATTAATTTCTAAGGCCCTAATGATGAATAAGAGACGATTGGTGTATTAAAAAGAAGGATTGCATGATTTTCGAGTTGTGACACATTTTTCGAGGCAAAAACCAGACTTTTCCAATTTGAGATGAGTGGTCTGATTCTAGCTTTACCTTATCTTGAAAATATGTTGGAGGGTGTGTAGTGGGTTTAGGTGGGCGGTGTTACCCTCCCGAACCTAGGTTACACGCAATTGGACCAATTCTAGTGAGTGGTTTTACCCTCCAGAACTTGGGTTGTTTTGCGAAGGCATTTTATTTATGTATATAAGGCATCATTTGCATATTGAACATGTAGTATATTGCATCAACTATTTTTACTTACAAAAGAGTCAGTGCATGGCGTGTGATTTTCATATCATCGGGGTATTGATATTCGTGTCGAAATTGTGTCCGTGTGGGACGGGATGGGGTCTACTTGAGAATGGGACAAGGTTAATCTGGTGAATGAGATTAAGTATGTCACTACAAGGCACTCGAGAGATTAAGTATGTCACGGCAAGGTCAACCCCAACAGTGTGTGGAATGGTGTTCTCCACGGGAGGTGGAGTATGTCAGGGAGATTTCTCAAGCTAGACGTGTCTTGCATGTTGTTGTCTTCGTATGCCATGCTCGTGTGTCTTTCATGCATTGTATAAACTGTTTCATGCCTTCACTTAGATGTTTTATCATTTAACCTAGGTTATGCCCCTGGAACATTCAACGTTCCAGTCAGGGACAGCTGCGAGGTCAAGGACATGGCCGGTGAGCCGGTGGTGTTTATGTGATAGTCGTTGTATCATTTGGTAGCGTTGGTAGTTATTTTGTTATATGTATGAACAATCACACGACGGTGTTGTAATCATTTAGTAACGGTGTTGTATGTATATTGGTGTGGGAACATCTTGTATGTAACTCGTGGTAGGCCATGACATTTTGATGATTAAGTATTCCGCTATGTTATATAATGTCTCGTTTAGTTATGATTATGTTATTATTAGTTAAACGAGCAAGACTGAGATTCTCGAGGTTTATATCTGCATGTGAAGATTGTTCTTAAAATCACCGTGGGTGCTGGCTGTGGTATGTGATGAGTGTTTCATCTGCATGTGAAGATTGTGCTCATGGCGCAACGCGTGTTGAACTTGAAGGAAAAAAAAAAAAAAGAAACCCCGAGAATTGCCTTGTAGTGGCACGCCCGTGTAGGGCGGGGTGTTACAATTAGTATCAGAGCCCTAGGTTAAAACCCAAGGATGGTTAAACTAGATTGTTGAACTTAGCATGGTTAGAACTACTGAATGAGAACTTAGAATAGGGTTATGGATTCTAAGTGACATATGAAAACTTTAGGAAACACTTGTTCGAGGTTTCTGAGAAAATCTTTGTGTGTTGTTAGTAAACAATGATGGATCAATTGGTTGTCGAAGACACTATTTTGATCATGAAGCTATGTCAGGTCCCTTTCTTCTTTAATCGCATTCTTGACAATTGATGATACCTTTTTGAACTTGAATTACATCTACTCTAAATTGAGGTACATCCCTTGAGAGCAACTCTGAGTGATCATTTTCTTGATGAGAGGCATACCCAGTGAGAGTTGTAATCAAAGCTTAAGAGAATTGAATGTAATATGCTGATTGATTTAACTTGATATGCCCTGGACAAAAGTTCAAATAATAAACATTCCTTTGATTATCTTAAGTCCCTGT
The DNA here is from genome assembly GCA_036245055.1 of Diospyros kaki. NCBI lineage: Eukaryota > Viridiplantae > Streptophyta > Magnoliopsida > Ericales > Ebenaceae > Diospyros > Diospyros kaki. Next base: position 10,410,043 of record BSEG01000011.1, on the reverse strand, counting down.
GCTACTGACCATACATTTTTGCTTCACATTTGAGATTTAAGCTATCAACAAGTTTGTGAATGGTGAAGTATTCTTGCTTTTAATTTGATTGTTAAGGGACTAGCAATGTTTAAGTTGGGGGGTGTGATTGATGCTCAAAAATGCAAAAATTTGTTATATTTTATTGCCTCCTAATCCATTTGATCAACTTAAAATCTTCAGAATTGCTTGTTGCAGCCCAAAAGAAGGAAAAGAGATGAAAGGAATGACTTAACTCTCCAAAGGCATGATTGAAAGAAGAAGAAAGAGTCAAGAAATGAAGGTGTTCTGATAAGAGTCAAAGCCATTCGAATGAGTCATCGGAAGATATTCGAATATGGAACAAATCAGATGGAAGCTAGTCACCCATTCGAATAAAACCAATCTATTCGAATGAGCTGAGAATGAGAAGAAATTCGGATAAACATATCGTTCAGAAGAGATGAAGACAAATCCGAATGAAGCCCTAGACATCCGTATGTAATTACAAAAGGAAGAAAGTCTATTCGAATGAAGGCTGAGTAATTTGAATAAGAAGCAACTCCAGTAACTCCAAATTCGAATACTCCCCAAGTCATCGGAATGCTATGAAGAACTCAAGAGAAAAATTAGAAATTCATTCGAATGAAAGTACTGTTGCATTCGAATGACTGAGAAAATCTCCGTGTAAGGAACAGTAAAGTGTGAAATTCATTTGAATGGGACTAAAATTCATTCAAATGATCTGAAAAGCCAAAAGAACCTCAGCACTCATTCGAATATCTCTGCTAGCACATTTGAATGAGTATCCAAACAAAAGTCTGACATGCGCAAATAAACGCGGTGGCTCTGAGGTAAATTCAATCAACTTTCTGAACCAATGGACCCCACCTCCATGCGCCGTAAGCTTAAAAAGGAATCGACATTCTTTGGAATCAGAGGTGCGAGAGAGCAGAGGATACTCAAAAGAAAAACACAAAAAAGACAAGATCATTGGAAAATAGAAAGTCTTTTTGAATTTTGTCTTATTTCTCTCATTTTTTTTTTAATTCTTGTCGGTATTTTTGAAGAACATATAGCACTTCAGTTGTTCTTCTTGTTTTTGCTAGTTCTAAGCTTTTCTTTTACAAGTCCATTTTTATTTCTGGTTCAACTTGTAGTTCATGTAGTAAACGATACAGTATTAGTCCATTCAATCCTTAACGTTTGACTGAGTTTTATTTTCTTTCCTTGCAAATTTCATATTCATCCGTTGAGAATAGTTTAGTCGTGCACTTCTTATGAAGATGTGTGGCTAATTCGATTCTTGGGTTAAGGCAGAGAAGGTGCCCAAAGCCACTGATGAATCAATATAGCAAAACTCCAGATGACAAAGTAACTAAAGTAAAAGTAGTTTGGGAAAGTTATTAACGAAAACCTCAGGCTTGGATTGGTTCGTAAGCCTAAACTAGAGTTCCCATGCCATGTATGGGGGCTGCTTAACCTGGAAACGTTCTCATACCCAAGCCCCGAGCAATTATTTTGTAAAAACATTATTTATACACTGATTTATGATAGCTGCTTGACGTAGAATGTCCATGCCATATATGGAGGTTGCTTGAACCAAGAGTTATCATCATCTCAGTAGTGCATTTAACGGTTGAAAACCCCAGCTATTTGAGCTGTTAGTTACCTCACAGAAAGCTATATGGTAAATCAGTTGGGTTTGGCACCAGATCTGTCTTGACCTAAGATCTCTCCATATCCAGATACAGTCTTATACATTTAGCTTGATCTCATTTTATTATCAAAAGAACTGGTGTGGTTATCTCCTTCCATGAGTAATGTCCCTGTGAGACGACCCGGTCTTGCCCGAAAAAATTACATATAAATTTTCTGCTACAATCACACTCGTGCACTGGCGAGTCTAAAGACCTCATTCTATCTGTGAACAAAAATAGTTGCTAAACCAGCTGAGTTAACAAAAGAAAAATACAAAAAGTGATAAATATAGGGTGAGTGATGCAGCAAATTTTGGCCCCGTTGTCAGGGAGATTAAGGTAAGCCGAATAATTATCCCTAGTTCTTTTTTGTTTATTGATTCCTATCCTTTGATTTCTCTTCTCTATTAATTCTCTGCCTGTTTGAACTTCATTGTTGTATTTACGCATGTCTCAACATGATAATATGTCTGAACATGGTGATGAGAATGGTGGAAATGATCCTGTTGATCAAGAGATAATTAAACCTCTTAGGGATTATCTTCACCCTCCTAGGCAAACGACACCTTCGTGTATCATCCTTCCTGTCAATCACCATAGGTTTAACTTTAAACCTGGCACAATTCAATTGTTGCCAACATTCCATGGCATGGATTCTGAGAATCCATACACTCATATGAAGGAATTTGAGGAGGTTTGCAGCACCTGCATGGACCACACTGTAAACGAGGATGTTATAAGGCTAAAACTTTTCCCATTCTCAGTAAAAGACAAGGCAAAAATGTGGTTGGACACTCTTCCTCCTAGATCTATAGGGACTTGGAGAAAGATGCAGGCAACATTCCTAAAAAAATATTTCCCTGCTAATAGAACCGCCACTCTCCAAAGGCAAATCATGAACTTCGCCTGTAAGTTAAATAAAAACTTTACTCAAGCATGAGAAAGGTTTAAAGATCTTCTCCATACTTGTCCGCACCATGCCTTTGAGCAATGGAGAGTAGTCAGCTTCTTTCATGACTCACTCACTCCTCAACTAAAAATGTTAGTTTCTACAATGTGTAATGGAGAGTTCTATGAGAAAACTCCAGAAGAAGCATTCCACTTCTTTGATACATTGGCTGAAAACACCAGGAACTGGGAAGTTGGTTTAACTTCTTCTAGTGATCAAAGAGAAAATTCACAAACAAGAGGAAGACACCAGTTGAGTGAAAATGATGATTTACATGCGAGACTAACTGCCTTGATAAGAAAAGTTGAAAATATGGAGCCAAAAAAGGAACAATCTGTTAAACAAATGGAAGTGAAATGTGCAGTGTGTGAAACAATAGATCATGTAACTGAAGAGTGTCCTACTCTACCTGCATTCAAGGAGGTATTGTATGGGCAAACTAATACCAACCACTCACACAATTTTGAGGGAAGACAGAACCAAAATCAAGGTGGAACCTATTACGGGAACAATCAAAACTACAATCCATACTATCCCAATAATAGGAACCACCCCAATTTTTCATGGAGACATGATCCTGGAAATCACTCTCAAAATTCCTTCCCTACACATCAACAATCTTTCCATTAAAATCAAAGCTCTTCTTCCAATACATACCAACCTCCGCATAAGAGATCATTAGAAGATACCTTGCATCAATTTATGCAGAACCAAACAGGTATCAATAATCAGGTTGCCCAACTTACGAAAAGTCAAGACCAAACCAGTAGAGCCATGGAAGATATGAGAAGTCAGATAACAAAGTTGACCCAAACACTAAGTGTGAGAGAACCTGGAAGATTCCCTTCTCAAACCAACCCTAACCCAGTTAGGCAAACAAATCAAGTGGAATCTTCCAGTGGTGAAAGTAATGCACATGAACAAGTCCAATCTGTGACTATCTTAAGAAGTGGAAAGATAATTGAAAAACCAAATGATCTTAGGATAAGCCAAACTGTTGATGAGAAAGAGAAAGCAGAAGAACAGGAGCTAACCTTAGAAAAAAACGAAAACAATGAAAAAGAAAAAAACAAGCAAAAACAAAAAGAAGATGGAAAAGGTAAGGACATTGAAAGAGAAAGTCAATATCATCCTAAACCTCCTTTTCCTCAAAGACTGAGTGTTACAAAAAGGGAACAACAAAATGTTGATATCTATGAGGTGTTTAAACAAGTGAGGATCAATATTCCACTCTTGGATGCGATCAAACAAACACCCTCATATGCGAAATTCCTAAAAGATCTTTGCACTGTAAAGAGAAGAGTGAACGTGCATGGTAAAGCCTTTCTGACTGAGCAAGTGAGTTCCATCTTGCAATTCAAGACTCCCCCCAAATACAAGGACCCAGGTTGTCCAACCATCTCGTGCATAATAGGAAGCCAGAAGGTAGACCAAGCACTCTTAGATTTGGGAGCAAGTGTCAACCTATTGCCTTTTAATGTCTATCAGCAGTTGGGTTTGGGAGAACTTAAGCCTACTAGAGTCACTCAGCAACTAGCAGACAGATCAGTTAAAGTCCCTAGGGGCATTATGGAAGATGTCTTAGTTCAGGTGGATAAATTCTACTTCCCAGTAGACTTCATAGTGTTAGACACTTAACCCCATCAGGGTCCACAACCACCTGTTCTTGTGATTTTGGGAAGACCATTCCTAGCAACTTCCAATGCAATCATTAATTGTAGAAATGGAGTTTTGAAGCTGTCGTTTGGAAATATGACTGTGAAGATGAATATTTTTAGAATTTCCAAGCAACAGAACACTGAAAGTGAGATAGAAGAGGTAGATTTGATTCAAACTCTGTCTGAAGAGTATTTTGAGAAGGAATTTGTCACTCAAAGAGTGAAGGGAGGTAATTGGCCAGCAGCTGTCGAACCACTCCAGAATTAGATTAGATATCTATATACCTCTCTTCTAGTTTGCAGCAAAGTGCACCCTAGGTCGTCTCTCACAAGGAGCCTCACTTTCTTCTACCACATGGAGAACCAATATAAACAACAGTTTGTTTAGGGGGGGTTTGACAGAAATCTAAATAACAAAACAGAAGAAAAAGGATAGATGTAGATGAAAATCAGTAAATGAAATGCAACCAATTGTGTATTTGTCCCCTTTGTGAAATCTTCCTCGTCCAACCTATAAGTCTTGGCTTGTTAGATGTTTTAATCTCCGGATATCAAACTTAAAGCATCCCCAACAACCGTCCAAGGATTAGAATGATTGGAACAACAAAATGAATACAGAAATCTCTTATAATCAAAATGCAGCCATTCACTCTCTATTCAACCCATCCGGAGCTATGCAAGAACAACCATTCAAGCACATTATATTCATTTCTTAGATGTTATACCAACCGGCTACAACACTCTGTTCTCTTATGCATTTAACAGAAAATGAATCCATGCAAATTCACACAAACCTGCCACGAACTCCATGCATTCAAAACTCTGCTCAAACTAAACCAAATGGAAATGAATAAGATTAAGACAAACAAACCAGGTTTTTGTAGCTCATCCGAGACTCAGATTCCACATGGGTTCAAGATACACAACCAGTTACAATAGCTCTAGCCTTCCATTACAGCAAGGAAGACAAAATGGAAAACAAAAATGAAGAACACAAAAATATGCTAACAACAAGAAAAAAAACGACCAGAATCTCCTCTAGGGTTAGGGTTAGGCCTAGCCTAGCCCAACAGATATTGAGATAAGTGAGCCCAAAACAGCAAAACTGAGCAGCCCAAATGCAGCCCAAATCTGCCACTTCAAGTCTTTTCTAGCTGCTTCTCTAGCCCATCCAATATTCCCTAAAGCTATGCAAGCTTGGATCCATAGAAATAAGAAAGAAAATAGTGTAAGGAGGATTTGAAGTATAATAAAATAGAAATAATGAAAGATCAGCAAAAATTACTTCAAATGCCGTAATAAGACTGAGGTGAAATGCCAAAATATAGCATAAATATGCATGCTATCAGTAATCACTTGGAGGATAGCAGTAAGGAAAGAGAGATGCCTATAACTCAATGTATTCCTAAGCTAGAACCTGTATAACCATTGCATACACCATCAACCTCTGTGAGTCATCCGCCCATACCTGAAAAGAAGCCACTGCCGAATGAGTTGAAGTATGCTTTTCTAGGAGAAGGAGAGACATACCCAGTAGTCATTTCTTCTAATCTAAGTACCCAACAAGAAGTGCAATTGATAAAAGTGCTGAGAGCACACAGGAAGGCTTTGGGATGGACCATATCTGACTTGCATGGAATTAGCCCTCTAATTTGCACCCATAGGATCTTCTTAGAAGAAAATTCAAAACCAGTGAGGCAAATGCAGAGAAGGCTAAATCCCAATATGAAAGAAGTGGTTAAAAAAGAAGTGCTCAAATTACTGGATGCAGATATTATTTACCCAATATCTGATTCAAGATGGGTTAGTCCAATCTAAGTTGTTCCTAAACACTCTGGAATTACTGCGGTGAAAAATGAGAAGAATGAGTTAGTCCGAATCCGCCTCCAAACAGGTTGGCGTGTGTGCATAAACTATAGAAAACTCAATTCAATGACTAGGAAGGACCATTTTCCTCTTCAATTTCTGGATCGAACACTTGAAAGGATAGTAGGGCAAGCATTCTACTGCTTTTTGGACGGATATTCAGGATATAACCAGATTGATGTAGCACTGGAAGATCAAGAAAAAACAACCTTCACGTGCCCTTTTGGGACATTTGCATATAAACGTATGCCATTTGGGTTTTGTAATGCTCCTGCCACCTTCCAAAGGTGCATGATGAGTATCTTTAGTGAAATGGTTGAGCATATTGTGGAGGTGTTTATGGATGACTTTTCTGTCTATGGAAGTAGCTTTGACTTGTGTTTAAAGAATCTGGAGAAAGTTTTGATTCGTTGTGAGGAGACTCATCTTGTGCTCAATTGGGAAAAATGCCACTTCATGGTTAACCAAGGCATCGTCTTAGGACACATAGTCTCATTCAGGGGTCTAGAAGTAGACAAAGCCAACGTTGAAGCCATTCAGAAGCTTCCAGCCCCTAGAAATGTCAAGGGCATAAGATCTTTTCTTGGTCATGCTGGCTTTTACAGGAGATTTATTACCTCATTTAGCACAATAGCAAGACCTTTGTGTTGTCTGTTATCTCAGGACATTCCATTCGAGTGGACTCCAAAGTGTCAAAGTGCCTTTAAGAAGCTGAAACATGCGCTTATCACTGCACCAATCATACAACCTCCTGACTGGACTTTACCTTTTGAACTAATGTGTGATGCAAGTGATCATGCCATAGGGGTTGTGCTAGGATAGAGCAAAGAAAAGAAGCCCCACGTCATTTACTATGCCAGCAGAACTTTGAATGAAGCTCAGAGAAATTACACTACCACAGAAAAAGAATTGTTGGCCGTGGTATTTGCATTGGATAAGTTTAGGTCATACCTGGTTGGATCAAAGGTGATTGTGTACACAGATCACACTGCTTTGAAATACCTGCTCACTAAGAAAAACACCAAACCACACCTCATTAGGTGGATTCTATTACTCCAAGAGTTTCACATAGAAATTAAGGATAAAAAGGGAGTGGAAAATGTTGTGGCTGACCATCTGTCTAGAATTCCAGGTCAGGATCTTACTAAGGGTCCCATTCATGATAATTTTCCTGATGAATATCTTCTTCATGTGAGCACATTGACTACTGTCCCTTAGTATGCTGATATAGCCAATTATTTGGCTGTAGGTTCAGTTCCCAGTCATTGGACTAAGCTGGATAGACAAAAGTTCTTCAGAAAAGTCAGAACATTTTTTTGGGATGAACCATATCTGTTTAAATATTGTGCTGATCAGATTGTGCGGAGGTGCATTCCAGAACATGAGCAACACAGTGTAATGAACTTCTGTCACACCCTAGCTTGTGGAGGACATTTCTCTACCCGAAAAACCATAGCAAAAATCCTACAAAGTGGATTTTACTGGCCTACCATGTTTAGGGATGTACACCAGTTTTGTTTATCATGTGATAGATGCCAGAGATTAGGAAGTCTGACAAAAAGGGGTATGATGCCTTTGCACCCCATTCTAGTCCTTGAAATTTTTGATTGTTGGGGAATAGACTTTATGGGTCCTTTTGTTTGAAAGGACCATCACGAGGATACATAGCAAGCAACGGAAGCGTTTTTTCTTATTTTTAAAAAAAACTTTCCTCGTATTGATTAGAATCTAGGAAACTTACTTTTCCTTTGGATCACCAGACGGAATGAAGCGACAGGAGGAGGAGGGGCGGGAGCTTCTTCGCGTGGTGGAGATGACGGCTGTCCTGCAATCCTTCGGCTTCTTCGCATCAGAACTTGAATGTTCTCTTGATCTTCCAAGGTATGACTCAAGAACTCTTGGCCTCTCTTTTGGTGAAGAAGAGAAAAAAAAAACCCTTAGGTGAAAAACAACCAAGGAGAGAATATATAGAGGGAGAACCCTAGGGTTAAAGCCCTAGTGGGCCAAACCCTAATGGGCCAAGTTCATTTAATTAATTTTCTAATTGGGTTAGCCCAATTAATTAATTAAAAAACTAATGAACTATTATTTTATTCTAGCCCAATTAATTATGGACCATTCTGAATAAAATAATTCTCTCTCAATGTAATTCACCCAACAAGCCAAATGTCTTAAATAATACATGAGTTATATCGAGCTACCCCGGGGACCAAAAGACAAATTATTCATGGCTACTAAAATGACCAAAATACCCCTACTACCCAGTAGCTATATTTTGTCATTCTAAGTGTTCCAACTATCACCATATGGTAACACTGACCCCACGATTAATTTTGCATGTGCAATGTCTTTGACCTACTAGTGTAATGACGAAAATACCCCTCTGCGTAACACCCATCATTTAGAAAGGAATAATGTATTAACACCTCTCTAAATGATTTCTACCATCCTTAGATCACTAGTCCAATAATCCGTGACTACTCGAATGTACTTGCTTATCACTGGGAGCTACCCAGAAGCACACACTCTTAAAGTCACGTTCCCAGGGCCTTGGATTATTTGATTATTCTTGGACAATCACAAGGGGGTGAATCACAGAAACTATCTTGTATTAGTCTGTCTTAGCTAATTAGAAACCATACTCCCAACTCATAAGGTTATTGATCTTTGATAGACCTCACCTACAGTGAATCTAAGAATATAGCTCTAGGTTCACTAGAACACCAACTAATACTCAAGTATTAGAGTACTCGTCCACGTAGTAGCAGTGATAGACTAGCTCCATGATAATTAGTACTTTGTCATTAGCTTCTATCACAGGTCCACTCTACGCATTCCAAATGCGCTTGTACAATTAGAGTAAACGGATTGTTTACTGGCTAAGGCAAGCCATCATCCATTAGGATCTATTGCATAATGATCTTATCATGATAGAATGCCCAGTTTTATCAAAAGATCAAGAGTAATATTTTCTTGCTTATTAAGTACCCATGATTCATGCCTAACTGTGAAGAACGATCCATCACATGAATCACTTACTTAATAGCATGGACACTTTTCCAACAATTAAATGCAAATAATATATGTGCCATAAACTGACTAAAAGAAACATCATTACCATAAATTAAACAAAACGTGTCTTTAGGGCATACATATCCAACATTGTTAACTCACTTGGGTATGAATATATCCTGCTTACTGTAGACTATGTCTCCAAGTGGGTTGAGGCAATCCCAACAAGGACAAATGATCACAGGATAGTAGTGAAATTCTTAAAGGAAAACATTTTCAGTAGGTTTGGAATGCCTCGTGCCATTATCAGTGATGGAGGTTCTCACTTCTGTAACAAGCCAGTGGCAAAATTAATGAAAAAGTATGGGGTAGTTCATAAAGTCTCAACTCCATACCACCCTCAGACAAATGGCCGGGCAGAATTGGCAAATAGGGAGATCAAGCGCATTTTAGAAAAAACCGTCAATTCCAACTGAAAGGATTGGTCTTTGAGGTTAATAGATGCTCTTTGGGCCTATAGGACTGCATATAAAACCATATTGGGCATGTCTCCCTATCAACTGGTTTATGGAAAACCATGTCATCTGCTAGTAGAGGTTGAGCACAAAGCTTACTGGGCCATCAGGAAGATGAATGGAAGTTTAGAAGAGGTGAGATTTAACAGAAAACTGCAATTGAATGAGTTTAAGTGTAATACCCCATATTTTCGTAAGGTTGCCACGTATTTTAAGTGGATTTAAAATACCGAAAAATGGGCTTGAAAAGGGCAGTAAGTCGCTGAATCGACTGCCGGGAGTGCCCTGGAGCCTAGATGCTTAAGGAAAATTATTTGGCATCGTCGAGTAGCCCAAGATATGATTTATGGGGCTGAAATAAATTTGATTGGGAACGGTTTTCGGTACAGCTAAAAATGCAGCCAGGATTTGGGCTGAAATACCGAATTATCGTAGGTGACTTTCGAGAAGTCAACGGAAGCTTGAGGAGGCTTTGGTTTTTCGTAATGAACAACCCTTAACTGGTATTTGGAAGAAATAAATGGATTTAAGACCGAAACGAAAATTCGGGCCAAAGTGTAATTTCTTAAAATTTACCAAATCGGCCGGAGGGAGGTCGAAACGGCAATTTTGCAGAATTTTCCAAGAAGGAAAGAATGATTTTAGGACATGAGCGTCCTAGTGGTAATGTCAGAAAATGGCAGGGGCTGAAATGCAATTTCTCAAAGCTAGAGGGGCAAAATCATAATTTTGCAAAGTTAGAGGCTGCCATGGCCGACAGCCTCGAACGGTCACCGGAAAGGGGATTCCAAGCATAGGGATCTTGAGGGAATGGTCGAGGGAGGCTCAAGGATCGAGCAAGGACCGTCGGGGAGCACGAGAATGGCCGAATTTTTGAAAAATCCGACCAAATCTTGGTCGGTTTGTCGCGGCCATGACCGACCTGTAAATCGGCCATTCGAGGCCGTTGGTCGATGGTTTTGGGTCATCTGAGGGCTTGGGGAGACGTTTAAGGCATTGGGTCGGCCATCCCCGTGCGTTTCGAGGCTCGATTGAGGTTATAAATAGCCAGGTATCATTTTAGGGTTTGGCCGAATTGGGGCGTTTTTGAAGCTTCAAATCGAGTGGTTTATCAAACGAATTGAAGCTCGAGATTAAGGGGCTTTTGAAGCCCATGAGAGGAAGAAGCTTTATGGAGAGTTTTAGCCATTTCCATGGCGGTTTGAAGGGTATTCAAAGCTCGCCGGAGTTGGGAGGCGGTACCGTTGGTCGAGACTTTAGCTGGCCGTTTAAAGGCCTTCCGGTGGTTGTTTCGGGCCAAGAATGGTACCCCCATGATCGACTTGAAGTGGCCTTCCAATAGGTGCTATCGAAGTTGGATTCCAGTCACCGGCCGACGAAGTGCTCGCCGGAGAAGACGACGCGCGTGCGTCACACGCGCGGCTTCACATGCGCAGGCGCGTAACAGAGAAGGTGGGGGCGTGTGCGGGTGCATGGCATTCCAGAAAAATCTGAAAAAAATATAGAAAAATCGAGAAAAATAAGTTGGGGAGATCTGTGCAAAAATATTTGGTGTTTGGATTTTCAGTTTCTCAGTTTCTGTATCAGTTAGCCTCGTTTTGTGTGCAAACGATACTTCGGGGTAAGTTCTGGAATTTCCTTTTGAAGTTCTTAGAATAAATATGGTCTATAATGTTGTCGTGCTTGAGGTTAAGTAATTTGTGCAACTTTTGAGGTGTGGCATGAAAATTGAGGTGATGCACGAGAATCGAGGCAATGCACGATCATCATGTATAGCGCTCGAAAGTAGTGGCAGTGCACGAGATTAGAGAAGTGCACGAGAAAGGAGGTAGTGCCCGAGAATCGAGGACTTGTGCGCATATCGAGGTGGTGGGCATTTTTCGAGGTGTTTTGGTCGTGTGGCAAAGGTGAGTAGTCCAACCCCAAAACTGGATTTGTTCATGCAAAGGATTTGATATGTGAGTGGCTCTACTTGCATAAAATGGTTTTGTGAGTGCTCAAACTTAAAAACCTAGTTTTGTGTGATACATTGGTTTATGTGAGCGCTCCTAGTTTATGTGAGACTCCTATACTACAAACCTTATTTTGTTCTCTTATGTGAGAATTATATTGCATGAAATGGTTTTGCAAACTCTGTTGTTCTTTTACGTGAAATCATGTTGCATATTCGAAATGTGTTTCCTTGGAAAATATATGCCGTTGGTTTTCAACTGTTGCATTTATAAAATCTGTGTGGCCATACTGTTGTACCTATTTGTTGTTGCCTGAAGGCAAAAGGTCGGAGATCTCCCGAGAGGCGCTATGCGTGCGCCATCGAGAAAGCTCTCGTGGGGAATACCGTGAGCCTAAGGGATAGCGGATCTGGTGCTTGCATGAGTTCTACAAGGTTGAGTTAGGGTGGCATGGTTAGGGATCTCCCGAGAGGCGCTATGCGTGCGCCGTTGAGAAAGCTCTCGTTGGAGGCGTCCATGTTCATGAGACACTTCGTAGTAGTTCTCGTTATTTTCCTCATACGTTTCATACCTGTTCATGCATTGATATAAACTGTTTTTGGAGTTTCTCACTAGAAGGTTCATCTTCTAATTGGGTTATGCCCCTGGAATATTCAAACGTTCCAGGTTTGGAAAGCAGCTTTAAGGGAAAGAAGATAGCTGAAGATTAAGTTTATCTACTGTCGTTTGTAGCATGCTTTAGCTACGTTCCGATTGAGGATTAGTCTTGTTAAATGTAAGTGTGATTTGATGTATAAATGAGGTATTTAGTTGTTATCTCTGAGGATGAGTCTCCATGTATTGAGGTATTTGAGGATGTATTATGGTACGGATATTCATGATTTAATTAAGGGAATCAGTTGTGTACCATATCAGGTTTCGATTCATCGCTTTCGCAAATTTTATGATGTGCTGGGAGGTTTTGTTTGGAATTCGGTACTCGAGATTTTAAATATGTACCGCCAAAAAAAGGGAATTTATGTATTTATGCATTTATATTGGGACCCAGCATAGTGACACGACCGGTGAGAAAAAATCGGGGTGTTACATTAAGGAACTTAGAAACGAGGCATTTGAGAATGCCAAGTTTTCTAAGATGCACATGAAGAAATTGCATGACCAGCACATTAACAGGAAGAACTTTTGTATAGGTCAACATGTGTTACTCTACGATTCAAGGCTCCATCTGTTTCCTGGTAAACTCAAGTCAAGGTGGACTGGCCCCTTCAAAATTCGTGCCATCTCAGCTCATGGTGTATTTGATATTGAAAATCTTCAATCTGGTCAGGTTTTCAAAGTGAATGGTCAACGTCTGAAACCCTACTATGAGTCTTTGAATGAACAGGAAGAGAACATGGATCTTACAGATCCACCCATTGGGTAGTGGTTAGTTAAAAAAATAAATAAATAAATAAAATAATAATAAAAAAGGAGAAAATTTAGTGTTTTGCTTTCATGAACTGTTTTCACTCTTTATCTTGATTTAAATATTGAAGGAAGCTCACGGATCCACACATACAATGAAGGCTACCAGCAATATCCAAGTAAGCAAATGGATCTTTGTGTTCAAATATTTTTGAAGACCTCCAGGTATTTCTTACATCCTCTTTCTTAAGAATTGTTCAAAACAAGTTTGAGGGTAAAGGTATGCTTGAGCTGTTGAGGTGATCCTTGCATATTTGATGATATTTTGTGTGGATTTAAATTTTATGGTGATCCTATAGAGGAGCCACCACAGAAGTCACTAAAAGACAAGTTGGACAATGCTGAGACTTACATTCAGAGGGCCATTGACTTATGGTGAGAGGAAGGGGGCGCACCTACACATCCACAACCTGAGCATGCAGCTCCTCCTCACTCCGCCATTCCATCTTCTTCCTCTGTTCCTCCTACTGAGCCCTTATCAGAGACTCCTTCTGGAAGCTCCACTGAGGAGAAATCCACTGAGGAGAACTCCACCGAGGAGAACTCCACTTCTGATGATGCCACTGATGGCACTGAGTAGTCATAGGATTTGATTCTTCATGCTTAACTTCTGTACCTATGAACTACAAAGATTAAATTTTTATTTTTCAATAGAAATCACCTTGCTTACTCTATGCTTCAGATTATTGTGCTTGATGCTTTAGATTCACAACTAGTTATTTGCATGATAATCTTTTATTTGAAAACAGAACTGTATGAGATTTAGAACCAGGGCCATGACTACTTGGGGTGCTTTATTTCTGTTCATTTGTTGGGTTGGCATATGAAACATGGTGAAATGATCAGCAAATTGCTTAAATTCTTAAAGTTAAGTGGAGATTTGTTATCAAAGTGAGTGTTGAAGCTTCATAACATTTTTTTTATTCTGAGTGAAAACAACACCTATTCATGCAATGAAATATTTTGTTGATTCTCTTGTCTTTCAATGGCTTCAAAACAACATTTTTCTTTGAGTGTCTTTAATAATCGTAGCTAATCTTGACTGACTCTAAGCTTGAAACCAATTGAATGAATGGCGCTGTTTTATAGAACATCATAGAGGGATCATTTACCTATCACTTGAGCCAATCAACCTATTGTTTTTTGATCAAATCTCTATTGATAGCCCATTGAAACTCTTCATGACAGGTTACATCATTCCCTCCGGCCAAGCCATAGCCATGAGATTTTTCTTATCCATTGATTAGGTCCCAGGAATTACTCTGAAGGCTCAGTATTATTTCTGTTAAAAAAAAAATCGTCTGGGAATCTGACATTAAAAGACCACTTCACCATTTAAGATAAATGGTTGTCTCTAGGTTTGGGACATTAAAAACACCCCCCGTAGCCATTGAGGGTGAAGCAATGGAAGCTTGCTCAGTATCAGTTGGAATAGCAGTTAGATTCAGGTTCGGATACGACCAATTGAATTTAGATGCCCTGACATGATTTCAGCTATTGATGCATGAATGCATCGCATGTGCATTTTATCATTTGAAAAAAAAAAAATCTTCCATTTTTAGCCACAGTGGAAAATTCCAGATGCCTACAAACTCTTTTGATTTCCATCATCCCCTTTGCTATCCCACATCACCATTGAGCCCTAGCTACTTTCCAGAAAGTTCCCTCTTTACTCTGTGAATCATGCATATTCAGGATATAATTTCAAGAGTAAGGAGACTTGGTTAATTTTAGATGTTGGTTGTCGAAGACACTATTCTGATCATGAAGCTAAGTCAGGTCCCTTTCTTCTTTAATCGCATTCTTGACAATTTATGATACCTTTTTGAACTTGAATTACATCTACTCCAAATTGAGGTACATCCCTTGAGAGCAACTCTGAGTGATCATTTTATTGATGAGAGGCATACCCAGTGAGAGTTGTAATCAAAGCTTAAGAGAATTGAATGTAATATGCTGATTGATTTAACTTGATATGCCCTGGACAAAAGTTTAAATAATAAACATTCCTTTGATTGTCCGCAGTCCCTGTGCTACTAACCATACATTTTTGCTTCACATTAGAGATTTAAGCTATCAACAAGTTTGTGAATGGTGAAGTGTTCTTGCTTTTAATTTGATTGCTAAGGGACTAGCAATGTTTAAGTTGGGAGGTGTGATTGATGCTCAAAAATGCAAAAATTTGTTATATTTTATTGCCTCCTAATCCATTTGATCAACTTAAAATCTTCAGAATTGCTTGTTGCAACCCAAAAGAAGGAAAAGAGATGAAAGGAATGACTTAACTCTCCAAAGGCATGATTGAAAGAAGAAGAAAGAGTCAAGAAATGAAGGTGTTCTGATAAGAGTCAAAGTCATTCGAATGAGTCATCGGAAGATATTCGAATATGGAACAAATCAGATGGAAGCTAGTCACCCATTCGAATAAAACCAATCTATTCAAATGAGCTGAGAATGAGAAGAAATTCGGATAAGCATATCGTTCAGAAGAGATGAAAACATATCCGAATGAAGCCCTAGACATTCGTATGTAATTGCAAAAGGAAGAAAGTCTAT
Source organism: Diospyros kaki (assembly GCA_036245055.1). Classification (NCBI taxonomy): domain Eukaryota; kingdom Viridiplantae; phylum Streptophyta; class Magnoliopsida; order Ericales; family Ebenaceae; genus Diospyros; species Diospyros kaki. The sequence goes on along the minus strand of BSEG01000011.1, from coordinate 10,394,374 downwards.
TCGAATGAAGGCTGAGTAATTCGAATAAGAAGCAACTCCAGTAACTCCAAATTCGAATACTCCCCAAGTCATCCAAATGCTATGAAGAACTCAAGAGAAAAATTAGAAATTCATTCGAATGAAAGTACTGTTGCATTCGAATGACTGAGAAAATCTCCGTGTAAGGAACAGTAAAGTGTGAAATTCATTTGAATGGGACTAAAATTCATTCGAATGATCTAAAAAGCCAAAAGAACCTCAGCACTCATTCGAATATCTCTGCTAGCACATTTGAATGAGTATTCGAACAAAAGTCTGACATGCACAAATAAACGTAGTGGCTCTGAGGCAAATTCAATCAACTTTCTGAACCAATGGACCCCACCTCCATGCGTCGTAAACTTAAAAAGGAATCGACATTCTTTGGAATCAGAGGTGCGAGAGAGCAGAGGATACTCAGAAGAAAAACACAAAAAAGATAAGATCATTGGAAAGTAGAAAGTCTTTTTCGATTCTGTCTGATTTCTCTCGTTTTCTTTTAGTTCTTGTCGGTATTTTTGAAGAACAAATAGCACTTCAGTTGTTCTTCTTGTTTTTGCTAGTTCTAAGCTTTTCTTTTACAAGTCCATTTTTATTTCTGGTTCAACTTCTAGTTCATGTAGTAAACGATACAGTATTAGTCCATTCAATCCTTAACGTTTGACTGAGTTTTATTTTCTTTCCTTGCAAATTTCATATTCATCCGTTGAGAATAGTTTAGTCGTGCACTTCTTATGAAGATGTGTGGCTAATTTGATTCTTGGGTTAAGGCAGAGAAGGTGCCCAAAGCCACTGATGAATCAATATAGCAAAACTCCAGATGACAAAGTAACCAAAGTAAAAGTAGTTTGGGAAAGTTATTAACGAAAACCTCAGGCTTGGATTGGTTCGTAAGCCTAAACTAGAGTTCCCATGCCATGTATGGGGGCTGCTTAACCTGGAAACGTTCTCATACCCAAGCCTCGAGCAATTATTTTGTAAAAACGTTACTTATACACTGATTTATGATAGCTACTTGACGTAGAATGTCCATGCCATGTATGGAGGTTGCTTGAACCAAGAGTTATCATCATCTCAGTAGTGCATTTAACGGTTGAAAACCCCAGCTATTTGAGTTGTTAGTTACCTCACAGAAAGCTATATGGTAAATCAGTTAGGTTTGGCACTAGATCTGTCTTGACCCAAGATCTCTCCATATCCAGATATAGTCTTATACATTTTGCTTGATCTCATTTGATTATCAAAAGAACTGGTGTGGTTATCTCCTTCCATGAGTAATCTCCCTGTGAGACAACCCGGTCTTGCCCGGAAAAATTACATATAAATTTTCTGCTACAATCACACTCGTGCACTGGCGAGTCTAAACACCTCATTCTGTTTATGAACAAAAATAGTTGCTTAACCAACTGAGTTAACAAAAGAAAACTAAAAAAAGTGATAAATACAGGGTGAGTGATGCAGCAGTTCACTCAACTGATAAAATACGTGCCCATGTATGAGACTGACGAGAGTCAGAAGGCACAAAAGTTTGTTTCAGGGTTATAAGTGAATCTCCAGCAAGTTTTAAGTGGATGGGATGTTGAAACCTACAAAGAAGCATTGCACCGAGCCTTAACCATTGAGAGGAATCTGACGCGGGTCAAGATAATCAAGACGGAGGAATGAGGTAAGGGCGGTAAACCAGGAAGTTCGATAACTCAACCAAGGGACGACGGGAAGTGCCCTCGATGTAAGAAGAAACACTTTGGGAAAAGATGTGTTGTAAAATGCTATGGATGCGGCGAAGAGGGTCACATTGGGAAAGGCTGCCCGAAGATCAAAGGAACGCCCCAAGTTGGGTACCAGGGAAAGGTAGTGTGCTACAATTGCGGGCAACCAGGGCATATCTTGCGAGAGTGCTCAAAGAGGCAAAAGATGGAGCCAACGGGTGGAGGAGCACAGAATGTCCGTCCGGGCCGAGTATACAATCTAACTTGTGAGGACGCTGAGGCCGATCCTGCGGTTATTAAAGGTACACTGTTCTTTTCGAATATTCTAGTTCATGCTTTAATAGATCCAGGTGCTATGCATTCATTCGTGTTGCATATGTCAGTAGAAGGTTTAAAGCTAGAACCTAGGGAATTGGGCTACCAAATGGTAATACCTACTCCTATGGGCTCGGCCCTAAGAACTGCGATAGGGTGCCATGGGTGTATTTTCAAAATGGGAGGGGAAAGTTTCAAGATCGATTTAGTGGTGTTAGACATTCAAGATTTTGACATAATTATAGGAATGGATTTCCTATCGCTACATGAGGCTAAGATAGATTGTAAGAGTAAGACCGTGAGCTTACCCAAGCCTAACGAGAGTGGATTATGTTCCAAGGCCAGGGTAGGAAATTTAAGAGGGAACGCGGCGTTGAAAGTAAAGCAAGATCGCTACGGGGTAAGCAGCGTAGTTCAAAAATTTTGAACCTTACCCCGATCCCGGCGATTGGATCAACGTCGAAATTAAATCATTCACAAACAAATAAATAAATTTAACCTTTAGATAATCGAGTCGTTCGCGGATTCGAGCCGTCCAAGCGTCCGGCCTCTAACTCATGATATGCGGCACACGTTCGTTGGCAAGGAGAGCGGAATAGGAGTGCTAGCTCCTTCTCCTAACAAGGCTTATGAATGGATGGGAAAAATAATCGATTTTCAACTCTTGAAACCAATAAAAATAAAAGGCATAATTTGGGCATCCCATAAAGGGCTATTTATAGAGAGGCAACCTCCTAGGGTTTCCCAAACCCTAATGGACATGGATTGGGTTAGCCCATTAATCCTAGTCCAACTAGAAATTAAAGTGGCCCAAATCCATTTATAAAATATGTGACCCAAATCTAATTCAAGCCAAATATTTAATATTTGGTCCAAATCTTATTTAGCCCAAATATAATATTTATTATTTAATATTTGACCCAAATCTAATTTAGCCCAAATATTTTATTTAATTTAATATTTGGCCTAAATACTTTATTTAGCCCAAGTATTAAATTAAGCCCAAATTATTAAATTAGAAACTTCTTTCTAATTTAATCATTAAGTTAGAAACTACTTTCTAATTTAATCAATTGTTATTTTAGGAAACTTTTTCCTTTATAACGACCCCTCGTCATATCGACATCATTATGTCTGTTTGTTCTTTTCCCGTGAGAACCTACGATGGCACAACTTCTTGTCGAAGTGTCCCACTTAACCATACGTCCGCTTTCCTGGTTTAAGCTAGGGACCGTGCCTATTGCGTATAACTCATTAGGCTCCCGAATATGTTAGCAATGTGTCGGTACGAACACATAAGACAAGATTGGCCTCTAGCAAGGCATCATGCCTACCCAATTATTCAGAAGGATTCATAATCCGCAAATAACCTTTCACGAGCATGGTTATCATGTAATTCGATCCTCTCGTCAATGTATCTTATGTGATCTCAAGTATGGCAATGTGTTGCTTGATAACAATCACATGAGTTTCCTTCGATCTTCCGGATATCTTCACTTAATTAGAAAGTAAATCAATAACTCCTTATTGATCTCTTTCACCATGGCCATGGATTTAAAGTGAATATCCACTGAAGACGCCTTAGATACATCATCCTCTATCAAGGGATAGATGAGTTCCATCTTGATTATACACCCATCTCCATAAGCCTCACGATATACCCAACGATCGCCCACGTGCAGCCTTTGTCTAGGCCCATCGAAACGATGTCAAAGCATACCGGTCTTCTTATGAGATGACCGTGATAACCTTAGGTCCAAGGATTAGTTACACCCATCTCGTATGAGAATACCATCAACATATAACCAAAATGGATTCTCATGGTGAGTCATGTTCAGTGACATGTTCTCCAACATTGGTCACCTATGTACTTGTCTAGGTATCCCCATGCCTATGGGTGTGAGACCCCCATTACTATCACATAGCACATACAAGTCTTACCACAATTGTCAATGTCCATTCTTGACATTGCTACGACTTGGGACGTTTAATGATGTCTAGAAACTGTGATGCATCATCTCACATCTTTATAGATTAATCACAGTATACATCATATGGACTTCTATCTAGTTTCATTTGGTTATTACAATAATAACAAGAAACTAATAGAATGACTTCTTGTGAATTTGAACAACTCCTTATTCAAATAATAAACATGATTATAATTGTCAGTGTACAACATGCCCAATCTGATTGGGTCTAGAGCACCTACACTAACAGGCGTGACCTTGCAAGCATTGCAATCAGCCAAACCCGAATCAGGAAAGAAAAGTCTCGAGTTGGAATCAATGAGGGTCGTGAATAAGTATCCTGAGGTTTTTCCCGAGGAATTACCATGATTACCTCCCCAAAGAGAAATTGAATTCTCGATAGACCTTGTACCAGGTACACAACCAATATCCATACCTCCATACAAGATGGCCCCAACTAAGATGAGAGAGTTGAAGGAGCAGTTGCAGGACTTGACCGACAAAGGATTCATTAGACCAAGTGTGTCACCCTGGGGAGCTCCGATATTGTTCGTAAAGAAGAAAGATGGTACCTTGTGAATGTGTACTGATTACCGACAGTTAAACAAGGTAACCATAAAGAATAAGTACCCGTTGCCTAGGATTGAAGAGTTGTTTGACCAACTTCAAGGAGCTAGGGTATTTTCTAAGATAGACCTTCGGTTAGGGTACTATCAAATGAAGATCAAGCCGGAAGATGTACCCAAGACTGCTTTCCGATCACGGTATGGTCACTATGAATATCTAGTGATGTCGTTTGGATTGACCAAAGCACCTGCTACATTTATGGATTTGATGAATCGAACTTTTAGACCCTTCCTGGACAAGTTCGTAATAGTGTTCATAAATGATATTTTGATATACTCTATAAGTGAGAGTGATCATGAAGAACATTTAAGAATAGTCATGCAGACTTTAAAAGACAATAAGTTGTATGCCAAGTTCTCGAAGTGTGAATTCTGTCTTACTCAAGTAGCATTTCTTGAACATATAATTTCTGCAGCGGGTATAGCTGTCGATTCAGCAAAGATAGAAGTGGTTCAAAAGTGGCAAGCACCTAAGACCGTTGGGGAAGTCCGAAGTTTTCTTGGACTAGCTGGATACTATAGAAGATTTGTAGAAGGGTTTTCAAAGATATCTGCTCCACTTACTAGATTGATGCAGAACGAAGTCAAATTTGAATGGGACGACAAGTGTGAGCAAAGTTTTCAAGAGCTTAAGGCACGATTAACTACAGCACCGATTCTAGCAATGCCAACGGACTCAAGAAAGTTTGTGATGTATAGTGATGCTTCTGGGATAGGGTTGGGATGTGTTTTAATGCAAGATGAGAAAGTAATCGCTTACGAATCTCGGCAATTGAAGAGGCATAAGCAAAACTACCCAACTCACGACTTGGAATTAACAGCCATAATTTATGCTTTGAAGTTGTGGAGGCATTATCTCTATGGAGTACAGTTTGAGATTTTTACAGACCATAAGAGTTTGAAGTACATATTCTCTCAGAATGAGTTAAACATGAGACAAAGAAGATGGATGGAATACTTGAAAGATTATGATTGTACTATTTCCTACCATCTAGGGAAGACAAACGTAGTTGCAGACGCTCTTAGCCGAAGAAGCTCCGAGATTGTGGCTAATATAATGATCGAGGAATTCAACCACTTGACAGTAGGTGTTAAGCCCAAACCAATCAAGGGATATTTGGCAAATCTGACAATTCAACCTGATGTGGTGAATCAAATTAGGTCAACTCTTCAGACAGCACAAGAAGAAGTCAGTGGATAGACAAGAACGATCAAGTTAAGGCACCTGAATTCAGTTACTGTGACGATATACTTCGATTTCAAGGAAGGACGTACATGCCAAGGGATCAAGGTCTAAGATAAGTTATCTTAGGAGAAGCTCATCGGGCAAGGTACACAGTACATCCAAGGTCCACAAAGATGTATAAGGACCTTAGGGAAATTTATTGGTGGCCAGGCATGAAAAAGGATGTGGCACGGTACGTGGCGCAATACGATACCTGTCAACGTATCAAAATTGAGCATCAGCGTCCGGGAGGAAAATTACAACCATTGGACATTCTCGAGTGGAAATGGGACCATGTCACTATGGATTTTGTGACCAATCTACCTCAAAGTCCCAAAGGAAACGATGTTATTTGGGTAATAGTGGATCAATTGACCAAATCGGCACATTTCTTGCCTATTAAGATAGGGCAACCGACCCATGCTTTAGCTCAGCTATATATTGAGGAAATTGTACGACTACATGGAATCCCTGCAAGTATAGTGTCTGATCGAGACCCACGATTTATGTCAAGATTTTGGGAAAGTTTCCACAAGTGTATGGGAATACAATTAAAGTTCAACACAGCTTATCACCCTCAGACTGATGGACAATCCGAGCAAACAATTCAGACGCTTGAGGATATGTTGAGGGCATGCATTTTGGATTTCTCAGGAAGTTGGGAAAAACATCTACCGTTGGTAGAATTCGCCTACAACAACGGGCACCACAGTAGCATTGGAATGGCCCCTTACGAGGCATTATACGGGCGAAAATGCAGAACACCACTCTGCTGGGTAGAAACTGGAGAGGTAAGAATAATTGGACCCAAGATTGTTTAAACTACTACAAAAAAGATCAAGCAAATACAAGAGAAAATGAGGACAAGTCAAAGTCGTCAGAAATCGTACGCTGATCAACAAAGGCAAAATTTGGAATTTTTGGTCAGTGACAAGGTATACTTGAAAGTCTCTCCATTCAAATTAGTGATTCGAGGAAAAAGGAAAGGAAAGTTAAGCCCAAGATACACAGGACCCTATGAAATTTTGGAGAAAATTGGATTAGTGGCTTACAGAATAGCTTTACCTGTGGCATTATCAAATATCCACAACGTGTTTCATGTGTCTCAACTACGGAAACATGAGCCAGATCCTACGCAGGTACTTTGGAATGAGACCATTGAAATACGAAATGATCTAACATACCCTGAAGAGCCAGTGCAAATCTTAGATCAAAGGGATCAAGTATTAAGAAACAAAGTTATTCCCTTAGTAAAGGTACTATGGAGCAACCATGACGAAGAAGAGGCTACTTGGGAATGTGAAGAAAAGATGAAGATTTCTTATCCGCATTTGTTTGATGTTATAAGTTAATCATTTCGGGGACGAAATTCCTTTTTAGAGGGGGAGGATGTAATACCCAGTATTAAATGTTAAAAGTATTTTTGAAAATTTGAGGTCAAATTTGATATTTAATATAGTTTTGGGTGTTTGTGTAATATTCAAAGCACAAACGAAGGATGAGGGACTATGTCAAACAACCCAATAAAGGTAAATTGTCCAAATAAGTGATATTCGACTAAATCAAGAGATTTTCAAAGATTGGAAGTCAAAAACACGCACTTAGGGGCGTCCAAGCAAAAGTGCAGATTTTGTAAATTAATCGAGGGAGGTCAAAATGGTGAATTTTTCAGAAATTTCTTGAGGAAATGAAGAATATAGAACTTATGGGCAGTCAAAGAATTAACAAGAAGTCTAGGGGTGTCTTGGTTAGAGAGAAAATGAAATTAAAAGTTGGCTAGGGGTTAAAATGCAATATTTCAAAAATTGCATAGTGTGAGTCTGATCGGCCTCACTGTGGCCGCTGGCCAGCCACCTCTAGACGTCAGGAATCTCGCCTAGGGGTGCTAGGACAACCTTCAGGTGGTGATGAAGCTTCTGAGGATGGCCATTTGCCGAGCACAGCGGCGACATGACCAGAATTTATGGCGGAAGAAATTTCTGATTTGGTCGAATCTTTCAAGGGCTTAGGCTCGCGATTTGGGCTTGTTTAATTGGTTTGGAGGCTAGATCTAGGGTTAAGGGGATAAGAGCAATCGATTGGTGGTGGAAATTTGGGTCGAGGTCGAGTATAAAAGGAGTTCTCGGTCGAGAGGGTCAAAGCACAAATCGATCAAATTTTTGTCATTTTGGAAAGAATCGAGCAAGAAGATTAGATGGATTTTGTTCTACGAGTTGTAAGGATCATTTCTAGAGAGTTTTGAGGGGTTTGGTGTTCGTTTGGTGGAGTTTCAGTGACTTAGCTGGAAAATCGGGCTCGCCGATGTCGCGACCTGCAACTAGCTTTTAAAGCCATTTTCGGTGGCTTTTTCCGACAGGTGAAGGGTCCTTTGAGATCGCCTTGAAGAAATCTACAAGCCCCTGTAATAATTTGGAGCATTGGAGGTCGCTGGAGTCAGAGAAGAAGGCCAGAGAAGACGACTGCACGGCTGAGCGTGGGCTTCACTCGCCGAGCCTCTGGGTGGCGCGTGAAGGCGCGTGAGGTAGGGTTTTTCCTTGGTTAAAATTTTAGAATTTTGGTGAAATTATTTTATAATTATTGTGTAAAAATATTTGGTGAAACTTGATGTTAGGTATTTTTTATGAATTTCCAAAGGAATAAATGTTTAAAAATGAAGAAAAATAGAGAAAATTGAGGAAAAATAGAAATATTAATTTCTAAGGCCCTAATGATGAATAGGAGATTATTGGTGTATTGAAAAGAAGGATTGCGCAATTTTCGAGGTGTGACATGTTTTTCGAGGCGAAAACCAAACTTTTCCAATTTGAGGTGAGTGGTCTGATTCTAGCTTTACCTTATCTTGAAAATATGTTAGAGGGTGTGTAGTGGGTTCAGGTGGGCGGTGTTATCCCCCCGAACCTAGGTTACACGCAATTGGACCAGTTCTAGTGAGCAGTTTTACCCTCCAGAACTTGGGTTGTTTTGCGAAGGCATTTTATTTATGTATATAAGGCATCATTTGCATATTGAACATGTAGTATATTGCATCAACTATGTTTAGTTACAAAAGAGTCAGTGCATGGCATGTGATTTTCATATCATCGGGGTATTGATATTCGTGTTGACATTGTGTCCGTGTGGGACGGGATGGGGTCTACTTGAGAATGGGACAAGGTTAATTCGGTGAACAAGTGCCACGGTGGGGCACTCGAGAGATTAAGTATGTCACGGCAAGGTCAACCCCAACGGTGTGTGGAATGGTGTTCTCCACGGGAGGTTGAGTGTGTCAGGGAGATTTCTCAAGCTAGACGTGTCTTGCATGTTGTTGTCTTCGTATGCCATGCTCATGTGTCTTTCATGCATTGTATAAACTGTTTCATGTCTGCACTTAGATGTTTTATCATCTAACCTGGGTTATGCCCCTGGAACATTCAACGTTCCAGTCAAGGACAACTGCGAGGTCAAGGACGTGGCCGGTGAGCCAGTAGTGTTTATGTGATAGTCGTTGTATCATTTGGTAGCGTTGGTACTTATTTTGTTATATGTATGAACAATCACACGATGGTGTTGTAATCATTTAGTAACGGTGTTGTATGTATATCGGTGTGGGAACATCTTGTATGTAACTCGTGGTAGGTCACGATATTTTGATGATTAAGTATTATGCTGTGTTATATAATGTCTCGTTTAGTTATGATTATGTTATTATTAGTTAAACGAACAAGACTGGGATTCTCGGGGTTTATATCTGCATGTGAAAATTGTTCTTGAAATCACCGCGGGTGCCAGCTATGGTATGTGACGAGTGTTTCATCTGCATGTGAAGATTGTGCTCATGGCACTACGCGTGTTGAACTTGAAGGGGAAAAAAAAAAAGAAACCCCGGGAATTGCCTTATAGTGGCACACCCGTGTAAGGCGGGGTGTTACAAAACTCCTACGAAGAACTCTCTGCAACTTCATATAAATCATGCCTCTAATTGCCACAACCATGGATAAATCATTGAAACAACATTAAACTCCATTGAAAAGGATCAAATCTGGATTAAAACTCTCAAACTCAAAATCTCTGTAACAATGAATGATATATGTATATGCATATATATATATATACGTTACTGCAACTATATAACTCAACATATATGCATATACTTCAAAGCCAATCAAACTCTAAACGCTACACCATTCCAAAGGAAAGATTATGATGATCAAATCCTAATAGAGGAGGATTGAAAACTCAGTTTATAAATCAAGAGATTCATAAATTGCTGTAAATAAAAGTTATACAAATCTATATATATACACATGGATGGACTCAACAGAGAACCAATGGGACAATAATGAACGTCGAGCCTCCAAGAAAATCATGGACTGAAGAGGTATAATCTAAGTAATGAAATAGAAGAGAAGAAGGATAAAGGAACTTGCATAGGAAAAAGAGGGATTGGAACTTGCCTTGATAATCAATGACCTCTCTGTAAATCTCCTGCACTCTATTTCTCCTTCTCTCAATCTCCCTCTGCTTCTCCTTCCTTCTCTGTTTTATTCCCAACGGCGTGAGATCTTCAAGCCTCAAATCACACACACACACACACATATATATATAACATTGCCCCTTGAACCCTACGTGACTCCCTCTCCCGATATAACTTTCAATCTTCTCTTTAATTAAATGTTTAATTAATTTCTTCCAAAACTACCCTTAATTTAATTAACTCAAAATCTCCACAAAACTCAATTTCTTAAAATCTCAAAAATTCCTTTAAACCCTTTTTCCATAATTTAAATATCTCAAAATTCCAACTTATTAATTTATCTCCAATTAATTCCCAAAAATTCCATTCTCAAAATAATTATTTTAATTAAAATTTCTAGCCCCTATAACGGGTCACTACAGTTATGCCCCTAGAACATTCAACGTTCCAGTTGAGACTTGTGGCTTAGGCAAGGAAGAGATTGAGATGTGACGGCACGGGGTGACGTGTCCGATGGATTCAGCATGTTGATCCGGTATTTTGTTTATTCATGAAGATTCGGATATGTTTTAGACGAGTTGGGAAATGACTATGTATTAAGGCTGTCCATGTATTTATGTATTAAGGCTGTTAAAGATATGATGTTAACTATTGTACGGATTCTTAGGTTATAATTAAAGTGAATTGATTATGTACCATATCAGGTTTCGATTATTGCTTCCGCATTTGTAATGATATGTTGGGGGTTTCTCTTTGAAATACAATATTTGAGGTTTAAGAAATGTATTTAAGAAAGAGAATATGTATTTATATGATGGGTCCCAGCATAGTGACGCCCTCTAGAAAAAGGGGGCGTTACAAGTACCATGAAACTATGGTCAGTACACCAACAAGACAGGATAATCAAATAGTCGCAAGTATACGACATGACAAGAAAATGGTAGTTGAATAAGTTCTTGAACGAAGAAAACTAATCCCAGCCGTAGAGGAACAACTACGCATAACATTTCCCTTTACTGTAGATATATTAGATAACCCACTACCCAGAAAATTCAAGATGACCTAAATCACCCCCTATTATGGAAATGATGATCTTTATGATCATAATCAAAACTATGAGTCGTTGATGATATTACATGGATGGGACAATGACATAATGTGCCGAGCCTTCTCCTTAACTCTGTCAGGGCACGCCTGAACATGGTTTAACAGTTTACCTAAGGCCTATATCTCTTCATTTGGGCATATTAGAACGAAATTTGTTAAGGCCATTGTGATCAATAGTCAAAGGAAAAAGGATGCCACATATCTGCTTAGTAGTCAACAAGGGAATAAAGAAACTCTACTTCAGTTCGTGGACAGATTTTGGAACGCCACTCTCGAAGTTCCATATTTTTCAGCCCAGGTGGCAGTGTATGCCATGCTCCAAGGGACATGACTTGCCTCACTTTAGGAGTCACTCTCCCTGGATCCTTCAGCATTCCTGGCAAACTTGTTTGTCAGAGAAAACAGATATATACTCTACACGGAGATCATGAGAAATGTGGGGGCAAATGAAAACAGGGGGCGAAAGAGAAAGGAACGCGAAGGAGAAGAAGACTTTATCCAATGACGAGAGAAGGCTAGGATAGTAGATGCACCTAGACCCCAGTTTAATCACTACACCATGCTTTTATAGCCTCGATCAGCAATAGAGGAGGCGGGTCTCCTCAAGCTACCTTGAAGAGTTGATAGACCCATGGGAAAAAATCAAGAAGAGTATTGCAGGTACCACCGGACCCAGGGATATTCTATTAATCATTGTAGAGAATTGAAAAATCATATTGAAAGAACATAAGCCCTAATTGGGGCCGTGGACGTAGGCACACTTGGTTGAACTATGTAAAAAACAATTATGTGTTCACTACTTACGCTCTTATTTTGTTAGGTATACACTTTCATAACTCACTTGCAAAAAAATAAAACCAAGTTAACGCAAGCCTGTTGCCCTATTTACAGCCGTCAACGAGGAATAAAAAAATTCAAGCCCGTTGCCCCACTCACGGCCCGACAACGAGGGAAAAATAGATTCAAACTCGTTACCCCACATGCAACCTGGCAACGAGAAAAAAATAAACTCAAGCCCTTTGTTCTGCCTATAGCCCGACAATGAGGGAAAAACAAACTCAAGCTCATTACCCCACTCATGGCCCGGTAACAAGGGAAAAATAGATTCAAACCCATTGCCTCGCATATAGCCCAATAACGAGGAAAAAATAAACTCAAGCCTGTTGCTCTGCTTATAGCCCGGTAACGAGGGAAAAATGAATTCAAACCCGTTGTCTCGCTTATAGCCTGACAATGAGAGAGAAATAAACTCAAGCTCATTGCCCAGCTCACCGCTTGGCAATAAAGAAAAAACAAACTCAACCCATTGTCCTGCTTACAGCCTAACAATGAGGGGAAAAATGAACTCAAACCCGTTGCCCTGCTTGCAGGCCAACAATGAAGGAAAAACAAACTCAAGCCCATTGTACCACTTATAGCCTGACAATGAGGCAAAAATAGATTCAAGCCCTTTGCCCTGCTTATAGCCCAACAACGAGGGAAAAAATAAACTCAAACCCATTGTCTCGCTCACGGCCTGACAATTGGGGAAAACGAACTCAAGTCCATTAACCTGTTCACAACCTAACAACAAGGAAAAAATAAATGCAAGCCTATTGTCTTACGCAAAATACAATAACTAGGAGCAGAATCAAACTCATTGTCCAGTGCATAGTTCGACATCTATTGAAAGTGAACTTACTAGTGTATCTACATCATACTTCCGCAAAGGAATTGAAAAACACAATAGCCCAAAAATTCAAAGGCCCAGTGTGTAAACAAACTCAAAAGGATGTGTAGAAGATGAAGTCGCTAAAAGATAAGTAATGTTCAAAAAGTTTACAGGACAGGATACTCTTCCACCTGGAACTCCCGGCCAAAAAGTAGGGAGCAATTGATATGCCCTGCAAACTTGGAGAGTCACGGGACCTAAAAAAGTTACGAGACATGGACATAAAGTCCAAAGGGTAAGCGGTTGAGATCCAGGAAACAAGCCAAAGGAGCAAGAGGTTGTGAGACATGGACATGAAGTCCAAGAGATCAAGGAAACAAGCCAAAGGAGCAAGAGGTTGAGCTGAGACCAAGTGGGGAGGACTCACTCGGTCATGACAGAGTGGGTGTGGCATTACTTTGCTTTTATGGGCATAACTCTCTTGTCTGAGCTCCAATTGGTGTGATTCAAAATTAGGTGGAAATATAAGAGAATTATCTACAAATTTTATGTTTGAGTTTTGAGAGACACTTGTCACATCAAGGCTAAAATCAAGCGAGACCAAGTAGAGAGGACTCACTCAGTCATGATCGAGTGGGTGTGGCACTGCTTTGATTTTTTAGGCATAACTCTCTCATTCGAGCTCCATTGAGGTGATTAAAAATCCTATGAAAATCCAAGAGAATTTTATACAACTTTTATGTTTTGAGTTTTGAGAGATACTAGCAGCATCAAGGCTGAAATCAGCTGAGACCAAGTAGGGAAGACTCACTTGATCAAAACCGAGTGGGTGTGGCATGGCTTTGGTTTTTTGGTAATGACTCACTAGTATGAGCTCTGATTGAGGTGATTAAACATCCTATGGAAAGATAAGAGAATTATCTACAACTTTTATGTTTTGAGTTTTGAGAAATATAGGCTGCATCAAGGTGAAAATTAGGCTTGAAGTTGAGGCACGTGTGCTGTTGACATTAAGGCATGGGAACCGCTCAAGTGAAGACTCACGTGGTCATATGACCGAGTGAGTAGGGGTCTCATCCCCCTCTCTCTCTCTTTTACCCTCAAAATTCATGCAAAAATCATGTCACTCTATCAAATGACCGAGTAGGCAAGCACCTTACGACCCTTAGACTCCAAAATGCGCTGAGAGTTCAATATGCGCCGAGAGTCTAAAATGCGCCGAGAGTTCAAGAAGTGCTGAGAGTCTAATATGCGTCCAGAGTCCAAAATGGACCGCCAGACTCTTAGGATGGGCTGCAACTCTCGGAATCGGCCATGAGACTCTTGGGATGGTCGCCACGTGTCCCTCTCTCACTCCTCTATAAATAGGAGCCCATGTCTCCTACCTCAGGTATGCTCACACTCACACTTTGAATACATTTTCGCGCTCTTGCTCTCAAGGACTAACTTGAGCATCAGAGGGTTAGTGCGGGGACACCCACTCGTGCCCTTAATCGTGTGTTCGTCTTCCAAGTCTCTCGATCATCAATACTCACTTAGTCATGGTCACTTAGTTATCATACTCTCTCAATCATTAAGGCTGACTAGGTCATCAAGGGCCACTCGGTCATCATACTCTCTCGATCATCAGACTCTCCCGTTCATCACACTCTCTTGGTCATCATACTCTTTCATTCATCAGACACTCCCATTCATCACACTCACTCGGTCATCAGACTCTCCCGTTCATCAGACCCTCCTGTTCATTAGACTCACTCGGTCATCATACTTTCTCGATCACCAAAACTCTCAGCACACATTGGTGACAAGACTCTCAGTGCACTTGGGTGACGAGACTCTTAGGGCACCTTAGCGATGAGACTCTCAGGACAATTGACTCTCAGAACCCTCAAGACTCTCAAGTCTCTCGAAACTCCCATGATCAACCATGCACCTTACATTCTCCCACGAAAAAAAAAAAATAGATTGTTATATTTTGGCAACAATAATATGAGTATAAGAAAAAGACTTAACCGTTTTCATGAATATATGTATTCTTTGGTCAGACAATTGTGATACCTTTGTGATATTTGAACAATTGTGAATACGTATATATGAAGTAATAATTTCTCATTGAGCGAATGAGATAATGTTAAGTCGGGCACAATAAGATGTTTCTTTATATTGGAATGGAAGGCTCTTTGATGAATATTTCGCTCATGTTTTTCTCAATTATATCTCGCAGGTTGTAAGGCCCATTTTACCGTATGAAACTATACTCTGATAAGACTGGTTATACTCACATTTAGGGTATTTGTTAACCCATTATGCTTGAGTGGGAGATGTAGATAATTGATCATTGTTAATTAATATTCAAATGCGATCAAGATGAGTAAATTAGATTAGCAATAAAATAAGATGAGATGAATCTCATCTTAAAATAAAATTATCTTTAAGTGAGATAATTTTGAAGCTAATTCAAGAGTGATTAGATCAAAAGCAACCCACATATACACAAGCATATATATATATATGTATGTGTGTGTGTATAGATACTACACTGGCAGCTGAATAAATAGGTTCAGATTGTCTCCATGAAATCCAAAAGTGTCCTGTGGATTGATGTGCGCAATTAATTATATGTTGTTGTTCATTCCAATAGTATTGAATTGTTTCGGAAAGGTGAATGAATGGCTGGGGGGGAAGGGGCATCATCTATCAATCACAGCCACAACCACCCCTTTATGGCATCACTTCATATCTTTCCTAGTGTTTGGTTTACGGCACCTTCATTTTAGGGGTCAGCTAGCCATGTAATAGGTTACTGTCTAGGGTATTTATGTCATTAAAGTGAAACTATCTATAAATAGGAATTTTTCATACCCCAAACGTGCATATATATATATATATATATCACAAATGCAAAAAAAAAAAATCACATTGCTTTGATGTACATAAGATTGTGCTGTGACAGTGAACCCAAGGGGCAGCTCCTGGAATGTTAGTGATGCAGTTTGTGAGATGGCATATTTTACATGAAACAAATGGATATATGGGACACACAAAATAGGAAAAGTATATTATTATGAAATAATTGATGAAGATAAAACTAGAACTTCAAAAAAAAAAAACAAAAACAAAGGGTAACAACGTAACTTCCTTGGTATTTACAGAAGTGGGTGGTCTGATGAAACACTAACATAATACAGCCAAACATCATTTTGTCACTTATATAGTTTCATATATCTATTTAAACTTTAGATTCTAGTTTCCTTAATTCTGTCATATTCTTAGGTTATATATATATATATATATATATATACAAGTTATTTTAAGCCCATTTCTCTATCTTATATTTGGTATGATTAGCTTATCTTTATTTTTTTCATAAAGAAGTTGCAAAATATTATGGTTAAGGACTAGATTGATACAGACCAAACATCATAGACCAGCAATAGCATACACCTACAAGATCTAACCACATGTTTTAAGAGTTGCAACAAACTAAGAGAGTGTTTGGCTTTCCGATTTGGCCACTTATAAGTTAGCTAGTTTTTTCTTTGTTACGTGTTTATTAAAATCAAAGAATTTAAACACCACCAAACTTATAAACTATTTTAGCAGCGTTTTCAAAAAGATGCTTACCCCATATTTTTCAAATAAGCTCTTGGTAGCTTATTTCCTTAACTAGGTAAAAGACAGATTTACCCTCACACAACTTCCTAATTTCTAATCTATTCATCTCCTTTATCTCATTGCTTTCGTTGTCAGTTGTCGCCTCTAGACCCATCCCTATCCCCTCGTCCATGTTTGTCACTATCGTCTGTTGCCTGCACCTCAATCGTCGCCACTTCCTTCTATATCAACTGTTTGTGTGCGTGTGTATATTGTATTAATATATTTTTTTAATAATTGTGTATAATTTGTCAATATGTAATAATAATAATTTTATTAGTTGGACATCAATTTATAATTTATTTTTATTAAAAATTAGTATTTTTATAAATATTATTTGTATTATTCAGTAACATATCTATTTTTATCTGTCTGACAAGTTCTGATAGCTTATTAACTTTTTCAAACTAAATATATAACTATTTAATTGATAATTTAAAATACATTTATCCAAACATGTTATTAATTTAAATACTACACACCTTCTAAACTTTACACACCTTAAAAGAAAAAAGGCTTAAAAGCCTTTAGAAAAAACGGTGCGCCATCCATTTGATAGAGCAAACAGGAGAGGGATGAAGCCAAACCACATTCAAAAACTTGAGAGGACACCATTCATAATATATATCGAGTTCTAGTTAGAGAAACTAGAACGAACAATGTTGGAAAAACAAAGGCATAACCAATCCCCAGCCAGATCTTAATTAATTAGAAGCCACTATTAGTAACCATAGAGATAGAATAGGGGAAATCCAGTCCAAACCACCCCCTCAAAAATAAATCAGAATCCTTACAAGGGTACCCAGTAGCGCATCAAAATCTAGTTCAAAGATGGCTTGACTTACAAAGAAGGGCGAGCAAGAGAAGAATGAGGAGGAGGTGGAAGAAGAGAAGGGTGATCTTTATATCAATTTGCGTCTCCATCTGTTAGGTTTTTTTGGCTTTTTAAGGATTAGATATTTTTGCAAATTGGGAAGAAAATCAAATTTGGTTGGGGATAGGGGGGTTGATTAGGACTCCTCCTCCTCCTGTACACATACCAACACACGTATATGTGGGCACACATAGAAATGGCGATGAAGAAGAAAAAATTTGAAGAAGAAGCAATGGTCGATGGAACCCATCGATGGGTTCCTCTACCAACTTGGGGGCTATTTGGCTTACTGGTTTGATTGCTTATAAGGTATATTAACAACTTATAAGCTATTAAGTAAAAGTTGGTGAGATATTTGAGTGCACCTCACCAGCGTTTAAACTAGATAGTTTAAACGCTACTATCATAGTGTTTTGCAAAAGCTGATAGGGGGAGCTTTTGCAAAACACTATTAATTTATAAGATGTGTTGACCGATTATTTTACTATTTTACCCTCATTATTTTTGCTAATTTTCAACCATGCCCTTTTTCTTCAACCTCTACCTCCAGCTACCTGTCACCCCAATTCTTCTGGCCGTCATTGTTGGCCATTGTCGTAGCCCCTTCTCGTTGGCTATTTCCCCTATCGACTGCTGCCCTATCGTCTTCTCCGTCGACTATCGCCCCCATCTACTTCAATTTCTCCTCCGTCGTCGCCCCATCTGCCGCTGCCCGTTGTCGTCCCCACCCTTATCTCCTCCATCTCTGCTTCTCCTTCCCGCTACCATTGTCTGTGTATGTATGTATATTTATATATATATATAATAGCAATAAACATATATATATATATATATACATATAGTAATATATTATATGTATATATATAACACATAATAATATATATTGTTGTTATATATAGTATATATAACAATATTGTATTAATATATTTTTAATAATTATATATAATTTATCAACATTTAATGATAGAATTTTATATCATTTAACTTCATGTCTATTTTGGTCTTTTTGTTGAGTTTCAATAGTTTATCAGCTCTTTTAAACTAAATATATAATTATTAATTGATATCTTAAAATTACATTTATTTAAAGATATTAGCAGTTTAAATGTTACCTAATTTTTAAATTTTATATAATTTAAAAATAAATAACTTAAAAGGTATGAAGAAAAAGGGTATGCCAAACACCCCCACACGCATCCATACAGACACAGAAACGACGAAGATGAAGAGTGTAATCTGAAGCCGGTGAGCCATGAGGAATCAAGAGAAGTTTTCGATGTCTTTGGCACTGTTTTGTATGTTTTGTTGCTTTGGGTAGTTTTGGTTATCTTGAGATGGCTCATCGGTTTGTATTATTTTGGGTTATTGGTTACGTCTCTCCCCTTTTCCTATTAAAAATTATTTTTGTATTTTTTGTTACATTTTACTTAATCAATGTTTAATTAAGTTTACTTAGTTTAGTTTCAGTTAATTATAGATTTATTAACTCATTGGGGACGGTGGGATTTTCATATAATCCACATTTACTTTTATAACTAATTTTAAATTGCAAGACGTATAGGCGTAATTAATCCAAATCATGAAAGTTTGGATGCAATTTTACCCTTTATATTATTAGTAAAATATGCAAGTGTGTTTAACTGTAGGAATTAATTAGCATAAGATTAAGGGATATTAATTTCGATTGAATATCTATTGCTTTTTGAAATATAAAATATTAGAGAAATTTTAATTTTAAAATTAGAGTTAATTTTTTTTAAAAAAAGTTAACAGCCCTCTTTATCCATAGAAAATTATTAATTTGAGATTTAAAACATGTAAGCGGGTTATAAGTATACAAATTAATAATATGCATAAGATCTAATGAAAAAGAATTAATTATTGCCCCACAGGTATAGCCCAGCAATTGAGACCGTATATGTATTGGTCTGAAAGAATTTTAGATTCTAACTACTATATAGTCGGTCACAAGTTTATAGGTCTTGTGTTCGAATCTTATTGTTGGGTTCTGTGATTTATCTCTCATGCAGAAATCTTGAGACTAAGTTGCAGGGATCCTCAAAGTGAGGGATTTCACCTTTTGATCCCAAAGAATTAATTCTTGATTTTAGTTAGATTTAAATTTTCAAGAATTTAGCTCTAATGTGTAAGAAGGAAAAAATGTCTTCCACACACCCATAATTGATTGCGAATTAGTAGGTTTGGCTAGCGGCGTATACACCAAACATTTTATTGGGTAGTTTTTAAAGACAAAAATTTGTCTAGTGAATCAAATTAGGGGTGGTTTTGATGTTGAGAACAAATTTCGAAGGGATATAAATAGTAAGACACTAATAGTGAAAAAATAGAATAATAAAAGTTTTTCTTACTTATTTCGAGAAATGTCACATGTATAATATAATTTTGAGCTACTTTTGCACGAAATGTTCTAATGTGACATGTTGAAGGAATATCCTTTATGAGAGGAGTATAATGTGCAATAATCCCGAACGTATGGACTATTCATAGTTTCTCTTAAAGTCGTAAATGAGTCGAGTTGTTTGCGAGCGATTCAATCTTTACATCAACAAAAACTCATTTGAGTTCATTTGTTAAAATAAACAAAACGATTAAAGGTTCATGAATACCTCGTGAATAAATGAGACTCATTTATAAATACATTAATACATTTATTTATAATTTTATAAATATGTTTAAAATTAATATACATATTAATTTAATTATTTAACATAATATCATATATATATAATAAAACAAAATAATAATAAATTAAATGTAAACAAACAAACAAACAATCAAAGGCCAGCAATGGTAATCATTCTGCTCCCTTGGAAATGAGCCTTTGTCCATACCAAGCACTTCGTCCCAAACAACTGCTATCTTCCCTTAATTTGTCTTTACTACCAAGCACAAGCGCAAACTAGAAGGCAGGGAGGGGAGTTCATAATATACACACTGCTCATGTGTGTGAACCCTAGAGGCCTAAACCCTATTAAGGAGCAGACATCCACATTATTCGTCTGCAATGCAATAGAAGATATGCGACAACAAAATAAATTCTGATACCATCTACAATTACAGTCATGAAGAAGATGGCAACTTCAAAATGATTTCTACTCAACTTCTTGAGGAAGAATCTAGGGAATGAGATCGATCCGCGCCCATAGAATCTTCCCTGCTGCACTCATTGAGATGATCGTCGCCATTGTTTCTTCCCTTTCTTTCGATGCAACTTGAACGGACTCCAGCTTCTTCTGCGTTTGGATGTTCCGCAAAAGAGGCCCGAGGCGAGAGCTTGCTGCAGCCACAGTTCAAACTCTTCCTCTTCATCCGTCAATTCAGCATCCAGATCCAAGGGATCTCCGCATGAGTTCGATCTTTGAGTTGTTTTCTCCAGCCCAACCACGTTTACGTGGAAACTAGGCCCATGAGTATTCGGCCTACAAGCCATTCCCTGTTGCAAGTAACAATTTTGAGCTCCTAAACTAACTGTTTAGAGATGGAACTGAAAAAGAAATTAACAATTAATTATTCCAGCATCACATGCGTGGAACAGATTGATGGGTTCCTGATAGCTTCATGATTTATGCGTCATGATTTTGTTTGGACTTTCAAGTTAACACTGCCTGAGTGCAGTGAAAAATAAGCTAGCGTTGGTACGTCAGCACCCTTGTATAGAGAGAAATTCGCAAGGATTCCCACATCTTCTTGAACAAATGCAACTAAAATGTTAGTCCAGGACTAAAGTCTAGAGATTGGATAATAGAAAGTTGGAACTTCGTTAGAGAAATTTAATGAGGTAGTGGATGTGATGATTAGGAGAATAATCAATATTTTTCGCCTCTAAGAGACAAAAGAGGGTGGTGCAAAGGCTAAAATGTTTTCTCGATCAAGATACAAACTTTAGCAATCAGGGAAGAACGATATAACAGTCAAAAGAAAACAACGTGAAAAATTCATATGCATAACATGAGAGATATAATGGCATTAAAAAAAATATGATGATAGATAGAAATAATGGTGAGTTAGAATCCATCTAACGGATCTTGTAGACTTGAGGCTAGGTGGTGGTGGTGGTGGTGGTGTTGAAAGTGTGAGGAGCATGAATATATAATTAGGAATTCAAAGAGGTCCAGCAAGGCTCTCTCAGAGAAACAAAATCTCCAAAAAATATTTGATTTTCATGTCCCATATCTTCTTCTCATGATATGAAAATTCTACAAGTGAAACTGAATAGTCAGCAGAAATAGAAGAACTAATAACCAAATACAATAAACAACTAAATTTAAACAAAGCATAATTCAACTAAAAAAATAAAGTTCATTATCCTAGGAGATCTACTCCGAATTTACAGTTGGAAGAAACTGTAGACCATAGACCTTTCTAAGCCCACTCAATCTATGAATGGAACTTGGATGGTCTCGCAGAATACCAACTTATAAAATTGGTTAGACAAATGTATATTAGTAGGGTATGGATATAAATCAGCTGACAGAATGACTGAAGAAGATGCCTGCAAACACTCAGCCTTTGGTTTTGTTGGACAATTAGATGGTTGGTGGGGTGCACTCCTCACCAATGAACAAAAAGAATCAATTGTTAAGAGTTTCGACGAAAAAGAAAAAACAATTCCAAACCACGAACCCAAGCCCAACCAACCCCAGTTTATTCAAATAACAAGAAAAGAACCAAACGATTATACACTCTGTCAATATTCTGCTCCACTTTGCTGGAACAAGAGAGACAATCTGCTCTTGTACACCAAGTATGATGTAAAAATACGGGAGACTTTTATCGGTACGGAGATGAAATTTCTCGAAAGACTATTCCAAAGACCAGACAGTAGAGCAGTCAACTGGAAAGAAAAATTTATTTCTTTACTCCCCAGGGTTTTAAGGAACATGTCCAGACACAACTCTTAAAAATCTGTGACAATCAAACCATAAATAATGATAGGTTTACTCATGGAGACCTAATCTCTATAATAACAAACGCAGGCTTACAAGTCTATATTCAAATAAATTTACAAACAAAAGCCTGAAGGGCAAGACAGATGGGTAGAAACGAATTTGGAAACTGGTGTGAACTGTTTGGTTGGACCAATTAACTTTCACCTTCAGATTCCAAGAGGAAAAAACAAAAACAAATAAGAGTTTCAAAATATTATATAGCACAAACTCCAAAGGAAACGTATTACAGAAAGCCTCAGAAACAAAAGATTTACGAAAGACCAAAACCTACTAAGACTATAAACAAAGGAAAAGCTAAAGTCGGAGACCAAGTCTGTTGCAAATGTGGCAAACCTGGTTGTCACTGGGCAATACAATTTAGTATGTATTTATCAAAAAATAAGAAATCTAGAATTTGGTAAAGAGGAAAAAGAATACTTAAACTCTCTGTCAGGAAGAGCCCGATTCTGAATCAGAGAAAGAAAAAAATCCTTCAACCTCATCAGAAGAAGAATATATGTACGTGTGATAACAAAGAAATTTGCAGTTGCACAAACAAATTAAATATGTTAAAAAATGATCACTAAAGCTCACTAATAGAAATGATTGATGAAAAGGAAAATTTAAGTCTAAAGAGTAAGTATTTAAAGAAACTAAAAACTCAAATGGAACTTGCCATGCCTTAGCATTAGTCATCCCTATGCACCAAAATAAAGTTCAAACTGATGCGTCAGATTTAGGATTTCGAGGGGATCCTTTTCCAGATCATAAATGAACATCCACACACGGTTAGGTTTCACTCTGGCTTGTAGAAACAAACCCAGAAAAACTACAGCACTATCAAAAAAGAAATTTTATCAATAATATTATGCATTATGAAATTCCAAGATGACTTGCTAAACCAGAAATTTTATTAAAAATAGATTGTAAAACTGCCGAAGAATTTTACAGCGAGATAAAAAATTGGCATCTAAACAAATCCTTGCAAGGTGGCAAGCTTTACTTTCAATCTTTTTTATATAGAAATTATTAAAGGTGACTCCAAATTAGATCCTGACTTTTTGACTAGAGAATTTTGGCAGGGTAAAAATGAATGGTTCTCAGAAAGTAAAAACAATTTTTATGGAAAAACCATAGCTCCGACTGCAGCAAGGCCTGTTACAACTCCTTCCAGACTACCCCAAAACCCTTTTACAGTCTTAGTCGACCTACCAGAACAACCAAAACTCCATTGAAGAAATCCTTCAAAACTGCTAGCCCCCCAAACATATAACTTTTATCAAACCAGGAATTTCTTCGAAATTAACTCAGGGGAAACACAAATCCTCCTACATCCAACAAATGTCCTCACCAATTTGTATACTTGAACCAATACCTTTTTTTACCAGACTTCAGGAACAGCCAAATGTTTTGTTCAGCCACATTATTAACTGAAGGAATTCTTGTGATTCTTTGTGTATTGTCAGAATAGGTTTACAGTCCTATTTAAGGTGAATCTTGACACCTTCATAAAAAACTAGCAATCAAACTCCTAAGGAAACTAGCACAAAGGAAACCTAACCGTGTTTCATGTTTCCCATGTTTCATTCTTCTCCAAAGCTCTCGTCTCCTTGTTCATTGCATATGTCCAGTTCTAGTCCTTTAAAGCATCATATATTGTTTTGGATATTTCAATTGAGTTCAAGTTGGAGAGAAAACTTTTATGCTGAGAGAATAGTCTATGTAAGGAGATGAAATTTGCTATGGGATGTTAAGTACACCTTCGTGTACCTTTTCTCAAGGCAATGGGAAGGTCAAAATCACAATTTGCATGAGCATCTCAAGAAGTAATACTATTAGTTTCAAAACTACGCAAGCTGAAAGTGTTTACATTACCTAACTCAGAGTTGATTCTTGAACTCGCTGGAGAGGGTGTGACGATTGTACTCTTCTTGAATATTGTTTCAGTGGCTTTAAAGGGTTCTGGGTTTGAGTAGGTCCAAGAGCTGTGGTAGTGTCATCGGCTGGTTTGAGAACATTAGCAGTATCACTGGCAGGTTCAATAGTAGTGATATTTGCAACCTGTGCAATGGTATTGGCAGGTTCAATGGCAGTGATATCTATATTCTGTTCAATGGTTTGTTGGGGCAAGACTGATGATGATGGTGGTTTGTAAAGTAGCTCTAGAAAGGAGATGGAACCTAAGCACACATCTTCTTCTCCTCTGGACTGCTCCCCCTGAAGATGAGTGGGAGGAGATCCATAGAAAGGTTGAAACTCATTGAAAGTAACATCAAGAGAAACAAAGGTGTGCTGACTGGAAGGATCATAGCATTTGTAACCCATTTGAGTAGAAGAATAACCAACAAAGAGGCACTTCTTTGCTCAAGGCTTCAATTTAGATCATTGAGTATTATGGATATGCAAGAAAGCAGCATAGCCAAACACTTTTGGAGACAAATTTCTAGTAGACACAATATCTGAAAAATGTGTGGACAACATAGTTATAGGACTATGGTTGTCTAGGACTCTAGAAAGAAGACGGTTAATGAGATAAGTAGCTGTTAGAACAGCTTACCCCCATAGAAATTTTGGAGCATTTAACTGAAAAAGGAGTGCATGAGTGACTTCTAGGAGATGATGGATTTTTGTTCTGCCACCCATTCTGCTGTGGGGTTTCAGCACATGATAATTCACAAATAATACCTTCCTTGATAAAAAAGGAAGAGAGATGTTGGGTCGAGACACCTCTTGGCCAAAACTCAAAACAGTAAACAAATAAAGGCAACAAACATTCACAGAGGCTTCAATACTGTAAACATGCACATAAACAAGAAACAGAAATAAAGCAAACACAGAATGCAAGAGATTTTTACCGTGATTCACCTGTTAAAGAGGGTTACGTCCACGTTGAACTCCGGCAAAGGGAGCTCACTGCACTATCAGGACAAAATCGATTATAGCCTCAATGTACAAACTCACTCTCAAATCTCGCTGAACAAAAACAACTCTCAACTCAAATCAGCGCCATAACCACAAAACTACAAGTTAGAGGCACAAACCCTAGAGAGAAAATAAACAATCATAAGGACTATACAGAGAGAATGAAACCATAGAAAATGAGCAGAACAAACCCTAAATGAAGCTGATAATCGGAAGTTGTGCATTACACATCTCGAGACGACTGAAGATGATTTAAAGGGGACAACAGCGATGCAGATTGCATCGTATAAAGGCACAACAGGAAGCATTGACGATCGAGGAAGAGGCAGGCTAAAAGACAAGATAAAGCACGCCAAGTGAAATGGTAGGGGCGGTTGCCGTTTTGGCCATCCGCTTAAGGCTTAAAATGTTTCAGTTTTGAGCAGCCAAGAGGGTTGCCAAAAGACCCTCCTGCCCTTCCGAAACGCTATCGTTTTGAAGCTTTACATTAATACAACAATCTCCACCTTGAAGCTTCAACATTAAGGGACAATCCTCCAATAGTGCAACATCCTACAACCTTTGCTATCATTACTCATGTTGGTTGTTCCTTCAACCAACTGTGACATGCAGCAAGCCCAAACAGTGTTTGAACTTGGCTGCAGTCACAATTTTTGTTCCCATATTTGCTGGGTTGTTTTCTGTAGGGACCTTTTGAATAATTACATTTCCATTGGCTACTTGGTCCCTTACATAATGGTACTTTACATCCACATGTTTGGTTCTTTCATGATATACAGGGTTCTTACACAAATGAATAGCACTTTGGCTATCAAAAAAAACCACTGCCTTACCTTGTAGTATGTGAATTTCTTTCAAGAGTCTTTGAAGCCAGATGGCTTCCTTAAATGCATCTGTTACAGCCACATACTCAACCTCAGTGGAAGACAGTGCAACCAGAGGCTACAACTGAGACTTCCAACTGATACAATTACCACTTAGGGTAAAGTAATAAGCTGTAGTGGACTTCCTTGAATCTCGGTCTCCTGCAAAATCAGAATCTACAAACCCTACCAAATCAAGTGCATCAAATCTTTGTAATTTAAACCAACATTCAAAGAGCCATTAATATATCTCAACAAAATTTTTAAGGCTTTCCAATGATGTTTCTTAGGGTTAGACATAAATCTACTAAGCAAAGAGATTGAAAAAGCAAGGTCTAGCCTGATACTAATCATGGAATACATGATGGTTCCAATTACATTAGCATAAGGAATAGATTCCATTTTCAACTTTTCAGAATCTGATGTTGGACATTCGGCTTTAGACAAAATAAAGTGACCTCCTAAAGGTGTATTTACTAGTTTGCAATTTGACATACCAAATTTCTATATAGCCTTTAGTAAATAATCATGTTGGTGAATTTTTAGACAATTTTTACTTCTATTTCTCTCTATTACCATCCCTAAAACTTTCCTAGTAGAAGCTAAGTCTTTCATATCAAAGTTTGTGTTCAACATTGATTTTAATTCATTTATCTTAGACTTAGATTTGCTAATCAACAAAATGTCATCAACATACAGCAACAAATATACAAGGATATCAAAGAGAACAAAGTAAAGACAATTATCATATTCACTCCTAACAAAACCAATCCCAGTTACGAAATTATCAAACTTGTTGTACCATTGACGTGGGGATTGTTTTAGACCATACAAAGACTTTTTTAACAAACAAACATAATCAGGATGTTTTTTGTTAACATAACCAACAAGCTGTTCCATATAGATAAGTTCTTCTAAATCTCCATGTAAGAAGGTCGTTTTAACATCAAACTGTTCTAGTTCTAAATCATACTGAACAACTATTGCAAGCATCATACGGATGCTTTTAAATTTGACAACAGGAGAAAATATTTCAGTATAATCAATGCCCTCCCCTCTAAGTAAACCCTTTAGCTACTAATCTATTTTTAAATCTTAAGGGATCAGTGGGTAACATACCTTCTTTGATTTTGAACAGCCACTTACACTTCACTAGCTTTTGTTTTTGTGGCCTTGGGACCAATTCCCAAGTGTTGTTGGTTATTAAAGAGGTCATTTCTTCCTCCATGGCACACTGCCACTTTGAGCTGTCTTGAGAGCTAACATCCTCCTTATAAGAGGAAGGCTCACTGCCTCTCAATTCCATTCCCGTCACTAAGACACAATAAACAAGGTCTGAATATGTATATCTAGCAGGAGGTCTTACTGACCTCGTACTCCTATCTCGAGCTAACTGATAGTCCCTTAAGTTTTGCTGAGAAGAGTCATAATGCTCCACCTCAGCCTCAGGGACTTCAGTTGATTCCTCATGATCACTTTCATGATCAGTGGATGAGTCACTTCTAGGGTTGGGATTGGCAAAGGCTGGGGCAGCTGGCAAATCAGGCATACCTGATGGCTGCTCCACCTGAAACTAGGAATTACTTGTTATCACAAAGTTTTCTGAGACACTAGGTTTAGGGTCTGATTCTAGGTTTTCTAATTTGCAAGGGAAAACACTTTCATTAAATATAACATCCCTGCTTACGATTATTTTTACTCCTCCAGAACTCCTATCCCACAACCTATAGCCTTTTGTTCCATCTTGGTACCCCTACAAAAACACATTTTGAGGACCTAGGGTCTAACTTTCCCATAGATTGGTGAACATAGGCTTGATACCCAAAGATTTAGATGATTTAAGTTCATTTTTCTGCCTGACCATTTTTTTTCAAGACATTTAAAGTTTAAAACAGTTGAGGGGCTCCTATTAATCAAGTAGGCAGCAGTGGAGAAGGCTTCTCCCCAAAGGGTTTTAGGCATACCGGCTGTGAACATTAGACATCTAACTTTTTCTAGGAGAGTCCTGTTCATTCTTTCAGCAACCCCATTCTGTTGGGGTGCGTTCCTAACAGTTTTGTGCCTAGTGATGCCTTGTGAATTACAAAATTCATCAAAGTCTCTATTACAGAATTCTAATCCATTGTCTGTTATTAAGAATTAAACCCTTTTATCAATATGATTTTCGACTAAGGCCTTCCATATTTTAAATTTTTTTAATGTTTGGTCTTTAGTCCTAAGAGGGAACACCCACACTTTTTTGGTAAAATCATCAACAATGGATAAGAAATACCTTTTGCCACCAAGAGTTGGTGTTTGAGAGGGACCCCAGAGGTCTGCATGCAAGTACTCTGGGCATGCCTTTGCCAGGTGAGTTCCTTTATGGAAACTCAGCCTATGTTGTTTGCCCAGAGTACAAGGCTCATAAAAGTTTAGGGACTCTGCAATCACTAAATCAAGATAACCTTAAGTTGACAGTGCCTGCAGACCTTTCTGGCTCATGTGACCAAATCTCAAATGCCAAAGATCTGTCTTATCAGTTTTAACTATGCATGCAGTAGAAACAGGGGAAAGAGAACAACCATTTAACATATATAAGCCATGCCTTTTAGTACCAGTTAGAATTAGGGCATTGTTTTTAAACACATGCACGAGACCATTTTCAGCAGTATAAGAGTAGCCTAATTCATCAAGAGTACCAAGTGAAATTAAATTTCGTTTTAGTCCAGGCACATATCTAACATTAGTGAGCATTCTGACTTTGTTATCATGCATTTTAAAGGTTATGTCACCAATTCCTTTTACACTACATGATTGATTATTGCCCATATAAACAATGCCAGATTCTCTGTTACTAAAGTTTTGAAATCATGCAGTATTAGGACATATATGGAAAGAACATCCAGAGTCCATAATCCACTCATTAGTAACAGATTCATCAGAAACAATAAGAACTTTAGCTAAAGTGTTAGAATTACTGGCAGCTATAGTTGCATTACCCCCTTGTTTCTGCTTTCTTAGAAGATCATAACAATATTTTTTAATGTGTCTCTCTTTTCCACAATGATAGCACTTCCATTTAGGTTTTTGTTTGCCCTTCTTTTCTTTGTTTTTACCCTTATTCCCAAAACCCTAGTTTGATCTCCATTACCCGTGCTGTTTTTCTTTTCAAACTTACCTTTCACAAATAAGTTATTAGCATGCCTTTTATATGCATTTAACTCTAACTCCCTAGCTTTAATTCCAGATATAACTAAGTCTAGGGTAGGTGCAATTCCAGTATATTGCAGAGCATGCTTAACTACATTATATTCATCAGGTAATGAGTTTAAAAGGATCCTAGCCTCACTAGTATCACCCAGGGCCTAATCTGTTCCCCTTAACAATAAAGCAAGCTTGGTAAACTCATCTATGTTTTCATCCGTAGATTTAGAAACATTCATTTTAAAGTTGAACAGCATACCCTTTAAATAAACTAAATTAGGAGCAGACAATACAGATTATAATGATTCCAATTTGCTCCATAGTTCAATAGGGGTGTTCATACCATCAACTTTACAAATAACACTATCACCAAGATGTAAGAAAATAAGATTAAATGCTTCTTCCCTTACCTCATCAGTTCTAGCCAACTGATCTGCCGACCACTTCCTGTCGTTAGCCTCAAGTGCGATAAGCACTTTGTGATGACAGAGAAGGACTCTAATCTTTTTTTTCCAACTACCGAAGTCACTTTTCCCGTCAAATGTACCGATTTCAAATCGGGTTGTTGTCATCTTCGCTTTGCACGAAGGAACCCTAAAACCCTAGATGCTGACAGAGACTCACACAGTAAAAACTCGACTGACAGAGAGTCACAACAAACCCTAGCGTCTCAGACCAACAAAAGCAAAGCAAAAAATATGACTCGGAAGATGAAATGGCATAGGCTCCGAAAACCCTAATGGTGAATACCAGAGAAATAGCTCTGATACCACTGTTGGGTCGAGACACCTCTTGGCCAAAACTCAAAACAGTAAACAAATAGAACCAACAAACATTCACAGAGGCTTCAATATTGTAAGCATACATATAAACAAGAAACGGAAATAAAGCAAACACAGAACGCAAGAGATTTTTATCGTGGTTCACACGTTAAAGAAGGCTACGTCCACGTTGAGCTCCAGTAAAGGGAGCTTACTGCACTATCAGGACAAAATCGATTATAGCCTCAATGTACAAACTCACTCTCAAATCTCACTGTACAAAAATAACTCTCAACTCAAATCAGCCCCATAACCACAAAACTACAGGTTAGAGGCACAAACCCTAGAGAGAAAATAATTGTAAAGACTATACAAAGAGAGTGAAACCAAAGAAAATGAGCAGAACAAACCCTAAATGAAGCTGATAATCAGAGGCTATGCATTACACATCTCGAGGTGACTGAAGATGATTTAAAGGGGACAGCAGTGGTGCAAATTGCATCGTATAAAGGCACAACAGGCAGCATCGACGATCGGGGAAGAGGCTGGCTAAAAGAGA
The DNA here is from genome assembly GCA_036245055.1 of Diospyros kaki. NCBI lineage: Eukaryota > Viridiplantae > Streptophyta > Magnoliopsida > Ericales > Ebenaceae > Diospyros > Diospyros kaki. Next base: position 10,363,535 of record BSEG01000011.1, on the reverse strand, counting down.
AGATGAAGCACGCCAAGTGAAACGACAGGGGGGGGGGTTCCCCTTTTTGCCATCCGCTCAAGGCTCAAAACGCTACCGTTTTGAGCAGCCAAGAGGGTTGCGAAAAGACCCGCCTGCCCCTCCGAAACACTGCCGTATTGAAGCTTCACATTAATACAACAAGAGATTTTAATTGAAATAATCCTTGGAATTATTTGATTGAAACCGTTATATTTTTGCTCCAAACTGAGTAAGAATCATTCTTTAGAATTGAGAAAATAGTGAGAAAATGTCAGATTTGTCTTTCATTAAGAACAACCAAGTAGTCCTAGTGCAGTCATCAATGAAAATGACAGACCATCTTGCCCTATGAGCATCGAGAATTTTTATTAGCCCCCAATATCAAAATGTGTCAAAGTAAAAGGCTAACTGCATTTCATTGAATTTAGAGGAAATGAAGTACAACAGTGTTTTGCAAATTGACACACCTCACATTGAAAATCTAACACAAAAGTATCTTTAAACAACAAAGGAAACATATGTTTTAAGAGAGAAAAAGATGGAGGAGCGAGTCAAAGATATGTGCCCAGATCAATTGTTTATTGGATATGGTTAAAAAGGCTTGAGAGAGGGTAGGTTGGTTTCCTTTTATTTAACCACCTCCAAGGTCTTCAAGGTAGTACAACCCATCACATTCTCTAGCAAATCCAATCATCTTTCCCGAGATTTAATCTTGAAACACAAAATGGGAGTCAAAGAATATTATTTTGCAATGGAGTTCTTTAGTAATTTTTTGAATAGAAATAAGATTAGTTGAAAGGTTCGGGATATGACAAACATTTGTAAGAGATATAGAGGAGGTAAGGTGAAGACTTCCTTGTCGAGCAATATCAGTAGGAGAACCATCAATCACAGTAATTTTCTGGTTTCCTAGGGTGGTCTAAGGAATCAAAGGAGGAGGTATCATGACATATGATTAGTTGCTCCCGAATCTACAACCCATCTACCCGTTGGTTTAGTATGTAATGCTTTAAAAGAATCAATCACAAGAGACATACCACTTTTGGCAAGAGAACAAGAACTTGAAGATTTGTCCAGAGATTCAAGATGACACCTCAATCCTATGTCTTCTTGGTTGAATTCTGAAGGCTCTTCCTTATCCAGTTGTAGTGTCAATTAGTGGCTTCTCTTTACCAACCACATTGGCTTGGCCCTTGAATCCTCCTATCTGTGCCAAAACTTGGGCCTTACCATGTACTTTAAAATAGTTCTCGCGAATGTGGTGAGGTGTGTTGCAGTAGGTGCACCACAGCCCATCCTTTCTAGGCTGTTTCCTTGATTCAGTAGGTTACAAATTAGTATTTCCTTTATTTCCTCCTCTTCTGATTTCATGGAGTTCTATAACCAAGACATGATCATTGAATCTTCTTCATCCCATGCCCTAAAACCTGGATCTTTTTCTTTTGGCCAGGATGAATAAGGTGTCTTATCTTCCCTCATCCCTTGAGAAACGTGCAAACTACCTGACTCTTTTGCAAGTAGTTAGTTACATTAAGTCTGTAAAAAGGATTTATACTCTGGACATCACTTCCAGTTTCGGCCTTGTTGGCCATCGTTGGTGTGACCAACAGTTCACTCATAGTAACAGAGGTTGAATCCTGAGAAACGGTTAACATACTGTGATAGAGATGGGAAAAAGATCAAAGAAGACTGCAATGAAGGCAGATCTGTAAGTCTGTGGTGGCAGCAATGGAGGCCGAAGAAAGGCACTGAAGGCTAGAGAAAGTTGCCCTAGAACAATGGCTCTAATACCATGAAGGAAGTCTCGTGATTCTTGTGTATTTTCAAAATAAGTTTATAGTCCTATTTAAGGTGAATCTTGACACCTTCATAAAGAAACTAGCAATCAACCTCCTAAGGAAACTAGCTACAAAGGAAACCTGTACAATTGAAAACTACTTGATACAGAAAAATATCTATACATTCCATATTTATTATTCCATATCTCGAGTAAGTCCTCTTATTATTCAGCCTCTTTCAACATTAACAGTACAACTTTCACCCATGATCCTATGGATCACCCCCAACAACTCTTTGAATTCATCCTTTATGGCTCTAGGTTTACTGACTTGGAATTTACACAGGATTCCCAAGACCTGTACAATTGAAAACTACTTGATACAGAAAAATATCTATACATTCCATATTTATTATTCCATATCTCGAGTAAGTCCTCTTATTGTTCAGCCTCTTTCAACATTAACAGTACAACTTTCACCCATGATCCTATGGATCACCCCCAACAACTCTTTGAATTCATCCTTTATGGCTCTAGGTTTACTGACTTGGAATTTACACAGGATTCCCAAGACCCCACCCAAATTTCTTTATACAAAGTTGAACTTTTGAAGATAATTACACTTCAAGAGTGGGGGATAGCCCATATAGACTCCAAACTTTTTCGGAATCATATTTACCACAATCTTATAACTACTACCAGTACAAAAATGCTTGAACGCTGATTTTACAAGAAGAATATGAATAAAACTATATCTTGGTTCTTTTATTTTGACTAAAACTTCAAAGCCACTGTTCCAAACTGGTTTTTTAAATGGTGGAACTATTTCAGCCCCAGCAAAGAAATCCTTCCTACCCCGTAAGGCAAGGGTATGAACTTTTTTTTGATAAACTCATAGGTAAGGAAATTGTTCTTCCTTCACCATGGGCAGAATGCCCTGAACTCTGGACATTTTTCAACACTTCCTACTTTCTCGAATTATGAAAATGTCATACACAATTCAAACTTCTGATTATAGCACTTAAGTAAACCAACTCTATCGCACCATTTATATTAAATGGTGGGATGATATGTGAAGAAACTAGGTAGAAGAATGAAGGAATCAAACCACCGTATAAACTTCCATTGATCTGTTAAATATTTATACACAAAAGTCCTAAAAAATCTGCTCAAAAACCTCCTAACTATTCTCCTATTTTATAGGAGTAGATTACAACACTTTAGCTATATACTTTATGGATTTAGATCAACAAGAATTTGGGTAACTTTTGATTGAATTATCCTTATTCTTCCTTATCTTTTAGGTTGAGTTTCCCCGATTACACTAAACTGTAATCTTGAGCCTTTGTGGTTCCTTACCTTCCTCCAACACTCTCCCTCAAGTTGAGAAATAAATGTCCATCATTCCCATCTTGCCTCTAAGTGATTCTAAACCTTGTTTTTGCATGGCTTTAGTTAGGATATCTGCTTCTTGATCTTCAATAGGAACATAAGTAAGTTTTATGTCTCCTCCTTCCATCTCTTGTTTGAGAAAATGCCTATCTATTCTAACATGCTTCATCAGATCATGTTGCACTGAGTTGTTTACAATACCGATAGCTGATTTGCTATTACTATTAGAGTAGTTTAGGAGATGATATAGGCATAGAAAGATCTTTCATCAGTCTTTCTATCCATATGATCTCACAAATTCCTTGAGCAATGGCTTGATACTCGGCTTCCGCATTGCTACAAACAACAACTTGTTGCTTCTTGCTCCTCCAAGTTACTATGTTTCCCCACAACTTGGTACAATATCATGATGTAGATCTACTATCCTTAATAGACCTTGCCCAATCAAAATCTGCATGGCCAATAATTCCTCTATCTTGACTTTTCTTCAACAACAACCTTTTCTACTTGTTCCTTTGAGATACCTGAGAATATGGTAAGCTGCTTCAAGATGTCTTTTAGTTGGTAGATGCATAAATTGGCTGATGATGCTCACAACATAGGTAATATTTGGCCTTGTGTGAGATAAATAGATAAGCTTTCCTACTAAGCGTTGATATCTCCCTTTGTTAACCTGATATTCTTCTTTCTCTTCTTTATTCTTCCAATTTGGCTCTAGGGGAGTACTTGCTAGTTTACACCCTAGTTTTCCTATTTCCCTTAGCAAATCTAGGATGTATTTCCTTTGAGATATGAAGAAGCCTTCCTTGCTTCTTGCCACTTCCAATCCAAGGAAGTATCTTAATTCCCCCAATTCTTTTATCTCGAATGCTTGTCTCAGTTGATGCTTTAACTTCTCAATCTCTTGGTTGTTGTCTCCCGTGATGATGATATCATCTACATAAACTATCAAAATTGTTCTCCTTCCATCCTTTTCAATCTCAGTGAAAGGAGTATGATCTGCCTACCCTTCCTTGTATTCAAGCTCGTGTAAGGTGTCACTAAACCTCTTAAACCAAATTTTAGGAGATTGTTTAGACCATATAATGATTTTTTTAGCTTGAATACTTTCCCCCTCGTGTCATTTTTCTCAAAACCCGGTGGTATTCTCATATAGATTTCCTCTTCTAGCTCTCCATTCAAGAAGGCATTTTTGATATCCAATTGATGTAGTCTCCAGTCTAGGTTTACTGCCTAGGATAATAAAACCCGGATGGAATTTAGTTTAGCCACTAGAGCAAATGTTTCCTCATAATCCAAGCCTTGAGTTTAAGTGAATCCTTGAGCTACAAGTCTTGCCTTATACCTATCAATACTCTCATCAAATTTGTACTTCATAGTGAATACCCACTTGCTACCTACTACTTTCTTTCCTTTTGGTAGCTCCATAATTTCCCATGTATAATTTTTTTCCAAGGCTTTCATTTCTTCCATGACTGCTACCTTCCATTTTACATCTTATAGTGCCTGATAAATATCTCTAGGAATAGCCACACTATCAAGACTAACAGTAAATGATCTGTATTGTGGAGATAATCTTGAGTATCCGAGAAAATTTGAGATAGGATGTTTTGTACAAGATCTTACCCCTTTCCTGAGCAATTGGAATACCTAGATCATCTTCAAATCTGTTCTATACCTCAGTATCCCTTGTAGCCACATTTTCTGGACCTATCTCTGGATTAGATGATTTAGTTGGATGAGGATCACGAGGCATTCTTGAATAAACCATTAGTGGTGGTTTATTTTGGACCTAATCATCTTCTTGAATTTTGGTGTTATCTTTCTCTCCCCCTTGATGGTTCAGGGCTGGAGGAATGGAGTCTAAATTGGATTCAAGAATGATTTGAGGTGCTTTAGGATTAAGGACAGGGGTTTGTAATGGATCAATGATGTAGTAGGAGAGGAATAATCAGGTAAAATCCTGATTGTACTCCAAACATCTTCTGTTTTCAAGGTATTTCCCTATAGATGGGTGTCTTGAAAAAATGGTTGATGCTCAATGAAAAAGACATCACAAGAGATAATGAATTTTTGGTTAGCGGGGTTATAGCATTTATATCCTTGCAGAGTAGGAGAGTATCCAACAAATATGCATTTGAGTGCTTTTGGGTCCAATTTAGATTAAGCTGGGTTTTTGTGTACAAAAATAGTACATCCAAAAACCTTAAGAGAAATAGAATTTAGAACCTTGGTATAGTGAGGAAAGGATTCAAGAAACACATTCAAGGGAGTTTTATACTCCAGAATTTTTTAAGGGAGCCTATTGATGAGATAGGTTGTTGTAAGGATAGTTTCTCCCCAATAGACATTTGCAACTGATTGAGTAAACATAAGAGCTCTTGCTGTCTCAAGAAGATCCAGTTCCTTCTTTTAGCTACCCCATTTTGTTGGGGATTGTAGCGACATGAGCTTTAGTGAATAATACCATGCTCATTTAGGTATTGATTGAATTTATTAGAGAAGTACTCTCAGCCATTATCAAATCTCAGTATATGAATAGGTGATTAAAAAACATTTTGGACCATTTGATAAAACCTTTTGAAAACAAGATAGATTTCAGATTTGTCTTTCATTAGGAACAACCAGCACACTCTCATCTGGTCATCAACAAATGCGATGAACCTTCGTGTATTTGTTAGGTTGGGAGTCCTAGTTGGTCCCCAAATGTAGCTATGGACCAAATGGAATGGTTTTGAGGGTTTATAGATATGATTAGGATGAGAACTCTTGGTTTGCTTTGCAAGGATACAATGTTCACAATAGAAATTCTGAATTTTATTGTTAGAAAGAGAAGGATAGAAAACTCTAACATACTCAAGGCTATGATGTCCTAATTGTTAATGCCATAACATTAATTCAGATTCAGAAATAGTAGCTAAAGAGGATGGAATAGATGACCTAAATTCTGTAGGATGATCAAGTCTTGAAATTTGATAAAGTCCTCCCTTCTCCTCAACTTTGCCAATCATTTTCCCTGATGATAGATCCTGAAAAACACAATGAGAGTAAAAAATATCACTGACTAGTTCCTTTCTTTAGTTATTTTACTTACTGGTAGTAGGTTGCATCTTAAATCAAGTATATAAAGTACTAATTTTAAGGTTAAGCCTGCTATGTAAGTTGTTGCCCTGATCACAAGGTTCATAATTGGATAAAATTTTAAGAGAACCTATCATGTGGTCTGATGCTCTAGTGTCTATGATCCAAAAGTTCGTAGAAAACCTTTGAGAAAGTAGAGAGTGACTTGTATTACCTTGTTTTGCTAAGGATACCACTGGATTGTTGTCTACACTTTCAGTTGCCTTATGCACCTTAGTTTGGCTTAGTAACTGTTGTAGGGTCTCCAATTGATCTGTTGTTAAAGAAACAATAGTTGAATTCCCTTTTTTAGCTTCTACCATGTATGTGGATCGACCTCCTTTTCGTTGATTCCTTGGCTTCCAATTTGCTGGCTTTCCATGTATCTTCTAGCAGGTTTCCCTAGTATGATAGGGCTTGTTGCAGTGGTCACACCACTGCTTATCTTTTTGCATCTCTCCTTTAGTTGTGATAGGAAACTTTCCACGAGATATATTCAGGGCAAAATTCTAAATAGATACCTCATTGTTTGAATGACTAGAAATAGGCAGCATCACTTTCTTCCAACTCTCTTCTCTTCTCACTTCACCAAACACCTCTCCAATAGATGGGACGGGCTTATTCCCGAGTAATCTACCTCTTACTTCATCTAAATTTGAGTTTAGTTAAAGTAAGAAGTCAAAACTCTTTCTTTCTCCACCATCTTGTCATACTTTCTTCCATCCGCAGGACACTCCCATGTAATCTCATAGAAAAGAACCATCTCCTTTCATAATTCAATTAAGGTGTTATAATACTCAGTGACATAGCTATTACCTTGCTTTGTGGTTCGGATGATATACCGGATTTGAAAACTTTGGGCTATGTTTTCAAGGTCTAAGTAAATCTCTTGAACAACCTTCCAAATCTCACTAACTATCTTATAGAATAAATAGGTTCTTCCAATCTTGGGTTCCATGGAGTCTACTAGCCAGGCCATAACAATATCATTCTCAGCCTCTCCTACTCCATAAGTTCTTGACTCGGGGCTAGGCTACTTTGCAATATTTCCTGTTACATAGCCTACTTTACCCTTCCCTCAAACTACCAGCAAAACTGATTGGGACCACTCTTGGAAGTTGGTTCCATTCAGCTTGTGTAGAGTAATTTGGAGTGAATGGCTATCAAGAGTTGTTGGAGTAATTGGAACTTGATCATTCTTCATTGGAAGAGGATTAGTGGTTAAAGTCTCGCTTGCTATTGGATTCTCAACCATTGTGTGAGCTTAAGAGTCCTATCTAAAATAGAACACTAGCTATCGGGTGCCACAAGAACGTGGCTTTGATACCATGAAGAAACTAGGTAGAAGAATTAAGGAATCAAACCACCGTATAAACTTTCATTGATCTAACAAATATTTATACACAAAAGTCCTAAAAAATCTACTAAAAAACATCCTAACTTTTCTCCTAACTATCCTCCTATTTTATAGGAGTAGATTACAATACTTTAGCTATCTACTTTATAGATTTAGATCAACAAGAATTTGGATAACTTGTGACTGAATTATCCTTATTCTTCCTTATCTTTTTGGTTGAGTTTCCCGATTACACTAAACTGGAATCCTGAGCCTTTGTGGTTCCTTATCTTCCTCCAACAATATGAGACTAGGCAAAAATGGTGTCGCAAAGTGGATTCAAGAGAATCATCAACTCAAAGAAAGGGGAAAGCAAGTAGTAGCCGAAACTGAGCAGTTATGTCTTGACAACGCCCAATTAGCTGTTGTGTTATCCCAAGCTAGTGCCCAACTCAGAGGAGTGAAGTTTGAGGAAGAACAACTAGCCATTCTCCGAACTTTGCAAGAAACCTTGTCTGCAGAAGACTCAAGATCAAATAAGGGTTCTTCAGCACCCCATGATCCAGCTGAGGACAAACAAGATCCTTACAGTGGTCTGTTCTCACAATTATAAAAAATAAAAAAAAAATAGAATTCTAACTTTTTCTTTACAAGAACCACAGGTGATAAATCATATTATTCATCATCTGAAGAAGACTGCAAATTACATTAAACATTTATGGAGGAGACTAGACTCAAATGAGATTCTAATAAAATGCCATTCAAGCTCAAGGAATCATACTATCAGAAGACTTAAAAAAAGGAAAGAAAACTGTTCCATCCAGATCAAAAGCCTGCACGGCAAGAGAAGTTGTCTACAAAACAAACCAAAAGCCTAAAGATGCTTCTGAAAAGCAATTTCAACTTCGGACAATTGGTACCACTATTGATAATTCTGAAAAGAAAAAGTTGGAAAGACGATCACCTCGGATTATCTGCCCAGCTGTTCACCAGCTTGGCAAACTTTAATAATGTAACTCTATCATTGTACCAACTAGTATGCTAGCTGCAAACTTATAGTGTCATCCATGATGCACTCCTTCAACTTTTTGCATCTATAAATAACTCAAAATGTATGTAGAAGGCAGAGCCAAAAAGATCCGTCTTTTTCCTTCTCCTTCTCCCATGTATTAGTTCTCCTGCTAAATAAAAGCTTGAAAGTTATTTTGCATTGTGAGTTGCATTTTAAACTTTCTATTTATTGCTTCTTGTTCTATTTATTTCATCTTGTTATTATCAACTGGTTACTCCGTCTCCCTCTCTCTCTCTCTCTCACACACATGCGCGCGTGCACAAAGATAGGAGGAAAATGATTTATATACCAACAATCAAAATTTGTTTGCATCCAAACAGGAATTCAAGTAAACACACATTTTCCATGAAGGTCCATGTTAAACTGACCTGGCACATAGCCCATTCTGATACATCGAATATCTTGCTTCCAGCACAAACAAAAGCACGTGGTATTCCCATCTAAATGCCAAATGAATAAGTCAGTAAAATGATCAATTAACATCAATAAACATCAAACCTAGTACATAAACTAGTGAGTTTTAGAAGCACACTACATGACAAAAAAAAAAAATGACAGAGAGCATGTGGTTTCCCCAATAAAAGGCAAGCAAAGCAAACAGCTAATGAAAAGAATAATATTTGCTTATCACCAGCACAATATGGGAATCAGAAGTAATAACTGCATCAGTGCACCATCTAAATAATGGGAAGCAATGCAGGACTGATGCAGATGCAAAGGACAAGAAGAAAACCAATAGAAGAAGAAGAATATGGAGAGAGAAGGGAAGAAGAAAAAGAAACAGGCTGGGAGAAGAGAAACTGAGAGAGACAGGGAAGAAGATATACTGAGAAGAAAGTGTAGACAATGAGAAAAATGGAAGAGACTTGTATTCAATTAGTCTATCTTTACCTTTACATACTTGGTTCCTATTTATAATGTACATAGAGAACAAAAAAGGAAACATAAGATTTGATTCAAGAAATCAGTCCAAGGAATCAGCCTAAACCTTCTAAATATAGAGATCTCAATCTGAATCTCTCACCTCAATCTCCTACAAATCTTCTTCAAATCATTATGGATTTCAACACTCCCCCTCAAGTTGGATCATAGATGTTGATCATGTCCAACTTGCAGATAAACTCTTCAAATCTAGATCTCTGTAACCCCTTAGTGAATATATCTGCCAATTGTTCTCTAGTAAGAATATAGGTCATGCAGATTATTCCTTTCTCAATTTTCTCTTTTATGAAATGTCTGTCAACTTCTATATGTTTAGTCCTGTCGTGCTGGACTGGATTATGGGAAATACTGATAGCAGCTTTGTTGTCGCAGTAGAGTTTGATGGGAACCTCTACTGTGATATGTAGTTCCTCCAAAAGCTTTTGTAACCATAGCCCTTCACACATCCCTTGAGCAACAGCTCTGAATTCAGCTTCAGCACTACTTCTGGCTACCACGTTCTACTTTTTACTTCTCCATGTTACTAGATTTCCCCAAACATAAGTACAATAGCCAGTGGTAGATCTTCTGTCTTCTGATGAGCCTGCCCAATCCGCATCTGTATAGATTTCTATCTTTTTACTGTCTCCTTTTTTAAAGAATAGACCCCGCCCTGGTGAACCCTTCAAATATCTGAGAATTTTATACACTGCTTCCAGGTGGCTTTCCTTTGGTGAATGCATATGCTGACTGACAACACTTACGGCGAAAGCGATGTCAGGTCTAGTGTGAGATAGGTAGATCAATCTACCTACAAGCCTCTGATATCTTTCTCTATCCACAGGTTTTCCACCATCTTCCATCCTTTTTCCTACCTCAATCGGGGTATTGCTTGGCTTGCAACCAAGCATACCAGTCTCGGTCAAAAGGTCAAGAATGTACTTTCTCTAAGAGACACTAATTCCCTTCTTTGATCTGGCAACTTCCATTCCTAGAAAATATCGCATTTGACCTAGGTTTTTCACTTCAAACTCTGTGGCTAAGACCTTCTTCAACCTCTCCACCTCTTCTATATTATTTCCAGTGAGTATGATGTCATCCACATACACAATCAGAATGGTCCTCCTGCCATCATTGGATAATTTAAAGAACATAGTATGATCTAACTGCCCCTGTTGATATCCTTGATTCTTGATTACCTTCGCAAATCTATCAAACCATGCTCTTGGTGATTGTTTGAGCCCATATAGAGATTTCTTCAATCTACATACTCTGATTTCTTTTCCCTCCTTGTAAAATCCTGGAGGTAATGTCATGAATACTTCTTCCTCGAGCTCACTATTCAAAAAAGCATTCTTGATGTCAAACTGATGCAGCGGCCAATCTAGGTTTGCTGCCAAGGACAAGAGAACTCGTATAGTATTCAGCTTGGCTACTGGTGCAAATGTCTCGGTGTAGTCAATACCATATGTTTGGGTGAACCCCTTTGCAACTAGGCGGGCTTTGTACCGCTCTATTGTGCCATCTGCCTTGTACTTCACCGTGAATACCCACTTGCAGCCCACTGGTTTCTTCCCCCTTGGCAATGTCATCACCTACCAAGTTCCATTTTTTTCTAATGCCCTTATCTCTTCCATTATTGCTTCTCTCCATTTTGGAATCTTCAAGGCTTCTTGAATATTCTTAGGAATCTGGGTTCTGTCAAGGTTAGACGTAAAAGCACGATACTTGGCAGAAAGAGCATTGTAAGATACAAATTTGGAGATAGGATGGAGAGTACATGAACGAGTTTGTTTTCTGAGAGCAATGGGTAGGTCATCAAGATTTTTTACCTGGTCAAGATTGGAGTGTGGCTCATGATTATTTGGAGCTATCACTGGTTCAAACTCTTTTGATGCTTCGGATGCGAGAGTCTCACCGGGCTTTAATTTGGGTCTCCTTGAGTAGACAAGTGGCTCCTTGCCTTTTTGTTCTTCCACATCTCCCCCTGAGTTCAAGATTTCGTCTGCGTTGGACAAAGAAGGAGATGGAGATGGTACATCATAGGGAGCAGACTCAGACTCAAAAAACGCAACATCAAAGTCGGTGTCTGAGGGACGAGGCTCTGATACCATGTAGACAATGAGAAAAATGGAAGAGACTTGTATTCAATTAGTCTATCTTTACCTTTACATACTTGGTTCCTATTTATAATGTACATAGAGAACAAAAAAGGAAACATAAGATTTGATTCAAGAAATCAGTCCAAGGAATCAGCCTAAACCTTCTAAATATAGAGATCTCAATCTGAATCTCTCACCTCAATCTCCTACAAATCTTCTTCAAATCATTATGGATTTCAACAGAAAGAAATTCTGTACCAAAGTTAGCAGGAACTTTGAACATTCCGGTCATGGAACAGGAACAGGTATGGGGTACATATGCTAATTTTGTGGTATAGAAGGTCTAGGCTTAATTGGTTCATTATTTCAGTTGTGGTACACTTTATAGTTCTACTTGGGTCAAAATTAGCTGGACTGACACTTTGTCATTATTATAGAAGCTAGTTTGTTTTGTTATGTTTTGACTTTTTTCTTCTAATGTTCTGGTACAACTTATGCATTGAAGAATCCTATGCAAACGAAGTCAGGTTCGAATATAATTCAAAATGCAATAAGGAAGGAAGGCAAGCCTTCTTGTAGGAAATCAGAATAATTCTTCCTTACTAGTCGTATGTACACGATTACATCCTCTTATAGAGGAGAAGAGATACAACATAAGGAAACTAACCTAATTACCAGGAAGGAAAGAAAACAAAAAAGGAAAATATGCATATGAACATTCTTAGGAAAGTTTCCTAAGTCTGAATTAGGAAGTATCCTACTCCAGATTTGGAAACTTCTAATCAGATCTCTTTCTTAATATTCCTTCGAGAACCAACACTCTCAGTCAACTTGGTGAATGAATGTCCATCATTCCCAATTTGCCTATCAATCCTTCAAATCTTTTTGCAACCAACTCTTTAGTTAGCACATCAGCTACTTGATTTTCAGATGACGCATAGGGAATATGAATTAGACATGCATCCAACTTCTCCTTTATGAAGTGCCGGTCTATTTTTATATGCTTTGTCCTACTCCTATCATGCTGAGCAGGATTATGAGCAATACTAATAGCTGATTGATTATCACAAAATAGCTCAATAGAATCTTGAATCTTGATCTGCAAATCCTCTAGGACAATCTATAGCCACAACAACTCACATAAACCAAGGGCCATAGCCCTAAATTCTGCCTCTGCACTAGATCTTGCCATGATACTTTGCTTTTTACTTCTCCAAGACACAAGATTTCCCCCTAAAAACACACCATATCCAGTGGTAAATCTCCTATCAATTAGTGAACCTCCATAGTCTGCATCCGTGAACCCTTGGAGATTTAATTCAGCCCTTGTTTTAAACAAGATGCCCTTACTAGGTGTGGCCTTTAGATAGCTCAAGATCCTCCTCACTGCCTGCATATGCTCCTCAATTGGACAGTGCATGAACTGGCTTACGAGGCTAACTGTAAAAGCGATGTGAGGTCTTGTATGAGAGAGGTATATTAGCCAGCCAACTAGTCTTTGGAACCTTCCTTTATCCACTACCTGCCCATCAGGGTTTTCTTGCAATTTAATGTTAGGTTCCATGAGTATGCTAGCTCCTTTTCCTCCTATTATCCATGTTTCAGCTAAAAAATCTAACACATACTTATGTTGGGATAGGAAAATTCCAGCCTTAAGGCAACTTCTATTCCCAGAAAGTACTTGAGGGCCCGAAGGTCATTAATCTCAAATTCCTTAGCCAAATTCCCCTTGAGAATCTGTTGTTGTTCTTCATCATTTCCAATGACCACTATATCATCTACACACACTAGCAAGGTTGTGACCTTTTCTCCCAAATGTTTGAAGAAGAGGGTATGATCCCCTCTACTTCGGTAGTATCCCAGACTTCATGCCCTTAGAAAATCTGTCAAACCATGCCCATGGGGACTGATTGAGCCCATACAAAGCTTTCTTAAGCCTACACACTTTCCCTGCATCTCCTTCCTGAAATCCAGGAGGTAACTCCATGAACACTTCCTCCTCCAAGTCTCCATGTAAGAAAGTATTCTTCACATCTAGTTGTTGTAGGTTCCACCCGAAATGGGCTGCTAGTGAAATAAGGATCCCCATGATGGTCATCTTTGCCAAGAGGGCAAAAGTCTCAAGATAATCTATACTATAGGACTAAGTATAGCCCTTGGCCACTAGCCTAGCTTTATATCTTTCCAAAGTTCCATCAGCCTTGTATTTCAAATTAAAGATCTACTTGCAACCTATTGGGCTGATCCTAAGATCTAGGCACCAACTCCCATGTCTAATTTTTATTTAAAGCTTTCATCTTTTCTAGCATAGCTTACTTCCAGTTCTGGTCTTTTAGAGCCTTATCCACTGACTTAGGAATAACAATAGTATCTAATGAGGTTAGGAAGCTTTTATGGTTTGGGAGAGATGATGGTAGGAAAGGTAATTAGACAAAGGGTGTTGTATATAGCTTCTGACCCCTTTTCTTACTACAATTGGTAGGTCCAAGTCATTAAAAATAGGGCTAGGTAGGGTTGAAACCAATGGTTGAGAGAATTCCATACCTACGCTAAGGTTTGATGTTGATGCAAGCTAAGAATCCACAATAGGCTACCTTCTTTTGAACACATAAGGGAGCCCTTAAACCTAACCAGGGATGGTAGCCGTTGGGCTGCTTGCTCATTACAGTTTGCAGGTAGAGGAGAGATAGTAGGCTGAGGAGAAATAGTAGAGGAAGTAGGAGAAATAGGAGTGGAGGTAGGCTGAGGAGACTAATTAGTGTCAACTATTTCATTAGAGCTAGTTGGTGTTGATCCTAAGTTAGGAAAGACATTCTCAGAGCTTTGGTCACACTAGTCTCCAATCTCTCCCTGGGAACCAATATGAGGAGAACCAAAAAAGGATTGAGATCCAACAAAGGTGACATCTTTGGAGACATAGAATTTCCGAGAGTAAGGGTTGTAACATTTGTAGCCCTTTTGAGTAGGAGAGTAACCAATGAAGACACACCTAAAAGCTCTAGGATTGAGTTTGCCTCGGTGAGTTTTAGGAATGTGAACAAAGCACACACAACCAAACACTTGAAGTGGAAAAGGGGTATGCAAACTTAGGTCTGGGAAAAATGAGGACATACAGTAGAAAGGACTTTGGTTATTTAAAACCTTAGATGGAACCCGAATAATCACATAAGCTGTTGTTAGAACAATCTTCCCCCAAAATTTTTTAGGAACGTGGTGATGGTGGAGAAGTGCTCTAGCAACATTAAGGAAATGTCTCATCTTCCTTTCAGCTACTCTATTTTGTTGTGGAGTATATATCCAAGAAGACTCGTGAATAATCCCCTCTTGCTGAAAAAACTTATGCAAGTGATTGTTGAAATAATCCCTTGCATTATCAATGCAGAACTTCTGTATGGGAGTGCCAAATTGAGTGAAAATCATTTAGCAAAAGTAGAGTAAGACAGTTCCAGTGGTAGCTTTATCTTTTAATAGAAAGATCCAACACATACGAACACAATCATCTATAAAGGAAATGAACCACCTTGCCCCAGAACAGTTGGGGATCTTGGATGGTCCCCAAACATCATAATGGACTAAGGAAAATGGTTTAGATAACATTTTATTACTGATTGGATAGGACACACGATGGTGTTTAAAAATTATACACACATCACACTGAAACATACTAGGATCTAGAGTCCTAAACAAGGCAGGAAATATACTTTTTAACAGAACAAAAGGAGGAAGACCTAGCCTATAATGATGAATCCAACAGTTGGCAAGGTCAGAGTTTGACTAGGATGAACAAGCAACCTTTTGCTACCTCCCTTTAGGATCACTCTCCCTTTGTAAGAAGTACAATCCATTATATTCCTCAGCCACACCAATCATCTTCCCCGTGCTCACGTCCTGAAATTCACACATATGAGGATAGAAAATAGTACAGCAATTTAACTCCTTAGTAAGTTGGTGAACAGAGATAAGGTTGGTAGCCAAGTTAGGCACATGAAGTACCAGTTAGATAGGGCTAAGGTCAACCTTATCATGTTTAGTGATGGGAACTGAGGCTCCATTAGCAATGGTTATCTGTTTAGAGGTTTCAAGTGGCTTATATGTCTCAAAAATATTGAAGTCAAGGGTCATATGGTCAATGGCTCCCGAATTTAGGATCCATATGTTATTTCTATCAGTTTTAGAGGCAAAAAAAGAACCAGAATGTAGGCATTTACTTTGCTAAGCAAGAGAGAAGGCTCCATCCTCGATTGTCCTTAAGGAGCTCTTGAGTTTACTAATCTCTTCTGCATTCAATTGAGTAAGATTAGATCCAATAAAATATGTCTTTTCGGTGGATTCAACTTCCTCTTGCTCCTTGCATGAGATATAGGCATGGTTCTTAGGAGTTAGGCTCTTGAACCATCCCATCTTGCTCAAAATAGCTTCTTTCCCGTGGAGTTTGAAGCACGTATCCCTAGTGTGCCTAGGTTTCTTGCAATAGGTACACCACAATCCTTCACAGCCTGAGTTCTGCATTGAAACCTCTGATTTTCCTACTTTAAATCTTGTTCCTTCTCTGTTGCTGGACACCATAGCCGAACTTTTGGTGCTGGGTTCATTAAGCATAGCCCCCCTTCGATTTTTTTCACTTCTAACAATGGCAAACACTTCATTAAGAGCAAGCAGTTTCTCCCTACGAAGAACCTGAACTCTCACCTGATCATACTCTGGATTTAAGCTTGCTAGAAACTCTACAATCCTATCTTGCTCAAGAATCCAATTGAGGGTGGTAGCATCCTCACTTCACACCATTTTGATGTCTTGATGGTAGTCGAGTTCTAGCCATAATCCTTTCATCTTATTGTAGTACTCCGTTATAGTCAAGGTCCCTTGTCTAGTGCCACCAATCTTAGTTTTAATCTCAAAAATTACCGAGGCATCTTGGACCTTAGAATAGGTTTGCCTCACTATCTCCCAAATATCCCTTGTTGAAGTTAAAAACATGTAATTCTTACTAACCTCCAGCTACATGGCACTCCATAGCCAAGACATGATCAAAGAGTCTTCACTATCCCATGCTGTGAAGATGGAATCCGAGACCTTAGGAGAGGATGTAGTTAAGTAGCCAATCTTCCCTCAGGCTTTAAGGAAGGTCCTCACAAGTTGGGCCCACTGTAAGTAATTCCTACCATCTAAGCAATAGGAATGGTGCATCCCAAAAAACTCTCCGACTCTAGTTAGCTGATCAACTGGAGTTGATTCCGCAGCTTCAGATATTTCAAACATGTTCACCGGAATAATTGATTGAATAGAGTGAAAGCAATGAAGGCTTGGAAAGAATGGGAGAAAGAATGTGCAATGAAGGCACACTAAGGTTTTAGGAAGAACAAGAAGGTATCGGTGGCTTTGATACCAAGTAGGAAATCCGAATAATTCTTCCTTACTTATCGTATGTACATGATTACATACTCTTGTAGAGGAGAAGAGATACAACATAAGGAAACTAACCTAATTACCAGGAAGGAAAGAAAACAAAAAAGGAAAATATACATATTAACATTTTTAGAAAAGTTTCTTAAGTCTGAAATAGGAAATATCCTATTCTAGATTTGGAAACTTCTAATCAGATCTCTTTCTTAATATTCCTTCGAGGACCAACACTCCTGTTCTCTATTTATCATTGAAAATATTTTGAATTTAATTTACTTCCCAAGTTTTAAAGCATTTTTACTAAATTCATGCACTCCTTGGGTCCTCTTGGGGATTCATATCACATTCCTTGTGATTCAGTGGAAAAAAAAAACCACAACCAGAACACGCGATTTAGATCACAATTCCATAGCTGAGGAAGTGAACTTGGTAACTATATTCTGTACATAAATATCATCAATGAGTTTTCTCTTGATCCTTCATCTAGTTGTGTAGAAGAAACATAATCCTACCAAAAATCAACTACTAGAATTTGACTATAATTATGCTATAAGAAATATTTAAATATGAAAATTAAATAAATGTAATCCTAATTTGTTTTCAAATTGTTGTTCTCCTTTCCTTCTCATAAAATGCGTCTATCTTCCTTGATCCCTGTCAGCTGGTTCTTGACATTCATCTAGGTAAGAAACTAATCCTCTCATATCCAATTGCACTATATTGTTTAGTTTGTAGAATTTCATACCTGTAGATAGGTTAAACATCACTTGGGGTATGATCCTGTTGAATGCGTGGTCCATACAAGAAAAGACAAAATAAGAAATGAAACCATATGTAATACAGTTGGAATGGCATTTAAGATGCAAAGAATTAAGATGGTTTTGATATGATAGGCTCACTAAGAAGGCAGTGATCAGCCCAAGGACTTAGACAAATAGAGTTGAAGAAGGGATGAACAGAGAGAAGAGGCAATTGTGAATTTTCATTGAATTTGCTAAAAGTCTTGCAATCAGTTCTTATACAACAGTTTTGGCGCCAAGACTGGCCATGTGCCAGTCATTCTCTTTTATTCTAGAAACTGCACTTTTAGTTACAAATGTAATTGAAATGCAAATTAGGACGGATTTAGAGCTTTAGAATTTATCTACTTTTAGATAGTCTTCCCCTAGAATCAACGCTTCATTCTAACAGTTTGGCTGGCCTCTTCTTCATTCTTTGGCTCCTTCTCGGTATCAGTTGTGTTTCCTGAGCCTGGTTCCTATCAGCATCACTCCCCTCTAAATCAAACTTGTCCTCAAGTTTGAAATTTGGGTGTAGTCTTTTGAACTGGCGGTAATCCTCCCAGCTTGCTTCCTCTGAAGGGAGCCCCTGCCATTGAACCAATATTTGTCTCCTTTCCTGCCCCTTGTACCACACCACCCTAGTGTTGAGTACAGCCAAAGGTATAATCAGGGGTCTGCTTTCATAGTTTTCTTCAGGTAATGGGCTGATTTGCTCCGAATTAGGCCATGGAAGGGTTTGAGTAGGGAGACATGGAACACTTGTGGAGTATTTTAGAGTTAGTAGGTAGGGCTAGCCTGTAAGCAACTGCACCTATCTTGAATTCCACTTGGTAGGGTCCATAATACTTGGGGCTGAGTTTATATTACCTTCGTGGGCTAGAGAGTGTTGCCTATAGGGTTGGAGTTTCACACAAACCCACTCCCCTTTTTTTAAATTCAACTTCCCTCTTATGCTAGCTTGTTGGCCTTCAACAAGTTGGTCATAAGGCATTTCAGTAGGTTAGTCCTTCTGAGTAGTTCATGCTCAGCTGCTTCAATTAGGGTGCCATTTTTGACAGTCTACCAATCCAGATGGTTCTCTATCGTATCAAGCTTGATAAGGTGACATTTGAATAGAGGAATGATAGGCGGTGTTGTACCATAATTCAGTCCAAGGAAGTAGTTGAACCCAGTCAGAGGAAGTTTCTTGGGCATATGCTCTGAGATATGCTTCCAGCACTTTATTGGTAACCTTTGCCTGACCATTTGTTTGAGGGCGGTAGGACATACTATAGTGGAGTGAGGTTCCATTCTGTCACAATAATACTTGACAAAATTGACCCAAGAGTAAGGGATCTCTATCACTTACAATGCTCTTTGGGAATCCACGAAGTCTGACCACTAGGTCTAGGAAAACTTGGGCCACTTTAATAGTTGTGTAGTGTGTAGGTAAGGGTCCAAAGTGTGCAAACTTAGCGAGCCTGTCCACCACAACTAAAATGGCACAGTTACCCTGAATTCTTGGTAGCCCGAGCACAAAATCCATTGATCAATCCTCAAAAACTTCATGTGGTATCAGGGGGGTGACTCAATGGTTATGTCATAGCTTTGGAATGCCATGGAGCCAGAGATTAATGACACATGTATGTTCCTATCTACTGCAAAAGAAATTTGGGATACCATCCAACAAACTTATTCTAAGAAAAATGATTCTACTAAGATCTATGAAATTAAGGTTAAATTAATAGCTGCTAAACAAGGTAATATGTCTGTTACGGAGTATACCAATTCATTGAAAATTCTCTAGCAGGAAATGGACCACTATCGTTTTCTTCCTATGAAGGACAAAGAGGATGCTATGATATTGCGTCAGTATATTGAAAAAGATCATATATATGATTTTTTGGCTGGTCTCAAGCCGAAATTTAACCATCGTTAAATGAGACTATTGCTATTGTTAGGGTTGAGGAAAGCCAGCACAATGTGATGTTTATGGATCAAGGACTAGAGGGTTCTGCACTAGCCATATGGGGTACTAAAGATACTCCCACAACTGAACTTAATGATTCTCCTCCAACAAGTAAGAAGCCTAATCAAAGACGACAGAACAAATCCAATTTGATATGTAATTATTGCAAGAAAAAGGGACATGTTAAAGATGAATGTTACAAGCTTCATGGCAGGCCACAGGGGATTTGGTGGACAACTAAAGGGGCGAGCAAATGTGTCAATATCAAAAGAAGTACACTAGCTTAGGGAAGAGATTGGATCTATGAGTCGTCTAGTTCTGTAGGGCTAGATAGACAGGATATTGAACTGCTGAAAGCTCTTCTCGACACTATCAATTCATCTTCTCTTAATCCAGGTGCTTGTTCCTTTACACAATCAGGTATGTCACTTGCTTCTCATGATTATGGTGCTTCAAATCCTACTTCATGGATAATTGATTATGGGGCGACTAATCACATGACTTTTACTTTCGAAGGAGTTGTGGGAAAGAAAGCCCTCTCAAATAGGCCAATATTTGTTTTCTTTTTGTTCGTTCATAACTTTGTAATCGAAGATTCCTATCATTTAATTGTGAGATTCTATCCTTTGTGAGTGTTATGGGAATAAAATAATCTATGTATTTTACAGAGTGTACAATACAAGAGTATATACATACAAGTATTTAAAGTTAATTACATTAATACCCTTTACTTATCTTATTTAACACTCCCCCTCAAGCTGTAGCATATATATTGAGTATGCCCAGTTTGGTACAAATATAATTCACACGAGAACTTTTAAGCGAGTTGGTGAGTAAATCATCCAATTGATCGTTGGAACCCACATATGTTGTAATTATATCCCCAGAGAGCACCTTTTCTCTAACAAAATGGCAATCAATTTCAATATGCTTGGTTCTTTTGTGAAACACAGGATTAGAAACAATATGCATTGCAGCTTGGTTGTCACAAACCAACTGCATAGACTTAACCCGTGTAACTCTTAACTCTTCAATTAATTGTTTCAACTACACTAACTCACATATTGTTACGACCATTGCCCTATATTCAATTTCTACACTGGATCTGGCGACAACAGTTTGTTTCTTACTTTTCCAAGAGACTAAGTTTTCACCCACAAATACACAATATCTAGATGTGGACCGTCTGTTACTAGGTGATCCTACCTAATCAGCATTCGTATATCCCACAATCTAACTGTGCCCATGATTTTGATACAATACACCCCGACCAGGGGCAGCCTTAATATACCGAAGAATACTAATCACTGCATCCCAGTGGCTGTCACAAGCTGAATCCAAGAACTGACTTACCACACTCACAGCAAATGAAATATCAAGACGAGTGACTGTGAGGTAATTAAGTTTCCCAACTAGTCGACAGTAGCACCCAGGATCAGAGAGAGGCTGCCCGTGTCTCGGTAACAACCTAATATTTGGATCCATAGGGGTATTTGTGGGCTTACATCCAAGCAATCATGTCTTCTCTAGCATATCTAAGGCATACTTCCTTTGAGAAATATAGATGTCTTGCTCTAACCGAGCTACCTCAATGCCCAAAAAATATTTCAAAGGACCCAGATCCTTAATCTGAAACTGTTGGTGAAGATGTGCCTTTAATTCAGTGATACCAACATCATCATCTCTTGTAAGTACTATATCATCAACATATACAACTAGAAGAATGTGGCGGCCAAACTGAGAGCGATAAAACACAGAATGATCAGCTTCACTCCGAGTTATCCCAAACTCAATAGCAGCTGAATTGAATCGACCAAACCAAGCTCGAGGAGATTGTTTTAAACCGTAAAAAAATTTCCGAAGGCAACACACTAGCCCAGACTCCCCCTGAGCAACAAAGCTAAGAGGTTGCTCTATATACATCTCTTCTTGTAAATCACCATGAAGGCATTTTTTATGTCCAATTGATGAAGAGGCCAGTGAAACATAGTAGCAAGGGATAAGAAAAGGCTAACAGAGGAGATCTTAGCAATAGGAGAAAATGTATCGCCATAATCAAGACCAAAAACCTGAGTGTAGCCTTTGGCAACAAGTCGAGCCTTAAGACGATCAATCCGGCCGTCAGGGCCAACTTACCCTTGGGAAGAGATACCAAGTCCCAAGTCCCGGTGGAATGTAAAGCAAACATTTCTTCAACCATAGTAGCCCGCCATTCTGGATGGGAAAGAGCTGCGAGAATATATTTTATGTAGAGAAACAGAAGATAAAGACGAAACAAAAACAGAATATCCAGGGGACAAAGAATCATAGCTAACCAAATGTGAAATGGGATGGAAAGTGGTGCAATGACGAGTACCTTTACGAAGAGTAATAGGTAAGTTAAGATCAGAAGTCGAGGCCACGAACCAAAGGAGGAAGAACTGATCAGCACAGAGGATGAGTTAGGAGACGGATCCCTCGGACTAGTGACGACAGGCGGTGCTAGTTGGGCCACAGGTTGTGGACGCCATTGATAGACCTGAAGATCGAGGCGATCAAGGCGAGAGGTAAAGGGTAGTGGAGATGGAGATGATGAAAAGTCAAGAAAAGGAACAGGCAAAGGTAAGCCAGCAGACATGAACTCGGAGACCTCAGACGAAGAGGGAAAATAAGGAGATGACTCAAAGAAGGTAACATCCATTGAAACAAAATATCGAGTTAATTGAGGAGAGTAGCAACGATACCCCTTCTGAAGGCGAGAATAACCTAGAAAGACACATTTGATGGAACGAGAGGATAACTTATCACGACCTAGGGCAAGATGATGAACAAAGCAAGTACTCCCAAAGATAAGAAGAGAATATAAGTCAACTTGAGGAAAAAGAACAGAATGAGGAATCTAGTCATTAAGGACAAAAGATGGCATTCGGTTAATTAAGTAACATGCAGTTAAAACAGCATCACCCCAAAATTGAATCAGAACATGCATATGAAGAAGGAGCGTGTAGGCTGTCTCAATTAAATGACGATTCATGCGTTCAGCCACCCCATTTTGTTGTGGGGTTCCAGGACACGAAGTTTGGTGAAGAATCCCATGAGATGCCATATAAGATTTAAATGGGAGAGACAAATTTTCAAGAGCATTATCACTACAAAGAACATGGATAGACAAATTAAATTGAGTTCTAATTTCAGCACAAAATGTAGTGAATACTGAAAATAATTCTGAACGTGTTTTTTTCATTAAATATAGCCATGTAGTGCGAGAGAAATCATCAATAAATGTTACAAAATACCGAAAACCGTCTTTTAAACTGACACAACTAGGACCCCATACATCTGAATGGACTACTAAAAAAGGAAAACTAACATGTTTATTGATTGTACTTGGGAAAGAACTACAACTATGTTTCCCAAGTTGACAAGACACACACTCTAAGGAAGAAATACGAGAGACTGAGAACCATCTTCTTGAGATTGCGAAGAGATGGGTGCCCTAGCCAACAATGGACCTGTAGTGGGGAAGTAGTCGTTGTGCATCTGATACCATGTTATGGGAATAAAATAATCTATGTATTTTACCAAGTATACAATACAAGAGTATATATATATGTACATACAAGTATTTAAAGTTAATTACACTAATACCCCTTACATATCTTATTTAACAATGAGAATTTTATTATTTTTTGTATCAGAGCACTAATCCATGGGAGTGACCATCTTTGAGAGAGTGGGAGAGTTAGAGGGGAGATTAGAGAGCTACCAACTACAGATAGAGAGGAGAAAGGAGGGATTGTAGGTTAAATTGAATTCAATGAAAATTGAGTTCCAGAGGATGCAAAATATACAGAAGAACATGGCAGTGATGTTGGACCAATTCAATTTGTTAATGGAGAAATGGGAGGAGCAAGAAAAAAGGAGGAAGGGGAAACAAGTAGGGAGAACAAACCTATGGATTCCTCCCTCACCTTGGAGGACACACCGGATCTTGGAAGGAAGCGTAAGGATGTAGGCAATGGATCCAATGGATTCTGGAGGCTAGAAGTACGAAATAGGTGATTAGAGATGCCACTCTTCAATGGAGAACATCTCGATGGACGGGCTTTCAGGGCCGAATGCTATTTTGTTGTGAATCAGTTGACAGATGCTGGGAAATTGGATTCCGCGGCCCTTTGTTTTAAAGGTGCTACTCTTCCATGGTTTCAGTGGGAACAAAAGAGACGAAGGGTGAGGAGTTGAGAGGAACTCAAGGGGCTGTTGAGGAGTTGATTTCGGCCCACGCAAGAAGGCACGGTGGAGGAGAGATTTCTAGTTCTCCGCCAATGGGGATCCATCAAGGATTACTGTCTCTTCTTCGCGACTCTAGCATCACCGATCAAAAACTTGCTAAAGGCTATACTGGAAGGGGATTTCATCAATGGGTTGAAACCAGACATAAAGGTTGAGATGAGGATGTTAAGATCTACTAGACTAGAGCATATAATGGACTTGGCCCAATGAATTGAGGAACGAAATCAAGTGATCCATGGAAGTACTTTTGGATCCGGCCCAAGTAAAGGTTAGGCCCCTTTAACCCCAATCCCAAATTATCAGCGAATTGCGATTCCACAACCTTCGCATCCTCCCCCAAAATTGGGCGACGCTCAACCCAGCCTCCGGCCGCCAAAAAGTTGAGTAGCCCACCTTTTAAGCAGCTTAGTGAAAGCAAGTTGCAAGCCAAACGTGCGAAAGGATTGTGTTTTCACACTGTGACGAGAAATACATGATTGGGCACAAATGCAAGAATAAGGAGCTACAAGTGATGATCATTTATGAAGAAGAAAGGGAAAAAGAAGAAGGAATGGAAGGAGCCAAGGCAAGGGAGAACTCTAGGGATTTGGAAGACATGGTCAAAATGGGAGAAATGGTGGAGTTATCATTGAATTCAGTAGTGGGGTTAACACCTCCATAGATGATGAAGGTTAAGGGGGAAATAGAAAGCCAGGAAGTGGTGGTCTTAATCGATAGTGGGGGCTTCCCATAACTTCATAGTCGTTGATCTGGTGCAGAAATTGGGACTATTATGGACACAAACTCGAGGCTACAGAGTGATCATGGGTTTAGGCATGGTGATACAAGGGGCTGGAGTATGTAAGGGGGACCTTGTCGTTGCAAAATGTGGAGATAGTTGAGGACTTCATGGCATTAGAATTGGGAAGCTCTGATGTTATTCTTAGGATGAAATGGTTAGCCACACTTGGGGAGACACAAGTGGGCTAGGGCTCATTAATTATGAAGTTTAGAATGGGGGGGCATGGCTATCACATTACATGGGGATCCCAGCCTCAGCAAAACATTAGTAACTTTGAAGTCAATGATGAAGGCATTCCGGGAAAATAGAGAAGGAGTGCTACTGGAATTAGGAAGCCTGACGGCTGAAGTAAAAGAGGCGAGCGTGGAAGTTCCTGACAGTCTACAAGAGCTGCTAACAGAATTCAAGTCTACCTTTGAGGAGCTGTATGGGCTTCTCCCACACTGGAGGCAAGATCACACTATTACAGTTGGGGGTCCCTCCGGTAAGTGTAAGACCTTATCATTATCCCCACCTCCAAAAAAATGAGATTGAAAGGCTAGTTAGGGAGAAGTTCGCAGCAGGGATCATTAGGCCGAGCATTAGCCCATTTTCCAATCTCGTGTTGCTAGTCAAGAATAAGGACAGTGGGTGGAGGTTTTACACGGACTACAAGGATTTAAACAAGGTAACGATCCTCGATAAATTCCCAATCCCAGTCATTGAATAACTTTTGGATGAACTAAACGGGGCTGTTGTTTTTTCTAAGTTGGATTTGAAATCGGGTTATCATCAGATATGAATCGCACCTGATGATATTCCGAACACTGCTTTTCGCACGCATGAGGGTCATTATGAATTTTTGGTGATGCTGTTTGGATTAACAAACGCACCTACCACATTCTAGTCATTGATGAATGAGATTTTTAAAAAGCACTTGAGACAATTTGTCTTGATATTTTTTGATGATATTTTGGTCTATAATAAGAGTATGGAAAAACATGAGCATTTGAGGTGTGTATTACGAGTCCTAATAGCTCATCAGTTGTATGCTAATATAAAAAATGTCAATTTGGGCAGAGGGAGATTAAGTATCTGGGACATGTTATTTCACAAGATGGAGTGACTGCAGATAGTACTAAAGTAAAGGCTGTTATGGAGCGACCCAGCCCTCAATCTCTGCGCGAACTCCGAGGTTTCTTAGGCCTTACAGGGTATTGCCGAGGGTTTGTGAGGAATTATGGCAACTTGGCATGGCCATTGACAAAGCATCTCCAAAAAGATAACTTCTATTGGGATGAGCTATCGAAGAAAGCCTTTCAATCACTAAAAAGGGCTATGACAGATTTGTCGGTGTTGGCCTTACCGAACTTCTCAAAGGAATTCATTGTGGAGACGGATGCTTCAAGGCA
The DNA here is from genome assembly GCA_036245055.1 of Diospyros kaki. Lineage (NCBI taxonomy): Eukaryota > Viridiplantae > Streptophyta > Magnoliopsida > Ericales > Ebenaceae > Diospyros > Diospyros kaki. The sequence goes on along the minus strand of BSEG01000011.1, from coordinate 10,337,238 downwards.
TAGGTAGACGGATGCTAAATGTTGGAAAGGGCTTTAATTTTTAAGCACCCTAGAGGGAACCCTATTGATAACATAGGCGGCTATTAACACAACTTCACCCCAAGAATGTTTTGGGACGTGATGATGATGGAGAAAGGTTCGGGTGACATTGAGAAGATGTCTCATCTTCCTTTCAACTACTCCATTCTGTTGTGGAGTATCAATGTAAGAGGATTCATGAATAATGCCCTCTTGTTAGAAGTAATGATGCAAGTTATTATTGAAATAATCCCTTGCATCATCAATCCTAAACTTCCTGATAGGAATGCCAAATTGAGTATAAATCATTTTGCAAAAAAAGGGTAAAACAAACTCAATGGTAGCCTTATCTTTTAGAAGAAACACCCAACACATACGAGTACGATCATCAATAAAGGATATGAACCATTTTGCCCCAGAACAGTTTGATATCTTAGATGGCCCCCAAACATCAGAATGAATCAGATTAAATGGTTTTGAAGAAAATTTATTGTTGATTGGATAAGAGACTCGATGATGTTTATCCATAATACATTCATCACATTGAAAGCTACTAGGATCTAGAGTATTAAACAAAGTAGGAAACATTTGTTTTAACAAAACGAATGGGGGATGACCTAATCTAAAATGATGCAACCAAATAGTAGAGAGATCAGAAGCTGATTGGGAGGAATAAGCCATTCTATGCTGTCTCCTTTTAGAATAGTTATTCTTTCCTTCCAAGATATATAGCCCATTGTGCTCCTTAGCCAGACCAATCACCCTCCTCGTGTCCATGGCCTAAAACTTACACATGTGAGGAGAGAAAATAACAAAGCAATTCAAGTCTTCGGTCAGTTTATGACTAGAAATCAGACTTCTTGTTAAAATTGGAACATGAAGGACTTGATTAAGTGGCAGCCAAAGGTTAAAAAGAACGCTGCCTTTTCCAAAAATACTAACAGAGGCTCAGTTTGCAATGGTAATTTGTTTAGTGGTTTCAAGGGTTTCATAGGTTTCAAAAAAATGGAGATGAGTGGTCATATGATCAGTGGCTCCTGAATCAAGGATCCACATGTTATTCCTATTAGATTTAGAACTTGAAAAAGTCTCATAGGTTAGGGTTTTACCTTGCTACACCAGTGAGCATGATGCTCCATCTTAGAATGTCCGAAGAAAGGCCTTTAGCTTGCCTAGGTCCTCTGGATTTAACTGAGTAGGATCAACCTCAGTTGACTCTCCTTTATCAGCTACTTCCTATGGATCCTTATTAGAGAGATAGCTTTGATGCTTCATGTTTTTGAAGCCTCCAATCCTGCTCAAGACTGCTTCTTTCCCATGCAATATAAAGCATGTTTCCCTAGTATGTCGTGGCTTCTTACAATAAGTGCACCATTGTCCCTCACGATTAGAACTACGATTTTGGACTGTTGGTTTTCCAGATTTGACTCCCCTTCCTTCTTTGTTGCTAATCATCAGTGCTGATCCTTCAGAGTTATGCTCTGTAAGCATGGCACATCTTTGATTTTCCTTACTCCTAATAATAGCAAAAACTTCATTTAAATTAGGAAGTTTGTCCCTATTGAGAACTTGAATCCTTACTTGATCAAACTCAAGATTTAGACTTGCTAGAAACTCAACAATCCAGTCTCTTTCAAAGATCTGATTGAGGGTGGCAGCATCCTCACTTCACACCATCTTTATAGCTTGATAGTGATCAAGCTCCAACCATAACCCTTTCATCTTATTGTAATACTGAGTGATTGTTGATTGACCTTGTTTAGTAGAGCTTATCTTAGTTTTTACCTCAAAAATCACAGAATCATCATTGACCTTGGGGTATGTTTGTTGAATTGTCTCCCATATCTCCCTTACTGCGCTCAATTTCTAGCTACATAGCACTTCACAACCAAGACATGATGCGAGAGTCTTCCACATCCCAGGCTATGAAGGCTGGATCTGCCTCTTTTGGTGGAAGTCCTATTTGGTGGTTGCCTTTCCTGCGATCTTTGAGAAACGTCTTGATAAGTTGAGCCCATTGAAGATAATGCCTACCATCTAACCGATAGGACTGATGAACACTAGGTAATTCCCCAACTACATTGGATTGATCACCTAGAATTACATCTCCAAATGTTATGGTAAGGGCAGCAACTTCAGAGGTTTCAAACATGATCTCCGGACAAGTTGAAAGAAGCAACAAAGGCTTTGATGAAAGGAGATGAGCTTTAGATAGAATGAAAAAAGGGTTGTGCAATAAAGGCACTAGGGTTTTAGGCGTATCAGGCTGATATTGAGTGCTCTGATACCATATAGAGAAAAAGAATACTTCTCCTTTCTTAATAAATCCAATATACACGAGCAAAGTCCTCTTATAGAGGATAGGAACGACCCAAAAAGAAACTGTACAAATTTAGGAACAATAGACTCTATAAACATTCCATCTACAAACACTACCAAAAACATATATACATTTTTAAGAAAGCTATAGTATTAAGAAAGTTTCCTATGTTTAACTTAGGAACTTCTTAATAACTTCTTAATCTATCAAGGCAGTGGCCTCCTTGATTAGCCTGATATGGTAAGCTACTATCATGCACATGCACACATAGATCCCCACAAATCGCAAACATACCAGTTCATATAATTCCACTATTCACAACAGAGTCGCATGGGTTTATCTACTCAAGAAAAAGTCTGATGTTAGTGTGTTTTTTTTCATTTTTCACAATATGATCAAAAATTAGTTTGGAGTAAAAATTAAAAAGATAAGGTCTAATAATGCGCATGACTATTTTAATCATACATTATCATCTTATTTCCACTCTAAAGGCATTATTCATAAGTTTTCGTGTGTTAATACTCCCCAGCAAAAGGGGGTTGCAAAACGAAAAAATGGACACTTGCTTTCTACTGCTCAAGCCCTTTGCTTTCAAACCAAAGTTCCTAATTATCTATGGGGAGAAGTTGTCCTCACTTTAACTCATTTAATCAATCGCCTTCAGTCCCTTACTCTTGGTAATTTGAGTCTGTGGGACTTATTTGCTCAATTTTATCCTCAATTCACAGCGTATATCTCCTTGCCCACTCGGAATTTTGGTTGTGTTACATTTGTTCATGCTCACCATCATACCAAACTTGATCCTCGATCCATCAAATGTGTCTTCACTGGGTAGTCCTTTACTCAAAAGGGCTATAAGTGCTATCATCCTCCTTCTCAGTGGACTTTTATCTCTGCTGATTGTCAAGCCCTTGACTTAGGGTTTGACAATGGCAGAAATTTCGAAAGGAATTTCCTTCTAAAACAGCAATACAAGAAAAGAAAGAAAGAGAGATAGATAGAGAGAGAGAGAGAGAGAGAGAGAAACAAAGAGGGCGGGAGAGTTTGTTATTTCATCAAAACTAATTCTTCCTCTACAACAGCCTCTTTAGTAGGCGTTAGCTCCCACAAGGCTTCCCTCCCATTACATTCCCCTGCCTGTTAGTTATTTAACTACCCACTTTTATTACAATTATGCCCCGGGTCCTAACAAATTCCCCTCCCCATGAATTAATTCTTGTCCCCAAGAATGTCATAGAAGACTAATAATGCGGGGAAACTACTTCAATACATCTGGTAAGTACTCCCTAGTAGGCTGGTCTGGAGGTAAGTGAGACCACCTAATCAACACTCGAGTAATAGGGGTTGTGCCCTGATATATCACCCTTTTATGCACAACAGCCTGGGTTCCACTGCCACTTCATTCTCTTCAATAGTTGGTAACACCGGACTAACTTCCACTTCAGGTTCGCCCTCCAAATTAGGTAATGAGTCGCTGACTGGCACCTGAGGAGTGACCGCTTTCTTCAGTAACGACACATGGAATACTGGGTGAATCCTAGTTCCCACTGGTAATTGCAACCTATATGCCACCTCACCGACCTTAGCCAATATAGTATAGGGTCCAAAATACTTTGGGCTAAACTTAGACACAGAACCCTTGGTGATAGCAAGTTGTAAAAAACGCTTCACCTTAAGGAACACCTGATCTCCTACTACAAAAGTTTGTGCGCTTCTCCTTTTCTTAGCAGTTTGTTCCATCCGATTTCGAGCTATCCCGAGCTCCCTCCTTAATTCCGCCAAAACCTCCTTCGTTCTTGAAAGTATTGCTCCACATCAACCAAAGTAGCTGATGTCCTCGTAATAGTTGGTAGTAGGGGTGGACAATATCCAAATAAAGCCTCAAAAGGTGAGCGTTTAATCGTTGCGTGATAGGTTGAATTATACCACCACTGGGCTAGAGACAACCACTTATGCCAGCTCCTAGGCCTTGCAAAACACATGCATCGGAGATACCCTTCCAAACATTGATTCACTCGTTCCGTTTGCCCATCCGTTTCCGGGTGATAGGCGGTGGAAAGGTGTAGTCCAACTCCCATATTCTTGAACAGTTCCTGCCAATAGGAACTTGTAAATATTTTATCCCTATCCGACACCACCCTCTTAAGAATTCCATGGAACTTCCCTACTGAATCCAAGAATAGTCTGGCCACTTCTAAAGCTGAAAAAGGGTGTGTAAGACTGATGAAGTGGGCAAATTTAGTCAACCTACCCACAATGACCAGAATTGTATCTTTACCGTTAGATTTAGGCAACCCTTTAATGAAATCCATCAAAATATCTTCCCACGCTTGCTCCGGTATGGGAAGTGGCTGTAACAATCCTAGCATGGCCATTATTTCATGTTTAAAACGCTAGCAGATTTCACACTGTGCTACATACCTTACCACCTCCATTTTCAGCCCTGACCAATAGAAAAAACCTCTGATCCGATGATATGTTGCCCTCACCCCCAAGTGTCCACCTACTGCTGAATCATGCATGGTTTGCATTATTCTTGCTTTTAACTATTCAGCATTTCCAATCACAATTCTACCCTTATAGCGAATAACTCCATTAGCTAGTGTATAACCTTTCTGATTATGGGGATGGACAGCCAATTGGGGCAGCAACTCTTGCAACCAGGATGTATTGACGTAGCTGCTCACGACCTCTTTAATCCACTCCAGAGTTATAGCTGTGACAACTTTACAAGATCCTTTTTCGTCTCTTCTTGACAGTGCATCCGCTACCAAATTCTCCTTTCCTTTCACAGCTTTACAAGATCCTTTTTCGTCTCTTCTTGACAGTGCATCCGCTACCAAATTCTCCTTTCCTTTTCGGTATTGAATTGTGTAGTCCAATCCTAGGAGCTTCAATACCCCTTTTCTTTGCAATTGGGTGTGCAATCTTTGTTGGCTTAAGAACTGTAGACTCTCATGGTTAGTGCGAATTATAAAAGGGTTGTTTTCCAAGTAATGCCACCATTTATCCACTGCCACCAACACTGCAATTAACTCCTTGTCATATACACTCAACCCCAAATGTCTAGGAGCCAACCCTTGACTGATGTAACCCAATGGCCACCCTTCTTGCATTAGCACTGCCCCCACCCCACTGTCACATGCATCAGTTTCCACCACAAAGGTCTTCAAAAAATCTGGTAATGCCAACATTGGAGATTGAGTCATGGCCTTTTTAAAGGCTCCAAAAGTTGCCTCCACTCTAGGATTCCAATGGAAATTATCTTTACGTAACAATTCTGTTAAAGGCCAACTGATTACCCCATAATTTTGAACAAATTTTTTGTAATATCCCGTCAGTCCCAAAAACCCACTCAATTCTTTAACAGTGGCAGGTCTTGGCCAACTTACCATTGCTTCTATCTTCCTTGGGTCAGTGCTGACTCCCCCTTCCGAAATAACGTGGCCTAGGTATTCCACCTCCTCCTTGGCAAATGTATACTTAGACAACTTGACATATAATTGATTAAACCTAAGGACTTCAAAGGCTGTTCGAAGGTGGGCTAGGTGCTGGTCTAAATTCTGGCTGTAGACAAGTATGTCGTCAAAAAAAACAAGTATAAAGTTCCTCAAATAAGGGCTGAATATGTGGTTCATTAAGGATTGAAATGTGGCTGGGGTATTAGTGAGACCAAAAGGCATAACCGTGAATTCATAAAGGCCTTGATGTGTGCAGAATGTTGTCTTAGGTATGTCGGCTGGTTGCATCCTAATTTGATGATACCCAGCTCGAAGATCTAATTTCGAAAACATGGCTGCACCATTGAGTTCATCAAGCAAACCCTCAATGATTGGAATAGGAAATTTGTTTTTAATGGTGATGGAATTCAGCTGTCTATAGTCCACACAGAAACGCCAAGTGCCATCCTTTTTCTTAACAAGTAGCACTGGTGAGGCATAGGGACTGTGGCTTGGTTGGATTAGAGAATGGGCCAACATATCTTTGACTTGTTTCTCAATTTTAGTCTTTTGTATTGGTGCATAACGATGGGATCGGACATTTACAGGTTCAGCATTGGGTTTAATGTGTATGGAATGGTCAAAAGTGTCACGCGCCACCAGCTCTAATACCATATATTTTACTGCCAATTTAATTTTCTTGCATTAGCTATACTGCTGTAACTTTTATTTCTGTATTTCCTTATTAGTGGAGTGGACAAATAGAATATTCCTAAGCATGTGGCCAGCTGGTTGTTTGTTGCTGTTGAAAACTGCAACAAATAATGAGAACAAAGCTGGATTGGAAGAACTCGGAAGTCCAAACCCTACTTCCGTCACAATCTTTGATTATACCATAAGATATTTAAATAGACTAAAGTCCCTAAAATCTAGGAAATTTAAAATACAAACAAACTAATTTAAAATACAAATACAACAACATATTAAATATCAAAACTTCCTAAACTTTAGAGAGAGATAAGATCTTATCTCTTCCTAGAGTTTAGAGAGATAAGATCGAGATTATATTTCAACACTCCCCCTCAAGCTGATGAATGAATGTCTATCATTCCAAGCTTGCATATTAGATCTTCAAACCTCTTGGTTGCCAAGCCTTTTGTGAATACATCAGCTACCTGTTCTTCAGATGAAACATGAGGGATATAGATTAGACCTGCATCCAATTTTTCTTTAATGAAGTGTCGGTCTATCTCAATATGTTTTGTCCTGTCATGTTGAACAGGGTTGTGTGCAATGCTTATAGCGGATTTGTTGTCACAAGCTAACTCAATTGCTCCCTTAGTTTTTATTTTCAAATCTTCTAGGATGATCTTGAGCCATAACAATTCACATATTCCGAGGGCCATAGCTCTAAACTCTGATTCTGCACTTGATCTAGCCACGATACTCTGTTTCTTACTTCTCCAAGACACTAGATTCCCACCTAGGAATACACAATATCCTGTGGTCGATCTTCTGTCAGTGATAGATCCAGCATAGTCTGCATCAGTAAAGCCTTTCACATCAATTTCCCCACCTCTTTTAAACAATAGACCTCTACCTGGATTAGTCTTGAGATAGTTCAGTATCCTCCTTACAGCTTGCATGTGCTCCTCAGTTGGATTATGCATAAATTGACTTACAAGACTGACAGCAAAGGTAATATCTGGTCTAGTATGAGAAAGATATATTAATCTTCCTACTAACCTTTGATACCTACCTTTGTCAATTGGTTGACTCTCAGGATTTTGCCATAGTTTTCCATTTGGTTCCACCGGGACACTAGAACCCTTACCTCCAGTAAGCCCTGTTTCAGCAAGTAGATCCAAAATATATTTACGTTGAGATAAGAATATACCATCTTTAGAATAGGCTACTTCAATGCCCAAGAAATATTTGAGGATACCAAGCTCTTTGATTTCAAACTCTTGGGCCAGATTCCTTTTTAATAGTAGTTGTTCCTTCTCATCATCCCCTGTCACAATTATATCATCCACATATACTAGTAGGGCTGTAATTTTTCCTTCTTTCGAGTGCTTCATGAAAAGTGTATGGTCACCTCGGCTTTGATTATATCCCATATTTTTCATGGCTTTAGAAAACCTCCCAAACCAGGCCCTTGGAGATTGTTTGAGTCCATATAGAGCTTTCTTGAGCTTGCATATTTTTCCTCCTCTATCTCCTTCTTGAAAACCTGGAGGCATCTCCATGTATACTTCTTCTTCTAAGTCTCCATGAAGAAAGGCATTTTTAACATCAAATTGTTGTAATGTCCATCCAAAACATGCAGCCAAAGAAATCAAAATTCTTACTGTTGCCATCTTAGCTACTGGAGCGAATGTTTCAAAATAGTCTATGCCATATGATTGAGTGTATCCTTTAGCTACTAACCTGGCCTTGTATCTGTCCAATGTTCCATCAGCCTTGTATTTTACATTAAAAACCCACTTGCAGCCTACTGGTACAATCCCCCTCGGTCTTGACACAATTTCCCAAGTCTGATTTTTGTTTAAGGCTCTCATCTCTTCCATCATGGCTTCCTTCCAATTCTGATCTCTTAAGGCCTCTTCTACTGAGTTAGGAATGACAATTGAATCCAAAGATGTTAAGAACCCTTTGTGGTTTTGGGACAGCCGATGGTAGGACACAAAATTGGTTAGAGGATGTTTGGTACAGCTTCGGATACCCTTCCTAACAGCAATAGGAAGATCTAAATCATCAAAGTTTGGGTTAGAAGGATTAGAGCAATCTGAAACAGAAAGTTGGGGTTCTGAAACAGGAAGCTGGGATTCATTTTCTGGAATAAAAGATTGTACAAATTCCTTACCTTGACTAGGATCAGATGGTGGCACTTGCTGTGATTCCAGGATGGGCTGTCTTCGTCTGAAAACATAAGGAGAACCTTTAAATCGGCCTGATAACTGCTGGAGCTGCTGGCTGGATTTTTGGCCTGATAGCTGCTGGCTGGATTTTTGAGGAGAGGTAGAACTGGGATAAGGAGATGGAGAGGAAGGAGATGGAGAACTGGAAGAGGGAGATGAAGAGCTGTTAGGTAGCTGAAAAATATCCCCAACCGTGACCTGGTCACCATCTAAAGGCTCCCCCTGATGACCAGTTGGATGAGAAGAGAAAAAAGGTTGGGTTTCAACAAATGTAACATCCTTTGAGATAAAAAATTTCTTGGTTGTTGGATGATAGCATTTGTATCCTTTTTGGGTAGGAGAATACCCTAGGAACACACACTTTAGGGCCCGTGGATCGAGTTTGTCTCTATTTTGCTTGGGAATATGGACAAAGGAGACGCACCCAAATACCTTTAGTGGGAGAGGAGAATGCTGATGTAGATCTGGATAATGATGAGATAGGAGCTGAAATGGTGTTTGATGGTTTAAGGTTTTTGAGGGTACACGATTTATTAGGTAGGCAGCTGTAAGAGTGGCTTCTCCCCAGAATTTTTTAGGCACATTATGATGATGTAGAAGACTTCGAGCAACATTAAGTAAGTGTCTCATCTTCCGTTCTGCCACTCCATTTTGTTGTGGGGTGTGGACACAAGAAGACTCATGAATGATCCCTTCTTGTTGAAAAAATTGTTGCAAATGATTGTTAACATAATCCTTTGCATTATCCGTCCGGAATTTTTGGATTGAACACTTGAATTGAGTGGAAATTAACTTACAGAAATATGGCAAAATGGTGCTAACAGCAGCCTTTTCTTTTAATAGGAAAACCCAAGTCACTCGAGTACAATCATCAACAAATGAAATAAACCACCGAGCCCCCGAACAATTTGGTATTTTAGAGGGCCCCCAAAGATCGGAATGAATCAAAGAGAAAGGTGTAGATGTTCTCTTATTACTAGGAGGATAGGACACTCGGTGATGTTTAGAAACAGCACACACATCACAATGAAACTCACTAAGGTCTAAGGACTGAAACAAAGAAGGAAACATTGTTTTTAGAAGAGGGAATGGTGGATGACCAAGTCTGTAATGTTGCAGCCAAACATGAGCAGTTTGGTTAGATGAAAACTGAGAGAATGCCGCAGTCTCAAATACTTGATTTCCAGCCGAAGGTTCCTCTCCTTTTCTTTCCAGAAAGTACAGCCCATGCTGAACTCTAGCTGCACCAATCATCTTCCCGGTCTTCAGGGCCTGAAATTCACACATATTAGCAGAAAAAGTGGCATAGCAATTTAGGTCATTAGCAAGCCTATGAATAGACACAAGATTGGTAGATAGATTTGGCACATGTAGGACTTTTTGAAGGGTAATGTTGGGACTGAGGGTGACTGTTCCTTGACCTTTGATGGGTACAGAAGTCCCATTAGCAATGGTAATCTGTTTAGAGGTTACAATAGGCTCATAAGTGTCAAAAACCAAAGGATTAGGAGTCATATGATCAGTGGCTCCTGAATCTAGGATCCAAATGTCATTCTTATCAGATTTAGAGGCATTAAGAGAGGCTGAATGTAAGCAATTACCTTGCTGGGCGAAAACACAGTTTCCATTGGTGAAAGTCTTGAGAAAAACCTTAAGTTTGTTAATTTCCTCACCATCAAGTTGTGCAAGATCAGTACTTGAATTTGATTCTGTCTTACTGGTTGCTTCTGCCTCCTCATGCTGTTCCTTGGTAGATATGTAAGCCTGTTTTTGTGCTGCCATATGTTTGAAACCTCCCATCTTCTTTAACACAGCCTCCTTGCCATGAAGCTTGAAGCAATTATCTCGAGTATGCCTAGGCTTGTTGCAGAAACTACACCATAGTCCTTCACGATTCTTTGCTTCTGGTTTGCCTGCTCTGAATCGCGTCCCATCCTTTCTTGCTGTCACCATGGCTGATCCTTCGGTTCCACTATCATTCAACATAACTCCCCTTCGGTTTTCTTCACTCCTTACCATAGCAAAGACTTCATTTAGGGATGGTAGCTTCTCCCTTCCAAAGATCTGAATCCTAACTTGATCAAATTCAGCATTTAACCCAGCTAGGAATTCCACAATTCTATCTCTCTCAATGATTCTGCTAAGTGTGGCAGCATCATCACTACATATCATCTTGATTTCTTGATATTGATCTAGTTCCAACCACAGGCCATTCATCTTGTTGAAGTACTCAGTAATAGTTAGAGATCCTTGTTTAGTACTATTAATCTTTGTTTTGATATCAAATATAACCGAAGCATCCTGTACCTTGGAGTAAGTCTGCCTAATGGTGTCCCAAATAGCCCTGGCCGAATCTAAAAACATATAGTTTCTACTCACCTCAGGTTGCATGGCATTCCATAGCCATGACATTATAAGAGAGTCCTCGATATCCCATGCAGGGAAGGCTGGATCAGTAGACTTCGGTGGCGGAGCAGTGAGATGTCCTAGCTTCCCTCTTCCTTTCAGAAAGGTTCGAACCAGCTGCGCCCATTGGAGGTAATTCTTGCCATCCAATCTGTAAGATAAATGCATGCCCGGCAGTTCTCCACTGCCCGAACCAAGAAAGGTTCCTCCTCTTTCATTGGTTCCAGTGGTCAGATCTGGTTCTGACTCACCAGAAGCTAAACTCGGATTACTATCTATGATTCCCGACATTCTTAGTACCAAGAAAAACAAGAAAGGGCAATGAAGGCCTAGGGAAGGAAATAAAAACCGAGAGGCAAGAGTGCAATGAAGGCACGATGGGATTCTATGAGAGGAATAAAGTCTCTGATACCATGTTGAAAACTGCAACAAATAATGAGAACAAAGCTGGATTGGAAGAACTCGGAAGTCCAAACCCTACTTCCGTCACAATCTTTGATTATACCATAAGATATTTAAATAGACTAAAGTCCCTAAAATCTAGGAAATTTAAAATACAAACAAACTAATTTAAAATACAAATACAACAACATATTAAATATCAAAACTTCCTAAACTTTAGAGAGAGATAAGATCTTATCTCTTCCTAGAGTTTAGAGAGATAAGATCGAGATTATATTTCAACAGTTGCAACGGTCGGGCTGAGAATCTGCCCTTGGGCAGCCTATATAGTGTCAGTTATATGGCTATGGATAGCATGAGATGAGAAATCACTAAATTCTACTTCTTCCTATCGTTCTTCTTCTCTCTCTCTCTCTCTCTCTCTTTTCTCTCTTCCTCCTTCTCAAAATCGTTTATGCGACTGCTCTGTTCTGAGCAGCACCTATTTCGATTCTAACCAGGTAGGAAATCACGCCATTGCCACGCCTGGGTCGTGACAACTTGGTATCAGAGCTCCGATTCTCGGCCGAGAACACTAAACCAATGGCGGACGGGACTAGGATGAAGGGATTAGAGACGCAACTACAGCAAGTCAGCTCGTCACTGGTCAATTTCCACAACCGAGTCGATCAATTGGAGTTGGGAGCTACAAGAGAGCACGAAGCAATCGTAGCATTGGACCACAAGGTCAAGAGCTCCATGGAAGGAATGGAACGCAGGCTAGATAGTTCCATTGCGAGGGTGCGGGAGGAGTTAGGAGCTCAAATGCAACAATTTATGTTAATGTTCACCAGGCAGCATGCGGTAAGGCTCTCACCTGACTTCCCTCCTAGAGGAAGAACTAAACCCATTCTAGGGGATAATATAATGAACCACGGAAGTGGCCACCAAGAAAATGAGATTAAACCAGAAGAGGAAATGGAAGGATCCGTGAGGAGAAGAGAAGACGACTAAGTTAATCACCAACCACTTGGTTTTCCTATGTCCCGAATGGAGATACCAACCTTCGAAGAAGTCAATCCCAGATGGTGGATCAAGAGGTGTGAGAGAGTGCTTGAATGGTATAATATACCCGAAAGGCAAAGGATAACTTTGGCTTCGGCCTACTTTAACGAGGTGGTGGATGCATGGTATCAAGGATGTGTGGGGGCGAGAAGGATTCACACTTGGGAAGAATTTGCAGAAAAATTGAATGAACACTTCGGGGAAAGAAGCATGGTGGACGTGGTCGAAGAGTTTAATAAGCTGAAGCAGGTCGGAAGTGTAGAATCCTACCAAAAACGGTTTGAGGAGCTAAAGTCACTTATGATCCACCATAATCCTCACCTGTTTGAAGCTTATTTTGTGTCTAGTTATTTAAGCAGGTTGAATGATGAATTAAGACCAATGGTTAAAGTGTTGAAGCCCAGAACGGTCGAGCAGGCATCAGAAAGCGCGCAGTTACAGGAGATGGTGGTTGAAGCTCTAGTGAAGAAGCAGAAGTAGCAACAGAAGAGCATGGGGTTGGGGTCGTTTCCACCAGGGGGTAGGAACCCCACTAGGGAGGCAACCAAGGAGAATGCTGGGATAAAGAATGTGGCTGGAAGAGGGTTCCCATCCTATGGTGGCCGATTAGGAGATCAAAGGAGACTGTCTGGGCTATGCTATAGGTGTGGGAACAAGTATTTCCCTGGACACCAATGTAAGAGACAAATTTTGTTGTTAGAAGGCGATGAGGAAGGGGTGCACGAGGGCGAAGAAGAAGCTGTTGAAGAAGAGTGTGAAGGGGAACACGATGGAGAGATATCCATACATGCACTCAAGGGGTCCCTAACAACAAAATAATTAAGGTTGAAGGAAAGGTAAAGGACTATAGCCTAATGATCTTGATTGATAGTGGAAGCACTCACAGCTTCCTTGATGAAGGAATGGCGGGGAAGCTTAAGTGCAACTTAGCCAGTACACTACCACTGAGTGTAACCGTGGCTAATGGAAGCAGAGTAATAAGCAAGTCAACATACCAAGGATTTTGCTGGGAGATGCAGGGAGAACCATTCGAGGCAGACTTGAGACTGTTGGGTTTAGGGAGCTGTGATGTCGTTTTGGGTGTAGATTGGATGAAAGAAGTTAGTCCTATTAGTTTTGATTTTAATAGGATGGAATTTTCCTTTGAGAAAGGAGGGAGAAGACTGACTCTGTCTGGAGGAAGGGAAGCATGAGTATGCAAGATGATAACTGGAAAGAGGCTCCAAAAGGTGTTTAAGAACAAGTGGGGGCGATTAACCCAATTGTGTCAATAGAGGAGGTGCCAGGCAGTGCTAGGCAAGGAGAGGCCTATTTCAGCATCAAGACACCGAACACCACTACGGGACAGGTAAAAAACATTGCCCTCCTTGATAAATTGCTGATTGAATTTGATGATCTATTCCTAGAACCAAAAGGCCTACCCCCCAACCGAGAGTTGACCATGTTATTCATCTTAAACCCAATTCGGAGCCTATTAATGTAAGATCCTACAGATACCCACCCATTCAAAAATCTATTATAGAAACCATGGTTAAGGAAATGTTGCAACAGTTCATCATTAAACCCAACCATAGCCCTTTTGCTTCTCCGGTTTTATTAGGGAGGAAAAAGGATGGTTCATGGCACTTTTGTGTGGATTATCGCCAACTTAACGCCATAACTATTAAAGACAAATTCCCTATACCTTTGGTGGAAGATCTCTTGGATGAACTAAGTCAAGCCAAATTTTTTTCTAAACTTGATCTTCGCTCGGGTTATCATCAAATTAGGATGAAACCTGTAAACAGTCCTAAAACAGCCTTTAGAACCCATCATGGGTATTTTGAGTTTTTAGTGATGCCATTTGGGCTCACCAATGCCCCTACCACTCTTCAATCACTAATGAACCGAATCTTTGAGCCTCACCCAAGAAAGTTTATATTGGTTTTCTTCGATGACATACTTATCTATAGTCCCTCTTTTGAAATTCACCTAAAACACCTTAAAACCACCTTGAGATCCTTAGATCCAATCAACTCTATATCAAGAAGTCTAAATGCACTTTTAATCAAAGCCACGTGGAGTACCTAGGGCATGTGATATTGGAAAATGGGGTCAGCACCGACCAAAGCAACATAAAGGCAATGTTAAATTGGCCAAAACCCAAATCAGTCCGAGCTTTAAGGGGATTCTTGGGCCTCACAGGTTACTACCGCAGATTTGTCAAAGGATATGGGGTTACTAGTAAGCCCTTAACTGGACTCTTGAAGAAGGAAGGGTTTAAGTGGGGTGAAGAAGCTGACAAAGCCTTTGAAAGGGTAAAAGAGGTAGTGAGTAGAGTACCCACTTTGGGGCGACCTAATTTTGGCAAACCTTTTGTATTGGAGACCGATGCTTGTGCAACCGACATTGGGGCAGTGTTGATGCAAGTAGGGAGACCGCTGGCCTTTCTTAGCCATGCATTAGGACCAAAGCATGTAGGGTTGCATATACGAGAAGGAGTTCCTGACTGTGTTAATGGCTGTTCAAAAATGGCGGCATTATTTTGAGGTAGGGAGGTTTATAATTAAAACCGACCATGAAAGCTTAAAGTTTTTATTCAGAAATTGCACACCCAACTGCAAAAGAAGGGGATGTCCAAGCTTATGGGATTGGATTATATGATCCAGTACCGAAAAGGGAAAGAAAATGTGGTTGCCGATGCTTTGTCCAGGTGTCATGAGGTCGGGGAAGTGGCCCTTATAACTATGGTAGTTCCTGAGTGGCGTAAGGAAATTATCGACAGCTATGAAGGGAATGCAAAGATTAAGCAAATACTGGAAGGAGTTGCTAGGGCAGCAAGGAGGAGGATGGATACAGCTTAGGTGGGGGAGTGCTAAGATACCATGGAAGGACAGTGGTTGGAGATGATGATGGTCTCAAGGAGAGGATACTACGATCCCTTCATGAGTCAGCCTTAGGAGGGCATTCCGGAGTGCAGAACACCTACCTAAGGGTAAAACAGTTGTTTTATTGGCAGGGTCTTAAAGCAGAGGTGAAAAAAATTGTCATGGCCTGTGAGGTGTGCAAGCGATGCAAGAGTGAGACGGTAGCCTATTCAGGACTTCTACAGCCCTTACCGATTCCAGACCAAGCTTGGGAAAGCATCTCTATGGACTTCATTGAAGGGCTGGCAAAATCTGAGGGAAGGGACAGCATCTTGGTAGTTGTTGACAGGCTCACAAGTTCGCATACTTCATAGGGTTGACACGCCCTTTTATAGCCCAAGATGTGGCCCGAGTATTCTTGGATTAGGTGGTTAAGGTGCATGGGGTCCCAAAGACTATTATTCCCGACCAGGACAAAGTCTTTACCAATATACTATGGCAAGAGCTTATGAAGGCCTTGGGAACGAGGTTGAACATGTCCACAACTTATCACCCTCAAACGGATGGCCAAACCGAGAGGGTGAATCAAAGCTTGGAATCTTATCTAAGATGCATGAGTTTTCTGCACCCTAAAGAGTGGCATAAATGGCTACCAATGGCACAATGGTGGTACAATTCGAACCACCATTCATCACTCAAAATGTCACCATTTGAGGCTCTTTTTGGTTGCCTACCACCCTTAATACCGGCTGTGGGAAATTACTCAACAGTGGCTAAAGTGGAAGATTATTTGCAGCAAAGGAAAAGGGTATTGCAACAGTTAAAAAGGGAGTTGGCATCGGCTCAAAATAGGATGAAACAATTATCTGACCGCAGAAGAAGTGATCGCGAGTTCGATGTGGGTGAGGAAGTTTACCCAAGGCTACGATATCCCCATCTTAAGTCCATTGCGTCCGGGCCTGTATCCAAGCTTAGCCCAAAGCATTTCAATCCATTCCCTATAATTGCCAAGGTCGGACGAGTGGCTTATCGACTGAAACTCCCAGAGGAGTCTCGCATCCACCCTGTATTCCATGTCTCACTATTGAAGAAGTCAGCCAGATCACAACTGGTGAGTCCTATGCTACCACAACTGCCTAAAGAAGTTAGGAGAATAGTTGAGCCAAAGGTGATATTGGATTGCCGAGTCATCTACAAGCAGGGGGCACCTATCATACAGGTGTCGGTTAAATGGCAGGGAGTAGGAGAGGAATAGAGCACATGGGAGTACCTACCACAACTGCTGCAGCAGTTTCCCAGATCTGCCAGTCTCCTCAGCCTTTCTTGATGACAAGAAAGAGCTAACAAGGGGGGAATTGTCACGCACCACCAACTCTAATACCATATATTTTACTGCCAATTTAATTTTCTTGCATTAGCTATACTGCTGTAACTTTTATTTCTGTATTTCCTTATTAGTGGAGTGGACAAATAGAATATTCCTAACTTTCATTTCTGTATTTCCTTATTAGTGGAGTGGACAATTAGAATATTCCAAAGCATGTGGCCAGCTGGCTGTTTGTTGCAACGACCGAGCTGAGAATCTGCCCTTGGGCAGCCTATATATAGTCAGTTATATGGCTATGGATAGCATCAAATGAGAAATCACTTAATTCTACTTCTTCCTTTCATTCTTCTCTCTCTCTCTCTCTCTCTCTCTCTCTCTCTCCTCTCTTCCTCCTTCTCAAAATCGTTTTTGCGATTGCTCTGTTCTAAGCAGCACCTATTCCGATCCTAACCAGGTTGGAAATCACGCCATTGCCACGCCTGGGTCGTGACAAAAAGGTCTTTGGGGTGGCAAGGATGTAGGTTCTAGGAATAAGTCCTTAAATTCAGTCAATAATAAGTGCAAGTTGTCAAAAGCGGTTACCTCATTCATCAGTAATTTCAACTCAGCTTCCATATTGGTTGCTTGATCCTCCTCCTCCACACCTCTTAGAGAGTACAGATGGGTGATTTGTCCATTGTTTTTCTGTATCAATTTCTACAATCTCTTTCCTGAAATCAGCTTGCATTCTCCACATTCCAAATTTCCCACTAAAGTCAGCTTCCTTCTCTCAACTCCCATTGTCACCTCTAGCTTATTAAAGTCAAATGTTAACGAGCTGACCGTCTCCATCCAATCGACCCCCAAGACTATGTCACATCCCCCTAACTCTAGCACCCTAAGGTTTGCCATAAACTCCACTCCTTGCATGACCCAAGTGAAATTACAGCACTTGTGGTGACCATACATTTTATTACCATTGGCTACGGCCACCGATAGGGGAACTGTCTTTGTCATCTTGCAGTTGAGGTCTACGGCAATATCTTTACTTAAGAAGCTATGAGTGTTGCCGCTATCAATTAACACCGCTAGTCTCTTCTTTCCCACCTGGCCTTTCACCTGAATAATCCTTACAGCTGAACCACCTTTTAAGGCATGGAAGGAGATCTGGCCTCCTTCATCCTCGTAATCTTCTTGTTCTCTACCTTCCCTTTCTACGACTTCTTCCAACAGCTCCTCCTCTGCCTCATCATCCTCGCCCAACCCCTCCATCTTCAGCATCAATCTTCTGCACTGATGTCCGAGCCCATATTTTTCGCCGCATTTGAAGCATAAACCCAGCTGTCGCCTCTATTCCATTGTTGAATTCTTATTACTTCCCGAGTTATTACTAGTCCTAGGTCCTCCTTGGCCACTCACTCCCATTGTTGACTTAGAATATTCCCCCGAAGGAAAACTTATACCCCTTCCTTACTGTGCTCTTACGTGATTCCACGTCCTGCCCTTCTTGAATATTGCTTCCCAAGTCAATTCTTGCAAGCGGGCCTTCTCAGCTGCTTGTTAAACTGTTGCTGGCGCCAACATTTTCACCACTGATAGCAAATCATCCTTTAAACCGCTGATAAAACTTAAGACGAAATAGGTCTCTAACAAGCTGGGATGGGCTATTCCGATCACCGCTCTCAACTCCTCAAACCTCCTTAAGTAATCCTCTACTGACCCTTGTTGCCGCAGCTTGTTAAATTCTTCTACCGTGTCGGTCATATTTTTTCTCTAAACCAGCCACACAACTCCTCCGTAAAGGTTCTCCACGACACCCATGGCCCTTCTGCCTGCTTCCAATTCTGATACCATGCATCGGCAATATCGTTGAGATATGCCGGTGCCATCACCACCTTCTAATCTTCCCCGAGGCGGTACAATTCAAAGAACCTCTCACAGCGGTGAACCCACCACCTCGGCTTCTCCCCTGCGAAGATCGGAATCTCCAATCTTAGTACGAGCGGGTGACTATGGCCTGTATTTCTACCCTGTGACTCCCGTTCATAAACTCCTCGCTCGTCCAACATCCTGATTCCCTCCAGCCTAGGCAAGATTCCATCCCTCTCCAAGATTGGCTCGGTCCCCAATCTTGGATGCAATTCTCCGGCCACTTTAAATTGTGGCAACGCCGACAGCATAGTGAACATACTGTCGATCTTTTGGCTATAAAAATCCACTCGTTCTTAGCCTCGTTCCAGCTCTTTGATACTGTCACAGATGGCTGCGACATCTTCCCTGTTGGACGTCGCGTCCTCCTGTACGCGTGTCAAGCTCGCCTCTAAGGACTCCATACGCGCCTCCATCTATTTGAGACTAGTACCTTCCGCCATGCCGTGCGTCTGTCTTCCACCTAAGATTTTCTCACTAGAGAGCCGCCAAGGACCCACCGCTCTGATACCAAATTATCAAGCCCTTGACTTAGGGTTTGACAATGGCAGAAATTCCGAAAGGAATTTCCTTTTAAAACAACAATACAAGAAAAGAAAGAAAGAGAGATAGAGAGAGAGAGAGAAACGAAGAGGGCGGGAGAGTTTGTTATTTCATCAAACCTAATTCTTCCTCTACAACAGCCTCTTTAGTAGGCGTTAGCTCCCACAACGCTTCCCTCTCATTACATTCCCCTGCCTGTTAGTTATTTAACTACCCACTTTTATTACAATTATGCCCCGGGTCCTAACACTGATGTCACCTTCATCGAACATTAGCAGTTCCTTGACAATCTTGGTCTTTAGGGGGAGCCTCTTCCTTTAGAAGACCCGGATTGGCTTCATTCGTTTTCTTTCCCAACTATAACTTCCTCTTCCTAGTCTAACCCCAATGTCTCACAAAGAAAACCTGTGTTTGTGTCTCTACCTCCACCTCCTCCTTTAGAACCTAAACAGAGGCCACCAATTGAATCTGTATACTCAAGAAGGAAAGGTGTCATGAAATCTCTTGAGCATGCCCAATTGTCTAAACCGAGCCCTGGTCTTAGGGAAAACAATGAGGTGAGTGGTTCTCCTATTCAAACTCAGTTCATTGATCATACTTCTAACTCCCAAGATCTTGATCTTCCTATTGCCCTCGAGAAAAGGGGTAGGAAATGCACTCAACATCCTTTGTCTCACTTTGTGTCCTTTGATCGAATGTCCCCTTCTCACAAGAGTTTCCTTTCCCATCTTATCTCGATTAAGATTCCTCAAACCCTATCTGAGGCACTAGAAAGTGAGAAATAGCGACATGCCATGAATGTGGAAATGGAGGCCCTAAAAAAGAACAGGACATGGGAGGTGGTTGATTTACCTGAAGGAAAGAAACAGATTGACTGCAAGTAGGTGTTCTCTGTTAAGTATAAGGCAGATGGATCAATGGAAAGGTATAAAGGCACGACTTATCGTAAAGGCTATACACAGACATATGGCGTTGACTACCATAATACATTTGCCCTTGTAGCTAAGTTAAAAACTGTACAGGTCTTATTATCATTGGTCGCAAACTTGGATGGGAATTTGTCCCAATTTGAGGTAAAGAATGCCTTCTTACATAGGGACCTTGAAGAAGAAATCTACATGGTTTGTCCACCGGGTTACAATTATTGTGCAAAAGAGAAGGTATGTAGACTTAAAAAGGCACTCTATGGATTAAAGCAATCTCCTAAGGCTTGGTTTGGTAGATTCTCAAAAGCAAGGCTATCAATGGGATATAGGCAGAGCCAAAGGGATATTTAGTCAAATATTCCAGAAACTTATTGGCAAACTAGGGTGATTAACCTATATTCCCCAGCTTGAGGAGGAGTGTCAGAATATTTTAAATTTTCTATATTTTTCTAAATATCAATATTAGCTTATTAGGTTTTATTTTATTTGGTACATTGAGTTATTATACTTTGTGGTACAAGTCCTATAATGCATCTTGATACATGTATATATATTGTCATGATAAATGAATAAGAAATAACATTTTGCTTGACAATACGAATAAGTAGTGGGCCAAAATGGGCCAAGGGCTCAAGGAAAACACTGCTTGGGCCAAGCCACAAGGGACCATAGAGAAGGCATTCAAACACTCCCAAGTGAGGGTCATCAGGGGTGTGCTTGGGTAGGGGCCCCCCCGAGTGAGTGTCACTTGGGGGTATGCCTCCCCCAAATGTGCAGCCACCACGTGGCCGAGAAAGGGCCACGCGCAACATACACGTCACATAGCCAAGCGCAGAGGCCTCATGGTTGCTCGAGGGGGTCACCCCCAAGTGAGGATCACTCAAGGGTGTGCTCGGATGAAGGCCACCCCCCCTCCCCGCGGATGTAACCTGCACACTGCGCTCCATGTGCTACATCCCAAGCCCCTACAAAGCAAGGGCCCCTCGCACAATAGACGCGCCATGTGCCGCAATACTAGCGCCTAGGAGGTAAGACCCCCCCCCCCCCGGCCAGGCAAACCAACGCGATCCGCACGCACATGGCCATCTCGGGGGCCACCCCCAAGTGGGGGTCACTAAGGGGCGGCTGAAAGGTTACCACGAGGCAAAGGGGGTGCCCACGCATCGCATACCCACATGACCATGCCAAGCTACACACCATGCCATGACACCCAAGTGACGCCTCCCCCCCTCCTCCCCAAGAGCCTCTCTCATGGCACCACCGAGAGACCCTCCTAAGGGATCTACAAGTCACACATCTTCTTTGAAGACACCTAGGAAACTCTCATGGGCTACCTCACCTCGGAAGCCTTTCTAGGACTTCCAAGAGACCCTCCCGGGAAGCCGCAAGCCCCGCAAGACCCAATTAAAACTGCCTCCGGGATACCCGCAAGAATAGCGGGGCATGCACCACCTGTTAGCCTCCTCCATCACTATAAATAGAGGCCCCCCCTCCCTTCAAGTACGCCAACTCTCCTATTCACATTTCCTTCTTGCACTCAAATACTCCCTACTTTCAAGGGGCTAATTTAGGCATTGGAGGGTCTGCGCGGAAACACTCACCCACACCCTTAACCAGTTTTCTTTCTAGACAGGTCATCCATTGCTTGGAAGAGTCATCCATCGGAGTCATCCATCATCCAGAAAGGTCACCCGTGTGCCATCTTAAGACGGTCTCCCATACCCTAAATTCATTGTTGTAGTTGAGCAACAACACGTAGTACATGGCTATAGGATTTTTGGAAGTATATCCACATGTTGATAGGCCAGGCCATGTTGAACACTTCTGTAAATGTTTTACGTTATAGACTTTTAGTTTGTAATCAAATATGTCTACGTATTATCTGCAAGATCATACAACTTGCTTGCTTGGAGTATGAGTTATTATGTGACTTTTAGACTTTTTATGCTACCAAGCTTGATACGATATGATAACCCTTGAGGTTTAGTGTATGCTACGATTTGTGGCGTGGATAGTTTTCAATCTTCCTAACAAAAGACAGAGCATTTTGGTAGTGCACATACAATTTAGCTTCTAACTACCAGCCTGCTTATAGTAAGGGCAAATCTATTATGAGTTTTCAAAAAGAATAAAAATTGTTTATTGAAGACACTTGGGCTCCTAATTGTACCATTATCTTGCTACATCCATCTTGAGAGAGCTAGAACCAAAGCAAACATGGTATCAAAAATTAGGAACTCAACAAAGTAGAAGTTACAATGAGTATCAATTTAGTAGATGCTCCAAAAGAAAATCAATTTTAATTATTAAAAATGAATACAGAACCCAAACAAAATGCAAGCAACAAAAGGCAACCTTTCGAGGCTGACCAAGTACCAGTGAGCCTTTATATTCAACCCATCCATCTCCATTGTTTGCTTGGTGATGTTGACAGCAATCCTAAATTCAAAACAAGTCTAAAGTGTTATTAGAACAAGAAGTTTGTCCATTCAGATGCAGAGACTGAACACAAGCATTAACATAAAGCAAAGTCAAAAGAAGTGTGACCTGACACCATCTTGCCTTGGCCTTTGTCCTAGTGGTGCAAAGCCAGATGTGGAAACTGCAGCACTTTGTGCATTGTATATGCCTTGACTCCTCAAAGCAGTAATCTTGGCCATCCTGCAAAGTGTCAGGAGATGCTCTATAAACATGGCTGGAGCACGGAAAACAAGCAGTAGAATATCAAAGAAACAAAAGGATGGATCATGGGCCACTCAACATGGCTGGAGCCATGAACAATACCTTTCTGGTCTGGAAACAGTATCACAACATATATTTCAAGAGATGTCAGACCACCCCCCCCCCCCCCCCGAGTGTTGTTACCATCAATTAGAAGATAAATGAGTTCAACAATTGATGGTAAGACTTGTAAAATTAACCCCAAGAGGTAACTCAGCTGGGGTTGGAGTTCTAAAATCTTTGAGTTGATCAAAAAGCTGGCCAACATAATAGTACCTTGCATGAAGCATTATGCAACTTCTCAGATACACTCATGGATTCTTCCTTTCTTAGTTGCTCATCATAGTCTCTCTTCTTCAAAGAATCTGAAAGGACCTGAATTTAAACCATTGTAAAGCATATTGTGTATAGCATCACCATATTTTCTGAGTAAGCTAACAATAGAATTAAGTTGAAAGCATTGACCCTTGCCTCATATGCCAATTGAAGTTTCTTGAAAGATTCACTTGCTAGTGGAATTCCCATATTTTTATCAGGATGCACAAGCATGGCCTAATGAAAAGAGCAAGTGTAAGCAAAGAGATGAAAGAACCAAAAAGGAGAGATCATAATTGAAAAAAGATGACAAGGAAAATTATTAAAAACTGAAAAACCATCAGATGATATATCTATTTACATGAAATAACGTGGTGTCTACTTGTGGGATATCAAGTCTATATACTACTCCATTCTAATGAATTCTAATTCTACTCCAGGATATCATATGCTACTCCATC
This sequence comes from Diospyros kaki, assembly GCA_036245055.1. Taxonomy (NCBI): domain Eukaryota; kingdom Viridiplantae; phylum Streptophyta; class Magnoliopsida; order Ericales; family Ebenaceae; genus Diospyros; species Diospyros kaki. Next base: position 10,313,640 of record BSEG01000011.1, on the reverse strand, counting down.
CTCCTGATCCTTATCAAGTCCTTTATCTTGGAATTGGCGCATCTGTCACATCCAAATGAATGCCTAAATGTCTAAATGAATAAATATGACTATTCAAACAAACATCATGATTTTCACAAATATTCTATGTCAAATCTCCTTGAATTGTCAAGTTCATAAGAATAGAATCTTGTTTGAATATAAAAGGGGAAAAGATATGGCTATATACAGAAATAATTGGCAAGCTAAAATTCATGTAGCCGACTCCACCTAGTGGGGTTAAGGCTTGATGTATTGTTATTCTTGTTGGAGCTGGACATAGAAGGGGAAAAGGCTTATTACTAACTGAAACTGATAAAACAAGTAGTTCCTGGGAGCATTCATCACCTCTCACTAAGTTTATTTACAAGATTTTCATCAATTAACCTAATAGGAAAACATCAAAAACATGAGAATTTTTATTTTTCAAGTTTTTAATTTCTTGACTACTCAAAACTATTTAACTCCAAGGAAAAGAAAAAAAAAAGCAATATAATAAAATAACTCTCAATACAGAGCTAAAAGAGTTCACTTTTGGATCAATGTTGGGAAAAAAATGTCAGAATGCAAAAACCCAAATTTGACACTTGAAATAAAAAGACCAGCTTTACAATTATTTAATTACAAACCAAATAGTTGGCATGCAGGGTGGTGGGTGTATGAATTGCATAACAAAGCAAATCATGCTGAAATTAGGGTCTTAAAAGGAGATGTAAGAGGCAAGCAAGAAGACTAGAAAGGGAGAGGTAAAGTACGGGTGTTCCAATATTAATTCAATCATGCCTGAACTTGGATAAAGTCCCCAATAGAGAATAGCAATTCACTCCAGAAATTTCATTTCTACCAAGGATAAGAACAAACCCAATCTTAATTTACAGATTTAGCTAATCTCTTAAACACATTCCAATAGGATAGAGACAAAAATAAACTCTCTAAGTCAATTTGGCCTCAGAACACTAAACTATTAGTTAGGTGCAGTGCTAAGACAAACCTCTAGCCAAATTGTTAGACTAACAAAAGTACCATGACACTAGCTAGCAGATCTAATTTCTCACGGCCTGATTGAATGACCTCTGAACCTGTATTTATCATTCAGTGATGCCTTATGTGGCCAACTTTGTTATTAACATGTGTAGTCATCTAAGATTGTCATGTGGTTCAACCGTGATGACATGATCATGTACCTATGAGGAGGTAATCCATAAAATAGATAATAGCAAAGCTAATTTACTAATGCCCAATAAGCATTTGATCTCTTCTCTGTCTGATGAACCCTCCACAAGAATTCATAAGTGGTGTAAAAATTTATTGGCCATAATGCCTTGATACCAACCATGTAAGGGCCCTTACCTATCATTGTAAGGAATCCCAGCAGTTCATAATATACCTTGGCTATAATACCAACTGCTGTTATGACCCCTTGCAACCCCTTTGGCGTGATACTGCCATTGTGACAATCCTCTAACCTTTGATATACTTCACCAGAGGTCTGTTCCAACCAACAAAATCTCAAATGAGTTTGTGTAAGTCAGGCAACACTGAATCCTCTAGTCATAAGCCACATACCTGAATCTAACCACTGATTTACTCAAGTTTTACATACCATACCCCAATAAGCCTTAACTTACAGACCTCAAAATCATGTCTTATACAAAAGGGGGTATATATGTATATATGTGTGTGTGTGTGTATTGTCCAAAAGCCATAATATCATTACACTATATGCAGATCAAATTTACAGCTCAAAACAGTGGGCATATCATCAGCGTATTTTCTACAACAGGGAAGCTCGCTGTTCTTTTCCCTCGCATGCTAACATTTCCTGAAAACATTTTAGCACACATAAATGAGTATGCCCTTTTCCCCGTGCCTCAAGCATCTTTCTTACCATGCAATCACAATGCAACAATACAAACTTGAGGGTATCACAAAACACAACCTCACCCCAGCTGATAAACCAGCTACAGGCTCTTGGCTGCCTTTCATTCCCACTCACAGCCCTTTCCTTCTTAAGTTCAAAACCATGCATAACATATTTCCTCATTATGTATTAGTATACACATGCTAACCTTCACATTTAACACATCTATATGCATCAAACAGGCCAGACAAGGTGACTGCTGCTGCAATGTGTTCAGCATAAGAGTGCATTGTCAGCACCACTGGGACTGACAAGTCTGAGGGTGGAATTCAAGAGAATTCTGGTGACTCAGAGAGAGCGAGAGAGAGAGAGAGAGAGAGAGTGAAGGGAGAGAGAAAAGATAACGGAAAGGAGAGAGAAAGTTTAGAATATTCTCATTAATCATGGGGAGCATGGCTCCAGTACACTTAGTTTTATATGCTATTAGGGACCCTTCTAGAAGGTAGTTGTGACTCAGCATGCCCTAACTACCCTGCCGAGGCTCATCCAAGGCGTAAAAAATAGGATGGACCTTTATACCCCTATATCTTGCTAGCTATGTGACAAATTCCCCCCTCCTTAAAATATTTCTTGTCCTCAAGAAATTACAAGAGTCCAGCTGTACGAGGGAACTGCTTGAGTAGCTCCGAAACGTACTCCCAAGTTGTGTCATCCGGAGGCCGATTACTTCATTGTACTTACACTTGAATTAAGGGTAAGGACCCTTGGTAGATGACCCTCTTGTCAACAATTGCCATAGGTTCAGAATCCTTTAGGCTCTCCTCCTCCATGTTTGGCAGTTCTGCACTTACCATTTCGTGTGGTCCTACGGATTTCTTGAGTAAAGATACATGGAAGACTGGATGGATGCCCACTCCGTCTGGTAGCTGTAGTCTATACACAGAGTGTCCTACCTTAGCCGTCATTTCGAAAGGGCCGAAGTACTTTGGTCCCAACTTAGAGGGGGTCTTTCCTGTGAACAGCTGCTGTTGAAATCTCCTCACCTTTAAGTAAACCGAATCTCCTTCTTCAAAATTCCTTTCAGTTCTCCTTTAAGTAAACTGAATCTCCTTCTTCAAAATTCCTTTCAGTTCTCCTCCTACCTGCCATTTGCTTCATTCGATTTTGTGCTACTGTTAACTCTTGTTTAATTACCTAGAGAGCTTCATGTCTCTGCTTCAGGTATCTATCCACATCCCTTTCCACATTGGAGTAGTGCATCACTGCTAGAATGAGCGACGATTTGTACCCAAAAAGTGCGTCAAAAGGTGATCGCTTGAGCGAGCTGTGGAAGTTTGAATTGTAGCACCATTGAGCTAAAGGCAACCATTGATTCCAACTTTTCGGCCTAGTGAAACACACACACCGTAGGTAGGCCTCCAAGCACTGATTCACCCTTTCTGTTTGTCCATCTATCTCCGGATGGTAAGCGGTAGACATATGTAAGCCAACTCCTAGTTGTTTGAACAATTCTCTCCAAAAGTTGCTAGTAAATATTTTGTCCCTGTCTGAGGTGATGGACAAAGGCAAGCCATGTATTTTAACCACTGAATCCAGCAATATCCTAGCCACATCAGAAGCTATGAAGGGGTGAGCTAGGCTGAGGAAATACCCAAATTTGGTCAGCCTGTCCACCACTACCAGAATAGTGCTCTTTCCTTCGAACCAAGGTAGTCCTTCCACAAAATCCATGGAAATTCTTTGCCACGCTTGGTCTAGTATCTCCAATGGCTAAAGTAAACCGGGGTAGAGAACTTGCTTGTGTTTGCATTTTTGGCACATGAAGCAGGCTAATACATAAGCCGCCACTTCCTTCTTCATTCTTGACCAATAGAACAATTGTCTCACCTTGTTGTAGGTAAGATTTAGGCCGGAGATGCATGCAAGGCTTATAGGATTCAGGTCCGTAACTGAGGGTCTTCCCCAATCACCATCCGCCCTCGATATCTCAATAGTCTCGCCTTCAATGTGTACCCCTTTTGTTCGCCTCCACCTGTTGCCAGGCTGGTCATGAGTTTTTGAGCCCATGGCGTCCACTCATAGCTGCATGACACCTCTTTGATCCAATCAGGAACAAGTACAGAAACTGCTCGGCACTCCCCATTCTCTTCCCTTCTTGACAGTGCATCAACCACTGTATTTTCTTTACCCTTGCGGTACTAGATGTTGTAGTCCAATCCTAGCAGCTTGGTTACCCCTTTTCATTGTAGCTGCGTCTGCAACCTTTGTTCTCTTAAGAACTTGAGGCTTTCATGGTCGGTCTTGATAACAAAGGAGTTTCCCTCCAAATAACACCTCCATTTGGCCACTGCCATGAGCACTGCTATTAATTCCTTATCATAGATACTTAGCCCCAAGTGTTTGGGAGCTAAAGCCTGGCTAAGGAAAGCTATCAGCCTACCATCCTGCGCCAACACCACTCCCACTCCTGTGTCACATGCATCTGTTTCTAATATGAAAGGCTTGGAAAAGTTTGGTAGGGCCAGAATTGGAGCTTGAGTCATAGCCTCCTTTAACAAACCGAAGGCGGCAGCTGCCTTCTCCCCCCATTCAAAACTATTCTTCTTGAGTAATTCAGTCAATGGCTTGCTGATTATCCCATACCCTTTAATGAATTTCCTGTAATAGCCAGTTAGCCCAAGAAAACCCCTCAGTTCTTTCACAGTCTTAGGGGTAGGCCACTCCACCATGGCGGCAATTTTTTTGGGATCAGTAAGCACGCCCTCTCCGGTGATTATGTGCCCAACGTATTCCACCTTTCCCTCTGCGAAGATACATTTAGACTTTTTGACATACAATTGGTTAGATTTGAGGACCTGGAAGGTGGTTTTGAGGTGGGCTAGATGTTGTTCCATGGTTGTGCTATACACTAAGATATCATCAAAGAAAACGAGGATAAACTTTTTGAGATAGGGGCAAAAAATGTGATTCATGAGGGTCTGAATGTTACGGGAGCATTGGTTAGACCGAATGGCATTACTAGGAACTCATAGAGCCCTTAGTAGGTGCGAAAGGCAATTTTGGGTATGTCTGAGGCATTCATTCGGATCTGGTGATAACCAAATCTGAGGTCCAGCTTAGGAAAAATTGTAGCTCCTGATAATTCATCAAGAAGGTCGTCTATGATAGGAATGGGAAACTCGTTTTTGATGGTGTGGGTGTTTAGCTGCCTATAGTCAACACAAAACCTCCAACTACCATCTTTTTTTTTAACTAAGAGAACAGGGGAGCCAAACGGGCTTTGGCTCGGCCGAATGACTCTTTTGACAGCATTTCTTTCACTATGCGTTCAATCTCAGCCTTTTGAAATGGAGAATAATGGTAAGAGCGGACATTGATGGGTTCGGTATTTGGTTTAAGGTTGATGGTATGTTATAAAAAACAGTCAGGGGGTAAGGAAGTGGGTTCCAAGAATAGTTCCTCAAATTCTACCAATAGAGAATGTAAAGAGTTAGTAAATTGTACCTCCCTCGGGGCATTGGTTGAGGCCTATAACTTGAACCACTGACTGCCCATTGTCTCGTCTATCGTCCTTCCCTCCCACACCTCAACGGCATAGATCGAATGAAGCTGTGCAATGGTCCCTTCATCCTACTCAATGAGCTTCTGCAGGTGGCTTCCTGAGATTGCTTTGCACTCTCCTCCATCCCCACTCCCTGTTAATGTTACCCTTCTTCCTCCTTTGTCAAAAGTCACCTCTAGCATGTTGAAATCAAATATGAGGGGGCTGACTTTCTTCATCCAATCCACTCCCAAGACTACTTGACATCCGCCTAGTTGTAAGATCCTTAATTCGACAAAAAACTCGTGCCTTTGCATCCTCTATGTAAAACCTTGGCACTTGTAATGGCTGATCATCTTGTGACCATTAGCAACTATGACATATAGAGGAATGGTGGGTTGGAGAACACATAGTAGTTCCTTGGTTGTGCTCTCATCCAAGAAACTATGCGAGCTCCCACTATCTATTAATATCAAAAGTTTCCTCTTCCCAACATTACCTCTGATTTTGATCATTTTCTCTTAAGGGTGGCCCTCCAAGGCGTGAAGCGAAATCTGCCCTCCTTCCTCCTCTTCTTCCACTAGCTTCCCAGTTTCCACGTCAAGCAATTCTTCTCCACCTTCATCATCTTCCCCTTCCATTTGCATTAATGCTCTTTTGCACTAGTGCCCCACTATATATTTCTCCCCACATTTAAAACACAAGCCCATTTGTCGTTTCTAATCCCATGTAAGGGCCCTTAGGGGATTGGTTGCAATCGGGGCCTTGGGTGGGTAGCTTCCCTTTTGCATTTGGGAATTGCCAGCCTTTTGACTCCCCCTTGCCGAGCCTTGCCACCCCACTCCAGACCCCTTTTGTGAGAGTCTGTGTTTTCAAGCAAAGGCCTCCAAGGATAACTCATGCAGGCGAGCCTTCTCGGCCGCTTGCCTGACTGTCGCCAGTTGTAGCATTTTCACCATGGGTCTTAGCTCATCATTCAGTCCGCTAAGAAAGCTGGACACAAAATACTGCTCGTCTAACATTGGATGGACGTGTCCTAACCTCGATTTCAGCTCCTCAAATCGGTCCTGATACTCCTCCACTGTCCCATCTTGCCTTAGTTTATTAAACTGTTCCACCACATCCGTCAAGTTACTTTCAATGAATCGGGCACAGAATTCCTCTACAACTCCGGCCACCCCCATTCCTGTCGTCTAGCACTCCAATTTTGAAACCATGAATCTGCTACATCGTTCAAGTATGCAGCAACCATGTTGACCTTGTTTTCTTCCATCACCCAGTAGTGATAGAAGAAGCGTTCGCACCTCCTTATCCACCAACGAGGCTTCAATCCTTCAAACACTGATATCTCCATCTTTGGGACGGGAATGTTATTTGCAGCACCTAGGCCTCTTCTCATGGTCGCCTCTCCTGCGGGCTCCATCATCTCGTCTCTTTCTTGCCGGCCCCGTGCTCCCTGGAGAATGGGAGTAGTAGCCGTTCTTGGTGGAAAATCCACTGGTAAGGTCGTGTTCGGTTGTCGAGAAAAAATGGCCAGTGCAACGTTCAGCTGTTGGCTTAGTCCTGTAAACTCCACTCGGAGATGAGCGAAATCATCCCTCAAATTTCGCTCCATTTCAATAACATCTGACCTCATCTTGCTTATGTCTTCATGGGTATTTCTGATACCCGCTTCTATGGTTTCCAACCTTTCCTCCACCAGTTCCTGGCCTTGTCGCACGCCTTCTTCGATGGCGTCTAAGTGAGCCTCCATTTGTTTCATGCGGGTGCCTTCTGCCATGGTCGTTGGTTGCAGCTCGTCGGTCCTGGACCGTCATCTCTGATACCAATTGTCAGCACCACTGGGACTGACAAGGCTGAGGGCAGAATTCAGGAGAATTCCGATGACTCAAAGAGAGCGAAAGAGAGAGAGAGTGAATGGGAGAGAGAAAGGATAATGAAAAGGAGAGAGAGTTTAGAATATTCTCATTAATCATGGGGAGCATGGCTCCAGTACACTCAACTTTATATGCTGTTAGGGACCCTTCTAGAAGGCAGCTGTGACTCAGCATGCCCTAACTACCCTGCCGAGGCTCATCCAAGGCGTACAAAATAGGATGGACCTTTCTACCCCTACATCTTGCTAGCTACGTGACATGCATTCTCTTAATTCACTCAAAAGCTACCCCTTTTTGTTGGTGACTGACTGAATTCAACCAACTAATCCCACAATTTATTTACCATTTTAAGCCATTTAGTCACTCATTTGAGTACCAGCCTCTCAGCTATGTAAGTTTTGGCCAAGTGATCAGCCATGTAAACCAGAATTTTGGAAGGTTGCTGACAGTGACTTCATTTTCCTTTCTTAACTAAATTATTGCTGCTTTTCATGCTCTAACTAGATCCAAAATTTTAGCATACATCTCACATATTATCTTGGTTCTCTTAAAATCCAGACAAAGCTTGACCAACCAGTCATGGACAGCCACCTAACAGAAATGCTGGTATCATACTATCAGTCCATTTAAAGCACTCCAAGCATGTTCTCTAAGGGATTTGCATGCTTTAGCCAAGTTCAAAACTTAGGCATAATCCTTAATACATTGGGGCTAAATTTCCCTCCCAGAATCCTCATGAAACACACCCAAATAACCCCAACAGTCCAGGTCCCTTGCTGCCATGTTAGTTGTCTCAAGTTTTTGGCCCAATTCCATCCAGTTCTGCATGCTGCACTCCAGTCCATCCACTTTCATTTTTCCAGATTATGCGAGGTTTAGGCCTCACAAAACGCAGCTGCACCTTGCAGAAACTGTGGCAACTACAGCTGCAGCTGCACATTTGGCTTGCTGTTACTGCTGGTTCCTATTGGTCTAAGCCCCCAATTTTGGCCCCATTTTAGCCTTACAATGGCTTCTAAATATGGCCCTTTAACTCAGGTATAAGCTTTTCAGAATTACCTTACATTGACTGGACGTAAGCTAGGTTGGAAGCGTCCTGTTGTGGTAGCAACTTGCTGCCATGTTGCAGCAGCCTTTTAGGCTGTTTGCAGTCCTTGGCCAACCCCTCAGCCACTCGCAGCCTACCTTCCCCTTTCTAGCCAACCCATAGACACCTTCCATTTTCTGGAGTTAAGCCAGGTTAAAAGTTAAAAGTGTGTTGTCACAGCAACTTGCTGCAACACTGCAGCAGCCTTCTTGGTTGTTTTCAGTATTTGGCCAACTCCTCTGCCATTGCAGCCAACCTTCCACCTTTCTAGCTAAACACACAATTTCAACCCTCAGGCAAACCTATTTTTGCAAGAAACTTGCAGCAGTCCTCCTAGGCTTTCTGCAGTTATTTTTCCCATTGACGGACCCTGTGTGGCCTTCCCAGTCCCCAATAAACCTATTCCTACATGCATTAGGGTGGGGGCACTACATCATCCAGGATAGCAAAGGAGAGTCAGAAAGGTCCCCGTAGAACACAGCCACAATGAACTTAATTAGTTTCACTTTCACCAATCAGAAATCATGTAGACAAGCTCAGGTAAAAGGAAAAGGAAACAAACAACCAAAAGTAGCATACTTTTCTCCGATATTCCTTTTTCAGCAATACAGCATCAATTGTCTTGCAGCAGGGGAAACCCAGTGCTTCATAGTGATCCATGCTACTTAAAATCTGCTGCATTTCACTGATTGAACTTGTATCTTCTTTGACCACCTGTTTAGCATAGGAGTCTTTTTGCACATTTACAAAAGATGAAGTAGCAGCAGTTTCCCTGGATGATTTACAGGACTCCGACTTTTCATCTTCAGCAGTAGGAACAGAATATTCACACTCCACAGATAAGTCATCTTCTATAAACTCTGACTTTTCAGCTTCACCAATAGGAACAGAATATTCACACTCTGCAGATAAGTCTTCTTCTATAAATGCTTCTGATCCCTTTTGCTCCTCAAAGCGCGTGCTATCACTCGAATTGTCACACCATCGGATCAGATAATTAAATACATCATGAGAAAGGAATGAAAGGTTTATTGAAAGAAGCACTCCAAGCCATCCAACTCGAATTTTGACACAGCATATAGCATATACAGTCACCATTAAGACTACCAGACGTGCATGATTTAAAGAAAACAAATAACCTGCACAATGGAACATGGATTTTTTGTCAGAGATGGAACAGATGAAAGAAGGAATGAAGACTATTCAAATGCAACAGTTGTTCTTCATCCTAACGCAATTGGGTAAGGAGTGTCCCCCTAGTGCACAACGCTCCCAACTTTGTAAGGAACAGGGAAGGGCTTTTGTTTGTGGTCTGACCCTGACTTTGCAATAAGGTCATTTCTATAACTAAAACTCAATCTTTATGAACAAGCAATCTTATATTGCTAATCAAGGGTTGCTCTCAATGCAATTGGACAAAGGTTGAAAAGAAGACATGGGCATAACGTTTGATACTTTGATTCTCAAGAGCTTCAAAATAAAAATAGGGCAAAATAGAATCAACCATAACTTTATTCAAGGTAAGCAAAGCCTCAGAGGTACTTAAACTCACTTAGGGCGTTCCCTGAGATTGTAACTCTGCAAGTACTCGATTCAAGATCACATGGGTACCTGAATAGCGGACTAATATTCATGATTGTAACTTTTCATCACAAACAGATACCTTAACAAGAGGTTCTAACTGAACTAGCAGAAGTATTGTTAAAAACATTCAAGATTGACGTGTGTATCAAAAATGGGCTAATGAAAAATGGATACATCAAAATAAAGGTTCTCTTTTATAAGCAAAGGTATAACCACCATAAGTGGGTGAATCTTGTACAAAAGAACCTGAGAGGCTACTTAATCAAAAAGGCCAAATATAAACTGAACAAAAAATCTTAATCTACAGAGAAAGGGAGATCACTTCTCAACCACCTCAAAGAAAAAAGATAGGAAGCAAGAATGGTTTCCCTTAAGAAATCTGCCTCTCTCCCTCTCTGTCTCTCTCTATATATATCTATCTACACACCCCACATAACACAAAAAGGATAGACCAAACATGGCACTGAGACCTGTTTGGGCATGCCTGCTCCCTCAGGTACAAAACTCCAAAGACACAGGCATCACCTACGGCACACCAAAGAGGTTTAAAATGAAAAACTCCAAATGTCATAAGCCACAGAACAATGTACAAGATGGTTGGGTCAGTCTCCCACCTTCCGAATAAAGGGTTATGAGAAAAGGGACAACAATGATGTAAATTATTTGGTTAACATTCTGTATTGAACTTTTAACTCTCTCTCCATCTCCCCACACAAACACCAACCCCCCCCCCCCCCCCACAACAAAAAAAAAAAAAAAGAAAGAAAGAAAAACAAAAATCAAAATCAAAAAGAGAGCCTACAATATTTTCCTTCCTGGTTGATATGCAATACAGGGACTATTGCTAATGTCTTTGAATAGATAATATTCCCTAAAATTCATGTTAAGAAGGAATGAAATAAAAATGAGCAAACCAAAACATAGAACATCTCCCCATAATACAGAAAACCAAACCTAGTTGAGTAAGAAACCATGACATACCTCCTACTATAAGCAATGTACCAGTTATCCAGAAGTTAGCATACATCCATAAAATCAGAATGGAAAATAGCACTACAATAAAAAATCCAGGTGTATAACCCAAGTACCAAACAGCAGACCCAGCAGCACCCTGGGAAAAAGATCTAAGTCAGTGGTTTTGTTCTCAAAATGAAGTGAGAGATATATATGTAATTGCATTTACAACCTCCAATATTTTACCTGAATAAAGATCTATGTAAGTGAAAAATAAGGAAATGAAGTAGAAGTTCTAACTTTAGAGAGAATAGAAGCAAAGAACAAAATGTGAAAGAAGACAAAATAAGAGAACATGAAGCAAACTGTATTTGCTGACTTCTTGTTGCTCTGATATTTTCTTCCTTCAGTCCTTCTGAGATACTACTTCAAATGAGATTGACACACCATGCTTCCCATTTTCCCAATTTACATGCAGTAAATTATAAAATGTTCATGCCAAACCAAAAGGTCATATGAAAAATACAGCAGCATGCACCAATAAGCAAATAGATCCTCTAGTTCAACAAAGGGTGCCAGCAGGATGTCTTCCATAGACGTCAACAGACTATAACAACTAAGGAAGCTATTCATAAAAGACATGCTGAAACTTGAAAAACATAAAGCAACTCCTTCCATGTCAAACAAGGCAACTTCACAACAAACACTAATATAAAATGCAAGTAGCAATTTGCCAATTCATCCACTTTTTTTCTTTACCGTTATTCTTTTCACACAATAATAATTAGTCATTCCTTATACCACATTTTATTTAGTCCCTGAATTTTGTTACTCCCAACCTTCCAGTAATATTTCCACATGCCTATATTACTACAGAACAACCAATAGTCATTAATTTTGTTTTATATTACAAGATAGACAAAAAATTGTCATCCATATTGCTGTGTTTTTTGTTTTTTTTTTTTTTTTTTGCATTGATTTCCCCGGCTATACCAGGTCAATTAGGTCATTTGAGCTATTTTGAGTATTCCATCTACAATACCAGCCATTTCAGCCTGTTGGGGTGCATCAAAACTGCAAAGCAAAAGATTTCTGAACTCCAAAAAGTCTCCTAACTTTCAGCGCAATGCATCATGAAGACAGAGATCTGGAGGCTAGAGAGGAGCATTGCGGTGCTGAAAATCTTCATAGAAAAAGTTATTTGTGTGGCCATGTCCTACCAGTCATGCCATGAGGAAGATGAGATTGTGTGTCCGTTTTTAGATGCAGAGTGATCTGTAAAAGCTCTGGTTAAGACTAGGGTTCTGGAATTCTGTTGTCTTTCATTCAGGTTGGACTTTATAGGGAATCAATGCAAGACGAATATGTCAGGTTTGACTGATCATGTACGTTGGTGATGATGTGATGTCACAAGTTTCACTGTGAAATTTTAAAAATATCAGCTAAACAAAACTGGAAAAAATTTATAACCAGCTATTAATAAGAATGCTTCCTTTTCGAAATATTAAATTACTTTCCAATTATGTTTCTTTTTACAAATAAATAAAATACAGACTATACATATATATATAGGCGTATTCATGTAGAATATCTGTAATGAGATCTCTGCTCAAAAAAGACAAATCTGAAACAGTGAAGTACACTGAATTTACAACTATGATCAAATCTCACATTGATGAGCATTGAGGCAAGACATGGATGTCATACTCATTTGAATTTAAAGCCATACCATACTCATAAGTAAACAGATGAGGCAAGACATGGATGTCAAACTAAGAAAGCAACTCCACATAATAATGAGCAGGGCGGTTGGGCCCAGCCGAACCAGCGATCGCACTCCCCGAACAACACAGTCCCGCCAGAAAATCAATAACAAGAGCAAGATTCTGCCCAATCGTTCACACCCATTGCACATAATCAGCCAGTGACGCTCCATAAATTTGACCATTCTGTCCGGGAAACAGAGAACTGCAGTTCTTGCCACTGGATAACAATGCCTCCTTGATTTCGACCATTTCCACCCTTGCTTGAACAGCCCAATATCCTCCATCTTAGAAGAAACCTTTGTGGTCACAGCTACATAATGCCAGAAAATATTCAATCTAAACCCGGAACTTCAATTGATTCTCTTGAAACAGATTATATCTCCAGAGATATGGTGATAAAGCATCCAAAACTCCCATAATAATCGAAGAGGGCCAAAAATACCTTCAATGTTCATTTATCGAAAGACGTTAAATGTGATTTTGCCTACTTACAAAAAAAAAAATATATGATTTTGCCTAAAAGAACAAAGAAAGCGATTTAGAATCTTCCATCGTCACGGAGTAAAAGTTGGGATTCGAGTGGACTCAAACAGTAGAGGTTACAAATACAACGCATTGCTTCACCTGTATGTCTCCGAAAAAGCACGTCTAAGAAGGTCTAAATGTTTGTAATTCCACCTTTTCGAGGTTAACAAATAGCAAGTTCTTCACCTATAGCGGGCTATCTCTCTTCACATGTTCAGTTTCGGAAATATTCAATTGAAGCAAATGCAACGCCGACAGGGCTAGGGCTGAGTCACTGAAAAGATTACTGCAAGAGAAAAGAGAAAAGGATTCATGGAGGCTCCACCTTGACTCTGCCAGATTTCAGGCAAATAAAGCTCGCCCGCCCCCCTGGCGAATGAACACTTCATTGCTAATGGCATTAAGAACATTCAAAAGGTTTCTTAAAATCCATTACATGCCAAAACTACATAAGTAAATCCAACACTTAATGGATTAACTTTTACTCCATTATGTTGAGCCAACTTGAATTATTATTCTATACATTAAGTTATTAATAATTAACAAAAAGATTATTTTTAGATTGCATACAAATCGATATCTCTCAATTTTATTTTCGAGTGATTTACAATATGGGATTAATTCAAAAAAAATATAACTAATCAGTTAAATTATTTTATAAATATTTTTTAATGGAGAAATCGTTTTTCAGCATTTATAGTTGATTAGTTGACTAACCATAGCTCGTGAGTCGATTAAGCAGAGAGCTCCACTGCATAAATGTTTTCCTCTATGTAGCATTAGTCGACTGGGTCGAGTGGAGTTTTTCCATTAGTCGACTAAATCTCTAGGTTAGTCGACTATTGAATTTCACAAGTCGACTAAAGGTCCATCAATAGTCAGCTAAAGGTTCTGATTAGTCGACTATCCGTGTCCAACAGGTAAAAAAGTTTAAAAGGAAAGTAGATCACCCTAGAGAGTATAAAAGCATCTCATTCTCGTTTCTTAAAGACTCTCAATCACATTCAAGTCTCCAAGAGCTATATTCAAGAAGTGTAAAACGCCATTACTATTCCATTCAAGATTCAAGAAGCTTGTGTGCTGGATTGTTAAATCAAAATAAAGCTCAAGACAACTGAAAGTTGAGCCACTGAAAGGAGAAATATTCTTCACTTCATCAACTGAGGGTATATTTAATCTATTTGATTATTGTCTTGTAATAGTTTTTATGTGATTTATTTGTGTCCGTGTGAGGACCATTCTTATAATCATTAAACTGTTGCGTGGATTGTTTTGGTTTCCTAGATTGGTTGAAAATCTAGGTGTTTGTGTGTAGTTCCCAAGGTTAGTTAAGGGAAAACCTTGGCGTTGATTGGATTAGTGAAACCCCAAGAGTTGTTGATATCTTGGGAGAGTGGAGTAAGTGTGTGAGATACACCGAATCACTATACATCGCCTTGTCTATCATCTGTTCTTTATTATTTTTATATCAGCATTGTTATTTAGCATAAAATAGACATAGGTTGATATTGGGTGAATAATCAGTTAAAAATTGAAGTGAGAGAAAAAGTTTTATATAACCACTCAATTCACCCATCCCCTCTTGAGTGGCTATTTCTTAAGGGACAAACAATTGGTATCAGAGTGGGCTTCTAGGATAGTTAAATTTCTTGGTTAGTCCAACGTAGAAGAGATCTAGATGGCCTCATTCACAAACCAAACAATTCTCGAAGGACCCTCTCCTTCTAGACCTCCATTTTTTTATGGCACGAACTTTGCCTATTGGAAGATGCGAATGGAATCCTACTTGTTTTCTATAGATTATTAGTTGTGGAAAATTGTTAGAGATGGTTTTGTAACATCTAAACTTGAAGAAAAAGAATGGAATGAAGAAAACATTCGAAAACACTAAATGGATCATAAGGCAAAATATATAATCTTCTGTTCAATACTTCCTAGTGAATATGAAAAGTTATCTGCTTGTTCCACTTCTCATGAAATATGGAGGAAATTAGAAGTGGTATATGAAGGAACTAATCAAGTCAAAGATACTAAAATCAATCTATTAATGACTCAATATGAAGAGTTTAAATTACAACAAAATGAAAACATAAGTGACATGAATGGAAGGTTTCAAAAGATCATAAACAACCTCAAAATGCTAGGAAAAATAATATCTGAAGAAGATCAAGTCAAGAAAATTCTTAGGTCATTGTCTCTAGAATGGCAACCTTTAGTGACTGCTATATCTCAAGCCAAAAATCTTAAAGTTTTAAGAATGGAAGAACTAGTTGGCACACTTTTAACCCATGAGTTAATTTTGAATAAGTCAAATGAAAATAGCTCAAAAGGAAAGAAAACACTTGTTCTAAAGGCAAATGAAGAAACTGAATCTAGTGATGAAGAAGAAGAAAATGATATAGCTCTCTTAACTAAAACATTTGCTAAATTAATGAGGAAGAAAGAAAATGGGCAAAAAAGAACACCTCCTACATGCTATAACTGTAAAAAGGTAAGGCATATGCAATTTGATTGTCCCGAAGAAAGAAAAGATAGGAAGGAAAATAAAACAGATAAGAAAATAAAGAAGAAAAGATTTAAAAAATTAAAGAAGCATGCTTTTTCGGTATGGGATGCAGATGCCTCAAGTTAGTCGTCTTAATCCAAAGAAGAAGAAGCTCATGTATGTCTTATGGGCATGGAAGATGAGAAACAAAATGATACTTGTTGTGCCCCGAAGCTGCCTTCCGAAGTGTCTTCTTCCGAAGATATCTTCGGAAGACATGAAGTGTCCTCTAATGGTGATACCTTCGGAAGCATGTCTTCCGGAGGCAAGTACAGAAGGGATCTCCGGAAGACATGCTTCCGAAGATCAGTACCGAAGGCCATTCTCTTCTTCTATCCTGTCTATAAAAGCACAGGTTCAACACCAAAAAAGGATATAGAAAAAACATCGGTATTTTCTCTCAATTTATCTACTTCCGAAGATTATAATTTCCTTTCTAACTACTTTCCTTCCGTACTGACTTGAGCGTCGGAGGGTCTTCGTGGGAGAGAAGCCCACAAGCCTTTTGACCATCTTTTTTCTTACAAGGATCTTCGGAAGATCAGTTACCTAAAGCTTCGGAAGACTAGTCCTTTTGATTTCGGAACACCAGATGCTGAGTGCTTCGGAGGGTCGAGCATAAGACCTTCGGAAGACTATTGTGCTACAGCTTCGGAAGACTATTATCCTACAGCTTCGGAAGACTATTATCCTACAGCTTCGGAAGACTATTTTCTTACAGCTTCGGAAGACCGGTACCGTAGACCTTTTGAAGATCAGTGCTTTACATCTTCGGAAGACCGACTCAGCAGGCTTCGGAAGATTCTCATTTTCATCATCAAGTTGCACCCAGCAGTCGTGGGTCCCAACAATGTCGCTCTGCGGTTCACCTTCTGGAGTTTTGTCCCCATCTTGGAATTTACGGCATCCGCGACTATCCCGTTCTTTAGAAATTTTAATTGTTGTATTTGAGCAACAACAATTTGGCGCCGTCTGTGGGAACCTGGATAAAAAGCTCATTTCACTACAAAATGCCGAGAGGGACAAAGTCAACTGGCCTGGCAAACCCGCCCAACCTAAACCGAAGGAACACTCGTAGCCGGACGGGGGACCCCCTTCAGACGTTACCTAATGTGCACGGACTTATAGGAGATCACCTTGACAATGACGTGCGCTCAGGTAACATACCAACACTGGAAGGCCGGCAGACCGCAGGATTGGGTGGTATGGAACATTCAGAACAAGGAGAGGTACATGTTATTGGGGTAGGAAGGCAAGTGATAAGGCAAGGGAGACAAACCCCGCCCATAATGCCAACAAATCAAGACCAACACTCCCTAGGGCAATCCTCAATTCCGAGAAGAAGCCCTGCAGTGATGACAGTACCTCCAGAACCTTCTGGAATAGCACCACCCACAGTCTTATTATCAGATTATGAACAGTTGCGGAAAAATTTTGAGGAGTTGAAGAATCAGAATAATGATCTCAAGGCAAGTAATGAGGAGAATACGAGAAGATTGCAAGGGGTTACTGCTCTGCTACAAGAATTGATGCCTGACATCCACATTCCCCAAATAGGGCAGACCGGGGAGAGGAGATATTGGAGATCCCATGATGAGCCCCCCAGAGCGCCACATCAAGAGGTCAGAGTTGGAGGCCCCGGAATTAATGATCAAGTCCCGTCAGCAGAGAATCGAGGAGGTAATCATGATAGGAGGCCAGGAAAAGCCCCCATGTACGAGGGGATGGCGGAGAGCACCCACTCAAGGGCTCTTTGCATCCAATCTCCCGATAGGAACGAAGCAGACAGAGCAACTCTTAAGGCATCTGACGTCAAGCGCCTCATAGAAGAAGTGTTGGAACAAAAGCAAATCGTGGCAACACCTGTAGAGACATCAACGAGAGGATTCCCACTGGCTGAAGAGCTTCAAAGACAGCCAATGCAACCTGGGTTCAAATTGCCCCAACTCCCGTTATATTCGGGGAAGGAAGACCCCGAGAGGCACTTGCAACACTTCGTTGCAATGGCCGTGTTGCATGGATGGAATGAAGTCACTAGATGTAAGGCTTTCCCCCTCTCACTAGCTGAGCAAGCGCAGCAGTGGTTTATTGAATTACCCGCTGGACACATCCGATCGTTCGAGCAGTTGAGGAAAGAATTTTTGGCGGCATTTTCTGCCTACGTTCCAAAGAAGAAGAGTGCCATGTATTTGATGAGCTTGCAACAGAGGCCAAATGAACCTCTGAAGCAATATGTTGAGAGGTTCAGGGTCGCAACACAGGAGGTAAGGGATCTCCCGGTAGGTCTGGCCGCATCTGCTCTGCTTAATGGAACCGCCTACGCCCCGCTCAGAGAATCCCTAGCGTTTTCTGAGCCGAGCTTGATGGCCGAACTGTTTGCTCGGGCTGAGCAATTTATTGTCCAAATGGAAATCTTAGAAGCATGGGAAGGTAAAAGACGAGGGAGGCCGAATGAAGGTGGGTCAGACAGATCAGTGAAGGCGCAGAGAAGAGAAGAGCCCCCGAAGATGCAGTTTAGGAGCTTCACTCCCCTTACTGAGCCCAGGGCCGCTATCCTTTCGTCCATTGCACATACGGGGCATATCAACTTCCCTCCGCACTCTAATCAGCCAATGGGCAGAAACACGGATTCTTTTTGTAAGTTTCACGAAACCACGGGACATGCCACTGAGCAGTGCCGAGAACTACGGAACCAAATTGAGCAACTAATCAGAGAAGGAAAGCTAGACCGGTTCATACTGGATAAGCCAAAAAATCAGCAAGGCCGGAAATAGGACCTTAAAAGAAGTAATCAGGGGAGGCCCCCGCGACAGAGGAGTGAAGTATCAGGCAGAAGAGAAAGCCAGCCGCCCAGGCAGAAGGAAGGAGAGAGAAACAGTCAAAGGAGGGAGCAATCGGGGCCTAGCATGGAAGAGAGCGGAAATGAGCCTACTATGGATAGAATCCACGTAATTTCAGGAGGAGAAAGTTTGGCAGGAGATTCATCCTCTTCTAGAAAGGCATATGCGCGCCAGGCACTATGTGTTCACTCGGTGGAAAAGATTCAAGAAGACGAAGACCCTCTTATTTTCTCACCCGAAGATCAGGGGAGTGTGCTGCTTCCCCACGATGACCCCTTGGTTATTTCCGCTGTTATTGCCAAGCACCCGATTGAAAGAATATTGGTGGACAGTGGAAGTTCCGTGAATCTTTTGTACTGGAATTGTTTTGAGAAGATGCACATCGCCCATGACCGATTGAAGACAGTCACCTCCCCCCTGTATAGCTTCACAGGAGAAGCAGTGCCAGTGGTTGGGTCGGTTCAGTTACCTATTACACTCGGGGACCACCCACAAGTGGTTACCCGGCAAGTGAGCTTTATGGTAGTCAGGACTTTCTCCTCGGCCTACAATGTAATCTTGGGACGTTCACTAATCAATGCTATGAGAGCTGTCATATCTCCGGGATATTTGTTGATGAAATTCCCTACTCCGCAGGGAGTGGGGCAGGTGAGGGGTAATCAGAAACAGGCCAGAGTATGCTATGTGAGCTCCACCCGGAGTGTCACAAGTAAGGGAAAAGCGATGACTGAGGAGACTTTGTTGATTGGTGAGCAAACCCTTGAAGCTAGCAAGCCTCAGCCGGTGGAACCACTAGAAACCGTCCCCTTGAACCCTGATGATGAACGTCGGCAGGTACGCTTGGGGAGCCAGTTGGGCAGTCAAGAGAAAAAAGAGATCGTCGAATGTCTACGCTCTTATGCAGACATTTCCGCCTGGACGCCCGCTGATATGCCCGGGATCAATCCAGAGATCATATCTCATCACCTGAACGTGCGTGCAGAAGCTCGACCAGTCAAGCAGAAAAAAGGCATGTTGCCCCAGACAGGCTAAGGCATATGGAAGAAGAAGTAGATAAGCTCTTGAAGGCAGGATTCATTAGGGAGGTGCAGTACCCTGAATGGCTGGCCAATGTCGTGATGGTGCCAAAGTCCAGCGGAAAATGGCGAATGTGCATTGATTTCACTAATTTAAACAAGGCGTGCCCGAAAGATTCTTACCCACTCCCTCGAATAGACAGGCTAGTTGATGATACAGCTGGATATGCTGTATTGAGTTTCTTGGACGCATTCTCAGGTTACCACCAGATCAGCATGTACCCGCCTGACGCCGAAAAAACGGCTTTTATAACAGAAAAAGGGACGTATTGTTATCAGGTGATGCCTTTCGGCCTGAAGAATGCGGGGGCAACGTATCAAAGGATGGTCAACAAAATATTCAAAGACCTATTGGGAGGAGTGATGGAAGCCTACGTAGATGACATGATAGTGAAGAGCAAACAAGGCGAATCGCACGCCAGCCAACTTGAGAAGGTTTTCGCAATATTCAGAAGGAATAACATGCGCCTAAATCCAGATAAGTGCACATTCGGAGTACAGTCGAGAAAATTTTTGGGATACATGATTACTCACAGGGGGATAGAAGCTAACCCTGAAAAGGTGCAGGCAATAATTGACATGCAGTCTCCCACCACAGTCAAAGAGGTTCAAAGATTGAATGGCCGTCTGACGGCGTTGGGTCGGTTTCTCTCAAAACAGGCCGAACGCAGCCTTCCTTTCTGCCAGACTCTAAAAGGAGGTAGGAATTTTCAGTGGACTCCTGAGTGTGAGAAGGCCTTCCAAGAGTTAAAAGCATATCTCAAGCAGATCCCTCTATTGACACGACCAGAAGCTGGGGAGAGATTGTACCTGTACCTTGGGATTGGGTATCAGGCAGTAAGTGCTGTTCTCGTCAGACAGATCAGCCAGGTCGACAACCCGGTATTCTATGTGAGTAAAGTGTTGCAAGGAGCAGAGGTGCGATATCCCCATGCCGAGAAGGTAGCTCTGGCACTGGTGACAGCAGCAAGAAAATTGAGACCTTACTTTCAAGCACACGCAGTTACAGTGTTAACAGATCAACCATTGAGACAGATTTTACAGAAGCCGGAATGTTCGGGAAGATTAACCAAATGGGCAGTGGAACTCAGTGAGTACGATATCAGTTTCGAACCTAGAAAAGCGATAAAAGGGCAGGCATTGGCAGACTTCATAATGGAGTGCACTCACTTGCCAGAGACAGAAGTTCGCACAAAGACATGGATGTTATTCGTGGATGGAGCATCAAATGCCAAAGGAAGCGGGGCGGGGGTGGTATTAATATCCCCTGAGGAAGAGGTGTTAGAGTACTCTTTACGCTTCATCTTCCCCAGCTCAAACAACACAGCCGAGTATGAAGCATTGTTAGCTGGGATGAGATTGGCAGAAAAGCTGGAAGTAAAGAGCTTGACCGCCCACAGTGATTCGCAGTTGGTAGTACAACAGTTTCAAGGCACTTTTGAAGTAAGAGAACAGGTTTTGGCTCGTTATTTACAGAAAGTGAAGGAGCTCTCTCATAGGTTTGAACATTTTGAACTCATTCAGATCAACAGGTCCTTCAACCAGCACGCTGACGCATTATCCAAGTTGGCCTCGGCTCGAGACACTCCGGGACGATTAATCCATATGGAGGTCCTGCAACGACCAAGTACAGAAGAAGGTGATGGGGATGTCCACTGCATTGATATAGCAGACGACTGGAGAGCACCAATACTTAAATACCTGCTTGATCAAGAACTTCCAGCCACACCCTCAGAGGTTAAAAAATTGAAGACCTACGCAGCCCACTTTACAATCATTGGCCAAGATTTATACAAGAAAGGGTTCTCTTTGCCATTGCTCAAATGCTTGGGGGCGCGGGAAGCAGAACAGGCGCTGGAAGAAGTTCATGAGGGAGACTGCGGTGAGCACCTTGGCGCCAGAGCGTTGGTTAGAAAGATCTTGCGAGCTGGTTTCTTTTGGCCCACCTTAAAGCAAGATGCAGCTCGAAAAGTGCGAACATGTGACAAATGCCAGAAGCACGCTCCACTGACAGTACTGCCCCCTTCGTCTCTAAGACCGATATTCCAACCAATACCATTTGCACAATGGGGATTGGACATTTTAGGCCCGTTTCCTATGGCGACAGCTCAAAGAAAGTTTCTATTGGTGGCCACAGATTACTTCACAAAATGGGTCGAAGCCGAACCCCTAGCAACCATAACTGAGAAGCGAGTAGAAGGGATGGTGTGGAAGGATATAATCTGTCGTTTCGGCATACCCCGGATTCTCAACACGGACCATGGAACACAATTTGATTCAGAGGCTTTTAGGGCCTTCTGCCAGAGGTGGGGCATCAGCTTAAGGATGGCGTCCGTATCATATCCACAAGCCAATGGCCAGGCAGAGGCGAGCAACAAGACTATCTTGCACGGGCTAAAAACCCGGTTAGAGCGAGCTAAAGGCAGGTGGGCTGATGAACTCCCTAGTATTCTGTGGGCTTATCGCACAACCAGCCGCGTATCTACAGGGGAAACGCCTTTCAGCTTGGTATATGGAACAGACGCCTTAATTCCGGTAGAGACGGACCTCGTCTCGCCTCGGGTTATGGCTTTCAGGGAGGAGGATAATCCAGACAGCCTGAGGGAAAACCTGGATACGATAGATGAGCTGAGGGAGAAAGCGGCTGTACAGTTAGCAGCATATCAGAGGAGAATTGCCGGCTACTATAATGCGAAGGTTCGACCCCGAATGTTCCAAGAAGGAGATTTGGTGCTCAGGAAAACAGTGATCACAAATGCCCATAGAGAAGAAGGAAAGCTCAAACCAAATTGGGAAGGGCCTTACAAGATACAAAAGATGTTGGGACCCAATACTTGCGTGCTGCAGACATTGCAAGGAGTGATGATAGGCAAAACCTGGAATACAATGCATCTCAAAAGATATTTCACCACACTGACAGCTGAGGAGAAACAGGAAGGATGCGAGGCCGAGAGCAGGGAGACGCACGTGCCACAAGAAGCGCTACTTGGCTCCCCTGAGAACCCAAGTTCTCTGTGATCTTTTAATTTTCTCGTGTAATAATCCCCCCATAAATAAAAGAGTACCCCCATGTATTCCCGTGGAGTAGGCAGAACTATAAGCCGAACCACGTAAGATCTCGCGTCTAAAGTATTTGCGTGTATGATAACGTAAGATGCAGGTGCTGTAGCTCGGCCGAGGTCCCTAACGATATTAGGATGACCCGGCAAAGACCCAGGCACCCATAACCTGAAACCAATTCGAGATCATCAGATGTTCCGACGGTTATGCCCGCAGACTCACCTAGATCCCTCGACTGAGTTCGGTTCAATGCTTTTAAGCTAGACCTAACTCCTCAGGATGATCTGGCGCCTAGGTCTCCCGGCAAGCTCGGACACCCTGAGAGAATCCCGAATTGGGCTGGTTAATGGGCCCAGGATACAACGGTCGCAGATCAATTCCCAGAAGAGCTAGAAGACCACAAAGCTGCTGCAAGGTAAGTTGAAAAACGCCCCCGCTGCACAAGACTCAGGTCGTCAAATCGCAATCTGGTGCCCATGACCTAAGACCAACTCGAGATCACCAAATGCTCCGACACCTGTGCCCGCAGACTCACCTGGATCCCTCAGTTGAGTTTGGTGCAATGCTTTCTAAGCTAGACCTAACTCCTCAGGTCGATCTGGCGCCTAGGTCTCCCGGCAAGTTCGGACTCTTAGAAAGAATCTCGGGCTGGATCGTTGGCCAAACCCAGATCCCTTATGACAGACCGAGCCTCGGAGGAGGCGAGCAAAAAAGTGAGAGCCACTGCCTGGGATCACCGGTTGCCCCGGCACCTATGCCTGCAGACTCACCTAGATCCCTCGATTGAGTTCGGTGCAATGCTTTCAAGCTAGACCAAACTCCTCAGGCTGATCTGGCGCCTAGGTCTCCAGGCAAGATAGGATGCTCGGGGTGAGTTTAGCGTGGGATCCCTAGCGTGAACCAACTATCAGGTGGTTGGCAAAGACTCCACCCAAAAACATTCGTGGTGGCCCAATGATCCCCAATTTCGATAAAGCCAGAAACTCGATAACTGTTGCACGACTCCCGAAAGTGAAAATTGAAAATACGAGTTTCCGAGTTTCCCAGGGATTCGAAGCAGGGAAGAAAATGAAAGTTGAATCACCAAGGCAGATAAATTAAAATACGGGTGCAAGTCACATAGCCAACCACCAAATGAAAATAATGTGACCAAGAGAATATATATAGATGTAAACAGGACAATTACATAGACCATGTTGAAGCAATCACCAAAACATTGCATTCTCTAAAACTCGGAGAAAACATGGTACACCCTAAGCAGAATGTCAGAAACTCTAAAAATAACACTTCGAAAAGGAAATTAGTATTGTACATGATCGAACGAAGAGCATAAGATAAAATCAAAAAGCCTACACTAGTCCTCAGGGGGAAGGCGATCCACGCGGCCCGAGCCCTCTTCAGGAGGCAGGCTCTGGAAAGCATCAGCCGACACATCTCTTTCTAGCTCTCTCTCAAGCATATGCGCAGTGCTAAACGAGCCGGCACTCACTTCACCCTCCTCGAGATCCAGGGCGTAAGGGCTCCATGGACCTTGCAAGTTGCTGAGATCATCCTCTAGCGCTCGCCTGACGCATTCATCAGGACCGATGTCATTCGGCTCATACTTCCTCCAGTCGGGGGGCAGGCCGGCGGACATGGCGTTATCGAAAGTCACGTCTGAGAGAGAGTCCCCCGGGAGCCTGCTCTCCACAAAATTGCGGCAAAGGTAGAAGCCAAACTTCGAAAAGCAGCTGGCGTACTTATCCTTGCGATGGAAGCAATCCTTGGAAAGACGGTACTGCCTTACTGCCTCTCTCGCCGCTTCATCCACCTCTCGCTGCCTGTCCCCGCGCATCCTCTCCATTTCCAGTTGAGCGTGGGCCACCCGTTCTTCAGCACTAGCTAAATCTCCCTTTAGACGGGAAACCTCACCCTGGGCCTCCTCCAAGAAAGACACCTTCTCTTCATAGGCCCGGTTGCGAGCCTCTAATGCCTCTTCCCACTTACGGGCATTGTCTTCGGCTGCCTGACGGCTTATAGAGAGGTCGTGGAGTTGGGCTTCGAGCCCAGTTTTATCCGACTCTAAGTGACGGATGCGCATGTTTAAAAGCTGCTCGTCTTCCCTCCATCGAAAGGACTTCTGTGTCAATTCATGGATCTGCGCCTCTTGACGAGCCAATCGGGCGCGGTTCATAGCATTGGTCACAACAGCACCCTGCGCTCCCTGCCAAAACATGTGAAGGGAGGAAACAGGTGAAGAAAAGAAATGGCGCGTAACTAGGCAAGCGAAAAGCAAAAGCACGAAAAAGTAAGAAAGCTTACGATTGCAAGGTAACGCTCGAACTCGTCCATGTCCTGTGGAGAGTTACGAAAATAACGACCCTCATCACGGGGAAGAATGGAAGAGTAGAGAAGGCGAGCTGCAACCCCAGGCGTGTCAATTGTAT
Organism: Diospyros kaki; assembly: GCA_036245055.1. Lineage (NCBI taxonomy): Eukaryota > Viridiplantae > Streptophyta > Magnoliopsida > Ericales > Ebenaceae > Diospyros > Diospyros kaki. The sequence continues at coordinate 10,288,480 of BSEG01000011.1, read as the reverse complement.
CTGTATCCAAGACGCCTGGTTGCATGCTAAATTGCTCTCCGCGAACCCAGTAGTTGTCATCCAATCGAATGGCCCCTTGCTGGGGATCGGGCAATGCAGGCAAGATAGGGGCCAGTCCCCTGGAGGTTGATCCTCTCTCCATATGCAGCGTACGACGATCGCCGCGTTGAGGATTGAGCACGGCACGATGATAAAGACCTCGACCCCTATCATGAATCGCATCAACAGCAGCCTGATCGAACCGAGAGGTGACCTCGCCCTCTGGACCTGCCCTGCGCCCGGTCGACTCATGCGGGGTGTGGTGAGGAGCCCCACTTGCGGCCGCGGACATGTCCATCGCAAGCGGGGAAAAGGTAGGGCGCCCCATAGGCTCTGCAGGTGAATGGCGAGCCTGAGAGTCATCAACAGGTTGGAAAGTCGCGGGGTCCACTTCCGCTTCTTGGCGACGACTCCTTTTCCTCCTCCTATGACGAGGCCGCGGGGGAGCCACAGTTTCTCCCACTCCCTCATCTCGCTCAATGTCGTGGGAATCGGGGGCAGGAGTCCCATCTTGGGGATCACATGTAGGAGGTGCTCCGGCTTGGGTAGTCCTAGGGGCCGTCTGCTGGAGGGCGGATCTCATTAGATGTTGCATGGCTGCAAAAGAAAGACATAAAACCGTTAGATACGATGAAATAACCTCTGAAAGTAAAGCTCGTAGCAAAGAAGAATAGCAAGGCAGCTAGGGGGTCCCCACCCTCAGGAGAAGGTTGCTCCTGGAGAAGGGCATCTCCCGCTCTCGCCGTGACATCAGGAGTTGGGTCGACTGGAGGGTCGGGATATAAGGCCCTGGGCACCCTGCGACGAGACGATTCGCCACGCTCCGGAATCCAGCCCACCCTTATCAATCTGTCCACGGACAAGAGGCCAAGGAGATGTTTAGGGCCACCCCTAGTTATAACACGGCGGCTATCCTCGTATCTCTCTCTAAGCACTGACAATGGTGCGCTCAGTACGGGTTTTCCTACCCTCTCCGGGTTGGTGCGCCATTCACGAGGAGCATTCCATACCCCGTTCGGAGGTTTAACCAAAAACCACCAAGTGTCGAATGAAGCCTCACGAGGAGGGGACTCAGAAAAGAGAGTTTCGCCCTTGACCCGCTGTAGGGTATACATATGGAAGCGCTCCTTAACCAGGCGTAAGAGAAAGAGACAGTAGAGGAAATCGATTGTAGGATCTATGTCATTTTCGCGACAAAGGACAAAAAAGCCTACTAATTGGGCCCAGCCGTTAGGGTGTAGCTGGCCCGGAGCTAGCCCACTAAGGCGAAGAAACTTAAGGCCAAAATTATGGAGGGGGAGATGAAAACCTAAACGGAAGCTAGCCTCATGCACACTCATCCACCCCTCTTCTACGTCTACCGCGCAATTTTCTTCAGGGCGAGGGAGTCTAGTAAGGTAGTTCCCAGGGATTCGATGATTTTGACGAATAAGGGCAACGTCGTTATCGTCCATTTGAGAGCATTTACCCTTTAAGAAGAAGTGGTCAACCCCGTGGGAATCGACATCATGATGATATATTTTTCCACTTGCCATAGCAGGAAAGAAAGGAAAGAAGTCTAAAGAATTTGTTTGAAGAGAAATAACGGAGGAATTTTCGGAAATACTATTGATCTTCGGAAGACCGTCTCAAAAGATTTTCGGAAGACGAAAGTTTAACTTCGGAAGACTTAAAAAACGACTCGGAAGCTACGTTGATCTTCGGAAGACTAAAAAGGACTCGGAAGGGACTTTGGTCTTCGGAAAGCCTTAGTTCCTCGGTAGACCAAAGTTTCGGAAGGAATTAAGTACCTCGAAACGGTGTTGATTCGCAACGGAAAGCGTGCTTCGGAAGAAAGAAAGGAATCTTCGGAAGAGCAATAGCGAACGTCTTTCGAAAAAGTTTCTTCGGAAGGAACGATTGAATAGAAGAGCCTAGTCTTCGGAAGTGGTTTTTTCTTCGGAAAGGAATTTTTTGACGGAAGAAAGTCACGGTAGCATTCACGCGAATATGGGAGTCTCGGAAGCGGTAGGACCTATTTATAGGAAACCAGCGGAAGCCGAAACGTTCGCAGGAAAAGCTTCGGAAGAAAGCTTCGGAAGACAGGATTGGAAACTTACAAACTCTTTACAATGGTGAACCTAAATAAAGAGTGGGGGAGTATTGTTGTGCCCCGAAGCTGCCTTCCGAAGTGTCTTCTTCCGAAGATATCTTCGGAAGACATGAAGTGTCTTCTAATGGTGATACCTTCGGAAGCATGTCTTCCGGAGGCAAGTACAGAAGGGATCTCCGGAAGACATGCTTCCGAAGATCAGTACCGAAGGCCATTCTCTTCTTCTATCCTGTCTATAAAAGCACAGGTTCAACACCAAAAAAGGATATAGAAAAGACATCAGTATTTTCTCTCAATTTATCTACTTCCGAAGATTATAATTTCCTTTCTAACTACTTTCCTTCCGTACTGACTTGAGCGTCGGAGGGTCTTCGTGGGAGAGAAGCCCACAAGCCTTTTGACCATCTTTTTTCTTACAAGGATCTTCGGAAGATCAGTTACCTAAAGCTTCGGAAGACTAGTCCTTTTGATTTCGGAACACCAGACGCTGAGTGCTTCGGAGGGCCGAGCATAAGACCTTCGGAAGACTATTGTGCTACAGCTTCGGAAGACTATTATCCTACAGCTTCGGAAGACTATTATCCTACAGCTTCGGAAGACTATTTTCTTACAGCTTCGGAAGACCGGTACCGTAGACCTTTTGAAGATCAGTGCTTTACATCTTCGGAAGACCGACTCAGCAGGTTTCGGAAGATTCTCATTTTCATCATCAAGTTGCACCCAGCAGTCGTGGGTCCCAACAGTGTCGCTCTGCGGTTCACCTTCTGGAGTTTTGTCCCCATCTTGGAATTTACGGCATCCGCGACTATCCCGTTCTTTAGAAATTTTAATTGTTGTATTTGAGCAACAACAATACTGAATTAGAATAACTTCAAGAAGCATATGAAAAACTATATAAGGAATATCAAGCTATTAAGAAAGAACTAAAAAATTTGAAGAAAATCCATAAGGAAGAAAATGAGAGTTTGAAAAACGAAATAAAGAGTTTAGAAGAAAAAACAATTGAACTAAAAAGAGAAATTGAAGTTAATAATGGTGATGAATCAATTAATCTTCATGAAGAAAATAAGGAACTAAAAGTTCAAAATAACAAATTAATGATTGAGAAGAATGCCATTGAAAAATCCCTAGCGACATTAATATCTAGGAAGAATGCTCAACCTAGGCCTAAACCCAAGGCACCGAAAAGGGAATGGAGACAACCTAGGTGGCAATCTCAACCTAGGAAGATCAATGAAGTAAAGATGTGGATACCCAAAGGGGTAGTCCAAACCGTGAGAGACCTAGAAAAGGAAATACTCAAAATGGATAATGTGTCATATGCAACAACATCCAAAGTCACTCAATCTCTTGATTTTAATGAAGTAAGATACAAGGGACCCGTCACTAGATGGGTGCCCAAAACTAAGAGGTAATCTTATATGTGCATATGTGCGTGAGGACTGCAATAAGCAACAAGTGGTATATGGATAGTGGATGCTCACGGCACATAACCGGTGAGAGAGACCTATTCTTGGATCTCACTCACAAAGATGGAGGATTAGTCATGTTTGGTGACAATGCCAAAGATAAAGTGGTTGGAATTGGCACAGTCGGTAAACCTCATTTCACCACTATAAGAAATGTCCTTTTAGTAGATGGTTTGAAGCATAATTTACTTAGCATTAGTCAATTTTGTGATGATGGATATGAAGTTATATTTTGTCAAAAATATTGTCTTGTCATTGATAATGATAATGCTACTATTATATGTGCTAGTAGACAAGGAAATGTTTATATAGTTGATATTGAGCAAATTAATGTGAAATGCCTAATGGTGAAAAGTGAAGAGATTTTCTTATGGCATAGAAGATTAGGTCATGTCAATCCTGATTTAATCAGAAAAATAGCCAGCAAAGAGTTAGTAATAGGGCTTCCTAAGATAAAGTTTAATGAAGAGATTTCATGTGATATATTTTCTCAAGGAAAGCAAACTAGAGCCTCTTTTAAGTCCAAAAATGAAATATCAACCAACAGGCCTTTGCAACTTTTGCACATGAATTTATTTGGACCCACTCAAACTAGGAGCATGGGTGGAAAATCTTATGCATATGTTGTAGTAGATGACTATTCAAGATTCACTTGGGTTATGTTCTTGGCTTCAAAGGATGAGGCATTTCAAAATTTCATTAAACTAGCTAAAAGAATCCAAAGAGAACAAGAGAATGAAATAGTTTCTATTAGAAGTGATCATGGTGGGGAATTTGAAAATAGGCATTTTATGGAGTTTTGCAAAGAGAATGGTATTCGTCATCAATTTGCTTCACCTAGAACTCCTCAACAAAATGGTGTCGTTGAAAGGAGAAATAGGACACTTCAAGAAATGGCTAGAACCATATTATTAGAGAATAATCTTCCAATTTACTTTTGGGTGGAGGCAGTAAATACCGTTTTCCATATCTTGAACAGATTTAATCCAAGGCAAGGCATCAAGAAAACCCCATTTGAGTTGTATTTTGGCAAAAAGCCTAACGTGTCATATTTTAGAGCATTTGGTTGTAAGTGTTTCATTCTAAACACAAAGGATAATGTGGGAAAATTTCAGGCTAAAAGTGATCAAGGCATATTTCTAGGATACTCTAACGCTAGCAAAGCCTATAGGGTGTACAATATTAGAACAAACTCCTTAAAAGAATCAATACATATAAAATTTAATGAGCACCCTGAATCGAAAGAAAGAAATGATATTGAAGAAGAAATGTCAAATGATTTATCCAAAGACTTAAGAAAGGTAGATTTCAGAGAAGAAGCCCAAGATGCACCTTCAAGTTCACAATATCAATCTCAAGATCAACCTGTAGAAAAGAAAGATCTAGATAGGCTTCCTAGAAGCTTCAAACATGCGTCGAGTCACCCTATAGATCAAATCATAGGGAATCCAAATCAAGGAATTATGACTAGAGCTTCTCTCCATCAATATTGTAATAATGTAGCATTTATATCAAAAGTTGAGCCAACTTGTGTAAACCAAGCTTTAGAAGATGAATATTGGATCAAGGCTATGCAAGAAGAACTAGATCAATTCAAGAGAAATGAAGTTTGGGATTTAGTTCCTAGACCAAAAGAAAAATCAATCATAGGAACCAAATGGGTACTTAAAAACAAACTTGATGAGAGTGGAACATTGATAGAAATAAAGCAAGACTAGTAGCAAAAAGTTATTGTCAAGAAGAAGGTATTGACTTTGAAGAATCATTTGATCCAGTAGCTAGATTAGAATCAATAAGGATGTTCTTAGCTTTTGCCTCTCACAAGAACTTCATGCTATATCAAATGGATGTGAAGAGTGCATTTCTAAATGGCTATATCAACGAAGAAGTTTATGTAAGTCAACCTCCAAGTTTTGAAGACCCACACTTAGAAGATCATGTGTATAAACTTAGAAAAGCTCTTTATGGCCTTAAACAAGCTTCTAGAGCATGGTATGATAGATTAAGTAAATTTCTTATAGAGAAAGGTTTTTCTAGAGGAAAAATAGATACAACCCTCTTTATAAAAAAATGAAAGCTAAAACATTTTAATTATACAAGTATATGTAGACAATATCGTGTTTGGAGGAACGAGCAATAAATTATGCAAAGAGTTTGCAAATCTTATAACAAGTGAGTTTGAAATGAGTCTCATGGGTGAATTAACATATTTTCTAGGTCTTCAAGTGAATTAGTCAAAAGAAGGAATATTCGTACATCAATCTAAATATCTAAGAGAAATGTTAAAGAAATTCGGAATGCAAAATGCCAAAGCTATAGGCACCCCAATGAGCACATCCACTAAGTTAGATAAAGATGAGCAAGGCAAAAATGTGGATCAAAAATTATATAGGAGTATGATAGGATCTCTACTATACCTAACGGCGAGTAGGCCTGATATTATGTTCAGTGTGTGCCTATGTGCTTGATTTCAGTCAAACCCTAACGAATCTCATGTTTTAGCTGTTAAAAGAATTTTCAGATACTTGATAGGAACTCAAGATGTAGGTTTATGGTATCCAAATGAAGATGTCTTTGAGTTAATAGGTTATTCTGATGCAGATTTTGCTAATAGCAAAGTAGATCGAAAAAGCACCTTCAGTACATGTCAGTTATTAGGAAGCAAGTTAATTTCATGGTTTTCAAAGAAACAAAATTCAGTAGCATTATCTACTGTCGAAGCTAAATATATAGCTGCTGGTAGTTGCTGTGTGCAAATTTTATGGATGCGACAAGAATTAACAGATTTTGGTGTGACATTTAAACAAACCTCGATTAGGTGTGATAACACAAGTGCCATAAGTATATCTAAGAACCCCGTGTTACATTCGAGCACAAAACACATAAAGGTCAGGCATCATTTTACTTGAGATCATGTCCAAAATCAAGAGATAGTCCTTGAATTTGTTCCAACCGAATTGCAATTAGCGAATATTTTTACAAAACCCCTTCCAGAGGATTGATTTAACTATATTCAGAGGGAATTAGGTATAATAAATCCTTCTGAATAGAATGTATTATCTATCAAGTGATGCGGTTCATCTTATCTTGTTTCTCAGATAAGTCGACTAAAGTTTACCCATAAGTCGACTAAAGTCTATCCATAAGTCTACTCGCTATGATTAGTCAACTCATCTTTTTATAAAGTCGACTCATGGTAAGTCAACTAAAGATTTTAATTAGTCGACTATCCAGAAACGTACAGCGGGTATTCGAACGACCATCGGCCTTCCCTCATTTTTCCAAACCCTTTTCTCCTTCCTCTATTTTCCCTCAAACCCTCTCCTCTCCCTCATTCGAACCATCCTTCTCTCTTGTTCTCTCCTTCTCTATCAACTCCGTCACCGCCGGTCGCCTCCAAAGCCTCTCGTCGCTGCCATCCTGACTGTGGTCCCTATTCTCGCTCTCACTCTGTTTTCAGGTAATATTTTTTTGGTGTTTTTGGTGCCTTGAGTTTTGCCCTCATTTTGATTTGTCAAATTGATTATTGATACAATATATCTCTGTTCTATCTTGGTGTTTCTTGTTCTCTCTTGTTGGTTGCAACTGGTGTGTCTATTTTAATGAAATAGAAGTCTCTGGTTGTTTTGAGTCGACCTATTGAAATCATGTCAGCCTCACACGAGCGCACCCGATCCTCCATTTCATCTTGTCATCCATCCCTGCCTCCATAACCAGCCATTCAACCCCTATATTTTCCAAACGTTGATTTTGAGGCACATTTTTATAAGGCATATTATGCTTGCACTATTAATCACTAAAAATATATCCATCGTGAATTTTTTGATAATCGTTGATTGAACTTTTGCATGTGGTTTTTCGAACACCGTCCTTGGGCAACACTTGTCACTCAACATTGTCATTTCTATAGTAATCTCAGCAATCTTTCTCGCACATTTGTTAAAGGAGTTGAACTTACAGTCTCTCGGGAGTTCTTATCCTCTGCCTTTAACGTACCCCTGGTTACCTATGACTTTGAAGTTCCATTCACTAAAGTTCCATGGGAAACAATAATTTTTTACTTAACCGGTAATCATAATTTTACCTCTCAAAACAATATTCGGTTACCTATCTTAAGTCACTCGATTTACGATTAGCACACAATGTCCTCACCCATATTCTCCTCCCTCCCCACGGGACCCATAGTAGTTTCACTCCTACTGATGCACGTCTATTATGGGCTCTTATGAATAACCATCCCATGACATCATGTCCCTTATTACTAAGCATATTCGAAATACTAGTAGTCAAAAAAGTTCACCTCTTCCATACAATCGTCTCCTCACTCATATCTTCAATCACCTCCAAATTGATCTTAGAGACGAAGAATTTAAGTTGCCATCTATCTATCACATCATCAATTATGCCACTGTGTCTCGCATGCACTATAAATATATAAATAACACATGGGTATATAAGCCTCCTACCTCTACCTCGATAGAACCTGAACCTCAACCCAATGATGACCCTGCCCAAACACCTGTTCATCTTGATCCTCTTTCAGGCACACCTGGTCCATCATCTACCCCCCATTCATCTTTTTCTTTACTACAAGATCGCTTGGAACATCTTGCTACAAATCATGAAGCCATCCATGACGAGCTCCGAGGCATCCAGAACTCTGTTACAACATTAGAGGACAACATGACAACCATGTTTTCTGACCTATTCCGTGTGATCGACAACCGGCTTCCTTGACGTCCGGACTAACCCGATGATACTCCCACATGGTTTAATGCATCATCTAAGGATGTCTAGGTTTATTTTGTGCCTAGAGTTGTTTCTGTTAACATTTTGCGCATTACTTTTGTTCATCATGCTGTTTTAAATACCAGTTGTGTTCTCTTACTATGTATGCTAACATTGTTTTGATCATGAAAAAAAAGGGGGAGACATGTAGCAGTTCGATGAAAGCCCTATGAGTTTATGTGTCTACATTTTTTTTATTACATCAGAATTTACTGTTGCTCATATTGTTCTTTTTCAATTCATGCTATCACTATTGTTGAAAGAGGGAGTTTTATTATAAAGTTTAGGGGGAATTTAGTCTCGCAAAATAATTTTTAAAATAATCAAATGTGTTGCAAATTATGTTTTTTCATTATCAAAAAGGGGGAGAATGTTGAGCCAACTTGAATTATTATTCCATACATTAAGTTTTTGATAATTAACAAAAAGATCATTTTTAGATTGCATACAAATCGATATCCCTCAATTTTATTTTTGAGTGATTTGCAATATGGGATTAATTCAAATAAAGTATAATTAATTAGTTAAATTATTTTGTAAATATTTTTTAATGGAGAAATTGTTTTTCAGCATTTATAGTTGATTAGTTGACTAACCATAGCTTGTGAGTCGACTAAGCGGAGAGCTCCCCTGCATAAATGTTTTCCTCTATATAGCATTAGTCGATTGGGCTGAGTGGTGTTTTTCCATTAGTCGACTAAACCACCAGGTTAGTCGACTATTGAATTTCATAAGTTGACTAAAGGTCCATCAATAGTCGACTAAAGGTTCTGATTAGTTGACTATCGGTGTTCAACGGGCAGAAAAGTTTAAAAGGAAAGCAGGTTGCCCTAGGGAGTATAAAAGCATCTCATTCTCGTTTCTTGAAGACTCTCAATCACGTTCAAATCTCCAAGAGTTATAGTCAAGAAGTGCAAAACGCCATTACTATTCCATTCAAGATTCAAGAAGCTTGTGTGCTGGATTGTTAAATCAAAATCAAGCTCAAGGCAAATGAAAGTTGAGGCATTGAAAGGAGAACGATTCTTCACTTCATCAATTGAGGGTATATTTAATCAATTTGATTATTGCCTTGTAATAGTTTTTTTGTGATTTATTTGTGTCCGTGTGAGGACCATTCTTGTAATCATTAAACTATTGCGTGAATTATTTTGGTTTCCTAGATTGGTTGAAAATCTAGGTGTTTGTGTGTAGTTCCCAAGGTTAGTTAAGGGAAAACCTTGGCGTTGATTGGATTAGTGAAACCCCAAGAGTTGTTGATATCTTGGGAGAGTGGAATAGTTGTGTGAGATACACTGAACCACTATACATCGCCTTGTCTATCATCTGTTCTTTATTATTTTTATATCAGCATTGTTATTTAGCATAAAATAGACATAGGTTGATATTGGGTGAATAATCAATTAAAAATTGAAGTGATAGAAAAAGTATTATATAACCATTCAATTCACCCCTCCCCTCTTGAGTGGCCATTTCCTAAGGACCAACGCATTACCTACTATAAGGAGAACTCCTCGCTACTCAAGTGACTTACTTCTCTCAAGATTTCATGTGCAAATACATGTGTGATGCAACACACAAATCTCAAATCTAAAAAATAAGATACTGATCAATTACATTGATCATTTCAATAACAAATACAAAAGAAGTATTGAAGACTTAACACTCTATCCGCTTGACTCTCAAGCTCTAAAGATATCTAGGGCAGTCCCTCTTCTAGTGTTCATCCCTCTGGCATTGAAAACATTTTTCTTTGTCTACTCTTATACACTGACTTGTAACACTTGCAATTTTGTGTCACCCGATTACGACTCTTGTAATCTTTAGCCAATCCTTTAATTAGATCCAATTAAGTAGTTTTGTCCAATAAACGAAAAATTGGATTTCCCAATGGAGAATATTACGGAATTTAGAAAATATGTTGTCTATTGATTTTATCTTACTTAATCACTCAATTTTGGTCTCAAACCAAATAGTGTCTTCCACTAATTTTTTCAAACCCACACTTCTCGGGTGATAAACACGAGTGCCATTAGAAGACTCATAATGGGTGATCGAAAACACAACTCCTTGCCCCTTTCCACATCTAAAGTGGAACTCGATCTTCGACCCCTATGCCACTGAATCCTCACATAATAGTTTTTTGGATTGATGACACAATTAGATTTGACTCGTCGCACCAACCAGTTAGCCATTTGCAACGCCTGCCCCTAATAGCTTCTTGGGAATGATCATATGGGGTCACTGACAACATCACATGCTTAATAGGTCAATAAATCAATTCTTTTGAAATGCACCTTCCCATGTATCCATAGCCAGGGTACACCCATTTGAGCAATGGTCTTCTTACGGTGACGATGGGCCACGATTAATCCAATTCACTGATTTAATCTAATATTACTTTGCACAGATTGTGAAGATTTCCAAGCTTTATTTAGGTCTCACTTTGCACACGCATTAAGTTTTCACTATGTATCATATACATCATTGTTGAGAATTTTATATTTTGATTTATGGAGAAAATAATTTTAAAAAATATATTTTCAGTAAATTTGGTATAGTGATGATTTCTAAAACATTTTATAAATCATTTTATATATGTATATTAAAAAACCTCATACTCATGTATTTATGTATGTTTTTCAAAACTTCAAAGTATTGTTTTTGATTGAATAAAGAGTATGAAGCATACAAATATATGTTTCTTTAAATTGGAGAACTTCAGGCTCATATACTCTTATATTCTCTTCAAAACTAAAAAATATAGTTTTACATAAATCAAGCTTGATGTATAATGTTATGTGAAAATATTTTCAAAGTTCGATTAGGTATAAAAGCTTTTTGATAAGCTAAGTATATGTATTTTTGAAGTTTTTGAAGGTAAAGTATCCAAACATTCTTTTATATCTTCTACACTTGCCTTCAATCAAAATAACTTTATCAATCAAGTATTGCTCAGTATAATTTTCAATATATTCAAGTACTCAATCAAGTGTCCCAAAAACCTACTAGAGGATATTTTGTAAAAGCTATGTGTAACGACTCGAATCTTTGAGAAAATAATATAGTAAATAATGTATGTATTTAAGGTGATTCATGGCCTTGAGTAATTAATGAAAAAATGTTAAATTTATTATCTTTGTGAATGAAGGGAATAATTGAGAGTTGGTGGAATTTATTGGGTTTAAATGTAAGTTGAAAAATGGGTATTTATTTAGTATAAAATTAAATGTGGTGCTAAGCCAGATGGTTGAGTGCGTAAGTTTTTTGTGTTTTTTAAAATTAAATAAGAGTGAAATAGTTAAATGACTAAAATGAGTTTTATAAGGGCATTAGGAATGAGAAAAGGTAAAGGACAAATGTGGGATTTAAAGGTTGTGGATGTGAGCCTTTATTCCAATTTAATTTGAATTTCAAATCTCATTTCAATTTAGTTTTGAATTTCAAATCTCATTCCAATTTAGTTTTGGATTTTAAATCTCATTTCAAATTAGTTTTGGATTTCAAATTTCATTCCAATTAATTTCGGATGGGATTTCAAGTCCATAGCGCTATATATTCTTCTTCCTTTCATTTTCTCCTGCATTTCCTTCTTCAATTCTTTTCTTCTTCTTCTTATTGGATTGGAACTACAAGTTGGGGTAGATTTTCCCAACATTTGGGTAAGCTCTTCTATTTGGTTGCTCTTCATAAAAACAAGTTCTTCCCTTTCTCTTGTAAGTTATTTCATATTCCTTCTATCTTGCAAGGTTTTAAATTCTCTATTACCCTTGCTTCAACGATGCCTTAATTTATTGAGTTTGGGTTAAGTAAACCCTTGGTTGTGGAAGGGTTGACTTGCAAATGGCCGATGTGGTTATTCTGATAACTATTTCATGGTTCTCCATTTATATCTATTGAATCTCAAATAGGATTTTGTATCACCCTATCTTCCTTGGGGAATAATGCTTTAATTGGTATGATTGAGGACATGCAAGGGGTTGATGTTTCCTTACATGGGTTTTGCTCTTTTAGAAATGTTGTTACGAGTACTCGTGTGTGAGTTATACATGAGAAGTCTTTGTCTATATACATGGTTGTAATGATGCATGGAGCATGTGCATGAAAAGGGTTTTAAAATGTTTAAAGGTTTCATAATGCGCGCAACAGATGGGATTCACATGATATATCCGTAGAAAGAGTTTCAGCTCAAAAAAGGACTTCGGTACCATGGTTTTGGACTTCGTATTAGTCCCTTAGGGTATGCCTACTCAAGAGGGGGTAAATTAAGTGATTAAAATTTTTCTCTTTTTTATATCTATTCTTGATTAATGATTTTATTTTAAGAATATATATTTGATAAATATTATAAATTATGTTTGAGATTAATAATTAATGTAAGCCACAAGATATAACAAAAATAAATACAATGAAGCACAATACAATTTATAGTGGTTCGGTGTTTCCATACACACCTAGTCCATTCTCCCAAAGTCTAACCACCCTTGGGGTTCCACTAAATCAAATCACCAAGGTTTTCACACTAGCTCACCTTGAAAATTAGATACATACCTAAATTACAATGGGTTCTAAGCAACCACTATACCAAGGTTTCCGCCCTAATTCACCTTGAAAACTAGATACACCTAGATTTTAATGATTCTAGGAAACTTATACAATTTTTTAAATGTTTACAAATAATTTATCCATACTTGGACATAAATAAGCAATTAAAGACAAAATTATACAAGACAATAATATTTAAATATACAAATAAATTTAGGCACCTCGAAGAAATTTGGAGTAAACTTGAAAATCTTTTCTCCTCTTTACCTTGTGGCTCTTCAGTTGATGTGTAATAATGCTTTGTGAGTCTTGGATTGCTTGGATGAAAGCTTGAGAGAGTTTGGGATCTTTCAAGTGCTTTGGATTTGTAATAGAAGCACTTGATATTTCAAAAATAAGATTAGGGGGTATTTATAGGTCTTTGGGTTACTATTCCAAATGATCATATCTTTTACTGTTGGCCAAGGGTCGACCTTTCAAGGAGCAAGGGTCAACCTTTACTTGAATTTTGCAATAGTTAAAAATCTAATTGTTTGGCCAAGGGTCGACCTTCCATGCACTGAGGGTCTACTTTCTAATCCAGTTTTTGAGAAAAATTATTTTTATGCAAATTAAATTTCTTAAAAATATTTTCTATTCAAAATAATATATTTTCTAATACATATACTATGAAAAAATATTTTATAAATTAATAAAAAATAATTTGGTACTTTAATAGTATATTTCAAAAAAAATATTCTTTTTGTTAATCACCAAAAATATTATAATTTGCATATTAAAAATTTTCTTTTTGTTAATCATTAAAACTTAATTAATATGAGCAAGTTGGCTCAACACTTCGGTCCCATGATTATGGTTTAAAAGATTGCATATGAGCATGAATGCATGTTTCATCTTGTTATTATTTAGAGTGATGTGAAGAGGTATGCTGTGAGTGTTTTAAATGTTATTCATGATTCTTATTGTTTCTCGATATCCATGATTCTCATGCTCACTTTCTTTCATTATAATTGTTGGGCCTTGTGGATCGTATTTGTTTTCATTATTCCAAGTAAGAGTAAGGCCAAAAAGGTGGGCGAGTCAAGTGAATTTTTAGCCGTGGGGTAGAAGTGTGTACATAGTTATCTCAACCGAAAGGTCATTGGGGGTGTTTTGTGATGTAATATACTAGGTTATATTTTGTAGGGCCTAGGTTGTACCCTTATCAAGTTATGGCAGGTAAGTTGACCCTAATGTATCTATAACTATGAGTGTTGATGTATGAATATGGCTTATGTTGTTATTAACAAGGAATATGCTTGATGCATCTATTTGAATCTTGCATATGTGACATCCTTACTGACGCCTCTTGGATTCCTCGGTTGCAGGGTCTCCAGTGATGGAGATGTTATAAATATCAGAGCTTGTCTAAAAGAGAAATTGAGGGAATTTTAGGGGTGTTACACTATGTTTTCCTTAAGCTCAATCGAGTACGTTTTTGTATAATCAAGTATCTTTATAGAAACTAAAATCTAAGCATATTTTTAGTCAAGTATTGCTTTGTGTTATTTTTCAAAACAATTGATTATATGCTTTAGTATAATCTATTTTCAATCGACTATTAAAATTTCCTACTCGAGTAAGTTTTACAAACTTTTTGTATTTCAAAAATCAAACGAGTAAGGACTATTTTCAGTCAAGTAATTTTCTAGCATCAAAACTCCAAGTATCTCCTTAGTTAACTATATCTTTCTCTCAATCAACTAATGTATTTTTATAATCAACTATCTATTCGTTTTAATCGAGTAAAGATTGGATGAAATATGGCTAAGTCTTTGTGCTTAATTTTAATCAAGTATAAGTTATCTATACTCAAGTATATCATTCTATTAGTCGAGTAAGATTAGCCCGGTAGTCGAGTGCTTAATGCAAAGTCTCTGTGACTGTGAGTCAGTCGAGTAATAACTTAGTGATGTGTGACTTATGCACAATTAATTCGGTCAAGTATACCCTAGTCAAATATGCATATAGTGATGAAAAGAGTGTCGATCCCACGAGAATTAGACCACAATACCAAAACAATTTTAATTAGCCTAAGTTGAACTAATTAATTAATCGGATAAATGAAAATAAAAATAAATGGAAAAATGAATTCTTTATGAGAAAAATTAATTAATGAATGTACTAGGGTTTAGATTTTATTTAATTTAGGTTATGGAATTATCTATTTAATCCGATTCAAAACTGAAAATACTTTTACAATATTTTATAATTATTTGTATGTAATGGTGGATTTCTATCAATTAATTAATAAGCTCTTTCAAGTTATATTAATCTTTTATTAATTCAATTTCACTATCAGATTTCTGAGCAGATATCAACGAAATAAATAAGCATTAAGTTCTTTGGAAACCTCTAATCTCGGAAGAGGATTTGACTCACTAAGCTTCCTTGATTCCCACACATGAGTTAATCATCTTTCGATCTCATAGTCTAGCATGTGATTTATATTACCTATGAATCTAATTTATAACAATCTTTTAGTCAATTATGCATAAATCATTAAATTATTAAAAAATGGTTAATCTTTTAAAGCATTAAACGCAACAATATAAAATTCTCATGCAAATAATAATCAGGTTTTGAATCAAACTAAACAAAGAATCACATAATCCCAAAATTAAAATCCATCCAAATCTTAGCTAAAATAATTTAACTAGACATAATTAAAATAAAAATAAAAATAAAAAATTGAAGGGAGAAGAACGTTCCCTCTCTAGATCTCAAATCTGGGTCACAATAGATTTGCTTCAGCTGTTGCTCATGAGGAATTCCTATGCGTGAGGCTTTTCTACAATTGCGTCGTCTCCCTACCTTCGTCGTGTACTTTCCTCCCTTCGTTGTCTCTAATTACACCACTTCCTCCTTAAGCGCGCCTCCGTTTTTCAATTCCTCCCCTTAGCCTCCTTATAATATCTTATTATTATGAATATATATGAGAATAATGCTACTTTGCCCAAATTGGTTGACGTACAGGATGACTAAAGGTATTAAAATACAAAAATATCCTTATGTTGAAACTATTGCTCCAAATAAAAGTCGGGCGGAGCCCGAACAGAATAGGCGGACTTCAACTATGTTAAAGTCTGCCTACCCAGCAGCGAGCGGGCTGTTGGGCGGATGAAATCCGCCCGCATAGCAGCGGGCAGACTTAATTCAAAATGAAGTCCGCTGCCGCGGACTTCATTTTGATTATATTTTATATTATAATTTTAATTTTAATTTAAGTTAATTTTTATATTATAATTTTAATTATTTTTTATTTTAATTTTAATAACAGTGTGCTTGGCGAACTTCATCTGAAATGAAGTCTGCCGAACCTTGACCGAGTGGGTTTCATTCCGTTCGGTCATTCCGTGCGTCATTCATTCGGGCACTGTAGCGCAACCCTATATATGATACGCTATGCACTCGGCAGCCCTAAGGACTCCCAATTTGACTTTTCTTCAATTTCTTATTTAATAATATATATATATATATATATATATAAATGCACATGGCGTGTCCTATTCTCCACATTCACGCCATTTGTTATGTATAGTATATAATAGATATATATAAGTATTATAATTTAATATATAATATATATTTCATTTTTTATAAATACTGAATTAATTATAATATAATATATATAGATAAAGTAATATAATATATAATTAATTATTAATAAATAAATAAATAATTTTTCAATTATATTATAATATTAGTTTAATATAAAATTAACTTTATAAATTACTTTATAATATCTTTGTTTTTTTATTTTTTCTTTTTTTTAATGTCCAACTCGAATTTATTTCCTTTACTGGATTTCTACAAAAATAGATTAAAATAATATAAAATCTATATAAACACACATTTATGTAGAAAAAATAACACAAGATTAAGATAAAAATTAGATAAAAATGTGTAAACAATTAACCCCTATCACTTAGTTATACTCGAGTGATGCTTATCTATAATTGATTACTTGATTTGTCTAATCAAGTGTATGTTTTATTAGTCGAATAAGTCTAGGAGTTAGTCGAGTAACTATACCTAAAATCTGATTTTAAATTTTATAGTTGTTGCTTAGAAAGTAAAAAGGGAACAATCTTGATCGTTGGAGGTTTATTTCTTTATTTCAAGTCGTCTAACTGTGTTCTCTTATAAAAGAATGTTAAAATATACTTATGCAAGTGTGCTTAATGCTTATTTATATAAATTGCTTATGATGCTAATGAATTTGATCATTAGTGATCAAATTAAAGAAGTTATGAGTGTAACAACTCGTTAATGGGTCTAGGATATGTGATGTTTCAAGTTGTATTTCTATTTGAATTTTGGGCATAATAAAATTTCAATAGCATTAATTTTAAAAGTGAGAATGAGTTCATGAGCTTATATTATGAATGGACATAGATGCAATTGAGATTTATTTGGTTAGTGTGTTAGGCTATGGAAATGGGCTACGACACAGGTTGAGCCCAATTAAGGAATGAGATTTGAATTTTGCAAAGAAAATCTTAGTACTACCCTTAGTCTTCCTTTAACCATCGTTAGAGGAGAAGGACAGTCAAGTCATTTCATCAAATTTCAAGTTCAGACTTGCATCTCTTATTGCATTTCCCCCGTCGTGCTCCATCTACAACAATGACCTCTGTTCTCTCTTTTATGTTTGATTCTCTCATTCTTCAACTTTTTCTCCTATATTTCTCCTTCCTTTAGACTTCTCGTCTCGGTGTCTTCATTTTGGTTGATAAGAGCTTTAAGAAGAAAGGTGATTCTTCTACATCACAAAGTGATCAGACAAGATGATTCTTCGTGCAAGCTAGCCTATATTTTCATTCTACTGATATGTGTATGTTATTGTCCTCGTCATTCTGACTTACTATGCTTAACTTTTGTTAGCGTTGTCTATGACTCCCATTAGTTGAGTTCTATGTAATATTCTATATCTTGTTGGGGTCTCATTGTGGTCTCAAATGGGGTTTGTTTTTCACCCCAAGTTTCCTTCAGTGAATGGCATTTTATTGGCCTAAATGTAGATACGAAGCCTTGTCTATTCTGTATCTTCTTGAGCTTAGTCATATATCCATGGCCAAATGCAGCATAAACATCCGAATGCACCAAACCATATCCGGATGCAAGACACAAACCACATCAGGATCCATCTGGATAGGTATTGTACCATCCGAATGTCACTCTTATTATTGTTCAAACACATTCGAATGTACCATGAGTCATCCGAATGTCATTCTCATTATTTGCCTAAATACATCCAAATAGGTACTGTAGCATCCTAATACAAGACACAAAGCCAATAGCTCACATCCGAATGCCATTGAGTCATCCAAATTCATCTCTCACAAACCTATAAGACACATCCGAATAGGCCATGAGCCATCCGAATGTCACTCTTAATATTTGCTGACACATCCAAATAGACACTGTAGCCTTCGAATGCCACTCACAAAAGCCAATAGCCCATATCTGAATGCCATTAAGACCATTTGAATGCCTCTCTCAATATTTGTTAACCCATCTGGATATGCCATGAGTCATTCGAGTGCTTCTCTTAATAATTGTTTGACACATCTAGATATGCCATGAACCATATGGATGTCTCTCTCTCAAAAGCATATACCATACCCGAATGTGTAACAACCCATCTGGATGCCTCTCTCAATATTTGTTTACCATATCCAAATATGTAGTAGCCATCCGATTGCATCTCTCACCAACTTATATGTCATATTCGAATGCCATTGAGCCCATCCGAATGCATCTCATCAGAAACCTAAATGACATATCTGAATGCCATTGAATCCATTTGAATGCCATTCTCAAAAATCTATATGCCATATCTGAACGTTGTCAAGTCATTTGAATGTCACACCCCCTAAATATATGTATATATTACATCCAAATCCCATATTCAAGTAACTTGTGCTGCATTGCCTATACTCTGTGATCAAATGAAAACAATCATGTTAACGAGCTAACCTGATTAATATGAGCACTAAAGTAAATAGAGACTCAATTATAAAGATTGTGCTTGCTAGTAACACTTTTGTTACCAATATGTGAGTTCAAATCATGTGGATCTATATACATTTGTAGTATGTGCGTGGTAATAGTTTTGGAAACCTTGCATTTGTCACATGATTGTGTTTTGATGCATTATATTATTATAAATCTAGTGCACCTACTATTTTGCGGTAGGAGATAGGGTACCCTAGAAGCTCTTGGCGCTGGTCGAGGTGGCCATAGCCTGGCAGGTAGTGCTCACAGTTATATGTGTTGACTTGTTCACATGATGCATTTTTGCATACTTTGCATGGTAGCTTACCAACCTATGGGATTGGTGAGATCTTCACTTACGATGTATGCACATGTGATGGATATGCACACTTGCATAATTATGCATGGTGGCATGAATGACAAATTTTGGTTGATAAAGTCATGAAATATAATTTCCTTTATATATATATATATATTTGTATTAATATTTGAGTTGCTACCACTCCATTTTGTTGTCACCATGATTTCGCAATTCTATAGATTGTTCCTTGTACTTGAACTTGTTGAATCTTATGGCTCACTTGATCTTCTTATACCATTCTAGGTAGGGGCAAAGCGATTATTAGGGGCGAGTCTAAGGGGACTGCAGCCCAAGGGTAGTGGTGTACAAAGGCACCCTTGACTTAAAGATCCTAGATAAGGATTTGGTGAGGCTTGGTTTGATGAGATTTTATTTTATTTATTTATATTAGAGCCTCATAATTGTTTTGTATGGCCATAAAGCCAATATTTGTTGAACCTGATTTTGTAAAAGTTGTTATGGAAATTCTGCTGCGAGAAATGAAATTAGAATGTGGGTATCTGTGTGAGGTTTTAGTCTATATCATCCTTTATCATCCTTGTTGGTCGCTTAGGATATGGCTACTCAAGAGGGAGTGAATTAAATAAATAATTTTTTTTAATAAATATTATTGATTAATTATTTTCTTTAAGAATATATATTTGATAATTAAAATAAATTATGTTTGAGATTAATAATTAATGTAAATCACAAGATATAACAAAAATAAATAAAATGAAGCACAAAACAATTTATAGTGGTTCGATGTTTTCACATACACGTAATCCACTCTCCCAAGGTCTAACCACTCTTAGGGTTCTATTAAATCAATTTCACCAAGGTTTCTACACTATCTCATCTTGGAAACTAGATACATACCTAGATTATAACGGGTTCTAGAAAACCATTACACCAAGGTTTTCTCTCTAATTTATCTTGGAAACTAGATTCATCTAGATTTTAATGGTTCTAGGAAACCTATACAAACCTCAATGATAATTTAAAAGTTTACAAATAATTTGTCCACACGTGAACACAAAAAAACAATTAAGCACAAAAATATATAAGATAATAATATTTAAATAAAATAAATAAATCAGTGACCTCGAAGAAATTCGGAGTAGACTTGAAAATATTTTTCTCCTCTTACCTTGTGGCTATTCGGTTGATGTGCAATAATACTTCGTGAGCCACGGATTGCTTGCGCTTGAGAGTGTTTGGGAAGTTTTGGGTGCTTTGGATTTGCAATAGAATCACTTGGTTACTCAAAAACGAGATTGGGGGGGGGGTGGAGGGATATTTATACACATTTTGGACACTTTTTCAATGGTAAAAAATCTGATCCTTATAGTCTGAAAAGTTTAGAAGTATAACTTAAAATTAATATGTACATATATATGACTAAGGAACCTTGTAGATTAGTTGGCACGCGTGTGCAAGGACAACCTTGAGGAATTCTTTTTGTTATAAAATATTTTATAAATTAATCTAAAATATATTTAAAAAATATTTTTAATAGAAAATAATATTTTTGATAATACATATGCTATCGAAAAATATTTAATAAATTAATGTTAAAAAGTATTTTTAATAGAAAATAATATTTTTGGTAATACGTATGGTATGAAAAAATATTTTATAAATTAATCAAAAATAATTTGATACTATAATTAATATATTTAATAAAAATACTCTTTTTATTAATCACAAACAATACTATAATTTGTATATTAAAAATTTCTTTTTTTGTTAATCATCAAAACTTAATTAATACGAACAAGTTGGTTCAGCATTCTCCTCATTTTTTATGATGATAAAAACATGATTTATGAGAAGAATAATATGATAAAATATTTGTAAACTCTCCCTTAATTTTATACTATAAGCTCCCCATTTCAAAAATACTAATAGCATATAAGTGTTTTGGACATAATTTAATAGATAAAATAATTTTTAGGAGTGTTTAAGGATCAAATCTGATTGCCTTGATTGCACCTTCTTGCCTTGAATGGGTAGATTGATTTTTTATCTCTCAGATATACAATTTTCTCACATACAAGGTCTCTCAAAAAAATTTTCATATATTTTTCTCTCCCATACAAAAATAAAATTGCAACACAATCTCTTACATATAATATCTCATCTCATAATATCTTATTCTTCTCCTCATTTTTGTTATAATAAAAAAGACATTGTTAATGAAGAGAATACATATTTAAACAATATAGTCCTTGAGAGAAATATACCAAGCATAATCCATATAAAATATATGATGGATGATGAATAGAAAGTATTGAAAATAGAGATGCAACGTTAAGTACTAAAACAATACGTTATAAGCATCATGAAAAAAATATTACTGCATGAAAAGAATTTTGAAATTATAATGCAGTATAAAGTTATTTGATAATAGTATTTTTTGTAAAAATATTTTCGCATTTAACACATATTTATCATTTATATATATATATGAGAACATATTTAGACATACAAAGCACACAAAAAAATGTTCTCTTCTATTCAAAATGAATTTATTATCCCTAACTGAAATCAAATCTTTCTTATAGCAAGGGTTTTGCGAAAATATCCGCTAATTGTAATTCCGTTGGGACAAACTCAGGAGATATTTCTTAGTTTTGGATATGGTCCCTAAGGAAATAATGTCTAAACCTCTATATGCTTTGTTCTTGAATGCAACACTGGATTCTTAGAGAGGTTAATAACACTGGTATTATCACATCTAAGAGGGTTTCCTTAAAATTTATTCCGAAGTCTTTTAGTTCTTGGCAAATCTAAAGAACTTGAGCATAACAACTACCGACAGCTATATATTCGACTTCAATAGTAGATAATGCTACTGAATTTTGTTTCTTTGAAAACCATGAAACCAATTTGTTTCCTAAAAATTGACAAGTTCTAGAAGTGCTCTTACGATCTATCTTGCAATCAGCAAAATCCGCATAGGAATATCCAATCAATTCAAAATTATCCCCATTTGGATATCATAAACCTACATCTTGGGTTCCAATTAAGTATTTGAAAATTCTTTTAACTACCATTACTTGAGATTCTTTAGGATTTGATTGAAATCTTGCACATAAGCATACACTAACACATGATATCGGGCCTACTTGTCGTTAGGGAAATTAATGACCTTGTAATACCTCAAGAGTCCAGAGAAGAGTAGTATATATCGAGGATAAGTAAAGAAGGAAACAACACCAGCTATATACCTTTTGGGCTGAATGTAGACAAAGAACTCCTGGGTTAAGCGTGCTTGAGCTGGGGAAGCTTAAGGATGGGTGACCCTTGGAAAGTTCGTGTAGGCCTATCAGGGTAAGTTGTTCACGTCTTTTCTATCACTCGATGTGGGATGTTACAGACCCTATCATACTTCTATAGAGTTTTTGATCAACACTTATCCATTGATCATCTTTATCTAATTTTGTGGATGTACTCATAGGTGTGCCTATTGCTTTAGCATTTTTCATCCTAAATTTCTTTAACATTTCTTTTACATATTTTTCTTATTAGACAAATATTCCTTTTTTTAATTGTTTTACTTGGAGGCCTAGAAAATATGCGAGTTCTCCCATAAGACTCATCTCAAATTTACTAGTCATTAAATTTGTAAAATCTTTGCAATGCTTTTCACTTGTTCCTCCAAATACTATATCATCTACATATATTTGAATGATTATTATATTAGATTCCTCATGTCTTATGAATAAGGTTGTGTCAACTTTGTAACACCCCACTTACTCATGGCGTGTTATAACTTAGGAAATTCGAAACTTTTTTATTTATTTATTTTTAAAAGAACCTTTTTCACGTGCTAAATTTAATCATTCCCAAAATTCCCATAAACCTATGTAGTACAAGACTATACGATTCATACACTAGGCCAAATCAGAATCTTTTATAGCGAAAGCTGGAATCGAACCTAAACATAACATTTTATATATTGGTAACCCAACATAGTTCTTGATACAAAAATCCTTTCAAACTAGGTACATGAGACACAATTCATAAGCTTTCAAAATATGACATAGTACATAATACTTGAAATATTTATGCTACAGCAAAACATGGTACAACTTGCTCATTCCTTGACAATTTGTGTCGTTACACATCTTCGATTCTCGTACCTTCACTGTAAGTACCAACTGGAACGTTGAATGTTCCCAGGGCATAACCCGAATTAGATGATGAACCATCTAAGTAAGGGCACTAAATGTTTTATCATGCATGTGTGTAATGTCTTACTTCTTTATAAGGGTCAACTACACCTTTCATGCTACTCACTATTTTTACGGCCACTTCTTTCGAAGCCGGGGTGTATGAGGGCACCCTTAGTAAAGCAGCGGTGCCAGTTTGTACTCCCAAATGGATACAATGCGTGTGATCAAGGATATCAACGTGTACATATGCATTTCATATAGTCATGTCATGTGTGCAGTCTACGTGATGGATACATATCAGGGCATGTCAATATGATAAAAACATTTTTGAGGATCGGGTTTTTAAACATAAATCACTTACGTAGTACCAAATACCTACTTAAGGGTATATCATTTATAACCATACAAAACTTATAAAAGTACACTTACCTTTCAAAAGTTAAGTTGCTTTGATAGGCGTGTCGACCTTGAGAGACGTGCCAGACGTGTTATTTTTCAATCCTTGGCCTCATGGGTTCCTAAACATCAAATTTATTCCAAAATATCAATTTCCTAATCTCCTCATAATTTTCATAATTTCTCCTCATTTTCTAAGCCATATTTCTTCAAAATTCATAATAAATATCTAAACACTCATTTAACCCAATTTTTCTTTAGTAATATTCTTCAAATAACATTTCTAAACTTCTGAAATTTTCTTGCAATTTTTCAAATTTAATTCCTATTTTTTCTCTATTTTCCATAATAACAAATCATAAAATAAATAATTAATTTAGTATTTTCCAGAAAATTTTTCCAAAATAAGGCATAAATTAAATTCTAGATTTTCTAAAATTTTTTCCAAATTTTTTGAAAAATTCTTCCTACTTTATTTTATTTTTTTTTTCTTTTCTTTCCTTTTCTTTTCTTTTTTTCTTTTCTTTCTTTTTCTTTTCTTTCTTTTCCACCTGGTGTGCTCGTGCGACTCACGTGCTGCCTCCCACGCCCTGGCACATGCCCACCACGCGCCCGACCATCTAAGTCGTCTTCTCTGACGGCCACTTCATCGCCGGTGACCTTCCCGTACCCTTAAACTTTGAAACAACCCCTTATCCCCCTTAAATCCGATCTCCTGACACCAAATATAGCCTTAAAATTTTGAAAAAAAATCAAAAAATACCTCAAATCAACACTAACAGTCTCAACTCTGGCGATGGCGCGATTTTCCGACGAGCTTCGATTCCTCACTTTCCTCTGCTCCGTTGGCCACCAAACTCTCCATAAATCTTGCCCACAACTCAAGGATCAAAAGCTCTCTCACCAAACTCTCAAAATATTGCCTTAACACTTGATTTCTCGAACTAAATTTTGAATGAAAAACCATCGCTTGAACTTGGCTATTTATAGCCCAAAACCGGCCATGACTTGTCCCATTAAGGTCACTCCCATGCCCTAAGCGTCGTACTGAAGGCCATTGCAGCCTTAACCCTCCCTTAACCCTTTGATTTTGCTTGCTTTAGACGCGACCAGAGCATGGCCATGGCGTCTGACTGATTCTAATTTTTTTTTTATATTTAATATACATATATTTATATATACGAATTTATATAATATCAAAATAGTTTTTGTAAGGAAATTCTAATTTTTAATACATAATCTATAATTTCTGATATAACCATGATTAAACTCATTATTTACTATATATTTTATACGATATAAATACGTTTTTATACCTTATACTTACTTATTCATTCAAGACATATACATATTTATAATTTATACATACTATACTATTTATATGCATCCTAACTCTATTAAATCCACTTATAGACATTAAAATTCTAGTAATTGTACTATGGCCCATATACCAAAAATTACGCTTATTTATTCATGACGTTCTAGGGTATTACAAACTTTCCATCTTGAAAAACCTTTATCAATAAGAAATTTACTCAATCTTTCATACCATGCTCTACGAGCTTATTTGAGACCATATAAGGCTTTTCTTAATCTATATACATGGTCCTCTAAATAAGGATCCTCAAAATTGGAAGGTTATCCCACATAACCTCTTCATTTATGTAGCCATTTAAAAATGTACTCTTCACATCCATTTGATATAACATGAAATTAATGTGAGAGACAAAGGCTAAAAGCATCCTGATTGCTTCTAACCTAACTACAAAGGCATAAGATTCTTCAAAATCGATGTCTTCCTCTTGGCAGTATCCTTTGGCTACAAGTTTTGCCTTGTTTCTTATTATATTTCCATTTTCATCTAATTTATTCTTGAAAACCCATTTGGTTCCTATTATAGATTTATCTTTGGGTCTAGGAACTAATTCCCATACTTTATTTCTTTTGAATTGATCTAATTCTTCTTGCATAGCCTAAATCCAAAATTCATCTTCTAATGCTTGATTTATGCATGTTGGCTCAATTTTTGATATGAAGGCTATATTGTTGCAATATTGATGCAAGGATGCCCTAGTCCTTACACCTTGACTTGGTTCCCCAATTATTTGATCTATTGGATGATCTTGCACAAATTTATAGTTTTTGGGAAGTTTATCTAAATCATTCTCGTCTAATAATTTCTCTTGATTTTGTGATTGAGAACTTGATGGTTCATTTAGAGATTTTTCTAGAATTCTTAGTTTCTCAATCTCCTTGGATGGATCTATTGTTGTTGTTTCCTCTTCATCTTCGATTCTTATATTTGACTTAGGAGTTTCATTGAATTTTACATGTATGGATTCTTCTAAGGTATTTGTTTTAATATTGTATATTCTATAAGGCTTACTAGTATTTGAATATCCAAGGAATATTCATTGGTCACTTTTAGCCTCAAATTTTTCTACATTGTCCTTTATGTTCAAGATAAAACATTTACATCCAAAGGCTCTAAAATAGGATACGTTTGACTTTTTCTCATAGTATAATTCAAATGGTGTTTTCTTGATGCATTGTCTTAGATTAAACCTATTTAGGATATAACAAACAACATTAATTGCTTCAGCCCAAAAATATGTTGGAAAGTTATTGTTCAAAAGCATGGTCCTAGCCATCTCTTAAAGAGTCATATTTCTCCTTTCAACAGCACCATTTTGTTGTGGGGTTCTAGGTGTGGAGAATTGGTGAAGAATACCATTTGCTTCACAAAACTTCATAAAATGTCTATTCTCAAATTCCCCACCGTGATTGCTTCTAATAGAAACAATTATATCATCTTGCTCTCTTTCAACTCTTTTAGCTAGTTTGGCAAAATTTTAAAAAATTCATCCTTTAATGCTAAGAACATAACCCATGTAAATTTAGAGAAGTCATTTACTACAACATATGTATAAAATTTTCCACCGTAACTTATAGTTTGAGCAGGTCCAAATAAGTCTATGTGCAAGAGTTGTAGAGGTTTATTGGTTGATATTTCACTCTTAGATTTAAAGGAAGCTCTAGTTTATTTTCCTTGGCAACATACATCACAAGATATTTCTTCATTGAACTTTATCTTGGGGAGACCTATAAGTAAATCTTTATTAGCTATTTTTCTAATTAAGTCCGGATTAACATGACCTAATCTTCTATGTCATAAGAGAATATCTTCATTTTTCACCATAAGACATCTTGCATTAATTTCCTCAATATTAGCAATATATACATTACCTTACCTATTAGCACAAATAATAATGGAGTTGAAATTATCAATAACGAGACAATGCCTTTGTCTATAAATAACTTCATACCCATCATCACAAAATTGACTAATACTAAGAAGATTATGTTTTAATCCTTCTACTAATAGAACATTTCTAATAGTAGTGGAATGTGGTTAGCCAACTATACCTATACCAACCACTTTACCTTTGGCATTGTCCCCAAATGTGACAGATCCTCCATCTTTGGGAGCGAGATCTAAGAATAGATCTCTCTCACCAGTCATGTGTTGTGAGCAACCACTATCCATTTACCACTTATTGCCCATTGTGGTCTTCACGCACATCTGCACATTTAAACGATCATACTTTAGGTTTGGGTATCCATCTATAGACGAGTCTTTTGAATCTTTCTTCATTGGGATCAAATGATTTAATTATTCTTGATGTATGTGGATGAGGAGCAATATTTAAAATTTTGTGATCTAACTCATTCATTGTTTGTATCACCCTTTTGGTTATCCACATTTGTACTATATTGTTTCTCTTAGGTTAGGGTCTCCATCTAAGTTGTTTCCATTCTCTCTTAGGTGCTTTGTATCTTGGTTTGGGTTTTGAATGTTTCTTTAAAATTAGTGTGGCTAAACTTTTCTCTATGGCTTTCTTTTCTAATGATAATTTATCATTTTGAGTTTTTAATACTTCGTTTTCTTCTTGAAGATAACTTAATTGATCTTTTAATTTATTTTTATTTTCTTTCTTAAGTTCTTGTGATTTTTCTTCTAAAGACATTATTTCACCTTTTAATTTTTCATTTTTTTCTTTGTGATTCTTCTTGATGGATTTTACTTCTTTCTTAATATGTTGATATTTTATGTAAAGTTCTTCGTATGCCTTTTGTAATTCTTCTAACTCCATATCTTCTTCTTCTTCTTCTCTTATAGCCATGAAGCACATTTGTGCTTGTTTCTCTTTGGATTGAGATGAATCATCGACATCCTATGCCGAGAAAGTATGTTTTGTTTGTTTTTTTAAATCTTTTCTTTTCTACTTTCTTCTCTTTCTCATCTTCTGGGCAATCAAATTACATATACCCACTCTTCTTACATTTAAAGCAAGTAGGAGGTATTTTCCTACACTAATTTTCTCATTTTCTCATTATTCTAGCAAATGCTTTTGATAGAATGGTTGTTTCATCCTCTTCTTCTTCTTCTTCACTAAATTTGTTTTCTTCATTTGCTTTTAAGACTAAGGGTTTTTTTGCCTTTAGTATCTTCATTGGTCTTGTTTAATATTAATTCATGAATGAAAAGTGTTCCAATTAATTATTCTATTTTTAATTCTTTTAAATTTTTAGCTTGAGAAATAGTAGTCACTAAAGGATGTCAATCTATTGTTAGAGATCTAAGAATTTTCTTAATTTAATCTTCTCCTAAAATAATTTTTCCTAGCATTTTAAGATTATTTATAATTTTTTGGAATCTACCATTCATATCACTAATATTTTTATTTTGAAATAATTTAAATTCTTCATATTGGGACATTAAAAGATTAATCTTAGTATCCTTTATTTGATCGTTACCTTCGTACACTACTTCTAATTTTCTCCAAATTTCATGTGATGTAGAACAAGAAGATAATTTTTCATATTCACTACGTAAGATTGAACAAAAGATTATGTATTTAGCTTTATTATCCATTTGATATTTTTTAATGTCTTCTTCTTCCAACCTTTTTTTCAATTTTAGATGTAACAAAGCCATCTCTAACTATTTTTCACAAATAATAGTCTATTGAAAATAAATATGATTCCATTCTCATTTTTCAATAAGCAAAATTTGTGTCATCAAAGAATGATGGCCTAAAGAGTGAGGGTCCTTCGGTTATAGCTTGGTTAGTGAATGCGGCCATCTAGATTTCTTCTAAGTTAAAGTATAAACTAAGGATTTAGCTATATTAGAAGCTTGCTTTGATACCAATTGTTAGTCCCTTAGGGTATGGCTACTCAAAAAGGGGGTGAATTGAGTAATTAATTTTTTTTTATCTTTTAATAAATATTAACTAATTATTTTCTTTAAGAATATATATTTGATAATTAAAATAAATTATGTTTGAGATTAATAATTAATGAAAAGCACAAGATATAACAAAAATAAATAAAATAAAACATAAGACAATTTGTAGTGGTTTGGTGTTTTTACACACACGTAATTCACTCTCCCAAGGTCTAACCATCCTTGGGGTTCCATTAAATCAATTTCATCAAGGTTTCCACACTATCTCACCTTGAAAACTAGATACACACCTAGATTATAAGAGATTTTAGGAAACCACTATACCAAGGTTTTCTCCCTAAGTTACCTAGGAAACTAAATTTACCTAGATTTTAATAGTTCTAAGAAACCTATACAAACCTCAATGATAACTTAAATGTTATACAAACCTCAATGATAATTTAAATGTTTACACATAATTTGTCCACACTTGAACACAAATAAGCAATTAAGCACAAAAATATACAAGGCAATAATATTTAAATAAAATAAATAAATTAGTGACCTTGGAGAAATTCGGAGTAGACTTGAAAATATTTTTCTCCTCTTACCTTGTGACTCTTTGGTTGACGTGCCATAATACTTCATGAGCCTCAGATTGCTTGGATGATAGCTTGAGAGCATTTGGGAAGTTTCAGGTACTTGATTACTCAAAAACGAGATTGGGAGGGGGGGTTTATAGGCATTTTAGACACTTTTTCAATGGTAAAAAATCTGACAGTTATAGGCTGAAAAGTTTAGAAGTATAATTTAAAATTAATATGCACACATGTGACTAAGGAAGTTTGTAGATCAGCTGACACACGTGCGCAAGGACAACTTAAGGTGCTGAGTTTGAATCATGGTGCATGCGTCTAGTTTGTTAAATTCTTTTTGTTATAAAATATTTATAAATTAATCTAAAATATATTTAAAAAATATTTTTAATAAAAAATAATATTTTTGATAATACATATGCAATGAAAATATTTTATAAATTAATCTAAAATATTTTTAATAGAAAATAATATTTTTGATAATACATATGTTATAGAAAAATATTTAATAAATTAATCTTAAAAAGTATTTTTAATAGAAAACAATATTTTTGGTAATATATATGGTTTGAAAAATATTTTATAAATTAATAAAAAAATAATTCGATACTATAATTAATATATTTAATAAAAATACTTTTTTTGTTAATCACCAAAAATACTATAATTTGTATATTGAAAATTCTTTTTTTTGTTAATTATCAAAACTTAATTAATATAAGCAAGTTGTCTCAACAATTCTTGTGATGACCTTCCTTTGAATGTCTTATCCTAGCGAGCACATTCAGGAGCGGGCCACTACAATGAGTGTGTGCAAGTTTCCATGCCATTTTTCTTGAGTCTGAAGCTTCTATAAAAGTCTAAGATGTGCGATTGATCAAGTTGTTGTTGAGCCACAAAACAAAGTTTATGTTGTTGACATAGCCGTGGATGCTTATGATCAAACAACATAGAGCAAATCCAATCACAACAAGCCTAATTATTTTTAGGGCATTTTTCTATGCTTAAGTGAGTGATCCTTTTAGTTTATCTTCTATCACTCTTAAGCATTTATCTGGTGAAATTAATTGTATATCTTTCTAAACCAGATTATATAAGAGAGTTGAGTGTTTATTCATTTATTCTTTTGAACTTTCTTTTGTCCAAGAGAAAAGTGGTATCTTTGTACATCTTATATTTTTCTCTTAAGATATCCTTTCACAAATTCTGTGAACTTGTAAAGGTTACGCCTTATCCTTTAAAAGGTAGTAGTTGTGGCTTAGCTTAGATTGAAAAAAGCTCATGTTATATGTTATGCCTTATATTTTAAAAGATAGTGGTTGTGGCTTAGCGTAGAAAGAAAAAGCCTCATATAAGGGTTCTTACTTAGCCCGTTAAAAGTAAATGTAACGCCTTAGCCTCTTCAGGGCGTTTATAATATGTTAGGATTTTTTTTTTTTTACATGCATCACTAAAATCCTCAACATATCCATAATAGAATAACATTTCCAAAATGAAGCCAAGGAGCGATAAACTTAATCATAAATGGAATCAGAATCAGAACCTAATCATTTCACAACTTAATACGTAATTACATTCATACATATTACATGTCCAACGTATCATTACATCAATAGTTGTAAACTAAATACAAAACCATTTGAATGACTGGTCCTAGCCCTGACATAGGACCCGTAACTTCCACCATGCTCACGCCTCAATCACCTTTTTACCCTTTCGGCTACTCGTCTCGCCTAAAACGTGGAATATTCCAGGGACATAGTCCAACATTAAAAGTTGAATCTTCTAAGAGAGGGTTAAAATAACATGAATGAATGATGTTGAACATGTATAAGCAAATACCCTAGTGTAACTTCCCTAGCAAACCAGCTGATTGATGATCAAAAATATCAAAATTCTGTCAGAATTTTATTGATCCATAATTAATTTAATGAACTAAAATGTTAAAAAAATACTTGTTTGTTGTACTCAATGGAAGATAAGGATCAATGGTCAAGATAATTCGAATATGAAGTAGTCAAGAAAGAAAGAAAGAAAGATGATGAGCAACCCAAGAAAGAAAGAAAAAGAAATAGCTAAGGTAAGTCATTCGAATGATTTGTGCCCTCATTCGAATGCAGCCAAGGCAAGAGTGATCTGTGCACTCATTCGAATATGATGAGCAACCTAAGAAAGAATGAAAAAGAAGTAGCCAAGGTAATTCATTCGAATGATCTGTGCACTCATTTGAATGTCAGGACCACCAGTTACTCATTCGGATGAGGATAACTTAATTTGAATATGAAGTAGTGAATCCAGAGATCAAGGACATTCAAATAAGTTAAACCCATTCGGATGAAGATAAGCCCATTCGAATGTTTCCAAATTCATTCGAATGCATTGAAGAAATCAGAGAGCAAAATAAAAAAATTCATCCGAATGTAGTCACTGTTGCATTCGAATGACTAAAGAAAATCAGCGAAGAAATGAACAGTAGGAGGGAAATTCATTCAAATGACCCTTACACTCATTCGAATGATGCGAACAACTCAAGGGAAATAGGCTTGCCATTCAAATGTCCTCTCCTATCCATTCGAATGATATTCTGAAGAAAGCTTTTGAATGTGCAAATGAACGTGGTGGCATGAGCAGTAAATTCATTCAACTTTTTGGATAATTTTTCACCAAGTGGTCCCCCTCCTCCATGTACGACAAGTTTAAAAAGGGATGATCATCCTCGGAATCAAGACAGTAGGGACAATAACAATAAACTCTTTTTATGATTAGAATCAGATAAGAATCAATAGAAAGTAGTCTTTTCCTTTATATTCTGCATGTTAGTCTATACTTTTAAACACATACTTTGATTCTTGTTCATCGTTTGTTCTTTTAGTTTACTGCAAGTTCATTACCAATTGTAGTTCGTCTTTCCTTGAGTATTCAATACAATAGTAGTTCATCTTATAACCATCGTTATTGTTTGTTTTCATTATGTTCATTACCTATCTCCTGAGTTTAATTCAAGTTATTTATTTTCCATGAAGATGTGTGGCTAACTCTAAACTTGGGGCAAGGCAAGGACAGTGTCCAATGCCTCTGATTACCCAAGGTAGCCGAACTTCAGATGCTCAATAACAGAAACTAAGAGAGCTTGAGAGTTATTCTTCATTTAAAACTTCAAGCTTGGATTGGTTCGTATGCCTAACCTAGAGTCTTCATGCCATGTATGGAGATTGCTTAACCTGTAAACGTTCTCATTCCCAAGCCCGAATGATCATCTGTGTAAAATGTTATTTACATATTGATTTATGATGATAGTTGCTTAACATAGAATCCTCCATGTCATGTTTGGGGATTGCTAGAACCAGAGTTATCATTATCTTGGTAGTGTTTTTAATGACTGAGCCTCAAGCAATCTGAACATTATGTTATTCTTAAGAAAGTTATATGGGAATCAGTTGAGCTTCACTCGAATTGTCTTAACCCAAGATTTCTTCATATCCAGACATCAAATAATTACTATCAGTCTAAACAATTCTCATATTCTTTAACCTGATTGATTTGGTGTGATTACCTCATTCCATGAGAAGTCTCCCTGTGAATCGACCTGGACTTACCTAAAAAATATAAATTTTTGCTACGATTACACTCGTGCACTGGCAAGTTTAAACGCCTCACTCTTTTTTTTTTATGATTTGAGCTGCTAAATAACCTTCATTATAACTGGAAAAAGGACAAAAAAGTGACAATATAGGGTGAATGATGTAGCACCAACCTGGTATGAAACCCTATACAGTAGTCCCAACTTGCACACAAGGCAATCGGGATACCCCAAACGTTGTTCCAACAGTACCCTTGGGGAATTATGGCTGCACTATCAGGGTGACATCCCAATTCCATGCACAAGTATTAATATGCCAATAACATCATGCCATGTGAAAATTACGTTTATCGATGCAATATTACATGAACAAATATGACAAAATGATCATAAATCTTGTGAGTATCATGCATAATATAAGCAATCACATCACATATAAGCTTTTTAAAGTAAAACCACTCATCGTCCACACAAGATTCAGATCATCTAAAAAAATGTGTACTACCTAGGTTTACGTGCCAAGCCTTAAAAGTCGCACAAACACTCAAATCTTGAGCTACAAAGCACCCTATCCATCATATTTATTTAAATAAATATCATCCATATTTTTCCATAATTTCTTCACATTTTTCTTTATTTTGCTTCCCATTTTTCTCTTGAAAAATCCAAAAAAAAATACCTACTCAAACATTTTTCTAAATATTTTTGCACCATAATTCCTCTAATAATTTTCTAAGAACATTAAAAAAAATTCCAGAAAATATCTCAATGCCACACATCCTCATGTGGCCTCACATGCCTCGCGAGTGTGTTACGAGTGAGGATTGGCGCGTGCATCTCACGCGCCGATGGTCTTTTTCTCCGGCTCTGGCACACCAGCGATGCTGGCTTTTGCTCATGGCTTGCTTTACTCCTTTAGTTGATCACAATGGCACCAAACTTGGCTCGAAACAAGCACCGGAGGTGGCCCAATTGGTCGATCAAAGGCTCGACCAAAACTTCCCCCTAGTTTTTCGGTGAGGCTTCGAACCTCACTCAACCCTAAACGAAAGCTCTCCAAACCTTCCAGAAATATTCTACAACCTTCAAGGAACAAAAGCCCCTAATCCCTTGCTCTCGATGTTCCCTTTAACGTCTTCAATTTAAGGTTGAAAAATTGTAAACCCTCAGCCCCTTTAACCCCTATTTATACCTGTTTCCAAGCCTCCAAACGTCCAATCATGTCAAATCCTTGGTCTTTGAAGCTTCTACCAGCCCTAGATCAACCCATAACCTCCTTAAATGCCCCCATGATCTGTTTATGAAGCATAGAAATTCCGGCCAAGACATGATAAAAATTTTCATTAAATCGGCCACCCTCGTGGTTGATTCTCGGCCAAGGATTGGCCATGATGGCCTAGGCCTAGCCTCTAATGTAACACCCCACTGTTCCCAAGCGTGTTATTATGTTGGGGCTCAACATATAAATACACATTCTCTTCCCAAAATACATTTCTTAAATCTCAAGTACTGTATTTCAAAGAGAAACCCCCAACATATCATTACAAATGCAGAAGCAATAATTGAAACCTAATATGGTATATAATCAAATTCACTTTAATCATAACATAAGAATTCGTAGCATAGTTTAACATCATATCTTCAAATGCTAAATACATGGAGACTCGTTTCCTGAGATAACAACCAAACACATCAGGTGTAATCAAATGATACCTCAAATATACATTGCCATTTCTCAACTCATCTGAAACATATCCGGATCTTCATGAATAATCAAATTACCAAAAGAATTTGTTGAATCCATCGAACACGTCACCCTGTGTCATCTCATCTCATTCACTTCCTTAGCTAAGCTGCAAGTCTCAACCAGAACATTTAATGTTCCAAAAGTATAACCTAATTAGAAGATGAATCTTCTAGTGAGGGTCTAAAAACAAATATATGAATGCATGATGCAATAACATGAACAATCATATGCCCTAGTGTAACTTCCCTGACCAATCGGCTTAGCACGAAACCTTAGGCCGAATCCTGACCCTTTTGTAGGATAATCCTAATGTTGTTCCATCAATTGCCTTTGGAGAATTACGACTACACTATCAGGGCGACATCCCAATCTTATGCACGAGTATTACTATGCCAATAATATCATGTTATGTGAAAATCACGACTTTCAATGCAATATGACAAAATGATCATGACTTTCACAAATATCATGCATAGTATAAGCAATCATATCATATATAAGTTCTTAGGACAAAACTACTCACCTTTAGTACGAAGTTCGAAATACCTCGAAAAATGACATCGCCTCTATTTTTATGCCCGACCTCTATTTTCGTGCTAAACCTCAAAAGTTGCACAAATCACTAATCCTCGAGCACAACAATCCTATAAAACATATTTATTCATAAAATATCTCAATACTTCAATTTCTTCACATTTTCCTCCATTTTTCTCCCATTTTCCTCTCTAAAATTGTAAATAAATAACTTCTTTACTATTTTCTCAAATCTTTTTCCACAACAATTCATAATATTATAAGACCTTCAAAAGAAAATTCCAGAACTTACCCTGAATCTTCATTTGCATGTGAAATAAGGCTGGTCATTGAGAAAACTAAGCAACTGAAAAGGCAAACACCAAAAACTTTTTGCACACCCTTTAAGATCTTATTTTTCTAGGAATTTAGGAATTTTTTTTCACAATTTTCCAAGCCTGGACGTGTCGTTACGTGCCCCCACAAGAATCTCCATGCACCCCTACTAGCAGGGCCTGGCTGGCGTGTGCACTGCACACACCAGTCTTCTTCCTCGCGTAATTTACCAGCAATAGCATCCCGCTCTGGTTTTTTAGCCATATATCTTTCGTTTGAGCTCCGTTTTCCCTCTCATTTGAACCTATGCCTTCCTCTCTTCATCCTCTACAGGATAATAGCTTCAAATCGCTAAGTTGGAACCATTTTTTGATTGCTCAACTCAATTTTGTGGCAAAGCTCATTTTTTTTAGGAAGCTTCATATCTCCCTCATCTCTCAATGAAAATGGCTCAAAGTTTCCAGAATTGATCCTCTGGACATGGGGAACAAAAGACCCTTATCCGTTTCCCTCAATTTCTCCTCGAACTCTTGGATCTAAGAGCTTAATTTTTCAAAGGCATTTGGCAATCTCTATTTATAGGCAACTCGAGCTTCAAAACCCTTAAGACTTGCTCAAACCAACTCCTCTTAGGCTTCTATCTCCCCTGGATCAACCCAATCATGACTAAAACCGACTACAAAACTAGATTGCATTGCTTTCAAAATTCGACCGAAAGCTTGGTCGAAAATCTCCAAACTCAGATTATCCTCGTGGCCAATGTTGGCCCAAACCTAACCTTGGAGCATGCCCAACCCATTTCCTTGAGACCCCAATGGTCAATAGGCGCTGGTCGGCAACCAAAGGTGGCTGGTCTGTAACGCCCCACCTTTCAAAATACACAACAATGTAAAATATAAGCTAACATCATCACGGGCATTATGGAAACCCTTACCAACGGAAGCGTTGGATCGAACTTGAAAGCTTAACCAAAGCTAAATAAATAGGGTTTCCACTATATTTCCTTTACAAGTACAAGAAATGCTCATGACTTCCAACACTCTAAAAATGACTCAAAAAATAAGCCGTAGGTACATTTGTAGCACACCCACATACGCATACCTCTTACAACTTTGAATACCCTAGTTGCTATTACAATACATCATTGTGGTACAATTACATGGGTACGTAACAACTAAAAAAAAGAAACCCCAAAACTAGCCAAGCATCATCTCCTTGCTCATGCTCGAACTAGTACCTGAAACACCTGACACTTCCAACATACCTGGAACGTGGAACGTTCTAGGGGCATCAACCCAAGTTAGATATACATCTAAGTGAGTGACTCAGAAAAGGTAAGTACATGTGTGTAAATGCAATAATGCCATTATGAAATCCACCCCTATGGTAGCAATGCCAAGGTGTTGCAATCACCTCTACAGTCATCATAGTTACTTCTGGCTCATCACCAGAGCACGAGGTCTTCCATGATGTCCCAACAACTAGCCACAGTCGCCAATACGAACATGATATATGACAAAGCAGAAGGAATATGCATAAATAAGGGAAAATATGACATGTAAGCCACAAAGACATGATGTGCAAGCCAACACACAAGTGAAGCAACAAATGCTCAAAATGCCATAAAACATGCAGGAATCACTCACCTTGATCGGTTACCTTAGGAAGCACAGTTTACAACGAGCGGAATGGGTTTTCTAGTAGTTTTTCTTAGTGTTTGATACGAACTTCGAGAAAGACCCAAAAATTCCATCAAGGCTTATTCTTCCTCGACTTTCTTCCTTCTTTTCGACAGCGTTTGCTCTCTCAAACTCCCTTTATTTTTCTCTTTTCTTGGTGCCCAAATGAATAACCCCAAAGCCCTTATTTTTAGAAAACTTCGACGAACCAAATCACGCCATGTGTCGCGTCATCATTCCATCCATGTGCATCCAACCAAAGTGTGCCACGTATCCCTGATATTTTGAACCTTCACATGTTTAATTTGATTTTCCAATATTCCTATCATTACATCCCACATTGTTTAATTCATTTTCTATGTTTCCCATCATTACACATTTAATTAATAACTATATCCCACATGGTTAATTTCATTTTCTACATTTCTCATCATTACACTTCAAATCCTATCTCCAAGTGGCCAATGAATGCTTGCCACATGTCCTTAGAGATAATGTTTGGAGACTTTTGCAAACTTGGAAGCTAAGTAAGCTTTTCCTTAATCAATCATGCAATGCCATCTCAAAGGGTCATTATGAGCCATCATGTGACCTTAACTTAACTTCCAAGTAACCCAATGGTTAATTGTCATGTGTCATTGAAGATAAGGCTTCATCATTTCTCCCATGTGCATCCAACCCAAACGCACCTCTCGTCTCTTAATTGAATTTAATAGAGTTTGGAATCCAAAGCTCCATTTGTTTTGAGTGTTCACACTATGCTCATCATTACACCCATAATTATAGGATTTCAACCAATCCAATTGTGACACCTAGGGGGGACACTTGGCCATCCATGATTGGCCCATGGTTGATATTTTGAAGAGATATTTTTTTAAGGTTTCAAGAAACTACACATTGGCCCGAACTTTTCGGATAATTTGCACTTAGGCCCTTGCAACTTGGTCTCCAGGTCATTTTTAATTGCACTTTTTGGTCCCCAAAAATTAGATAAATTGTAATTAGCACCCCAAGATTTTAGGTCAATTACACTTTTACTCGACTTCAATATTTATGATTTTGCCACTGGTTCAGAAACTGAACCTTTGTCTCAAGGCTTCTATAATCCTTTGAAATGACTTATTTCCTCAAGTATTAGAACCTAACAATCTCAAGTATTACCTCATTTTTTATTTTGAAAATCTGGGGTGTTACATGGTCGGTCATGGCAGGCCTTGCTCCTCCCTCAACTTTGAAAATTTGCACTTTAACCCCTACATTTTTCCATTTTGCAGTTTGGTCATTTCCTTGAAGCCCCTGATCTTCCCAATAGTTCCATTACGACCCTTAAGTCCTAAACCTTCCATTTCATTCCCAAAGATTTTGAAAAAAATATCATTTTGACCTCTCTCTAGCAATTTCGAGAAATTGTACTTAGGCCTGAATATTCATTTTGGCCGTAAACCCTTTTATTTCTTCCTGAAACCACTGATGGGTTGTTCTACATGCCAAATATGAACCCACTTAAGGTTCCATTGACTTCCCGAAAGCCCCCTACAATTATTCAGTTTTTCAGCTTGATTCGCAACTATATTTTAGTTGTATCAAAAATTATTTTTGATCCAATTTCTTTCGATACCATAAATCATGCCTCGAAATTCTTGTCAATACCATATCATTTTCTTTCAGCATCTCAGCTCCAGCGTACTTCTTGCAGTCGATTCGGTTATTCATAATGGTAAGAAATTACCTTTATAACCTAAATTTATCTGAAATTTTCATTTTTGTCCTAAGATAATTTACTCTTGAGTCCTTTAAAAATTCTCAGGTATTACATTTAGAGCCTCCTAACCACTCTCCTCGAGTCTCCCATGGCCGAAATCGACGATGGGAGAGGTGTGGCCGGTGGCTGGCAGTGTTCACACTTCCAATCTTTTAGAATTTACACTTCTGCCCTCCTCAGGTTTCAAAATTACATTTCAGCCTTTTCCACATTGCCCTTAGTCTTTCCAAAATTTTCATTGAGACCCTCAAGTTCTAAACTTTCCATTTACACCTCGAAGATTTAGAAATTACGTCATTTCGATCTCATTCGGGCAATTTTAAGAAATGACACTTTGGTCTGAATAATCGATTTAATCGTAAATCCTTTCGTTTCACCCCGAAACCACTTAAGGGTTGTTACTTATGAGAAATTTTACTCCTTTAAGAGTTCTATTGACTTTTCGAAAGTTCCTTACAACAATTCAATTTTTCAGCTTGAAGCATAGTTGTATCAAAAACTATCTTTGATCTGATTTTTTTTTAATATAAAAATCATGTCTCAAGACATTCGTTAAGGACATACTAATTTCCTTAGATATCTAAGCGCTTAGGCATTCTCTCTAATTGATTCAGTCACTTTCTCGGGCTATTCTAGTACCGATTCTCATGAAATCTCTCATTTCTTTCCAAACCACTCTAAAATATTGTATTCATGTTGCTTTCTTTTTATTGCTCTAGTTTTAACATCATTACTCTTTAGCTGCTATGCATATGTTCTTCATTCTTAAATACAACTTAATGCTTTGTTTTTCTAACTATCATTAAAATGTTTTATTGGTTGGAATTATCTTAAAAAATCATACACTTAAGTTCTCATAACTATTTTATAAGCTCCTCGTTTTAAATACGTTTCTTTATCTTTTTACTAAAACCATATGTATATCTTATATTCAGTTTTTTATAAAACATTTATGTTTCAATTTTGAGTAAATTTCATAAGGAGTTTTTCAAACTTTAGTTTCACTGCATAAAAGACTTATTTGAGATTTTCTCTTTGCATAGTCATTTCTCATTACATACATTTATTTCATATGTTTCAAACTAATTTCTATCTTTTTCAAAAATGTCTCTTATATTATTTCTAAAATGCATACATCTTCATATTAATATTTTCATATAATCTTACCAAATGTATAAAGTTTTCTCAAATCAATTTTATGAATGATTTTCTATGCTGCATACCCATTCATGCTTGTATCATCCGCTATTGCATCTATTTTTAGTTTAAGAAAATAGTTTTCTTTAAATAATTTCATTGCATCATTTTTCTCAAGATATTTTTTGTATTTGTCAAAATAGTCAAAACACCAAATTCACTTCCCTCTTGGGTAATCTTTCAAGTGGTATTAGAGCAGGCACTTTGAATTTTGGCTTAATCGCCAAGAGTGATTCTAGCCATCCAGTGTGTTTCATTAAAGCTAACCTTTTGAGGTAAGGCTTATTTTTCCAATGGCATCATCTAGTATCAATGTGCTTTAATTCTTTCTATATGATCCTATGAGCTTCATTGATATGAATTGTGTGATTTTAAAATGTTTTATTAAAATCATTCTTATTCTATATAATTATCTATAAAAATGATTTTCCAAGTATTTTTGATATATCAGAATCTTGCATATGATTTCATCTGTTCTAACCTTTAATTGAAAAGAAGCAGCAACATCTAAAAACATTTATCCTGAGAAGCGTCATTCAAGTAGTCTCTATCTCCACATTCTCTATAGATCATGAGTAATGTGCTTAATTACTAATCTTGATTAAATCTCATGAATCTGTCTATGTTTATGAGCTTTCAGGGAATGCTATTTTTGAAAATTACATTTCATCATACTCATCTTCAAAACCAGTTTACATATCTCATCAGAATACATTGCATCTATT
The DNA here is from genome assembly GCA_036245055.1 of Diospyros kaki. Taxonomy (NCBI): domain Eukaryota; kingdom Viridiplantae; phylum Streptophyta; class Magnoliopsida; order Ericales; family Ebenaceae; genus Diospyros; species Diospyros kaki. The sequence goes on along the minus strand of BSEG01000011.1, from coordinate 10,247,226 downwards.
TCCAAAATCATCTGCATTATTCATCAAAATTCTCTTTCAAAATGCATTTCATAGAAAATCGTTTTTCAATTGTTTGTTGAAAATCAGTTGCATTTCATATTAAAAATTTGTTTCAAAATGAATTTCATATCATTTTTTTTTTTTGCCAAATGAAAATTAGTTTTCTATCATAAATAAGCTATCATGTCACAACAAATCTTTTCTACTCATTTTTTTTTTAAATCAGAAAATTTAGACCACATTGGATATATGTTTTAAAATCATTACGTGGATCTAACGTAGTTATATTCTTGCGAAAAGGGTTATTCTTAATTATTATCTATCTTACTAATCCTTAAGGACCCAAGAAAAATGGGTATCCATAAGTCCTTGTGCGCTTTGCTGTTTTATATCTAAAAATGACAGCATGCAAGGATGATCATGGTGCATGATAGATCTTTTGATTTGATCAAAGCTAGAGAATGCTCAAAAGGAATATCCCCTCATCTAGTAAAATATGTAGCTAAAGTGTGTGATCAAGGTAAAATATGCCTAAGGTATACTCCTTACTCAAATCTCTTTTGCATCATTCATATGGTGTGCTAATTGATTGAGCTAAATCCCGTGATCTCACAAGTCATTATCATGAGCTTTAAATCAGATTTCTCAAAGGCTGTCAATGAATATCTTGCTTAAATGATAAACGAGAAATCAAAAGTGTATCTTCCCAAGCTAAAAAATTAATATTTAATAAGAGGGAAGTTTCTCGTTTGTGTATAATATGTAATATATCTATAATCTAATTATATATTATAGTCTTGTTTATAATTATGCCTTATGAAATTATGTTATAACTTTTGTGTTTAATATTGTAAGTTCTAATTTATGTTTGTTTTCTTTCTTGCCTTCTAAATTTATGCTCATTTAGTTTACTGTTATCAGTATATATCTTTTAATTTATTGCAATTTAAATTCTGCATTTAATTTATATGTGTTGAATTAGCGCTTAAATTAATTTATGATTGTTTAATTTATTGTTAATGTCCGTTTTAAATATTCATATATTCCTACTAGTTTATAAAGTATTAGTTTCAAACTTAGATTCCAGGAAATTAGAAAGAGTAATGTTTATTGTTCAAGAAGCTTTTAGAATGGGTGTTTGTCGAAGGATATTTATAAGCATCCATAAAATACTCATCTATTGTTAAAAAGTTGAGTATATACTAGTTTTGTTTTTAAAACCAAAATTTTAGGAAATATTTAATCTTTGTTCTGTTATGAGACCATTCTATTTTCACTAATATGGATTCTTAGGTTTTAGAGAATCAAGATGAGTATTTGCTAGTTCCTGTAAATATGTCTAATATAGTTGATTTAGATTTCAATATCCTCTGGGAATTATCTTTTAAGTTAGCATCAAAGTTGCCAAACTTCTTAAGAAATTAGTCTAGTCTAGTCAATATGTTCATCTAAATCTGCTTCAGCCCAAATGTACCTAGGCGAGAAATTTCCTAAGACAACATCATATTTGAATAGAAAGAAGACGTATATTCTTAGGAGTGTCTTTGGATAATATCCTTTCTAAGGTCATTAAGAAGGATTTTAGTGTTCTAAGATCAGAATAGAGGTTATTGAAATTTAAAGAAGAGAAAATAATCATTTTTTCAGCATAGCTAATCTAGTTAAATGTGATTTGAAGTTGAAGTATGCTAACTCATTAGTCGAATAGAAAAAATCTCTAATCTAGTGAGCAAAATCAATAATCGAGTAAAATAGTATGGCCGAGAGGTTGCAAACCTAGATCGAGTAATTTGCTCGAGTCACTTGACTAATCAAACCTTAATCAATTAAAATATTTGTATACCCAAATATCTGTCAAATAGCTAATATCACTCAAGCAAACTAAAAGATCAGTTGAGTAAAAGAATCTCATCCTGGCATAAGGAGCTCAAGTGCCAAGCCCCCCAAGTATAAATAAGACATCCAATCGATTAAAACCCTATCTCTCATTTCTTTCTCTCTCTCTCGAACTTTTGCGTTTCAACTTTGGTCTTCAGGTACTTTCTTGCTTCAAACATATCCATTCTCATATGTTTCATAATCAATATCAGCCACATGCATATAAACACATAACCATATAATATGGAAATGTAGTAAACAGTAAATGATACCTCAGGCTTAAAAGGCATGCCGGTTGTCTCTGTTGCACGCCTCACGCGAACTCTTTGGTCTCCCAATTGAACTCCTAAGATCCCATCTTGTACCCGATCACCAACATGCTTCTCGAACTAGCTCCTCGTTCACTCCAATACCTATCCTTGGTTGACCAAGCAACCCCTATAAGCATCCTTTAATTTTAAAAATTTAGGAAATGGGGATATATCTTTCCCAAGAGACGTATACTTTCTTACCCATTTGGGTGAAGATTTTTAATATTCCATTAGAGGGTTGGAATGAGGACGGTATTGCCACAGTTGCTAGTGCCTTGGGTGTCCTATTCATGTGGATTTTACGACTAAGGATAGATGTCGTATGAAGTTTGCGTGTTTTTGTGTTGATATGGATGCCTTCTCTACCTTTCCGAGGTGTATTAATTTGTACAAGGGTCTTGATGAATGTTCCAGGAAGCCTAAGCTGATTCACATGCATGTAGAGTATCAGTGGGTGCCCTCTATTTGTACCCACTGTCGTGTGTTTGGTCATACTTTGGTTAGATATCTAAAGTAGCTTAAGCCTCATGTCTTGAAGCAAGTTCCTATTCATGAGATGTCTGGAACTGATACATGCAAGGAGGATTCTAGTAAGATTCCCTTCCTAGCGTTTATAATGAAAATTGTGGAGCAGTCCTCTAAGGCCCATGTTATTCAGCCGAGTGATGAAGGTGTGTTGCTAGCAAATCGTTTTTGTTCTTTTGAGAAGGAAGGTCTGGATATTCCCACTCCAGGGGAATTAATCTCTCCGGGGGAGGCGGGATATTAGGAGGTAGCGATGGATGTTGAGAAAAGGGCTAAAAGGGATCGTTTGGAGATTCAAGGTGTCTCTTTGGATGATAAGTCTGTGAGTTTGAGTTTCGAGTTTGCCCCGGTGAAGTCTAAGTCCCATCTGAGGGGGAAAGGAAGAAGAAGATTGCTATGGAGAAGGCCAAGATGAAGATGGATGCAGCAAGTCTAGTTATCTCGGATCCTACGTGAGTATTGTGTTGGTGATTTCTCAGCTTCTTTGATCAATTGGTGTTTACTTTTTCTCATGTTTTGAGGAGCTAATTTCTCTATTTTTTAGCTTCAATTTTTTTGTGTGTGTGGTTGGTCATGGGGGTATGCCCTAGCATTTGTTTGTAGCCTTTGTGCTATTTTTTGTTAATATATCTTACATATTTCCTTGGATAAATCATTGTTCAGGAGGTGATTTGGCCAATAAGACTTGAGGATTTGCATGACGTTTGAGGTTAGCACGTATTTCAAGGTTACATGCATGAATTACTATACAAAGGTGAGTGGTTCGACCTTATACTTGATTTGGTTTCATTCAAATGGTTTTGGCAGGTGAGTGGTTGGTATCAAGTGAGTGGTTTTGCTATCTGTTGCGAGTATTTTCTACCCTACTCTTCATGGTCTGGGCTCAACCCAGCACGCCGGCACAATCGCATAAGGCCCAGTAGACCTCGAGCTGAATTCGTCTAAGCAAGCTTGCACATCGCTGGGGTCCAAACTCGGATCGCAGGATTAATCGGGCTTAACACGAGCGACCTCCCAACTAGGTTTCGAGCGACCTCCCAGCGACTCTTGTAGTTCGCCAGCCTAGCTAATCAGCTGGCATAATGAGAAAGTCATATGCCCAGGAATATTAGTGGCTAAAGGGCCGTCCCAGCTGGGCTGTTCAAGCCTAATCTAGCCCTGTCTTCTCAGCCTATTTGATCGGCCCATATCAGTCCCATCCTAGCCCCTTACAACAACATTATTACAACCACGTCTGGATTTCTGCACGTTCATCTTAGATTTCATTCTCATTAATGGTTGATCCCATCCACATTAATGAGGGTCCCATCGGCACTTTTCTGCTACATGGACTTATTCGCAGGCGCCAGATATACTGTCCCATCACTTGCAAACGTATAGCGCATGCAGGAGGACACCTCCTCTGCCCATATATCTACCAGTTCTCTCAAAGAGCCAAGTATGCTTTTTCTTTTGCCAACTTGAGGATACTTTGCATTCTCCTTACCCGCTTACTTACTTGAGCGTCAGAGTATCATTGAAGGGATCGGCCGGCGGATCAATGACCCAAATCAAATAACCCCTTTTCTTCTCCCTCTCGGATCCAACGCACCAGTGCGGGCCAACGAATCATGGTAGACCAATTTCGAGCGACGACATTTTGACGTTAGAGGAAGGGCCCGCTCTAGTCGATACCAATGTCGAAAATGAGAAATACAAGAGGTTTCGAAGCAATGGCCAACCAACCTACAAATCACGCTATCTAGTTGCCAGAAATTCCACAAGTTGGGGGCACAGTTGCACCCGCTTCTATCCCCTCCCGACTGGATCTACCCCCAGCGTCCCCGAATGGTGTCCCTACCCACTTGTGGCCCCTGCTTCCAGGATAGAAGTGGTGCAGGCTTGGCAACAACGTTAAGAAGCATTGGAGAATACTGTCATGCAACTCGCTAACACTGTTAGGGCACTGGCCCAAACACAAGTCCAGACATCGCAAATACAGGAGGGGGTTATGCCACCCACGGGAGCCCTTCGACCTCTGAGTAGAAGGCCTTCTCCAGATGAAAGAGAAGCTGGAAGAGATCTACGGTGAGCTGGGTTGGTCCGTTCCTCAAACCTACACTCCCGGAGGGCAAAAGGACGGAGACGCCGCGAAGACGAACAAGAGGTGCATCCTACTAAATGAAAGGCAGGGGTAAGTCCTCGCAGAAACCGCCATGAAGACTCTCATGAAGGAAGTCGACGACATGGGGATCCATACCAGGGGGATAGCTCTGTCGGAGTCAACCCCATCTATGCTATCCACCATAGCTCCCCTGATCGTGAGCTGAGGAGGCGACCCCTTCTGCAGGATCGCCATTCCCCAAAGAAAGACCTTGCGTGGGAAAGATAGCCCTTCACGGGGCAATCTGCAAATCAAGACCCCGTGGTGGGGGAACTACTGCTAAGAATCTAGCAACTAGAAGCGAGACATGGGGCACATAACCGAAGGGAAGACCACGAAGAGAGGACCCCATTCTCCTAGGAAATCAAGCTGGAGCCTCTTCCCCGCAAATTCAAGGTCCCTAGTATCCCTCAGTACAATGGGGATAGTGACCCATATGACCACCTGGATGCTTTCAACGTTCAAATGGAACTGCAGACTTCCAACCCGTTAGGAAAATGTCAGGTTTTCCCTGCGACCTTGGGAGACATACCTCGGGTATGGTTAAGAAGGCTCCATCCTTGCAGTATCAGTAGTTGGGAGGAGTGTCAGAGGAAGTTTATCGACCAGTATAGGTCGCTCCGAAGATAGCTCGCCCTAACATGTCAGCTTGCTACGGTGTTCCAACGATCTGGCAAATCTTTAAAAGATTATATAGAGAGGTTTAGACATGAGGTGAATAATGTGGAAAGCCCATCGGACGAGAGTATCTTGATTGCGATCTCCGTAGGACTTCGAAAGGATGAGCAGCTCTACGAAAGCATCTACAAGTCCCTTGTGAGAGACCTAGGCGAATTCTATGAGCGAGCTTCAAATGAGGTCCGATGGGAAGAAGTTTTTGGCTTGAAAAAACCAGGCGATTAGAAAAAGATGGAAGAGGGCGCCAGTCATACAAAGAAGAAATGTGAGGGTGACACCCGAAAAGAAGACCAAGGGCGAAGTGCCGGGGATCAGACTGCCAAAAAGGCCAAGTACGAGCAAGGGGTGAAGCGACCTCCGCGCCGAGGTCGGTATGAAAAGAAGACCAAGGAAGTTTCTCTAGGGGTTTCTCATGAAGGCCCACTTTTGAGCTTAACTCTGGGACAACCACATGTGGTCGAGACAACACCATGTTTTGTGGCCGAAAAACACTGCGTTCTCAACACGTGTGTAATGTGCTGCAATCACAATTGAAGGCTATAAATGCCCCTTAACCCTCCATGTTGTGGGGACCCTTTTCCAGACATTCCTCAATAGCATTTGTACAACCATAATTCTCCTAAAATACTGACTTCTCATGGAGAACCCACTACATACACATTGCATACTTTACACATATTTCACCCATACCTTCATCTTACCATAACTTTTTCCTAACTTAAGCATTAGAGAATCTATGCAAGGGAAATCCACATGTGCTTTTTAACCTATTTCTGTCTTACAGACCACTTCTCTCGGACCGACTCCTCCCAAACAAGAAAATTCACATGTACTTTCTAACCTGTTTTAGCTTGGATCGTCACATGCAAAACCTTCCCCACATACTAGAGGTTCCATAGCAATAGATTTTAACCTCAAATTGACGAAACTATAGAGCAAGGCTTACCAAAATTTCCCTTAAAATGGCAGCGTGCTGATTAAACAGGCTGCTTCCTTTCTACTTCAATTTTCTACTTCCTTTGCCCTTATGACACATGTAAAGCCAACCTGCAGGTCTTAGTGGTGTAAGGAATTGAGAAATAGTAAGTTTAAACTTACGGATAAGTTGTCGTGGCTTGCTGCGTTTCCGGCAACTCTTCCTCTTATTCAATGGCTTCTCTAACTATTTCCTCATTTTTCTTTTTTTTAATTCTTATTTTTTCTCTTTGCTTCTTTTATTTCTTCCTCTCGGTGGAATAGCCTATAATGTGCTAATGCCTATACAGACCCTCAACTTTTGGGTTTAATGCATATTCACCCTAAGTCCCACCTTATTTAATAAGGTTGCAATAATTCTCACATAAACACCCTTTGGTTCTTTAAATTTCACTTGAACCTCATTTTATTTTCCAAAATTCCATATATGTCCTTGCCATATATCATGAAATTTATTAGTTTCCTTATTCAGACCCCAAACTTTGAATCATAATTTTCCTTGAGCCCTTGAGAATATTTGAAATATTCTTAAATTCACCCTACAGGGTCCACTCATGTCTATTCGAGTTTTTCGAATTTCACCTTTTATCTTTCATTCTTTGTTGATCAAAAGAAGCATATAATACAGGATATAACACTAACATTAATGAAAAAGAGTAAAGATGGACAAAATTTTGATAAAAAATCAATGTATAATCGATGTATTTTCTTCAATCTTGAGACACATAAACAAGAAGAGGAGCATGAGGGGGGAAGGGGGGAGGTTGATACATTTCATGCATGTGAGTTAGAAAGTGTTTGGTAGTTGTAATTTATCAATGTAGAAAGGAAGCAGCCTGTTTAACTAGTCAAACATAACAATGTAGACAAAGGAATCAATAGAAAAAAACAATAATATATAAACTGACAAAGACTACTAGAACTGGATCCAAAATATCCAACAGCCGATCCGAACACAATATGGGATAACGAAGATGATACGACCTTCAACGACAGAAACCATCACAGCAACTCTCACGTCAAAATATGAACGAAATCTTGGAACCGGCTGCCAATGGAAGAGCAAAATGGTGTGAAGACAGATATCTTCAGACCAAAAATAGTAAACGGTCTCTTCACTATTGAGATGACATGTTGAGGAGCTGACTGATTTAGGGTTGAAATTGAGGATGAGCTGAAGTTTTGGTCTGGTAGATTTAGGGCTAAAATCCACGTTTTGCTCATAGAGATGGGAAAGAAGCAAGGGGCGGGAAAGCCATCGTGGGATGGAGTAGTTTTGCTCTGGCACAAAACGTTAGTGGCTTAAACCAATCATGCAAAACTGGATGATTTTAGAACAAATATGGTTTCAATTTTTTTATTTAGATGCTCATTGTTTTGTATTCTCCTTTCAAATAGAAATTTTTTGAGTGTAATGAGTTCAGTTCATTGTTAGAGGGTGGCCAAAAGACCACTGAAACCTGGAAAATAATGACTGTCAATAGACCACCTAAACAGTCCGTAAGTGACCATGTAGTCATATGTTGAAGTAGAAATAAGGTTTGGGCCATTTATATAATGTAGGAAAAACCTACAAGGGAACATAAAATGAGCTAAAACTATATCACTTAGTGGGATATTATTTTGGGCCTCCGGGAGGTGTTTTAACCCTTGTTTAGTGCCCAAGATAAGTGCATTTCAGTAGAGATAAGTCTGGCTCAATTTCAACTTAATTAGCGTCAGAAAAAAAAAAAGGCTTGAAAATGGCCTTATGGGGAGCACAAAGTAACAACGGGTAATGGGCTACAAGGAGCCCAAATTTAATAAATTAAAAGTAACCTTTAAATTAATTGGGCCCAATTAGGTTCGAAGGGAAATGAAAAGATTAATTTAAGATTAGCCCATATTATAGGTTAAAACGGGCTTGAAGGAATTTTAAATGTATAGGTCCTTTGCCATAATTAAAATTCCAATCTTAAATTTAATTAAAGGCTCAAGTTAAACTAACTTGATTTGCCTAAAAGTAGGATAAAGCTCAACACCAAATGGATAAGTCAACTGTTTAACCTCTGGTTGTATAAAGATTAACCCAAGTTAAGGGTTGAAGTGAGTTAGTTTAACCAAAGGTGGTTAAGCATTAACTCTAGTGAGGTTTACATGAGATTAATGAATTTTAACCAAATATCGTGTAATTAAAAAGTAAAATAATTTCTAAATAAATTAATTAATAGAAAATAAAAAGTTTACTAAAATTTTATTAAACAGTGATGTCATGGGAGACGTGTCATCATAATTAATATTAAAATGAACTTTAAAGGTCAAAATTAAACATGAAGAGTAACACAAGGCAGGAGAATAAGTTGCTTAGAAATAAGGATGTGTGAATGCTCAAAGTGTTTTTGGTGATAAATTTTAGAACAAGAATCAGGGATTGAGTCTCATAAGTGGTAGTGTAAAAGTAAACCTCTCTCTAAAGTGAAGAGGGGCTCTTTGTGCATGATGAATATGATCTAACTATTGTATCCGACTAAATCACCATAATTAAATCTCCCACATTCTGTCGAATCAAAAGTGAAAGTACCCAAAATGAGCGATATCACCGTTTGGAACAACAAGGACGTGTGAATGCTCTTTAACTAGGGTAGGTCAAGTTTTGGAGGGATCGTATGGGACCTACCATAAAACCTCATGCAAGACACGACGTGTCAGGAGGTGATCAGTGGACATGATATCTCATTGATTCGAGGATATGAGATATCACATTGCTGGAGGAATTTGAGACTACTGTTAGTGTGTTGTTTGATAGTTTAAAAATTTTATGAAAAATATTATTAGAAATTAAATTTTATTTTTGTTGTTTGAGATATTATATTTTTGATAAAATTTATTTTTTTAAAAAAATTTCATCTAAAATGGTAGTTTTTGTTTTTTATAAAAATTAAAAAATATTTTATTTTTAATTAAATATTATCAAACACACCTTTAAATTAAATTAATGGTTTACGCATGGTGACTTGCAGTAAAGGAACAAGGGACATTGGTACTAAGCTAACACTCCATGTGCGACGCTTGTAGTGATGGGCGTAGTACCAAAGGACCAAGGTAAAGCATATGGGGGTTGGCCCGCTATAAAGACATGGGGACTGACAAGCTACGGCAACACGGTCGAGTTAACGTGCAGAAATGATTAATGCTGAAGACCTGGAGCAACCTTATACATGGTTATGCTGGCTATGGGATAGGTTTGAAGTGACAGGAAGAATATGATAGAGGCAGTAAATTAAAAAGAATATCTGAAGGCTTAAGCCACCTAGCAATGAAAAATAAAACCACCTGATATATGATTACATAAAATTTTGTGAAATACCTTATTTATGATATGATATATGTTGAATTCTTGATGATTTTGATGCTTTTTACAAAATATATGCTTTAAATATAATTTGTTGAAATAAAACTAAAAATAAGTTGTTAATTGAATAATACTATTCATTAATCGATTAAGATATCTTTTACTCGAATAACATACTATCTTAATCGAGTAATTATGTTAGTAAATGTTAGTTTTAACTAATTTTTAAATATTACTCAAATAAAAAATATTATTAATCCAGGAAGACATATTAAGGTATTAAGGTTCAAATAGATTAATTAACTAACTTATTGAGCTCAATAGAGTAATAATTTTTAATTAAGGAGACATTTTAGTTGACTAACAACTATTTTATTCTACTAAATTCTCTTTGTAATCAAGTAAAGTCAAGACACTTAAAATATTAATTGATTACTCGTTTACATTACTCAAATAATGATGAAGTAATGCTAATTGAGTTATAAAAAAATTAATCAACTAATAGATATTTTAGTCGAAGTAATATATCTTTTTAATCGAATAATTATTTTGTGACAAATGTACTCAATGGATTAATTGATTAAGACTTATTCCTTAATCAAGTAACATCTTGTTTATTCAAGTGACAATAATTTAATTGAGTAATAATACTTTGGCAGAAAAGTACTTAAGAGACTAATCGACTAAGAATTATTCTTAATTGAGTAATATCTTACTTAGTCGAGTAATTAAATTCCTTAATTGAGTAATAATTCTTAGACAGAAATGTGTGTAATCAAATATTATCATTTTTGGTTGAGTAACACAACTTTTTCGTCGAGCAATGATTTATGCACCTGATAATTAATCGAATAAAATTATTCAGCAATCAAGTAATGTTATACTTAATCAGTTAAATGTTAAAATACTCGAGTAACTGATGTACCTAAAATGCAATGGCAAGTGCACCAGTCGATCAAGTAATAAAGTGAATGAATAAAGTAATGTTCTCACGAGAACTGCCGAAACAAGTACCGAAACGGAGCAATCTTATTTTTTATCTAGAAAAATCGAATTAAAGATAATATCAACTAACTACAAAATAAAGTAAAAAGAATACGATGTATCGAAAATAGCAAAATAAAGAGCAATCAGGCAAGTTAAAACAGAGAAATAAGATAAATAAGGAATTCGATTCACCTACGAGAATACTATAATTCTTACCAAACAAGTTAATTAGATAGGTTTTACTTATATGTGACGACTTAATTTTATAACTTATTTATTATTGTTGTGACAGATTTTTTGAAAAAATTCATTCAGGGTGTTTCTAATTAATAAATTCAAGAGAGCATATTTTTAACTAGTGATTTCAAGTGAAGAGTATTTTTTTTTCGGAGAATAAATCATGATTAAATAGTAAGAAAATAATTAATAATACTTATAATATAAATATTCATAATTTTGGGGAAAAATAATTCAAGAAAAAATGTGACACTATTTTTTATAAATTGAAAATTAATGAACAGTAAAAGGATTCTTTTGACACGTTTCGTGATGTATAAAATTTTTTTATGAATCTTTGAAAAATTTTCCTTTCGAAGGGCCATAATTTTTCTCCTGAAATAATCATTTTTATTCCTTTCAAAGGGACATAATTTTCCTTTCAAAATAACATTTTTAATCCTTCGGAAGGGCATTAGTTTTCACCTGAAGCAGCATTTTTCCTGCCAATTCTCCCTTCCGAAATGCTGTCGCGCCTTGTTTTTCTCCAGAAATTGCCAGCGCGTGCCACGTGGCACGCGGTATTTCTTCCCCAAGCCCCTTTTCGAATTGGCCCGTGCGGACGCAATTTCCTTCCCAGCTCGCACGCACGCACCTGCATGCTGCCCCCTGACCGCGCGCCACGTGGCGCTACCTCCCCTGGGGCTCGATCACAAGTCCGACAAGCTAACAGGTTCCATGGGCGCGCGCGAGAGCCGAGCGATCTGCTAGATCCATCATTCGTGTAGCGCATATTTTAATTATAAGGTAATCTGCACACTATTTTCAAAAATTACATTTACGCCCCAAATTTTTCAAACTTATTTAATGCCCTGCAACTCTCAAAAGCCACGTAAGCCCTTTTGGTTGGACCATGCGGCCTTCCCAAACCCTCTTTCGGTCAATCAAACTACATACAAAAACTCCACGCATTACATTGATTCTTAATCTTCAACAAGAAATAATCTCTCATGAAAATATTATGGAACCTTGAAATAATAAATAACACCTAGAAGCATCATATGATAACCCAAAACTCTATTAGGATAGGTCTTTTAGAGGCTAAGAACTTATTTCGACAGTTCGTCATAAGGCCCTTATTCTCCTAGAGGACTCTCTAGGCTGTTCAGTCATTTGGAAGGATTTCTTTTAAGCCGATCCGAATGTTTCTAACACATGTTCGCCCCGATATCTGGTATTATATTATGATCATGCATCTCTTATCGACGGAAGTATCTTATTTGTATTTATTAAATGCATCGTTAATTTATTGTAACTATTTTCTTACGCGTACTGACTTAAGTATCGGAAGCCATACGCGGGTAAGAAATCTCCGTGTGCCTTCTAACTTGTTCATATGAGTGCAATTATGTCCTGAACAGACCAAATGTTACTCATGAATGGATTAATCCGTTACCAAAAATGCCCCCGAGGGCTTATTTGAGACCTCAGCTAGATAATCGGAGACCGAAGCAACCCAACGTACATTTTCACAAGTACACACTTGTCAGTTGTCCGCCTCGCCCTACCGCGACTTCGGCATTCTGGCATCACAAATTCTAATTGTTGTATTTTTTAGAACAACAATTATCCTTTGGTCCGGTATAACAAAACTATCCCTAATCACTAATTCTACACTTGGTCCATATAAAATCAATTAATTAATGACGCATTAAGTTTTGTAAAATTCACTAACTCAAATCACTAATTCAAACAAATTCAAGTTACCGCAAAGATGAATATTCATACTTGGTCTATTTCAATATCCAATCTAAGTTATGTAATCTGCAAAGTTTAACATAGAATTACTTGGTCTGTATCATCTATGTTCATAAAATCATTTAGTAGACAATTAAGTTGTCCAAGCAGTAATACCCATATCACATAATCACATAAAATAAACATCAATCAAATTAACCAACAATAGTATCAATCACAATATTATCTCGCGGCTATCTTGTTACCTTAGCTAACAAAGAAATTCAACCAACCATGATAACAGAAATCATCATAATTAAACTCCAAAAAAACATAATTAAAAACTAAGAATTAATTTAAGAACTAAAGAATTAACAATCAAAAAAATTAATTCAAAATTCTCTAAAATTGGTGATTGACATGGCTATGTGTTGGATCTGCAGCTCCCTCCAGTTCCCAACTTCTCTTCAATTATTCTTTCTCTGTGCGCTTTTTCTCGTTCCCGCGCCACAAAGCCTATTCACAATTTCTTGTCTTCAGTTTTGCCGCAGCCATCCATCATCTCTTTATTATAATCTTTCTCTTCTAATAACACCTAGAACAGACACCCTTATCTCGGTGACCCCACACCATAGGAAGGGGGTAAATCAGGACCCGAGCTCCCTTGATTTCAAACTCGAGAGCATCTACACTTGTAGTACCTCCACGAGAGTGCCAGAGCCATTCGCGCTGAGCAGGGCTATTATAATCTTTCTTATGTATATATAAACACCACGCACAACCCTAATACTCCCATTTGAACTTATATTATTATAATATTATAATTAAAATGCAACCCCCTTACTCCACATTCACGTTACATAATATATAATATAATATAATACATATCTAATACATAATATGTAATATATGATATAATAAAATATAATATTTAATATTTTATTAATTATATGAATTTTAATTAAATTATAATATTAATTATTTATAATATTTATTTTTTATTTATATTATACTATTAATTTATAGTATTAATTTTGAAATCAACTTGATAATATCTTATTCTTTATTTTTTTTTTATTTTTTTTTTAATTCAAACACCAAATAGTATTTCTATAAAATAATAAGAAATACTATAAATTAAATATATGTAAAGAAAATTCAAAACACTAGACAATTTTAAATAAAACACATATAAAATACAAAAAATACTATTCAATTATGACCAATAAATGTGTGAATAAATTTTCACATCAGTAGCCTTACATTTTACTCAAGTAACAATCTGTCTTACTCGACTAATAGTCTCTGAAAATTCAAAAATATTACCGTTAAGACTGTATTAAATGCGATTATTCTTCATTTTCAAACAATTATACCTTCATTAAATACTATCTAATCATTATTTCATGAAAATTGTATGCAGATTGAGTTTTAAATTAATTACTAACCATTGGAAAGACAACAAAGAAGAATGCTCTTGCAAATTAATCACTAACCATTGGAAGACAAGAAAGAGGAATTGCAATACCCGGGATTTTTTTAAAGAACTTAAAGGTAATTTATTTAGGGGCGAAAATGAAATTTTCAGAAGCTTTGAGGTTATAATGTATTTTTTCACAGTTATAAGCGATCGAATTAACTGCAGGGGATGCTCTGGAATGTAAATATCTAAGAAAAAGGTATGTCATTAATGAACATCTCGAGACATGATTTATGGCATGAAAAGCGGTCAGAATAAAGACGTTTTTCAATATAGCTACGAGTTAGCCTGAAAGATCGAATAATGGTAAAGGACTTCCAAAAAGTTAATGGAACCCTGAGAAGGTTCATATTGTGCATAAAGTGCAACCCTTAAGAGGTTTCAAAAGGAAATAAGAGGATTTACTATCAAAACGTGTATTTAGGCCTAAGTGTAATTTCTTAATCTTGCTCGAGGGACGTCAAAAAGATATTTTTTCTGAATCTTTGGGGGTGAAATGAAAATTATAGAGCCTATGGGTCTTAATAACATTGTTGGAAAACTCAGGGACTTCAAGGAAAAGTGTCAAAATGCAATTGGAAAGAAGTTGGGGGTTAAAGTGTAATTTTGTAAAATCTGCAGTGTGAACACTGCCATGGCTGACTAGTTGCTCTATCACCACCGGCCATCGTCGGGAAGGTCGCCCAAGGGTCCTAGAGCATGCTTCAAGCCATGATGAGTTGTTTGAGGCTTGCTATTGGTCGAGAAAGACCGTGGATGGGACGAATTTTAATAGTGATGTGATCGAAAAATTGGCTAGAAAAATTAGAACGATTTTATCATGTTTGAGGGCTACTCGATCTACTTAGTGGCTAGATCTAGGCCTTAGGGATTAAGCAAGCTCGGATTTGACAGATTTCGATCGAGAAATGGCTTTAAATAGTCGGGTATGGCCGAGGGTTTCTTCATTTGAAACTTGAGTTTAAATCTGTAGTTTTTGGAAGAATTGAGAGAAGGCGATAAGGAGATTTTGTTCCCCATGTCTAGAGGGTCAATTTTGGAGTTTTTGGTAAGGTTTCGAGTTGGTTTGAAGCTATTTCGAGGGATGGCCAAAATGTTGGGCGGTCGCCAGAGCCAGATATTTAAATGGTAGGTTGAAATCCTTCCGATGGTGTTTTCAGCCCACGAAGGATACCGTTGTGATCGATATGATGAGTAGGTCAAGGTAGGATGGAACCCAGCCAGTTGCCAGTGACCTGTGCCAGAGAAGATGATCGGGGCGTGTGGTACTCACGTTGGTCATTACGCGCAATACACGCGCCTGATAGAAGAGGGCGCGTAGCCTATGGGTAATTTTTGGAATTTTTTATTATTTTTCTGAAATTATTTTATGAATTATGGTGAAGAAAAATTTGAGAAAAACCTTGAAGAGGTATTTATTTTGGAATTATCGAAGGAAAAATAGGGAGAAAATTATGAAAAAAATAAGATATTGATATTCTTTTAAATGATTATGATGTCTAGGGTACGTTAAGTCTCATGATTGAGTAAATGTACGATTATTGAGGCCTGACACGAAAATCAAGGTTGGGCATGAGATTCAAGGTGGTCCGAGTTACGTTCAAATGTGAGTAATTTTTCTTGAAAGCTTATACATGTTATGTTTTGTCTATATTGAGCATAATATTCATAAAGGTTGCTAAGTTATATGTAATTTATGTGCATCTTAACATATTTGTACATGTATTGTTGCATCGATAGTCGTGATTTTTCTCATGGCATGATATTGTTAACATATCGATATTTGTAAATGGAATGGGATGTTGCCCTGATAGTATAGCTGTAATTGGGATATTGCCCTGATAGTATAGCCGTAATTCCCAAAGAGAGTTGTTGGAACAACGTATAGGAGTATCCCGTGGCCTTGTGTGTATGCCAGGATAACTGCCTAGGGTTTCATGGTGGGCTGGATAGCCAGGGAAGTTATATTAGGGTATTTGTTTATTCATATTTGTGCATCATGTATTCATGTAACTATTTTTAAACTCTTACTAAAAGGTTCATCTTCTAATTGAGTTATGCCTCTGGAACATTCAAACGTTCCACTTGGGACTTATAGCTAAGGCAAGGAAATGGCCGAGATGTATTGGCACGAGATGACGTGTCCGATGGGTTTGTTAAGTTGTTCCAATATTTTGTTCCTTCATGAAGATTCAGATATGTTGTTGTCATGTTGAGAAACTTATGTTTTGTATGATGAATAGACTTATTAAATGTAAGAATGTTACGTATTATGCGTAGCGCCCCATTTTTCCTAAAACGTGTTTTAACCCGAGATTTTGGTAATATATTTGTTACGAGTATTTCCTGCTCTACTCCTTATGGGCTAGGCTCAACCCAACAACTCGGCCCAATCGCATAAGCTCAGCAGACCCTGAATTGAGTTTGTTGAAGCGAGCTCACATATTGCTGGAGCCCAAACTCAGATCGCAAGACCAAGCGGGTTTTATACGAGCGAGCTCCCGACTACACTTCGAGGGAGCTCCCAACAACTCTTGCAGTTCGCCAGCCTGACTGGTCAGCTCGCGTAATGAGAAGGTCATATGCTAGAGAATATTAATGGGCTAGAGGCCGCTTCAGTTAGGCCATTCAGGCCTAACCTGGCTCCGTCCTCTCAACCCATTTGATCGGCCCATGTCAATCCTATCCTGGCCCCTTGCAACAACATCATTGCAACCACTTCTGGATTTTCGTGCGCCCACCTTAGATCCCATCCTCATTAATGATGGATCCCATCCATATTAATGAGGGTCCAATCGACACCTTACCGCTGCATGGACGCTTTCGTAGGCGCTGGATATTTTGTCTCATCACTTGCAGACGTACATCACATGCAGGAGGACATCTCATTCTCCTATATATCAACCTACTCTCCCCAGAGCTATGGCATGTTTTTTCCTGCCAACTTGTTGATACTCTGCATCTCCTTACTCGCTTACTAACTTGAGCATCAGAGTATTTTGCAGGGGCCGACCGACCGGCGGGTCAACAAACCAGATAACCCCTTTCTCCCTCTCAAATTCATTACACCAGTGTGGGCTAACGAATCAAGGTCGACCAATTCCGAATGTCGATAATATTTTTTCAACATACACTCAATGTAAATTAAACCCCGACAATCTCGATTCTACCTTCTCAGCATATCAAACTTAATAATTAATAGGGTAAGACAGGTATATCAATCATATCAGCGGAAACAAGATTCAAACATCGATAATACATAACTGAAATTTCTTTATTCATAACATAGAATTCGTACCATCGATGTTCAACATGACATCATCAAAATAATACACTTGCAGCTGAATGTCTCATCCATAATAAAAGACCTACAAAAGATCTAATATGTAACTATCAGCTACATACCTCATTTCCTTTGGCGCCACTATTTTCACCTGGAACGTTTGAATATTTTAGGGATAAAGTCCAAATTAGATGATGAATTATCTAAGCGAGAGTTCAAAAATTTTCATGAATATATGCAAAACCATGAATAAAACCGACAAATCCCGACATGTCCTAGCCAAAGAGAATCCCACACAACCTTTAACCTTAACCGAGAAAAATACAATCTCTCTAGAAGTAACCCAACAACATTGACACATTGGCATAACACAATCTTACTTAAGAAGGACGACCTCAACACATGAACCCACTATCATATCAGGCTTTACGCCCTCACTGAAAAGCATTCTAGATCTCAACACAGCCCTGTTCACAAGCAGATCAACACTATCCTTGGAATCAACATCCACCTAGGCAATAATGTTATTTCTCAAAGGAATCTAGAGTGGTGTCCACTCTGAACCCCACCACTTGAGTCGACATCCGAGGTGGTGTCCACTCTAAACGCCACCACTTGGGTACCATAGGATGAAGTCCGTCTCAGCCCCATCCCAAGCGTTGGAGTCGGAGGTGCTATAACACACACTAAGAAGAGGGGGTGAAATTCGTCATTTTAAAAATTCAATTTGAAACTTGAAATCCTTTTGATGGAAAATAAAAATTCAATGCAAGTGATGATTTGATAGGTGTTTGACAATAAAGAGAATTTAACGAACACAAACACACAAGAACACCAAGATATATAGTAGTTCGGCTCAACCCAATCCTAATCCACTACCTTAACTCCTTACTAAGGATTTTCAAAACAATTCACTAAAACCCCCTACTTAAACCAAGTAGGTCATCTAGTCCAAGATTAAGAATTACAACCTCCTACTTACACAAGTAGGCCCTCTAGCTATACAAGTTAGGAAATACAAGAAATGTACAATAGGAGAGAATCGAATAAATGAATCTCTTAGTTGTAATGTCTCTCAAAAATGATACAAGGCTTGAAGTAAATAATTACAAGTGAAGATCAAAGACTTGAAAAGAGAAAATTGAAGAACAATTAATATAAATACAGATAAATATAAGATGTAAGCTCAAATCAATTTCTTTTTCATCGATCAGCCTTCTCAAGACATCCTTGATTTGTATATATAAGCATCCCAAAAAACTTGCCCAAAACTAGCCGTTACAAGTTTCTATGAAACAAACTGTCAACAGATTAAAGAGGTTAGTCGACTATATTTTTGAATAAAACTAAGGCATAGTTGACATACAAGTAAGCATAATCGAGACAGATAACCAACTAAATCAACTGATAGTCGAAAAACACTTTCACATAGTCGACACATAAAAAACATGAAGAAAATTTCTAACATCATACACACAAATAATCGACAGAAGAATTTTCATAGTTGACAGAACCTACACAATAGTCGACAGAACAAAATATAGTTGACAGATGCTTGGGCATAGTCGAACAAAGTATGTCGTCTATAAACACGATCACGAACTTGTCCAGGAATGGCCGGAAGACTCGATTCATAGTGTCCATAAAAGCTGCTGGGGCATTGGTTAGTCCGAACGGCATCACCAAAATTCATAATGCCCATATCGAGAACGAAATGCTGTTTTTGGCACGTCTTCAGCCTTGATCCTTAATTGATAGTATCCTGATCTTAGGTCAATTTTTGAGAAGACCTTAGCCCCTTGCAACTGATCAAACAGCTCCTCGATTCTGGGGAGTGGGTACTTATTCTTAACCGTTATCTTGTTGAGCTGTCGATAATCGATACACATCCTCAGGCTCCCATCCTTTTTCTTGACAAAAAGTACTGGTGCTCCCCATGGCAACATGCTTGGTCTGATGAACCCCTTGTCTAACAACTCTTGAAGTTGGGCCTTTAATTCTCTCAATTCTGCAGGAGCCATTTTATACGGGGGTATCGAAACCGGACCTGCCCCTGGTACAATCTCTATCGAAAATTTGATTTCTCGTTGGGGCGGTAATCCAGGCAATTCTTCGGGAAACACATCCCCGAATTCTTTAACGAGCCGCACTTCTTCGATTTTTAAGGGCTCCTTGCTTTTCTCTTGAACACAAGCCAAATATCCTTGTGCCCATTGACGTAACAGTCTCTCAGCCTTCAAAGCCGAGATCCAATTCTGTTCACTTACCTTTCTTTGCCCTCGAAACTTAACGTTCAAGTCGCCATTCTTGAGGTAGACTGTCTTAGCTTTACAGTCCAATGTGGCGTTGTACCTAGTTAGGAAGTCCATTCCTAGAATTACATCAAAATCCTGAAATTCCAGAAGAATTAGATTCACTGAAAACTCAACCTCTCCTATTTGAATACTTCTATCTTTGTACCCTGATGAAGTTTCTTGAGACTTCCCCATTGGGGTTGCGACAATCATTCGACAATTCAAATTTTCTGGTTTGTCTCCTACTACTTTAGCAAATGCATGCGAAATAAATGAGTGACTTGCGCCTGAATCTATCAATGCATGCATGGGGATACCAGATAAGAACATAGTACCTTCAATTACTGTTGGATCCTCTGCCACATCCTGCTGCGTCAGATGAAACACTCTCCCTTGATGTGCTCTGGCATTCTCGGACGTCCCCTGGGGTTGACTTGGGACAGTCCTTTGCGAAGTGACCCGTCTGCTGGCAGTTGAAACAAGTAATTCCTTTCTTTGGGCAGTTCTGGTTAAGATGCCCAATTTCTCCACAGTTGTAACAACCCTTTGTCCCAAACCGGCACGGCTTTCTAGGGTGCTGTTTCTGGCATTTTGCGCATGGGGTACCGGGCTTGAACTTCGGCTTCTGGGGTTCTTGCTTCTTACCTGCCCTGTGGCTGCTTCCCTGCTGAATTTCTCCTTGGATAGCGTCGATCCGGCTCAGATTAGCCTCGGTGTTATAGGCTTGTAGTACCGCTTCTGCATAGGTCTGGGTACTTGCACTACTCATCGCTCTCTGAAGCTTCAAATTTAGTCCTCCCAAAAATTTTTGAGCCTTGATCCTTTCGTCTCCTTCGTAAATCGGCATGTATCGGATCAATCGACTGAAAGCGTCCTCGTACTGGGCAACAGACATGTCCCCAGTCTGTCTCAACTCCATGAATCCTCTTTCTTTCTTCATTCTTAAGTTCAGAGGAAAGTATTTCTCGTTAAAAAGTTCCTTGAATCTTTCCCAAGTGACGTAAGGTGCCCTGGCTCGAGGGGTCATTGTTCTTTTGACTCCTTTCCACCATTTGTCTGCCTCTCCTTGCAACATAAAGGTGGCACAGTTAACTTTCTCTTCTTCGCTGCAGTGAAGGTGGTCTAGTAACTTTTCTGTTTGCTCGGTCCAATATTCCACTTCACTGGGGTCGGCACCAATCTTTCCCTGAAAGACGGGAGGGTTCTGCCGTCGATATAAGTCCAGCATGTTGGCCGCGTGGCTATCCCCGAAGTGAGTCTCATGTATGAAACCCACTACACTTCCCAGAATTCGCCCCATTTGATCCAGTCTGCTACTTCCAGTATCTTGGCTGGAGTCGCCTTCTGGGTGTCTACTGGTATTTCCCCCGGTGTTACCAGCATGTGAGTTGGGCGTCCCAGGCCCAACTGCTAACCTTCTTTGAGTGTTTACCATCTGAAAGGAAAACAGCATTCGAGATTAGACAACAAGATCTTATCGTCAGATTAGTTTTATATTATACATTCGGCCACAAAACGTTATATGTACATATTACATATTTACATAGATTACACATAGTACTACACAAGTCATGTAAGTAGTTAGAGTGTTTCCGAGATGGATCTATTTCGGTCCCGACGACCTCCAGATCCAAACATTCTCTTCATCTTCGGAGTCATATGGGGGTGCCTCAGGGTGGCCCACTATTTCCACAACCTCCTCCTCATCCTCTGAGTCTGAGACCTCAAAGTCGTCTTCGGCCCAAAACACGGGTATGTCATCTTCTTCCTCTTCTTCTTCTTCTTCTTATTCCGCATTAGCTGGATTTCCCACTTCTTCTGGCTCGGTCGGGTCTTCCACTTCTTCTTCCTCTTCGAGTGGCTCCTCCATGTCTTCATCGAACTCGTCTGCTGGCACTGGCTCGTACATTTCTACTAATAACTCACGAGTCCGAATACAGTAATGATGGAAATCCGGGAACTGCTCGTCTTGATGCCGGACCCAATCTGCGAATTCCTGCAGCCCACCTTCTAATATACCGATCATCATATCTATCTGAAACTGAGTGAGATTGGGGCAAAGTCGATAGCTCGGGGGCACATCGTCAATAATCTCCTCCATCCGGACGAGGTGTTCCAGGATTCCTTCGTTTGGCTCGGGGACCCGGTGCGCTAGACGATGAGCCCAGTGATCAACCAAGACCTGTTCTGAGAAATTGCCAGCCATCTGCCATCACAACTTCCGTTAGTACCCCTAACTGTCTTTAAGTTGGTACTTTCACCGGTTAGGCCTAGTCTAAATTTTCCTTCCTAGGTATTATTCTAAGTTGGGCTCTGATACCAACTGTAACAGCCCACTTCTTCAGGGCGTGTTATGCCTTAAGAAATTTGGTCAATTTTTTTTTTAACATTATTTTAAAATTCCCTAAGACCGTATCTAGTGCCAGATAAAATATCTAGACTAGACATAGATGTAAAGCGGAAGCTGAATCGAACCTGCTCATAGAAATGCATAATTTAATAACTGTACATGGTATTAAATACTAACACATAAAGCGTTTGATTACAGAACAATATTCACAAATCTTAAACTAATCATATTACAACATGGTACATTTACTTGCATCTTGATACCTCGTGTCACTACACATCACCCATCTCTGAACCATCTCTGCAAGTCCCGGCTGGAACGTTGAATGTTCCAGGGGCGAACCCATGTTAGATGATGAATCATCTAAGTAAGAATACCAATGCAATGTCATGAGTGTATGCAATGTCTTTCCTCGTAGATGTCAACTGCACCTCACATGCTGCCTATCATTTTAGCGGCCACCTCTTTCGAAGCCGGGGTGTATGGGTGCACCCTTGATAGGTCAGCGGTGCCAGTTCGTACTCCTTACGGCCTCATATGCGTGTGATCAACAGTATCATCGTGCATGTATGCATTTCATAGTCATGTCATTAATGCAATCTACGTGATGATTCATATCATAGCATGTCAATATGATAAAAGCATTTACATTTATAACTGCATTAAATTTAGGCGGCATACTTACCGTTAATCTGTCTCGAACTACGTGTCAAGTGGTTATCCCTTAGTTTCCTTGCTCACAGAGACCCCTACAACATAAATTTATTTTTAGAATACCATCTGCTAGATTTTTTTTTTTTATAATTTCTCCCATTTTTCTTTTATTTCTAAGCTTTATTTCTTCAAAAATTACATAATAATTATCTAGGCTTCATAAAAATTTACTTTCTTTTTACCAACATTCCTTGAATAATATTCTTAGCATTCTGGAACTTTTCTTGTAATTTTATAACCTTAAATTCCTAATTTCCCTTATTTCATAATAGCTAAATATGTAATTATTACATAATAATTACCTAATCTTTCAATTTATTAAATTTATCTTCACCAATTTTTCTTAAATAACAATTACAACATTCTGAAATTTTTTGAAATTTTCAGAATTAAAATCCTTTTTTTTTTCTTTATTTCCATAATAGAAAAATCTACTTAATTTACATAGTAATTACCTAAAATTTCATTTTATTCCCTTTCTTTTCACTAACATTTCTTAAATAATACTTCTAACATTATAAAATTTTCTTTGAAATTTTCAGACTTAAAATCCTATTTTTCTTTATTTCTATAATAGGATAATCTACTTAAATTACATAACAATTTCCTAATATTTTATTTTATTCGATTTCTTTTCATTAATATCTCTTAAATAATGCTTCTAACATTCTAAAATTTTCTGGAAATTTTTTGAATTAAAATATTATATATTTTTTTTTAAGATAAAAAATCTACCTAAATTACATAATAATTACTTAATATTTCATTTTGTTCCATTTCTTTTCACTAGCATTTCTTAAATAACACCTTTAACATTCTGAAATTTTTTCTTGGAATTTTCATAATTAAAATCCGATTTTTCTTTATTTCCATAATAGAAAAATCTACTTAATAATTAATTAATTTATCATTTCCAGAAAATTATACATTAAATAAATCACAAACATTATTTCAAACTTAGAAATAAAATTTTCATTTATTTTATTTTATTTATTTTATTTTATTTTCTTTTCTTTTCTTTTTATTTTTATTTCCTAATTTCTCTGGCGGGTGCGTGAACTGCACGCGCTGTCTTCCCACTCGCGGGCGCGTGCAGCTCACGCGCCCGACTGGCTCTTCTTCTCCGGCGAGAGCTTTACCGCCGGTCGGCCATTCGACTTCTAAACTCAATTTTTCTACTCCCAAACTCTAGATCTCGACATTACGAACATATTGGTACAAAAATTACAACAAAATAGGATCGAACTTACCTCGAATCGGCCGAATAGTCCTCGGCTCCGGCGAGTCGCGCGTTTTCCGGCGAAGCTTCGATTCGCCTTCTCCTTTGCTCCGTTGGCCTCCAAACTCTCCAGAAACGAAGCCCACGACTTGAAGACCAAAACCTCACTCTCTAATCTCACAAAATCACTCCTAATCGACTGCTCTAAGCTTTAAAAATTTCGGATGGAATGCCTTGCGCGAACTGGGCTATTTATAGCCCATTTCCGACGTGCCTTGCCTTACCAACGTCGGCCACGCGTCCTAGGAGCCATACTCTGGTCATTTCGACAATTAAAACCCTTCTTTTACCCTTAAGCAAAGATTTGCAGGCGCGGCCATGCTCTGGCCGCGTGCTGCTTCTGCAAAATCTAGATTTCCAGATTTTTTTTTTTAATATATACACATTTAGTATTATATATATATACACACGTTTAACATTTAGCATTTACACAACATACATACACATTTACATTGTAATTTCATTTAATTCTTTTAATCCTAAATCAAATTTATACATTTATTTATTTATATTTTTTATAAGCACACTTTAGGTAAATTTAATTAACTAAATTAATTACATAATTAATTTTATTTATAAAACTTAGGGTATTACATTCTCCTCTCCTTACAAAAATTTCATCCTCGAAATTTGATCATTCCTCACTCATACTAACTATAGGGTTTTCAAATAGGTAAGGAAAGTTGAGTTTCATGTCTTCTTCTCGTTCCCAAGTTATTTCTTCGCTTACGGGGTTTCTCCACAAAACTTGCACCAGGGGTATTGACTTGTTTCTTAGGACTTGATCCCTGCGATCCAAAATACTGACCGATTTTTCTACATATGAGAATTTTCTTGAATCTCGATAGCTTCAGCTGGCATTATCTGGGAAGAATTTGGCTCATGCTTTCGCAGCTACGATACGTGAAACACGTCATGGATGTTTGATAGGGCCAAGGGTAGAGCGAGTCAATAAGCGACTGGTCCAATTCTTTCCACTATATCATATGGCCCTATATATCGAGGGCTTAACTTGCCTTTTTTCTTGTTACTTCTAGTCACCATTCTTAGCGGAGATATCTTCAGGTATACTTTGTTGCCTGCTTGAAACTCCAATTTCCTTCTCCTTGTATCTGCGTATGATTTCTGGCGACTCTGAGCTTCCTTAATTCTTTCTTGAATTATTTTTATCTTTTCCGTCGTTTTCTGAACTATCTTGGGACCCAAAATTTGCCGTTCGCCTACTTCAGTCCAGCATACAGGGGATCTACATTTTCGGCCATACAAGGCTTCATAGGGGGCCATTCCAATGCTGCTGTGGTAGCTGTTATTATAAGCGAATTCTACTAATGGTAAATGCTCTTCCCAGCTACCTGGAAAATCAATCGCGCAAGCTCGCAGCATATCTTCTAGGGTTTGAATAGTCCTTTCTGATTGACCATCTGTCTGGAGATGATAGGTTGTACTTATCCTAAGTTGAGTACCCAAACTCTCTTGCAGACTTCCCCAAAACCTAGAAGTGAATCTTGGGTCACGGTCTGATACAATGCTTACTGGCACTCCGTGTAATCTGATAATCTCATTCACATACTGTTGAGCTAATTTGCTGATTGGTTGACTTACCCTTATGGCCAAGAAATGAGCAGACTTAGATAGTCTGTCAACTATTACCCAAATAGTATCATTTCCCTTAGGACTCCTTGGCAGTCCCGTTATGAAATCCATCATGATGTGCTCTCATTTCCACTCTGGAACTTCCAATGGTTGCAAGCTTCCACCAGGCTTTTGGTGCTCGATCTTAATTCTCTAGCAGGTGTCAGATTGACTGACGTACTTTTCCACGCTTTTCTTCATTCCTGGCCACCAATACACAGCCTTCAAGTCTTGGTACATCTTAGTGGCTCCGGGGTGGATCGAGTATCTGGATCAATGAGCTTCTCCCAAAATTGTTTGTCGCAATTTTCTCACACGAGGCACATAAATTCTTCCTTGAAACCGAATGATGTTTTCTCTTACCTCAAATTCTGGTTTCTTTGCTTGCCCATACTCGTCAACCCACATTTTTATTCGGGAGTCTTCGAGGTAGGCTTGCCGTATCTGATCCATTAACTCTGGCTGTACTGTAAGGCTAGCTACGTAAGCGGAGTTTCCTCGGGAAACCACTCCTACTGTCATCACGCTAAATGCTTCGACTAGTTTCCATTCTGCTACCATCATTTTGGCTACATGAGTGGTTTCTTTTCTGCTTAGGGTATCTGCTACAACGTTAGCTTTACCGGGATGGTACTGAATAGTACAGTCATAATCTTTTAACAGCTCCATCCATCTCCGTTGCCTCATGTTTAACTCTTTCTGTGAGAAGACATATTGTAGGCTCTTATGATCAGTAAAAATCTCGAACTTCTCACTATACAAATAATGTCTCCAAATCTTTAGAGCAAATACTACTACAGCCAATTCCAAATCATGAGTCGGGTAATTTCTTTCATGGTTCTTTAGCTGACGAGATCCATAGGCAATGACTCTCCCGTGCTGCATCAGCACACACCCTAAACCGTTTCTTGAGGCGTCAGTGTAGACCATAAAACCTCCTGACCCATTTGGCATAGCCAGTACTGGAGTGGTTGTCAGCTTAGCCTTAAGTTTCTGAAAACTTTCTTCGCATCGTTCGTTCTAGTCGAACTTTACCCCCTTTTGAGTTAACTTGGTAAGGGGTGTTGCAATTTTTGAAAACCCTTCCACAAACTTTCTATAGTACCCTGCTAGTCCCAAGAAACTCTTAACCTCAGTAACTGATTGGGGTTGCTTCTAATTTGCCACAGCTGCGATCTTGACTGGATCGACGGATAATCCTTCGGCCGATATTACATGTCCCAAAAATGCCACCTGGTACAACCAAAATTCACATTTTGAGAACTTGGCATACAACTTATGTTCTCGCAATGTTTGCAATATTATCCTTAAATGTGATTCGTGCTCTTCTTCCGAGGGAGAGTATATCAGTATGTCGTCTATAAACACGATCACGAACTTGTCCAAGAATGGCCGGAAGACTCGATTCATAGTGTCCATAAAGGCTGCTGGGGCATTGGTTAGTTCGAGCGGCATCACCAAAAATTCATAATGCCCATATCGAGAACGAAATGCTGTTTTTGGCACGTCTTCGGCCTTGATCCTTAATTGATAGTATCCTGATCTTAGGTCAATTTTTGAGAAGACCTTAGCCCCTTGCAACTGATCGAGCAACTCCTCGATTCTGGGGAGTGGGTACTTATTCTTAACCGTTATCTTGTTGAGCTGTCGATAATCGATACACATCCTCAGGCTCCCGTCTTTTTTCTTGACAAAAAGTACTAGTGCTCCCCATGGCGACATGCTTGGTCTGATGAACCCTTTGTCTAACAACTCTTGAAGTTGGGCCTTTAATTCTCTCAATTCTGCAGGAGCCATTTTATACGGGGGTATCGAAACCGGACCTGCCCCTGGTACAATCTCTATCGAAAATTCGATTTCTCGTTGGGGCGGTAATCAGGCAATTCTTCGGGAAACACATCCCCGAATTCTTTAACGAGCCGCACTTCTTCGATTTTTAAGGGCTCCTTGCTTTTCTCTTAAACACAAGCCAAATATCCTTGTGCCCCTTGACGTAACAGTCTCTCAGCCTTCAAAGCCGAGATCCAATTCTGTTCACTTACCTTTCTTTGCCCTCGAAACTTAACGTTCAAGTCGCCATTCTTGAGGTAGACTGTCTTAGCTTTACAGTCCAATGTGGCGTTGTACCTAGTTAGGAAGTCCATTCCTAGAATTACATCAAAATCCTGAAATTCCAGAAGAATTAGATTCACTGAAAACTCAACCTCTCCTATTTGAATACTTCTATCTTTGTACCCTGATGAAGTTTCTTGAGACTTCCCCATTGGGGTTACGACAATCATTCGACAATTCAAATTTTCTGGTTTGTCTCCTACTACTTTAGCAAATGCATGCGAAATAAATGAGTGACTTGCGCCTGAATCTATCAATGCATGCATGGGGATACCAGATAAGAACATAGTACCTTCAATTACTGTTGGATCCTCTGCCACATCCTGCCGCGTCAGATGAAACACTCTCCCTTGATGTGCTCTGGCATTCCCGGACGTCCCCTGGGGTTGACTTATCAGTCGTGGCTTGGGATAGTCTTTCGCGAAGTGACCCGTCTGCTGGCAGTTGAAACAAGTAATTCCTTTCTTTGGGCAGTTCTGGTTAAGATGCCCAATTTCTCCACAGTTGTAACAACCCTTTGTCCCAAACCGGCACGGCTTTCCATGGCGCTGTTTCTGGCATTTTGCGCATGGGGTACCGGGCTTGAACTTCGGCTTCTGGGGTTCTAGCTTCTTACCTGCCCTGTGGCTGCTTCCCTGTTGAATTTCTCCTTGGATAGCGTCGATCCGGCTCAGATTAGCCTCGGTGTTATAGGCTTGTAGTACCGCTTCTGCATAGGTCTGGGTACTTGCACTACTCATCGCTCTCTGAAGCTTCAAATTTAGTCCTCCCAAAAATTTCTGAGCCTTGATCCTTTCGTCTCCTTCGTAAATCGGCATGTATCGGATCAATCGACTGAGAGCATCCTCATACTGGGCAACAAACATGTCCCCAGTCTGTCTCAGCTCCATGAATTCTCTTTCTTTCTTCATTCTTAAGTTCAGAAGGAAGTATTTCTCGTTAAAAAGTTCCTTGAATCTTTCCCAAGTGACGTAAGGTGCCCTGGCTCGAGGGGTTATTGTTCTTTTGACTCCTTTCCACCATTTGTCTGCCTCTCCTTGCAACATAAAGGTGGCACAGTTAACTTTCTCTTCTTCACTACAGTGAAGGTGGTCCAGCAACTTTTCTGTTTGCTCGATCCAATATTCCACTTCACTGGGGTCGGCACCAATCTTTCCCTGAAAGACGGGAGGGTTCTGCCGTCGATATAAGTCCAGCATGTTGGCCGCGTGGCTATCCCCGGAGTGAGTCTCGTGTATGAAACCCACTACACTTCCCAGAATTCGCTCCATCTGATCCAGTCTGCTACTTCCGGTATCTTGGCTGGAGTCGCCTTCTGGGTGTCTACTGGTATTTCCCCCGGTGTTACCAGCATGTGAGTTGGGCGTCCCAGGCCCAACTGCTAACCTTCTTTGAGTGTTTACCATCTGAAAGGAAAACAGCATTCGAGATTAGACAACAAGATCTTACCGTTCGATTAGTTTTATATTTTACATTCGGCCACAAAACGTTATATGTACATATTACATATTTACATAGATTACACATAGCATTACACAAGTCATGTAAGTAGTTAGAGTGTTTCCGAGATGGATCTATTTCAGTCCTGACGACCTCCAGATCCAAACATTCTCTTCATCTTCAGAGTCATATGGGGGTGCCTCAGGGTCGCCCACTATTTCCACAACCTCCTCCTCATCCTCTGAGTCTGAGACCTCAAAGTCGTCTTCGGCCCAAAACACGGGTATGTCATCATCATCATCATCATCTTCTTCTTCTTCTTCTTCTTCTTCTTCTTCTTCTTCTTCTTCTTCTTCTTCTTCTTCCGCATTAGCTGGATTTCCCACTTCTTCTGGCTCGGCCGGGTCTTCCACTTCTTCTTCCTCTTCGAGTGGCTCCTCCATGTCTTCATCGAACTCGTCTGCTGGCACTGGCTCGTACATTTCTACCAATAACTCACGAGTCTGAATACAGTAATGATGGAAATCCGGGAACTGCTCGTCTTGATGCCGGACCCAATCTGCGAATTCCTGCAGCCCACCTTCTAATATACCGATCATCATATCTATCTGAAACTGAGTGAGATTGGGCCAAAGTCGATAGCTCGGGGGCACATCGTCAATAATCTCCTCCATCCGAACGAGGTGTTCCAGGATTCCTTCATTTGGCTCGGGGACCCGGTGCGCTAGACGATGAGCCCAGTGATCAACCAAGACCTGTTCTGAGAAATTGCCAGCCATCTGCCATCACAACTTCCGTTAGTACGCCTAACTGTCTTTAAGTTGGTACTTTCACCGGTTAGGCCTAGTCTAAATTTTCCTTCCTAGGTATTATTCTAAGTTGGGCTCTGATACCAACTGTAACAGCCCACTTCTTCAGGACGTGTTATGCCTTAAGAAATTTGGTCAATTTTTTTTTCACATTATTTTAAAATTCCCTAAGACCGTATCTAGTGCCAGATAAAATATCTAGACTAGACATAGATGTAAAGCGGAAGTTGAATCGAACCTGCTCATGGAAATACATAATTTAATAACTGTACATGGCATTAAATACTAACACATAAAGCGTTTGATTACAGAACAATATTCACAAATCTTAAACTAATCATATTACAACATGGTACATTTACTTTCATCTAGATACCTCGTGTCACTACACATCACCCATCTCTGAACCATCTCTGCAAGTCCGGGCTGGAACGTTGAATGTTCTAGGGGCGAACCCATGCTAGATGATGAATCATCTAAGTAAGAATACCAATGCAATGTCATGAGTGTATGCAATGTTTTTCCTCGTAGGTGTCAACTGCACCCCTCATGTTGCCTATCATTTTAGCGGCCACCTCTTTCGAAGCCGGGGTGTATGGGTGCACCCTTGATAGGTCAGCGGTGCCAGTTCGTACTCCCTACGGCCTCATATGCGTGTGATCAACAGTATCATCGTGCATGTATGCATTTCATAGTCATGTCATTAATGCAATCTACGTGATGATTCATATCATAGCATGCCAATATGACAAAAGCATTTACATTTATAACTACATTAAATTTAGGCGGCATACTTACCGTTAATCTGTCTCGAATTACGTGTCAAGTGGTTATCCCTTAGTTTCCTTGCTCACAGAGACCCCTACAACATAAATTTATTTTTAGAATACCTTCTGCTAGATTTTTTTTTTTTATAATTTCTCCCATTTTTCTTTTATTTCTAAGCTTTATTTCTTCAAAAATTACATAATAATTATCTAGGTTTCATAAAAATTTACTTTCTTTTTACCAACATTCCTTGAATAATATTCTTAGCATTCTGGAATTTTTCTTGTAATTTTATAACCTTAAATTCCTAATTTCCCTTATTTCATAATAGCTAAATATGTAATTATTACATAATAATTACCTAATCTTTCAATTTATTAAATTTATCTTCACCAATTTTTCTTAAATAACAATTAAAACATTCTGAAATTTTCTTGAAATTTTCAGAATTAAAATCCTATTTTTTTCTTTATTTCCATAATAGAAAAATCTACTTAATTTACATAGTAATTACCTAAAATTTCATTTTATTCCCTTTATTTTCACTAACATTTCTTAAATAATACTTCTAACATTCTAAAATTTTCTTTTGAATTTTCAGACTTAAAATCCTATTTTTCTTTATTTCTATAATAGGATAATCTACTTAAATTACATAACAATTTCCTAATATTTTATTTTATTCGATTTCTTTTCATTAATATCTCTTAAATAATGCTTCTAACATTCTAAAATTTTCTGGAAATTTTTTGAATTAAAATCCTATATATTTTTTTTTAAGATAGAAAAATCTACCTAAATTACATAATAATTACTTAATATTTCATTTTGTTCCATTTCTTTTCACTAGCATTTCTTAAATAACACCTTTAACATTCTGAAATTTTTTCTGGGAATTTTCATAATTAAAATCCTATTTTTCTTTATTTTCATAATAGAAAAATCTACTTAATAATTAATTAATTTATCATTTCCAGAAAATTATACATTAAATAAATCAAAAACATTATTTCAAACTTAGAAATCAAAATTTTATTTCATTTATTTTATTTTATTTTATTTTCTTTTATTTTATTTTTATTTTTATTTCCTAATTTCTCTGGCGGGCGCGTGAACTGCATGCGCCGTCTTCCCACTCGCGGGCGCGTGCAGCTCACGCGCCAGACTTGCTCTTCTTCTCCGGCGAGAGCTTCGCCGCCGGCCGGCCATTCAACTTTTAAACTCAATTTTTCTACTCCCAAACTCTGGATCTCAACATTACGAACACATTGATACAAAAATTACAACAAAATAGGATCGAACTTACCTCGAATCGGCCGAATAGTCCTCGGCTCCGGCGAGTCGCGCGTTTTTCGGCGAAGCTTCGATTTGCCTTCTCCTTTGCTCCGTTGGCCTCCAAACTCTCCAGAAACGAAGCCCACGACTTGAAGACCAAAACCTCACTCTAATCTCACAAAATCACTCCCAATCGACTACTCTAAGCTTTAAAAATTTCGGATGGAATGCCTTGCGCGAACTGGGCTATTTATAGCCCATTTCCGACGTGCCTTGCCTTACCAACGTCGGCCACGCGTCTTGGGAGCCATACTCTGGTCATTTCGACAATTAAAACCCTTCCTTTACCCTTAAGCAAAGATTTGCAGGCGCGACCATGCTCTGGCCGCGCGCTACTTCTGCAAAATCTGGATTTCCAGATTTTTTTTTTAATATATACACATTTAGTATTATATATATATATATATATACACGTTTAACATTTAGCATTTACACAACATACATACACATTTACCTTGTAATTTCATTTAATTCTTTTAATCCTAAATCAAATTTATACATTTATTTATTTATATTTTTTATAAGCACACTTTAGGTAAATTTAATTAACTAAATTAATTACATACTTAATTAATTTTATTTATAAAACTTAGGGTATTACAATAACTTTGTGTCAATATCAAAACTATTTTAATTTTCAAGAGTAAAATATCACCAAGTGGGTCACATAGCACTAATTCTTGGCATGCATCTCGAGTGTTATCATTCAAGTGCTACACACAGGTTGACATTGTAACGCCCCGCTTTCCCGGGCGCGTTATTTCTTGGGACAATTCCAAGACGATAATTTTTTTTTCTTTCAAACTAACACTTAAATAATATCATTCCTCGAATCCGTCCCAGAATTTCCCTACATTAATTTACTCTCGAAAGGGAGAATCAACATAATAATAACATCAAACGCGGAAGCTAGAATCGAACTTGCCATCTTACTTTAACATAAAATCATACATCAATTCTTTATATCATCGTTTCTCGAACTTAATCCTCAATATGACTTAAAACATAACATACGTCTCATTTAACATCAACTCATAACATGCATTCTTACTAATCTGAACCCTAAATGGGGTTATACATCGTCATCATTAACTATATGGTTACATCATCATTCCTCGTACGTCAATATCAATCATACCTTACATCATGCACTTCCAAATCGTTCAGATTTCAAAGTAGCAGGACTTAAACTCATGGGCTACATCACATTCATTCATCTTATCATTCATTCATCATGCACTTAGCTAAGTGCTATTTCATGCCTCATTCATCTTTGTACCTGCTACAGTCTCCATCTGGAACGTTTGAATGTTCCAGGGACAAAGCCCGATTAGATGATGAACCATCTAAGTAAGCAGTACAAAAATCATTTTTCGTGCATGAATGCAATATGCAAAATGTCCTCGTAGTTTTCGACTTGAGTCAACCGCACCCAACTGCTGCTCCCCATTTTTACAGTTCCTTTCCTGGACCGATGTGTATGGGTGCACACTTGGTAGAGCAGCGGTGCCAGTTCATAATCCCAAGCCCTTTATGCAATGCATGATCAATAATATCATCGTGAATGTATGCACATTTCAACATCAATACATGTAAATGCAATCTGCATGACATAATCACATCAAGACATGACAACATGATAAATTGTTTTCATAAAATATGGTTTGGGAAAACCACTTCTAAATCAGACATCTTTTCGTAAAGCTAAATCCATTTTGAGGAGTACTACTTACCTCATACGCATTCTCATAACGTCTCGATTCACGTGCCAGACTTCTAACGTACTCAATTCAAATCCTCAACATACCCTGACCATCATATTCATTCAATAACATCAATAATCTATTCCTCATAATTTTCTCATAACTTATCCTTTATTTCTTCCTATTTTTCTCAATAATTAATTCCTAATTAAATAGTACCTAAATAATCTAAACTAAGCATTACTCAAGCATATCCTCAAATTTTTCTCTATAATAACTCATAAAATAATATTCCTAATTTATTGAAATTTTCTAAAGAAATTCTACTTACCTTAACTTAACCTCCCAAGTTGCCTCGGTATGCGTGCCATGACCTCGAAATGCGTGACCGATCTCGATTGTCGCGCAAGTTCTCAATTCTCACACACCACCTTGATTCTTGTGCATTATCTCACTTCCCGCGCATTTATCTCGATTTTTGAGCGACATCTCAATTTTCGCATGTTACCTCGATTTTCGTGCATCGCCTCGAAACACGTGTCCAAACCATTTTTCTAGCCAAAAACTCCGAAATATTAATACACATCATTCTCTATTTTTTTGATATTTTTTGGGATTTTTCTATATTTATTTCCTATTTTTCTTTACTTTTCTTCATTTTCTTTTTCTCCTTTTCTATTTTTCTTTTCCTCTTCCTATTCATCATCATCCTCCCCTGCTTCTACGTGAACCAGCCCCTGCTCATCCTCCTTCTTCTTCTTTTTCTTCTTCTTCTTCTTCTTCTTCTTCTTCTTCTCCTTCACGGCTTCTTCCTCGCGGCCATTGCCGCGCCTGGTTGCTGCAACTGCAGCCTTGCGGCTGCTATGGCCGCACCCCCGGTCTCCATCTCGAGCTGCTTCCGGCTCCGCCACCATCACCACGGCCTTCATCCTCCTTCGCGCACCAGCCACTGCCATGGCTGGTTACACCCGACGCGGCTGGACATCGCGTCGCTACTCGCCACCATCGCGACCTGCTTCGGCCGCCACTCTTCACTCTCCCGCCAGCGGCCCCGACCTCGCCAGCCTCCGTCCCAGCTCGCTGCCACTGAGCTTCGCTCACAACGCCGCCGCGAACCGCCTCCCGCGCTGCTTGCTGCTGGCTGCTCGCTTGAGCTTGCGGGTTGCGGCCATGGCCGATTTGGCCTTCCCTCTATCACTCACTCGACTCCTCTCTCATGAGATCTCTCTCTCCCTTGCATGCTTTCTCATTGATTCTCTGCTCTCGATCTCGGCCAGCTCGCAAGAGCCTCCCTCACATGGCCGATTCGGCCACCCCTCTTTCTTCCATTGCAACTCTCACAATCTCACTTTCTCTCTCTATATATATACACGCAAGCACTCCCAACCACCTTGGCCATCACTCCAGACCATCTTCTCAATTTCTCTGCAAGCTCCTCACCCCAATCCAACATCTGCAAGCTGCTCCCCATGCGCAGAGACAAAATTGTGGAGCTTCTGAAATGTTCCCCACGCCTATATCATCTATACATAAATAATACATATATATATAATTTATATTAATATAATTATAGGAAAAATACGTAATTAATTCTCCTATTTAATCTTAATTACACTTAGGAATTTGACTAATTGCAATTATACCCTCTAACAACCCATTAATTTGCATTACAATGCATTAAAACCAAAATTAATAACTTCGGGTTTACTCAATAAAAATTGATTTCGGCCCCGAGTCCTTGATTCATCCTGAAATCGCCTAAGGTTGATCGTCATGCAAAATCGGAGCCTCCCTAGGGTTCCATTGAATTCCCGGACGTCTCCTGTGAAAATTCGGTATTTCAGCCTGATTCGAAGCTGCATTTTTAGCTGTACTGAAAATCATCTCGATTCCGATTTCTTTTGCTTCCATAAATCCTATCTTGGAATGCTTATCGAGACCGTGCCATTTTCCTTAGCTAATTACACTCTAGGACACTCCCTCCAATCGATTCAGCGATTTATTTTGCTATCGAGCCTATTTTTCGGTATTCAAACCTTGCTTAAATGACGTGGCAACCTTACGTTGAAACGGGGTATTATAGACATCCTGCATCCCACATAGACAACACATAAACCCTGCCAATGCCATCACACATAACATGCATAATATAAAATTAACATTTCAATGCATGAATTTATAACACACGATATTCAATGCATAGGTATAAAACAATTTGGGATGAACCTACCACATGAAACTAACATATCACATGTCAAATCGTTTGTATAAACAAATCGAGTATAGGGTCAAACCACCCAAAATAAACAAAGTTTGGGGCAAGAACTCTCACATACCAAAACCATTTGCATAAAACTAAATCAAGTTTCGAGAAACAACTCACAATAAACGAAATTTGAAGTATAAACTCTCACAATAAAACTAAATTTTTGGAAGAACTACTCACCTTAAACATAACTCAGAATATCTCGAATAACGTGTCTGGCCTAGATTTTCATGTCAAATCTCAAGTAATCGTACTAATGCTCAACCTTGAGCTTCAATGATCCCTAAACATCATATCCATTCAAAATAATATCAACATCTATTTTTCATAATTTTTCTCATAATTTCTCTCTTATTTTCTTCCCATTTTCTCCTAGAAAATTCCAAAATAATTACCTCTTCAAGGTTTTTTTTTTCAAATTTTTCTCCACCATAAATCCTAAAATAATATTCCTAATTTTTTGAAAATTTTCCTTATTTTTTTCTCTATTTTCCATAATTCCCCTTTTTCTTAAAAATTACAAAATAAATAATTTCTTCAATATTTTCTAGAATTTTCCCCAAAAAATTCACAAAATAATTTTTCAATTTTTTCAAAATTTTCTAATTTTTTTTCTATTTTTTTTCTTCTTTTCTTTTTCTTTTTTTTATTTTATTTTTCTAACATTCTCCAGTTGTCTTCTTCGGCGACAACGACCGATGATCTGCTCCGATAGGTGACCTGACTCCATAGCCTTGAAAAACTCCTTGAGCTGATCACAACATCACCCTCTGATGGCCGAAACACTCACCAAAAATAGCCAAAACAGTCGATTTTCAGACCGGCTCTGGCGACGCTTCGTGTTTTCCAACAAAGCTTCAAAACCCACTCCAACCTTGATGAAATCTCACCAAACTCTCCAGAATTGCTCTCCAAGACACGAGGAACAAAAGCCCTCTATCCAATCCTTCTATTTTGACCGAAAATCCTTTTGTTTCTGGATGAAATCACTTAAGAGTTGTTCCTTATGCTAAATATGAACCTACTCAGGGTCCCATTAACTTCCCAAAAGCCCCTTATGATCATTCGGTTTCTCAACTTAAGTCATAGTTGTACCAAAAACCGTCTCTAATCCAATTTCTTTCGATGTCATAAATCTTGCCTCGAGATGCTCGTCAATATCATACCATTTTTTTTAGACATCTAAGTTCCGAGGCATTCCCTACCGCCGATTCGACAATTTATTTTACTATCAAACCAATATTTCGGTATTTTAAACTCATCTAAATTATGTGGTAATGTAATATCCCGCATTGAGAGATAGAAAGAATCGGAACAAGTTACCCTGATGGGCCTACGCGAACTTCCCAGGGGGTTACCCATCCTTGAGCTTCCCCAACTCAAGCACGCTTAACCCAGGAATTCCTTACCTACATTCAGCCCAAAATGTATCCAGCTGGTGTTGTTTTCTTCCTTACACATCCTCGATATATACTACCCTTCTCTGAGCTTTTAGGATATTACAGGCAACCTCATGCCAATATGGGGTATTACATTACAAATGATGTTTGGGAATCAATCATGTAATACTGTTATGGTTCAATGTTATTTTGAGGTATCTTTTGATTATATTTGTACTCAGTTGTTACTTCCGAGAGATGGTTCTCCATATATTCTGTTTGAGGATACGATGTTATATTATGGTACAATTCTCATGTTATGAATAAAGTGAGTTCGGTTGAGTACCATATCAGGTTTCCGCATTTGTAAAGATATGTTAGGGATTTTCTTTCAAATATGATACTTGAGGTGTTAAGAAATGTATCATGGAAAAAGAATATATATTTTTATGTTGAGCCCCAGAATAGTGACATGCTGGGGGAAAACGGAGTGTTATAGGAATATTCTTGCATGTTACAAATTTTAAAACTTTTATTTTTTTGGACAAATAGAAAAGTATACTGAAAAAGCAAAAGCTATATGTACCTAAAGACTCAAGATTAAGAATAAAATGCTTATCTAAGAAAAATTATTCTAAAGTCTTAAAGTCAAAGAAATTCTTCAAAGCTATATATATTGTTTTCTATTTTCAGAGAAATTGTTTGTAACTATAATATTTTTTTTTATCTAAAACTCAAGTGAGAAGCCTCATTCACCTAGAGTGCAAAATTGTTTAGCTTCTCTGAGTGTTTTCCTTTGTAAAACCCTTTGCTTATTGAGCTAAAAGGTTAAGTGCTTGAATCTTAAAAGCACACATTATAAAAGTTCCAACTGCATCTTGGTAAAAGATGTGTAAAAGTTCTAT
This sequence comes from Diospyros kaki, assembly GCA_036245055.1. Classification (NCBI taxonomy): domain Eukaryota; kingdom Viridiplantae; phylum Streptophyta; class Magnoliopsida; order Ericales; family Ebenaceae; genus Diospyros; species Diospyros kaki. The sequence continues at coordinate 10,208,696 of BSEG01000011.1, read as the reverse complement.
CTTAGCCTTCTAAAAGCTACATATAGTAAGTTGTTGAAAATCCTTAACGAGGAGTTAAGATAGTGGAGTAGGCAATTGGGGTAGAACCACTATAAATTGTTGTGTATTGCATTCTTACTTTATTTACTTTTAAGTTAAGTTTTTAAACTTTAGGTGAGCTTAATTTAGCCACTACAAAAAAATCGATATTTTGCGGCAATTGTTTTCCAATTGTTTTAAAAATCGCCGCAAAACATGGTATTTATGGCTATCGCTACAAAATATATTTTTTCTAGTGGTTTCTTTAACATTTTGCGATGGTTTTAAAAAATCATCACAAAATTTAAAAATCTTAAATTTTAAAATTAAATTTTGTGGCGATTTTCAAAAATTTTCCATTAAATTTAGAAAATAATTTAATAATTAAAAAATTAAATTAAATTAACATTTGCAGTGATATTGAAGAATCGACGTAAAATTTATTAATTTAATAAATTTTACACCTATTTTTTAAAAATTGTCGCAAAATTTAGAAAATAATTTAATAATTAAAAAATTAAATTAAATTAACATTTGCAGTGATATTGAAGAATCGACGCAAAATTTATTAATTTAATAAATTTTACACCCATTTTTTAAAAATTGTCGCAAAATTTAGAAAATAATTTAATAATTAAAAAATTAAATTAAATTAACATTTGCGATGAAAACCTTTGAACACTTAAAGTCTGATCTATCCATGTTTATGTCCTCGCCTGTGGCAAAAACCTCATCATGACCATAACGTTTCTAACTCCCAAGCCACTAGGCTAGTTTTCGGGCGCCTCATCGTCAATAAGGTCCTATGCTTCCTCAAGCCCCTCTTGTAGCGCCTTAGAGACACATCGGTATCTTTCCCTCGAGTAGGTTATTCTTTATTTCAGATGCTTGAAATGATGCCTTTGTATCTTTCACCACCCACTCGGCATAGTGGGTTGTGCCTTTATATGGATGTCGAGCCTTACCTTAGAAAATGATCTCGTTTTAGTGTTGGCGCGAGGATGTGAATCCTAAGAGAATAGTTTTGTCTATTGAATCAGGTGGACACGAGAGTGGCATTAGTCTTCCCTTTAACTTAATAGTCGAAGCAAAGACTAGGGGGCAATTGTTGTGCCCTATTATTCCCGAGTGTTCACTTAAGGGCATTTCGGTCATTGGATGCCTAGGGGTATTTTGGTTAATAGGCCTAGGCGAGAGAATCCCAAATATGGTCCCTAGCCGGGACATGTTTCCCAAGAAGAAATTGTGGTCGAATAACCAAAGAGCCATTGATAATGGCAAAAGGGTGAATAGGAAAGGCTTGGAGGGCAAAATGGTCTAAGGCAAAAGGAGGTATAAAAGGGAGAAGAAGACAAAGGAGAAAGGGAGCTTTTGGAATGGCTGGCCTTCTTCTCTCTTTGAGAGAAACTTTCCTTTCTCTCTCTCTCTCTCTCTCTCTCTCTCTCTCTCGGCAAGACTGAAAAAGCCTCTCGAAGAGGTTTAATCCTCTTGGCAGAGTGGTCTAGCTCTCAACAGCAATAGCCACCTCTCTCAGAGATGGTTGCAGGTCCCTTGACAGCTTTTAGCGGTGAATGTCTCCCTCTCAGCGTGTGCTCTCTCGGCGAGGCCTTTTGGGAAGCTCTATTTCTCTCTCTCTCTCTCTCTCTCTCATGCTCCTCTCGGCAATGGAAGACCTCTTAGCTGCAACCCCTTCTTCGTTCCTTCTCTCGGTGAGGAATCTCAGGAAGGCTTCTTTCCGAGAGGCAGTTCTCTCCGGAGGCCCTCTTCCTCGGCTTCTTCCTCGCCCACTCTTTCCCTGTAACTGATATATATTATATATATATATAACATGTACAACATGTATATTCACGTGATGACCAAAGACTCATGCAAATGGGCTAAGTATTCTGGTGGGCCCATATGAGATAATGGGTCTTCCATATCCCTAGTATGACTTAGTATCCACATGACCTTCCATTATAATCCCCTATGCTAGACATTTACTAAGCACATACATGTGTCATATGTGCACACACAGAGGAGCCCAAGGCATGTCACTTGGTAATACACCTATGGCATAATATCACGTACCATAATAGTCACCCATTGGTAATACGTATGATTAAGTGGGCAACGTCTAGTGACATTTTCACCCAGCCTAGAGATGTACCCAGGCAAGTCCCTTAGGGGTCAAAACCCTACTTTGACAGCTCGCCATAAGGCTCACCTTCTCCCGGAGGGCCCCTTAGGTTGACCGACCCTCTGGGGGGGATTCCTTTTAAACCCATCCGAATGCTACTGACATGCAGACACATCTCTGGTTCCCTATAGCAGTACCGTGATCAACCCTCTCTAGCTAGGAAAGGTATAACTGTTCTATATTCAATGATAGCATCATTTACTTGTCTATTACACTTATTTCCTACTTGTACTGAGTTAAGCATCGGAGGGCATACACGGGTGAAGAATCCCTGCATGCTTTCTAACTTGTTCCTATGAGCGTAGATATGCCCCAAGAACACAGGAGGCCAATCCCGAGCGACACCGAATATGCCCTCAGGAGACCATCTATGACCCCAGCCAGGATATCGGGGACCAAAGCTACCCAATGCCCATTTCCACTAGCAGACTCCTGCCAGCTGTCCACCTCACTCTGCCTCGACTCTAGCTTTCCTACACTACAAATTCTATTGTCATAGTTTCCGGACTATAACACAACGGCTATATCTGTGGTGGTTTTCAAAATTGCAGCAGAATGACAAAAAAAAAACCACCACTAAAATTCAATTTTTTTGTAGTGAAACCCCCTCTTAAGCTAATTACCTTTTAATATGAATATAATATGAATCACATATCATGTGAATGATGTGTAAGGAAATGTGATTATGTGCTAGTCACAATTATATTAAGATGATAAAAGGTAGTCTTGAAAAATTATGTTTTGATTTATTGAGAAAATAGTTTTTAAAAAATATATTTTTAGTGAATTTGGTTCATTGATGAATTTCAAAACATTTTGAAGTACTCTTAGGGTGTGTTTCATTGCAAGCATGGAATTTGCATGGAAAGAAAATATTTTTTAGGCAATTGAATTATCTAGAATTAAATTCTAGGAAAAATGTTAATTCAAGGTGTTTGATTGGTTTAATTTTTTGCCTAGAAATTATTGTACTTTTCTAACTTTTGATATTTGATTGCCATTATTTTTTATGAAAATAATCACATACACACATGTAGATAATCAATAATCAAATATACAAATCAATAATCAACTACATAAAATAATCAAATATACGCATATTCAAAAAATAAATCAAATATACATACTCAAAATAATCTACTTGCTCAGCAACTTTAGCCATAACTGCCATCGCCATCGTCATTCAACCACTACCCATTGTCATCGCCCACTTCCATCGCTACTGTCGCCATCACCGTTCAGCCACTGCCATCGCCGGTGACATCGCCCACTGCCATTGTCTTCTCTACTGCCATCGCCCCTACCACTACCCACTGCCATCGTCTTCTCTACTGCCATTGCCCCTGCCATGGCCGTCACCATTGTCTTCTCCAGTCATCGCCCATTGCCATCGCCACCGCCGCTACCATCGATGCTACTCACTGCTCGCTGATGGTTGCTGCAACCGCCGATGGTGGAAGGGGAAGGCCAGCATGGTGGGCAGTGGTGGCTAGCATGGGTATTCCATTTCCATGGAAAATCAAATCTAACACCGCCTCCCCCATGAGAAAACCAATTCCAACAAAAGTGGGAAACAAGGGTCATGTGACCACAAGTGGGAAATATTTTCCATGGAAAATTTGGTCAATCAAGCACCCCAAAAGTTGGAATTTAGGTGAAAAATGACCATTTTTCATGGAAAAGATGGCCAATCAAATAGACCATAAGTTTGATACTTTATACTCAAGTATATCTTCAAAATAGTTGAGTATATGATCATTTTAATCAAGTATCTCATAAAGCTTGTGAGAGCAAATTGAGTAAAGTTTTTGAAAATATTTTTAATCAAGTATGTTTTGAATCCAATCGAGTAATGCTCTGTTTGTTTGTCAAAGTTAGTTGATTACATGTATCTATTTAATCAAGTAAAAACATTTTATAATCGACTATCAAAACCCTATACTTGAGTACATTATGCAACTTTCTGCTATCTTGAATTTAATCGAATAAGGAGATCTTTTTAATCGAGTATCAATCTTTTGTACTTACATGAATCCTTTTTGATTAACGAGTATTTTTGTGTCAAAACTTTTAAGCATATTCTTAAACGAGTAAAGCTTTCTTGATAATCAGCTAATGTAGTTTTATACTCAAGTGAATAAGCTTTTTAATCGAGTAAAGATAGTGAAAGAAATGATAGACACCCAAGAGGAGGATGAATTGAGATTTAAAAACCTTTCTTTTTTTAAAGATTCTTTAGGTAAAATAGTTTGGACTTTTACAAACTAATGCTTTAAGTAAATCCCTGATAGAAACTAATAAGAGAAATGTAGAATAGGTTTTATGCAAGAAAAATGATCCTATTAAAGATTTAGAAAACTGTTGTTTTTAAGTGTTAAAACTGAAAACATATTAGCAAAAAAAAAGAACTAGAACTTGCTGAAAGCTAAAAAGAAAGTGCTGAAATAGAATAAATTAAAGCAATGTAGCATACACAATTTTATAGTGGTTCGGCCAACAAGCCTACTGCATTCCCTTAACTTCTCACAAAAGATTTACTCAATTCACTTAGCTTTTGCAAGTTCAGCTAAAATCTCAACTTTTCACAACTACAGTTATAACCTCTACTTTTAATAAGATCCGCTGTAACCAATACAAATGGTTTTTAAAGGCTCAATCAAAACGACTACCTTTTACAGGATCAGGCATAACCTCTTGTCTTTTCAAAAAATCAGGCACAACCTCTTATTTTTAGGGATCAGGCATAACCACAACAAACATAATAAATATTACAGTTTGAAGCACTCTTGAGAAGCTTTTACAATGATTCAAATCAAATATAAAAGATTACTTCTCACAAAGAAAAAGAGATAGAAAGAATATATAAAATGTAAGGGTTCCTTCTCTCTTTTTCTATTCGAAGATGAAAGTTTGAAGAAATTCTTTGGCTCAAGATAGTAGGAAGAATTCAAGAATGACAACCTTCTTCTTTTTCTTCATCTCCTTTTATACTTGTTGTCTAAAGAATGATATATCTACAAGGATAATATTTTTTTTCTATAAAATAATCATTAAAATATTCAAATATCATGCCTAATTATTTATGGAATAGTTAGAGCCTTTTTGAAGCCTAAACAATCAATACAGTGCATTAAAAGCACTTGTAATGGCTAGTTCAACAACTCTATTTTTAAACTTCAGCACAAAAATAATCAACTAATTCAGGCACTTACTCGACTAATGAAATTTATAATCAAGTGAATAAACTATTTAATCGAGTATATTTTGTCAGCACCTTATTATACTCTTCAGATACTTGAGTAAGCTCATCAGATACTCAAGTAAGCTCATCAGCAACTTGATTAAACTTGAGATACAGAGAGCTTGCATATTATACTCGACTATCACTCACTAATAGTCGATTATCCATCAATATACACTCGATTGCACATGAAAATACTCGATTAAACTCTGATCAAGCAATCATACTCGACTAAGGAAGAGATATACTGGACTAATGCATGATCACACTCAATTATGCATAACTCTTAATCGATTACAAAGGCATAACACCCGGCTATCACATAGATCACTCAATTATATTTGATATAGCTGAACCTTGCAATAAAATACTTGATTAAGCTTATGCTTTACTCGACTATCAACATATGTTGTTTTAAAGAACAACTTCCTTAACATCTAAAGGAGAGACATGACTAAGCTTATAAAGCACAAGTTTCTCACCAACATGAGCATCTTAAAAATATAAGCATTAAGCTTATTCATTGAAACACAATTTTCTCATAGCTCAAATAAACAAAAGTGAAGTTTGCAAAAGTTGGACTAATCTAACTTTCCAATCACATTCACTTGGTTACATGGAAAGCCTTAGAAGAGCCAAGATAATGAGATATTTTTAAGGCACATGGCTTTGAGAATAAGTTGAGAACCATGTATGTAACTAAACTAAAAACATAATTTTCTAGATTCAAATAAGAATCATACAGCACGAAACATAAGGATGCAAAACACATGGAGACATGATTTTTCATTCATAATAACTTTATGAAATATATTCTCATAAAACAACCAAAAGTCAAATAACTCACCATTACTTAACTTACATGAAATACATGGAACACATAGAAAGCATTGCAAATATGTTGAACAAAAATATGTTCCTCAACAAAGCACAAAAAACTTTGTAAGGTATATAACATGAATATACTCTAGCTTGAGCATCATGATCTTCTCAAAGCAAGAGCACTCATAAGCTTGGCAAAGCATATATGAATCTTATTCTATAAGGTCAATACACATATACAACTAATGCATATATTTAGGAATTCTAGAAAGATATAAACTTTAGAATTCTATTACTTAAATATGAGCAACACTTATGAAGAATTGCTTAGAACACATACAACATTTAAATTCTATTTTGACTATATCTAAATGCCTTAAAATAGAACCACTTAATTACATCTACATTCTTGTTTGATTAATTAATCATCACTCAATGTAATACCCAGTATTACATGGTGTTGGAAAAGATATATGATTTTTGGTTATTTTAAAAGACTTTGAATGGTCTAGAGAGCCCAAAAGTTGGATTCGAGTAATGAATAAATAAATTTTCAAATTGATGGTAGGGAATGCCCTGGGACTTGGATGTCCAGGAAAGAGGGCACGAGGTTGGAGAGCATCTCGAAGCGAGGCTAATGGCGCTGAGAGCAATCAGATCGAGAATAGTTTGCAAAATAGTTGTTGTATAAGCCCAAATTGTAGACTAAAGTGAATGGTCGTAAAGGACATCCGAGAAGTCAAAGGGAACCTAAGGGCGGTCCAGTTTTGTAAGTGAGGCAACCCTGAAGGGTTTTCGGGTGGAGAAAATGTCTTATGAAAGCACATGGACGAAATCGATTTTGTCGAGTAATTCTGAATTATTAATTTTCTGAGAAATCAAGATTTTTGAATGGCTTGATGGTAATTAATTCAAAGATTTGAGGATGGCTCGCAATATTAATTGAGATTGGAGGGTTAAATTGCAATTTAACAATTCCTCAAGTAGAATTAATGTGTTTTTGGATGGTTAAATGTGTAATATATATGTATATATGTGTGTGTGTGTATGGCTTGGGGGCCAAGTGTGCTACAATGGGTGGCCAAATTAAAATTTGATTTAGGGCATTTTGAGAGCAATGGCTATGATGTGGAAGTAGAGCAATGTGAGAGAGAGGGGAGATGGCGTCGCTAGTGGCCAGTCGATGGCTAGCTGGTTGCAGTGGCGACGGTTGCGGTGGCCTGAAGAAACAACGGTAACGACATTGGAAGCCACAGTGGTCGGCAATGGAAGCCGAATGGAGTAGCAACAGTAGCAGCAACGGTAACCCTAAAGGTTGGCTTGGCTGGTGACGGTGGTTGAAAGTGGCAGCAGCAAGCTGCGCCCAAGGTGCGTTAGTGGCCGGAGGTGCGTTAGTGACAGCTGTTGCGTGCAAACACGTGAGGCATGGGCTACAATGAAGGCAGTTGATAAAGGCGATCGCACAACAGTCGGGGGTGGCCGGTGGCAGCAAAGCTGGCCACAACAATGGTTGGAGGAGGCCCTGGTAGTAGTGGCTAGTGGTTGCCATGCGTAGGAACGGCTGTCGTGCGTGAGGAAGAAGGAGACGGAAAAAAAAAGAAAAAAGAAAAAGAAAGAAAATTTGGAAAAAAGGAAAATAAAGGAGAAAAATGGGGAAAGATGTCAAAAAATTCTAGAAAAATTAGCAAAAATTTTAAAAATTATTTTGGGGCTCGAGGAGCGTGTTAGAGGCTCGGAAATGAGATCTAGGCGCAAGGTTGTAGCCAAAGAGGCAACGCCGGTGTGGGTGTTTTGTTGGATTTCTCCTCCAGATTGGTTAAGATAAATAAATTAAATTATTTTGAGTTATTTGCATTATGTGAGATGATGTAGAATAAGCTTTGGTTCGATTAAACCCTTGGTTGGGGTTGTTTGGAAATTGTTGATGGGTGGGTTTTTTTAGAGGTATGGCAAAAACATAGGCTCTAGTTTAATTTTTGATATAGTTAGATTTTTGTGTGATTACATCTAGGTCCTACTAGGGAGGTGGTGGTCCTAGAAGAGTTCGATGTTTAGGCTGGCTAGCGTTCTCACTCTTGGCAAAAGAGGCTTTGAGTCAAGTAAGAGACGACCCCAAAGGTAGGCGGCCTTGCGAATGTTTGGAAAAATTGATGAATATATGTTGTGTGCAATTGTTTGTTGTGTATGTTCTATTGGTGGTCTAGTGGAGTCCTATGGCCATGGGGAGACTAGATGCATGCTAGGAGTAATATGGGAGGTTATTGCCTAGAACAGGTGGGTTCAAAGGAGAATGCTACCTTGCAAGTCATGCATACTTACTTGTCATTGCATCTCATATATTATCTTGTTTGCATTCATTTGCACCCTTGCTGAGTATTTTTTACTCATGAGGTTTTACCTTGTGTTGTAGATGTTGCAAGTCCATATGCAAGCAGTGATGATGTCAGGAGGATGAAGTGGCGACTAGCGTTGTTACCTAGTTTTGTATGTTGTATATATTCCTGTATATATACATGTTATTGAATGTATATGTTGTTAGACACTAGATGGTATCTAGTTGGTTATAATCAGCATAATGTATTAGATGCTTATGAGATTTCTTATTGTAAATGGCTTGGGTTTGGTGGAGCCAAGTTTTCTGATTGTGTAGGATCAAAAAGGAAATTCTCATAAATCCCCAATACTTAGCAGATTTGTAATATGTTATTTTGTGCCTGGGTCATCTTTGGCTTGTTGTGAGGTAAGCTGAAGAAAGGTGAAGCTCACTCGGATTTTGGGTTCTGTTATGTTGTATTTTCTTTAATTATTTTGGAACCGATTCCTCAAGTGGAGCGAAGATAAGAACGAAGCCTAGTCCCCACTTAGGGTGTTTCTTGTTGAAACATGTCCATCTCTTCATTAGTTGTTTGATGTGTGAGTAATCTGGTGATTATTCACTCGTGACGCCCGTGGGTGGGAGCAGGGTGTCACACTCAATTATCATACTGAGAAGCAGCTTAACAAAATGACGCTTGAAAACAACAATCCTACACATACTTGAATGATTTTCTTATCAAGCAACATGCATTCAATATTATAAGTTATTCAAGTGTTCTTCCATTAAAATTCAGAACATTGAGAACCTTAGGAATTTGATACTAAATAACTCAGGCTCTATGAAATGATACTTAGAATCACTTGCCTAAGCATACACACATACATTCAAGATCACAGATGCTACACTTATTTATCAAATAAGCCACATTCCTCCTAGATTTTAAATCACATAAATGAATGCTTAAAATATTTTTCAACCTTAAGTTTACTCTTAAGTGTCTTTAGGATATAAGACATTTTTCCACGACATTATTGCATTAGGATACTTAAGGTATCCCTTGAGATCCTAGAGTAAATATTAACATAATAAGCACATAAATAAGATCACCATTAACAATAAGCAAAATATAGTAAAGTCATTGGCATAACCTTAACATAGGACAAGATAATACAAATCTTATAAATCAAAACTCAAATACCATCACTTGAGAATATGATCTTTTACTCAAAAGACATGATGTTGACTTGATGTTTAACACTTAAATATTAGACAACATATATAAAGTACATTACTCTAAAACTTTGAGCAATGTTGTCGCATAAAATACGAAACATATCACGAGCTTCCACAAAGCAACTCATGCATTAGAATTTAGGATAACCATAGGAAGAAACATACCAAAAGATATATCAATAACATATAAGGCTAAATTAATAAGGCACATATAAGATAATCTTAAAGGATAATCCTATCAAGGTTCCTTGACTAAGGTAACCTCCATATATATTATCAAGATAAGCTTAACATATATCTAGTTAATATAAACTTAACATATTCTATATTCTAATGTAAAGCATATTAATACACCTATGAGAACATAACATAGGAGGACATTAAAGTTTTGGCATAAATGTAGTCATCATCAAAACATCTAGATCATGCAACTCAACAGATAGGTTGGATGATGGCTAAGTTTTGGTCTTAAGGATAATCGAGTATCAAGTGTTTGTACTCGAGTAAATGTTTATATTAGTCTAGTAATCTTAGCTTTGTAATCGAGTAGTTAATGCAAGTTTTTGTGTCTTTTATATTAGTCGAGTAATGACTTGGTCATGCTTGAGTAAGACCTTCATATAATCGATTACATCATATATCCAATCGAGTAAGATACTATATTAGTCGAGTAAGCCTATATGATTGTCGAGCACTGACTGTCATAATTTGAAAAATATAGTTGTTGGATGCATTGAATGCTGCCAATTTCATCTTTTTAGTTCATTAAATGCATTTCAAACAACATGTATGTGCTTTTGTGAATTTATATCTATTGTTTAATGCTCATAAAGACAAAAAGTTGCAGTTGTGAGACAATTGAAACATTCTAATTATCATTTACCATGTCAGCTAACATTCAATGCATGAAATCTATAAATAGGAGATGAAGCTACTTGAAGAAGGGTTAGAAGAATTGAACACAAACTGAAGAACTACCTTTGAAAGCTTTTAGCAATCATTTTCAAAATCTTCCTTTTTCTCACGAGCTGATTTTCTAGATCTTTCTATGAGATTTTTCTAAGAGAGTGATCTTCATTCAAATCTTGTAACTCTCTCTTTCAAAAGAAAGCTTAGGTGTTTACTGTTTCATTTCATATTTTTCTTTTGACAAATCCTTTCAAAATATTTGTGAAACTTGTAATAGGTTATGCCTGATCCTTTAAAAGGTTGTATATTGGTTTTGGCTGAGCTAAGTGTAAAAAGCCAACTGTATAGGTTATGTCTTATCCTTAAAAGGCAATGGTTGTGGCTGAGCCTAATTGTGAAAGGCCAATTGTAAAGGTAGTGTAGCTAATCTTGTTAAAAGCTAAAAGGTATAGTAAGATACAATTGGTGTGTGCTTTACAAATCCTTGGTTGTGAACCAAGGTAGTGGACTAAGCTATATAGCTGAACCATTTTAAATCAAGTGTGTTGTATTCTTTCCTTCACTGCATTCTTATTTCAATTTTATCTATTTAAATTTAATTTTTAAAAGGGTGAAAAAGCTTAACTCACCTTCTTCTTAAGCTAACAATTGTATCAAGTGGTATCAGAGTAGGTCTCTTTTAAGCAAGTCTAATAGCCTAGGAGAAAAGATCAAATGGCCAACTATTCCAGTAGTGCATACCAAGAAAGCCATCTTTAATGGAAACAACAACGCCTACCAAGAGATATGGAAGACTGAAAGATCATAGTCATCGATTTTCAAATGCCCACAATGACAGTAGGGATAAATACCATCCCAATTCCAGAAGAAGATTGGACTGAACAGGACATGAAGTAGATCAAACTGAATGCATCAGCTAAGAATATGTTGGAGTGTACACTTAGCCCAAATGAGTATAACAGAATCTCGGCCTGTGAAATAACCAAGGAAATCTGGGACAAGCTTGAGCTAACACATAAAGGAACCTCTAAGATAAAGAGGTCCAAAATAAGAATGCTTAAACATGACTATGAATTATTTCTTATGCAGCCTAGTGAAACTATCAAGGACATGTACACTAAGTTAAATAATATAGTTTTTAATCTTAAAAACTTAGGAAAACTTGTTTCAAATAAGGATATAATAGAGAAAATATTGCATTGCCTTCCTCATCAACGGCATCCTAAGGTCACTACTATTCAAGAAGCACAAGACCTTGAAAGACTATCCTTAGATGAACTCATAAGATCCTTTATGACACTTGAGCTTTCTATGAGAAGGCAAGAAGAAATTTCAAATGCTAAAAATAAAGGAGTAGCTCTAAAAGCATCCAAAAATGATATTTTTGAATTTGAATCTGAATCAAATGTTATGGAAGATGCTTCTCTGGTTTCCAAAAAGTTCTATAAAAGATTCAATAAGAAATCTTGTAAGTATTTTTGAAGGAACAAGTCTGATAGAGTAGCCAAGAAAGATAAAAAAATAAGAGGTAAAGTGTTATGGCTATGGGAAGTCAGGCCACATCAAACTAGATAGTCCAAAAGGCAAGAAAGATGATAAGCTGAAGGATAAGAAGAAAAAGAAGAAGGCACTAGCAGCCTAGAGTGATGAGGACACATCCTCCTCATCAGAAGATATGAAGCCAAGGAGATTGTTAACCTCTACTTGATCGCCAAAGAAGACGCAGATAAAGTGATTGATTCTTTTTCTGATTCATCTTATTACTCTAGTGATAGTGAAAATGATAATAGGTTAACCTTTAGGAGGTTATGTAAAAACACTTATTTCTGATTTAGAAAAGACCAGAGAAAAATGTAAGATTTTTGAAAAAGAAAACTATGCCTTACAAGAAAAGGTTACCGCTTTAGAAAAAGAGCTTAAAGGTTCAAAACTTATTTTGACAAAATTCACTATAGGTAGTACCATTTTAGATAAAATCTTAGAATCTCAAAAAGGTTTTTATGATAATGTTGGTTTAGGATATAATGAAAACAACAACAATAAGGCTTTTGGAAAATTAGTTAAGGTCAAACCAAAATAGAAAGACTTAGGAGCAAAATGCACCAAATGTAAAAATTATGGTCATAGAAGTCAATTTTGTCCTATAGCAATGGGAATCCCATACAAAATCAAAAAGATTTAGGTCCCAAAGGAAGAAGTAAAATCAGCTCCCAAAAGGATTTAGCTAGTTAAGAACAAAGAAACAGTAGGTGGATAGGAGCCTAATCCATTTGACCCAAAGTCTTATGGTTCCAATTGAATTTTTGTTTGTAGTAGTCCTTGTGCCTCAAAGTCAATGGCTCCGGATCAGCTGGTCATTGATAATGGATGTTTAAGGCACATGACTGGAGACAAGAGCCTTTTCAACAGGCTATAAGTGTTGTGACATATTTTTATTATTATTGAGATAATGTGTTCGATGAAAAACTAAAATTAGAACAAAAAATTCAATGTGTTGAAAACATGTTTCAAAACCTATGGAAAACCCAAATATGGTTTTGGTTCGAAAATTCAAAAGTTTTAAAAAATCTAAAGTTTGTGCATTATATTTCGAAACTTATGTTCTATATTTTGAAACTTCTCTTAATTATGTTTCTATAAATGTTTCAAAATTCAATCTAATAAGATTTTAGATGTTCCCTTGAATATGTATGTCATGTTTTGAAACCTTAACATTATGTTTAAAAAATTCTATGGATTGCATGTGTTTCGAAATGAGGTTTTGGTTTATAAGTACACGTATTTTGAAACATGCATTCCAGATTTTGAAACCTCTGTCGTTTCTGACAGCAAGAGCAAGAAAATTTGAAAATTATTTTTGTGGAATTTTGTTAAGTTGTATCTAAAAGAAATCAAATCTCTAAATTCTATTTTGGTGAAAGAAAATTCAAATTTAAATCTGTAATCATTGCAAATCTTGATTAATAAATGTTGTTGCTTCGCATTAAATGTTATCCCAGTCTGCAGGGCCAGTTATAATGGTCATATGTTTCGAAACCTGATTGGTTGTGTTTTGAAACTTATTTTAAAATTTCATGAAAGCTTGTCTCTATTGACTAGAAACGAACAAAATTTTGTATCTTTATATAAATAACAAGTGTTTGAAGATGAATAAAAAGTAGATGGGAACAAAAAACATTTATTGAGCTCTCAAAGAAAAATCCCCATACATTTATTGTGCATTGAATGTGTAAAGAAAAAGCAAGTGGAACTAAGAAGTCTCATTACTTCTAGCTCTCCTTATCTCAAGCTGAAATAAGAGGTTTGTACAGCCATTGGTAAAATATTTATTGATATCAAAATTTTGTGGGTAGTAAACTCAATCTCTTTTATTTTACCATTCATTTGTAAGGTTTGAATTTAGTCTTAAAAACTCATTGTATGTAAAAGTTTTGGGGTGAACCTTGGGAAAACCCTTGTTATTATCTAGTGATTGGGATTGAAAATATTTCAAGTGAAAAAACTTGAAGGTAGTGAACTATACTGGGTCCCGAACCACTGTAAAATACTTGTGTACTCATACTTTCTATTATGTTATTGTTTTTTACTCAAGCCCTTAAAAGGATTTTTGTCATAAGTTAAAAAGGATTATTTTTTATCAAAACAAACGAGTATGATTAATTATAAGAATTCTTGTTTACTCATCATTAAGAAGATTATTTTTTACAAAAGTGAGATTTTGAAACATAAACTAAAATTTCAAAATAGTTAAAATCAAAAACTTATATTTTGAAATCTATATGTTATATTTTGGAATTTGATTAAACATAAATTTTGATTTTGAAACATAACAAGAATATTTCGAAACCTACGTTTCTTTCATTATACAGTTTTCAGAGAAGTTAAATTTTTTATCTATCCCAATTCACCCCCCTTTTGGGATACAAACTGCCATTAATCAAACTAACAAGAAGAACATCATGGCAGCATGTCACATTTGGTGACAATTCAAAAGGTAAAATATAAGGTTAAGGGTTTAATTGGTAATTCTGTCTATACTTATATTTCTAATGTTTACTATGTAAATGGCCTTAAACTTAAATTGTTAAGTATTAGTCAATTGTGTGCTAAAGGTTATAGTGTGTCATTTAATGAACATGAATACAAAGTGGTAGATAAACACACCAATACTGAAATTTTTACAAGCAAAACAAATGGAAATGTATACAAAATTGACATAGAAAATTAAAATAACAACACATCTTGTTAATGTAAATAAAAATGAAAATACTTTATCGCATAGGAGATTTGGACATGCTAGCATGCATCTTGTATTAAAATTAGTGAAAAAGGACTTTGTAAATGGTCCTCCTCAAATGAACATAGATAAAAAATATATATATATATATATGATGCATACATGAAGGGTAAACAAGTTAGGACATCATTTAAGCTAAATAACATGCTTTCAACCTCTAGGCCACTTGAACTGCTTACACATCCACACCGCCAAGAAATTCAGGTAGTCGAAGTGCCATAAAATACTTAAGCAACCAACCCCTAGCATAGCCATGGTCTCTTGGACCACCAGTTAGGAAGACTGACCATTGACATTAGTCTCAATCGGACCCACCTTGGCCTTTTGAGGTACCTATTTTGGTCTCACCTGATCAGCAATGAGCATCTCAACTGTTCTCTATATCCCTGCCAAAGTCTCCGCACCTCGGCCATCTCCTGACACCATTCTCTACTGGACTCTCTTGGAGTTTCAAATGCTACCATAGGTGAAAGTGCAGGTGCAAACTGACCTCGACCTCTACTCCTGACCAGTGGCCTCCCTCTATGAACTCTGATCTCCTGGAACAAACAACATATTTAGAATTCGAATTGCCATTTTTACTTATATCTAATCATAAGAATCATTCCTGACTCTACTCACACACCTATGTGTACAGAGACTCATCCCTGAACCTTACTCTAATACCAATTATAAAGACCCACAAGTCCAATATAAAGGCTTTGTGACCAAACTGTGAGGGCTCGCCTCTTAAAGTCCCGCTAGTATAGGAATTCTAAGGGAAAGTCCCCGCAAGATGGAAACAGAGTAAAACTCAATCAAGATCATCCATACCATTAGCATCAAGTAACAATGAATCCATTATTTTTTTTTCATATAGCACAACATAAGCATTATCATTTACATTTTGTTAGGCTGTCCTAAGGAATACAACAAGCCCAAATAACAAAAATGCAGCCATTAGCATGGTACAAACCAACCCGCGAACAAACTCCCTTAAGACCTTTTATTTAGATGAGCTTTGTATACATCTAACCCAATAGATCATGTAATACCCAGTATTAAATAATAAGAGAATTTTTGAGGATATGGGTCAAAACGATATTTAGCAAAGTTTCGGGCCAAAATGCAATATTTGAAACTTAAACGAAAGACGAATGACCAAGTTAAGATAAGCCAATTGAGGAAAAATGGCACAATTGGAGGATATTTGATAAAAATTAGGGATTTTCAAAGGTTTGAAGTCAAAAGCACGCAATTAGGAGAGTTCGGGCAAAAGTACAGTTTTTGTAAAATGTCAGTGGGAGGTCGAATCGACAAATTTTTCAGAAATTCCAAAAGGAAATGGAAAATATGGAACTAGAGGGTCATCGTGAAAGTGTTGGATTGTTCAAGGGTGTTTAGAAATAGGAGAAAATGCAATTAAAAAGTGACCAGGGGCTAAAATACAATTTTTGTAAACTTCTTGGGTGTGAAACCGATCGGCCGCCTATGGCCGCCGGCGGCCGCTTCTGGGGCATCGGGCAGGTCGTCAAGAGGCTCTAGGATAGCCTCCAGACGATGATAGCTTCGTTGGGAGCTTCTATTGGCCGGATTTGGGCCGGATGTGATCGGAAATCATGGCCAAAAGATTGTCGATTTGGCCGGATCTTTTGAGAGCTTAGGCTCGCGATTTGGTGCTTCTCGATTGGTTTAGAGGCTAGATCCGAGCTTAAGGGATAAGGACGAACAAGTTTTGGTGAGTTTTAGCGTCAGAATCGGGTATAAATAGCCAACCATGGCCGAGGGTTTCAAAATGAATCGAGAAAAATTAGGGGCGTTCAGGCTTGAATCGAGGCACAAGAATAAGGGGCTTTTGTTCTTAGTGTTTTAAGGATCATTTCTGGAGCGTTTTGGATCGTTTGGTGTAGATTTGGAAGGGTTTCGAAGCTTGGTCGAAAAATCGGAAACACCGCCGCCGCGACCTGCAACCGCCATTTAAGGCATTTTCCGGTGATGTTTTCGGGCAATTGAGGGTACCATTGAGGTCGCCTCATCGAGATCTTCAAGGCCCCATAGTTGGTTTAGCAAAAGGGAGTCGCCAGAGTAGGAGAAGAAGGCCGGAGAAGACGACCTGTGTGGCGGCGCGTGGCAACCACTCGCGGGATCTCTGGGTGGCGCGTGAGGGCGCGTGCGGTATGTTTTTGCTTGGTTTTTAATTCCAGAATTTAAGTTGAATTATTTTAGGAATTATCATGGAAGAAAATTTTGAAAAAAAATGATGTTTGGTATTTTTAATGAATTTTCGAAGGTATAGATGTTTAAAAATTAAATAAAAATAGAGAAAATTATGGAAAAAATAGAATGTTGATTCCAAAGGTATTAAATGGTGAAATAGGAGTCAATTGGGTCATTGGAAGAGGATTTACACAATTTTTGAGGTGTGCCACGTTTTTCGAGGTAAAATCCGGACTTTTCCGAATTGAGGTGAATGGCTTGATTCTAGCTTATCCTTGTCTTGAGAGTGTTTTTAAAGTGCTTTGGTGAGTTCTAGTGAGTAATTTTACCCTCCTAGACTTAGCCTAGTTAACAAGGTCTTTTACTTTCGTTCGTTGTATCGATATTCACTACATTGCATTAACTACTTATTTTTCTAAAATGTTGGTGCATGGCGTGTAAATTTTCATATCATGAGGAGTCATGTTTAATTGCATCGTTGGGTCTGTGTGGGGCAATGTGGGGTCTACTTGAGATTGGGATAATGCTAATCCAGGTGAACGGGTGTCACACTGGGGTACTCGAGGGAATAATGTTAAACCAGGTGAACGGGTGTCACGACGGTGCACCCGAGGGATTAACGTTGGACCAGGTGAACGTGTGCCACAGTGAGGCATTCGAGGGATTAAGCATGTCAGAGCGATATCTTGAGTTAGACGTGTCTTGCATTTGTCGTATAGTATGCCATGCTCGTATGTCTTTCATGCATTGTATAACTGTTTCATACCTTCACTTAGATGGTTTATCATCTAACATGGGTTATGCCCCTGGAACATTCAACGTTCCAGTCAGGGATAGCAGCGAGGTCAAGGACACGACCGAGGAGCCAGTGGTGTATGTATGATAGCTGTTGTTGTTATTTTATTTTGGAAACATTAATGTTATATATATCGCTTGATGATGTTGTAATAATTAGTATTGATGTTGTATTCATATGACGGTATGGGGACAATTCGAGTGTAATACGTAGTAGGCCACGTCATTTCGATTAAGTATTCCGCTGTGTTTAAGTTGTCTCGTTCGGTTGAGATTATGTTGTTTTTAACTAAACGAGTAGGACTGGATCTCTTGGGGTTTTCATCTGCATGTGAAGATTGTGCTCTCAGGCGCCATGAGTATTAGACTTGGTGAAAATGAAAAAAAAAAAAAGAAACCCCGAGAATTTCCTTATAGTAACACGCCTGTATAGGGCGGGGTGTTACAGATCATGCCCTGTTAGGACCCCTCTCACTCTTCGCTTTACCTATACCTAGAATGATGTAAAGACAAAGAATGAGCCGCAAGGCCCACTAAACATAATACATCAAGCATAATATAGCAAGATGGAGCATGAGATATATCATGATGGAGACACAATAAGCAATAATAGATAATATATGGTAGAATCGTAGCATGGAGTAACATAGGTAAAATTATAACATGGAACAATATAATCTATACAAATAACAAGCTCCTACCATAGTGTGGTTAAGGCATAACCCAATAACCTTGCTACCATATAGTCCTTGGGACCCATATAATGCCTTAAGCACAACACTCATTATCTTGTAATAACATAATACTCATATCACATGGCAACCCATTCCGGGCCCATAAATCCAATTCATTCTATGGTTGTAACACCCCACTTTCTAGGAGTGTTATAATTTAAAAAAAAAAAATTGGGCTATTTTTCTTCGAGAAACAATCTCAACATAATACAAAACCCCCAAATTTTCCATCTACCCAACTAGCATGAAAAATCATACAACAAAGGCATCATAAACATATAAC
Source organism: Diospyros kaki (assembly GCA_036245055.1). Classification (NCBI taxonomy): domain Eukaryota; kingdom Viridiplantae; phylum Streptophyta; class Magnoliopsida; order Ericales; family Ebenaceae; genus Diospyros; species Diospyros kaki. The sequence goes on along the minus strand of BSEG01000011.1, from coordinate 10,189,672 downwards.
CATTACATGTTTAAACTAGACTGGGTACTTAAACAATAGTGGAAGCAAAAATTGAACCTTGACTTTAACATTAACCATAATATAACAATATACATCATCATTCCCCAAACGTTTAGAATTTAAAATAGTAGAACTTAAATACATGGCATCATAAACATATAACAATTACGTCATGCACTTTTGCTAAGTGCCATTACATGCCTCTTTCATCCTCATTTCTACTACAATCTCCATCTAAGACGTTTGAATATTCTAGGGACAAAGTCTAAGTTAGATAATGAATCATCTAAGTAAGGGAACAAACTTTATATTTCTTGCATGTATGCAAAATGTAAAATGCTCTCATTCCTTTTGTTTGAATTGACCGCACCCAACTGCTACTCTCTATTTTTACAACCTCCTTACCAGGCTGAGGTGTATGGGGGTACCCTTGGTAGAGTAGCGATGCTAGTCCCTAATCTCAAACCTATGCGATGCATGATCAATAATATCATCATGTACATATGTGTATTTCATCATCATTACATGTGAATGCACTCTAAATGATGTATAACATAACAAGGCATGTCAACATGATAAAATCATTTACATAAAATCAAGTTTAGGGTCGAACCACTTACCTTGAAGGTTTACCATTGGAAGTTACTGTTTCGCCGCACACGAGCCTAGGTTTTTGCAGAGAACACTAGTTTTAGTAAACCAAACCTCCAATATTTTTACATAGAGTTAAGGGTATTAAATAAGAGGCATAACTGGAAAATTTCAAGGGAAGGGGTCCCCACACACACCCTCACGCACCCTGGGAAGGTGGCCCACGCGCCTTTACGCATAGCCCCTTCTCGGCGTGTGTATCACACGTGCCACCCTTAAAAAGCGCATAACCTTGCCCTCTTTTGTTTTTTTTGCCATAACTCCTTCCATTTAGCTCCGATTCGATCCTCATTTGAACCTACGAGTCCCTCTCTTCCTCCTCTACAAGAATATAACAAGAAAAAGAACTTACCTCAATTAACTTCATAATCCCATTTTAGACTTTGCAAAACCCTCAAATATCAAATTAATAATTATCAAGATACGTAAAATCCAAGATTAATAACTCCAAGTTACTCGATAAGTATGTTTTTGCCCCAGTGTCCTCACAAGACCTTTGTTTCATCCTGATACCACTTTAGGGTTGTTCCTTACAAAAAATCAAAGATCCCTTAGGGTTCTGTTAACTTTTCGGAAGTCTTTTACAACTATTCAGTTTTTCAGGCTGTATCTTAGTTATTTCGAAAGCTATCCTTGTTTTGATTGCTTTCAGTATCATAAATTTTGTCTCAAGACACTTGTCAATGATATATCCTTTTCTTTAGACATTTTTGTTTTGGGGTACTCCATTCTATTGATTCAACTGTTTAAAATTATTAAATTGCCTTCTAAATCTTTGAGCTTGACTCTTTAACATCACCAAATATGAGATATTACTTATTTTGATTTGGGGTATTACAACGACACTAGCACACATCTACAGTACCACATGCCAAGTATGTAGTGGCCTCATTGTAAGAGTGCCTTCAGCTTGTTCTCAACTCTGCGGCACTAGCACACATTTATGATACCACACACCAAGTGTGTAGTGGCCTTGTCATAGTAGTGCCCTTAATTAACTCTGTAGTCCCCTACTATCTAGCACACACCTATGATTCCACATGCCAGGTATACAATCACCTCATCATAGTGGTGCCCTCAACTAGCTCAGATTGGCGGGACTGGCACACATTTATGATACCACACACCAAGTTGAAGGAAAATATCAACTATTAGAGTATCAATGCAAGAGTTTAACTAGTTTTCAAAAATATTTTTTGAAAATGCATATAAAGTAGTGAAAATAAACATAAAAAACACCTTACAAGACCCGTTTCCAATAACCATATGCAATACAAGACTAAACCATTCCACCTCACAACACTTAGAAGGTCGATGTAGAGGCTAAAATCCTTATTGGACAACAACGCCTTGCTCCTGAACAACTCCCAAACATATTTTCGATTAAACCAAACCAACTCCCAAAAACACAAGAGGCTTAGCCAGTCCATGCTCTGATGAATGGTTGAATCCCTCAACTCACTCTATGTGCTAGCCAGAGAGAGTGAAAGAGATTGGAATGAAAATGGGTTCAAAGAATAATATCCAAACCAATATAGACTATTTATATGGTTGGGTTGCTCCTTTAGCAATGGAGAAATCAAATATGGGAGCAATGGAGGAGAGGCATGGGTTCTGGAATCAAGAGGAGAAGAATGAGCAAAATCCAAGAAAGAGGTTGCAACAATTTGCAAGACTTAGTCACTCTCATTCTTCTTCTCTTTTGCCTTACATAAACCCTAGATGTCCAAAATGTACCTAATTGGACCAAACCGATTAGAAGAGAGAGAGAGAGGAGGCCAAGGGGTGATAAGAAAGACACACATCGTCACCCTTCTTGTCCTCCCATCATCCTCCTATGCCAAGTGCCTCAAAAAAATGTTGCATAAACGACAAATCGATCGAGCAATTCCCGACCCTCTGTAACAGAAACTGTCAAAGGAACTATCGACCATTATGTTCGTTTGGTCGATAGAATCGGTTGACAGTTCCAAACAAACTGTCGACCATTTTGCTTGATAAGTCGACAGAATTGGTCGATAGCCTTTAAAAGTTGTCGATCGTTTTTCTTCCATTCAACTAAGTTTTCATAAATTGCATCTAGGCCCGTCATTAACACTTGGTGACCCTTTCACCATCCCATGATGAAACCGAGCCACTCGTTAACTCTTAACGACATGCCTGTCGACTCTTGACAATTGCTCCTTATTAATTTGATCACTGAACCCGATCCATTAACTCTTAACGGTAACATCATTAAATCTTAATGATGATTTTAGCTTTAATCGCTTAGTCAACCACCACTTCCAAATATGCGTGCGACCTTCTAGGTTCACTACTAAGTATCAATCAGGATGCGTCAAATTATTTGACGTTGACCAAACATTTTGGTTTACAACGAGAATCTCTCCATCTTCTCGATGTACCCCGAAAGACCCTGAGTGACAACTAGCATTATGTCAGGGTGATCCTACTAGTAATGAAGTCTTACTTCAGAATAGAACCTATTTGGGCTTTCAATTCCCGTGTACTATAATCCCTCCATGGATTATCTTCCTAATAGAGTGAGAGTTATGGACTAATCAAACTCACTAACTCGATGACTATGCCAAAATCAATGTGGTGAGATTGAGATGACACATTAGAACTCCTTCCAACATTGGAAAACTTTCCAATCAAGTGTACCCTGAACAGGGACTTCTTCAATCAAGACCACCACTGAACGCATAGGGTGTTCACCTCACGCTGGAGGTCGATAGATCTCATTAGCAATCACCTACCTCCATATGCCACTACATAGGGACCACACAATGCATCATTCACTCAGTAATCGGATGGTTCTTAGCAATGATAAATGCCTGGCACCGACATACAAGAAAACTCTGTTGCCTTTGGTCTAAGGACCAGTAACACAATCGAAACCATTGATAGATCATAGATCCTCTCCACCATGTGATCTATCACGTGCGTCACATTCAATAGATGTTCCACTGCATCTACCCACATGTATATTATATCTCATGGATTATGGTATGTGACTCACCATCCTTTATCATTAGTGTCCGTAGAATCTATCTCGCAAATAGATGGATCGTAACAAATAATATAATGATGAATAGAGTGTCGTACGCACGAGGATTATCTAATAATTTCTACTTTAACCACACTTAACCTTAATAAGACACACACAATTAAATGTCATTAACAATTGATTTTATAATAACTATAACTAAATCATTAACTATAAAATCACAAAATAATTCTTTTGGTTTTGAAACTCAATAATCTAAGGCACTAGGGTTCATGAATCCACCATCGCTCTTGATATAACTTAATCATCCATTATTTGAGTTTGTTATTTCTTGTCCTGAGTTAAAAATCAATGATCCTATAACAACCAAAAGTCTCTCTCGATAGTCATTCTGTTCTATGCATATATATGAGATTAATTATCTCTAATCAACCTACAAATATATAAACACGTATTCATTCTCAATGATCATCACAATCTGATTTCACAAGACATAATAGTATCTCTACCTATTATAGGACCTTATGTTGTTTATTACCATGTGCTAATCTGTATTGAATCTCTCAAAAATAATATGAATCACAAACACGTTTTAATGGTGATCAAATATCAAACCAAAATTAGAGTATAATAAACAATCAACCCAACCGACAAGAATACAACAAAATTGAATAACTTTGAATTAAACCAACAATGAACCAGGTTTCATCATTCACCCTAGTTACAAAACACCTAGCTCAGCATGGTTTCAAACATTAGAAGAACAATATAAATGGGCGCCATGTTGTGAGAAAGAAAGAAGAATCAAAAAAATACAACCAAAGCTTCAATTCTGCAAAAATTCCCTTTTTTTCTTCCGTCAACTTGGCTTCATCTTCTTCCAAAAATGTCCCAAATCCTCCAAGAATCCATCTTTATATAGTGCTTTTTAGGTTTTCAAAGTCATGCACCTTGAAGAAATCCATCCCTATTTGATTTGAAAAGAAACAGGCTCGAAGTGGCCTTTTCAAAAAGCTTTGAGCCCTACCGCAGAATCCTTTTCGCGATAGGACTGTGACCTTCAGCAAAGATGTCCAACTACGGTCCTACAATAGAATGCATACCGCAATAGGGCTGTGAGCTTCGGTAACTTCCTTCCACAGCGGTCTTACTGCAGAATGCATACTACGATAAGCCACGAGCTACTTTCAATCGTCCACTCAACTCTTCAACTTATATATTTTCATCTCGTTGTTTTGTGACTTCCTCAACATCGACCCTGAAATGTCCATCCATGCCTTCCATGCTGGGTTCAACTCCAATCATACACTAAAATAATAATTTCCACTCCAAATATCCTCAAATGAGTTTTTCACCTACATGACCACATAGAACCAAATTAAGTAGAAATCATGTCAATTAAATGAATAAGTGCTAAGTTTATAGGCTAAAATAAGTGTATAAAAGATGCTTATCAATTAACATCTTATACTAATCAAACATAGTATCCCATGTGCCAGTTTGTACTCGACAAATCATATTCTACTTCTGAGAAGTCTAAGGACTTGGAATTATCATTAAGATATCCCTAATATAAAGGTCCTTAGTCACATATTTTTAACACTTAAGAGTAAGACCTTTAACAGGAAATCTAAAGACTCATTCATATATAATAATTGGAGAGCTATGAATGAAGATATGACCTCAAAATATGAAGACATATTTTGTTATATATATGTGCAAGAATTACATCATTAGTCCTATTATTACAATTTTCCAGGTGCCATCTAAATCTAACATTAGGACACCAACACTAACAATCTCCCACTTGCACTAATGCTAATGTACAAGCTACAGGTCCTCATTGCATCGTCAGTTGGTATCTAATACCCATTTTCTAAAGATGGCAATAAAGATAACTCTGTGGTAGTGCTTTAGTTAGTAAGTCTGCAACATTCTCTAATAACGTGATCTTCTGCAGCTGCACATCTCCATGTGCTATGATCTCTTGGATCAAATGGAAGCGTTGCTCGATGTGTTTGAACTTCTAGTGAGACTTGGGCTTCCTTGCCTGTGTAATGGTTCCATTGTTATCGTAATATAAGGATATCGATAACTCAATGGATGGGGACCACTTCAAGTTCAGTAATGAACTTCCTCATCCAAATAGCTTCCTTTGCAGCATCGTATGCTTCAACATATTCGGATTTCGTAGTAGAGTCCACAGTTATTTCTTATTTGGAACTCTTCCAATTAACTGCCCCTCCATTATAGACAAATACAAACTCAGATGTAGACTTTCTATCATCCATATTAGATTATAAATCTGAGTCAGTAAACCCATCAACACAGATATCACCCTCTCCATACACCAGTAACAAATCCTTAGTCATTCTCAAGTAGTTAAGGATACTCTATATTGTTGTCTAGTGTTCCAAACCTAGATTGGACTGATATCTACTAGTGACTCTCAGAGCATACGCAATATCCAGTCTGGTACATAGCATAGCATACATGAGACTCCCTACAACCGAGGCATAAGGGATCTTTTCCATGTTTTCTCTCTCTTTAGGTGTCTTGGGAAACATCCCTTTAGAGAGATGAATTCCATGCCTAAAAGGTAAAAAACCTTTCTTGGAATTTTTCATGCTAAACTTTTTTAGCATCTTTTCTATGTACAGACTCTGAGAGAGACCTATTAATCTCCTTGTTATATCTCTATAGACTTAAATTCCCAAGAAATAGGTCACTTCTCCTAGATCATTCATGGAAAATTTATTGGACAACCATAATTTAATTGACATCATCATGCCAATGACATTCCTTATCAAGAGGATGTCATCCATATACAAGATTAGAAAGGCTCATGCGCTCCCACTGACTTTCTTGTATATACAAGATTCATCTAAATTTTTAATGAAACAAAACTCTTTGACTTCATTATCAAAGCAAATATTCCAAGACCTTGAGGTTTGCTTAAGACCATAGATGGATCTCTTGAGCTTGCACACATGATTGGTATTGGAAGACTCAAAATCACGTGACTGCTCCATAAATAATCTTCCTCAAGATAACCATTCAGGAATGTCGTTTTAACATCCATTTGCCAAATCTCATAATCGTAGTGTCCTGCTATGGCTAACATCATTCTAATGGATTTAAGCATCACGACTTGTGAAAATGTCTCGTCATAGTCAATACCATGTTTTTGACGATATCCTTTCACCACTAGTCGTGCTTTGAAGGTCTACACCTTTCCATCAGGACCAATCTTTCTTTTATAGATCCATTTGCACCCTATAGGAACTATTCCCTCTGGTGGATCTACTAGAGTCCAAACTTGGTTTGAATACATAAATTTCATTTCTAACTGCATAGTCTTTAATCATTTCTGAGAGTCAATGTTTGACACTGCCTTTTCGGAGTTAGTAGGGTCAACATCTTAACCACTATCTCCATACAGAAACGCTTCCTATATCTCCTCCATCATGGAACCATGTCGTTCTGGAGGACGAGATACTCTATTAGATCTATGTGTCTCATGTGGAATGACGGTACTAGGACCTACTTCTTCTGGATTAACTTTTTCATTGGGATCAACTTGTGGTTCATAAGATACTTCTTCTAATTCTACTTTCTTCCCAATGTCGCTCCCTTTAAGAAACTCTTTCTCCAAGAATGTGGCATCCCTACTGACCAGCACTCCTTGGTCGTTGGGAAAATAGAAGTAATATCCTTTGCAATGCTTAGGGTACCCCACAAATCTTCCTTTGCTAGAACGAGATTCTAGCTTATCTGTCTTGAGTTTCTTTACATAGGCAGGACAACCCCATATCGTACCATGTCCAACAGGATACGGTTTCTTCTCTCAGAAACACCATTCAACTATGGGGTTGCAGGGGGAGTTAACTAGGATATAATGCCATTGGCTTTAAGGTACTCATTGAATTTCGTACTCAAGTATTCACCACCTCAATCTGATCAAAGTGTCTTGATACTCTTGTTGAGTTCTAACCTAGTCAAGAGGGGGGGTGAATTGACACCTTTTTAAAATTCTAATGCGAAACTTATGCACGCATATATGTGAGAAAACAAATTTAATATAAACCAAAATTGTAGTTGAGAGTACGGGAGCACTTAAATACTAGATGGATAATATGATATCCGCCAGCTGTGCTAGTATGTGCTTTGATCCAATATACTCTTCAAATTACAACTTGGTGAAAATAAGTGATTTGAATGCACTTTAAATAAACCAAATGGAATATTGAATTAGTACAAAGAATAATCAATTTAAGCAAATCAGAATATAATCTACCAAGAATAAGTAAGAGTGAAGAGAAGAAGAACACAGCGATTTATAGTGGTTCGGCCCTTATGGCTTACATCCACTACCTAAGGATTCCCTTCCTTAGGATTTTCAATCAAATCCACTATACGAAACTTTTCTTACAACCACCAAAGCCTTCACTTGGCTTCACCACCACCAAACTATTTCTGGAGTCTCACACTCACTAGTTTGGATTTTGTACGCTCTTTACAAGATACAAGAATAGTAGAGATTGCGAAATAGGGTTCTCTCAAAAATAATACAATGAAGTGTAGAGAACTCTCTTAGTTTTCTCTCAAGAATATAGAGGAAAAGAAAGACTTGGAGAGAATGAAAATCTTGGCCAATGATGTAGAAAATGATAAGGCTTCCAAAAGTTGTTCTAAAGCCTTGAAGAGACCCTTTTATATAGTGCTAGAGTAGGCTTTCCTTGATCAATCTCAGCCCTCCATGTGTCAAGTCTTCAAGTCAATCTCAGCCCTTCATTTGAATTCTTGATTTACCTTCCATAAACAGCTAACTTGATTGATCATCAAGATCTTTGACTTTTGTTGATCTCCAATCAGCATTAAATGAGCAAATCAATTCCAATAATGCATGACTGATTTTAAGGAATAAAATATCATCAAAATCCTTCATAATTCTTGCAAAGTCGACCATAAATAAGAACCAATCAATTCTGAATTCTAGTTGAATCTTCAATCACCTTTGATTGTGCAATTGGCTCCTTGGCTTCCATAGCAAGCATAGTTAATTTGAAATTTGAATTTAAATCTCCAAATAGTGTAAAATTCATTCAAATATTCTCAAATAATGAAGCAAATTTGTCCACCAATGAAGATATCAATCATAACTTCAAAAGCCCTTAATTGATCAAGTTTCCATACTAAAAATGTTGACAACAAAAAGAGAATCAATTTGTGTAGCTGAATATATGCAAGATATCCTTAGAATATTCTCCCATAATGAAGATATCAATTAGCCATAATGAGGATATCAATTAGTCATAATGAGTAGGATAATTGATTCTATGATTTGAGTAGAGGATCCTTTTAATAAAAGAGAATCAACAATAAAGGAAAATAATATCAATCAAGGTTTAACTTTCAAACCTTAATATCCTCCATTAATGTTGAACAATAAGGCTGAATCTTTAACTTCTCCATTTGAATGCAATTAAAAAATTCTTCCATATTTAACTGAGTAAAGAAGCTTCTAAGAACCTTTAAATTTACTCCATGATTCTCTTACCATATTTAAACCAACGAGATGATGTGACCTTGATGAGTGTACTCCACGTGGCTGCCATGTCATCAAGATGCCACATTAACAATGCCATGTCGCCAAGATACATATATGGCAACTCCATATAGTGGACTACTCCAATCTCCTCAAAAACTTCCATATAGATCTTTTGAACTTCCCATATATAAACAAGGATTCCATATATATATATATATATATATCTTATAGACTTTCCATTCCAAGAAGAACTTTCCATATATAAACAAGGATTCCATAAATATATCTTCTAGACTTTCTATTCCAAGAACTTTCCATATATAGCTCAAATACTCTTTTAAAAATACTATTTAGCTACATATTTTAAAACACTATTTAGCTACATATTTTCTCTCCCCCTTTTTTGTAATCTATCAAAAAAATACATGAGAAAGAAAAAAAATACAATTAGGGAATAGGAATCACCCCAAGTGAGTTTCGAAGAAAAAGAAAATTTTCATTTGAAATAGGCTTAGTAAAAATATCAGCAAGTTGATTCTTGGTATCCACATATTTAATCACAATATCACCTTGTAACACATGCTCTCTAATAAAATGATGTCTAACTTCTATGTGCTTAGCTTTGCTATGATACACTGGATTCTTAGATAAATGGATAGCACTTGTGTTATCACAATAAATGGAAATATTCTTGAACTCTAAACCAAAATCCTCTAATTGTTGTTTAATCCAAAGCAATTGTGAAGTGCAACTACTTATGGCCATATACTCAGCTTCAGTAGTGGAGAGTGCTACACTTGATTGTTTCTTAGAAAACCATGAAATGAGCTTATTTCCTAGAAATTGACAAGTGCCCGAAGTACTCTTTCTATCCAATCTACAACCAGCATAATCCGAGTCACTATAAGCATACAAATCAAATAAAGAACTCTTATCATACCAAAGACCAAGAGTAGGGGTATCTTTTAAGTATCTAAAAATCCGTTTTACCGCAATTAAGTGTGATTGTCTAGGATTAGATTGAAATCTAGCACACAAACACACAGCATGCATAATATCGGGTCTAGATGCAGTAAGATATAACAATGAGCCAATCATAGATCTATATAGCTTTTGGTCTACTTCATTACCATTTATGTCACTATCAAGCTTTGTATTTGCAGCCATGGGGGTAATACAAGGTTTAGCTAAATCCATCCCAAATCTAAATAGCAAATCTTTAGTATATTTAGCTTGACTAATGTGAATGCCATTCTCACTTTGTTTTATTTGCAAACCTAAAAAGAACGTTAGTTCACCCATCATGCTCATTTGGAATTCACCACTCATACAATCAGCAAAATCTTTACACAAAGAATCATTAGTTGATCCAAAAATATTTCCATTACAGAGAGTGGTCCACATACATCTGTGTGGATTAACCCTAATACTTTACTAGTTTTCCCACTTTGTACAAAGGGTGACTTAGCCATTTTTTCGAGGAGACAGGATTCACAAGTTGGCTTTAGTTTAGAACCTACTGGATCAATTAATCCTCTTTTGTCCAATTTGCTGACCTTTCTCTCGTTAATATGGCCTAGTTTAAGATGTCATAAGTGTTTAAGGTCAACACCGTCATCACGAGAATGCTTCCCACTACTAGTGGATGCAACATTTACATCCCTCTGTCTGACATTCTCATGTAACTCTAATATATAAAGACCATTCACCATGATGCCCATGCAAACTACATCATTACCATAATGAATATGACATGCATTAGAAGTAAAAGAAAGTTCATAACTGTCTCTTATAAGCCTCGGAATAGACACTACATTCTAGAAAGCATTAGGTAAATATAAACAGTCTTTAAGATTAAGTACATGCCCAGAATTGAGAGTAATAAAAGTTGTCCTTATAGCTAATATCTCGACTAGAGCTCCATTCCCCACTCTGAGGATAACTTCTTACTTCCCAAGCAGCCTACTCTCCTCGAGATTGTGCATGTAACGCCCCGTTTTCTGAGCGCGTTAAAACTCAGGACAATTCTGGGATAATTTTTTTTTTCTTTTCTATTTAAAACTACAACTAATCCATACCATTTATCATATCCTTCCCAAAATTTTCATACATCTATCTCGAAAGAGAATCATCATAAATATCAAATGCGGAAACTAGAATTGAACCTAACATCATATCATTAATCATAAATTAGTTCTTACATCACGGGAACATAAATTCCTCAACATGACTTAATAAATAACATAAGTTCTAACAATAACCCTAACAGGATTCTACATCTTCATTTCTCAAAACGTTCAAAATTCGAAGTAGTAGAACTTAAATACATGAGCTACATAACATACATTCAACTCATCATACAACTCATCATGCACTTAGCTAAGTGTCATTTCATGCCTCATTCATCCTCGTTTCTGCTACAATCTCCATCTAGAACGTTTAAATATTTCAGGGGCAAAGCCCAAGTTAGATGATGAATCATCTAAGTAAGGGAACAAAACATTTAATGCTCATCTATGTATGCAATGCACATAACATCATAACTCTCATGTTTGAGTCGACTGTACCTTAAGATTACCCGCCATTTTTCTAGTCTCCTTGCCAGATCGGGGTGTATGAGTGCACCCTTGGCAAATCAACGGCGCTGGTACCTAATCCCAAACCCATGCAATGTATAACCGTGAATCTCATCATGCTCATATGCATATTTCATAAATCAAAACATGTAAACGCAATCTACATGACATACTCACAACAAGGCATGACAACATGATAAGATCATAAAACTAACCAGTTAGGAAGTACCACTTACCTTCTCAAGCTTATCGGGCTACCTCGATATCCGTGTCTTGCCTCGAAATACATGCATCGTCTCGATTTGCATGCCAACCTCAAAATTCACATAAGTCACTTCAACTTAAGCCTCAAAGCATCCTAATCATCATATTATTTAAATAAATATTAAAACCTATTTTTCATAATTTCTTGCATTTTCTTTATTTTTTTCTCTATTTCTTTCTATTTTTCCTCAATAAATCCAAACTAAATAATTCTCAAATATTTCATTATAAATATTCATAAAATAACATTCTTGAATTTCTAAAATTTCTAGAAAATTTTTCTCACGTTGACTTAGCCTCTCATGCTGCCTTGGTATGCATGCCCTGACCTCGAAATGTGTGCCCGAACAATTTTTTCTTGCCAAAATCTCTGAAACATTAATAAATATCCATTTCCTATTTTTCTAATATTTTTTGAAATTTTTCTCTATTTTCTTCAATTTTCTTTTCCTTTTTTTTCTTTTTCTTTTTTCTTTTCCTTCTTTTTTTTTTTTTCCTTTTCTTCCTTTTCCTATTCACTTTCCTCTTCCTCCAGCATCTCCCCTACGCGCGAACACCTGCAACACATGACCTACGCGCTACCACCTTGCGGCCACCACGGTCTCGCTTCTGCCGTCGCTTCCTAGCGTCACTGCGCACCTCCACCAACCACCGCCTGCATCGCGCGCTGCTACCCACGTCGCCTCCTCGCTCAGCCGCTGAGCTCGCAGCTGCCATGGTCGCGGCTTGCGACCATGGTCACTGCTCTGCTTTCGCCCGCCTACACTACCGACCACCACAGCCTCGTCGGTCGCTGCTCCACCTCCGACCGAGCTGTCATGCTCGATCACTTGCTACCATGGCCACTTGGAGCTTACAGCTGCTTCCCTCGGCCATCTTCATGGCCCAGATCTCTCTCTCTCTCTCTCTCTCTCTCTCTCTCGATCTTGCCCTCTCTCCCTCGATCTTGCTCTCTCCTTCTTATGCTCTTTCTCATGACAGCCCTCTCTATCCAAGCTCTCTACTTCTCTCACAGCTCTCATGCACACACACATCATATATATATATATATATATTACATCACTTAATCAAATAATTGCAGCAAATCTCTCATCCTTATCCTTAACCCAATCTCTTATCCCAATGCTTTAATTGGTTGTCCCTTAATTAGAGCAAATTTGGCCCCTCACACATGAATATCATCCCTTACTGTCTACCATTCATTATACACTTATATATATTTATATCTATTACACTAATATAATTACAAGAAAATATACATTAAATCCCTATATTACATCTTTATTTACCTTTGGGAATTTCTTAAATTGCTAATACTCCCTCTAACGTCCAATTAATTTGCATTACGATGCCAAAAATTCAAAATTAATAATTCAAAATTTACTTAATAAGGATAATTTCATCCATGCACCATCCTCGGACCTTTTTTTCGTCTTGAAACCCCTTGAGGGTTGATCCTTAGGAAAAACTGAAGCACCCTCAAGGTTCCGTTTATTTTTCAGAAGTCTCCTATGATGATTCAATTTTTCAACCTGAATCGAATCTGTATTTTAGCTATACCAAATACCGTCTCGGTTCCCATTTCTTTTACCATCATAAATCCTATCTCGGGACACTCATCGAGACCATATTATTTTGCTTAGACAATTATGCTCCGAGGCATTCCCTGCAATCGATTCGGTACTTATAATTGTAAGAAATTATACTTAAGTCCAAACTCTTTTGATAATTTCACCTATGGCCCACGTTAAAATTACTTTTGAGCCCTTTTGAAAAATCTGGGATATTACAGTGCAAGCAAACACAAATATGAGAAGTTGCACCTGAATCAAGAATCCAAGAGATGGAAGAATGACCAATCACATTGATCATCTCAATAACATGTAAGGAAGATACACATGATCCTCGATTCTTAGACCGCATGACCTTCAAAGTGGTGAGATATTTTAGGCAATTCCTTTTCCAATACCCATCTTTTTGGAAATAGAAACACTTTTCCTTTTATCCCTTCTCTTTGTGCTTGCCAAAGACTTTCCTTTTTAGCCCAAGTTTTTTCTTCTTAGTGGAAGAACTCTTCTTCCTCCTAGAAGGTCTTGAAGACGAGGCTATCGCAAGAACACCTTCTTGCCTCTTTCCTTTGATCTAGGTTTGGGCACTCAAGCTTGTTCATGTTAAAGTTGAGAATAAATGGGGCGAAAGATTTTGGAAGCGATTGGAGGACAAGGTCAATCTACAGCTTGGCATCCATGTAGAAATCTAGCACTTTAACTTGACCAATCAAATTGATCATCTTGAGTATGTGGTCTTCCAAATTAGTTCCTTCTACCATCTTGGCCTTCAATGGTTGATTGGATATCTCATATCTCAGTGTTCGGCTATGTTCCCAATAGAGCTCTTACAGATTCACAATCATGCTACGAGCGTCAGTTATGTGCTTATACTGACGTTAGAGCTCATTGGTTATAGACGCTAAGATATACGTCCTAGCCCTTGAGTCTTGATCCCTTATTTCCTCCCACATAACCCGTTCCTCCTCACTAGAGCCCTCAGAAAAAGATTTAGGGACATGTTAATCCAAGATATCAAGAATTTTCTCCATACCCAAAACTAGTTTTAGGATACGAAGCCAATCTTTGTAGTTAGGTCCAGTTAAAGTATTTATGTCCAAAAGATGCATGATAGGGTTTGAAAGTGTCATTTTTGAAAATGCTGCATAAATAAATAAATGAATGCTAGTTTGATTTATCTTGCATAATCCATTTAGCATCGGTCTCAAACCAAATGGTATCTCGCACTCAATTTTTTCAATCCCACACTTTCCATGGTGGAAAACGCAAATCCCCGAGGGGACTCGTGGCGAGTGATTGAGTTATCTCCTACATGAATACCCTTCAACACTTTGGTGGTATGTTGGAATACCCACATATTTGAGTAGGCAACTCTTGACTATCACATCTCATGTGAGGTTCGATCCAATGACCCATATGCCACCAATTTCTCAACGCTTTGGTGGTATGTTGGAGGTAACATATAAAGTCAAGACCCACCGTCTCAGCCAGTGATCCATTTGAAACGTTTATGACCTCAACACTTTGGTGGTATGTTGGCCATATCCGTGTTGAGTAACCAGCAACATCAAATGTTTAAATAGAAAATCCAGTCAACTCTCAAGAAATGCACCCTTAACACTTTGGTGGTATGTTGGGTACACCCAATCGAGCAACGAATTCCTACAATGGTGGAGGGACACGATAAATCTTATTTACCATATCTAATATTAGTTTGCACAATTTGGGAAGATTTCGGTCTTTATTTTATAAGGTCTCACTTTTCACATGCTTTTAAGTTTTTCCATTATGTATCTCATATATAAGTAAACTCATGCGTACAAAATAAATTCATAATTTATTTTCTTTAAGGTTTCACTTTGCACATGCATTAAGTTTTCCCATCATGCATCTAATATATAAATAAACTCATGCATTTTAATGGGGTGATCATGGACTTTTATGCATATTAATTAAATCCGAGCCTCTGGACTTAATCAATATCATTTTAGGGATAATCACATAAAGGGGAAACACCCATCTCATAGGTGGATCTCTCTCGGCCTTCTTGCTCCTTAGCGTCACCAACTCTTAATGACTCCTTCATTTTACATAGAATTTGAACTATACATTTCTCTACTAAAATGAAATTTACAAGAAGACTTATGTCTCATTACAATCCCAAAAAACAAAATGAAAATAATTATTACAAACCAAGTGAATACCTGTAACATACATCCATTCATACATGCAATCACATTGCATCAAGTCCATGATCACCCACCCATTCAATCTCATTGAACATTATGGTGATTTTAATAAATATCCATGTTAATGTAATATGCATCATTTTTTGAGTCATAGATATCTCATATCATGAGCATTAATCATTTTTGTACCATAGCAATTATATTGTTTTGAAACAATAACCGGAAAAAAAATATTATGACAGTGCCTAAAATGGTCGACAGTTCAAAGAAACTGTCGACCGATCTAAGACAAGTTATCGACCAATTTTGATTTTTTGCTCGAAACGATCGATAACTTCAATGCTACCTGTCGATCGTTTCTAGGTTTTGCTCAAAATGGTCAACAGTTCGCCAAGGCAAAAGCCTAGAACTGTTAATTGATGGCCGCAAGCTATCAACCAGCAAAGCCAAAATCTGCAAAATAGAGAGTAAAAACAACTCAAAATCCATGCACATTACAATAACAATTGCATAGGACATGGAAAACGAGCCGAGGCTCTTATACCACTAAAGGGAAATACCAACTATTAGAGTACCAATGCAAGGGTTTAACCAGTTTTCAAAAACATTTTTTGAAAATACGTATAAGGCAGCGGAAATAAATATCAAAAACACCTTGCAAGACCCGTTTCTAATGACCATATGTAATACAAGACTAAACCATTCCATAAGGGGTTTAGTAAATATACCTCACAACACTTAGAAGCTCGATGTAGAGGCTAGAATCCTCACTGAACAGCTTATTCGCTCTTTCTAACACAAAGAGAGAGTAGTGAGATTCACCATCTTGCTGGAGTTTTCGGGAGACGGTTCGATCCTACCAAAGAAGTTTCAAAAGCTGTTTTTGGAGCAGGGAGTTGCTGTAACCGGGAGGATTTCAACCTCTACATCACCCTTCAAGAGTTAAAAGGTATACCTACTAAATCCTTTATGGCATGGTTTAGTTTTGGTAAGTATATGGACATCGAAACGAGTCTTGCAAGGTGATTTTGGATTATAATATTTTACTCTTGTGTTGGTTTTGATGATAAAAAAATAAATTATTTATATCTTAAGTCAAATATATGGTTTTTAGGTTTTCAAACAAAAATTAATTTTAAGTACCTTTGGAAAAATGAAAACCAAATTAATTACATGTACAGAGATTTACAAAAACAAGTATTAAGATTTAAAAGAATCTCCTAAATAATTTTTACAAATTGGTTTTAAACCATTGGATAAATGAAACAAAACATTTTCAAAGACAAAAGACCATGCATGCTCTTCATATATTGATATTTTTGTCTTTGACATGATTTAAATGATGAAATTCAATTGTATTTTATAATGGAATTATTTTATTAATTTTTTATTTACTTGGTGCTCTAAATTTCTTTTATATGATTTATTAAGCACCAAAATAAAAAATAATTAATTTCAAAAATATTGTTATACATTTCTTGATGACATTTGAAATATTATATTTTTATTTAATCAAAATTGTTGAATGAAAATTAAATCCAATACCAAAATATCTTGTGATAAATTTCTTATGGCATTTTGGAATATTGTGTTTTTAATTGATTAAAAATGTTGAATGAAATTTACTTTAAGCAATTTAATGCTAAAAAGCTTGTGATAAATTTCTTGATGATATTTGAAGTATTGTATTTTTATTTGATTAAAAATGTTGTGCCAAAATTTTTTAAAGGGGTTGAAAATAAAACAAGTGTAGTTGTTGCCCCCAAGTTTTGAACCCTTGTCACTAGCCAAGTCCAAGACTTTAGCAAAAATAAGAAACCACTCCTTCTGGAAGATAACTTATTTATTTATACGCGCAAACTAATATATATATAGTAATCTGTCGACTAAATCCTTTCATTTTGTCGACTAAATGCTTTCATTCTATCAACTAACTCATTTTTATCTGTTGACTAACCCTTGAATCTGTCAATTAAATCATTAAATCTGTCGACCAATTAATTCACAGAAAGCTTCCAACAGCTAGTTTTTCAAAATCCAACGGCTACAAACAGCTAGTTTTCACTTAAAACTCTTAAGATATCTATAAACACAAATCAAGGATGATCTATAAGAGACTAATGGATGAAAATGAAATGATTTGAGTTTACATCTTATTCCCATTTGTATTTATATTGATTGTGCTTAATTTTTCTCTCTTCAAGGCTTTGATTTTAATTTGTATCAATTCATTCAAGCTTTGTTTGTATTTTGAGAGATCTAGTAACTAAGAGATTTATCTCTTAGATCATTTCTTTATTATTCAATTCTTATATTTCCTAATTTGTATAGCTAAAAGGCCTACTTTTGTAAGTAGGAGGTTGATTTTCTAGCAAGTGTGCTAGAGGGCCTACCTTAAGTGTAAGAGGTTGTATATCCTAGTCTTAGACTAGAAGGCCTACTTAGGTTCAAATAAGAGGTTTTAGTAAATTAGCTTAAAATCCTTAGTAAGGAGTTAAGGTAGTGGGTTAGATTTGGTTTAAGCTGAACTATTATAAATCTTTTGTGTTCTTTATCTTTCTTGTTTTTTATCCTTAAAGCATTGCATTTGTCATTCTATACATATTTTATGTTTTAACTCACTAAAACTTCGTTTGTATTAAATAGATTTTAAGTTTTATCATATTTTTAAATTACCCAATTCACCCCCCTTTTACGTGTGTGTCATAGCATTTCAAACCTATCAATTTATGTTTCCACTGCCATTTTATTAATTTTTCAAAAAAGTTTTGAAAATCTAATTAGACCCTTGTATTTGTACACTTATTAATGGCATTCCTCTTGAGTCATGACATATAAGGTATATTACTTACATATATCAAATATGTTATTATTTGAAGATTTGTTTAATTCATTTGATTAATTGAATTTAGTATTTGTTTATATACAGTCATTAAATACTACTCCAAAACTTATACATGCCCCAAGGCGAGTAAAGAGCTCAACAGTTGTTACAGGTGAACTTGGCTTTAAACCACTAGGCTCAAATGGCAAAGGAAAAATATAGTAATAATCGACCAACTTAAACAACGGAAGGTTGACCAATTTCGAAGACGACAGCAACAAATTGAAGCCACGTCAACTCAAGAATCAAGTGAGACCAACCAACTAACAGTATAGAGACATGGTTCAAATATAAGTACTTAACAATATCTATAATTAAAAAGTGCAATCAGGGCTTAATGTTTGTTTTTTTTTTTAATTATTAGCTTAACACTGAAGTATCGAGGTACTTTGTGTTGAATGTTTTATGTTTGTTTTTATTTAAATTGTTTTGAATTTAACTTATTGAATTGGGAGTAGTTTGCTTGACATAGGTCCATAAGAAAATAGGGGATTGAATTTTTTTGCTACATATTTCAATACAAACAAGTTCAATCTAGCGTTTGCAATACATAATCAACTTCAAGTTCCCTAAAATATAATTTTTGGGTTGAACTCAAAAATCTAATTTCTTCGTTCACTAAGACCTATAGTATTTGCACTTCAATAAAAGTAATTGGTAGCAAGCAGTAAGAAAACACATAGATGGCTTCGTGCGCACTCATATGGGCCTTTAGCTTGGGAGGTTCTGGGATTGAATCGCACGGAAGGCATGTTGGGTTTTAATTTCCAGCTATTTTTAGGTGGTATCAGAGCCGACCCTTGGAGAAGGCGATCCGAAGAGGGCGGGGAGTGGCGTCGGGGCAGGAGAGCCTAAGCAAGGAGCAACTCCTGACAGGCTTCAAGAATGACAGCCTCTAAAGGGGAAAGGGTCTAAGACCAGTTGTAAGGTCGCATGACGAGGACGTCATATACTCAAGAGGGGAAAAATGTAATACTCTGGGAGCCCAGAGGAGGATAGTATATATCGAGGACAAGTAAGGAAAGAAACAACACCAGCTAGATACCTTTTGGGCTGAATGTTGGCAAAGAACTCTGGGGTTAAGCGTGCTTGAACTGGGGAAGCTCAAGGATGGGTGACCCCCTGAGAAGTTCGCGTAGGCCCATCAAGGTAAGTTGTTCCGATCCTTCTTATCGCTCGATGCGGGATGTTACATTTACTCTTTTCATCAACCCATTAATAGCATACTGGATATGATCAGGCATGGGAGAATCATGCCACTAAAAAAAATTACATGCTTCACCCATCTATAACTCAAGCTTAAGAAACAAACCCAAACATTAGACAATAAGTTATTGCATTATCCAATATGAAAAAAAAATAGTAAATTAATTACCCCATATCGACAACAACCAAAATCGTCTGCGAGCGTTCACTTTTGCGTATGAAATTTTTATAATCGCAGAGAGCCCACACCTATACTCAAGCAGATTGCATCCTTAACCCTCCATGTCTACTCCAACCACGAATCAATGTTAGCATTGAAGCAACGTCGGTCGAGGTTGGCGGTGAGGAAAGAGGGACCACAGTCGATCGACGATGAGGAAGGCGACAGGACAGTCGGTGGTGACAGAAGTGACGAGACAGTCAGCAACGAGGAAGGTCACAGGACAAGTCAGTCGATTTGTCAGCGTAAGGACGAGGAAGTGACAGGGTAGTCGCGATGGAGGTCGGTTGATCGATCGACGTGAGGGAGGCCAGCAATGGGTTGGCAGTGAAGGAGGCGATCGGTCAATTGGAGATGCAAATCTTGACAAACCAGGCGACAAGTTAGTCAATTCGTCGGCGTGAGAAAGATGAAGCAACATGACAGTCACGATGGAGGTCATCAATCGATCGATCAACGTAAGAAAGGCTAGTAGTGGATCGATCAATGATCAGGTGATCGATCGAAGGTGAGTTGGTCATCTTCCTTTTGCTCCTTGTCGGTCGGTCATCGATGGCAGTAAGCAGAAGATGAATAACTCAACATTTAACCCTAAAATTTAGTTGTTGGAGCCTCTAATTGACCTATCACACTCCACAACTGCACGTGATTTCACGCTCAATGCTAACAAGAACAAGAGGTGCATGATTGGTCTAAAATTACCGAGTGAGATATGTGATTGCTCCAAATTTAAGATTTCAAATGCATGAAAGGTCTATTCTAAAGTTAAGGAGGCCAAATGGCTATAAGGGCAAAGTTGGAGGGCATACTTAAGAAACTAAAGCCATATCAAATGGAAAATTCTATGCTAAGTTTAAACATTATAATCATTAAAATTTAGTTTTTATTTTAAATTTAGATGACATTATTCAAGTTAATCGGTTAAATAAGTTAATATTAAAATAATTTGATGATTATATGATTAATCAATAGAAATTTAATGACGCACAATGTAGGTACCAGTGCCCAACAGGTACTACAGAAAGGCCCCAAAATCAAATGTTTGTCCCTTGTGTACATACGTATCTTATTCTAGTATATATATTATGCAGTAATGTTATTTAAATACTCCATCCAAATAACATTACAGTATATAGTATGAGATGATACGCTTTTGTTTGACTGGAAAGCTTGACCAATGATGTCTTAGGCACATTAATTTAATTTAGTTAAAAATTAATTGTGAAACGAAAAATTCAATCAAAATTTTTACTAAAATGACATATATCAATTTTGATTCCAAGCAGACGTCCAACTTTCAATAATAAATGATTATTAGGATGACTTTATATTTCCAATCCTATCAATGCCATCACATGGTGGCCATCATTTTGCAATTGAAACATATATATTTGACTTTTGCTCCGCGCCTTGCATGGTGTAATCTTCTGTTAATTTTGGAAGCTTGTGTTTGAAAACTAGGCCGCTTACTTGAATTTACGAAAGCTTTCATGATAATGTTCAGATTTTGTGAAACATTTACAAGTGGTGTCTGTCCATAATTTATTTTATTTTATTTTTTTTAATTAATTAGTCATGATATATGCCTTTAAATTTTGTTCCTTCAAATAATGTGGTGACTAATTTTGAAAAGTTAATTAACTGGTTGAGGTAAGTTTATATGATTATCATTGACTTTAGTATTTTTATTTTTTATTATAAATGAAAATTTAGAGTGTTTTAAGTGATTATCTTTTCAAGGTGCATGAGATCGATATCAAGAATATGATTAAAAAGAAAACAAAAAGCTATGAGATTTATTCCAAATAGAGAACCAACAATTTCTTTCATTGGCTCTCGAAAAATATGAGTACACATATAGGTAACAAACATTTAGGCACCTGGTTTTCTAAGCGAGATGGCACTCATGAGATGAGATGTTGTTGACCGATCCAGGTGCACTTTGGTCTATCAAAAGAACATAGAACTGCTAGTCCCAATGTGGGAGCCAAAAACACTGAATTTGGCCTCTTATGCTAACAACACAAAATAAATGATTATGCATCAAACTAAGTGAGTAATCTCGTTTCTTGGAGCAGCACTGTTTCTTAATTTGGATGTCAAGTAATTAACATGCAGGCAGATCTGCTGGAGGAGGCTCTATTGATTGACTCGCGCCGATTCCATCTTCCACCACAAACACCATGCCCAATCCCCAGGTCAGGTGAACATCCAAGTGACAATGCATAATCCAAGCTCCTGTTTTTAATTAAGAATGTCAAATATATATTGAGAGGAACAAACAATGAATGAATCAGCGTATTTCGTATATATATATGATGATGAAGATGATGATGATTCCATTACGATTTATAGGTACATACCTGGATTATCAGCCACGAATCTAATGACTGCCCATCCACCAACAGGCACACTAGCTGTGTTCCTCAATGGGGGGTCAACGAGGTTAAATTTGGCAGTGTCAGTCTTGCTGTTGAAGTTTCCAAATCCCTCTGCGATGATGTAGAAGTCGTAGCCATGAAGATGGATTGGGTGGTTCTCTGCTGTGAATATGCTGGTTCCCTGTAAAACAAGCTGCACTCTAGCGCCGTACTTAAGCTTGTAAATCTCAGTTCCGGGGACCGGCTGCCACAGCGCCCGGCTCACATTTCCGGTGTAGTCAAATTTTACCAGCGGAGTGCCCGGAAAATTGGGTGTGAAAACTCCTGGGACGCCTTGCCGGTACGCTTGCAGGATGGAGAAGTTTTTCGGAAGCACGAAGGAGACGTTGTTCATGCTGGCCGTAAAGCGGGTGCCATTGGGGCCTTGACAGTTACGCGCCCTGACGCCCGGCGGGCACCGGTTGAGACCCAAGCCGACTGTGAAGAAGAGGTTTTCGTCAATGTCGGTTGGCACTTCGGCTCGCTCGCGGCTTCTGAGCCGGGTGGTGAAAGCCGTGGCGGTGGCCGTGTCGTTAAAGGCCGGCAAGGTTGCGGCGACAGGCTTGGGTGAAGAGCACTTGGCCTTTGCAGGGCAAGCCGATTTGTTGTATTCAAGAATGGCCGTGGTGGTCGTGTTGTCGAATGGCGCGCCTTGGGCGCTGGCGTAGGCGCGCGCCGCAATGTAATATCGAGCCGCGGGCTGATCGGTGGTGATGAGTACGTCAGTGGTTTGGCCGGGCCCCAGCATGATGATGGAGGTGGTGAAGGGTCTGAGATAGGAAGCATCGGCTCCGACGATTGTGAGCTTGTGGTTGGCGACGCTGAAGAAAAGCTGTTGGTTCAGCGCGGCGTTTACTAGTCGGAGGAGGTTGGTCTCCCCAGAGTCTACAGGAACTATTACTGTACCTGCAATTAGAACTCATAATTAAAACACTGCAGTTGAAATTTAGTGGAAGAGCAATTGACGCTCACTAGCCCTAGCACCAATATATCACTAGAATGGAGAGACAGCAAAGAATGAATGTCGCGAACCTTTGCTGGAACATTTGTAGAAATCGCCGGGTTGGCCATTGATGGTATAGGCGTCCGAAACATTTGGAGCAGCCCCAGTTCGGAGGGCTTCTCTAACAACATCAATGGGATTTGCATCCCACCATTCACCCAACATAAGGATAGACTAGCGATTGGGCTTGGGGAATGGAAAGGAAGAGCCTTCTCTGGGGTGAACAATGAGAGCTCCATAGACAGTGGCTCTTAGCCATGAACTGTGGGCATGCCACCACAAGGTCCCCTCCTGGCCTTGAATCGTAAACCTGTAAGTATAGCTCTCTCCTGGCCTAATGGGGCACTGCGTTATGAATTCCGGCCCGTCAGCCCATCCAGTTCTCATCTGCCTCACTCCATGCCTATAGAATAAATATATATGGTTAATTAATGAATTAGTGGCATTACAAGATGCAGAAAGAAGAAGAAAGCTTATTGTTTTCTAATTGTGTTATTACCAATGCATGGTGACATTGTAACGGGCCCGGTTAGTGACTTTGACCACCAGGGTGTCTCCGTTGTTGATTTCCAATGTCGGCCCTGGATACTGACCGTTCACCGTGATGGAGTTGTGGGTTTTGCACAGCCTCTTCACTTTTGCTGCCTGAACCTGCAGTTCCACACGCACATATGCAAGCATTGATTAATTATCAGTTGCAGTTCGGATTAAATAAAAAAAAAGAAACAAGGGAAATGGAAAGTAGAAGACATACAACAAAATCATGGTGGTGAGCTTTGGGACTGGCTAGCAAGGGAACTGCATTTGCCAAGAGAAGCAAAACAAGGCCAAGGAGCAGTTTGACCAAGGTTTCCATCTCTTCTCTTCTTGGCCTGAATGGGAATATGCTAATTTGTTTTGAGCTTGATCGATGAAGATAATGGGTTCATTCTATGGATATATATAGGGAGAGAGAGAGAGAGAGAGAGAGAGAGAGCGGGGGGTTGTTTGAGGTTGGCAGATTAGGTTATGATTCAGCATGAAGATGTGAAATAGCAGGGTTCATCAAGGCAGGGGAGTTGGCGCACCCACTAATTAACCCAATAGGGAGTCAGAAATTGCTAGAAGGGATGCTTGTCTCACAAGCGAATGGCAATCGGGAGTTGAATTTCTATCGAAGTGTCATTTTCTAATTAATATAGAGAATAGCTTTGGCCCAACTTAGCTTTCAGTTAGCAACGAATGAATACCAATTAATCTTGTGCATGTATACGTTCAAATCAAACAAAGTGATGGTCAAAACCCATTTCTTGCCTCTCTAGGTAAATACACACATCGTTTACATGGAACCCACAACACCAACTTCTGTTATTCTGGTGGAGCAACCTTTATCATACAACATAAATTATCACATATATACAAATAATTTTTCTTTTTTATCCTGAATATAAGCTAAGTGATAAGTTTATTAAGCAGCTAAGTGATAAGTTTATTAAGCACTAATAAAATGGGGATCTCAAGTTCTAATTCCGGCAACTCTCAAATCCTCTTTAAAGTGTCGTGTGATCTTTCTAATGCTTAGTCAAGTTTAAAGATTAATGGGGTCATGGTCACCCAACCTCACCTTTATTGTTGTAAGTAAAAATAAAAAATAAACATTTAATAATAGTATCCTAAGAGATATTCATCAAAATAATTCAAAATTTTAAAAGGCTATTATAGCTAGCGATATTTGTATAATAGAAATTTTGTATAAATATAATTGTCATGCTAAAATTATCAAATCTACTGAAACACACCCAAAGATGGGAGGTGGAGGTTTTGTAGCCGAGGGTTTTGCCAAGAATGAATATCAAATGAGGGGGGAAATTAAAGGAATTTCTTTATACAATTTCTTTGTGGGATAGGTGAGGACTTGACTATTAATTAAGCTCTTCAACATCACCACCCAAGCCAAATCCCAAGGACTTTAACAACTAAGAGTAGGTTGTAGTGATGGCAGTCCTTGCCTTCTTTCTTAGAATACTCTTTTACCAACCGATTAAATTTTTCATGAAAAAAGTAAATGAGGGCCCATTTGCATTCATGCATTAACAATGAAAATACCCCCCATGAAAGTAGATTATAATTTCAGAAAAATAATATTTAAAAAAAAAAGAGATTCCCATTTGTTTAATCGGCTCGATAAAGAGACATTAATTTTTAAGCCATGTCTTTTTATTGAGTTTGATAAACAAATCGAACTCTTGGTGTGTTTAATTAATGTTAAAAAGTCAAAATAAGTACTGTTGGTCATAATTCTCCAAATGACATTCTTATTTCACTAACTATATCATTACCCCTTACAAGAGAGTGGCTGTCATATCATAGTTCTTCTATTTAAGGGAAGAGTAAAATCATGTTATTGCCATAATTAATGCTTTCCTTGTCGCATGCTAAGCTATAAAATTATGATGCCAAGGTTAAGTGGGGGTGAATTGTCAAAACCCAACATATATAATTTCTTTACCGATGTAAACAAATATAATGTTTGAAAAAGTGGCTGCTGACTAAAACTCACGATCATATCCAATTGCATGATGTTTAGAAAGCCCTTTTTACTTATTAGGTGTCCTAAATACATATATAATATAATAGTTAGCGTTGCAAAGTGGTTTAAGCAAAGCCTTGTTAGATATATATACTTAATTGAAACACTATCCCAATTAATTAGTTGTATCTTATGATTAACTAGCTAGGTATGCCTTAATTAGGCAGTTGGGTTCGACCATACAACAAATGCAACCGCATACCAATCACATTCAAAGATTAACCGTTTCATTTATTTATTTTTTGTTGGTTGGGTATCCCTATTCCTATGTTTGATTCGTGGAATAAAGGTTGCGGGTGCATCAAACCATTAATTGTAATTTGTATACATTTTAAACCACACCACTTACCAATTTGCTTGTTTTTAGGTTCATCTTTTGGTTTCTTCAGGCGGAGGTTCTGTCTCCATCAGCTTTTTTTAAGTTTTGGTTTCCTTGTGCTTTTTATCCGAAATCATGCATCTCTTAGTTTGAGACGATCTTGTGTGGTTTTGATCATCCAACTCGCATTTTGAATACATATTGTTTTTGTTAAAATATAATGATAAATTTATTTATTGTGGAATAATGTTAAGTGTAGTTTCTAGGAATGTACTGAGAAAGAAATCAGTTAAGAGTATGGATAAGTCTCTCATGAGTCTCTCACATTATTATCCCACAAATCTCTTGTTTAGGTCTCTAATCACTCAAATTGATATCTCTCAATCTGGATCCTTTGATCACCTGATACACATATGGGTTGTTTCTATGAATTTCTTTGATAGACTCTTGCGTATCTTTCCTAAGGATTAGACTTATGTTTAGACACAAACTCACTTTCAAAGACACAACATATAAAAAATAAAAATAAAATAAATTCTCGACACAATTAAGATAACATATGAGTTACATTATAAGAGATATATAATTAAAAATTCACGTAAGGACATACATCAAACCAAATATTATTCAATTGAACCAAACTAGCTTAAGGGTATGAACTAAATTATTGCATCTTTAGTAATTGGGCAAATAGCAAAAAAACTCAAAACTTTTTCACAAATTTATAAATTTATCCAAATGTTTGAATTTTAGTAATTGCATTCCAATTGACTCAATTGAGTGCAATTTTATCCAATACTTGAAATTAATTTAGAAGATGTGTGTCATTGCTAACAAGACAAATCATTTGTCATAAAATATATATATATATATATAAAGTTGGGGCCTACATATACAAATATGAGTGAGGGTTACATGTACAATTTTATTTTTTATTTTCTTCATAAATATATATATGGGTCCCACTCATATATTTTTGTTATGACATGTGACATATCGCATTAACAATGATACATGTCTCCTAAATTAATTTTAAATATTAGATAAAATTACATTCAATTAAAATATAATTATCAAAATTAAAACATTTGGATAAATTTATAAATCCACGCAAAAAAAAATTAAGTTTGTTTTACTATCTGCCCTTAATAAGACAGAAGATACTGATCTCAATTGAGACCACGTACCAAAAACTAAAGCTTGTTCCCGGACGTCTACCCAACTAACTGTTGTTTAGCCAATTGAAAAATTAACTAGAATCTTGTTTTTTTTCAAACAATGGCAAACTAAAGTCTTTAGGTAATACCAGAAATGTTTTAAGGAGAAAATAAAGTGGTTGAACTGCAAGATCAACCACAACGCGCCTCATCATGTGTAGTTAATTGGCATTGAAAAGTCCAATTGAATGGAACGAGGAGATAATGGAAGCTTGGTCAGAATACAGCCCAACACTATCAATACTGCTGACTGTCTCTTTCTTAGGTATATGGATATGGACGGCAACAAACCAGCTAGACATAAATTTTCTAACGAAACGTATTTTGAGGCCATAAAATGATCATTTTGATCTTGCGATATTGTAACCTCAGTCATTATGGTCTTTTTGTCGCCTCCAAACCCTACGTCGGTGTATTACTATATATCCTACTAGAATAAACATCAATGGTGGTTCGGTTACGAAATTGGATTCATCAAATCATTAATTATATATACACCCAAACACAATTTTACGTAAAAAAATCTAGATTGAGAAAAACTATGGATAGAAGAAAAAAAATATTGCTAAATAAATATTATTAGTACAAAGTGATATTGTCACATGAAATTCCATGGCATTAGCTAGACACTTATTTATATACCTAAAATTGTTTATAGATATACACAGAAAATTATTTTTTGATCAGAAGATAATTCATGAGAATATTCTTTTAAATAAGATAAATCTCACTTAAAATCGAATTTGGCAATACCATAATCACATTCAAATTCAAAGTCATAATTACGGTCAAATTCAGAAACTCAATCATAGATAAATTAAGATTTTGAGTCACAATTATTGCATGTTCAAACCCAGGTTACACGTACAGAAACTGAAAAACATGCATTTTCTTTATAAAAAAAATAAGTATAAACAGTTTTAAAATAAAAAATATTTTTTATTTCAGAAACGATTTGAAAATGTGGAAACCACGTCTCCAAACCATTAGCATGTTTTACTGGTTCAAGCCCCAGATGATAGCTTATATGCCATAAGTATGAAGTTGTAAATCCAAATTAAATCTCCTCACCTTGATAGTCAACTGCCAATCCATTACTCTATATATTATATAAAAAGGATTACTTTTGTTGGATGGGACATTGGCCTTCGTCAAGCCTTGTATTCTGCCCCACCCCAAAGAGTAGTTAAGCTGCAGAGACGTAAACACCCCCATAACATGACAAAAAATAACAAGTAACTAGAATAAGCGACAAGCGTCAGTCTCTTTGCCATGAAGCATTTTCATATTGAGAGGGATAGATCGATGGAGACAGACCAGATATATACATATATATATATATGCGTTAGGGTTAGGGTTAGGGTTAGATTGTTGAACAAGAAAGAACAGACATATATGCAACATAATTGGTGAGTTCGTTACCGACTTTTGGAGAAGCTTAACGGATCATAAATTAACAGAAAAATAAAAAGCATCTTGATGTATACCAATTCGTTAACCACAGTGAAGAACCATGATGATTGATCCAAAAGCATATAATTAATTAACGTTAGCCCGTCCAAATTAGTGTTAGGTGCACTGTCCATCCTCAGTTTGTTTGTTATCTGAAATTCTTTTAATTGACGCTTTGTTTCGACTAGATGAATCCCAATTGCATAGTCCACATTAATTGAGATTATAAGCCTATTTTTTGACATCATAAATTGAGATTCTATGCTATTTTTGACGTCATAATGTTTAGGTATAGATTTATACCTACATTGTTTTTAAAATATTCTAATCTAATAGTATAATGACTAATTAGGGGGTTAAATTTTCTTGACTTTTTATTTCTTTATAAAACAATACTACATGTCTTGTCTTTTGAAAATAATGCGACACATCTTAATTTTATTTATAAATTGATAGTCTTACATGGTAGATAAGGGTCATATTAGAATTTCTCTCGAATTCAAACTAGTTTTGAATCTCGAACCTAATATATATGACACAATCAAAAATAAAATGAAAGAGTCCAACTCAATTAAGATTTGAGTTCAATCAAATCATAGATATTTGAAACACTCGAGTTAGTTGTTAATATATAAAAAAAAATTCAAAAATTAAAATAAGAGATGTTATCACAATTGAACTTTACACTAATAATTTATCACAAAACTATTTTAAATATATATTATTTCATGATATATATATATATAAACTTTAGTAATGAAGTGTTAAAAGTAACTTTATTTAGGCCGGACCCCGTGATAGTCTCACTAAATTGAGAAGGGTGGGGTTGAGGCCCAATTAACGCCTCATAGTTACGTGAGTGAACTGCACAAATTAATTAATTGGAGTTATCATCATAAACAATAATTAATTAACCATTTAAGTCTCCATAGCTAGCCCTCTTCAAGCCCTACTATGCTACATGCGTTCAGACTTCTATGGGCCTTCCGGAAGGTCTAATCGCTATGATTGCGGAGGTAAATGCAATTAGCTGTATCTTTGAAATCCAATGGTCCCTATGGAGCTTAATTGAACATCATTATGAGCTGTTCAATCCCATCCCATGTGCTACCAAGATAAAATAATAGTAATAATAGTAATTGGGCTTTCGTTCCGCGTGGGGTGGTAGCATAGTCTTAGGAAAAAAAAATGTTGATTTGACAAGGCTGTAGGTTTTGGGTTTGAACTTTTTGTACAATTTGTTGAGTTTTTCTAACTCTTATCATATATAAGACTAATAAAAAATATATGTAACTCACCATGACTTAGTAGTAAAGTATTTAAAGTTTTATATAAAATATTAAAATTTAAATTAATATAATGATTAAAAGATAAAATTATTATTGTATAATATTTAATTGAAATATAATTGTAAGTCCGAAAGATAAGTTATATACAAATTACAATGAATATTCAATTTTGAGTGTATATAGATTATGATCGCATCTAAATTTATTAAAGAGTACATCAGGAGAGAAGGTCACTCACTCTTAGAAATTAACCAAACGAAATTCGAACACCTCATGTGAATTAAAAAATAAAAAAATATATAAATTTTGAATATTTAATATATCATAGTTAATTTTATAAATAAAATCACAATTTAGATATAATCGATCTTATCCTTCTAAGTAGCTAGAAAAAGGAAAAGAAAATGAATGATTGAGATTATGTTTTTCAATTGATTTTGTCAGTCCTCCGGCTACAAAATCAGCCTCCAAATCCTAACCACTGGGACCCGGCATGCAGAAAAAGGCAGAAAAGGCAGGTGGGATGGGATGAGATGGGATGTGTGTAGAATTATGACGTGGGGAACATATATACTTAGCTGCCATGAAAGTTGGCTGAAGCTTCCCACCTTATGTCTTTATTCTGTTCTGTCGGCATCAAAAACAAATAAAACGCACATTGTATGATTTTCTTTTTCTCCAAAATTATTATAAATAAATTTTATCATTTTAAAAGATGAATTTGATCCTGTACTATACGCTGTTATTTGGTTATTACATAGCATTTTTTAATTTATTTTTTTTCATAAATAAGACTTTTATTAAATAAAAAAAAAGAATACAATACCTATATTAGAACGTGTCCTGTGCACAAGAAAATTATATCAACATGAAAAAATTACAAGAACATTACAATGGAACCTAGGGCATACCTAAAGCCACGCAAAGAAAAAAATAGGCTCAATCACAAAACACAATTGTCAAAACTAAAAGAGTCATTCTTCACAACATATATGAAAAGGGTTTTGATCTATTCGCGAGCTTGTAAGGGGGGAAGGGAGAGGGCCCCCACATTAGTGCCCACACTCTCCTCTCAATTTACTCGTGTCAAATAAATGTTATGTTGTCTCAACACGAACAATTTAATATTTCACTACAAAAAAAAAAGAACTTGTCAGATGAAGTCACTAAATAATCGCAAATGCTTTCATGAAGACAAAGGCCACCATTTTTTTACATTCTTAAGTATTATTAGGCTTTTAATGTAAATTAAAATAATTTTTAAATCAATTTAGTATTTGAAATTTTAAATTGAGCAATACTAATACTTGTCTTCAGTTAATCGTTAGTTACCATGATAGTTGGCAATTAAACTAATGGCATTAAACTAATGGTCGACCGAGGGCAGGTAGGAAATTAACTCATTTTTAAAAGTTTAAGTATTAAATTGATTTAATTTTTTACTTCTACGGGAGTTTGAACTATTTAGAGCTAAACCTTTGCATTATTATTTTATTTTATTTTTATTCTCACTATTAAGAGAAACGTACCACATTTAAATTATCAAGATATGAAGCAAAAACTAAATTTAAGGGATCTGATTAAATGTAGATAATATATTAAATTAAATAAAAAAATATAGATGATGGATATTTATAACAAAGCCCAGAAAGAGTCGGGCTTGGGATAAAAGAAGGTCCAATAGGAGCTTGATTTGCCTACTGGCCCTCTTACCATAAATTCAAGGCCCAAGCAAAGCCCATGAAATGGTCCATCAGGCCCATCTCAGAAATTTCATCTCAACCAACCACGTATTTCTATTTAGGGCCCTTTAGCATAAGACTCTCATATAAAGCCACAATATCCAATAAGTGAAGTATGTTAATTGGATCGAGATATTAATTTGAACCTAGTTCGTTATAGGTTTAAGGTATCTAAATAGCTTATGAAATTGCATACTTATAGATTTAGATTTAATTTTATATCTCTATAATTTAAATACGTCATGTTTACATTAGTTAATTTAAAAAAATAAAAAATGATAAAAATTTATGGTTAAATAATTCAAAATTTTGAAAAAGTAAAATTAGGTCAAATTAACACATGGAACTTTTAAAAAAAAAATAATAGCTAATAGTCGATTGACGAAGAGTATTAAATTAAAATAATTTTAAAACTTCAAATTCTAAATTTATTTATCTAAATTAAAAGGAGAAAATGAGAAAGGCTTAATGGGCCTGGAAGGCCCATGGTGCTTGGTCATGTTGGGCTTATGAGTAGATTCAAGAATTTTATAAGGTGAAGGCCCAGTTTATAATAATAATGTTAAAGGTAATTTCTGAACCATCTCTTATAGATTAGACTTTACCGAACAAGCTGACCCAACCTCTTGAAATCTAATAGGCTTAAGGCCAAGAACACCTCAGTAAGGTCGCAGATCGTTAAAACTCGAGGTCTGACAGCGAAAGTAAGCGAGCTCCCAACAAGGTCTTTAGCTTGTTCATCCAATCAGATCGTAGGACAAAAAGGCCGTATAATAACCGGAGGTAAGGCCCACCTGATTTATCTGGAGCAAACCACATCCCTACAAAATCTATTCCCAATTTTTGTGGAGCTGATAAGGACAAATTATCTCTGTGATATTATCATTCTATATTTAGAAGTCATTAAAGTCGTAAACACCTCACTCTATAAATAGGGGTCGAAAAACTATTGTACGAACATGATCAATGACGTACTGTTACTCTACCGAAATTATCAAAGAATAGTCGTGGAGCAGACATCTTCTAGCCGAACCACATAAAAACTCTCTTGCGTATCATTTCTTATTTGTATTATTTGTTTATTCTCTTTGCATTCATGTTTATTTGATCAGTGCGTGTCGATGAATTACGATTGACCAATTCCAAACGTTGACATTTTTGGTGTTAAAGGAAGGGGCATGCTTTGATCAATAGCAATGGCAAGAGACAGAAACACAAGGAGTTCTGAAGTGGTGGTCAACCAACTCGAAGACCATGTTAGCCAATCGTCGGAAGTTTCGCTAGTCGAGGGCACAGTTGTAATCGCTGCAACTGCTTCTGTTTCCCCATTGGTTGGAGCCGCCTCAAGCATCCCTTCATGGGTTCCCTGTCAGTCTGTGACCTCTGTGAAAGTAAAGCAAGATCGCTACGGGACAAATAGCGTAGTTCAAATTTTTTTAACTTTACCCCGATCCCAACAATTAGATCAACATCGAAATCAAATCATTCACATACAAAATAAAATAAATCTAAACTTTAGATTTTTTAGTTGTTTGCAGATCCAACCATTTTTTTACATTCTTAAGTATTATTAGGCTTTTAATGCGAATTAAAATAAATTTTAATTCAATTTAGTATTTGAAATTTTAAATTGAGCAATACTAATAGTTGTCTTCAGTTAATCGTTAGTTACCACGATAGTTGGCAATTAAACTAATGGTTGACCAAGGGCAGGTAGGAAATTAACTCATTTTTAAAAGTGTTAAGTATTAAATTGATTTAATATTTTACTTCTACAGGAGTTTGAATTATTTAGAGCTAAACTTTTACATTATTATTTTATTTTATTTTTATTCTCACTATTAAGATAAACGTACCACATTTAAATTATCAAGATATGAAGCAAAAACTAAATTTAAGAGATCTAATTAAATGTAGATAATATATTAAATATATTTTATTTTTAACCTTATATAATATTAAATTAAATAAAAAATATAGATGATGGATATTTATAACAAAGCCCAGAAAGAGTCGGGCTTGGGATAAAAGAAGGTCCCATAGGAGCTTGATTTGCCTACTGGCCCTCTTACCATAAATTCAAGGCCCAAGTAAAGCCCACGAAATGGTCACTTCAGGCCCATCTCAGAAAATTCATCTCAACCAACCACGTATTTCTATTTAGGGCCCCTTTAGCATAAGACTCTCATATAAAGGCATAATGTTCAATAAGTAAAGTATGATAATTGGATCGATATTAATTTGAACTTAGCTCGTTATAGGTTTAAGGTATCTAAATAGCTTATGAAATTGCATACTCATAGATTTAGATTTAGTTTTACATCTCTATAATTTAAATATGTCATGTTTATATTAGTTAATTTAAAAAAATAAAAAAATGATAAAAATTTATGGTTAAATAATTCAAATTTTTGAATAAGTAAAATTAGGTCAAATTAACACTTGAACTTTTAAAAAAATGATAGCCAATAGTCGACTGACGACGAGTATTAAATTAAAATAATTTTAAAACTTTAAATACTAAATTTATCTAAATTAAAACAAGAAATTGAGAAAGGCTTAATGGGCTTGTCAAACCTCCGGTTGCCCGTCCCGGAAGGCCCATGGCGCTTGGTCATGTTGGGCTTATGAGTAGATTCAAGAATTTTAGATGGTGAAGGGCCAGTTTATAATATAAAATATGCCCTGTTGCAAATGTAATAATGGTTGAGAGCCGAGTGGTAGAGGAATTAGTTAGGTTCATTAGTAACTGTTGGAACTTTTGTAAAAGAGTTGACAACGTCTTATAAACAAAATGTCCATCAAAAGATTAAAAATATTTAAAATAAATTTTAGACTACAAAAATGTAATTTTTTTTCTTAATCAAGTGGGTCCCACACAGCATACAAACATAATAATTTCGACATTTGGAAATCCCTCTCAAAGTTGCAAAATGAATAAATATTATTAATAAAAAATTCTAATTTTAATAAGATTTCAAAATATTAAGATAAATGTTATTCACATAATCTTAATTCTAGTGGATTACAAAATATCAAGATAATTATTATTTATAAGAATATGAATACTAATTCTAATAGATTTAGAAAAGTTCGATATTCCTCTATAAATAAATAAACTCTCATTCCAAAAAAGTTATGTCTATGATACTTGTTTCAATATAACCTTCAAATCTTCAGTGTTTTGAGTGTTTGTGTGGAAACTCTTCTACATTATTTGATCGTTTTCTTTCTTGTAGAGTTTAAGCGGCTTGACAATAATATATTCCCATTACAAATAAATTTATTATTGTTGATATGTCCCAAAAATTGCATCCGTATTTAGTTAACGAGCAGACTCAAGCATTGAAGGAGAAATGAGTTTGAACCAAGACAAAAAGGCAAGTGAACTGCTTAAGACCGAGTAAGGAAGACCCACTCGATCATTTAACTGAGTAAGTGGAGGGCTCTTCTCCCCCACAAGAACATGACTTACTCGGTCATATGACCGAGTGAGTAAGGGGCCCTTATCCTCCTTTCTCTTCTACCCTATCTAGGAATCAAGCCATGAAGAAGCAAGGCTACTCGGTTATCTGATCGAGTGGGTGTCACTCACTCACACCTTATCCCTCGGAAACAACATCACGGTCGCAAAACTCTCAGGATAAGCCACAAGACTTTCGAAATGGGCCACGAGACTCTCGGGATGGCCATCACATGTCCCTCATCTCTTTATTCTCTATAAATAAGAGGCCTCGCCCCCTACCTCAAGTACACTATCTCTAGCACTTTGAATACACTCGTGCACTCTTGCTTTTGAGAATTGACTTAAGTATCGGAGGGTTTGCGTGGGGACACCCATTTGTGCCCCTAACCGTGCGTTTATCTTACATGTCTCTCGTTAATCAAGACTTTCTTAGCCATTAAGGTTCACTCAATCATTAGAAAACCTTCCGTCAGATCCAAAGGAGTCTCTCATTCATCAAGTCTCCTGTTCAAAAGATCCCGAGAGCCTCCTATCACTCAGCATACATAAGACTCTCAAGATTCACAAGACTCTCAGGACCCACAAGACTCTCAAAACCCTCGAGACTCATAAGACTTTACACTCTCGAGATTCTCATGATAAACTACACACATTGTATTCTGTCACGTTAAAAATAAATTGTTGTATTTTGGCAACAACAATTAGCGTCATATGTGGAAAGAAGAACAAAAAGTCAACTTAAAATATAACAAACACTTGTGGACATCGACGAACTCTCTTTCAAGGTGTAGAAACACTCTCACCTCCACATGACTCTCAGAATTAGGGGACACCTCCACCTCTTCCAGACTCTTAGCCACAGGGAGGTGCTCGCTTTACTCCTTTGAATCCATATGTGGGGTACCAGCCAGCCATGCCTCCACTTAACATCGGCTCACAGACGCACCTCACTAATCAAGCTGGGACTTCGCTATAGCCACCGCCTATGATCCCAAGGGATGAGTATGAGGCTTTAAGATAGCAATATATTGAGGGTATGCAAGCACTTCGAGACATGACTAGGATACTCCAAAGCATGATGCCTGGAGGGACACTGCCCGATACCTTGAGAAAGTTTATGCCGAAACCTGTGCAACCACATTAATCTCAGCCTGATTTGGGAATCGATTCCTATTGAGAAACCACTCTTGACTCTCATTCTCAGTTCTCTCCTAGCCAGAAGAATAGGTTGAGATCACTATCACCAAAGAAGAATCCTTGCGTTGTGCCCAAAAGAAACGATAATCCACGAATGACGGATAGGGCGAGAAGCCCATAAAATGGGAGGTACCATGAAACCTTAACCAGTACCCCAATGGGGGGAAGACAAGATAACAAAACAGCAGCAAGTATACGGGAGGATATGGAAAGAGTGGTTGAAAAGGTACTTGAACAAATGAAGTTAATCTCGGTCGTAGAAGAGCAACAATGTAGAAAATTTTCTTTTACTGCGAATATATTAGAAAATCCATTGTCCAGGAAATTCAAGATACCTCAGGTCACCCCTCTATTTCGGTAAGGATGATCCATATAATCACATTCAAAATTATGAGTCGTTGATGCTATTACACAGCTGGGATGATGACATAATGTGTTGGGCCTTCTCCCTAGCTATGTCGAGGCACATCCAAACATGGTTCAACAACTTACCTAAGGTCTCTATCTCTTCGTTTGGATAGCTTAGAACAGAATTCATTAAAGTCTTTGTAATTAATAGTCGAAGGAAGAAGGATGCTACATACTTTCTCAGCATTCGATAGGGGAATAAAGAAACTTTGCATCAGTATGTGGATAGATTTCAGAAAGCCACTCTTGAAGTTCACGAATTGTCGATCGATGTGACAGTGTCTTTCATGCTACAAGGGACTGATTAGTGGTTAGTTTTGTAAACTTTTGTTATAATTATACTCTTATTATAATCTAAAAAATTGAATTTAATTGAATATTTTCTGATTATATTATATGTAAGTTTATATGAAAAATGAAGATTAAATCAACATCAAAGCATGTTCAAAGATTTAAAAAATAAATATATAATAATAATATAATAATAAAGAAATATATATAATATATAATATATTATAATACATATATATATTCAATACATATATGTGCCATGCTATAAAAATATATATATATTATATATATAATACAATTACATGCGTGCACAGGGGGGGGGGGCTTGGAGGCTGATTGCGTGAAGCTCAAGTGTGAAGTCCATTGATTGCAATAGAAGGCGCAGCGCACGCTCAATCGTGAAGCCGATTAAAGTCCAATATGAAGCCAATTTGAAGCCCATAATTAGAAGGCCCAATTTCATGGAAACAGAGAGGCGCACAGCAGCAGCCCAGCCCACGCAAGGAGTCTCGCGGGCGGCAGCTTCTTAAACGCGGTCCCAGCCTTGTAAATTCATCCAATTTCAAGGGCATTTCAGCGGCTAAGCAGCTTGGGCGTGATACATATAAAACCGCACAGCAGCACGGAAAGAGGAAAGCCCCCACAGTCATGATTTCCAGAATAAGGGGGAGGATTAATTTCGGACAGCAGCTGGGGGGAATTTGGGAGGAATACACAGTGCGTGAGAGAGAGAGTGTGCTGTGTTGTGCGGAATATATATAATATATATATATATATACACACATGGCCACTGTGAGAGAGAGAGTGCGCTGGACTAGGGCGTGAGAGTGAAAACAGAAGGCTGGAAGAAGAACAGTGCGCTGGGGCAGAGGTGTGAATTATATATATACACGCACGGACAATAGCGCTGGTAGAAGGAGACACGGTACTTCCAACATCTTTCATTTTCTGTTGTTAATTTTCTGTATTAGGATTACTTTCTCTTAATTTTAGCAATTTTACTTTTCAATAATTTTAATTCTACCTTTACATTGATGGTTTACATTCTATATTTTTAATTTCAGTACTTTAAATTCTAGCATTTAATTTTTGTTTTTTAATTTTTGCAATTTAATTTCTTAATTTCAATTTCAATAACTTTAATTTCAACAATTTTAATTTCTGCTATTTAAATTCAGTAATTTACATTTTTGTTACTTAAATTCTGCCATTTAAATTCCTATCAGTTAATTTTTAAATGAAAACGTGTGGCTAATAATTCTTGAGCCAAAGCAAAGACAATTTTCGAAGCCAAAATTTCCTGAGTTAGCTGAATTTCATTGTTAGTTGAGGTGTTAAAATTATTTTTTAGATTTTTGTCAAATACTTAAGTTTGGATTGAGATACATGCCTAATCCGGAACTCTTATGCCATGTATGTGGATTGCCTAACTTGAAAATATCATCATCCCCAAGATTAAGTGTCTTTATATATATATTTTGGTTTATGGTGGTTGTTTAAGTTAGAGTCGGCATGTCATGTATGTCGTTTACTAGAATTAGAACTATTATCATCTCAAAACATAATCAATAGTAAAGATCTTAAAATTAATTTAATCCCATGATACCATTTTTTGTGAGTCTTGGGAAATATTTGGATTGACATTGAAATTGTCTTGATCCGAGATATTTTGTTTTCAATTGTACATTCAATTTCTTTTTTCCTAAAATCAGTTGAATTGGTCTGATAAACCCGTTCAGAGCATAAATTTTTCGCTGCTTTTATTTTCGTTTTAATGATGATATCCCAGTGAATTGACTTGGACTCCCATATAGTAAATAAATTTGTGCTATAATGCACACTTGTATACTGACGAGTATAAATGCGTTGTGCCTGCATGCTTGTTTTTTCTTTATTTGTTTGTGTGTGTTTGTTTGAATTAATTGCACAAGGTTAAGCGCAGTTAGGGACACAGCTAACCTTACTTCAGGATTTGCTATCCTTGGATCCCCCAACGTCCCTGGCAAACTTGTTCGTTAGATCAAATAGGTATATCTTCCACACCGAGATCATGAGAACTGTGGGGGGAAATAATGATAGGGAGTAAAAGAGAAAGGAACGGGAAAAGGAATAAAACTCTCTAGCGACAAGAGAGGACTAAGAGAGTAGATGCATTTAGACATCAGTTTAATCACTACACCAGGATTTTGTAGCCCCAGTAAGCCATACTTGCGGCAATAAAGGGGGCGAGTCTTCTCAAGCTGCCTCATAGAGTTGATAGACCCATGGGAAGAAATCAAGAAGAATATTGCAGGTTCCACAAGACCTACGGGAATTCTATAGATCAATGCAGAAAATTAAAAAATGAAATTGAAATGCTCATTTGGGAAGGGGCATCTGCAAAGGTTTGTACAGAATGAAGAATGAGAAGGTCAAGAATCCCGACGAAGGGAAGACAGGCGTGAGAGGCAGGAAAGGCAAAACCAAAGACAATAAGACAGGGAGAGGGATCATAGACAAGACCCCCTTCTCAATAATGAACTGACCCACTAAGCCATCCATGTTATTTTAGGCGGTGAAACTTTGGATGGAGACATTTCAACCGCACAGAAGACATGTGCCCATTAGGCTTACCAGGTTAATTCAGTGATGGAGGTTAGAGATGATGAAGAACCAATTAAATTCACTCCTACTAATAGAGGAGATGTAAAACTTCCACATGACGATCCAATGGTAATTCCGCGGTTATTGCAAAACACTCTCTCAGTAGAATCTTAGTAGATAGCGGCAACTATATTAATGATGTGTGATTTATGCACAATTAATTCAGGCAAGTGCACCCTAGTCAAATATGCATATAGTGATAGAAATAGTGTCGATCCCACGAGAACTAGATCACAATACCAAAACAATTTTAATTTAGCTTAAGTTGAACTAATTAATTAATCGGATGAATAAAAAGAAAAATAAATGAAAAACTGAATTCTTTATGAGAAAAATTTATTAATGAATGCACTAGGCTTTAGATTTCATTTAATTTGGGCTATGTAATTATTGATTCAATTCCAATTGAAAATACCCTTACAGTATTTTATAATTATTTGCATGTGATGGTGGATTTCCCTCAATTAATTAATAAGTTTTCTCAAGTCATATTAATCCTTTATTACTTCAATTTCACTGCCAGATTTCTGAACAGATATCAACGAAATAAGTAAGCATAAAGTTATTTAGAAATCTCTAATTTCGGAATGGAATTTGACTCACTAAGCTTTTTCGATTCCCACACATGAGCTAATCATCTTTCAATCTCATAGTCAAACATGTGATTTATATTGCCTATAGATCTAATTTATAACAATCATTTAATCAGTCATGCATTAATCATTAAATCATTAAAAGGTGGTCAATCCTTTAAAGCATTAAGCACAACAATATAAAATTCTCATGCAAATAATAATCGGGTTTTGAATCAAACTAAACAAATAATCGCATAATCCCAGAATTAAAATTCATCCAAACTCTAGCCAAAATAAATTAACTAGACATTATTAAAATACAAATAAACATAAATTAAAAGAAGAAAAGAACTTTCCAACCCAGATCTAAAACAGATATGGGTTGGACTCTGCATGAGGCAGCTGGTGTGTTCTTCTCACTGTATCGACCGTTCTCTTCTTGCCTTCCCGTGCGCCGCTCCCAGCCCTCTTGCTGTTTCCAATTGCGCCGCTCACCCTTTCTTCAGTCTTCTCCCTTGCACGCCGTCTCCAGAAGCTTCCTCTTAATTTATGCAGTGTGCACGTGCTCGGCCCTTCAATTCCTTCCCATGCGTCGCTTCAAATATTATAATATATATATATATATATATATATAATGGACATGGAGCCCTAGCCAAGTCCAATTCACGCCACTGTTTGCACTTATTTAATAATATATATATATATAAAGATGCACATGACATTCACGCCATTTATTAATATATATATATTATATATAATAGTTATCTTATTATAATATTATATATATAAATAATACAAGATAAAATATAATATATATTATAATTTAATATATAATAGTTAATATATTGTAACTTTAATTATTTAAAAAAATTATTTATTTTTTAATTTATAATATTAATTTTAAAATTAACTTTATAATATATTTTTTTTCTTTTTACGTCCAAATCTTTGAATTTATTTTTTTTGCTGGATTCCTACAAAACAAGATTAAAATAATATAAAATCCATATAAATACACATTTATGTAGGAAAATTAGCATAAGATTAAGATAAAAATTAAATAAAAATATGTAAACAATTAAGCTCTATCAAATACTCCCATACTTAACCTTTTACTTGTCCTCAAGCAAAGAAGGAAAGAATTAAAAAATAAACATTTCATTTTTATGCTAGGCCAAAATCAAGAATTCCAATAACATATCAACGCATAATCAATCACAAAATTGGTTACTATCCATATTATCAAATCAACTCTAAATCCAAAGCATTAATTGAAAGAATTAATCATACAAAATCATCACTTTTGATGATGCCATGCATACTTCAAAATTAATTCATGAAATCTTGCAACTAACACAATTGAATCATGCAATAGCCTTCTTGCAATCACTTCTCTCCACTACTACAAACATAAGGAGTAACAGGGATAATGATTTTTTTTTAATCACTCTTTTCTAAGCATTACTTGGCTTTTGACGCGAATGTCGACATTTTGTGATGAAGACACCCGGTTATTCTACTAAATAATTGCTTAGAATGCATTTGCATACTCATATTTTAAACTACCGTTTGACGTGAAGGATGATGCAGGAGCACATTGTCAACCTCTAGTTACTACTAAGCAGCTCAAAACATAGGAGTAGATAAATAGCAATAACAACTTTTTTTTTTCTTTTGTTTTGCTCTTTTTTTTTTTTTTTCATCATCCCATTTTGCTTCAACTCTGTTTAGCCCTAGTTTCAAGAAATAATCACATTATTATTCTCACATAATCAATTATGTATAATCACAAAATCCCATGAATTTTGTCAAGAAGCATATATTTCAACAATCATGATAATCCAGCATAGTCAATTCCTTTTCCTTAACACTGTTAAATCTAGAATCAATAATCAAATAGAACAGTTCCCAATTTTGAATTAACTATGCATTGAACCAAAGTTAATATAGGAAACATGAAATCGGTCTAGACAAGAAAATAAAACATTTTTCTATAGAAAATCATCATTCATGCACATTATAAATTTCTTCCTTTTTTTTTATTTGGCAATTAAAAAACTTGAGAATTATTGAATTTCTCACCTCCACACTTAAATTAAACATTGTCTCTAATGTTTAAAAGTAAGAAAAGAACAAAAGAAAAACAATACTCCCCTGATGTAGACCTTCTTGGAATGCTTGAAGATGGTTGGGCTTATTCTTTTGAAGAAGAGAGGCCAGATTTCTTTATTCAACATGTCCTAAAAAGAAGAAAAAAAAATTGAAATAAGAAATCAATCCAAGAATATTCTAAAAATTAAGAGAAATAAAAAGAGAGTAAAAAAAAAAGTAATAATATTTTGAATGGGTTGCCTCCCATCAAGCGCTTCTTTATAGTTATTAGCTTGACTAGGTTTCCGTTTTCATGGAGGGTTGAATCCTTCTTCCATTAAAACTTTGTGCCAATTGATGGACTTATTCCTTGAATGCTAGCAACTCTCAATCCAATTCCTCTCTTTTGCTCCCTCAACACCCTTATCAACTTTTTATTTTCATGACTTGGTGGCTTAGCTTTTGAAGAAGAAGAAGGAACATCCAAAGGCAACAACTTGTCTCTTTTGGATGGACAACATTTTTTTTTTTAAATGGCCCACGCCCACGACCTTGTTCTTGGCATTTAAAATTTGTTCCTGCTCATCAAAAGAGTTAGCAATGCAATTTTCTATAGGCTCATCTAATCTCTCTACCAAATCATCAATGCCATCTATCCTAAAGACTTATTTTTCATTGTCGTTAGAATATTTCTTAGCCTTAAACACATTGAAAATAACTGTCTCATCATAAATTTTAAGGCTAAGTGTTTCTTGCTGGATATCAATCAAAGCCCTCCCTGTGGAAAGAAAAGGTCTCCCTAAAATTAGGGGCATATCATTATCCTTTTCCACAACCATAACAATGAAATCAACAAGAAAAATAAATTTATCTACTTTTACCAAAACATCTTCCACTACTCCCC
Organism: Diospyros kaki; assembly: GCA_036245055.1. NCBI lineage: Eukaryota > Viridiplantae > Streptophyta > Magnoliopsida > Ericales > Ebenaceae > Diospyros > Diospyros kaki. The sequence continues at coordinate 10,145,967 of BSEG01000011.1, read as the reverse complement.
TTGGATATTTGATACTTCTATCGGCCAATTGAAGAGAAATAGTGGTAAGTGTTGGTTCTTTTAATCCAAGTTTCCTGAAAACAGAAAAGGACATCAAATTAATATTTGCACCAAGGTTACATAAAACTTTATCAAACGTAATTTCACCAATAGTGCAAGGAATAGAAAAGCTCCCTGGATCTTTGAGTTTTGGAGGCAATTTATTCTGTAGAATTGCAGAGCATTCTTCATTAAGTTTCACCATCTCAAATTTCTCCAACTTTCTTTTGTTTGAAATTATTTCTTTCAAAAATTGGCATAACTTGGCATCTGTGATATAGCATCAAGAAGAGGGATGTTAATATGCAATTTTTTAAACACCTCTAAAAATCTAGCAAATTGTTTATTCAAGTTAGCCTTTAGAAATCTTTTAGGAAAAGGAAGAGGGATTTTGTAAGATTTTAAATTAAGTGAAGAAGAACTCCTTTTTTTCTCCGTTGATAAATCACGATCCTCTTCTTTGGCTTCAAGCTCTTGGCTTTCTTCCTCTTTTGTACGCTCTTCATCTTTTTCTTTACTTTCAAGTTCTTTTCCACTTCGCAAAGTGATGGCTTTTACATGCTCCCTTGGATTCTTCTCAGTATTGTTAGGCAAGCCTCATTGTGGTCTTTCTGAAATTGCTTAGGTAAGTTGTCCAATTTGAGTTTCCAAGCTTTACATTCTTGCTTTTGTATTATTGATAAATTTTGCTATCATATCTTCCAAATTTGGCTTCTTCTCCTGTGGAATCTGATGTTGTTGTTGTTGAAAGGCGAGGGGCATTCTTTGTTCATTATTACTCCAAGAAAGATTAGGATGGCTCCTCCATCCTAGATTGTAAGTGTTGGAGTAGGGATTAAAATTTGACCTGTTGCCACCATAGGAAATAAAATTAGCTTGTTCAGAAGAACCAGAAGAAAAAGGATTTCCTACTTGACAATCTACACTAGCATGTCCCTCTCGCCCACAAAGCTCACAAGAAAGAAAATGGGAAAAAGAAGAAGCATTCATAGCTGAAACCCCCAAATTACCCAAATTCTTATTTAATTCAGCAATTTGAACAGATAAAGCAGTGATAGAATCAACATTATAAATTCCAACTCCATTTTTATTTGCTCTCTCATTGTCCCATTGATAACTGTTGGCTGCCATCTCTTCCAAAAGTTCATATGCTTCCTCGGGAGTTTTCCTCATAAGGGTACCACCTACAGTTGTATCTAACATCGAACGAGAAGATTGATTAATGCCACTATAAAAAGTTTGCACTTGCATCCAAATAGGTAGGCCATAGTGAGGACATTTCCTAAGTATTTCTTTAAATCTTTCCCATGACTCATATAAGGATTCATTACCAAATTGTGAAAAAGTTGTTATGTCATTCCTTAATTTAGTCGTTTGAGAAGGTGAAAAATATTTAGATAAAAACTTTTGTGCCAAATCATTCCATGTAATAATAGAACCTGCTAGAAGAGAATTAAGCCATTCTTTCGCTCTATCTTTCAAGGAAAAGGGAAACAACCTAAGTCGAACTGCATCCTCACTAACTCCATTATGCCTAAAAGTATCGCATATTTCACGAAAATTAGCAATATGAGAGTTAGGATCATCATTAGGGCCAGAAATGTAGTGCCATCCAGAGTAGGTGTAGCATATGAGCTCAATGTCCTTAGATTAGTTTAGGTTGCTTGTTCTTGCTCCATATTGTTCTTTTTCTCTTTCTTTTGCTTTTTCAAAGTTTTTTCAATTTCTTGATCAATGGGTATTAATTCTCCACCACTAGTTCGTGTCATGCACCATGAAACCTACAAAGAAAAAAAATACTAAAAATTAAAAATAAAATTTCTAAAAGATGAAAAAAAATAATAAATATTAAAATTAAATTAAAATTGCAAAACCTAAAAGAAAACAAAAAGATGTTCAATTTAAGGCTAACTTATGTAATTTTGATATGCAATAAACTAGTGCCAAAAACTTGATGTGTGATTTTATGCACAATTAATTCGGGCAAGTGTACCCTAGTCAAATCTGCATATAGTGATGAAAAAATGTCGATCCCACGAGGACTATATCACAATACCAAAACGATTCTAAATTAATTTAAGTTGAACCAATTAATTAATTAATGAATAAAAATAAAAATAAAAACAAAAATAAAAACTAATGAAAAGAAACTAACGATTATCAATAGGGCAATGAAAGAGCAAATACAAAGGGAGTTTAACATTTATAATTTTGATCCTATCACTGTCTTATCTATTCAAATTGCTACATTAAATAAGAATTTGAATAATTGGGGGATTTCAACAAGTGTTTCTTCTTCTTGCTTTCTTTCTTGTGAGCTTTGTGGGGGAAGAGGGACACATTAGTGTAAATTGTCAAGTAGAAAATCATTTTTATTCTTCCTCTGAACAATCTGATTTTATTTCAACAATCATGATAATTCAGTATAATCAATTCCTTTTCCTTAACACTTTTAAATCTAGAATCAGTAATCAAATGGAACAATTCTCAATTTTGAATTAACTATGCATTGAACCAAAGTTAATATAAGAAACATGAAATCAGCCTAAACATGAAAATAAAATATATATATATTTTTTAAAGAAAATCATCATTTATGAACATTATATATTTCTTTTTTTTTCTTTAGCAATTAAAAAAATTGAGAATTATTGAATTTTCCACCCCCACACTTAAATTAAACATTGTCCCCAATGTTTAAAAATAAGAAAAGAAGAAAAGAAAAGCAATACTTCCCTGATGTAGGCCTTCTTGAAATACTTGAAAATTGTTGGCCTTATTCTTTTGAAGAAGATGAGCCGAATTTCTTTATTCAACATGTCCTAAAAAGAAGAAGAAAGATAAAAAAAAAATGAAATAAAAAATCAATCCAAAAATATTCTAAAAAATAAGAGAAATAATAAAAAAATAATATTTCAAATAGGTTGCCTCCCATCAAACGCTTCTTTATGGTCATTAGCTTGACTATATCTCATTCTTCAAGGAGGCTGAAATTCCTCCAATTTTCTCTTCTTTGCCCTTATTTCCTTCAAAACTTTTTCATAATTGGGAATTAGAGAAATAACATAAAGCAAAGGGATGTTAAATGTTAACTCCCTTTGTATTTGCTCTTTTATTGCCCCATTGATAACTGTTAGGTGCCATCTCCTGAAAAAATTAAGAACTAAAAATTAAAAATAAAAAAAATTCATAAAAGGTAAAGAAAAATAAAAAAATCATAAAAAAATTAAATAAAGAAAAATTTTACGAAAAGAAAACCTATAAAGAAAAAGAAAAGAAGTAAAAATTAAAAATTAAAGCTGGAAAAAAATAAAATTAAAATATTTAAACTCTAAATTAAAATATATACATGTTCAATCTAAGGCTAACTTATGTAGTTTTGATATGCAATAACTAGTCCCCGGCAACGGCACCAAAAACTTGATGTGTGATTTATGCACAATTAATTCAGACAAGTGCACTATAGTCAAATATGTATATAGTGATAGAAATAGTGTCGATCCCACGAGAACTAGATCACAATACCAAAACAATTTTAATTTAGCCTAAGTTGAACTAATTAATTAATCAGATGAATAAAAAAAAATAAATAAAAAACTAAATTTTTTGTGAGAAAAATTAATTAATGAATGCACTAGGGTTTAGATTTCATTTAATCTAGGCTATATAATTATTGATTCAATTCCAATTCAAAACCGAAAATACCCTTACAATATTTTATTATTATTTGCATGTGATGGTGGATTTCCTTCAATTAATTAATAAGCTTTCTTAAGTCATACTAATCCTTTATTACTTCAATTTCACTGCCAGATTTCTAAACAGATATCAACGAAATAAATAAGCATTAAGTTCTTTAGAAACCTTTAATCTCGGAAGGGGATTTGACTCACTAAGCTTCTTCGATTCCAACACATGAGCTAATCATCTTTCGATCTCATAGTTAAGCATGTGATTTATATTGCCTATGGATTTAATTTATAACAATCCTTTAGTCAGTCATGCATAAATAATTAAATCATTAAAAGGTGGTCAATCCTTTAAATCATTAAGCACAACAATATAAAATCCTCATGCAAATAATAATCGGGTTTTGAATCATACTAAACAAATAATTACATAATCCCATAATTAAAATCCATCTAAACCTTAACTAAAATAAATTAACTAGACATTATTAAAATACAAATAAACAGAAATTAAATGAAGAAAAAAACTTTCCTGTCCAGATCTAAAACAGATCTGGGTTGGACTCTGCTTGAGGCGGCTGGTGTGTTCTTCTCATTGTGTCGGTCGTTCTCTTCTTGCCTTCTCGTGTGCCGCTCCCAGCCCTCTTGCTATTTCCAATTGTGCCTCTCTCCCCTTTTTCAGTCTTCTCCCTTGCGCGCTGTCTCCAAGAGCTCCCTCTTAATTCATGCACTATGCGCGTGCTTGGCCCTTCAATTCCTTCCCGTGCGACGCTTCAAATATTATAATAATATATATATATATATAATGAACATGGAGCCCTAGCCAAGTCCAATTCACGCCACTGTTTGCACTTATTTAATAATATATATATATGTAAAGATGCACATGCCATTCACGCCATTTATTAATAAATATATTATATATAATAGTTATCTTATTGTAATATTATATATATAAATAATATAAAATAAAATATAATATATATTATAATTTAATATATAATATTTAATATATTGTAACTTTAATTATATTATAATATTAATTATTTAAAATATTTATTTATTTTTAATTTATAATATTAATTTTAAAATTAACTTTATAATGTATTTTTTTTTCTTTTTACGCCTAAATCTTCGAATTTATTTCCTTTGTGGATTCCTACAAAACAAGATTAAAATAATGTAAAATCCATATAAACACACATTTATGTGGGAAAATTAACGTAAGGTTAAGATAAAAATTAAATAAAAATATGTAAACAATTAAGCCCTATCAATTAACCTCGATCATTTAGTGAAATTGTTTTGAACAAATGCATATATCCCACAATCGATTAAAGAAAGTGTCCTTCCCCCTGTACAGCTTCACAATGGAGGCTTTCCCAATAGCAGGGTCTATTCAGTTACTAATCACGTTGGGCTTCGATCCCCAAAGTGTGACTTGACAAACAAATTTTATGGTGGTTAGAACATCCTCAGCAGCATACAACATGATCTTGGGCCAACCCTTGCTCAATGATATAAAGGCTGTTGTGTCATCTTGTTACTTATTGATGAAGTTCCCCACACTTGAAGGAGTACGACAAGTTCGAGGGGATCAAAAGAAGGCACACACCTACTATGTGTCATCTACAAAGGGAAAAATGATTGAGGAGACTTTATTTATCACTGAACAGTCCATACACAAATCTTTGGTAGGAGTGGCCGCCCATAAGCCCCAACTAGTCAAAAAGTTAGAAGCAATACACTTGAGTAAGACTGATCTCGAGAAGTTGACATATGTCAGCTCACAGCTTCCAAGACAGATAAAGCAGGAGATTGTAAAGTGTCTTCAAGAAAACTTGGATATCTTTGCTTAGACACTACACGACATGCCCGGGATTAGCCTGGATGTGATATGTCACCATCTAAATGTAGATCCCCAGTTTAATCCTGTCTGGCACAAAAAGCAGAATATTGCCCCTGATAGGCTGCTAGCACTAGAGGAGGAGATCGATAAATTGCTAAAGGTGGGATTCATTCGAGAAGTGTTGTATCCTGAATGGATGACAAACGTTGTCATGGTCAAGAAACCCAATGGGAAGTGGCACGTGTGTGTGGATTTTACTAACCTCAACAAGGCATCTCCCAAAGATTCTTACCTACTGCCTCAGATTGATCGACTAGTGGACGAAACATTAGGATATCAACTATTGAGCTTCTTGGACGCATTCTCAGGATATCATCAGAAAATGATGCACCCAATAGATAAAAAAAAAGGTCACTTATTACAGAGAAGGGAACATATTACTACAAGGTCATGCCCTTTAGGCTCAAGAATGACGAGGCCATTTATCAGCACATGGGGAATAAAGTCTTTAAGGAGTTGCTTGGTAACACGATGGAAGTGTATGTTGATGCCCCTTATTGGTTTCCCTCGAATCACTCTCAAAATACTTTGATTTGGTGTAGAAAACTCAAAAACCTCAGCCCTTATTTGTAGAGTTTTATGGTCGATTCTTCGGTCAATCAACAACTAGGCTTGGTCTCCAAGTTTCTTAGGCTAATAATGGCCCTATCCCTAGCATCTATGGTCGTCCCATCGTCAAAATTCTTGACTTCCAACGATGGCAATGTGGTAGCCAAGTTTGTAGGTTTCACACTTGCAACTTCTAGAAATTACACTTTAGCCCATCAACTTCTTTCTAATTTCATTTTGATCATTTCCTTCAAATCCCTTGATTTCCTTGAATTCCATTTGGGTCCTTAGGTCTTATATTCCTCATTTTGCTCCAAAATATTAGAAAAATATCATTTTATTGACTACCCTCGGTTTAAAAATTAAAATTTACACTTAGGTCTGAATATATGTAAGATCACGTTTTGATCGCAAATCCTGTTGTTTCATCCCAAAACCACTTCAGGGTTGTTCCTTATGTAAAACTTGAATCCTCTAAAGGTTCTGTTGACTTTTCAAAAGTCCTTTACGGTCATTCAGTTTTTCAGGCTGAATCATAGTTGTACCAAAAACTGTCTTTGTTCTGATTTGGTGGTACCCAGAGAAGGCATCAAGAAAACTCAGCATGACGTATCTCAATGTTTCGTCAACCAAGCGATCTATCCAAGGAAGAAGGTAAGAGTCCTTAGGGCACGCCTTGTTAAGATCTATGAAGTTGACGCACACTCTCTATTTTCCATTAGCCTTCTTGGCCATCACAACATTTGCCAACCAGTCATGATATTGTACTTCCCGAATGAAGCCTGCATCTAGAAGCTTCTCCACTTCTTTTTCCAGACATTTAAGATGCTATGAGGAAATGTGTCTCTTCTTTTCCCTTACTGGACGGGCTCTGGGATGAACATTTAAATGATGTGAGATGATTTCAAGGTCAATTCTGGGCATATCAGCCGGGGTCCAGGCAAATATATCCGCATGAGATTTCAAGCATTCGATAATTTCTTCCTTCTCCTGACCTATTAACTGGCTTCCCACGTACACTAGTTGTTCCCTGTCGTCATTCTCCAATGGGATTGCCTTAAGGGTTTCTACTAGTTGGGGCTTGACTGTATTGAGGGTTTGGCCGCTAATTACAAGAGTCTTATCTGGATTTTTTCTTATCTCCCTTCACTTGTCCTACTCCTTGAGGCATGCAAAACTTCATCAATAGGTACCTTGGTAAAATGGTTGCCTTCATATTGTTAATAAGGGATCGTCCCAAGATCACATTATAATTCGGTGAGTGCATTTGTACCACCATAAAATTGACCTACCGGGTGACTATTTGGGGGTGAGTTCCCAACGTGATGGGCAATTATATTGAACCCACCACTGGAACCGCTTCTTTTGTGAGACTGTATAGAGAGGATGACACAATCCTCAGTTAGTCATGGGTGATGCTCATCTTCTCGAAACAATTCCAATATAAGAGGTTGATGGAACTTCCACTGTCTACCAAAATCCGCTCAATCGGGTGCTTGTCAATTACTACAGAGATCACCAGTGGATCATTGTGTGGCAGGATTACATTTCCTTAATCTTCGGTGTAAAAATAATGGAGTTTTCATCTTCATTTACACGAGCCACAAAATCTACATGCAAGGCTTGGCGAGCATAGGCCTTTCGGGCTGCAGATGAATCTCTTGTCAAGTTTTTGCCCCCTGATATCACATGAATTCTTTCCATAATTGGCTCATTATCATTTCTTTTAGGGGTCGAAGCTGTTTCACCTTCCCTAATATTTCTTTCTTTTTCTTTATGCCTGGGTTAGGGGTCATTTCTCCTCCTCTAATTGTCCTGTCTAGGACGGGGAGGTCGCCTCAAATTTTCCTGCCTCCTGTCCTATTGTGGCTTTGGTTTATTGAGCACAAATTTGTCTAGTTTTCCTTGTTTGATCAGTTGCTCTATCTGGTTTGGGCAATTCCTAACACTGCTTTGTATTATGCCTCGGGCATTTGTGGAACTTACAGAAAGCATCAACATTCTTCCCTAGAGGTTGACTTGAGTGTGGAAGGAAGCTAACTAGTCCTGTATGAGCTATGGATGAAAGTATAGAAGCCCTTGGTTCACTAAAAGGGGTGAAATTGCAAAACTACATTTTCAGGCACTTTTCTCTTCTAGGCATCATATCTACTTTGCTAGCCCCTGCCTCATTCTATCTTACCCTTTTCTTAGCTTCATATGATCCCAAAATTTCCATTTGCACCACAAATTGGTCTGCCATAACAAACATTTTTATCATGGAGGTTGGCTAGGCAAATGCCAAAGATTACCTGAGCGGGGCGAAAGTTGTATCATGAAGCAGAGCTGACATTGCCAGGCTAATTGGAAGATCTTTCACTTCTTCCGTGACACTTTTAAAATGGTTTATGTATTTCTTTAATGGCTCATTTAGCCTTTGCTGCAGGCTCATTAAATACATAGCATTCTTCTTTTTAGGGATATGAGCAACGAATGCTTCATAAAACTCTCTTTTCAACTGCTCAAACGAACCGATAGCTCAGTGAACCATTGGTGAGCCTGTTTAGCTAAGGAAAGAGGGAAGGCATGGCATCTTGTGACCTCATTCCATCCGTGTAGTACTGCTATGGCTACAAAGCGATGTACATGCTGTTCCGGGTTTTCATTTCCAAAATAAACTGACAGCTGAGGCAATTTGAAGCCCGGTTGTACTAACTGTTTCAAAAGTTCATTGGATAAAGGGAATCCTTTCCTGGGCATTTTCTTAGGGGAAATCACCACCTGCTTCTGCTCTAGCACCTCCTTAAGGATTCGTTTCACATCTGCAACATTAAGTGACGCTTGTTGTGCGCCTTCCTTTGGAGAATGGGGTATGTAAAGGGCTCTAGATGGGGTACTTTTTGCAGTTTTCTCATACATAGGTGATTTCCCCCGTTGTCGACTATGCTCAGCCTGCGAGTTTAGTTAACTTGGGACCTGATTGTTAGGCTGAAGTATCTCCCCTTGGACCCTGTGATGGGTGAACCTCTGTCGGCCAACATGTGATGGTTGTCTCCCCCTTTCCATGCCAAATGGTTCCACATAGGGCAGGCAAATGTTGGGCATCATCTCATGTAGTAAGGAGGTTATTCCCTACATTTTTCATGCATTTTCTTCGTTTGTAACATCCCAAAAATTTAGATAATTAGCAATTTTAATTTTGACATTTAAAGTGATTATTGAATATTTGAGGAATTAAGAAAAACATTTAATTTGTGGGTTTTAAGGTGATTTATTGAATTATGTGTAGTTTATATTAAATTTGAAGTAAAATAATTATTTGAGGTTATTATTTAAAAATTTCAGAGAAAATTAATTATTTATGGTATCTAAGGTTATTTATGGTTTCTGATGTTTTGAGGAAATGAGAAATTAAGGCAATAAATTTAAATTAATTGAAAGTCATTGTGGAAGTAATGGAGTGAGTTAAATTAGTGGATTTTGGGACAATTGGGGGATAAGTTAAATAATGGAACTTGGAGGAGAGAAAAAAAAAAATCAGCTTAAGAATTTAATTTGGTGATTTATTAATCAAAAGTGGTTAGTAAATCAAGTGGCAGGCGCGCATGAAGGCAGGGACGTGGTCGTGAGATCGAGTCAGACAGGCAGTGCGGAAAGGAAAATTAAGCTAGGTTTTGCTCCCAGCAAGGCGCCAAACGATACCGTTTTGAGGCCGCATGGTGCCCATGCGCGCACGTGCAGGCAGCCATGCCTCGCGCGCGCCATGCGGGCGGCCACCCGACCCTCTTGGCCGTGCCAGGTGGCAGTCGCTGGGCTGCCCTTGTGCCTTTGTCTGCTATATCCTCTTCATTCTCTAATTTTGATGCAAAAAAATTCTTGAAAATTGAGGAAAGTGAGGGAATAAATATTATAATGATGCTCTTTAATAAGGAGTGATATGCCCTACAAAAAACTTAATTGGAATATATGCCTATTAATTCCAAGCCACCCTCGAAAAGCCACGGCCAAACAGAAAATCAAGATCATATGAAGCTTGGCAATTGAAATATTTAATTGATTAAACAATTAAATAGTGTGTTGGCAATTGAAGTTGAAGCCTTCACGTGAAGACAATTCAAGCAACATGCATATTATTAAACAAATTGAAAGTGAGCATAGGAAGAGATTAAACAATTGGAAGCAAAGAAGTTATAAATATTATATATATGTAGCAGGCATGGGATTAGACGCAATTGGACTGCACATTGATTAAATAATTTGAAGAAGCAGCAATTGGGGAGCAACGCCCCCAAAACCGAGACCCACTCGAATAAACCGAGTGGCGTCTCGGTTCTGATTGGGGGAGCCGAGAGGCTCCCCCTCTCATTTTATTAAGGGGGCAAATGCCCCCAATCAGTTCCTTGGAGGAACCGAGACCCACTCGGTTCCTTTGAACCGAGTGGGTCTCGGTTATTATTAAAAGGAATCGAGACCCACTTGGTTCCTTTGAACCGAGTGGGTCTCGGTTTCTGTTAAGGGGTCTCTCGGCTCCTCTCTCTTGGTTCAAAAGATGGCCACTAAGTGGCCACCATCGAGAACCACTCGGTTCTCCCTAAAAACTGAGTACCACTCGGTTTGCATAGTGCTGGTGAGTTCCAATAAATCGAGTATTAATTAGTTGTTAAGAACTGAGTGCTACTCGTTTCTTTTGAATCGAACTCCGACCATCTCTTTCGAGCTTCAAGGAGTGTTCAACAGTTGTCGTCAAGTAGTTGCCGCCATCATAATAGCCTCGGTTCTTTAGAATCGAGTGTCACTCGGTTCTTGGGAAGAACCGAGTACCACTCGGTTCCTCATAAGAACCGAGTGCCTCTCGGTTCTCAAAAAGAACCGAGTTCCACTCGGTTCACACGAGCCGGGCCTATTTGCATTGCTAAGGCCTGTTCAACTCACAAGGCCCCGATGACTGCCACGTGTCTCCCCGAAAGCCCGACATGAAGACCACTTTGTCCCCTCCAAACTCTCCTATAAATACAAGGCTTCAACGCTCAATGAAGTAAGTTCATTCTGAATACAAAAGCTCATTTTTCTCTCTAAAGAAGAAACTAATTTAAGCATCGGAGAGTTTGTGCGGGTCGCCCGCACCTCTCATGTTTGCTCGTTTTGTAGGTCGAATCCGTTCTTCAGGGCAATCGGTTATTCAAGGGAGTCGGTTTAACTCAGAGGCAGTCGGTTCTTTTATTATTCAACTTCAACAAAGAGGCAGTCGGTTTAACCCGGCGGTAGTTGGTTTAACCCGAAGGCAGTCGTTTCTTCTATTATTCAACTTCAGCAAAGAGGCAGTCGTTTCTTCTATTATTCAACTTCAACAAAGAGGCAGTCGCTTTAACCCGGAGGCAGTTGTTTCTTCTATTATTCAACTTCAGCAAAGAGGCAGTCGGTTTAACCCGGAGGCAGTCGTTTATTTTATTATTCAACTTCAACAAAGAGGCAGTCGGTTTAACCCGGGGGTAGTCGGTTTACCCGGAGGTAGTCGTTTCTTCTACTATTCAACTTCAGCAAAGAGGCAGTCAGTTTAACCCGGAGGCAGTTGGTTTAACCTAGAGGCAGTCGTTTCTTTTACTACTCAACTTCAGCGAAGAGGCAGACGGTTTTAACCTAGAGACAGTCGATTTTAACCCGAAGCTAGTCGTTTCTTTGGCGTTAACCAGCATGTACACGTTTCTTTCAACAACACCTTCCTGATGTACTATTCACAGATAATGAATTATCATCACAGGATTCTCAGATTATTTCTCTGATTATTCATGGACACCGAAGTTAATTCTGTATTTCTCACATTATAAATTCATTGTTGTAAGTTGGTCACAACAATTGGCGCCGTCTGTGGGAAACGCAACGAAAAGTCAAAACAAAACACGCCATCAATGGCAAGCATTAGAGGCAATCAACGGAATATATCTCAAGGCATTAAAATTCGCCCTCATACACGAGACTCACTAAATCCAATGGGAGCGTATCAACTTCCACCCAACTTTCAACGACAAGGGAGCCTTCAAACAACTCCCTTTGACCCCCAGGAACAAGTAGGAGCCCAGTCTCCCCCACTAGGTTCTCGACACCTGGTGGATTAGCATGAAGCTCACCATCAAGTTATTCCTACTGTCCCCTTGGCGGACTATGAGGCGTTGCGACAACAACATATCGAAGGAATGCAAGCCCTACGAGACATGGCATGTATACTTCAAAGTATGGTTCCCGATGCCATACTTCCAACGACACTGAGAAGGTTTATACCCGAAATAGTGCCACAGAGGGAAACTCAACCAAGAGATAAAGAGATTGATTCCTATGAAGAAGCTACGTCCAACACACACTCTCGATCCTCACCCCATCAAGAAAATTACTTAAAAACTCCATCGAGGGACCCCAATACCTCTACACGACGAACATTAGGACGTAAGTCAACCTATCAAAGAGAGAGAGGTAACAGGAAAAAATCAAAAGGCAAAAGACAACCAAAAGCTGTGACAAGCATGACCACAAGAGGAAAACAAAGTCTCATTAGGAATTCGTCGCCAAAAAATAGAAGGGTTGATAAAAACAACACTACAATGAATATGCGAGACGACATGAAAAGAGCAATAGAAGAAGTACTGGAACGAAAAAAATTGATTCCGGCTACTGAGGAGCAGCCCAGAAGGAAGTCCCCATTCACCCGAAACATATTGGGGAAGCCACTGCCCAAAAAATTTAAGATGCCACAAATTATCCCTTATACTGGCAAAGATGACCCTGAAGATCATGTAGAAAATTATGAATCGCTGATGGTACTTCATGGATGGGAAGACGAAATCATGTGTCGAGCATTTTCGTTAACTTTAGCAGGACATGCCCGGACCTGGTTCAAGGGATTACCCAATGGGTCCACTTCATCATTTGCACAGTTAAGAATAGAATTCATTAAAGCGTTTGTAATTAGTAGTCGGAGAAAGAGGGACGCAACACATCTTCTCAGCATTCGACAGAGAGCCAAAGAAACCTTAAGGCAATATGCAGATAGATTTCGGAACGCCACACTTGAGATTCGAGACCTACCACTCGAAATGGCGATCTCCGCTATAATGCAAGGGGTACGACAAATATCTTTCCAAGAGTCATTGTCATTGGATCCCCCAAAGTCCTTGGCGGATTTGTTTGTTAGAGCAAACAGATACGTACTCCACACATAAGTAATGAAAACATTGGGAGGAGATGAAGATGGAGAGCAAAAGAGAAAAGATCGAGAAAGTGAAGAGGACTTCAACAAGCGACATGAAAGGGTACGGAGGTTGGATCCACCTAGACCCCAATTCAATCATTACACCCGCCTCACTCAACCACAGTCTGCTATATTATCGGCAGTGGAAAGATCAGGGCTTATCAAGACCTCAAAGAGAACTGATCATCCTATGGGAAAGGATCATGATGAATACTGCAGATATCATAGGACTCATGGACACTCCACTGATCAATGCAAGGAACTAAAAAATCAAATTAAAATGCTTATCCGGGAAGGACATTTGCAAAGATATGTACAAAAAGAAGATAGGGACGACCGGGAGCCACAAAAAAGGGAAGAGAGGCCTGAGGGGCACGAGAACCATAATCGAAGATGACAAGAGAAAGAGAGGGACTATAGACAAAATTCAGCTCCCGATAATAAGCCAATTTTATGGTGATTAGAGCCACCTCGGCTGCATACGACGTGATCGTGGGCCACCCCATACTCAATGACATGAAGGCTATTGTCTCTTCCTACCATCTACTGATGAAGTTCTTAACACCTTAGGGCATGGGACAAATTCGTGGAGATCAGTGAAAGACTCGCATTTGGGGAGTAGAATGAATGAACTCCACTCATTGCCAAACAGACTGCGTAAGACTAATTCTGAGTTGCATTATTTCTTTTAATATAAATTATCTGCATTTATGAGCCCAACGATAGACTGTGAGCACATGCGCATTTGGTTGAACCACACTAATATTATTTTCTCGCGTGGATGAATTATTATTACAACTGTGCTCACTATTATTTGTCTACGTTGTTGCTTGAGATGAAAGGAAAAGATCGATCGAAAGTCCTTTTCCCATAAAATGTCTCGTTGTCTCGCTTATAGCCCGACGACATGATTGACCCATTGTCTCGCCTAACAGCTCGACATTGTGGTTTGCACAATCAATCCATTTACAAGATTGACCTATTGTCTCGTCTAACGGCCCGGTAATGTGATTCACATAATCTCCCCATCTACACAATTGGCTCATTGTCCCGCCTAACAGCCCGACAATGTGGTTTGTACAATTATTCCGTTTGAACGATTGACTCGTTGTCCCGTCTAACGACCTGACAACACGGTTTAAATAATCATTCCATCAACAAGATCGGGTCCCATACCACGGACGTAGGTTCATGCTGAACCGCGAAAACAAAAGATAATGCGGACGTAGGTTTACGCTGAACCGTGAAAACAAAATATACCGCGGACGTAGGTTCATGTTGAACCGCGAAAACAAAAGATAATGTGGACGTAGGTTTATGCCGAACCGCGAAAACAAAATATACCGCGGACGTAGGTGCATGCTGAACCGCGAAAACAAAAGATAGTGCGGACGTAGGTTTACGCCGAACCGCGAAAACAAAATATACCGTGGACGTAGGTTCATGCTGAACCGCGGAAACAAAATATAATGCGGACATAGGTTTACGCCAAACCGTGCAAAATAAAATATAATTCTTCCCTCTGATCGCAGACGTAGGGTCATGCCGAACCACGTGAATAAAGTATGGTAATTCTCTATAGTCGCAGACATACGACTACACCGAACTACGTGAATAAAATATGAATTTATCTCCGACCACAGAGACATATGCATTACTCTCATAACTACAGCAGATATCACTATGGTTTCAAAAAGAAAAACTCTCGCCCTTTCGAGAGCCGGGAGCGTAGGGAGGAGTCAAGTCAGTGCGCTAAGGCAAGCAAATATTGAGCATATGGATTTATACTGTAAAGGAAGAAACCCTGGCCTCATAAGCGTTTTGTCGAGACATCTATTTCATTATCTTATAGTTGTTGATGTCTATGAAGGTCTACAATACGAAAATGATAGGGTAAAATGATCTGAAAAATTTGAAGACAGGCAGTAGAGCAATATACTCTTATGCTCGAAATTTTCGAACAAAAGAGTAGAGAGCAATTGATATGCCTTACAAAAAACTTAATTGGAATATATGCCTATTAATTCCAAGCCACCCTCGAAAAGCCACGGCCAAACAGAAAATCAAGATCATATGAAGCTTGGCAATTGAAATATTTAATTGATTAAACAATTAAATAGTGTGTTGGCAATTGAAGTTGAAGCCTTCACGTGAAGACAATTCAAGCAACATGCATATTATTAAATAAAATTGAAAGTGAGCATAGGAAAAGATTAAACAATTGGAAGCCCAGAAGTTATAAATATTATATATATGTAGCAGGCATGGGATTAGACGCAATTGGACTGCACATTGATTAAATAATTTGAAGAAGAAGCAATTGGGGAGCAAGGCCCCCACTCAATTGAAATTTGGCCACCCTTGGGTGGCCAAAACCGAGACCCACTCGGTTTAACCGAGTGGCGTCTTGGTTCTGATTGGGGGAGCCAAGAGGCTCCCCCTCTCATTTTATTAAGGGGGCAAATGCCCCCAATCGGTTCCTTGGAGGAACCGAGACCCACTCGGTTCCTTTAAACCGAGTGGGTCTCGGTTATTATTAAAAGGAACCGAGACCCACTTGGTTCCTTTGAACCGAGTGGGTCTCAGTTTTTGTTAAGGGGTCTCTCGGCCCCCCTCTCTTGGTTCAAAAGATGGCCACTAAGTGGCCACCATCGAGAACCACTCGGTTCTCCCTAAAAATCGAGTACCACTCGGTTTGCATAGTGCTGGTGAGTTCCAATAAATCGAGTATTAATTAGTTGTTAAGAACTGAGTGCTACTCGTTTCTTTTGAATCGAACCCCGACCATCTCTTTCGAGCTTCAAGGAGTGTTCAACAGTTGTCGTCAAGTAGTTGCCGCCATCATAATAGCCTCGGTTCTTTATAATCGAGTGTCACTCGGTTCTTGGGAAGAACCGAGTACCACTCGGTTCCTCATAAGAACCGAGTGCCTCTCGATTCTCAAAAAGAACCGAGTTCCACTCGATTCACACGAGCCGAGCCTATTTGCATTGCTAAGGCCTGTTCAACTCAAAAGGCCCCGATGACTGCCACGTGTCTCCCCGAAAGCCCGGGATGAAGACCACTTTGTCCCTTCCAAACTCTCCCATAAATACAAGGCTTCAACGCTCAATGAAGTAAGTTCATTCTGAATACAAAAGCTCATTTTTCTCTCTAAAGAAGAAACTAATTTAAGCATCGGAGAGTTTGTGTGGGTCGCCCGCACCTCTCATGTTTGCTCGTTTTGTAGGTCGAATCCGTTCTTCAGGGCAATCGATTATTCAAGGAAGTCGGTTTAACTCAGAGGCAGTCGGTTCTTTTATTATTCAACTTCAACAAAGAGGCAGTCGGTTTAACCCGGAGGTAGTCGGTTTAACCCGGAGGCAGTCGTTTCTTCTATTATTCAACTTCAGCAAAGAGGCAGTCGGTTTAACCCGGAGGTAGTTGTTTCTTTTATTATTCAACTTCAACAAAGAGGCAGTCGGTTTAACCCGGAGGCAGTCGTTTCTTCTATTATTCAACTTCAACAAAGAGGCAGTCAGTTTAACCCGGAGGTAGTCATTTCTTCTATTATTCAACTTCAGCAAAGAGGCAGTCGGTTTAACCCGAAGGCGGTCGTTTATTTTATTATTCAACTTCAACAAAGAGGCAGTCGTTTCTTCTACTATTCAACTTCAGCAAAGAGGCAGTCAGTTTAACCCGGAGGCAGTCGGTTTAACCCAGAGGCAGTCGTTTCTTTTACTACTCAACTTCAACGAAGAGGCAGACGGTTTTAACCTGGAGACAGTCGATTTTAACCCGAAGCTAGTCGTTTCTTTGGCGTTAACCAGCATGTACACGTTTCTTTCAACAACACCTTCCTGATGTACTATTCACAGATAATGAATTATCATCACAGGATTCTCAGATTATTTCTCTGATTATTCATGGACACCGAAGTTAATTCTGTATTTCTCACATTATAAATTCATTGTTGTAAGTTGGTCACAACAAGGAGCATTGTAGGGAATAAATGGAGGGACTTTGTAGAGAATTTAGTGATGAATGGTGCAAAGAATAGTTCAATAGAATTGCATTGAATTGGATTGAGGGTATCAAATTGGAAGTATAAATAGGATGCAGAGGTGTGCAATTGGAGAAGGAAGGGAGCAGTGCTCGTGAACTTGAGGAGGAGCTTTGCAATATGGTATCATTAATATTAGCTTATCATTAATTAAGTTTTTAAGTTAATCAATTAGCTAATTGATTTGATAAATGGGGTTGGGAATTAGTGAAGGTAGTGTATTAGCTAAACTAATGGTTTAACTTAGTAAAATAATTTAGTGGAAATTCATTGGGAGATTTTAGTAGAATTGCTACTATAGATATATTTAATTAAATTGGAAATTTTGAGAGTATTGACGTTACGCTATTGAGTTATCGACAGCTTGAGGTAGGAAATCTACTTAAACTAGTTATTTAATAGGTAAATTATTAGAAGTACGATATATTTTATTTATGCGGTTAAGTTTAGTTATTTTAAAGTCATGATCTCATTATTTTTCAGCAAGAGTTTGATAAGGATGAGAACCGGTCAATTGAAGGCAAGTTCTTCATCCTCTTTATTTTAATTAAGAGGCAAGATCTCAGTTGTCTTATTAATATGCAAGTTTAGTTTCTCCATTTTCTCAAGTTCACGCTTGCAAGTTTAGCTCCCATTTTATAAGTTCAGCACTCTTTGCTCGAGTTATGTTTAAATTTCAAGTGTTGTTCTCTATTTCTTGCTATGGCATGACCCTACCCTTTTAAATTGCACGTTCTTATTATCATTTTGCAAGTTTTCTCCTGTTTTACAAGTTAAATTCTTCTTTCCTCAAGTTTATATTTTAAATTGCAAGTTTCATAATTTATCTCTTGTTATTGCAAGATCCTACCTTTTAATTTTCCTAAATTATAAGTTATTTCCCTTTGCTAGTAAGTTATTCCATGATTTACATGTATACCTATTGAATCTCAAATAGGGTTTTGTATCACCCTATCTTTCCTTGGGAATGATGCTTTATTGTTGCTATGCAAGAGTTTGATGTTGTCTTGCATGAATGTTGCCCTATTGTGCATATTGCTCCATTAATTGCATGTCAGTTATATATGAGAAGTTATTGCAAATATGCATGTTATGATAATGCATGAAGTATATACACGAAAATGGTTTTTAAAAATATGTAAATGCCTCATGATGCGCGCAGCGGATGAGTCCGTAGGATATATTCGCAGAGAAAGTGTTGAGTTCAAAGTTGGACTTCGGTCCCAAGTTATATTATGGACTTCGGTCCCATGTTTATGGTTCTAAAAAGTATTGCATTTGAGCATGGATGCATGTATCATCATTTTATCATGTGAAAGTACTCTAAATGGCATTCATGTCTCTTTTGCTTCTTGATACCCATGACTCTTATACTCGCTTTCTTCCAGTTATACTTGCTGGACCTTGTGGCTCATGTTTGCTTACATCATTCTAGGTAAGAGTAAGGCTAAAGTAGAGGGCGAGCCAGGTGATTCAGGAGCCATGGGGTAGTAGTGTGTACAGAGCCATCTCAACCTAAAGGTCCTTGGGGGTTGTTTTATGTTGTGTAATATTAAGTTACGCTTGTTATGTTCTAGGTTGTACTCTTGAGGGGATATGATGGGTTTGTGGACCCTAATAAGGTTTGTAATATTAAGTTATGTTCGTGGACCTGAATGTCTAAGCCTATGAGTAAAAATGTATGAGTGTGGCTTCCGTTGTTAATAATCAAGGAGGATGTGTAATGTTTTAATGGGTTTTGGCATTTATGTCGTCTTATTATGGGCCCTTGGTTAGGGGCTCCTACATTGTTGCTCCTTTAAAGCTCATCATTCCTCATTTTTAACTCCTCATAATTTTGTTTGAGCTTTTCATAATCTGTCAACAGGACTGTAGGGGGTGCCAACCTTGACGAGCCAGGGTGACTTGAAGTAGTCATTGGGTTTCTTCTGGGAGCTGATGATTGTCCAAGGGAATTCTGATCTTGGATTATCGGCGCCACTGGTGAAACTTGGTTTCCCTACCCCATGATATGTCCCCCCAAGTTTTGCGAGGTGTACTTCACCTTGTTCTGATGGCCCTCTACCCCCCATTCCAACGATCAGGCTTTCCCCAAGATGAGGAGCATCTCTTAAATGTACCTTCTCATTCGCATGAGCCACTAAAGGTTGGGGCGCTAGGTGTTGCCCTTGATTGGGATTTCTAGTGATGCTTGTTTGGGTCTAAGCATTTCTTCAAGCTTAATTAGTTGGGTTACCTAGGTTAGTAGACCTTGTTATCCTCACCATTGTGTCTTGGCTTCTTGTTTAGTTTCCCACAAACGACGTCAAATTGTTGTGCCAAAAATACAACAATTAGATTTTATGATGTGTGACGAACTATAATAGGCACTTGAGCTTGGTTTCTAGTGAAATAAGGTTGCCACAAGAAAAGTTGCTGCAAAGACATTCGCCACAAGAGATTTTGCTACAAGGAAATTCACCTTAAGGAATTTCATTGCAAAGATGTTCGCCTCAAGAGATTTTGTGTCAAGGAAGTTCTCCTCAAGCATTTTCACCATGAGATTTTGCCACAAAGAAGTTCGCCTCAAGGGATTTTGCTACAAGAATGTTCGCCTCAAGGATTTTCGCCATAAGAGATTTTGCCACAAGGAAGTTCGCCTTAAGGGATTTTATCGCAAGGATGTTCGCCTCTAGAGATTTTACCACAAGGAAGTTCGCCTCAAGGATCTTACTGTAAGGATGTTCACCACAAGGATATTACCCTATTCATACTTGAAAATGGGTTAGAATGCTTGCTAGAATCCTTGCCCGTGATGACCCTCCGATGCCTAAGTTAGTATCTGATGAAGATAATTGTTAACGAAAAATCATAAAAGTGTAGTCAATGTGTCAAAGTTTTATCGAATTCGGAAGCCCCATTCATTGTCCTGTAGCTGGGTATTTATAGGGCACGATTCCCAAGGATGCTAGGTGTTGACACTTGTTAGTTGTTGAGTGGGAGTCTTGGTCTTGTTGGGACGAGTCCATGGCGCCACAAGGACAATTGGTCAAGACAAGTCCCTTGCCGCTAGGACTGCCATGTCGTGAGGTGTTTGACCGCAAGGCCATGTTGCCACAAGCTCATTGCAGCAAGCCCCCTTGCCGCGAGCCACCATGCCACGTCTCAACCCTTGTCACAAGTCCACATGCCACGAGCCTTGTTGTCACGAGGCCCTTTGTTGCAAGGCCCCCTTGCTATGAGGCTCCCTTTTTCCGTAAGACCCTTGTTGCGAGCCACGATGTCGCAAGGCCCTTTGCTGCAAGGCTGATTACTACAAGCCTGCCTTTGCTGCGAGCCGCTCATTGTCGTGGGCCCCTCTTGCCATAAGGCCCTCTGTCGCAAGCTTCCCTACAACACCCACCCTTGCTGCAAGCCATTATGCAGCAACGCTTCAACCACAATTCTTTACTCTACGAGGCCTTTTATTTGTGTGGCTTAGAGCATATTGCTGCAAGCTTTAATATCATTTTTGCTTTAAAAAATACTCTTTTTTCTCCGTCCCGATTCTTATGGTACAACAATCCTATTTCATATATACCAACTATAGGAGACCCTTTAGGCTTTATCCTCTCACGAAAGATTTCAGCAAGACAAATTTTCTAGTCCTTAATTTCCTATAAATTTTGGTCAACCTTAACCAACCAAAAGTGCATGTTTTGAAGTTGTGATTATGTGTATCCCAGGGTAATTCACACTAAAAGTCACAAAACTTTGGTGTCTTTTGCAATTTGGTCACTAAACTTCAATTGATTGTAAAGTGATCACAAAACTTTCAAATTGTTTGTAATGTGATCACATTTGAGATTTTCCGGCATGTTTTCGCTGGAGTTGCTGCCGTTTCGATGACGTGGCATTGATGTGTCAATGACGTGGCAATATAGTCAAAAGAGTGCTGACTGTGCAAAAAAACAACCAATAAAATTGTGCCACGTGTCAAAACCCATTTTCTCCCCCCCTCTCTCTCTTCTTCTCGCCCATACTGCTGCGTTCCCTTCTTCAAATTTATTTCAAATTTGAGACTTTATCCAAATTTATTTTAAATTTCATAAATAAATAAATAAATATTTAATATTTAAAAAATAAAAAAAATCTTCTAATTTTACAAATTTATCTCATTTTTACCTGAACTAATTAAAAAAATACAACTAAAATTATTAAAAAAAATTCTTAAATATTAAGTCCTTAAATTTATAAACAAATGCACATTAAAATCAAAATCAGTAAAATTAAGTCCTCATGTAAGATTTAATTTTTTATTTAAATAAAAAATTATAATTGAGGCCAAGCCCAAATCAATAACCCTACCACCACCAAAATTATATTTGATTTGAAATTAAATTCATAATTCCCTTTTAGTCTGAAAAACAAAATCCTAACATAACTATGAATTGCCAAGACTTTCATATAGGCATGGCCAATATAGTCCACAATCTCTGTTCGCTTAGAGAAGTGTATAGTTGATATTGTTGAGTTGACATTTCTATTACAGGTGGTGGATCGTAAAAAATCCTCCTTCTAGAAACAAAGTCTTCAACTTTTAAGGTAGCACTCATCAGTACCAGTTTTAGAGGGAAGACCATGTCTTCAGGGCTGATTTTTTGCCGTAAAAGAATATCACGCTGCTCCTCCTCCTTTATTATCTGCAATCAAACACAAGATCATACACCAAGCAAATAGAAAAGGCTAAGAAATAACAAAAAAAGATACACCACTATAGCTCTCACCTGGCGTTGTTGTATAACACGGGAAAGCATTCCAATAAGTGTGTCAGTGTTCAAGCTCCTCTCATGAGCCTCATCCAAAATTATGATTGAATATTTCCTTAATAAGAAATCACTCTACATAATAAAATAAATATGTTAAATAGTAGTCCATTTTTAAGGCAAAAACAGAAGTTATATAACAAAATAGCTATAATTTTCCACAAAAGAATATATGTGCAAATAAGAGTAGGAAAAACAGGAAAGGGAAAGAAATAAAATAATAGTCACCTTAATTTCCAATAGCTGGTGCCGACGTCAAAGTAAATGTCATTTGCACTACATTGTGTAATGCAGCAAATAGTATAACATCAATTGCATACTTATGTCAAATAATAATATGTCATGCTTAATAATTATAATTCTTATTTGTGATTCTAGTTGTTAAAGAACATACTTTACCTGTCATAAAAACCCAAAAAATATCTACTCAAATTGAAGTTTGAAGGAAAAAATGCCCTGCACCTTCACTTTGGTTTGGATCTTACTTCGTCTAGCTTTGCAAATTTTACAGGTTGGTAACTTCTCTTACTCTGCACATGTCTACTAGGACCCTCATCCTACAATTATGAAATTCACATATCATTTTCCTTCACCAAAACCAGTTCATCCTATTTTTATCCACATCATTAGTTCAAAACGTACCTCATCTACCATCGACATTAAGCCATCAATTATTCGGTCCAAATTTGGGTCTTTGTAGTTTGGGGGTATAGGCTGCATCCCATTAATTAAATTTATAAACTATTTTAATGAAGAACTCACAAGTATGTCCAACTAAAACAAATTTCCCATGTCAAAAAGAAAAATCTTTGAGCAATTAAAAAATACCTCTGACCATGGTGGCAATATGTGGGTAAATACTTCATTTTCTGGATGATTCACCTGCACAATCAACATGTATATAAGAGTAACAGAAAACTCACTATATGTTGTAGACAATACAAGAAAACTCACAAATATTAACCATCATTAGTTTCATAATAATATTATGGAAAAAAAATAATAATTGACTTACATCTGGCAAGGTGCAATTTTGAAGAATTGGGTTCACTGGTGGAACAGAAAAAGATGCACGGGACTCTATTTGAGTTACATCATTAAGGATATTATCTTGTTGTTCAACATCACCATCAGTTGGCTGCTTACCATGATATCTTTTATTATGACCCTTCACACCACACACTGTGTATGTCATAACTGATCATCTCTTCGAAACCCTTTTAGTCCCTG
This sequence comes from Diospyros kaki, assembly GCA_036245055.1. Taxonomy (NCBI): domain Eukaryota; kingdom Viridiplantae; phylum Streptophyta; class Magnoliopsida; order Ericales; family Ebenaceae; genus Diospyros; species Diospyros kaki. The sequence continues at coordinate 10,122,506 of BSEG01000011.1, read as the reverse complement.
CCAATTTCTCCAACTCTTCTGCTTCTAATCTCCTTAATTTTGCCCTCCTTCCTTTCTTTGGGTTTGGTTTTAGTGGGGGTAAAAGAGCAACTTCCTTACTCATAGGCCACATTTCATATCCATTTATTGGGTTGATACAATTGTTATAGATCTTCAAATAAGACTTAACAGTGTAGCACATATCCACAAAATCTTCTGCCTTATTTCTATTCATGAACAATGCATTGACTGCATGCTCACATGGGATCCCTGTGAGATTCCATCTCCTGCAGCTATAACTCCTCTCATTTGTATCAACTACAAATTGGCCTTCTAGTCCGACAACCTGGCATTTACTCCCCCCAAACCAAGTGGACATGTAGTTGAAGCTGAGCACCTTAATTTTATCTATTTTTTTTTTTTTGTATTTTGGGACACAATGGACCAAGCATTTTTTTCATAGCATCCCTTTTTTTCCAAAGCCTTTTCATCAACTTACATCTTATGATTTCTAAGCATGTGATGATGCCCTTATCCCTAGCTTCTAAGATGTAGCTATTGAAGCATTCACAAATATTATTCAAGAGCAAGTCACACTTACAATGAGTTTGGAAATGTGACCTTGTCCAATGCTGAGGTGGAATTTCATTTAGATATTCATATGCCTCATGTGACTTCTTATACACTTCCTCCATGCATTTGGTGAACTTCTGGACATAACTTGACCTTGCACAATTCCATAACATGTCCTTTAGCTCTTTTCCATTCCAATTCTTTCTGAAATTTGTATAAATGTGCCTCACACAGTACTTCTTCTCTGATGCAGGGAATACTTGATTAAAGGCTAGAATCAACCCCTGCAATCCAATGGAACGAGCAATTTAAAATATTCTCAAATTTAACAATATGCAAATAATATTAATTGTACTTGAAATAAGTGTAAGAATTTACCTTTTGCCTATCAGATATAAAAGTCTATTTCATTGGATTCTTAAAGATTTCAAAATCCACCCCAATATTTGTCAAAAACCACACCCAATTTTTCTTATTTTCCTTCCTCACCACTGCCCAAGCTAGGGGAAATATGCAATCATTAGCATCAATGCCAACAACCGCTAGTAATTGACCCCTATACATGCCATTGAGGAAACATCCATCTACCCCGATTAGTCTTCTACATCCAGCTTTAAATGCATTAATCAAAGGCCAAGACATATGTACACTCTAGCAAAAACTGTTTCATCATCTTCATCTAGCAAAAACATGACACTACTACTAGGACTGGTTCTCAAAATCTCTTCTTTGTACTTTTGCAAATTTGCAAACTGCTCATTTTCATCCCCATCTATCAATTTGGCATCTATTTTTCTCGTTCTTCATGCCTTCCTTATGGTTACTTCAATGTTGCGCTGTTCTGCTACACATTTTATGAACCCATTTAAGTTCCAACCAGGATTAGCTCTAAACATCTCTAGGTATGTCTTTGCCAACCATTTAGATGTAACTTGTCTAATGTTATGCTCTTTTGTGCAACTATGCTCAAATTGACCTGATTTAATTTGAAATGTGTGAGGGTCTCTTACCATTACATCACACCAAATATACCATCCACAACCCTTGCCACACAATGCCTTGCATCTTTTCTTGTCATTTGGTTTGAACTTGATTTGCCACCTGTTCTTAATAGCCTAACTCCTACAAGCTTCTTCGAATTCATCTAATGATTTAAACATCATCCCAACCTTTAATGTAGGATCTGTCATATCCCTGAAACTAACAAATTCAGGGTATCTAACCTCATGCTTCATCACATCCTCACCCTCATTATCACTCTCAGTCATACTATGCAATTCATCAGATAGGGCCAAATTAGAGTCATTGGAATCACACTCAACATTTCTAGTACCCTTATCAACAGTAACTTGCACTCTATGCTCTTTCCTCAAAACATCCCTCTCTATTCCTTCATCCACATGCACATCAAAGAGATCATCATCCCCATCTTCTACATCATAATCACTGTCATTCAACATCGTTTCTAGATTAATATAATCCCCGTCCTCATTTCGATCACTACCATCCTCTCCCTTATTCTTATGTTCTGCTTCTTTTTCATAAATTATATTTTTTCCTTTCAATTCCCTCACATTGACATTCCTAGTGCTACCACTGTGGCAAGCCTCAACCATGTCATCAATGCTTCTGACATACATATGCATCTTTTTCAAACTATCCACACTGAATCCCATATCCAAACAGTCACTATCAGATGCTAATTTACACAAACCCTCACTGTATATGTTGTTTGGCTTTTGCCAAGAGATCTCTACTTCCCCAGTGATACCACTCTCCTTAACCATTCTTTGAATTTCTAATGTTGACAATTTATCAACACAACAGAAGTAACAAAAATCAACTTTCCGTCCTCTATACCCCATGCTGCAATGCTTTCCACCATGATGATTGACAATTGTGAAGTACTCTGAATATGTATCTACGATGTAAAACAATGAAATAGGTCAAATTTCATACAAGTATTAATTATAAATTGGCCATTAACTAAGTTGATTAAATAACATATTCACATTTTCTAATTAGTGCCCTTATTTATCCTGTGTATCTAACTATACCAATCAGTAAACAAACAATTGTATGTATATAAAACAGCTTCAAACCATGAAAAAGGAAACAAAAAATGAAGCTTACCATATTTTGGTTCCACTCTGTCTAAATCTCTACATACCCAATCCATCCCTAATGTTATAGTAGTCGCTTTCTTCTAAATGCTATTTTGACTTGTAATTTTTTTCAAGGTGAACCCTAACTTCTGGGTTTGTTTAGCTTAAACCAAAAAATGATACCAACAATCATATTTTACATAATAAAAAATTAACAGTTAATCGTAAGCTTACCATTAACATAAATTAACCTCCCTGCTTGCATAAATTAACATAAATTAACAAAGCTAAATAAATTAATATAACCATAAAATGAACCCATTTAAGCTTACCATTTTACCTCTTTGTTTGCAGCAGCGGTGACCAGAGGTGAAGTAGCAAGTGATTGGAGATGGAGACGGCAGTGAAGCGATGATCGGCGGGTGAAGCAGCAGTGACCGAAGTAGTCGGAGGCAGCAGCGAAAGAATGGGTGACTGGAGGTGGAGGCGGCAATGAACCAATGGGTCACAATGGTGCACGGCGATGGAGGCAGTGCATGGCAAAGGAGGCAGCGCACGGTGATGGAGATGATAACAGCGTCTGAGGTGAACGACGGCTGGAGCAATGGCAGCGATCGATGACTAGAAAGGGAGGGTAGCAGTCTCGGGTGAGAAGAAAGAGAGAAAGAGAGAGAGAGAAGGGGGTGGCGCATGGAGATGGAGGTAGCGCACGATGATGGAAGAGGCGACAACGTCAAAGGAGAACGATGACTGGAGTAATGGCGAGAATCGGTAACCAAAGGGATGGCAACAGTCTCGCCCGAGAAGAAAGAAAGAACGAGAGAGGAAGGGGGGAAGGAAATGGGTTTTATGGAAAATGTGTTTTGACACTTGGCACAATTTTATTGGTTATTTTTTTACGCAATCATCACTCTTGTGACTGTATTGCCACGTCATTGACACATCAGTGCCACATCATCGGAACGAAAGCAACTCCGGCGAGAGAATGCTGGAAAGTCTCAAATGTGATCACATTACAAACAATTAGAAAGTTTTGTGATCACTTTATAATCAATTGAAGTTTAGTGACCAAATTGCAAAAGACACTAAAGTTTTGTGACTTTTAGTGTGAATTACCTGTGTATCCCAATAAATAAAAGTTTATCTCAAGAATGGTTAAATCATGAACTTACACACAAAATTTGATTTTGACAGTTTAAGTTCTATATTTAATTAATCTAATAAATATTAATATACAAAAAACTATGATCTCCTAATTTGTGCTACAATGTATTCTAATAACATTATAATAATTAATACATAGGACCAAAACAAAAATATTCCATCTCAATCCATTTTTCTAGGACTATATTTATTATTGAATAAGGAGTTATTCAAATTCACAATAAGTCATTCTATTAGTTTCTTGTTATTATTGTAATGATTGGATGAAACTAGATAGAAGTCCATATGATGTATACTGTGACTAATCTATAAAGATGTGAGATGATGCATCGTATTTTCTAAACACCATTAAATGTCCCAAGTCGTATCAATGTTAAGAATGGACATTGACAATTGCGATAAGACTTGTATGTGTTATGTTTTTGCTATGTGATAGAAATGGGGGTCTCACACCCATAGGCATGGGGATACCTAGACAAGTACATAGGTGACAAATGTTAGAAAACATGTCATTGGACATGACTCGCCATGAGAATCCATTTTGGTTATATGTTGATGGAATTCTCGTATGAGATAGGTGTAACTAATCCTTGGACCTGAGGTTGTCACGATCATCTCATAAGAAGACTGGTATGCTTTGAGATTGTTTCAATGGGTTTAGACAAAGGCTGCACGTGGCCAATCGTTGGGCATATTGTGAGGTTTATGAAGATAGGTGCATAACCAAGATGGGATTCGTCTATCCCTTGATAGAGATCAATAAGAAGTTATTGATTCACTTTCTATTGAGTGAGGATATCTGGAGGACCGAAGAAAACTCATGTGATCGTAATCAAGCAACACATCGCCAGACTTGAAATCACATAAGATACATTGACAAGAGGATCAAATTACACAGTAACCTTGCTCATGAAAGGTTGTTTGCAGATTATGAATCCTTCTGAATAATTAGGTAGGCATGACGCTTTGCTAGAGACCAATCTTCTCTTATGTGTTCATACTGACACATTGCCAACATATTCGAAACCCTAATGAGTCATACGCAAGAGGTATGGTTACGTGAGACACTTTGGCAGGAAGTTGTGTCGTCGTAGGTTCTCATGGAAAAAGAACAAATAGACATAATGACATCGATGTGATGAGGGGTCATCATAAAGGAAAGAGTTTTCTAAAAGGGCAATTGATTAAATTAGAAAGGAGTTTTTAATTTAATAATTTTTTATTTATTGGAGTGCCAAATAGGAAATAATATATATTTAGGCTTAAATTAATATTTGGGTTAAATAAAGTATTTGGACCAAATATTAAATTAAATATTATATTTGGGCTAAATTAGATTTGAGCTACATATTAAATTAAATATTATATTTGGGTTAAATTAGATTTAGACTAAATATTTTATTTAAACTTATAATTGGATTTGGGCCACTTAATTAATTACTAGTTAGAGTAGGATAAATGGGTCGGCCCATAGGGTTTAAGAAACCCTAAGAGGCTTCTCTATAAATACCTCTTTATGGGTTACCCAAATGAACTAATTGTTTTGTGATTTTTCAAGAGTTGAAAAACAATTGTCGTTCACTCTTTCTCATTTCTTTTGGCGTTGATTCGAAATGAGGGCGTTATTTTTTGTTCGTACACAAGCCACGAAAAGGAAAGAGAGTTAGCACCCCTATTCCGCTTTCCTTGCCAACAAACACGTGCCTCGTATCATGAGTTAGAGCTCGGAAGCTTGGACGACTCAGATTCGCAAACAACTCGAAAATCTAAAAGTTAGAGTTAATTTATTTTGTATGTGAATGATTTGATTTCGATATTGATCCAATTGCTGGGATCGGGGTAAGGTTCAAAATTTTTGAACTACGTTACTTGCCCCATAGCAATCTTGCTTTACTTTCATAGACCGCAATAGATGATACACAGATTCACTGCTAACAGACTGATCGACATAGATGATATGCGAATATACTGCTAACGGACTCACCGCTATTATAAGAATGCACGGGCACAACGCTTTGGAAATACGCGGGCTGACCGCCAATGGACTCACTGCCATGGTAGGAGTGTGCGGACTTACCGCCAATAGACACACTGCCATTATAGGATGATGGGTGCTTATACACCTACTCACATCCACAAACACTGTAACACCCCAAATTTTTTGAGCATGTTATAACTTAGGATTTCAGGAATATAAAAATTTTTCCATACACAATCGCTGCCATACATCACACAAATTCTCAAAAACCCTAATTTTCACCTTTCTAGCTTAACAAATCCAATAATCGAATAGCTAAGACAGATGTTAAAATTTCAAATGCAGAAGATAGATCAAACCTGATATGATTCACAACAATAATGTTTTATTTATTATAAATGAAATCGTTCAAGACATCTACAAGATACATTACAAGGACATCATCTCTTGCAAGTGATAACCGAACGTCTTAAACATATCCAAAACAAACATAGGTTTGCACATAAATAAAGATATGCTAAACATGCTACATGTAGCAAATTAAGCTTATTCTTCAGGTACCTCCTTTCCTTTAGAGCCGCTTGTCGAAGCTGAAACGTTTGAATATTCTAGGGATATAGTCCAATTAGAAGATGAATCTTCTAGTGAGAAACTCCAAAAACAGTTTATATTCATGCATGAACAGGTATAAAATGTATAAGAAAAATAACGAGGGCTACTCCGAAGTGCCTCGTGAACATGTCAGCCTCCTTCAACGAGAGCTTTCTCAATGGCGCACGCATAATGACTCTCGGGAGATCCCTAACCATGTCACCTCGGCCCGACTTATAGGACTCATGCAAACACCACATCCGTTGTCCCTTAGACTCACGGTTTTCCCCACGAGAACTTTCTCGATGGCGCATGCATAGCACCTCTTGGGGGATATACGACTTTTGCCCTCGGCCAACAACAAATAAGTGCAATAGTATGGCCACACAAATTTTATAAATGCAACAGTTAAAAAGTCAATAACATATATTTTTCAGAAAAATACATTTCATATATGTAACATGATTTCACGTAAGAGAATGATAAGAGTTTACATACAAGAACTTCACAAAACACGTCTCATGCAATAGAAGTCTCTCATAAGAGAATAAAAAATAGGATTTGGAGTATAAGAGTCTTACCTTGAAGGTTTATCTCTTGGAAGATACAATTTCACAGCAAATGGCCTAGGTACGTTTTGGTAAACATAATCTCAAATATTTCTACATAGGGTTGAAGGGAATTAAAGTAGGGACAAAACTGGAAAATTTGAAGGAAAATAGACCCCTCGCGCCCTGGGAAGGTGGCCTAAGCGCCTTCACGCGCAGCCACTTTCTAGCGCATGTAACTCACGCGCGCCCACTAGTTTCGGACTACTTCGCTTCAGTTTGGTTTTTCGGCCATAACTTCCTCATTTTAACTCCGATTCAACCCCCGTTTGAATCTACGCGACCCTCTCTTCCCTCTCTACAGGATTATATAAAAAAAGAGACTTACCTCACTTTTTTTCTTACTGATTTTTTCAACTTCCAGTGAAGACCTGTAACTCCAGTGAGGCTCGTTCTCCCCTGCTTCTCCTCTGATTTCCTCCCACCTTCTTGCAGAATTTCCTCTCCTCTGTCAAAAGAAAGCTCATCAACTTCAACCCTCAAACTCCCTTGAATGATTTTGAGAACAACCCATGGCCTCTATTTATAGATTCCTTAAACCAATCACATGGTGCCACTTGTCTCAAACTAAGCCATGGACTCCAAAGACTCAAAGTTATAATTGAATGGCTTTTCAAATCCAAAGCTAAAATGGATTTAATTTTTGAAACCCAAGATAATACCCCAAACTTCTTTCAAATGACATTTTGGCCCTTATTTCAATTTCTCAAACTTTGATATTTTACCACATGAACTCCTAATTTCATCCTTATTTCGTTTGCATAATTCTCTAATTATAATTACACACTCAAATATCAAATTTATTGAGATACTTAAAATTCAAAATTAATAATTCAAAATTACTCGATAAGTACGATTTCATCCCAGCGCCCTCATAGGACCTTTGCTTTATCCCGAAACCATCTCAGGGTTGTTTTATTTACAAAATTAGAGCCTCCTTAGGGTTCCGTCGATTTCTTGGAAGTCTCTTACCATCATTCGATCTTTTAGGCTACAACTTAACTAAACCGAAAACTGTCTCTCATTTGATTTCTTTCAACTTCATAAATCTCCCATCGAGACACCCATCAAAGATATACATTTGTTCTTAGGTATCTAAGATCCAGGGCACTCCCTGCAGCTGATTCAGTCATTTGTTTCTATTTCAAGCATATTTTTTGGTATTTTAAACTCACTTAAAATACGTGGCAACTTCACTAAAATATGGGGTATTACAAACACCAACATGTATGATTATTAATTTAATTCCATTATCTCCTTAGAGAACATTTTATGAATATATTACTCTCTTTCATGCTTCCCTACAACCACAACATCCAATGCCCACTCTCATAGAATATTTGTGTAAGTGCATACCTGTAATTGAACAACCATTTCCCTTTCATGTGATGATTTGGGAGCATATTAGAAGCATGTCAAGTACAGTTTCATACTCTTTAAGGTTTTATCTATATTAGCATGCTATAACACCATCATGTATAGGCTCCTTATGGCTTTATTCCTATTCTTGCTAACAATACCTGAACCAAAATATAATAGGTGCCCAACTGTTTGGAGACTGTTTTTCCCACTGGGAACACACAGACATAGGCAACCACTAGCATATTTATGGGATTAAGCCATGGATATATAGGAGTGAAGATTAGGGTGCAAACTTTCTTAACATTGCCATGCACATGTATAAGTGTTATGCATTCCAAACGATGTGTTTGTTTGCTTATAAACACCATGCACGACACCACTTACCAACTTAATGCATAATGCCAAACATAATGCCATGTTCACGTTCAAAATGCATAGAACATGCCCCAGAGTGGAAAAGATGATTTAAGTGGGAGAAAAGGGGCATCAAAGCTTGAAGGAACGATTTGAGCACAAAAACCTAACTTTAGTCTACAGTTCCATAAGCATCGGTCAACAGAAGCCGCCAATCTGTCAACAGATTGCTTCCAATCTGTCGACCAAGAACAACATATGTCGACAGATTACCCCAATCTGTCGATAGACAGAAACCCACAACACTGCAAAACTCAGCTTCTCACCCTCGAAACTATGGAAAGATGAACCAAAACCTTTCCAACTTTTCACCATACCAATCAAGCATCATTCCCAACAAAAGAAAGGAGAACAAATCCCTTTGGAAGTAGTCACAAGGACATTAACCAAGAAAATGGAAGTATTTTGCAATCACATAGCTATCTTGTTCTCAAGACAAAGGGTTTTGTAAAACCATTTTAAAGACTGAACCCTCAAACTCTTATTTACCAACAAGGATGAGAATTTACCTCTTACACAAAGAAAACGGGAAGTAGAACTTGCCTCTTAAAGCTTCACTCTTGGTCCAAGCTCGAGGGATGCTTCCACAAGACTTTAACTTGGACGAACCCACTCAAAAGAAGGAAAACGATGGTAGAGATTAGCTATCACTCCCCAAAACCTCTTCTTGAAACATCTAAACCAAAGAAGAACGAGGAAAGAATGAATAGCAAGGAGGAAAAGAACTCGTTGCCTCTCCACCGCTTCTCGGCCTCCTCTTTTCTTCCATAAACTTCTACAATCTTCCCAAGGCTTCTCCCCCACCGATTTATATACAAAATGGCTTGGAAAATTGAGCCCAACCTCAATCAGTTGACAGATTTGAAGGCATATGTCAACTACTCGAGACTGATCTCCTCAATCTGTCAACAGATTTCTTCCTCTTCTTATAATCGATCGACAAATCCCACACCATATGTCGACTAACTCTTCATGCACACCAATCTGTTGACAGCCTTGCCCCATCCGTCGACTACCAGAAGCCATTTCTTTCTTGATTTTAGCTCCTAACATCCTATTCAACCTCTTCAACCATCAAATACCTCATGTGGCCCTCTAGCTAGCCCACATATAGCTGGGAAGCCACACTTAACCCGTCACAGAATTACTTGGCTTATTCCTTCCCATTCATTCTTCTCTTTTCTAAAATGTCGGTCGTTCAAAAATAAAACGAGAGGAGAAGAAATGAAGATCCATCGCATAGCAGCAGCAACAACGTCGCATCAAGCATTCTCTTCTATTCTATATTTAACTTTTATTGGTATTTTTATTTTAATAATGTCTAGCTAAATTGTTTTAGCTGGGGTTTGGATGGATTTTAATTTTGGAATTATGTTATTATTTGTTTAATCTGATTCAAAACCCACTATTAATTATTTGCATGAGGAATTTATACTACTGTGCTTAATGCTTTAAAATATTAACCATCTTTTAATGATTTAATAATTTATGCATGACTAACTAAAAAATTGTTATAAATTAGATCCATAGACAATATAAATCACAGCTTGACTATAATATCGAGAGATGATTAGTGTTAGTATTGGTGCCTTAATGGTAGATTTAGATGACATCTGACATATATATTTATGGTACTAATGATGTAATTCTTATAATATGTAATAAAATATGTTTTCATATTTAAGGTCATATCTTCATTCATAACTCTCAAATTATTAATATGAATGAGTCATTAAATTTTCTATTGAAAATCTTATTCTTAAGTGGTAAGAATATGTGGCAATTGACCTCCCAGTCCTTAGACTTCTCAAATGGGGACTATGATTAGTCGAGTACGGATTAACACATGGGACATATGATTAGTGTTAAGAATATATATATTTTTTAACATAAACTCAATATAAATCATTCATCGACAATCCCGTTTTACCTTCTCAGCATACTAAAACAAGAATCAATAAGTTAAGATAGGTAATCATCATAAATACGGAAGCTAAAATCGAAACCTGATATGGTACATAACTGAATTCGCTTTAATCATAATAAAAGAATATGTACAATCATATCTTCAAATACTTAAATACATGGAGACTCGTTTCCAGAGATAACAACTAAGCAACTCTGATATATTTCAACATAACCAATAAATACCTTAAACAACATTAAACAATATTACATGATCGATTTCTCAAAACATCATTCAAATACATAATACACTTTATTCTACAAGACTGATCATCAAATAGAACATAAGTTCAACATGACTAAAACATAACCGAATCTTCCTAAAGAAGCAAAATACCAGAACAACCTACCAAACTCATCGAACACATCACTTCGTACCGCTACATCTCAACTACGTCCTTCAACATGACTAAAACATAACTTAATCTTCCTAAAGAAACAAAATACTAGAACAACCTGCCAAACTCATCGTACATGTCACTCCATACCGCTACATCTCAACTACTTCATTGCCTAAACTACAAGTCTCAACTGGAATGTTTGAATGTTCTGTTGGTCCCTTGACACACACAATGGCCACTCAAGAGGGGGGTGAATTGAGTGATTAAAAACTTATTGAATCGATTCTTTCCTTTTTAAAACTTTTGAGATTTTCTTATATACAAACTATACTTGTTATAAATATATATGTTGTTTGGAAATGTTAGCAACATAAATACACAAACAACCACAATATAAACACAAGATATATAGTGGTTCAGTGTCTCCAACACTTACTCCACTCTCTCAAGGTCAAACCGACATTTGAGATTCCACTAAAATCACCACTAGGTTTCCACACAAAAACACCTAGCAAACTTGTACATGCCGAGGTTTCCCCTAGCTCACCCCAAAAACTAATACAACACAATAATACACCTAGATTACTTGGGCTCTAGAATGCCACTCACAATCCACAATTCAATATAAATAAATCAATCATATGCCCAACACACTTGGACTCAAATGGATATAAATACAAGAACAATATACAAGGAAAAATGAAATGATACAAGTTACCACCAAGAAGAAAACTTCTTATTTGCCTTGAGGCTCCAATGGATAGGTCTTTGAAACTCCTTGGGCCTTGGATTGCTTTGATTGAGTGCTTGAGAGATTGGGTGTGCTTTAGGAAGATAGGAAATGATAGAGCATTAGCCTTCTTTAGATTTCTCCTCTTGATATTTATAATGGGGCTCCCAAAACGACCTGCAACGACTCTAAAAATCTGACCGTTGGAGTCTGGCAATCAATTGTTCTAACCGATAGTCAACTTCGCGACACCCATAGTCGACTCTTGCTGTCGACAGCCGACTCTCGCTCAACCCACAGTTGACTTTCTCATAGACAGTTGACTCTCATTGGCCTACAGTCAACTGGCCAAAACTCACTCTCGGCTACCTCGACTCTACATAAACAATACTCGGTTATGTCGACTGATGCACATTCACAGTCAACTACCATTTTGACTTACAGTCGACTGTCCCTCATCGGGAGTCGACTCTCAGTCCAGATTTCAGAAAAATAAGATTTGCTTTAATAATACAATACATAGCATGAATACATTACAAGATATTTGCATTTCTTTACCTTTTATTTACTTTAATACATAAATATAAATAACAAAGTACCCCCCATTTGGATTCAATAAAAATATCTAAAAAATCAAAATCCAAATAGATAAGAAAGTAGATTTTGAGTTTTAGAACAAATTCCAGATTTAACGATTTTAGCACTTCCAAAATATATACTTTCCATTACTTGAAAAATTCACTAAAAATCATTTTCACAATAATGAATACTAGCTATGAAAATACCAAGAGTTAGTTTTTAAAAAGAAAATATTTTCTTATATATTCCCTTATAGTGTCCTAATATTCTACTTAGAACAAATAACATTTATTGGTTCATTTTGATACACAAAATACTATAATACTTAACACATATAAAAAATCCATTAAGGGTTTTAAATATACTAAAAATAGTTTTACTAAAATTATGTTTTATTAAACATCAAAATACACAATAGGTTGATTAGAGCAAGTTGACTCAACATGTTCCAGGGGCATAATCCAATTAGAATATGAATCTTCTAGTGAGAGTTTAAAAACAAATACATGAATGCATGATGCAAATACAAGAACAAACATTTACCCTAGTGTAACTTCTCTATCCTTCTTACCCGATACGAAACCCCCAGTAGTAATCCTGACCTGCTTTTAAGATATTCTTGAACGTTGTTCCATCATTATCCTTGGAGAATTACAACTACACTATCAGGGCGACATCTCAATCCCATGCATGAGTATGAATATGCCAATAATATGGTACCATGTAAAAATCATTACTTTCCATGCAATAGTATATGAACAAATATCACAAAATGATCATAACTTTCATAAATATCATGCATAATATAAGGAATCATATGTTGCACCAAGTTCAGAACACCTCAAAAAGCGTGCACCACCCCGATTTACGTGCCTGAACTCGACTTTCATGCAAAACTTAGAGATCTTTTAATCTCGAGCCACAATGATCCTATAAATCATGTTTATATAATGAATGTATCAATACTTCCATTTCTCCATATATTCCTCTACTTTTCTCCTATTTTCCTCTCTAATATTTCAAATAAATACTTTCTTAACTATTTTCCCAAATCTTTTTCCACAATAATTCATAATATTCTAAGAATTTTGAAAGAAAATTCCAAAACTTACCCCGATGCTTTGATTGCACCCATAATGAGGCTAGTTTGAGCAAAATTTAGGAAACTAGAAAGACAAACACCAAATCTTTTTGCACAACCCTTCTTATTTTATTTTTCTAGATTTTTTTGATATTTTTTTCTAATTTTTCCACTGTCGAACACGCCCCCACATGATCTGCCATGCACCTCCCACGCGTACTGCTGGCTGGCGCGTGTATCACATGCATCGGTCTTCTTTTCACGCACGACCGCGGACCAGCTTCTGTTTTTTCGACTTTTCTTCTTCGTTTAAGCTCCGTTTTGCCTCTCGTTTGAACCTACACCTTCCTCTCTTCATTCTCTATAGGATTATAGCTTCAAACCGCTCGATCGAAGCCATATTTCAACTGATTAAACCCAGATTCTGGAGAAACTCGATTTTTCGAAAAAGCTTCTCATCTCCCTCAACTCTTGACAAAACTCGCTCAAATTTTCCAGAAATCACCCTTTGGACATAGGGAACAATATCCCTTTCTCCTGATCTCTTCTTTGAACCCTCGGCCAAACCCAGTTATTTTTAACCAAAATTGAGCCTCGAAATACCCATGGCTGGTTGACCCAATGCCTCTAAGGCTTCTAGCTTTCCTGGATTGACTCGAAAACATCATCATTCGACCACAAAACACAGATTCAATGCATCAAAATTCTGGCCAAGAAATGGCCAAAAATCACGAAAAATCGGCCACCGTTGTGGCCAATGTCGGCCTAGGCCCTACTCAAGAGTATCCCCAACCACTTTCCTCAAGACCCCCGTGGCCGAAAGTGGCGGTTGGTGGCCAGCAAGGTGGCTAGTCGGCCATGGCAGATTTCTCTTTCTAAGATTTTACAAAATTGCACTTTGACCCCAGTCTCTTTTCATTTTGCTCTTTGGTCATTTCCTTAAAGTCCTTGAGCTTCCCAATAGTGCCATTACAACCCACAAGCTCTCAACCTTTCATTTTATCCCCAAAGTTTCAGAAATAACATCATTTCGATCTTCCTTGGGAAAAATTATAAAATTATACTTAGGCTCGAATATATATTTTGATCGTAAACCTTTTTGTTTCCTCTCGAAACCACTTAAGAGTTGTTCCTTATACAAAATTTAAATCTTCTCGGGGTTTCATTGACTTCCCAAAAGTCTCCTACGATGATTCATTTTTTCAACCCAAATCATAATTGTACCAAAAACTATCTCTGATCCAATTTCTTTCGATGCCATAAATCTTACCTCAAAATGCTCGTTAATACCATTTCATTTTTCTTAGACATTTCGATTCCAAGGCACTCCTTGCAGTTGATTCGATCATTCACAACGGAAAGAAATTACCCTATAACCTCAATTTATTTATAAATTTCATTTTCGCTCTAAGATAAATTACCATTGAATCCTTTAGAAATTCTTGAGTATTACAATATGAGCTTGCAAGAGGGTTAGGAACTTGCTAAAAGAAATAAAGGAGTAGGAACTTACATAAACAAGAACAAGAGGATGAAACTTGCCTTAGATATTTCCTTTGAGTCTCACTAAGTGTCTGATTTCAGAGATATCACAGTTCAAAGCTCTTCTAGCAACATTAAGCATAATTGATATAAGAACTAATACAAAATAGGTATTAGATTGCTATTTACAATCCATCTACAAACTTTAATCACTTACTTTTATTCCTTCTTGTCTTCCTCAATTGCCTCATATGATTTTATAGCTTAATCTAAGTCTTAGAGGGTATATATAGGGGAGAAAAAATGGCTAGGTAGCATTTGGACACGTGGGAGTAGCTGGTGGCGGCAATTGGCGACGGGTGGCAGCAATTGGAGCAGCAAGGGCCACGTAGGGCCCTGCGTGGCACGACAAGGCTACGCGGCCCCAAAACGACGTCGTTTTAGGCGTTCTTCCCAACTAAAAAAAAAATGTCATTTTTCCTCTTAGTCACGCGTCTACTCCAACTCATACCCAAGACCTCCCACATGACCTTCCCATGCACGTGCCATCTCACCTACAAGCCTTCTCAATTAATAATGCGCACATTTTATTTTTAAGATGATATAGCCACCAATTTTAGAAATTCCACTTAAATCTCAAAAATTTCACAAACTACCAATTACACCCTTTTTCATAAATATAATAAATTTTAAATTTTTTCCCTTAAAACTCATTGAACCCACTAATCCTTTACTAATCACCTGAATTACATAAATTTTTTATTATTATAAATTCTTTTTTTCACATATTTTCTTCTTAAAATTTTTGAAACGTTAGATTCCGGAGGAATGTTATTTCAGCTGAGGAAATTAATTAAGTTAATCTAATGATATCAAGTGTGGCACAGTGCGAGGCACGTACTCGAAACGATTGAGGGTTTCCATGGTGGGTCACACCTTTGGAGGATGAACGGGTGCGATTTAGATCTCAAGCCCTCTTTGTCTTGGGATGACATGGCAATATAAGTCAGCCTATATGAGCCCACCTAAGATTCACCCCATTATTCTCATCTCACAGTGTGCAAAGTATATAAATGCCCTGTTACCATTTACATATGAATAATAAAATAAAAAATTCTTGAAAGTCAAGTAAACTGACAGACAAGCTGACAAAATGAGGGTTAAAGAACTAAAATGTCTTCATCTATATTGTATTGCACTTTTTTTAATGTAATGTGAATGAGAGCATTTTAATCTTTTAACCCCTATTCTATAAGCATATTTGTCAATTTGTCTGACCTATAGAAGAATTCTAATAAAATTTGTTACTTTTTTTTTAATAAAATTTACGTTTCCTTCCTCCGTTCCATCTTTACTCAACAATCTTTAGGTTTTATTGAACATGTCTAAGTGTTTAATTTTCAAGTTTTGAACCCAGAAAACTAGGTCAAATTGCATTTCTATTTTTTATGTTTTAGTAGAAAACGAAAATTGAACACACAAAAGGTAAAAATTAAAATAAACCAAACAAAAACTAGAACATAAATTCAGAAGATGGAAGCAATATTCAAGGCAGGCACATGTAGCAAACATTTTCAAGAAAGTGAACTAAGAAATTGCTTGCAAATCTATGGTAGTTCAAATTTTCTTTTCCCCATTCATTATAACCCGTCCTTATTTACAACAAGAACCATCAAGTTTATACAGATAGGGGAGCCTTCCTGGCTGTAGGTGCCACCTACTAATGGAAAAGTAAGATCATACAACAAAATTAACAAGCCTTGTGAAAGCCCAAAATGACTTGAATCATACGACTTCCAGAAATATCTCTCTTTCTATCTCTCTAATAATGAACCCCCCAAAAAACAAAAAAAATCAATCACTCCGATCATCTATTGCAGTAAAGGTCATAGTTGGAATTGATGAAGCTCCAAATAAAGAGGTAGAGATCTCAAAGTTGTCTGAGCTAGATGCACAAGTGTCTGTGGTTGCTTTGGGAGCGTTGTTGACTTTGAGGTCCATGAAATCAGAGATTAGAGCGGGCTTTGTAATCTCAATTTTGTTTATGTCACACTCGCCGGTTAACATCTTGACCACGTTAGACATGGAAGGTCGTAGTTTGGGTGAGTCTTGCGTGCAGAGAAGACCGATCTTTAAGAACCTGCAAGCTTCTTCAGCATCAAAATCACCATTTAGTGATGCATCTACCAGCCCCAAGAGTTCCCTTTTCTCATAAAGTACCCATGTCTGCAACACAAAAATTCTAGTCATCGACTTTGTGTATAAGCTAATTAATATAAACGATTTTCCATGATAGTGCAACATGGAATTTAGCAGGAATGACAATTAAAATACACGATTAGCAGTTTCCTATTAAAAAAAAAAGGAAAAAGGATGAAAAGCAGGAGTTTTGGGCCATTCCAAGATATTGAATCATTCTACGGTTACAACAAACCAAATCAATGACATCTGAAAGGAAAATATCATATGCTGAATTAGCAATCTGAATGCCTGTAAGCTAAGGGAGCAATTGGACATCAGTTTGGAAAGGGGTATTTTAACCATTTTGTTGCAAGTGAAACCATTCTGCTAGGCATGTGTTTGTATTTTCTGAACTTTTTACTCAAAATGGATGCTCCAACCAGACTATTTTTCTTTGCTAATACTTTTCATGTGCATGCTTCACACAGAGTGCAGAATTAAAAGCCAGGTTTCCTAAAACAATACTACACTAACGCCGGCAGTGAAGATGACCATTGTCTTACTGGAATCCTTTATTTCTTTCCATAAACATGATTCATAATATTATTCCATCAAATGCATTAGAGCAAAAGAAAATGGTTCCATGCCAACTATGTTCAAATAAATTTCAGCAATAACCTGTTTTTGATAATGATGAGAACCCTGGTCACAGAGAAGACAACTATAGCCTTTTACCACCAGGCCAACCCCTAAGGGGGTTGCAAGTAATAACCACGTTGCTTAATTTACATAATATGTGCTAAGGAACACTGACACAAACCACACAAAACATGAAACAACATGGCAATTTTCTCATATAAGCAAAGGACTTGACATGAACACATTAATAGATAAATATGGAAGTACAATAATTCCTTATGTTGTCGTAATCAATAAATTTGCATAACTAAAATAGTAAATGAATATCTTTCACATTCTAAATGCTAAAAGCATGTAAACAAGAAGTCCTAATATCTATTCTGGAAATATTTGTATAGTGTATCCAATTCACTTAAATGAAGTATATTCCTGTCCTAGTTATGAACATGTCCAAGTGTTTGTGAAGTATCTGGTTCTATGAAATTTGATAAATATTAGGATTTTTTTATACGGTCATATGGGGATCGCAGAGGTGTCTAATGAGTGTTGATGTCTAACAGAATAAATCACCTTCTTAGAGATGTCATTACTTGTTATAGTACATGTCTTAGTTTTTCCAATTTTGGCATGCATCATACCTGAACAGAAATTAATGTACACCATCATGGTTTCTCATAAAGTTTGAAGGTCACTAGATGAGGCATGGTCTAGACCAAGAAAAATATATAAAGAAAAAAGTAAGCATTTTCACTAAAAAACATGATAAACAGAGGAAAACTCATCATAGCTTATTATTTACCTACATATTTCTAAGTGGTTGTCCTCATTTACAACTTGTTTTGCCCATTACTTGCGAAATTTTTCAAGTTCACAACCAAGGAAAATGGATAACATCACTGACATTCAACACTTCATGCAAAAGGATTTAATAAGCTAGAGGAAGCTATTAAAAATTCATACTCTTTCAAGAAGATATTGTTCTCCAATAGGCAATCGTGTATTTGTGTTGCATCTCCCACTAACTATTTCCACAAGAAGAACACCAAAACTGTATACGTCTGCTTTACGCGTCAACTGTCCTCCTATTGCATATTCTGGTGCCAAATAACCTCTGAACCAACAAAGTGAATAAAATTAAATATGACAGAAGAACTAGAAAGAAGAATATAAATAGCAATTAAATCTAAATCCCACAAAGATTTCTGTAAAAAAGATCCTTGGTTTTCTCATGTTTAGCATGACAGAAGAGGTTCTCTGGTCATGTTATCAATGGTCTGTCAAAGCAACAAGCGGTTAGAATTGTTGGAGTAGCAGCTTACCATCAAATTAAAAAGTAAGTCTTCCAGTAAAATGGTTCAAAAAGTTGCTTCTGCAGACATAATATACCACACTTTGTGTAAAATCAAGCCAAGAGTGTTTGTTTGTGACTACTAAATAAAGATTATTTGTTCTGATATCAGTATTAAGTTCAATAAGAAAGTCAAAGGTTATAGAAATAAGTAGACTTGTAACTCTTAAATTGAGCATTAAAGTTCAAGGGCAACCATCTAGTCTTTCTTTGGCTAGGGCAGATGTCTAGTCTTTTGGCCCTTAGATTATGGATGAGTACCGGTTGACCTGTTAATTTAAGTGGCTTTTTTTTCTTGAGAAGCACTAAGAGTCTAGTGCATAGTTATAGCCCCTTGTGCAGCTTACATGGAGGCGAGGGGAAAGAGAGGTTTTAAGGAATGATGCTACAAGTTCATTGTATCACCCAAAAAAAAAAAAAAAAAAGAGTGAAGGATAAGATAGACCGGAAATATTTCACTATAGCCTAGCTGCATCAAACAAAGATCCTATGCTCATTTCCTTGTTTGCTAGAACAATAAAATCACTGTTGAAATATATATATGAAGAACTAAAGATGCCATATAATTCTTCGGAAGTGATAGAAACATGGTACAATTGACAGTACTCCATGATGATACCAGTTACAAACAAAAGAGAAGGTACCATTCCGTGAACAGATTCCATCAATAATCTCATTCATCAATGCCAATACAAGATTAGAATCAATAGCACTTTAGTCATTTATGAAAGGTCAAAAGTAGGATGATGGAGTATTTTTTCATTATTTCTGGCATAATATGCAGGAGTGGGCACTGGTTCACGCCGCACTGCAATCCATGTCAGTAAGTCACTACCCCCCCCCCCCCCTCTTTAATACAGTACATTTACTTAAGAATATAAGCAAGAACATTTCTTGCAATTAGATGGATGGCTAAAAAGAGGATGTATTCAGATAGTTAGGACTTACATTGTTCCTGCCACACGTGTACTGACATGAGTCATATTGACCGGAATAAGTTTCGCAAGGCCAAAATCTGAAATTTTGGGAGTCAAGTCTTTGTCAAGGAGAATATTGCTAGCTTTGATATCTCGATGAATAATATGTGGTCGCACATCCCCATGAAGATAGGCAAGCCCCCGTGCGACTCCAATGCAAATTCTAGTTCGTATTTTCCAATTAAACTGGATATTACAACAATGTCCACCTGAAAGCCAGAGAGTTAAGTTTTAGAGTCTGTAGTTTATACTGATAAAGTCACAAGAATACATATCAGAGTCATTGGATGAGAGTGATGTTAATGCTTTGAAGAAAGTTTGAAATGGAAAAGCCCGAATTGGGTTCTGTGTCCATCTTACGAAGTAAGAATGAGTCCAAAAATAAGGAAGGAGTCTTTAAACTGCAAGCAATGCCATAGCTTTAAAGCACCAACTCCATAATACAATCACTACTCCACGGCACCAAGAACATCACTTTTAGAAGTATTCAAGACATAAACTTCCGAACCAATCATAAGATAATGGAATTACCAAGTAGTGTCTGCGCAAGGCTGTTATTCTCAAGGTAGTTGTAGACCAGAATTCTGTGATCCCCTTCCGCACAACATCCATAGAGCTTGACTAAGTTTTCATGCTCAATATCTGAAATGACTTTAATTTCTGTCAAGAACTCCCGTACTCCTTGTTTTGATTCAGCTGAAAGAACCTTTATAGCAGCAATCTTTCCATTTTTAAGCCTTCCCTGACAATCAGCAAAATTTTTTAATGGGAAACAAGGTTTAGTCTACAGAATAAAGATCATATATAACCATTCTATTACATGATTTCGGAAGCATTTAACAGAAGATACTTTTCAATTACCTTATAGACAGAACCAAAACCACCCTCACCAATTTTATGGATCACGCTAAAATCACTCGTAGCAATTTGTAGCTCTTTATATGTGTAGAGATTAACATTGGGGACTCCTGAAAGCTCTGCTCATAATACAATATCAGGACCTTTCAGATTAGAATATGAATATGACGAAAGTAGATATTGTCTCGACAGATTTTATAGACACATACGTTAGAAAAATTGAGAATTCCTATATGTGATCAGTTAAAATATTTCAACTTTATATGTTTCTTCTGTAACAGCCAAGAGTTTACCTTCATCAAATTCAGTAGACTGTTTAGTTGATGAGCCGGACCTCCTACCGAATAAAAATGAGAAACAAGTCATTACGGTGTGATAGAGCAAATGACCAGCCTTTACAATAGCACTTTCTGACTAATGCTTCAGATAGGAACCAAAATTAAACCTGCCAAACTGGAGCATAGACAGACTTACGTTATCCCATATACAAAAGTATACATAGAAGGTTAATTACTGCAGATTATCTCAAGAGTTTACATATATATAATCTCTATCAATAAAAAGAAAAAGAAAAAAGAAAACATAAGAATTCAAGTAGGGGCCTTTCTGTAATTTTAGTCAATATTTTTGCAATTTTTGTCAAATTTTCGGATTTTTTTTTGGTAAGTAAGAAAGTTTTTGGAGTTAATCCATGAATTAGCATTGATCTACCTAATGCAAAAGTTAACTATGCGGTGCTGAAAATTATCGTTGGACTGCTATCTTTAACAAATCTCAGCCTAACTATAGCTTTGCGCTCTTAATTCATATGATTAGCATTTGCCCAACATTAAAGTCTGACTTTCCTATTATAACTAAAAAGAACCAAAAGTTTGGCTCTTTGAATTTTAGTAATACCAGGAATTTTGAATTCTCTCAAGTACATGTGCTTTGAAGGTAGCGCCAGCAACTTGAAGCTGAAACTTCATTACAAAGGCATAATCACTGGGATAAGAAAATATAAGTGAAATAAGATCGTTGTTAAGATTCCTGGGCATGGAAATTGTTGGGAAAAACCAGAGATTCAAAAAGCAATGAAACAAGAGATATGAGAGAAAACAGAATCTATTTCACTTGAATGATTCACAAAGAATTACAACAAGAATTCTCACAAACAAAAAACTCTCAAACGGATCTCACACTCTGGATCCCTCTCAATCCTCTAACTTGGGATTATTCGAATGAACCTCTAACCTGGATTCATACATTACAAGAAGAAGGCATAGCCTTATATAGGAGATTGGGTGGCAACCAAGTCAACAGAAGTTAGGCAATCTGCCAAACTCCCTGATGCAGCCAAGATTGCCAAACCCACTAGCCTAACAAGCCAAGACAGCATTCTTTGCCTAACAAGACAAAACCCATTGCCTAACAATGGTGGCTTGACTCCAACAATTCTCCCCCTCAAGCCACATCTGAAACAAATGTTATCTGAAAAACATCCCGGCCATGTCTCTGCATAACTCTAGCTTTTCTTGAGTGTCAGTTGGATTCTTCTTCGTATGGATCTTAACTAGTCTCAACAGTTGTCGATCCATCACCTCGCATATTCAATGATAGCGAATACCAATGTACTTTGTACGAATAGCTCCCCCGTACCAAAGACATGTTTCCGGCGTACCTTTCAAGTACCCGAGAATCCCTTTGACTGCCTCCCAATGTTTCCTTCCAGGCTTAGAGAAAAACAGCTCACTACACTCACTGGTGTGAGCAACATCCGGTCTGGTACATACCATTGCCCTGGTACTTGCTTCAGACCATACAAGCTCTTCTCTGGCTTGTAACTGAGGTTCTTACCTGTGACCTCAACATCTTCTAGTTCTCCTCAGATCCTCTAACTGGGATCTATGGGATTATCCCTCTCACTGGGGATTCCTCTTCAACTGGGAATGCACCTCTAACTGGGGATAGATCTTCAACATGGGATTATCCCTCTCACTGGGGATTCCTCTTCAACTGGGAATGCGCCTCTAACTGGGGATAAATCCTCTAAACTGGAATGATCCTCTCTGATTCTCTCTTGGGATACACACTGATCCTCTCTTGGAATACATATTGATTCTCTCTTGGGATACACACTGATCCTCTCTTGGAATTCATACTAATCCTCTCTTGGGATTCATATCCTCTTACCAGGGATATATATACATGGTCCTCTCTTGGAATTCATACTGATTCTCTCTTGGGATCCATATGGCCAAGTCTCTACTGCCACTAATTCTGAGAAGCTTTCGTGTCAAGTATGTTGCACCTGTCTGTACATATCTTCACATGAGTCTTGTACAATGTGCCACAAATATGTCCTTGGGCGACTACCATAGCGCCTCTTTTCAACTTCCATATGCCCTTACTAAACTGATTACCATAGCCCTGTTTGTCAAGAGCTACTCCAGAAAGTAGATTCAACCGAAGATCTGGCACATGTCTGACATCCTTCAAGGTGATTGTACTCCCGTTGCTCGTTCGAATCTGAACATCACCAATTCCTACAATCTCAGAGGAACTGGAATTTCCCATCTTCACTGCTCCAAAATCACCTGTTTTGTATGTTGTGAAGAAATCTCTGTGGGGAGTCACGTGGTAAGATGTTGCAGTATCTACCACCCATTCTGTGTCTTCTCTTGAGACGTGAATGCATGTCTCATCTTGGATTGAACAATAAGCTACCTCTCCATGGATAGTCACTAGTGTTTCTCCATCCTTGTTCTTCAGCTCGGAACTGCCTTGACCCTGCTCTCGTTGTAATTTTCTGCAATTCTTCTTCAAATGGCCCTCTATACCACAATGGTAGCACTTGTACTTTGGCTTTCCTCCATCTGTGGCTCTGCCCCTATTCTTGCTCTTTCCTCTCCACTCGCCTTGACTACTTCCCTCTTGACTCCATCGGTTCTCTGATACAAAGGCATAAGTCTGGTCCGTGCTCATGTCTTTTCTTCTGGCCTCTTCATTGAATAGGGCATCCTTCACCATCGTCATGGTAAGTTTTCCCTCCGGGGCAGAATTGCTGAGAGAGACTACTAGCGTCTCCCAGTTATCAGGAAGAGAACTGAGAAGTAAGAGTGCTTGTGTTTCATCCCCAAGCAGCATCTCTACAGACGACAACTGGTTTACCAGGCTCTGGAACTCACTGGTGTGCTCGGCAACTGAAGTTCCACTTTTCAACTTCAGATTGACTAACCGCCTCATCAACAGGGCTTTATTCCGAGCGGTCTTGGCCTGATACATCTCCTCTAGTTTCGTCCAGAGGGCATACGCGTCTGTCTCTTGTGCTACATGGTGGAAGACACTATCATCAATCCATTGCCGGATCTGACCGATAGTTTTCCTGTTAAATTTCTTCCACTCTGCTTCTTTGGAAGGATTAGGGTTGACACCTAATAACTCCAGGGGATCGTACAAATCTCTACAGCTGAGAAGATCTTCCATCCGAGGTCTCCACAGTGTGTAGTTGGTGGATGTGAGCTTTATCATGGCTCCTGATGATGTTCTCTCCTCCATTTTCACTAACTTGATCAAAATCGAAGTTGAATCTTCCAAAACGGACTACACCGTTGCGTCCGGAAGGGTCGAAAATGGTAGATTTGACTCTTACGGGGTCAAATTCTGATTCTTGGAAAAGATCAGGGCTCAAATGTAATTTTCTGAAATTTTCAGGGGCTAAAGTGCAATTACAGAAAAGTTCAGGGGCCAAATTGTAATTTTACAAAACTTCAGGGACCAACCTGCAATTTTTCCAAAATTTCAACAGTGTGATGACGTGGCAGACACGTGGCAGGTGACGTGGCGTTGACCGGCTGAGGTGTCGTTTGACTGGATGAGGTGGCAGTTGACCGGATGACGTGGCTTGGTGACGTGGCGCCACGTGGTCGTCTTCAACCTCCAGACGGCGCGTGTGGCGCGTGGCGAGAGTGGGCTTCACTCTCCGATCTTCAGGCGGCGCGTGTAGGCGCGTGCGGCGTCCTTTCGGCCTCCGAAAAATTGATTCGTGCTCACCTTGGCACGAGGAGTCTTCTGGTATGATCAAAATACCAATTTGACAACTTCGAAAAAACTGGTTTGAAGAACAGAGAGCTGTTCTTCAAAATTTCTCCAATTTTCTCTCACTAGCACTCAACCTGGCGCTCTGATACCACTTGTTGGGAAAAACCAGAGATTCAAAAAGCAATGAAACAAGAGATATGAGAGAAAACAGAATCTATTTCACTTGAATGATTCACAAAGAATTACAACAAGAATTCTCACAAACAAAAAACTCTCAAACGGATCTCACACTCTGGATCCCTCTCAATCCTCTAACTTGGGATTATTCGAATGAACCTCTAACCTGGATTCATACATTACAAGAAGAAGGCATAGCCTTATATAGGAGATTGGGTGGCAACCAAGTCAACAGAAGTTAGGCAATCTGCCAAACTCCCTGATGCAGCCAAGATTGCCAAACCCACTAGCCTAACAAGCCAAGACAGCATTCTTTGCCTAACAAGACAAAACCCATTGCCTAACAATGGTGGCTTGACTCCAACAGAAATTGTATTACAATATTGCATTGCTTTTCTAGACAACTGTTAGTTTTGTGACATTAATGAAGGAAGGTTTTGATTCTTAAGTTAATTATTTATGAATTTAAGAAAGGGGAGGTGATTTTGGTGAAGACTTCTTAATTTACTCTTGATGATAACAAAAATTGACCAAGGAAATTCCCAAAGAGATAGATTTTCCTGAAACAACAGTCCCAAGAAAAACCCCCGTTTTTGCGTAATATCCTCTCTCCGAAGCTAAACAAACAAAATTCACCGTAGCGCCGCCGAAAGTTAAGTAAACGGCTAAGCAAATGTATAAAAGATTCGTGTGATGCTTAAAAGTTTGAAACTCTAAAGAAGTATAAGCAACAGATTTAAGCACTAAAAACAAAAAGAGCTAGATCACAATCGATTCAACAACATCCATTCCGTACCGAAAGAAGACGAGAAATCTAAATCAGACGAAATTCACAGAATCAAAAAGAAAAATCCATGAGTTAAGGAAGCACCTGAGAAATCCAGAGAAACAGCAAGACGATCTCGTTGGAGAAGTCAAGAAGAGAATCAATCAGCGTTATGAATGCGAGAGAGGACGAGTCGTAGTACGGAGAAGACGAGATGATGGATCCCATAATATGAAGAAGGGGAGTTGCGTAAATGGTAGTTCTCGCTGGCGTCGCGACTCGGTCAGCTCCGGTACAACGTGGAAACAGTCGACAGGTGAAACGCCATGTTTGGGCTCTCTCGTCTTTCAGCGTGGTCAACAGTTATCTTTCCCTTTCACACTTATTTCTATGTCCTAATTTCGCGTTCACATACTGAGTCTTAAACTTACTTTCATGGAAATGTCAATGCACTTAAAGTTCATAACCTATAATAATATATATTAGACTTGAATCCCCTCAGCCTATTAATTGGTGACGTGAGTAAGCTATGTGTATGACTTAGCCAAAATATATATATATAAGGTATTTATTTTATCTAAAAATAAGAATATTTTGAGCCTCAAAATATAATATAAAATAAATTTTATCTAAAAATAAAGTATTTATTTTTTTTATCCTGTGTGTTTAGAGCCACATGATGGAAAAATCTTTTAAAATTAAGTGACATTTTTAAAAAAAGCTATATCAAAACAACTTCTTACTTCTTTTCTCGCAATCAAACAAAGCCCTATTTAAAATATTTAAATCTATTTTTGTGTGACTATCGATAGTTTGCATATATTTGTAAGATTAAGAACTGAGTTTTGATCCATGACTCACTTGTTTACCTCATTTATTTTGGAGTGTGACAAGTTATAGGTTTTCAGAAAGATTAGATGTTACTGGTCAAAAACTGTGCAATTAGAGACTTCTCGTATTTTTTATATTAAAAAACTATATTAAATACAAACCTAATCCTAAAAATAAAGTCATATTTCATTAAACATTACTTTTCTAGAACTTTTGATTGTAAAACAACAACATAGCAATATAGAGAATAAACTCTAATACTTGAAATGGTAATGTCAAATGAAATGAGTTTGTCCAATTGATATAATTTGTTGGTAACACCGTACCAACAAGAAAAATACTAATTGAGAAACGTAAAAAAATAGCACATATACTGTGATATAATTATTGAATAACACTATGAGTCTTTTTGAAATAATTGTGTTTTTAAACACAATAATTTTTTATCTTTGAAAAAATGACATTCGTTAAGTGTAATTTTGTGTTTAAAGAATAACTATTTCCTTTAAAAAAATAAGTTGAAGTTAGAGACTCCTTACTTATTTATCAAAAATACAACATTTTTTTTAGTAAGATTCATAATCATAAATTCAATTTACTTTATAACAATTTCTCTTTTTATAATTATGTTACTATTATATCTAATGAAAAATCCAAATATACAAAAAGAAGCTTGCAGTCCATCAAGAAACCTAGGCAAGAGACTTGGACGTGAGACCATATGGCTAGTTGAGTAATTAGGAGAAGTTAGTTAAGTATTGAGAAACTCAGATGAGTGATTATTGAGAGACTGTCTGAGTAACCAACTAAGATTACTTGAGTAACTCTAAGAGGATAGTCGACTAACCAAGCGAGTGACATAATAGTTTAAATTGACTGACCTCATCAAGTAACCTTCAGCTAAAGTAACCCTTAGACTAAGTGACCCCTAATTTGATTGATTGAAACAAAGATCGAGTGACCTTACCCTATAACCTCTATCGATACCTTCGAGAAACCCTACTTAGAATTCATGAGTCACTCAATAATTGTTATTCGAAAGACTCTCATTGGTCACTTATTTCGATATCTTTGCTTAGAAATTAGAAGGAGAGCCTGAAATGTCCGTTAAAGACTGTAGGTCTCTTTCCATCTATTAGTTTTCTCCTCTCCTGTAAATTTGAGACTCCTCCTTTAACAAAGGTACACTCACTATTTTACTCAGAATATAAATTTACTTGCTATACTTCGAGTATAAGATCGATTTAAGTTTCAAATGGTGTGTAGATGAGACACTCATGTCCCTAACTGGTTTTTTTCTTGTAAGTCACTCAAAGATTGACTTAATTTATTATTTTATCTTAGCAACAAGTCACTTTTCATAATGATTATTTAATACATTAATATTTCTTGTTAGTCATTTTACATATTTATATGCATAAATAAAATATTAATCAAATACTATTTTATCAACACCATACTCAATTATCAAGTACTATTTTATCAATATTATTTTTATAAAATAATACAATAAAACATACAAGAATCACAACGCAATAATACTAAACATGTCATACATTAATAACATATGACGATAAACGTGGGAGTCCAGCCTTGCCTGGTCCCTACAGCTTACGAGGTCAAGGGGTCAAGCTCGAGGCCAAAGGAGGCCTTCCAAACGCGGCTTTACAAGTTAGGATTCTTAATATTTAAACAAATTTCAAAATTCAATTCAGAAAATAAGTAAATTACAATTGGGCCCATTTTTGAAATATCCGTTTTTATTATCAAATCAAACTTCCAAGCGTTGACGTCCGCGTAAATATTAAATAATCCAATTGAGTTTATGCCCTTTGGTCTACATATTAATATTTCGCTTTAGGTGCACGTGTTAATGCATGAAGCATCTTTTATGGACGTTAAAAAGGTTCTTCTTTTTGGACCTTTTTAAATCATTATTTGCTGATTTACTGCAACTTTGAAGTCAAAACTAATTATTATAATTATAAGGAAACATTACTTTTTGGTTTCTCAACTTTAATTAATATAATTATAAGATAGCATTACTTTTTTGTTTCTCAACGGCCACCAAACGCAAGGAAACGACCACCATGCCACCACCATGCCAAGTGTGCAAGGCCAAAGTGTCCCAATGGCACGTTCAATTTTGGCGTTAATGATAAATTAATTATTTTATTTTTTAAAATTTATTGTTGCTTCAATATAATAATTAATTTGTAATACGAAAAAGAATAATTTCAAGAAATGATTATGAGAGTTTCAAATCTGGATGTGAGTAATTTTGAGAGTCGTCAATCTAAGCACAAGTGATCCTGAGACCAGACTTAGTGTAAATGATCAAGAAACCTATAGGTCTGTACGTAGATGATCAGGTGCCTTTGGGATGACTGAATGCCTGATGATCAGGTATTTTGTTGATGATTGGATGCCTCCTTGATGACTGAATGATTCCTTGTTGAACGGATGACCTGTTGAGATGAACAACCAATTAGGAGTGTAGGTGGATATCCTCGCACAAACCCTTTGATGCTTAAGTTAGTCCTCTAGTGTTTGAGCACAAAAAGTAGAGTCTGAGAACAAAAGTGAACTTACTTGAGATAGAGGTGGCTCTCTTATTTATAGAGAAGGGAGAGGGAGGACATGTGGCAGTCAACCCAAATTTTTAGGATAGCATATTCTTGGCGTATTCTTAGCATATTCTATAGAATCTTAGAATTTTCTTGTAGGTCCCAAGAAGGGTCTTGGAAAGAGACTCCTGGGCTTGGTTTGAGGATCGCCCTGAAAAGGTTTCTTGGTTGCAAAAAAGGCTCTCAAGGGTGGCAAATTGGATGGTCAAGCTTGGGAAATGGTGTGGCGGAACCTTAATGAAGACAAACAGGTAAAATATATCCGACTCGATCATGGTTGAGTGGAGGGGCCCCAATTTAGCATTTCCTTCCTTCTTATGTTGGCTTGATGATATTCCTTCTCAAAGTTAATCTTGCTAGGAGTTAATTAGGGTTACTAGTGTCATGGATGATTGGGTGGGGTATACTCCACCCGATCATGGATTAAGTGGAGGGTTTCCCACTTGGTTTTGTAATTTCTTATCTTTCTCCTTGTTTGGTTTTCTTAATAACTTGTTGCCAATTTTTTTTAAAAGGTGAAAGCTTAATTTACCCCCTCTTAAGCTAACTAAGTTTTACATAATTCATCTCTCTAAAGGTATATCTCCAAACACTCTTGAAGATGGGGATTGCATGAGTAGCATACCTTCTGCTTTAATTGTTAGAAGCCTTATGTAAGCGATGATATGTGCAAGGCTAGATATCACATATGCGGTGTTACTAGTTGATATCAATCAAATCTTAGTGAATGTTACCGAATCACAGTTAAACATATCTTAAAGTACTTAAAAAAACTAAAGATATGTTACTGGTTTATGGAGATGATAATTTTTATATTGATGGATTCATGACTTTAGACATTCAATTTGATCTTCATGATTAAAATTTGACATTAGGATTCGTTTTTGTTTGCAATGGTAGAGCAGTGAGTTGGAAATGTTCCAACTAGAAAATCACTGCGGATTCCATTACTGAAACTGAATACGTGGGGGCATGTGATGTTGCTATAAAAATTGTTTGGATAAAAAAGTTTGTTCCTGAACTGCAAGTGGTTATGTCCATTCAATCACCAATATCCATATACTGCAACAACAATGAGGCTATTGCACAAGCTAAGAAGCCTAGGTTTCATAAAAATTCCAAACACATCAAGAATTGATTTCATCTCATTCATGAGTTAATTGCACATTGAGATGTGCAACTGTAGAAGATAAATTCAGTGGATAATGTAACTAACCTACTAACCAAAGCTATGGCACAATCATAGCTAGATTGCTACATTGAAAAGATGGATGTACGATACCTAGTGATGGAGTATTAGTAGAAGAATGGAAGATTAAAAGAGACAATAGGATTTATGCATGGGTTATAGGTTTTCCTCTTGGGTATTATGTTCATGCATTGCTTCTTCTCTTTTGCTTCCTGTAAGTTTCTTTCAGCTTAAGTACTACTAAGTTGGTTCTAAGAGATAATAAGAACACAATAGTTGCAAGAGACTTTGATAGGATTGAAATGCTATAGCACACACCCAAAAGAGGGATGAATTGGGTTATTTTATAACTTGATAGAACTTGAAAACTTTTTTATCCAAATGAGGTTTTGGTAATTTAAAACATACAACATATAAAATGACAAATGTAAAACTTAAAAAATATAAAACAAGAAAGATAAATGACACAAAATCTATAGTGGTTCGGCTTAATCCAAGCATAATCCACTATCTTAACTCCTCACTAAAGATTTTAACCAATTTACTAAAATCTCTTATTTGATCTCAAGTAGGCTCTCTAGTCCAAGATCAGGAAAGTACAACATCTTGCTTGGATAAGCAAGCCCTTTAGCACAACAAGCTAGAAAATACAAGAAATGTACAATAAGAAAGAATCAAAAAGATGAATTTCTTAGTTACAAGCTCTCTCAAAATGATACAAATCTTGAAACAAATAAATACAAATAAAGATTAAAACCTTTGAAAGAAAATTATGAAAGCGCAAATATAATTGAAAAGTATGAAAATACTTTGTAAACTCATTTTACTTCATTCTCATCCATTATCCTCTTCAAGATCATTTTTTATTTATATTTATAGGTGTCCCCCACAAACTTCAAATGAAAACTAACAATTTTGAGCTGTTGAAATTTGAAACACTAGTCGTTGGAAGTTTTCTACGAATTAATGGATCGATATATGACTTAAATCAGTCGATAAATTGAAGAGGTTTTGTCAATAGATAAAGAAAGCAAGAATTTAGATTTATTATAAATATATCTTTGTGCGCATAAAGAATCAATGGAATGCATAAAAGAAATGGCAGCGTGCGAGTACATAAGTGCTTGGGTGCTGTTTTGTGCAGGTTCGAGTCTTGGTAGCCACACTCCTAAATTATTATTTTTTATAATAACATATATAAGTTTGTATGTATATGTATATAATTTCATGCGCCTTAACATACGAAGAAAGCTATAACTGGAGTGGGTTGCATATGCACCTTTAGGTGCTTTTTGTGGTAGCTGGTGTAGGTTTGATTCCTTGCATCAACGCCATTTGAATTTGTTTTTATTATTTTATATAATTAATTTTTAAGCTCTTTGAAATATATATATATATATATTTTATATAATATTTTTAATAAAAATATAACATTCCAAATATCATCAAGAAAATACCACAAGATTTTTGACATTAGATATTGTTGAAACTAATTTTCATTCAATATCAATTAAAAATATAATATTTCAAATGCCATTAAAAATTTATCACAAGATATTTTGATAGTGGGTTTAGTTTTGATTGAATAATTTTGATCAAATCGAAACATAATGTTTCAAATGTCATCAAGACATTTATAACAAGATTTTTGACATTCAATTATGAAATTAATTTTTATTTTGGTACTTGATCATATAAAAATAATTCCATGCACCAAGTTAATAAATTTAAATAAAATAATTTCATCATTAAAATATAATTAATTTTTATCATCAAAACTATATCAAAGACAAAACATTAATTTATCAAAATCATGTATTCTATCGATTGATAGTTTACAGCTAAATAGTCGACAAATGCAAGCATCAATCGACAGATCATAAGGAGTTAGTCAATAAATTAAAATAATTTTCAAAACATAAGAAACTAACATTCTATTAGTCAACAGACCAATGATTGATCGATAGATCAACCATTTTTCAAGCATTTAGTCAACAAATCATTTATGATTAGTTAACAGGTGACTCTTTTGTCTTAGAAAAAATTTAGCTGCATTTATCCAATAGTTCAAAAACAATTTATGAAAATCATTTAGGAGATTTATCATAATACATATTTGTGCAAATCTCCATTTATAGAAAATTATAGATCATTTGATTTTCATTTTAACAAATCACTTGAAATTAATTTTTATTTCCAAATTATATACGTTGATTTAGAGTATAAAATCACTTAATGTTTTTCATTATCAAAACCAAACACAAGAGTAAAATATCAGAGTTGACGTCCTTTGACTAGCATAAGACAAGGACAATAAGTTAGTTTTGGAAAGGCTCGCTTGGTGTGGATAGCCATCCATAGCTTGAGAAGAATATAGTTTCAGTGTAGAAATAGTTTGTACGCCCACCTAATTTTGATCCTTTAGGTACATATTCATTTGATTATGTATGATGTATAATTGTATTGTTTAAACATTCAAGTTGTATATGAATTATGTTTAATTTTGCTGCATATCTCTAATAAGAAAATTTTTTAAACTACACATACGTTCATATGGCACTTCCAACCGTCTATGCTAAATGCCAAAAGTTTAAAGGATATATAATCAATTTATTTAACATTGTTAGCGAAGGAAAATGTATTGTGGCTAATTATTGGAAAAGGTTAGAGACTAATTGAGCTAATTTTGATGTTTAATTAGAAGTGTATTGTCAATTTATCAAATAAATTGATTTTATACCCCTAAACTTTAGACATTACTAAGACACCTTATTTGTATGACACGATATTAATTAAAGACTAAAATTAATCTCAATATCTATTTAATTTAATTTATTTAATATTATATCTTATTTGGAGTGGTGTTCGGATTATTTTAAGAAAATTTAAGCATCGAGAAAAAAGTAAATTTTGAGAGATTCTAATTAGTAAAATGTCTAAAATTCAAGAAATGTAAATTTACCTAACCTCATTAATAATGAAAAGGCTATAATGACTAATTTGAGAAAGTTCATCAACTTATTTAACAAAATATAAAATTTAAAAAATATTAGATTTAAAGATCAAAATTGAATATATATATATATATAATTGGTCCAAAAGGTAAAATCGCTCACCCGAGACGCCCCTACACTCGGCTCGACAGGACGTGGGAAGGAGGTAAATCATGATAACCCAACTGGACGCAATGGCCAGATCCGTATTCACCGCGCACAAAAAAACTCCTTCACTTTGGAGAGAGATACTTCCACACTGCTGCTTGTGAGACTCGATCCCTAATCATTGGTTCAAGACCAGTCGATCAACGAGATTTCAAATTTACCCTTAATAACTTGATCGACGAGGTTTCAAATTATCACTTAAAACACACCATAAGTTGACAAAAACAGGTTTTTGTTGCTGAAAACAATATGGAAGTTCGTAATTTTTTTCCTTAATAATTTATCCTTTACATTTTTTAATGAAAAATCCAATGCCCCACCTTGTGCGTCCACGTGTCCACGACAAATGCCTCACAATGAACTGGTTGAGACGGAGGGGTATGGTTTCTGATAATGTTGGGACGCCATATCCAGATTGCAGCCACACAAGCAGCGCCACGTGTCAGTGGCAATCGGCAACGCTGGTTCGTCGTTCTTATTATCAAGCAAAGCAAGCAATTAGGTGAATATCCATCTGAGAGAGAGAGAGAGAAAAGGAGGAGAAGAAGATGGCAGCGTCAATGATGGCTTCATCAGTGAGCCTGAAACCCACTCCGTTCGCCGTGGAGAAAGCCGCCGCCAGAGGCCTGCCTTCTCTGGCCAGATCTTCCTCTTCATTCAGGGTCCAGGCCAGCGGCAAGAAGATCAAAACCGACAAGCCTTATGGTAATTGTTATTAATTTGCATATCTATATCTATATATATATATCTATATAATAAAGCAGCACTGTTTTTGAAATGTCTCAAATGTATAGACATTTCAAATATATATCGAGAGAGAGAAGATATGAAATTTCGGGGATGGTGTGTTGTATGGATATATAACAGGAATCAATGGCGGCATGAGCTTGACGGACGGCCTTGATGCATCTGGCAGGAAGGGCAAGGTTGGTACACGTCCTTAACCCCTCCACACCTCTTAACACTTGCTAGTTAATTATTAACACTTGCTAGTTGTTGTTTAATTATATTTTATTTTATTTTTAAGATAAATTTTAAATGAAGGTAAAATTATTCTTATTTTATTAGCTTTTTTTAACCAAAATAATCGATTGAACTTGAAACTCATAGGATGGATCATTGGCCTCTGCCTTTATTTATCATTGAGTCAAGCCTTCATTGGTAAATCAATTTACTGTTTTTTACTAAATTTGATTCAGTTTATTTGCGTTTTTAATCAAATAAATTAAAATACTTGTAAAATTTAGCTCATTTCTTGTAATTTTGGGTTGCTTGTGTTGTGTTAATATGATGAAATCATTGTTTTTCTTAAAAGAATTCTATTTGAATGAATTTTGTTATATGTGAACTCAATTCAATTCAATTTTTGTATTTCTTCATAAACTATTGAAAAAAGTTTAATCACTAACGGTAAAAAGAAAAGGATAATTCAGGAGAGGGCAAAAAATCCAGAGTTTCTATGTAAACACTTAAATTTAATATTTTGATTGACATTTTTTTTAATATTTTATATATTTGTATTGATATGATATGAAATATAAGACAACAATGTAAAGTTTCCTTATAAACGTCAAATTTAAGTGCCCAAATAGTATTTTTCGTAAAAATATTATGATAATTCACTTAAACTTGTGTTATTGTGATAAATATTGTGATAAGTGTGATAGTATTTTCGTAAATATTGTGATAAATGTCCATATAATATTTTCATATAGGATAAATATGAAAACTACACACTCCTAAACTTGTATTGTGTTTGATAGAAAATTATAAACGAAAAACGGATACAATACGAAATAGAAACGAAAAAATAGTATTTCTAAAAAAAATAGGATACAAAAACACAAAAAAATGC
The DNA here is from genome assembly GCA_036245055.1 of Diospyros kaki. Taxonomy (NCBI): domain Eukaryota; kingdom Viridiplantae; phylum Streptophyta; class Magnoliopsida; order Ericales; family Ebenaceae; genus Diospyros; species Diospyros kaki. The sequence goes on along the minus strand of BSEG01000011.1, from coordinate 10,086,925 downwards.
ATAAATAAAAAAATATAAGTTACTTTTTTGTAGATATAAATTTTAATATAAAAATTATAAAAAATAATTATTCAATCAAGTATAAACATAAATTCTATGATCTATTCAAGAAAATATAAATACAAGTTACTTCTGTTTCTAATATAATTGTTGGAACAGTAGAAATATAATTACTTCTATCTTTAACGTGGTCGTGAAATAAAAATATGTTTTTAATATTATTTTTTAATATTATAAAATGATCTCAAAATATTTCTAAAATTAGGAAAACAATCCAAAATAATTTCATTATAATTACACTTATAATTATACCAAACTATCACACTCAAGACTTTCAAATATTGTAATGCACGCAGTAACTTATTTTGGATATTTGTAATAATTTCAGGGAAAGGGTGTTTACCAATTTGTAGACAAATACGGTGCTAATGTGGATGGATACAGGTATTGTGACACTCTTTGTACATGGTTATCTATACTCTTTAACTTGCTTTATTTGGATGCACGAGGAAGAAGCAATAATATAATTATGATCTTAATGGTTGATTTGTACAGTCCCATTTACGATACTAACGATTGGTCTCCAAGTGGTGATGTCTACGTTGGTGGTAAGCAAACACTATCCATTTGCCATAAATGATTGAATTTCTTGTTGTTATTGTAGAGAAAGAAAATAGTGATTGGTATTTTGTAATTTTTAATTTCTTTTTTGTAAGTAAGAATATATTGAACCAAATCTCAAAGTATCTACAACTTTTTGTTGGAACATATACCGAACATCACAAAGAAATGTAAATAAAAGACCAAGAAACAGTGTCTAAACTTGAAAGAATAGATAATACAATCTGAATTAACGATTTTCGCTTTTCACACCTCCTTAAGCATTAAAAAGTTTTTGACCTGAATATCAATATTAGTGATGAAGACACTTGATTACTCACACAAGTAATACTTAAAAAGGACCACGAACAACTTCTTCATTTTATCTGATCTCCCTAATAATTGCTATACACAAAATACTCTCAAGTATAAGAGCAAGTGTGGATTGACTTGGGCAAGCGTTTGAATTAATGCAGGCACCACAGGGTTGCTAATATGGGCAATAACCCTAGCTGGGCTACTTGCAGGGGGTGCACTTCTTGTTTACAACACCAGTGCTTTGGTGCAGTAGTGGCAATGGTACACCCACGATTCTGTTCTAAGTTCAGCAGACAATTAATAAATTAATTAATGTATTAAAGCTTCAGATTATTATGACAAATACTGTATGCTTTTCATCAAACTAATCTGTAATGTAAATTTCTATAATATTTTAGTCATATGGGGGTGGTGTTCATTCCTGTAATCTCTACTATTTTGCAATTGTTTGTTGATTCACTTCCATGGCCAGACCATTTCCATTAGAATATTACTTTGACAAAGCTATTTTCTTGTATGATCATATTTGGTCACCTTTACTTGTGTGATACCGTACAACCATTAGGGGAGTGAATTTGTTGGTTAAAAAAAAATTATTTTGAAGATTTATTTTCTAAAAACAATGAGTAAGAATGTTGGAAATATAACAATTAAAATGCAATGTAATGAAAAGGTTTTGAGAAAATATACAAACAAAAGAGACGAGAAGATTTTAGAGTGGTTCAGGTACTTCAACTCTACATCCACTACTTTAATATCCACTAGAGATTTTCAAATCTACTAATAAAACAAAAATAAGACTGCAAACCATAGTCCAATACAACTACTACATATGCTAATCTACTAATAAAACAAAAATAAGACTGCAAACCATAGTCCAAAACAACTACTACATATGCTGCTAGCCTTCTAATTAGGAAAACTTTCTTAAAAAATACAAGATTTGAGTAAATAAGAGATGTCGCTCTCAAAAACACGACTCTCTTAAATTACAACAACAAAGCTAAAAATAGAAATTACAAAGAAAGAAACGAGCCTTGTGTAAGAGAGAAAGATAGTGTAACTAGTGAAAGCTCTAGGAGTAGAGAATTTCTAAAGTTGAAAGCTTTAACACAATATTTTCTTCAATCTTTTTATCTCTTTCACCATTGAGCTTCAAACTTTTGAGTATTTATAACTTTTAATCACTCTTCATTTAATATAACTGTTGGAGGTTAAATCTGTAAATTTCAAATATCAGAAAACTATTCGTTAGAAAATATCTCAATCGCAACGATTAACAGTTTTCAAAATACAATTGATAGGTGTTACGGGCATTTTTCGAACCGCCTTGGGCTATTGTACGGACTACTGCGGGTTGAGAATGGTCCGATGATAAGGCCCAACCTCTCGAAGCCTAATGGGCTCAAGGCCGAAGCCATCTCTGCGAGGTCGCATAATTGCTAAAGCGCGAGCTCTGATCACGATAACAAGCGAGCTCCTGGCAATGACTCTAGCTCGCTGGTCAACCCGATCAGCTCGCGAATAAGACCACGAAGCAAAATAACTGGATCTAATGTCTATCTGTCCTTATCCGTGGAAAGTCAGACCCCACATGATGCAGAACTTTTACTCCCTGTTTTATGGAGATAATAAGGACACTTTGTCTCTCATGAGGTGACCCCACCACTTTTAACTTTGTGTAAATTATCGATACCCCGCACTATAAATAAGGGGTTGGAACCAATTGTACAGACATGATAAAAAAATACATACTGTTACTTTGCCGAAATAATCAGAGGACAGTCGTGGATTAGGCATCATTCCGGCCGAACCATGTAAAAAAACTCTTGCGTATTGTTTGTTGATGGTATTATTGTTTTCTTCCTCTCGTATTCGTGATTACTGGATCAGTATAAGCCGATGAATCTCAATCGACCATTTCTAAACATCGACATTTTGACGCTAGAAGGAGGGCTCGTTCTGATCAACGTCAATGGCAAAGGGGAGACACAAGAGAAGTTCTGAAGTAGTGGTCAATCAATCTGAAGATCATGCTAATCGACCGTCGAAAATCCCACCTATAGGGGGCACAGTTGTGGCCGCTGCAACCATTTTCGTTCCCCCATTGGTTGGAACCATCTCAGGAATCCCCTCACAGATTCCTTGTCAGTCTGCGACCCCTGTTCTAGGGATAGAGGCTACTCTAGCCTGGCAACAACGTCAAGAGGCGTTGGAAAATACAGTCAAGCAACTCGCAGATGCGGTAAGGACATTGACCCAAGCGTAAATCCAGGTCGCCTAAAATCGGGTAGAGGTCGCACTACCTAGAGGTATCCTATAGCCTCGAGATGAAAGGCTGATTCTAGATGGAAGAGAAGGTTGAGAAACTTCGCGACAGGCTGGATCTACGTATTCCTCGAACTCACGGTCCGAGAGATCGGAACAACGACGATCTTGGGGAAAGGGGCTGGAGGCGTACCCCACAAATCCGAGAACAACAGTAAATCGTTACGAAAATCATCGTGTCGAGGATCATGAAGGAAGCCGACGACGTGGAGATCCACGCCTAGGGGAGAGCTCGACTAGGGCTAGCCCAGATCGCGCCACTCATGGTAACTCGCCAGGGAATAGGAGACGACATCAACCAAGAGCTCGCTATTCGCCAGATCGAGGTAGTAGATGGGAAAGGCGGTCTCCCCCCGGGAGATCTTTGGACCAAAATCCAACCGTGGAGGAGCTATTGCAAAGGATTCGACAATTGGAGGCGCGACATGGGAGTCACGATCAAAAGGGAGACCGCGATGAAAGGACCCCATTCTCAAGAGAAGTGGAGTAGGAGCCTCTCTCCCACAGATTTAAGGTCCCGAACATTCCTCAGTACAACTGAGACGGTGACCCCTATGACCATCTAGATACTTTTAACGTCCAAATGGACTTACAAACCTCGAGCTCGCTAGCTAAATACCAAGATTCCCCACAACCCTGGGGGACATACCTCGAACATGGTTAAGGGGTCTCCCCCTCCACAGTATCTGTAGCTAGGAAGAGTGCTAGAGAAGGTTCATCAACCAATACAGGTCGTTCAAGAGGTAGCTCGCTCCAACATGCCACCTGGCTACAGTTTTCCAACGATCCAATAAATCTTTGAAGGAATACATAAAGAGGTTCAGGCGCGAGATCAACAATGTCGAGAACCCCTCAGACGAGAGTATTCTTATTGCGATATCCGCGGGACTTCGAAAAGATGAGAAGCTCTATGAGAGCATCTATAAGTCCCCTGTAAGGAACTTAAGTGAGTTCTACGAGCAAACTATGAAAGAGATTAGATGGGAGGAAACCTTCGGCTCAAAGAAGCACAACAACCAAAAGGATGGAGATGGGAGCAATAACCAGAGCAAGAAGCGGGGCACGGGCAACCATGATAAAGGAGGCCAGGGCCGAAATCCTAATAATCAGATCGCTAAAAAAGTAAGGAGTGAACAGAGAAGTGAGCGACCTCCACATCAAGGTCTCTGAATACTATAGTGTTCTATCTGACATGCAAGATAAGATTTTTGCTGCCGAGAAGGGAAAGGAAAATTTTGGGAGGCCTAATCCCATACGGACCCCCTATAAGTACAGGAACAAAGACAAATTCTGTGTTTACCATAACGAGACAGGACACAACACCTCTAAGTGTTGGGCATTGAATGGTGCGATTGAAGAATTAATCAGGAAAGGTCGCTTGTGTGATTATGTGGTGCAGCCGAGGGATCAACAATCCCTGCATTCGGTCCAACCTGAACCTTGCCAAGCTCTTGAGCAGGATCGGACACCTGCGGTAAGAACTATCTTCACTATTCACGGTGGACCTCATATTGCAGGAACCTCTAACAGGTCGCACGAACGTTATGTACGGGAGGCCGATCACCGCCTACTTGCCGGGTATGGAGAATAGGGAATGCCGCCAAAGAAAGCCAGAACAACCCCCAACAACGTCGTTTTTTCAGAAGAAGACATAAGAGAGGTGCACTGACCCCACAACCCTTGTGGTCCGAGCTCGAATTGGAAACGTTGAAGTGCAGAGGATTATGGTTGACACGGGCAGCTTGGTGAATGTAATATATAGAGGTTGTTTCGACTAAATGGGCCTGGGGTCAGACCAACTAAGGGCATCCCCAGAGCCACTTTATTGATTTACTAGAGATGCAGTGATCCCCACATGAGGCATCAGGCTCCCACTTACAATTGGGGACTCAGACCGCTAAGCTACTGTGATGACGGACTTCTTGATCATCGACTGCCCTTCAGTATATAATGTTGTCATAGGGAGACCTGCTATGAACGACTTGAACCTGGTCATCTCAACCAAAGCATTGACTGCCAAATTCCCAACTTCGAACGGGACTGGATGCATGAGCAATATTCAGCGAGACGTTGTTATGAAGAGGCGTTGAAAATGGGATTCAAAGGGAAGAAAGTCAACATTGTCTCACGAGGTGACTCGCGGGGTGTGAGTGAGAAAGGAGTCAGTCACAACCTGGATCCACGCGAGGTGGATTACGACCGAGCTGCGGGCCCTATAGGCGAACTGAAAGATATTGCGGTTAGTAACATGGATGCTGAGAGGTATCTCAAGCTAGGTAAGGACCTTATTCCTGAGGTAAAGACTCAACTGATTGACTTTCTCAAAACAAATCTGGATGTATTCGCCTGGAACCATGAAGACATGGTGGGGATAGACCCGGACGTGATGATACACCGACTCAACATAGATTCCAATCACAAGCCAGTCTGTCAAAAGAGAAGGCCTATGACTGCAGAGCGTTATGCAGGCTTGAAAGAAGAAGTGGACAAACTGCTAGCGAACAGGTTCATCAGAGAAGCGCATTACCCGGTCTGGGTAGCTAACCCGATTATGGTAAAAAAGAAGAACGGGAAGTTGAGGACTTGTGTGGATTTCACCGATTTGAATAAAGCATGCCCAAAAGACAGTTTTTCTCGGCCCAGAATAGACTAGCTCGTGGATGCAATGGCTGGTCACCAACTTCTCAGTTTCATGGACGCTTAGTACAACCAAATTCTAATGAAACCTAAAGATAAGGAGCACACCTCGTTTATCACAGATCGAGGGTTGTACTGCTATAAGGTAATGCCTTTTGGGCTAAAGAACACTGGAGCGACCTACCAGTGCCTTGTTAACATGATGTTCAAGGACATGATTGGGAAAACCATGGAGGTCTATGTGGATGATATGCTGGTGAAGTCCCAGCAAATTAATGACCATGTTCGCGACCTGAAAGAAATGTTCCAGATCTTGAGGAAATATCAGATGAAGCTAAATCCACTCAAGTGCACATTTGGCGTAGCTTCTAGGAAGTTCTTGGGCTTCATGGTGAATGAGAGAGAGATCGAGGCAAACCCAGAAAAGATCCGAGCTCTGGTTGATATGAGGTCGCCAACCAAGATAAAAGAGGTGTAGAGCCTTAACGACCAGATCGCCGCCCTCAGTAGGTTTGTCTCCAAGGCCTCCGATAAATGCATTCCATTCTTTAATACGTTGAAGCGGACCAAAAATTTTCAATGGACGGAAGAATGCGAGGTCACCTTTCAGCAGCTGAAACAAACTTCGTGGGGACTTGCCTTAATTCTTAGCCAACTTGATGATAAGTGTCTTTTATACACTGCTTTTGGTCTATAAACTTAGCATTTATACATTCAATGAACATGATTTCTACTTGATTTGGTTCTATATATGGTTATGTAGATGTGGATCATGTGTTGAAGACAATTGGAGCAAAAAATGATGATGATGTCGCATTTTTGGAGCTAAAATGGCAGTAAAGGCAAGGTCAAAGGTCCATTCGGGGTCGAGGTTGATGATGTTGCAAAGCACCGGAAGAATGATGTCATTGGTGAAGTGTTAAAAATCAAAGAGAAACGGCTCACGGTGTTGTCACGCAAAGCATTGCGTGGTAGGGTCGTTGTAAGAATTGTTTTCTGTGGCTCACGGCCTTATCGCGGAAAGCATTCAGCGATAAAGCCGTCGTTGAAGAAGTATTATGTGGCTCACAACCTTACCGCGGAAAGCATTCTATGGTAAGCCCGTGATAAGATTTTCATTCTGTGGCTCACGGCCTTACCGCGGAAAGCATTCTGTGGTAAGGCCGCGGTAAGGATCAAAGCTTTGCGGAAAGGCCGTTTTAAGCCCATTTTCCTTCAAATCAAGTGGATATGGGTTCTCTCAAGGGGCACGACTTTGAAGACCTAAAAAGCACTATATAAAGAAGGATTCTTGAAAGATTAAGAGCTTATTGGAGGAGGCGAAGACGGCAAGTCGAGGAAGAAGAGGGAGATTTTCTTGAAGATCTTCGATTTTGGTTGTATTTTTCTGTTCTTTCTTCTCTCCAACATCATGAACTCCGTTTTTATTATTCTTTCATTGGTTGAAACTATGTTAGGCTAAATACTTTGTGGCTAGGTGATTAATGAAACCTAGTTCAACAATGGTTTAATTAAAAGTATTCGGGTTTTATCATATTCTTGTCTTTCGAGTTGGTTGTTTGTTATGCACTAATTTCGTTTTGATGCTTGGCCGCCATTAGAACGTGTTTGTGATTTATATTGCTTTTGAGAGATTCAATATAGATTAGAACTTGGTAATAAATAACATAAGGTTCAATAATAGGTAGAGATACTGTTATGTCTTGTGAAATCTTATTTAGATGATCATTGCGGATAAATGCATGTTTATATATTTGTAGATTAATTAGAGATAGTTAATCTCATGTGTAAGCATAGATTTGATTGACCATCGAGGGAGGCTTTTGATTAACTTAGGATCATCGATTTTCAGTTCAAAACAAGAATTATAAAACCTGATCACTAGAAGGTTAAACCAATTGAGGAACTACGATGGATTCATGAACCCTAACCCGTTAGATTTCTCCCTTTAAACGTCTAAGGAGTTATTTTGAATTTTTAGTTAGTTATTTAGTTTTATTTCATATAATAACTATAGTGAGTATTCTTTTAATTGTGTGTGGGTTATTAAAGTTAATTGTTGGGAAGAGCTGCTGAAAGCTCAACCCTAATCAACCCCTTTAAACTCAAATAAGGAACTGACCGGAAACATACACGGACAGAATCATACACAAAGCATAAAAGTAAATAAACAATATCAACACGAGAGATTTACCATGGTTCACCCGTTAAAAAGGGATACGTCCACGTTGAGCTCCGACAAAGGGAGTTCACTGCACTATAAGGTTAAAAATTTACAGCGACCAATTACATACCAAAAACCACTCACCAATCTCACTGTACACTAAACAATCTCTCTGAACAATCAACACAGCCTCATGACCACAATCTAAGGTCAGAGGCTTACACCTTAGAGAAGATAACAGAAACGTCTATACAGAGAGAATGAGTAAAAGAGAATGAATCAGAACAAACCCTAATTGCAGCGGATAATCGGAGGCCGTCTCCCTCTCGCATCTCGAGGAGACTATAGCTGATATAAAGGAGACTCAAGCAGTGGAGATCGAGTCGTATAAAGCAGAGAGCAGAGCATCGACAATCGAGAGAGAGGCAGGCTAAAAGACAAATAGAAGCACGCCAAATGAAACAGCAAAAGCGGTTGCCGTTTCGGCCCTCCACCCAGGGCCCAAAACGCTACCGTTTTGGGCAGCCATAGGGGTTGCCAAAAGGCCTTCCTGCCCTTGCTAAAAAACGCTGTCGTTTGAAGCTTCACCCAAAATAACAATCTCCACCTTGAAGCTTCAATCTTTAAGGAACAATCCACTAATAGTGCAGCAAGCTACAACCTATGCCATCATTACTCAGGTTATTTGGTCTTTCAACCAACTGTGACATGCAGCAAGTTCAAACAGTGTTTGAACTTGTCACAATTTTTGTCCTTATGTCAGCTGGGTTGTTTTCTGTTGGGACCTTTTGAATAATTACAATTTCTTTGGCTACTTAGTCCCTTACAAAATGAAATTTTACATCTACATGTTTGGTTCTCTCATGATATACAGGGTTCTTACATAAATGTATGACACTCTGACTATCAAAAAATATTACAACCTTACCTTGCAACATATGAATCTCTTTTAACAAACCTTGGAGCCAGATGGCTTCTTTGAAGGCATCAGTGACAGTCACATATTCTGCCTCAATGGAAGACAGTGCAACCAAAGGCTGCAACTGAGACTTCCAACTGATGCAGTTCCCTCCCAAGGTAAAGAAGAAAAAAGTTGTAGATTTTCGAGAGTCCCTATCACCAGCAAAGTCAGAGTCCACATATCCAACAAGATTAAAAACATCACAATTCATTTTATAAATTAACCCAATATCAGCAGAGCCATTAATGTACCTTAACACATACTTTAAAGCTTCTCAATGAATTTTACCAGGGTTAGACATGAATCTACTAAGTAGAGAAATTGAAAATGCTAAATCAAGCCTAGTACTAATCATTGAGTACATTATGGTTCCAATGACATTAGCATATGGGATTTTTTCCATTTTAAGCATTTCAGAATCAGATATTGGACACTGTTTTTTAGACAAAATGAAGTGACCAGCCAAGGGAACATTTACTGGTTTACAACCAGACATGCCAAACTTTTGAACAGATTTCAACAAATAATCATATTGATGAATTTTCAGACAAGAATTGTTCTTATCCCTTTCAATAATCATTCCTAAAATTCTTCTAGCAGGTCCTAAGTCTTTTATATCAAAGTTGGTATTTAATAGAGATTTTAACTCACAAATTTTAGACTTAGACTTGCTAATTAATAAAATGTCATCAACATACAACAACAAGTAAACAGGAGTATCATATAACATAAAATAGAAGCAGTTGTCATATTCACTTCTGTTAAAACCAATCCCAGTTGCAAAATTGTCAAATTTTTTATACCATTGACGTGGGGATTGTTTTAACCCATACAAGGATTTCTTTAACAAACAAACATGATCAGGGTGTTTTTTGTTAACATAGCCTACTGGCTGATCCATATAAATTGATTCTTCTAAGCCCCATGTAAGAAAACAGTTTTAACATCCAGCTGTTCTAATTCTAAATTATACTGAACAACTATTGCAAGCATCATTCGAATAGTTTTAAATTTAACAATAGGAGAAAATATTTCAGTATAATCGATACCTTCCCTCTGGGTAAAACCTTTAACTACTAGTCTAGCTTTAAACCCTAAGGGATCAGAGGGTAACATACCTTCTTTAACTTTGAACAGCCACTTACATTTTACCAGCTTCTGCTTCTGAGGTCTTGGGACCAGTTCCCAAGTGTTGTTTGTCATCAAAGAGTTCATCTCTTCGTCCATAGCTTCCTACCATTTTAAATAGTCATGGGAGCTAACAGCCTCCTCATAGGAGGTAGGCTCACTACTCCTCATCTCCAAACCTGCCACTAAGGCACAGTAAACTAAATCTGAGTAAGAATATCTTGCAGGAGGCCTTATAGTCCTCCTACTTCTGTCCCTTGCCAGCTGGTAGTCCCTTAGGTTCTGGTGTGGAGAGTCATATTGCTCTTTCTCACCTTCAGGAGCTACAGATGGCTCCTCATGATCACTTTCATGATCAGAGGGTAAGTCAACTTCAGGGTTTGAAACATCTGAGGAGGAAGTAGCTGGCAGATCAGGAACATCTGCCGGTTGCTCCACCTCATTTTGGGTATTACCAATTATGGGGAAGTCATCTGGGGTGCTAGGTGTGGGATAGTCTTCCAAATTTTCTGATTTACAAGGGAAGATAGATTCATTAAATATAACATCTCTGCTAATTATTATCTTAACTCCACCTGAACTCCTATCCCACAATCTATATCCTTTTGTTCCATCTTGGTACCCCACAAAAACACATTTTATGGATCTAGGATCCAATTTTCCCACTGATTGGTGGGCATATGCCTCACAACCAAAAACCTTGAGATAATTGAAATTTAATTTTCTGCCTGTCCATTTTTCTTCTGGACACTTTAAGTTCAAAACAATGGAAGGGTTACGATTTATCAAGTGGGCAGCAGTGGAGAGAACCTCTCCCCAAAAGGTTTTAGGCAGGCCAGCTGTAAAAAGAAGGCATCTAACCTTTTCTAACAAGGTCCTGTTCATTCTCTCAGCCACCCCATTTTGTTGGGGTGTATTCCTCACGGTTTTATGCCCAACAATGCCATGAGAGTCACAAAACTCATCAAAGTCTCTATTACAGAATTCTAAGCCATTGTCAGTTCTTAGGGTTTTAACCCTTTTGTCAGATTGGTTTTCTACTAAGGCTTTCCCAGTTTTAAGTTTGTCTAAAGTCTGATCCTTAGTTCTAAGAGAAAAAACCCAAACCTTTCTTGTAAAGTCATCCACAATGGATAGAAAGTATATGTTCCCACTGAGAGTAGGCTTTTGAGAGGGACCCCAGAAATCAGCATGCACATACTCTAAGCATACCTTCGCCAGGTGAGTTCCTTTATGGAAACTCATCCTGTGTTGCTTGCTTACAATGCATGACTCACAAAAGTTCAGAGGATCTGTAGGCACTGAACCAAGGTAACCTTGGTTTGATAGAGCCTTCAGACCTTTCTGGCTCATGTGACCAAGTCTCAAGTGTCAGATATCTGTATTATCAGCTTTAGCAATGCATGTAGTTGAAACATTAACATGGGATAATGAATAACCATTTAAAATATATAGACCATGTTTTTTGGTACCAGTGAGAATTAGGTGTTTATTCTTAAAGACATGCATATTCCTTTTTTCTGCTTTATAAGAATAACCTAATTCATCTAAGGTTCCAAGAGACATGAAATTTCTTTTTAATTCAGGCACGTATCTGACATTTGTAAGAATCTTAGTCTTGTTATCATGTACTTTCAAAAATATATCACCCATGCCTTGAACACAACAAATTTGATTGTTACCCATATAAACAGTTCATGTTTCTTTGTTACTAAAATTTTGAAACCACTCAATGTTTGGACACATGTGAAATGAACAACCAGAGTCCATTATCCATTCATTAGCAACAGTTGAACTAGAAACAGTAAGAACTTCAGCTAGATTATTGGAGCTGCTTGCAGCTACCGATGCATCCCCCCTTGTTTTTGTTTCTTTAGCAAATCATAACAATATTTCTTTATGTGACCTTTCCCACAATGGTAGCATTTCCATTTAGGCTTTTGCTTACCCTTTTTGCCCTTACCCTTAAAACCTGAACCTGCAGTTTGGTTACTATTTCCTATGTTATTTCTCTTATCAGGTTTACCTTTAACAAACAAATTGTTAGCTGGTTTCTTAAATGCATTTAATTCTAATTCTCTTGCCTTAATTCCTGAGATAACAAGATCTAAACTAGACACAATACCAGTATATTGTAACGCATGTTTTACCACATTATATTCATCTGGCAGAGAATTTAAAAGGATCATAGTCTCACTGGTATCATCAAGAGCTTGATCAGTTCCTCTTAACAATAAACTAAGTTTGGTAAACTCATCTATGTTTTCATCCATAGATTTAAAAACATTCATCTTGAAGTTAAATAGCATACCTTTTAAATAAACTAAATTTGGAGCAGACAAAACATAGTATAATGAATCAAGTTTATTCCACAGTTCAAGAGGGGTATTCATGCCATCTACTTTATGTATAACACTATCACCAAGATGCAGAAAAATAAGATTAAATGCTTCTTCCCTTACCTCAGCAACTCTTGTAAGCTATTCTGTTGTCCATTTCTCTTCGTTGGATTCAAGTGCAATAAACACCTTATGATGAGAGAGCAAGACTCTCATCTTTTTCTTCCAACTACCGAAATCACTTTTACCATCGAATGTACCGATTTCAAATCGGGTTGATGTCATCTTTGCTTTGCACGAAGGTAACCTAGGAAACCCTAGACACTGACCAGACTCTCTCAGCAAAACTAGTAGACCGACGAGAGACTTACAATAAACCCTAGGAATCCAAGAAAGACAACACCACACCAGTAAACCCTAACTGAGACAAACCTCAGTCGAAGGTACTGCAAGTATAAAAGGCTCTGACACCACTGTTGGGAAGAGCAGCTGAAAGCTCAACCCTAATCAACCCCTTTAAACTCAAATAAGGAACTAACCGAAAACATACACGGACAAAATCATACACAAAGCATAAAAGCAAATAAGCAATATCAACACGAGAGATTTACCGTGGTTCACCCGTTAAAAAGGGCTACATCCACGTTGAGCTCCGGCAAAGGGAGTTCACTGCACTATAGGGTTAAAAATTTACAGCGACCGATTACATACCAAAAGCCACTCACCAATCTCACTGTACACTAAACAATCTCTCTGAACAATCAACACAACCTCATGACCACAATCTAAGGTTAAAGGCTTACACCTTAGAGAACAGAACAGAAACGTCTATACAGAGAGAATGAGTAAAAGAGAATGAATCAAAACAAACCCTAATTGCAGCGGATAATCGAAGGTTGTCTCCCTCTCGCATCCCGAGGAGACTGTAGCTGATATAAAGGAGACTCAAGCGGTGAAAATCGAGTCGTATAAAGCAGAGAGCAGAGCATCGACGATCGGGAGAGAGGCAGGCTAAAAGACAAAGAGAAGCATGCCAAATAAAATGGCAAAAGCGGTTGCCATTTTGGCCCTCCACCCAGGGCCCAAAACGCTGTCGTTTTGGGCAGCCATAGGGGTTGCCAAAAGGCCTTCCTGCCCTTGCTAAAAAATGCTGTCGTTTGAAGCTTCACCCAAAATAACATTAATAGTGGTTAAAGTAGCCATCAAAAGCTAATCCTCGTGAGAACGATACTTTATTCATCATTATATTACTTGTTACGATTCCGTACACTTACGGGAAAGAATACGCGAACACTTGACATCACTTGTCTGCTAGATATCTCTTCCAATGATTTCTCTGGAAACATTGCAGCTTCTCCTCTTATTAACCTAACATCCTTGGAATACCTAGCACTCTCAAATAATGGCCTTGATAACAAGTTGGCGGCAGAAGAGTGATTGGATTCCTCAACCCCAAGTTTCTAGCTAAATGTCATGTGTTGACGTCTAACTCTAAATGCAACAATTGCTCCATAGCTTTTCCCTACTTCCTTTACCATCAAACTCAACAACAAATGGTTGAACTCTCTCAAATGGATTCCAAAGGGAAGTTTCATAATTGGTTGTTGGAGAACAATAGGGGATTCGTAGCACTTCTTTTTCCAGAAAATTCAATAAATGAGACAATTTTACCGTTACACCCCATGACAGCTTTTTGAATTGGATATATCCAACAATCATATTCCAGGTTGCATCCTTTCAAAACTTGCCAATATCTTTCCCAATTTAATATATTTAGACATGTCCACAAATGGCTTTAAAGGTGATATTCCTTCCTCATTTGGTGATCTAATTTCTCTATAAGTTTTAGATTTATCAAACAACCAATTATTTGGTAAGATACCAATTCATTTCGCCATGGGATGCAAGTCCTTGGGATTCCTAAGCCTATCAAACAACAGCTTGACAGGGCCAGTACAACCCGCTCAAAGTAACTTATTTATATTGCAATATTTGTTTATGGACTACAATAACTTCACAGAAATTCCACCTCTATTTTCAAGACACCATTTGGTGGTGTTAGGTGTTCCACAACCAATTATTGGAAAAGATTCCAAGATGGATTGGGAATATGCCTTCTTTACTAATGCTTCCGATGCATAGCAATTATTTTGAATGATCAATCCTAGTTGAACTTTGTTCTTAATCCAATTCTATTGGAGCTTTGTGATCTTAATCCAGTTCTATTGGACCTCTCAAATAACTACATCACAGGAACAATACCATCTTGCATGAACCTGGCAGACATAGAAGAGGTTTGGCTGTCAAATAATAAGCTAAGTGGTCCTTTCCCAGAGGCCTTTTGTAATAGCACTTCTTTGAGGGTGCTTGATATTTCTAATAACCGCTTGAGCAATGATATTCCAAAGTGGATTGGCAACCTCTCTTAGCTGCAAATTATTCTCTTGAAAAATAATAATTTTGCGGGAAATATTCCAAATCAAGTATGCCACTTGTCCTACTTGACCGTCATTAATATTTCTTTGAACAACTTCGTTGGCGAGATTCCACCTTGCCTGGACATCACCAAAACTCAAGAAGCATCTAACCATGCTGTGAAAGAGAGATTTTATGTGAAGATGCAATTCCAAACACCATTAGATGATTTCAAGAGCGTGCAAGAGTCAAATTGGGGATTACTACAACTGCAAGAAAACAGGTAATTTGAGACAGATTTTCGATTTAAGATAGATTTTGAGATCAATTTTGAGATGACTTTTTTCGTCTCTAATTTGAGATAAAATTTTGAAACAGAAATTTTTTGTCTCAAATTTGAAAAGAATTTTGAGACAGATTTTTTTCGTTTCTAATTTGAATCGAATTTTGAGACGGATTTTGAAATGATTTTCTATCGACAAATTTTTCCCCTACATAATTTGAGACGGATACGGTCCATGAATAAGGACAACGATGGCGATGGTGACAGTACCTGGTAGGAACGATCAATAGCGATGACATGAGCTTCTGATCACATCCCATACACGCAACCCTTTTTCTTCTCACCTACAACCTCCAATCATAAGGATGTCTCATCAATAGCTAGTTGCGAGGGCTGGTAAGCGTCACTACCTTCTGATGGTCCAGCTACCGATGCTTGTGATGATGCATCTTGTTGCCGCTTCTAAAAGTCAGCCTGCAATCATCACGGATGCATGGAATAATTTGTATTATCAATAGACCAATTAAGCATAATAAAATTTAAAATACACAACTAATGTATACTCACATGAGTTTCCTCAGGCCTCTTATCGATGAATCTCGATTTTTTTTTTTTTTTTTTGTGTGTGGGGCAAGGAATAACTCAACCTGTGATAAAAAATTAAGAATATCATATTCACCATATTATGCAGAATTAAGGTGCTAAAATAAACCACCACCAAGTTAAAACAAAGAAAAGATTTAATATTACCTTTCTCGGTAAGGCAAAAGAACTATGGTTGCAAATATGTTGTACACTGGACAGGCTACTAATTCTGAGTTAAAAAACTCATCACTTCTCCTAGTGATAAAAAAATGAGTACTACGATGGCTGACTGACGTGTCAATACTATCAAGGCAGGCATCAAGGTACAAACTGATTTCTAGGCCTTGAAATGTCAAAATAAAACACAAACCTCGCAATTTTACTTTCTGATGCAACAAATAAATATTGCTTGCTTTAAGAAGCCAAAACTTGGTACCTGGTACCAGTCACATGTCATCCTTTTCATGACATAAATCGCATGAAAAGCTGGCACCTAGGAAAGCAAAAGGATTTCAAAGAAGGAATAAGGGAGCAAATATTTGTTTCTAAAGGATAAAGACAAGCAGAAAAAAAGAAATATTTTCTTGGTTATTTAAAAAAGTTGCAATAATTGGAAATTAGAATTAAAAGATAGAAATGAATGTGATGTCTCAATAAGTGTTATTATCTTCATTGTCCCTTTGTGAAAAATACTTCAAAAAACAAGGAAAAAAACAAAAAAAAAAAAGAAGGATTTTTTGCTGCGAGATCTTTAAATTAAAATGTTCCTTAATCCACACTCCAATGTGTTGGGCTACTTTCCCAAAATAAGCACACCTAAGTTCAAGTCTCCATAAGTTACATATCCATGGAATCAAAGAATTTTTTTTAATTAAAACACACAATCAAATTGCAAGACTTTTCAATTATATAATTCTAGGAATAAGTAAAGAATAGTTCAATATCCACAAATGCCATGCCAATCACAGTTTGCATAGAAGAAGAATATCCATAGATGCTTCCAAAGAAAGCAACACAGGGGACTAACCAAGAGAACATCTTATCATTTTCTAGTAAGATGGGCCCTTACCTAATAGATAATTGATCAATGGTCCAATTAAAGATGATCAACCTTGTAACATGTAAACTACTAAGGTAGGTATTTCCAGTTAAAACTATAACATCAAATGGGGAAAGCAAGAGGCAGCTGTAAGTCCAAATGTGAAAGATTGAGAGAGAGAGAGAGAGAGGCAATAGTGAGGCAATCAGACAGTAGGCAATCAACATAAAAGTTCCATTGTTTAAAAACAGACCTTATCTGGCCAAAGAGTCGCATCCATTGTGACGTAAAATAAAGCTTCATCACCTGCAACTTCCTTACCGTCCTCCCCAGCACACCCCCAACCAAAAAAAAAAAACACTTGTATTCTAGGTTTTGCACTTCTCTTTCACATGCCTTTAACCTTTATTTCCTTAATTTGTACTCTAAGAACAACCACGATAAAGTATAAGAATAAACCTTTCTCACATGCCTAAGCTTTGCTGAGCCCACCTTTCTGACATTATCATCCCGGTAAAGCTAATATACATAAATATTTTCCAGGATGCTCAGTATGACCTTTCTCACATGCCTAAGCTTTGCCGAGCCCACCTAGTGAGATTAAGACCTGTGATTGTTGTTGGTACTTGGTAGTGTACATGCCTAAGCTTCATTTCTATTGGATAATTGCAATCACAAAATAAAGAATCAAAGGGCATGCAAAATATTTGGATGTATAAAATCCAGCACACATTCATAGATTTGATTATCTATAATTAATTTTGTTGACTTACGTTATATGAAAGAACTCATCCACATAGACAATTTCTGAGGGTAATATATATTTCAGACAAGTAAAACTATATAATAAACAGAAGGTGTTGATAAGCAAGAACAATCCTATACAAAAAGCTACAGTATATACATGTAGATGCACTATACAAGTTATCATTGCAGTTCATAAACAAAAATATACCTCACAATATTAGAATATGTGACTGGGAAAAAACTCACCGACTTCTTAACCCCAGCCCAGTTACAACCAAAGGATGGTTGTGCTCCTTTGTAAATCTGGTCACAACCCACTTTCCTGGCTCCTCAAACTTCACCGGGAGTGTTGCATTGCAGCCCTCTCGTGCACTAGGTCGTGGTTTCTGATCTGCTCCAATAGAACCATGATTACGAGAAAAACCCTGCTTGTTACATCCAAGCCTACGTGCAAGTGTTCTCTCATTAATTCCGGAGCAACGACGCCCCATAATACGCACAGAAAATCCTACCCTTCTAGCATTGTCAGCATAAAATTTCCTGGCAGCATCTTCAGATTCAAATTCCATCCCCATAAATGGTTCTAAAATTTCACCCCCTTTAGACGAACTGACATTTACTTTTGCAGTCCAGATGGTTTAGGCATTTTATCAAACATATGGTGTGCTTGTACAACTAAAACATAAACAATTAATCCAAGCAATAAGGGTCAAACTAATTTAGAGCAAAAACAAAAGAATCAATTCTAGACACAGATGATTACAAGGAGGAAAAGCACAAACCGGATTAACAAACGTTGAGTCAGATCAGCAGGTGTTTGAACTACCACTTTTGAGTGTTGAGGAAGCTGTCGAAGTCAGATTACAAAGGAATATACAATTACCTCTGTTGGTCTTTCTGGCTCAAAAATGCCTATCACTTCGCTGTAAAAAAGTCATGCGAGACACTTACAATCGGAATGGCTGGCGGCGGAGGCCATGTTCCGCAGTCGCTGCGCACGTTGGCGTCGGGTGCCATCGTCAAAAGATTAATCGGTGTGGGTTTGAACAAGTGACTAATCGTGGGAAGAAACAGAAGTTTTGGTTTGCAGAAAGGATTTGGATTTGACGGGAAGAAACAAAAGTTTGGATAGACAAAGGACTACGTTTGCACAAGGATTTGATTTGAGTTTGGGAGGCTAATTTTTATTTAATTTGAGTTTTCTAATTGTATATTTGAGGGGAATATTTTCTGCTCATTTTTTTATATTTTTAAATTTTATATACCTGGACCATATGAATAACTTTCTAAAGTAAATTCTCCTCAAATAATTTTAAAAAAATTTGATTAATAAATATAAATTAAAATTAATTATTAAGTAAATCATCTAATATTTTGTAGTGTTAATAGTTGATATCAAGATTTTAAAATTTGATATATTTTTCTCGACTCTATTATCAATATAAAATATATAATCTATTTAATTTAAAAATAATATTTATATATTCTCTAAATATTATTCAATTCAATTTGAATATACTTTTCAAATTAAATAAATATAATTCATACACTAACTTTTTTTAAAATAAATACAAAAGTGCCACACTCTCTCTCGTCTCCCTTTTTTTTCATTTTGTATGCATTCAATAAATATTACCAATACTTAATTATTATACATTTAATATATATTTTAATTTAATTATTTTTCATTTTTAGTTTACATTTATATATAATTAATTTTATATTTTATGCACATGAAATATATTTATTTTATATTTATAATTTAAATAAATATATTTAGACTTTAATTTTAATAAATATATTTAATTTCACCTATATTTAATTTTTATATTTATAAATAAAAAATTAAATCTTTAAAAATTAATTTTTTCAATTCATCTTAAATTTGAGACACATATAAAATCCGTCTCAAATTTATGATGGATAATTTCCATCTCAAAAATCGTCTCTAATTTAAGACGAAAAAATTATCGATTTCAAACTTAAGACAAAAAAAATTGTCTCAAATTTGAGAGAGATCTTTTTCCCGTCTCTAATTTGTGATAGATAATTTTTCATCTCAAAATTGTCTCTAATTTGAGACAAAAAAATTTATGTACAAAGAATAGTGTCAAATTTGAGACAAAAAATTTTTTGTCTCAAAATTCATCTCAAACTTGAGAAAACAAATATTTCGTCTCAAAATTCGTCTCAAATCTAAAATTAATTTTTTTTCCATCTCAAAATTCGTTTCAAATTTAAGGCCTATAAATATATGTACATTCATAATCTCAATACATACAATGAACCGTGGCCTGAGATCCACTTACCAGGCTTATAGCCGTATCTCGCCCATGCCAAGCGCTCTTCTACATTATTTTTGGATATCCTTTTACCTCACGCGAAACATAGTTATCGCGTAAAATAATAGATGCGCAAATATCTATCATGCAACCATTCATACAAGAAATACCAAAATTTGCATGAAACTAAGTCCCTAACCAAAAAAAGTATCATTCCTTAAAAAATATAGAGTGACACGAAACCCTATCGAGACTTTCAACAAGACTCAACAAAAATAAAAGAAAACCACAAAACTTAGAAGACAAGGGAGATATAACCCATTTATCAAAATTAGTATTTTGCATAGGCAAAAATTAGGATATTAACATAGGAAGTGTAGCAACACAAGAAAGAATTAGAATAAGCAAATTCCAAAAATTTCTATATTTCAACTGCAACTTCGGGGACCTATTCTGGCTTCATAACTTAGTCAAATATTACAAATAACATATTCAAATTGAAGCCCTAGATCTCTAGTTTCTAAAATAAAAAAATATATTCGAAATGAAAAATAACCACAAGAATTTAATTTCCAAAAATTGAAGCAAAGCAGATTACTCGCTATAGTAAAATTTTAGATTTCTTGGTAAAGATTAACAGGGCCACTACAAGCTCAAAACGAAATCAAATAATGCACGTAATATATCAAAACGAAGCTTAAGAAGTATATAGTTCACAACACAACATGTAATACCCCATATTTTCGTAAGGTCGCCACGTATTTTAAGTGAGTTTAAAATATCGAAAAATGGGTTTGAAAGGGCAATTAATTGCCGCATCAGCTGCATGGAGTGCCCTGAAGCCTAGATGCTTAAGGAAAATGATGTGGCATTGTCAAGCATCTCGAAGCATGATTTATGGCACCAAAAGAAATTGGATTGGGAATGGTTCTTGGTACAACTAAAGATACAGCTGTGATTTAGGCTGAAATATTGAATTATCATAGGGGGCATCCGGGAAGTCAATGGAAGCTCGAGCAAGTTCATATTTGGTATGTAGAGCAACCCTTCAGCGATTTCAGGAAGAAATGAAAGGGCTTACGGCCAAAATGAAGATTCGGGCCTAAGTACAATTTTTTGAATTTGTCGGAGGGAGGTCGAGATGACAACTTTTCGAAATCTTCAAGGCTGAAATGGAAGTTTTAGAACTTGAGGGTCTCAATGGCGATTATGAAAAGTTCAAGGGCTTTGTGAAAGTGGGTCAAAGCATAAGAGACAAAAGAGGTGGGGCAAAAGTACAATATATCAAACTTGAAGCTGGAAGCTTCCTGCCATGGATGGCCAGCCAGTTCTGGTCACCGACCAGCCACATCTGGGCATAGGGATTTTGAGGAAACAGGTCAAGGATGCCTTAGGGTCGGGTCTGGGCCGACAAGGAGGCACGAGTTGGCCGGATTTTGAAGCTTTCCGACCAAGTTCTTGGCCGAATTTTGGAAGCTCTACAAGTGATGATTACAGTTGATTTTTGAAGCAATTAGGTCGATCTAGGGGCGGTAGAAGCCTCAGAGGCGTCGGTTTAGCAAGCTTGGAGAGTTTGGAATCTCGGGTTGCCTATAAATAGCAATGGTCGAATGCCTTTGAAAAATTAAATTTGTAGATTCGTGAATTTGAGAATAAATTGGGAGAATCGGATAAGGGGTTTTTGTTGCCCATGTCCAGAGGAGTATTTTTGGAAACTTTGAGCCATTTTAGTTGAGAGATGAGGGAGATCTGAAGCCTCATCGGAAAAATGAGCTTCGTCGAAAAATGAGCTTGAGCAATCAGAAAATGGCTATGTTTGAGGGATTTTAAGCTCTTATCCGGTAAAGGGCGAAAATAGGAAGCCGTAGGTTCAAACAGAAGGCAAAACGGAGCTCGAATGAGGGAGATATGGCCAAAAAACTAGACGAGTCGCGAGCTATCTGGCGTTCTAGAGGAAGAAGACGACCAGCGCTTGTAGTGCACGTGCTAGCTGGGCCCCGCGAGTGGGGGTGAGTGGAGCACATGGTGGGGACATGTGAGGGCTAGTCCGTGCTCCAAAAATTTGAAAAAAATTGCTAAATTCCTCTAAAATCGAGCTCTAGAGGCCTGTGCAAAAAAGATTTGGATTTGGACTTCCTGGTGTCTCGATTTTCGCACCAACCAACCTCATTTTGTGTGAAATCTAAGTTTCAAGGTAAGTGCATTAATTTTCTCTTGAATTTCTTAGTATATTATGATTTGTTGTGAAGGAAGATTTGAGAAATAAGTTAAAGGTGGTATTTATTTGGAATATTGGAGAAGAAAATGGGAGAAAAATGAGGAAATATGAGAAAATTAAGGAAAAATTAGATTTTGATGATTATATGTTGATTAGGGTGCCTTGAGGTTTGAAGTGAAGTGATTGGTGCAAATTTTGAGATTGACACGAAAATCGAGGTCAGACACGCTAATCGAGGCATTTTGAAATTTTGGCAAATGTGAGAGTTCCTACCCCAAACTTTGTTTGTGAGACTCCTATATTCCAAACCCTATTTTTATTCTCTTATGTGACACTGCTATTGTATGAAACGTGTTTTGTGAAGTTCCTGTACATAAACTCTTTTTTGTTCTCTTACGGGAAATCATGTTGCATATATGAAATGTATTTTTAAAAATATATGTTGTTGCCTTTTCAACTGTTGCATTTATAAAATTCGTACGGCTATACTGTTGTATCTATCTGTTAATGGCCGAGGGCAAAAGTCGGATATCCCCCGAGAGGCGTTATGCATGCGCCATCGAGAAAGCTCTCGTGGGGAAGACCGTGAGTTTAAGGAGCAATGGATATGGTGCTTGCATGAGTTCTATGAGGCCGGGGCAAGGTGGCGTGGTTAGGGACCTTCCAAGAGGCGTTATGTGTAAGATCCCGTTTCGGCATAAGGTTGCCACGTAATTTTAGTGAGATTAAAATATCAAAAAGTGGGTTTGATAGTAAAATAAGTTGCCGAATCGACTGTAGGGAATGCCCCGGAGTGTAAATGCCTAAGAAAAATGATATGGTCTTGATAAGCGTTCTGAAATAGAATTTATGGTATTAAAAGAAATTAAAACTGAAACGGTTTTCGGTACAGCTAAAATGTAGTTATGATTTAGGCTGAAAAACTGAATAATCATAGAAGACTTCCAGGAAATAAACGGAACCCTAAAAGGGCTCTGATTTTTCATAACAATCAATCTTGAGGTGATTTTGGGACAAATCAAGGGCCCGGTGAGATATCTGGGGCGAAATCGTCCCTATCGGGTAAATTTAAAGTTATTAATTGTGGATTTGAAGCATTTTAATGCAAATTAATTGGACGTTAAATGGTGTATTTTCAATTTAAGGAAATCTAAGTGTAACAATGAATAATTACGGGGATTAAATGGGTGAGATATGTATTATATATATATATATATACATTTATGCATGCGTAATGGGACAGGGGCAGCCAATGTTGTCTGTGTACGTGTGTGCTGGTGGCATCTCTGCATCTTTATGGCCGATAATTGCCCAAGAATTGTAGCAAAATGGTAGCATGATTTGAGGAAATGGTGGCATGAATGAGAAAAAATGATTGAGATTAGATTTTAATTAAGTGTGATGTATAATACATATATATATGGGTTGTAGAGAGTTGTAGTTGCAGAGAGCTTAAGGGAGGCCGAGAGAAACTGAGGGCTTGGGCCGAGCTTGTAAGAGAAAGACCGAAAGTGAGGGATCGAGAGAGAGATCAAGAAAAAGAGAATGGGCCGAGGCAGTGGCCTAAACCAGCAAACGGCCATGGTTGCGAATAACAAGCCGCGGCCATAGCAGCTTGGTTGGAGGCCGGCGAAGGCGGAGCAGCGACCTGCGGCCATGGTTCCGCAAGCTCCAAGTGCGGCCATGGCTGCAGGAAGCAGCTACAGCGGAGCGAGGGTGGGCAAGGCAGATCCGTGGCTATCAGAGCAGAACCGGTGATGGCTGCGACAAGTCCAGTGGGGCCAGCGATGGCCAAAGCTGGTGTACGTGCAGGTGCCGCACGCAGGAGAAGCAACGTGAAGAAGAAGGAGAAGGAGGAGAGAAGAAAGAAGAAAAGAAGAAAAAAGAAAAAGAAAGAAAGAAAATAAAGAAAATTCTAGAAAAATAGGGGATTATGTTTCGATAATATTCCAGAGATCTTGGTGAGAAAAATGGATTGAGTGTGCGTTTTGAGGTCGGGGCACGCATATTGAGGAAGCTTGAGAAACTAAGTTAAGGTAAGTAAAATGTTTTAAAAAATTCAGAAATGTTATTTTATGTATTTTCATAGTGAAATATTTGAGAAAATAGTTAAGAAATGTTTAGTTTGGATTTATTGAGGAAAAATAGGAAGAAATAGGAAGAAAAATAAAGGAAATGCAAGAAATTATGAAAAATAGGTTTTAATACTTATTTAAATAAATATGATGATTAGAATGCTTTGAGATTTAAGTTGAAGTGACTTGTGCGAGTTTTGAAGTTAGCATGCAAATCAAGACGATGCACATAAATTGAGGCAGTCGCGCACTTGAGGTTAAAGCATGCTTCTCGAGGCTTAAGCAGATTTCAAAGGTAAGCTAGTTTTCTCAAAACTTAATTTATTTATAAAAGGTATTTTCTAAAAACGTACCCTATTGTTTGAAATGGTATGCCTATATGTTTGATATGCTGTATGCTTCAAAATATGTTTTGGCATGTTGTCATGTTATGTTTCGATGTGCTTTCACATAGATGCATCGGCATGTTATGTTAAGATGCATAAATATATAAATGTTACCATCCATCATGCATTGCATATGTTTGAGAGTACGGACAAGCAACGTCGACTCAGGCCGGTATGAAAGTTATTACGTCGGCTCAGGCCGGTATGAAAGTTGTTAGTGGCTTGTCGGCTCAAACGGCCAAGTGGAAAGGACATTATTGCATTTTGCACTCTTGCATGGAAATTTTTAAATGAATGCTTACTTAGATGATTCATCATCTAACTTGGGCTTTGTTCCTGGAATATTCAAACGTTCTAGATGGAGATTGTAGTAGAAACGAGGATGAATAAGGCATGAAATGGCACTTAGCAAAGTGCATGATGAAATGAATCTGAAATGAATGTGAATGGAATGTACGATATGTAGCCCATGTATTTAAGTTCTGCTACTTTAAACTTTGAACGTTTTGAAAGTCCATGATGTAAGATATGATTTATGATTGACGTTTAAGGAATGATAATGTATAACCCTATTTAGGATTAATGTTAGTTGAGAACTTGTGTTATGTATTAAGTTATCTTGAGAACTTATGTTCCATTGATGAATAGTCTTGTATTGAGGATTAAGTTCGAAAAGCGATGATGTAAAAGTTGATTTATGATTAATGTTAAGATGTAAAGTTCGATTCTAGCTTCCGCATTTGATGTATATGTTGATTCTCTTTTGAGATAAATGTATGAAAATTTTGGGATGGATAAGAGCAATTATATGGTTTAGTCGTAGTTTTAAATAGAAAAAATTTATTGTCCAGAATTGTCCCAGTTTATAAAACGCACAAGAAAGTGGGGCATTATACTATGCGTGCATCATTGAGAAAGCTCTCGTTGGAGGTTTTCCATGTTCATGAGGCACTTCAGAGTAGTTCTCTTTGTTTTCTCATACGTTTTATACCTGTTTATGCATTTATATAAAACTGTTTTGGAGTTTGTCACTAGAAGATTCATCTTCTAATTGGTTTATGCCCTTGGAATATTCAAACGTTTCAGGTTTGACAAGCAGCTCTAAGAGAAGAGAGATAGCTGAAGATTAAATTTATTTGTTTTATGTAGCATGTTTTAGCATGTCTTTGATTACGTACGTAACCTATGCGAACCCTATGTATATTTGAGGTATCATTTGATTGCACCTGAGGTGCTCAATTGTTATCTCGTGAAGCGAGTCTCCATGTATTAAGGCTATTGAAGATATGATGTTAAACTATGGTACGAATTCTTATGTCGTGGTTAAAGTGAATTCAGTTGTGTACCATATCAAGTTTCGATTATTATTTTCGCAGTTGCAAATGATATGCTGGGGGGTTTGTTTGGAATTCGATACTTGAGATTTAAGATATGTACCGTTGAAAAAGGAATTTATGCATAATGTATTTATGTTGGGACCCATCATAGTGACACGCTTGATAAGGAAAAAAACGGGGAGTTACACAACAAACATATCTCAATTAGGATATAAACACAGAAAGTTATACCCTGAAACGTACCACACGCGCATTCTAGCTGAAAATTAATATGGTCCAAAAATCAAGAGTTTCAACCAACAAATCCCATAGATGGAAGAAATAATTTTGTTGTAACGACCCGTTATTCGATCGGATTATATTAATATGAGAAAGGAATATTTAATTAGTTGGATAATGACTTTGAGACATTATATATGTTATTTTTAGGTAATGTGACCAAAGTAGAGGAAATGTGGGAAAATCAAAGGTTTGACTCTAATGGAAGTAGGATCCACAACTTTGCAAGGTATGTAAATAAGCATTTTATGGAATTTGAGGTATTAAAAATATTTTAATATGGATTATGAAACCTTGGTTTAAATGAAAATGGGCTTTTCTTTAATATTAGACAAAGTCTAATAGAATAAGGGTAATAATAATAGCATATATATATATAAGTGAGAAAAAAAGGAGAAAAGGAAAACTATTATGAGAGATGGTTGAGATGAATATTTGGGGCACGTTTCATGCATTATCATGTTATGATATATATGTGTGTGTGAGCCTAGGTATTCCGTGGAGTTGATTGGCCTCAAGGGTCATGTGTGGTCGTAAGCACCACCCTTGGAGTAGAGCTATCCGAACCCAATGACCTCGTGACATGTGAATTGGATATGACCTTGGGTGGGATCTGACTGTCCTCGAGGGTTATATGTACTCATGAGCATAGCCCTGGGAGTGGAGCTGTTTGACCGCAAGCGTCCATTGTTAATTGTATAAGCTAATGGGATTTATATGTGTGCATATATTTCTTTTGTTCATGGGACCCGTGTGCGTGATTCGTTGGGCTTTATTTCTTTTCCCTATGGGTTTACCTTGGAGGGGTTACAGGAATTATTCATGTTGTACTATGATTTCCATTATTATTCGTTGTTATACTTGTTGGCCCTTATGGCTCATTTTCTTGCTTCTTACATTATTCCAAGAAAAGACATAGCTAAGGCTGAAAGCTAATCTAGCAAGGATGGATCTTCCGGGACTTAGTTGTGTATAGAGATGACTTAAATACAAGGTCATTGGAAGTCTTTTGTTATATTACTGAGAACTTATCAGTCTCTTATATTTTGAAGGCCTATGTATATATTGTTGTGGTCATGGCTTGGGGTATTGCATCTAATGAAACCTTAGTACTATGTAATTATGTCATGAGTGGATGTACCTATTTGGTAATGCAGAGAGTGTTTATGGATGTTTTGATGTTATGTCTTTCCTTTTGGTGATTGGGTTGAATATTCTTAGCTAAATTGTTTCTGTATCATTCTATTGATAACCTCCTCACGAATCCTCTATGCTAAGGGAGGCTTCGAGTGGCGGGCAGTCATATCTGTCGAATGGAAAAGAGATAGAAAGATCTTGCAAAAATATGAAAGGAAGAGAGTAAGAACTTGCATTAACAAGAATAAAAAAAAAAGAACTCGTTTTAAAAAGAAATAAGACAAGAAGAACTTGCCTTAGATGGAGAAACTAAATTTAGAGAAGAAGAAGTTTGTTACCCTTGAAGCCCCAAACCAGAAAAGGAGAAGAAGAAGAAAGAAAAAAGAAAAGAGAAGAAGAAGAAGAAGAAAGACAATCGGGAGAGAAAAAAGAGAAGGAAACAAGAAGGAGGAAATGGGGGAGGAGTTGTCTGCCAACTCTTTTCAATCACCCCCCTTAAGCTTTTCCCCATTTTGCCCCTCACTTATGCACACACACATATATGTATTATACCGTCTTTTGTAATTTTTCATTTACCACTGAAATAAAATCTAAAACAATATAAACATAATTAAACAAATAATTTTGATTTTTTCACATATCCCAATTTCTTTGACTTTTCAACATAATGCCATCTCTACTAAAATTTTATTTTATATTTTTTTTATTATTATTTTAACCATATAAAATATTGCCAACACCTTACTCAAATAATAGTACATTTTACATGCACAGAATAACGACAAAATATTTTAGATCCGATAACGGGTTGTTACATTACTATTTTGTAATATTGTGGTAGTTGACAAATTAACTTTAATTCTCAAAAATTGTAGATTAAAGTAACAGTCACCTAAAATGATGGAATCCCTATTGACTACTATTAAGTGATGATTGGTAAGATAGAATTCATGGTTAAATTTAAGACTCGGTGTTATTGATCCTTCCACATTAAGAATTAATGACTTAGTGATTCAAGTGTTGCAAATGACTAAAGGGCATTTTCTTGATCCCAAGTCAAGAAACTTGCAACTCACTTAAGCTCTGTACACCTACGTTTGAGAAATCACCCGACGAGGTTGAGTAGCCGAATCATATAACTATAGCCCAATTGGAATGAATTAATTGACGATGAATCCTGTTAAGTCAACCCTAACTCAATAAAAAATTTTGACCACTTTCAAATTAATGGTTAATTTTGGTATTAATTTGTAGTGTTACATAGTATTTGTCATATTATGTTGCAAAGGTAATATGAAAAAAGGAATGATTAATAATTAAATGTCGTGATGAGCTCATTAATATTAATATTTTCTGTTTTTCTAACTTTAACTAATCATTCCCACGCACAAAATTAAATACATGAGTTATCTAATTAGTTTTGAGATGATGATTTAGCTTTGTTCAAACTTGGTCAGACCATTCACATTCCATTTTAGTTAATCTTGGAGAGCATATCTAGTATCTATCTAGATAAAGACGCTAAAGGGAAACTAGGCAGGCACACCCATTCAACACATACGCCACTGTTTCACATAGTACATCAATTATTGTTTTATGATAAAATACCCTTTCTAACGAAATTTTCCATTGTGTTAGTTTATCCAAAATCACCAACCAAATTTCAATCTCCACTTTGAGAGGGCCAAAGTTCTCCCCCACAGAATTTCAAAGCATTACCTAGAATGATGGAGTTTGCTGGACGGCAATACTTCAAATGACTGCAAGTGTAATACTCCATTATTTAGAGAAGAATAATTTTTATGCTTAAGATAGTTTATTTACGACTTTTTAAAAATCGGGTAACTATAGTAATTTATTATGATAAGGGGTTTAAGGAATTTAATTCAATATGTTTTTGGAATGTGGAGGGAATGTGAATGAGATTTTTGGAAACTTATTGAGTTTAAAAGGGAAAGTTAGGCATTTAGTTAGTATAAAATTAAAGGTTGTGCCGAGATAGAGCAAGGCCGGTGGCAGTCTAGGGGTTGTGCTAGAGGTAGGAAGCCAAGAGGTTAGGAGATCAAGCCTTGTGTCACGCCAAGTGCTGGAAATTTGTCCGCAAAGTGAGGCAGCTTAATATAATAAGTTAAATTTAATGTGGTACACAATAAGAGGAAGGAAGCAGCTCGCCGAGATGGCGGCGCACATTGAGGGATCCAGCAAATCTTGTGATCAATCCTTGGGGGCAGTAGCGTGCAAGCGAGGAAGTGGCTGAACTAGTTTTTGGAGAAAATGCTGGAATTTTCCAGCAGCTTCAAGGCTCCAAAACGGCGCCGTTTAGGCGCCAAATTAAGCAGCCAAGGGGCTACCTCCAACAGCCACGCGTCCAGCTCCACTCCTTCCTCAATTTTGTAACTTGCTTTGCAGCCAAGTGAAGGAATGAAGGAAGTGGGGATCATATGGGGTGCTTTGGGACAGGTTAAATCATGGCCATTGGATAGTGTGTGATACTTGGCTTCTAAGGCATAAAAACATCTATAAATAGTGGAAAAATTAAGAGAAAACACAGGTGAAGAAATGGGAAGCAGGAGGTTCGGTAATAGATTGGGAGGAAATTTGTAACGCTCCACTCTCACTTACGGATGTTACTCGTGAATAATTACTCGAATTGTCCACCTACCCAGTCTTAGGTGAAGGGTAGACCATGTTTCAAGATAAAACGCCCTAGGTGGGAACTAGGCTCGTCCTTCCCTTCCCTCATCCCTAGGATTCACTAGCGGAATAGGGCTTTAACCACACCGCATTGACTAAAAAGAAAATTTCATTCAGACGCCCAAACGTCATTTTCTCAATTATTTTAAATTCTTTTCGGATCAAGAATTTTACCGGCCTCCATAAAAATCACCATTTAAATCAATCCATTGATGGATCACCAATTTTGGAGGAAAAACTCATCATTTTCAATTTTTTCAAAATTTCGGCATTATTCTCCAAAATGCCGAAAAATCCCTTTATTTTGAAAATTCTTCCAGAACCCAAATTCAATTAAGAAATGCCTCAAAATTCTCAAAAATTCCAATTTTTAAAAAAAATTGGCCGGCGGGACCCCGCTAGGCGCTGGCCACGCGCTGCCTTGCGGCCTGATGCAGCAGCTGGCTGCTGGCCGCTGCTGCTCCCCCCTGCTGTTGCTTCCCCCTGCTGCTGCACTACTGCAACTTCATTCCTTTTTTTTTATTTTTTTTTTTACCTTCTTGGGCCTTTAAAGCCCAATTTTTCTAGAAATTAAAATAAATAAAATACTTCACTTTCATCCAATTTTGACTCTATTTTTCCAACAAAATCATTTTATTTTACATCCTGGTTGCTTCTCACAACACACCCAACAATGAGACTTACACCACAACTTAGGCTTCAAAATGCCATAAGCCAACATCTCATCTTAAAATAAAATCAAATACTCCCAAGATTTGAAATACACACATGATCTTAGGCTTTAACAAGCCATTAACAATCAAATTAATTTATGTAGAGAAAAGGAACCGGTATTCCTTGTTGTTTTATTGATATCAATGATGAAATTTATACACAAGAGGTTCCTAAGAATTCTCCTATATTTTAGGACTAGATTACATTCCTACTATCTAGGACTAGATTACATTAATTTAAATACAACAAGAAGATAAAGAACTACAAAGATAAATATAAATAAAGAACTACAAAGATAAACATCTAAAAAATAATCTAAATAATCAAACTTAAACTTAGGATTATCTTGATCTTGATCTTCTCGGCTGCTTATCTTCTTGAATATTCCAACACTCCCCCTCAAGCTGGTGAGTGGATGTCTTCCATTCCCAGCTTGCTGACTAGTTCCTCAAATTTCCTAACAGGCAATCCTTTAGTGAGAAGATCTGCTACCTGTTGATTAGTTGAAACATAGGAGATTTGTATCAACCCGGATTCAAGTTTTTCTTTAATGAAATGCTTGTCAATCTCAATGTGCTTGGTTCGGTCGTGTTGCACTGGATTATGAACAATATTGATTGCTGATTAGTTGTCGGATAGCAGCTCAAGTGGATATGGTATTTGAATCTTTAAATCTTCTAGAATAATTTTCAGCCACAAGAGTTCACACACGCCAAGAGCCAAAGCTCTGAATTCAGCTTCAGCACTTGACCGTGCTACTACTCCTTGTTTCTTACTCCTCCAAGATACCAAATTTCCTCCTAAGAACATGCAGTACCCAGTGGTAGAGCGTCTATCAACCAAAGAACCTCCATAATCTGCATCTGTGTACCCTTGAATTTTTAGACCAGCTCCTAGTGTGAAGAGAATCCCTTTTCCTGGTGTGGCTTTCAAGTAATGAAGAATTTTTCTTACTGCGTTCATGTGTTCTTCATTGGGTTTGTGCATGAATTGACTTACTAGGCTTACTCCAAATGCTATGTCTGGCCTAGTATGTGAAAGGTATATCAGTTTTCCTGCCAATCTTTGGTACTGCCCTTTATTTATTGCTTCTCCCGAGTAATTTTCTTGTAGCTTGATGTTTGGATCTACTGGAACCTGAGCTCCCTTTCCACCTAGCAATCCAGTCTCAGTCAATAAGTCAAGAGTGTATTTACGCTGAGATAGGTAGATCCCTTTTTGTGAATAGGCCACCTCGATGCCTAAGAAATACTTCAGCCTTCCAAGATCTTTAATCTCGAATTCCTTAGCTAGACTTTGCTTTAGGTCTTCTTGCTCAGCTTCATCATTTCCTGTCACAACAATATCATCAACATAAACTAATAGAGCAGTTACCTTATCTTTTGTGTGCTTTAGGAAGAGGGTGTGGTCCCCTCGGCTTTGCCGGTATCCCATTTTGTGCATTGCTGTAGAAAATCGCCCAAACCATGCTCGTGGTGACTGTTTAAGTCCATATAACGCTTTCTTCAATCTACACACTTGTCCTTCTTTGTTATGAGAAAATCTAAGGGGTAATTCCATAAATACTTCTTCCTCTAAATCTCCATGCAAGAATGCATTTTTAACATCTAATTGTTGTAGTTTCCACCCCAAATTTGCTGCTAATGATATGAGGACTCGTACTGTTGTCATCTTTACTACTGGGGCAAAAGTCTCAAGATAGTCAATCCCATAGGATTGTGTATAACCCTTGGCTACTAGCCTTGCCTTGTATCTCTCAAGAGTACCATCAGCTTTGTATTTCAAATTAAAGACCCATTTGCAGCCTACTGGTTTAATTCCCTTAGGTTGAGTCACCTCCTCCCAAGTTTGATTCTTTTCCAAAGCCCTCATTTCTTCTAACATGGCTTCTTTCCAATTTGGATCTTTTAGTGCCTCGTCCACTGATTTTGGAATAACACTAGCATCTAGGGTTGTTAGGAAGCTTCTATAGGGAGGAGAAAGGCAATGGTAGGATAAGAAATTTGCAATGGGATGTTTGGTGCATGTTCAGACCCCTTTTCTGAGGGCAATAGGCAGGTCCAAATCAGGAAATTCTTGATCTGTTTGGCTGCTGTTTTGTTCATCAGATGTGTGCTCTTCTAGGCTGGGATTTGGGGCTGCAACTGGTGTGGACTGAAGATCAGCAGTAGGTTGTCTTCTCTTATACACATAGGGTGAGCCTTTGTATCTGTTGGTTGTCAACTGCTGGTTTGAATCAGTGTGATTTGATGGAGGTATTTGATGGACGGAATCATCTATAGAAAAAGGGGATGCTGGAAGGAAATCTGGGAAAAGATTATCCAAATTTTCTGGTTGAGTATGCTCCCCCTTAGGCTGAGAAAAAAAAGATTGGGACTCAATGAAGGTAACATCCTTAGAGATATTGACTTTCCGGGAGATAGGATCATAACATTTGTATCCTTTTTGAGTTGGAGAATACCCTATGAAAACACATCTTTTTGCTCTAGGATCAAATTTGTCTCTATGGACTTTAGGTATGTGAACAAAACATACACATCCAAAAACTTTAAGAGGCAATGGAGAGTGCAGTTTCAGGTCTGGGAAAAAATTGGTTAGAGTTTGGAAAGGACTTTGATTGTCAAGGATTTTGGATGGGACTCTATTAATAACATAAGTGGCTGTCAAGACTGCCTCTCCCCATAGATATTTAGGAGTATTATGATGATGAAGAAGGGCTCGAGTGACATTCAAAAGATGCCTCATCTTCCTCTCGGCCACTCCATTTTGTTGTGGAGTATCGATGCATGAAGATTCATGGACAATTCCCTCGTTTTGAAAGAAGAGATGCAAATGTGCATTGAAATAATCCTTTGCATTATCTGTCCTAAATTTTTTAATTTTAGTTCCAAATTGTGTATGAACCATTTTGCAAAAGTAGGGGAGAACAGTCCCAATACTAGCTTTATCTTTCAAAAGAAAAACCCAACACATCCTAGTGCAATCATCTATGAATGAGATGAACCACTTGGCACCCGACTGGTTTAAAACTCTTGAAGGACCCCAAACATCCGAATGAATCAAATCAAAAGGTCTAGATGATAGTTTATTGCTAATTGAATAAGAGGTTCTATGATGTTTGGCCATAACACACACATCACATTGAAAATTGCTAGGACTAAGAGTTTTAAACAAAGCAGGAAACATTTCCTTCACTAAGCTAAAAGGAGGATGACCTAATCGAAGATGATGAAGCCAAATGGCAGCTCGGTCAGAGGCTATTTTCTGGGTTGAGTAGGCTGTCTGCAGCTGATCTTTAGGCTTAGTGCTCCCCCCTTGAAAGATATACAACCCATGTTGCTCTTTAGCCACACCAATCGTCCTCCCCGTGTCCATGTCCTGAAATTTACACACATATGGAGAGAAAACAGCATTGCAATTGAGGTCTTGAGTGAGTTGTTTTATAGAAATAAGGCTAAGAGTTAAATCTGGTACATAAAGGACTGGATTTATTGACAAATTTGGACCAAAGATAACTTTTCCTTTGCCTTTAATGGGAATTGTGGTTCCATCGGCAATAGTGATCTGTTTGGATGATGTAAAAGGCTCATAAGTATCAAAAAATTGGAAATTTGGTGTCATATGGTTAGTAGCTCCTGAGTCCAAGATCCAAGTGTTATTCCTACCAGTTTTGGAGGCTAGAAAAGTAGTAAAACTGATTGGTTTACCTTGTTGAGCCATAGAGCAGGATCCTCCTCCATCTTGAATGGTTTTTAGAAACTCCTTCAGCTTATAAACTTCTTCTTTATTGAGCTGGCTGAGGTCCATACCAGCTCCAACACTCGGTTTTTCTTCTTTTTCTGCTTCTCCCTCTTATTCTTTGTTTGAAAGATAGCTTTGAGGATAGTTTTGCGGAGGACCTTGAGTCCTTATATTCTTGAATCCACCAAGTTTATTGAGGACTGCTTCCTTTCCATGCAACTTGAAGCAAGTCTCCTTAGTATGCCTCGGCTTATTACAGAAGGTACACCACTGTCCTTCTCGTCCGGAGGATTTATTTCGATTGGTTGATTGCTGCTTCCATGATCTGTTGTTGGAGATGAGTGCTGATCCTTCCATATTGGATCCACCAAGCATGGCTCCTCTCCTATTTTCTTCACTTCTAACAATAGCAAACACCTCATTTAAGCTAGGTAATTTATCCTTACCAAGAATTTGAACCCTTACCTGATCGAACTCGGGATTTAAGCCAGCTAGGAATTCAACTATCCGGTCTCTTTCAAGAATCTGATTGAGAGTTGTAGTATCTGCTTGGCATACCATTTTTATAGCTTGGTATTGATCAAGCTCTAACCATAGGCCTAGCATCAGATTATAATACTCAGTGATGGTTAGCTGACCTTGCTTTGAGCCATTGATCTTTGTTTTGATATCAAAGATCACAGATGCGTCCTTGGCCTTTGAGTAGGTCTGATGAACGGTCTCCCAAACTGCTCGAGCAGTGCTAAGGAACATAAAGTTCCTGTTGATGTCCGGTTGTATGGTGCTCCATAGCCATGACATGATGCGGGAGTCTTCCACATCCCATGCGCTGAAGCCTGGATCAGTTTCTGGTGGGGGATTTCCAGTGAGGTGAGTACTCTTTCCTCGGCCTTTAAGAAGAGTTTTGATTAGCTGTGACCATTGAAGAAAATTCCTACCATCTAGCCAGTAGGATTGATGAATATTTGGCAGTTCGCCAGCAAGAGGAGAAGGCTGGTCTACTGTAGTATGTTCTCCAGTGATGGTAGTAGGTGAAGTCGATGGGTTTGCTGATGTTTCTGACATGGATTCGCTGATGTTGAAGGAAGAACAGAATGATGGAAAAAACGTGTGGAACGACAGGAAGAAACCGAGTGCTATTAGGGCACAATGCGATGAAGGCACTGAAAAAACAAAAATCGTGCAATGAAGGCACCGATTTCTTAGAAAAACAGGCTTGGATTTGCAAGCTCTGATACCATGTAGAGAAAAGGAACCGGTATTCCTTGTTGTTTTATTGATATCAATGATGAAATTTATACACAAGAGGTTCCTAAGAATTCTCCTAAGAATTCTCCTATATTTTAGGACTAGATTACATTCCTACTATCTAGGACTAGATTACATTAATTTAAATACAACAAGAAGATAAAGAACTACAAAGATAAATATAAATAAAGAACTACAAAGATAAACATCTAAAAAATAATCTAAATAATCAAACTTAAACTTAGGATTATCTTGATCTTGATCTTCTCGGCTGCTTATCTTCTTGAATATTCCAACAATTTACATCTCATAAATCAAAATACATAGGCTACACCACTTTAGCCTTCAACACCCATAGCCATTTCTCTCCCATTTTCACCTTTTCCATGAGGCATTCAACACCTACAAAGAGGTTCAACCAACCTCATGAGCTCAAAAGCTCAGTAAGGGTGCATATGCAAAGTAAATACAAGCATAACAAGTCTATGTAATGGTAAATGCATGCAAGCATGGTTAGGTCATTCCATCCTCACAACCCATCATGGTTTGAGGCATCAACCTACCATTTCATTCCCACCCCCATGGCCATAGGTCTCATGTACAAGTAAAGCATGCAAAGAGATACATAAAAATTTATGCAACCTATTTACAATGCAATGCAAGGCCTCCTCCACATGGGGCCATCCCCTTCCTTAATTTCTTCTCTTTGAAACTTTAAATTCTCTTCTCAAGAGAGCTCCCACCATCATCTTCTCCCATCTAGGATGACATTCCAACATGCCACTTACTTTACATACAAACATACTAAAGTAAAGAGAAGAAAGAAATAAACTTACTTTGATTCCTTCATCTTCTTCTCTCTTTCTTTCCATGGGAAGATTTCAACCCTTACTCTCTTGAAATGGGAAAAATTTGAGCATAAAGCTCTCTTTCCCCTTATATACTTCTTCCCTTTCCTTTGTTTTCCTTTTGGATTAATTTCCCAGTCTTGATATTTTAAGTACAAGACTTCATCTCCACCCTCCATTATTTTCTCTTTTGGAGAAGAAATCCTACCCTTCCATAACAAGTACAATCCATGTGCTTTGGAGGCTTTAATCTCATCCATCCAATTTGAAAGATTAAATCTTCACCCTTAATAGAAAACACACTCTTAAGGAGTTGACAATCCATGCCAACCACAAGCTTTCATCCACCACCATAGGATCACCATCCCATTAAAAGATTAATCCCAACCATTGGATTTATTAATTTCTCAACATTTACTAAATGGAGATAATTTTCACACATCAAGAATGAATGACATAAATCATTTCTTTCTCCTTTAAATAAATCTCATATTTTTCAAAGCATTAATGGGAGACCATTTTCCTTTAGACTTATTTAATTCACCATAATTTCAAGCATTAATGGTGACTAATTTCACATTTCCTTTTTGGATTTTCCTTAATCCATATAATCATACCTCTCATTAAATGCTTGAAATACCAATTAGCATTTCTTTTTGCATTTAATTTAATCATTCTCCAACTCATAAATCCACATATATATATACATGCTCCCACATTTCTAATATATATGATTTCTCTCAAATTTCCAAGATTATGCCAAGTGTCAATCTAAGACACAAACTTAGCTTCCAATTCTTTATCTTGGTTATCCATGTGGCAACACCACATTAATTCACCATTTTAGGAAAATTAATTATTCTCCTCAAATAATTTAATATCCACCATTTTCCTTATTTCCCATAATTAAATTCCTTTATGGAATCACTCCAAATTACTAAAATTCTCATTTCATGAATTATTAATCCCTTATCTCCACATAAATAAATATTGGGATTTAATTCACTTACACACCTAATTCCATATAGGAATTATTTCCAATTTATCAAAATATCTTTTTTATTGGATTTCACTATCCAAATTACCAAAATACCCCTCTCATAGGGCACCCTCAATCTCAAGGATCTAGCACATTCTCAAGGGCATTTTTGAAAGTTTTCTTACTCCATTTCTCATCCTCTTAACACCGGTTACACCGAGTGTTACAAAATTGAAGGAAAATTAAAGAGAAATTAGGAAAAAATTATGAAATTTTAGTATTAAAGTAGTCAGGTAAATAGGTAAAATTATTAGAAATAATGTATGTTTAAATTATGAATTTTACACTGATAGATTTAATTAAATTAAGCGGTAGATTCACTATTTACTATAAAATATATTACTTCACTACGGGAACGTAAAAAAGGCAAGAATCGATCATTTAAAGGCAAGCTCCTAACCTACTCCTTATGTTCTTTAATCCCGATGCAAGTTTCCATTATTTTCTACATTTTATTCATTCCCTTACCATGATTCGGTTTCACGCATTAATTATATAAATATGCGTAGTAACTATTTTATAATATGTGAGTTATTGTTGAGTCTGTGGACGGTGGATTTAAACTAAATATGTGAATCCGAGTAATATGTGAGGGGGTAGTTCTTAAAGAGTCAGGGAGACCTAATGTGGTTGTGACAATACTGGTATATCTGCATGGTTGTCCTATAGGGCTTTGGCGATCAACTAACCAGCCGCCGTTTAATCTTCAATATTATCAAATATGTTGGACTAGTCAATAATGTGAATAACAACGGGCGGTATCCCTAATCTTGAATGTGAGGTGGTACGATACTTTCCCATATGAGGAATCCATAACTGTACAATAGAAACATGTCAAATATCAATATGTTGACTTGTGAATATGGGGCTAAGTCTTTGTAACACCCAGTGTTACAGGTGTTAAAAGAATGAGAAAAAAGGTGAGAAAATTCTAAAAATGCCCTTGAGAAGGTGTTGGATCCTTGAGATTGAGGGTGCCCTATGAGAGGGGTATTTTGGTAATTTGGATAGTGAAGTCCAATAAAAGGTATTTTGGTAAATTGGAAATAATTCCTATGTGGAGTTAGGTGTGTAAGTGAATTAAATTTCAATTTTGTATTTATGTGGAGATATATGGGATTAATAATTCACAAAGGGTATTTTTGTAATTTTGGAGTATAATTCCATGAGGGAATTTTATTATTAAAGAGGGAAATTAATTATGGTGTATTAATATTTGAGAAAATAATTAATTTTCCCTAAAATAATGGATTAATGTGGTAATGTCACATGGAGGGTTTAGATTAGAACTTGGAAGCCAAGGTTGGTGTCTTGGAGTGACACATGACTTAGTGTGGTCTAAGTTAAAAGAGAGATTTAATTAAATGGAAAAGAAAGGATATTGGTCTTGTAAGCATTTAATGAGAGGCATGATGGTGGGATTAAAAGAAAATCCAAAAGGAAATGAGAAATTGGGAGATGGTGGTTGGTGACACATGGCATAATCTTGTGAAGCAAAAATAAGCATTTAAATGAAATTCAAATTGGTGAAATAATGGCCTTTCAAGCATTAAATGCAAGCCATGATGTGTTGCCTAAAAGGAAAATGGAAAATAAAAAGAAATTAGTCATCCATTAATGGTGTGAAAATGGAGAGAATTTCTTTAATGGAAAAGAAAGTGATTATGTCTTTCAAGGCTTGTCTTGAAAATAGTCCAAATTAAATAAGTAGAAAAGAAATCTATTTATGGGACTTGATCCAAGGGTGTGGATGGTTCTTGAAAATCCAAAGGCTTGGATTTAAAAAGAAATGAGCACATGGATTGTGCTTTCATGTGTTTTCTCCAAGAGAGGGGATGGGTTTATTTGAAATAAATGGTTGAGATTGAGATTCTCAAAAGCACATGGATTGTGCTTGTTATGGAAGGCTAGGATGTATTCTTTCAATTTAAGTGAAATCCTAGGGCTAAGATTTATTCTTGCCATGGAAATAAAATAAGTGAATTAAAGGGGAATTTTGGCTATATAAAGGGAGGTAGAGAAAGGCTAAGCTTTTTGGCCAAATGCTTAGAGGAAGAAAGGAAAGAATGGAGAAGAAAAGAAGAAGGAAATGAAGAATGCAAAGGGGTTTCTTGAGAAAGAGCAAAGGTTGAAAGCAATGAAGGCCTTGAAGTTAAAGCATGTGGAAACTTCAAAGAATGAAAAAAGGTAAGGGATGGCCCCATGGGATGGTGGCCTTGCATAGTTGTAAGTATGTTTATAAACTTTTCATGTTGTATTAAGCATGCTCCTCATGTACATAATAGCTATGGCCATAGGGATTGTTAAGATACATGGTGGAAAGGGGTAGGTTAAGGCTTCAAACCTTGAGAGGTTGTGAGAGCATGGAAGACCTAACTACATTTGCATGCACATGCCATTACATGATTTATGTTTATGTTCATACTTATTGCATAAGCACCCTTATTGAGCTTAATAGCTCATGAGGTTTTTACCCTCACATGTAGGTTGTCAAGGCATGAGAAAGAGCAAGGCAAAAAGGGGAAAGCTTATGGATGAATGAGAAGTTTCAAGGATGTGTTCTAATTTTAAATTTATTTTCAAAATTTCAAAGAGAACGCGTCTTCTAATTTTTTGTTTTAAGAAATAGTTTTTTAAAATGACAAAAAGAATGTATTTTTAATTTACTAAAAATAAATTACCAAAATAAAAAATTAAAAATAAATTTAAAACTCAAAATTAAAAATTAAAATTAAAAATTTAAAAGAACACAACTTAAAATTTTAATTTCCTTTGTAATAACCTATGTATTATTTACATATATTTACAAATGGCAGCACATGGGAGGAGAAAGAAAATGACGGTGGCGCGGCCCAGGCGCTAGAACATTCTACCAACAGCTTTAATCTTTCCATTTTCTTTGCTTAATAAATTATAAATAATATACCCATCATCCATTTCAATATACATTCTAATAAAATATATCTTATAATATATTTAGATATGGCATTGCACGACAACCCACACTTACTCTTTTCAATCTTTCTTTAGTTTCTCTTTTAGCTTCTCTTTGAGATCAAAAGTTAAAATTCCTCGTCTTAAGAGTTCTTGTAGCTCAATCAAATTTTTTTTGCAAGAAAAGTAAATCACGAAACCCAACAATGAGATTCGAACACGGGAGCTGTGACCGATTATATAGCAGTTAGAATCCAAGACTCTTTGGGACCAATATATGTACGGTCTCAACCGTTAGGATATGGCCGTTAAGGCTTCCTTCAGCTACTTTTGGTTCATATATATGTTATACATATTACCCATTGGTCTCTTTTTCATTAATATGCAAGTAATCTCTCAAATTTTAAATTTCTCTTTTATTAAAATATAATATCATATATATATTATATATTAAATTAACAGCTTCATTGGGCCATGGATTACAATATTTTCTCCCACTATTTCTTATTTTTCATATTATCTATTATTTATTTTAGTATTATAATACCTAATTGGATGCTTTAGAAAAAGCCCTCCAAATTCCACCTTAAACAGTTAATAATAATTTAAACTCTAAAATTTCAAAAATTTCCTATCTCTACTTTCATCAAATATACAATAAATTTAATGTCCTCCATTATTCCTCAAAATTAAAAATCTCCAATAAATTACAAAAATATAAAAATTCATTTTCTCGTCAAAATACCGGGATGTTACACATACAAACATTGTCACCTTATATTCGATATTTAATTAATTTAGAGATAATGTTTGTCGTTGTTCAATTTTAACTGATTGTGATTTGTTAGGGCCGCAATAAGTAAGTAAATCCAAGATGCAAGGGGGAAGAAACAAAAATGGAAAGAACATAAAAGATTTTTCATGTAGTTCTGCCAAAATGACGTATACTGTAACAGCTCACTTCTTCAGGGCATGTTATACCTTAGGAAAATTGGGTCTTATATATATATATATATATTTTTTTTTAAACTACGATGCATCCGAAATTTCCTAAGGCCTATCTAGTGTTTAATTTACACACCAGAGATAAATACAATTTACAAAGCGGAAGCTGAATCGAACCTGCTCACGGTAATGCATATAATAATAACTGGACATGACATTCATTATAAAGTTAACTCATAAGCGTTTGACAGTAAATACAATGTACATAATTCTTAAACTGTTCATATTACAATATGGCATGGCTCATTTCCTCATTTCTTGACGTCTCGCGTCATTATACATCTTCAACCTCGATAACATCACTGCTAGTCCCGACTGGAACGTTGAATGTTCCAGGGGCGAACCCGAGTTAGATGATAAACCATCTAAGTAAGGGTACATAATGCTATGTCATGTGTGTATGCAATGTCTTTCATCGTAGGTGTCAACTGCACCTCTCATGCTACCCACCATTTTAGCTGCCACCTCTTTCAAAGCCGGGGTGTATGGGTGCACCCTTGGTAAGGCAGCGGTGCCAGTTCGTACTCCCTACGGCCTCATATGCGTGTGATCAATGATATCAACATGTAATCATGCATTTCATAGTCATGTATGCATTCTACGTGATAGATACATATCAGGGCATGTCAATATGATGGAAACATTTTCGAGGAAGTACCACTTACCTTTTAGAGCTTATCGGGCTACCTCGAAATCCGTGTCTTGCCTCGATTTGCGTGCCAACCTCAAAATTCGCATCAGACACCTCAACTATGACCTCAAAGCATCCTAATCACCATAGGCATTTGAATAAATATTAAATTCTATTTTTTCATAATTTCTAGTATTTTCTTTAATTTTCTCTCTATTTCTTCCTATTTTTCCTCAATAATTCCAAATTAAATATTTCTAGAAATATTTTCTCAAATATTTCACTATGAAAATTCATAAAATAATATTTTAAATTTTTGAAATTTTCTAGAAAATTTTACTCACCTTGACTTAGTATCTCCGATTTCCTCGATTTGCATGCAATATTCTCGAAAAGCGTGCCCGAGCCGTTTTTCTCACCAAAATCACTGGGATATCACTGAAACATAATTTCTTTTTTTTTTGATTTTCTAGGATTTTTTTCCATCATTTTCCTTTTTTTTTTCTTTCTTTTTTTTTTCTTTTTCTATTTTCTTCTCCCTCTCTTCTTCTTCCTCGAGCTTCCTCCCGCGCTACCTGCAACCCTTCACGCGCCAGCTTGCAGCCGCTGCCGTTTGGCCCTCCGCCGGCCGTCGCTCGGCTTTCCGCCGGTCACCTCGGTCTCGCCGGACCTCGCAGCCGCCGCCCGCAAGCCATTTTCCACCGCGGCAGCCTCCCTGCGACGCACCCACCTTGGTGAGCTCGCGGCCATGGTCGCGGGTTGCCGCTTCCGACCACCTCTCGGCCATGGTCTTCCATCTCCGAAGCCACCGGCCCCTTCCCGTCCTGCCACCGCTGCCTCACCAACTTCCTAAATGCGTTGGCCTCCTCCGCTTTGCTCGAGCTCGTGGCCATGGCCGCTTGGAGCTTGCGGCTATGGCCGCTTGAGCATCAGCGAACCACCTCTCGCCCTCTCTGATCTCTCTCATTCGGCCCCTCTCAAATTGCTCCCAGCCCTCATTTGCTTCCTCTCTCTCTTTCTCTCTTTCCCTCACTGCCTCCCTCTCGGCCGAAACTCCCATGGCTCATTGCCATTTCCTTCTTCTCCCATTTCCCTGCCCTTCTCTTCTCCAAAGCCCTCTATTTATAGCCAAATGAAGCTTGAGCACTACTCTAGCAACTTTGCGTGCAAAATCTTCCAAGCTTGCTGAGGCGCGAGATTTGCGTGGCAGGGGTTACATTTACAGAGGTGTGGGTTGCATTTACTGCTCTGCGCGTACATAAATATATATATTACACATCAAATTAATTGTAATCCCTCAAATTCGGCTAACATCTCCTCAAATCTAGCTGCTACTCCCTCAAATCTTGCTGACACTCTCTTTCCAATTTGCAGAGAAATTTCGGCCAAGAAGATGGCTTCACGCCCCTGCCCCTGCTGCTATGAACATTTCATATATATATATAATTATATATTACACTAATATTTATAAAAAATTATATCATTAAATTCCAATTTTTATCTTATATCACTCGAGCAACTTCGTAATTTCAATTATACTATCGAACACTGAATTAAATTG
Organism: Diospyros kaki; assembly: GCA_036245055.1. Lineage (NCBI taxonomy): Eukaryota > Viridiplantae > Streptophyta > Magnoliopsida > Ericales > Ebenaceae > Diospyros > Diospyros kaki. The sequence continues at coordinate 10,043,252 of BSEG01000011.1, read as the reverse complement.
TATCTTAGTACAGAAAATGCAAAATTAATAATCCAAGATTTACTCGATAAAGATGATTCTGCCTCAATATCCTCACCGGACTGTTGTTTCATCCCGAAACTACTGAAGGGTTGCTCATTACGCAAAACCGGAGCCCCCCTATGGTTCCGTTGATTTTTCGGGAGTCCCCTACGACAATTCGGTTTTTCAACCTAATTAACAACTGTATTTTAGATGTACCGAAAACTGTCCCCGATTCAATTTCTTTCGATACCATAAATCCTATCTCGAAACGCATATCGAGACCATATCATTTTCTTTAGACAATTTCACTTCAAGGCATTCCCTGCAGTTGATTTAGTACCTAACATTGCTATAAAATTAATTTTTCGATATTCTAAACTCATCGAAATTACGTGGCAACTTCATACGAACATGGGTATTACATATACTCCACGACCGTACCCTGATTACTCTTTCAGAGTGACAGTATCTTCTTATTCTTTTCTATTTTTCTCTCTATGATGATATTTCTGACCTCTATTTATAATGAGGAGCGTTTACAATTTGTATAAGATATAAAAATAAAAAGACGATATAATGGGGGACAAACAGTTCTTATTGTCTGTATAAAATCGGGAGTGAGATCCTTATTACGAGGAATATGGTTCGGTTCAGATAAAATAAGTGGGTCTCTGCCTCTGGCTGTCCAGCAACTTTATCGTCTGTGTGAACTAAGGGATTTTAAACCAGTGAACTGAACGGTTGAGCCAACGAACTAGGAGCTTTATTAGGAGCTCGTTAAATCGATTGTTGGGAGTTCGCTATAAGTCTTTCTGGGAGCTCACTAGGAGTTTGCTTAGTTCTGTGATGTGAGTTTGAACTTAATCGATGTATGGGTTTGCCTCGATGAGTTTGCTAGGGCTTATTTGGCCTTAAGTGATCAGGCCGGCTCGCTAAATTGGGCTTAACCCATAAGGAATGGTGCGAGAAACACATGCAACAATGTTAGTTATTATTTTCAGTGGGTTAACCATCGATAAATGCATTATGTTTGATTAATCAAACATTGTCACATTATATATTCATTAATTAATTATTGAATATAAGAACAAAATTTATCTTTTTCCTTATATAATAAAATATTAAATTATAAGTAAGACTAACGCTCTCATATTTTTACGTTTGTACAATCTGCATTTTAGTTCTCTTAAGAAGAATATTGCTCCCCATATGTTTTTAAATTTTGAACTTGTGGTATAATGAGCTTGTTTAGAATTTGAAAACTAAAGTTGATGTTTTTTTTTATATATCTTGAATTGATATTAAACACATACAAATTATTTTTTTATTTTTTATATATTTTATTAAACATTTTTTCGTCTCTAATCTTATTTTTCTTATATTTTTCATTTTGTACGCATTAAATTATTTTTGTGATATTTTTATTTAATATTTGTTTAAATATCAAAAAATAAAAAAAATGAAAAATAGATTTTAGATTTATAATATATCAAACTAATTTATTATAATTATTAGATTTATAATATAATTATATTTTTAAATAAATATTAAATTGATGCAAAAATTTAAATTATTTTATTACCATATTTTAGATTATTATTTTATTAATTATCATAATCATAAATTATTTTATTTTTATCAATTAAATAATTAAAAAATATTATTTTATAAATTATTTTAATTTTATTTAACAAATAAATATTTAAAAAAATAAAAAAAGACAAAAAAAATGTGGGCGGGAGATGCCCCCGCCTCCTTCTCGAAATCCCCAAATATTTAACCCTAACTCGCTCCCTCTCCCCTCTCTCTCTCTCTCTGAACTACTTTCGCCGTCAACCCATCTGCCGTTGCCTCCGCCTCGCCAAACCCGGTTCGTCCCAATGCCGGAAAACCTCGGCTCTGCTTCTCCCCAACAGGTACTCTGTTTTCTGCTCTCAATCACATACATACATTCATACATACAACACCAAAGCATCACCAGAGGAATCACTTAAAAATTGGTAAGTGAACATCTAGAGTGTAGGGGGAACTGCCTTGAAATCGAAAATGGACATGTTACAGTTAAAAATAAGTTAATAGAAATAAGATGTATTGTTGTTTGTTAGTAAGCTTCATTATCATTATTATGGAATAGTTAGTATTCAGAGCGTGCCCGTGACCTTCCTTGTAGTGGGTATGGGGAAAATTTAGGTTAGATGGTAGATGTATTGAATAAGCTTTTGTAAGTGTTGGGCTACGAAACCCAAACACGTTAGGGAGATGAATCAAAACTTGTTTGACTATTGCTTTGTTTTCGGAGCTGCTTTCAGATTTCTTGCGAATAAATAATTGATTAAAATATATTTGTCAATTTTTTATTTCAACTAATTAAACATTTCAAGTAATCGGTTGTCCAATATTATTTATTTATTCATCTTAATTAAGTTAATATTTCAATAACATTTTAGTTAAAAAATTTATTTATGTACTATATGAGAGCTTGCAGGTGTATTCTGTGTGTGTGTATATATGTATATGTATATATATATATATATATATATATGAGTTAGGCATTTTAATGTTCAATGCGGTTACTGCTTGAATGAATGACTTGGCAAGAAGCTTGGCTGATTCCTCAATACAGCTGAGTTTTCTCTAAATGGTCAATGACGTTCTAACTTTATTGCCCCCATTTAAGGATTTGAGAGTTGGAAGGTAAGAGAATATCAATAATGATGCTACTTGCATTGCATAAATATGTAGACAAGGATGATTGCATCTTCTTGGGTGGATTGCCTTTTAGAAATAAAAAAATAAAAATCAACTTAAACCCTCAACTTAAATCTTCTTGCGTGTTACCTGTTGCTTCATTTTCCACCCTCTCATCTCAGTTTTTTCTATCTTTGAACAGACTAATTTCCTCTTCATAGTTAAATTCAAACCTTAGTCCTGTACTACTTTGATAGCCTACAGTTGCTGCCATTGAAGCGGGCAAAGACATAGCCTTAGCCAATAAAGAGACGCTGATTGCTGGAGGTCCTTTTGTCCTTCCTCTTGCGCATAAACATAAAGTAAATATTCTTCCATCTGATTCAGAGCATTCTGCCATTTTTCAGGTATGAGCAAATACCATGGTTAATAACTAAGTTCGTCACAGATATTTGCATAAAACCAAAGGATTCTGTTTCTTTATTTAGTTTATTTGACATAATCATGTGAATTGTTATTTGTACCAAGTAAAATTGTGGCCTTTCATAACTATTGTAATTTGTAAAATTATATGCCTCTAAATTCTTCTGTGGCACTACAAGTCTTAAAAGAGATGTTCTTGCTTCAGTGCATTCAAGGCTTGCCAGAGGGTGCTCTTTGGCGCATTATTCTGACAGCATCAGGAGGAGCTTTCAGGTGTGTCAGCTTAATTTCAGACTAGTGTTTGGATTGTTTGTTAAAGTATATAGTATGAACCCTGTATTTACAACATACCTAGCATTTATCCCACTAAGTGGGGTCGGCAACTTGAATTCTAGCTTTTTGAATCATCTTTACAACAGTCAAGAAAATGATGCAATAGGAAGAATATTAGAATGTTTTATACTGGTGAAGTTTTATGTGTTCAAGCCATCTTAATTCATTGAGTTCGATTAGTGTAATTTCTTCTTTCCCAAATTGTGTGCCTAATATGTTTCTTCTCCCCAGGCTACATGAGTGGTTAAGCTTTGCAGAGTTTAATTTGTATCATACTGCGGTGTTAAATGCTATAGATCTCTAGTTGATTAGTTGATTGGTGATAAAATATAAGAGACCCTCAATAGTGCTATAATGCATTATTTGTTTCTTTCACTTTGGCTACGCTTTGACCCCCTTCATAAATTTGTTCCAATCAAATTCCTTCTCTCTTCCCCTGAAAATGGAAACAGAACGTACAAAGAAATGAAGAAGCCGTCCTTGACCTGTTCTGAGGAACGGAATTGGATGCACCCCTCCCTTTTTTATGTTTATGCATTAGCGTGGAAAATTTTAAAGAAATGCTGTATGTTTGCTTATAGGTCCATTATTGTGGAATTCAAGTCTAACCATTTATTTTTGTTCAACTGTCAAGGATTGCCCTATTGACAGATTGAAAGAAGTTAAAGTGGCTGATGCTTTGAAGCATCCAAACTGGAATATGGGAAAAAAGATTACTGTTGACTCTGCCACCCTCTTCAATAAGGTGATTAACCTTGCAGTCTTTTTTGAATTATTACGTTTTATAATCTTCGATCTCATATCTGAAATTGTGGTCTCGATTATGGACACCGATTTTTATTTTTAGTTTTTGAGTTCACAATGTGATATTCCATCATCTTTTTACGTTATTATTTTTTAATTTGTTTGATCAGGTGTCTCAAACTGTGGTCACAGATATAGATGGCAATTTTTTTTTTTTTTGATAGTGTGATAATGCTTCATCTTGAGAGGGTCTGGAAGTTGAAGCTCACTATCTATTTGGAGTTGAATACGATCATGTTGAGATTGTTATTCATCCCCAATCTATCATACATTCAATGATTGAGACACTAGTTTACCCCATTTCTCATCTTGGTTCCTATTTTCTGGATCGGTGCTTGAGATATATATTATTTTTTATTTACTTTTTTGCTTTTAACACGTTAAGCTACCAAGTATCCTATATTGACAGCATATGTTTCTCCGGATTCCTCTGTTCTGGCACAACTGGGGTGGCTTGATATGTGTGTACCAATTCTCTACACATTATCTTGACTTGATAAGATTTACTGTTCCGAGATTACTTGGCCCCATCTTGATCTTTGCAAGTAAGTGTTCTTGGCCAAGAAATATTTATAATCTATTTTTTTGGGGGAAGTTTTTACTGTTTTTTATGCGTCTTCATGAAGGTAAAGTTAAATTCGATGAGTCTCAATGTTTTAATAATTTTGGTTGTTAAAATAAATTTTTTAATAAAATATTTTTTAAAATTTTTAATATGTTTTGTCTCTAAAATAATTTTTTTTATTTTTTAATAAAATATTTTTTAATTAATTAATTATTTATTTAATTTTTTAATGTGTTTTAGTGATTTAAATTTTTGTTGCTAAAATTATTTTTTTAATATGTTTTAGTGATGAAAATTTTTGTTGCTAAGTGAAATTTTTTTAAGTTGTGTGATGGAAATTTTTGTTGCTGAAATAAATTTTTAATTTTTTATATATATATATTTTAATTTTTTAATATATTTTAGTGATGGAATACTCGCTAAAACATATTAAACTATTATATATTTTAATATGTTTTAGTGACGAAAATTTTTGTCCATATATATGTATATGTACACATAATACATAATTTAATACTCATGCAACACCGTAATGCCTTACTTGATAATAGTGTTGAAACATGCTATCAATGCTCCAAAGCCAAGACATATCAAGGTTCACAATACCATGATCTTCTCTTGTTTTGAACACTACGTAATCTACTAGTTTGTCCTTCTAATATGCAAATGATACTCTACTTAAGAATATGCCAGAATCTATATGTCATTGTACATGGTGCCTAAAATGCATCATTTTTCAACAATTTGTATAATCCAAACATAAGAAACATTTAGGGTATTATATCATAATCACCATGCATATATCTCTCAGTAGGATGAAAATGTTTCATGGGAACAATTTGCATATTATTCAAGAAATCATATCTAAAGATGATGTATACGTTATCCATGAAGCAGTATATCTATGAAAGAACATAAGTTAAACATACCATAGCCTTTCTACTCCCCTGGAAATGAGTAACTCAAGTTTGAGCTTAGGAGGAGGTTTAGTCAAATCTTGAAAATTCGGCCCTATAATGAACATTGAAGAGAATAAAGGGTCAAAATCAACGGTTAAGGTCAAATGGGTCAACAAACTTGGGTTTTGGGCTGACTCAAGGGCTGCCACAATTGGGCCAGACCCAACCTAGCACGTTGGGCTGGCCCATGAACTAGCTGGGCCCCCACCAACTTGGGCCAACTCCAAAAATAGCCTAAACCAACCATAACCATAACTATCACCATTAGTGGTCGTGATGACAGTCACTACGGTCTGTAATTTTCATGATTGGGGCCTATAGTTTGAAACACCAAGGCATGGGGGTTAATATATCAAAAAGTAGACTAGATTTAACTGCTGAATTTTTATAGATATGATTTTTAATTTTTAGCCAAAACGGAAGAACATTGCCAATCAACGTCGGCCCGTGATGCCAATGAATTAGCCAACCCAACTTGACCAGCAAGCCCAAGTGAGGCCAACTTATTTGACATGCTTAGGGGAATTAGTGGTTTTTGTGTAAGATTGATGCCCACATCTAGCAAGTCTTGTGTAGGCTCGTGTTGTACGTCTTTGAATGACTTGACTTGGCCTAGGCAGTCTTGAATGACTTGACCCGACCTAACTAGTCTTTTTAGAGCCAATAAATGAACCATGGCCAAATCAACTTATTTGAAGTGCTTAGTGAAATTAGTGGTTCTGGCATAAAAGGGGTTGTCCATGATATCTTAAAATATTTTAAGATAAGCACGTTTGTGAAATGAAGTGATATTTTCCCATGCCCACCAAACACGGATCCCTCCAAGTAATGCCTACACATTCACACACGTCGCTTTTCCATCGTCCGCTCTCGCTCTCTCTCTCTCTCTCCCCATCTCTATCTTTTGATTCTCACGAAAAATAGGTGTCTCTAAAGAAAGTTCATTGCATTAGACCATTATGGTTTCCACAGAGACAGTGATCGTTGTCCAGTTTGTGGAATTGGGTGTTTGGTTCGTAATTATTATTATTATTGTTATGACAGCTTGCATTTTACTTTTTAGCTGAAAGACTTTTGTTTGTGTTTTTATGTCTGTCTTCTTTCCTCTCCAATATTTCTCTTTGAACTTACAAATTCCTTTGAACATATTTCAAATAATTAACATGAAAATGATACAAATCTACATCTTCTTATATCCTACAGTATATATATATATATATTTTGTCTAATACTTGATTTGACTTTCGCCAGGGGATGTTATCCTTGGTCCCAAGCCCAAATAAAAGAGGGTTGCGTTAGATAGCTGACAACCAGCGTAAAACCTAGTCGGATTCAAATATGAATTCTAGACAAACTATCTGTTGAGTTGTAATCCACATAGAAGTCTAGAATTCATATAGCCGACCCCACATAGTGAGATAAAGACTGGATATGTTGTTGTTGTAATACTTGATTTGACTCTTATCTATATGCACTAAAATCTTCCTCCTACATATTTACATCTACTTTATATATATTGATGATTAATTACAGCAAAATAACTATTTCTTAGTCAATTTTTTTGAGCTAAGTTAATTCTCATATTTGAAAAACTGAAGTAAAAAAAGACAAGAGGACTCCTATTTGCAGTCTAATACAATATGGATTATGGATGATGTTTCATCTAATGATAATTTTTTATGTTCTTTGGTAAACTTAAGACCCTCAACCACCATCATTTAGATTTACTTATTGAGCTCTATGTGCATTCAAAGCTTAAGATATTTAAGGCGATTAAGTCTAGAAAATCTATGGCAACAAAAATACTTCTTTATTTCAAGATTAGAATAGTTGTAATTCAGTCATTTGTATTTTACTCATTTGCATGTGAAGTGATCACAGTGTGAAGGATTTAAATTGCAACAAATGTGATCTAATTATCAAGATTATTTTTGTAATTGAGGTTCTAACTCTTATACAGAAGATAAGATTATTTCTTTCATTTTTAATGGAACCAATTCATGTTCTGTAAGTCATGCCATATTTTCAAGTCTTCTCTTACATAACCTAGTTAATGCAAGTCTCCTCCACCTGTCTCTTCATATAATTTTGTAAGGCATGCCATATTTTCAATCTTCTCTTACATATCTTAGTCAATGCAAGTCAATGCAAGTCTCCTCCACTTGTCTCTTTATATAATTTCGTAAGACATGCCATATTTCTAATCTTCCCATACATATCATGGTCAACGCAAGTCTCCTCTACTTGCTGCAGAAATACTCTTTTCTGGAGAATAATATGTTAGTGTTTATTTCCTTAGGAATGTCATAAATATATACATAATGAATTTTAAGAATTTTCTTAAATTTTAGAGATTAGATTTCTATTTTATAGGATTAGATTACAATAACTTTAAATACAAACGAATCTAATAAAAAATAACTAAGAAATATAAGTATAATAGCAATATAAATCAAGATAAATCACGGAGAATAAATCAACAGATAACGAGCTCAGCAGCTCAGCTATTAGCTCGGAAGCTCAACCATTCATCAGCTCGGCCTTCTATTAGCTCAATAGCTCGACTTTTCATTAGCTCGGCAGATTGGTCTACCAGCTTCTGATCTACACTCTCTCTCAAGTTGGGCTAAATATATTATTTAAGCCAAAGTTTGTACTTAGCTCATCAAATACTCTTCTTTGTAATGGCTTAGTTAGAATATCTGTAACCTGGCTGTTTGTAGAAGTGTAGCTTTTTTGAAAAATTCCTTCTTTTAATTTCTCTTTGATGAAGTGTCTGTCAATTTCTATATGTTTTGTCCGATCATGGTGAACATGATTTTTGACAATATTGATAACTGATTGGTTGTCACATAATACTAATATTTGTTGTGCCATAGTCACGTGTAACTCAGTAATTTGTATTTTACTCATTTCCATGTGAAGGCATCTCACTGTGTGAAGGATTTAAATTGCAACAAAAGTGATATAATTATCAAGATTATTTTTGTAATCGAGATTCTAACTCTTATACAGAAGATAAGGTTATTTTTTTCATTTTTAATGAAACCAATTCAAGTTCTTAAACTTAACTTTGAAGAGAGAGAAGAAATAGACTCATAAAACCAAACCTTTATAAATATCTTGTATGTTGATTGTGCTTGATTATTGAGATTATTGCAATTACTTATTTATCAAAAAATTATACGTTAAACTTATTTTAAAAATCACTAATTTGATAAAAAAAATCATTTTAAAACTTAAAGGACCCATTTTAAATTATTTTTATAAGCAACATCTCTTTATTTATTTACTAAATGGACTACTGTTTTATTCAGTTGAACCACTAATTCGATCTAATTCTTCAGCAATGACATAAAGTGTGGAATAATGCAACTTTAAAAAACTAATTTGAATGATGGGCGGGCTTGTCAAAGGACAATAATAATAATTATTGTTTTTAATTTTATTTAAAGTCATGTCCCTAGTTATCCTTAATAACTACTAATAAATTTTTTTATGCATATTTCTCTTTAAAGAGAGTGAAAGAGGGTTGTATAGTTTTTACGGTAATATTGTTCTCGTGATCTCTACTTATATATATATATATATATATATATATGAAGTTGCACACGTGCAAAAAATGTGGTAATATTTGATAATTATGGATATCAAATCACATTCAATTATGAATATAAATATTTATATTTTAGAAAACGTGGTTATTTTGTGTTTTTTCAATTCAAATGATTTTTATAGAATATTAAACTTTGTTCATGTATTGTTCAAATCGTAATACCATTATATTCACATATTCACATGAATGACTTGGGTGATTTAGGTGATGATAGATCCCTCCTAAGAAAACATAACATTATAAGTTTGAATCTTTTCATGTTTTTCAATGTGAACATTATATATATATATATATATTGTGTTAATTGTGATCCAAAGTTTAAATTCGTTTGTGATTAAAATATTTAATTTATTGTGATTAAGACTTTAAATTTGACTGTGATTTGATGATATTTGATGAAATTGTCATATTTCATGGTTTGTCTCTAAAATTAGGATGCCAAATTTGACTTTTATTATGATACATTTACAAGTGAAGATTTATTTTTTCCATGGCTCACCTTTTTATTAGAATATGAATTTTTTTAAATTATTTTTTATGTACATCTATAAATGATTGGCAAATTTATAAATAAGTGTCAAATCTCCTGCAATTATTAGCAATCATATCATATTACTATTATGGTAGCAATATTATCTTAATAATATTTTTTTTCTTTTTTCTCGTGATTTTTTCCGATTAGATTTTCCAAACTAAAATTTCGCGTTCATTAGTATGATTGATGGTTTGATAGCGTGGTTTGTTTTCGATCCTAAATGCTAACATTTTTTCATATAAAAGTAAAAGAAAATATTTTAGCAATATGTATACTTAAAAGTTTTGAGTTACACTTACTAGTTATGTATAAAAATGCAAGTAAATAAAAAGAAAAATCCCTCCAAATTTTAACGTGGAACTTCTAGTATTTATAAGGCACGTCTTTAACATATAAAAATCAACCCTATCATTTCCAAACGTATGGAATAAGTTGGAAGGCATGACATATTTCCAAGTCTTCTCTTACATATTCTAGTCAATGCAAGCCTCCCACCTGTCTGTTTATATAATTTTGTAAGTCATGCCATATTTCCAAGTCTTCTCTTACATAACCTAGTCAATGGAAGTCCCTTCCACCTGTCTCTTTATATAATTTGGTAAGGCATGCCATATTTCCAATCTTCTCCTACATATCCTAGTCAATGCAAGTCTCCTCTATTTGTCTCTTTATATAATTTTGTAGGGCGTGCCATATTTCCAAGTCTTCCCTTACATATCCTAGTCAATGCAAGTCTCCAGCACTCAGTTTCTTTATATAACGAAGACTGAGACCAATTCTGTATATAAATGGTTTTCCAGTGGAGATTAAAAGTGCATCTTGCTTCTTGAAAAAAGACGAGAAAAAACAGGAGGAGTAAGGAGAGATGTATTCCGTCGTGAAAAGCATAGAAAGTACTACTCGTCATCCATGGCTTAGGATGATAACAATGATAGTACTGTTGGTGTTGGTAAATGGGATGTGTTGTCATGGGTGTTGGGAACAAGAGAGGATTGCCTTGCTGAACCTTAAAGCTTCCATCAACTACCCAAATGGTAGCTCTTTGCCTTCTTGGGTGGATGATCGATACGCCAACTGCTGTCAATGGGAAGCAGTTGAATGTAGCAATAATTCAAAAAGAGTGATCCAAATCTCTCTTGCTCGTACAAGGGATAGGGAATTAATTAATTCTGAGTGGTATTTCAATGCTTCACTATTTCTTCCTTTTGAAGAGCTCAAGACTCTTAACTTAAGTGGAAATGGTTTACATGGTTGGGTTGGTAATGAAGGTATTTTTATTCATATGTTTCTTATGTATTTTATTTATGTTATTAATTTTTGTTTTTTGAATTTCACACAAGAGTATTTATTTATTCAATTTTTTTCAGGTTTTGAAAGACTTTCCATGCTAACCAATCTTAGAATTCTTAATTTGAGTTACAACAAATTAAATTACACTATTTTTTTATATTTGTTAGTGAAATTTCTTCTTTGAAATCCCTGAGATGTGACATCATCGCAAGAGTATCCTTTAACGTGATCGAAATACTAGATAACTTGAGTAAGTATACTTGGGATGCAAAATGGGATGTGACGTCATGGGTGTTAGGAACAAGAGAGGATTACCTTGTTGCGCCTCAAAGCTTCTATCATCTATCCAAATGGTGACTCTTCAATTGCTTTCTTGGGTGGATAATCAATCTGCCAACTGCTATTAATGAGAAGCAATTGAGTGTAGCAACACTTCAAAGAGAGTGAACCAATTCTCTCTTAATTATACAAGAGATTGGAGATTAGAAAATTATGGGTGGTATTTCAATTCTTCACTATTTCTTCTCTTTAAAGAGTTCAAGACCCTTAACTTGAATGACATTTATTTAGCTGAGTTGGGTTGAGAATGAAGGTTTTTTCATTAATAGTTTATTATGTATTTTATTTATTTTTTTGTTTTTATTTCTGAAATTGTAGATGAGAATACTTACTATTTTTTTTTTTTATAGGTTTTGAAAGACTTTCGGCGTTGTTCAATCTTGAAGTTCTTGATTTGAGTTATAACTTCTTCAATGATATCATTTTAGAATTTGTTGGTGAAATATCATCTTTGAGATCTCTATATCTTGCATGGAATTTCATCGAACCATCAATTGATTTGAATGGTAAGTTCACTTTTATATATGCTAGACTTACTTTTGCAAAACAATAAGTTGACTTACTTTTGCATACAATTATGACAAGATGAAAACATTCTATGTTAATTAATCTTGAAATTCTTGACTTAAGTTATAACTTGTTTAATGGTACTATTTTGGAATTTGTTAGTGAAATTTTATCTTTGAGATCCCTATATCTTGCATACAATGACATGGGAACATCAATCTATTTGATGTTCCCATGTCATTGTATCCTTAATTACAAAATGACAAAAAAATAAAATCATTTATTTGTAATATACACATAAAATAATTCATATAAAAAAAAATCACTTTCGTGATTAGATTACTCATCTTCCAAAGTGCAATCCAAAGGGGGATGGATAGAATCTGGCCCAAGTTGCCTACAATTAAAATTGTATCCTTAATTACAAAATGACAAAAAAATAAAATCATTTATTTGTAAGATACACATAAAATAATTCATATAATTCAAATTCATCTCACATATTTTCACATTTCTCATATTTTCATATTTTCATATAATTCACATTTCTCTCATGCTGTTTATGAACCATAACAATGCATTTAGAAATTTATTTGAATGATTATTTAATTTGAAAATTTTAAAATAATTCACTTTCAACTGTTACTTCAAAGTGCCTCCCTTGTGTACTAATCAAAGTTTATTATATGTAAATCACAAAAAAAGTTCATCTAACTAAACACCCCATTATAAGCTTTCCTCCAATTCCTAAGCAAAAATTGAGAATCTCTACATATACTAATTGCTAGAATATAGCAAGATACACAAAATTAAACAAAAATCAAACATATAAAAAATTTAATGTGACCTTAAAGTTTGTGAATATATTAAATTTTAATATGTAAAAGGTTAAGCAAGGTGTTTGTTAGTTAAAAAACATAAAAAATAAGTTTTTCAAGAAGACTACTCATCCTTAATGAGCTTATTGTCTTAAAAAATTAAAGAGGGAAATGTAGAAACTTTAGGAAAAGCGGATATCGCATAAAGAGGGAAATGTAGAAACTTTAGGAACAATTAATGTTGACAATTTGTCCTAAGTAATCAATCCCTTTATATATATTTTGTTGAGAATGTGAAGAGAAAGGAGGAGACACACAAATAATAATAAGGACCGAATAATAAAATATAGACACAAAAAGGACCGAGAATTTTACACTATAGGCCTCCCCTATGCGTTTTACTGTGCATTTCTTCAGCTGCAATTTTGCTTCTTCTTTCAATTTGGCTGCTCCTTTTCCAATTTCGGCGCTGCAACTTCCTTCAATTACGCAGCCGTAATTTCCTTCTTTTACACTTTGCTTCTTCTTTTTTTTTTTCTTCTTTTTTTTTTTTTCATTTGCTAGTGGCTGCACGCGTTGTCCTCTCACAGCTACAAAAAAAATTCTTTCGTCAAAAATGGAGCCTTTTCTTTTTGACTTCTAACATATTTATCCTCTGCATCACGATGCTTGTTAATTTTAAATCTTCTATAGATTTTAAAGGACTTTCTAATTGGGAGGAAACCAATTTTAGTAGTAATTGGAATGATTTAACTATCTTTTTTAACTACAAAATTACTCATCTAAAATGTGCAATACAGTAGTAATGCTCAAACTTTAAAAATTGAGCCTCTGATCATTATATAACAGAAAATAATCAATTCATATACAAAATCTATTATTTATCTAAGAGAGTTCATATATAATTGAAATTCATCTCATTTTGTACGCCGTATGTATGTTCTCCTCTTTATATGCATCCATCACATTTCATTTGGAGAACTTAATATTTAATGAAAATTTTTGAATTTTTTCAAATAAATTATTTTCATAATGTCACTTCAAGCACTTTTTTTCTTAGATTTATTTATTTTTTTATAATGAAAATTTTGCAATTAACTATTTATGTATATGTACCAGATAAAACTCTAATGTACATAATAACTCAAACCATGCACACTAAATTAGTCAGCCTAAAGATTAGCCTCAATGGTCCTAGCTAGATCCCACACAATTCTAATATATAATTCAAAGATTTTTTAGCTACATTTGTTAAGGGTACAAAAAATCACTAGTCAATATTTAAATCCAACTCATGAAAGATTTTTGATCTAATCCTAGCAATATAGAGGATGACAAAAAAAAAAAAAAAAAAAAGAAACATGTGACACTCCAATATATCACTTATACTTTCACATAAAACTTCTACATTCATTTTTTTTTCTAATATTTATAGATTTTGTGTATCAGAAAAGAGAAAAAAATACCTCATGAATAAAGAAAGATCAGTATTCTTGTTTCCTTAACTAATTGTGACATAAAATCTAGTATTACGATTTAGAAACATAGAAAAAATTGTAAAGCATGTCAAATTCAAGTCTTCTGTATAATTAGGAACAAAATAGCATGATCAATTCCCCATATAAATAACTTTAGAATTGAAACAAAAGTGGTAGCTTGTTTCTTGAAAAACAAATAAAAAGAATGGTATGACCAAGAGGATGAACACCTTTGTGAAAAATATCGGAATAGAAAAGCCTTCAATTTTTCAACTTGAATTCTAGAAGAGAATATTAATCAATTCAATTTTTTTTTACAAGTTTTAAAAAACTTTCAATGTTGACCAATTTTGAAGTTATTGATTTCAGTTATAACCAACTCAATAGTACCATTTTGGAATTTGTTGATGAAATTTCATCTTTGAGGTTCCTATTTCTTTCATCTAATTCCATGTTGGAAACATCATCTTATTTGAATAGTAAGTTTAGTTCTATGCTAGACTTATTGTTGCTAAATAATAGCCCTTCAAGAAGAAGGGAATTAGTTATGGAGCTTTTAGTTATTGGATGTGAAAGAAAAAAAAAAATCATTTCTGCTATTAATTAGATTACTCATCTTCCCAAGTTCAAGAAAGAATTTCACAAACTTAAGAAAGGGGAACGATAGAATCATAGCACAGATTGTTTACAATTAAAATTATACTCCTAATAATGAAAAGGTAGAAAATAAGATCTTTTTATATGTAATATACTCATAAGGGATTTCATATAATTCAAATTCATCTCAAATATTTTCACGTTTCTCTCCTGCACTACACTTTATACAACATAACATTGCATTTAGGAATGTATTTGAATGATTATTTAATTTGAAAATTTCAAAATAATTCACTTCCAACTATCACTTTAAGTGCCTCTCTCATATATTTAATTAGAATTCAATTATTTGTAAATCACAAAAAATGTTCATCTAACTAGACACTGCATTATAAGAATTCCTGTAAAAAAATTGGGAATCTCTATGTATACCAGTTGCTAGAATATAGCAAGGTACACAAAATTAAACAAAAGTCAAACCAATAAAAAATAAATTTTAAAATTCAAAAATTTTAATGTGATCTATTTTTAGTCTCTCAACTTATTCTATAGTAGTTCATTATTCTGTATGTATGTATATGTATGTATGTCTTTTGCTTAGCTATTTTAATGAGTTTTAGCACTATATTAAGCAATCCCTTTCACAGGTTTTAGAAGACTTACGAGACTGAGCAATCTTGAACTCCTCGATCTTAGTCACAACAATTTAACTAGCAGTGCTATTCTAACATCTATTGGTGGCATTTCAAGCCTAAAGTTTCTGGATCTTTCATATAATTATATTGAAGGATCAATTGGCATCAGCAGTAAGTGATCTCTGCTCCTTTCCTTCCACACCAACTTGGTATGTTTTTTTGGATGGATGCACAATAAGATGGCATTATTGTTATACGAAGGAGATGATCTTCTAGAAACCAATCTTCGTAGAGACTAACATCATATAGCCTTCTCTAAGATCTACATTAAAGAAATACTTCCATATGTGAAAGTAGGCTTTTGACGTAAAACTAGGCTTCAATGACTTATAGGTTCTTAACTGGTCTTTGAGTGGCATGGATAACATCATATAGCCTTCTCTAAGATTATTTCAATCGGTCAAGACATTGATTCTTATGGAGAACCATTACTACATCAATGTGACAATTTATTTCATTGCTTATCTGTTTCTTCCTTTTGAGGTGGTGCAAACTCTTGCCTTGTAAGGAAATTTATTGTTTGGTTGGGTTAACCATGAAGGTCTATGAGGATTTCAATCACTCAAAATACTGAATCTTATGTACAACTACATGAATGTGACATTTACCGATGGAGGTAAAGTTAGGATAACTCTTTTAAGTAATTTAATATCCTTATTGAGAAGTACTTCCTTCTAAATACTCACAACCTAGTGTTTTCTTAAACATATAATTGATGATATGCCATATTTACAGACACTACAAAATAAAATCAAATTTAGAGACGAATAATAGAGATAGATTTTGATACTAATGAACAAAATAACTGAAATTTCTTTAAGAGAGCTTTAGAGACGAAATAAAGTCTGTCTCTGAAAGTTTTTACACCAGAGAAAGAATCAGAGATGGAAATTTTCCATCTCTAAATTCATCTGAAGGATTTTTTCGAACTCAGAGACGAAATTTTTTTGTCTATGAATTTTGCATGCCCTCAAAGATGGAATCTAGAAGTTATTTCAGAATCTGAGTTTTTTCATTAGAAACAGAAATAGAAATGGAAAATTTCTCTCTCTCTCTCTCTCTCTCTCTCTCTCTATATATATATATATATATATATGTGTGTGTGTGTGTACGTGCGTGTGTGGCTACCTTTATTGTTTCTCCTCTTATCTTATGCCTTTGCTTGTTCCTCTCCCTCTCGCTTGTCTTCTCTTTTTTTGCTCTAGCCAACAGCTACCCGCCATTGGCTCACCTTCGTTTTCATTTGTTTCTCCTCCTCCTCCTCCTCTTTTCCTTCTCCTTCACCTATTCCTATTCCTCTCCCTTTCGCCTATGTCACCTTCTCCTTTTCCTTTTCGACCAGCATCCACCAGTCTTCGGCTCGCATTTACATTCATTTTTTTCTCCTCCTCTTCTTCTCCTCTAACTTCACTTGTTCCTCTCCCTTTTGCTTGTGTCTTCTTCTCTTCTTCTTCCCAAACTAGTAGCTGCCGACCGTTGGCTTGCGTCCTCTTCCTCTAATCCGATAGTCCCTTCTTTCTCCTCTGTGTTGTCCCAAATGCCGGCAATCGAAGTTTCTCTGATTTAAGATAAGAATTTAAAGTTTCCTTATTTTAATGTTTAGATCCAGTAAGATCCAACTATTGGATCGTTTTGATTTTTGGGTATGTTGGTTGCCAGACTAAGGTGATTCTGATGATCGATTTCAATCATTGGAATATACCATGGATGGTGGCCGGCGATGCCCTTCCAAAAACAAATAACATTTTTAAAAAAATTAAGTTTTAGATCTATTAAAATCCGACTGTTGGATCATTTTGGTTTTTGGGTATGTTGATCACCAGACCAAGACCATTCTGATAATCAATTTCGATCGTCAGAATCTGCCATGGACTATGGCCGGCGATGCCCTTCCAGAAATGGGTAACCTTTTTTCAAAGAATTAATTTCTAGATCTATTGAGATTTGACCGTTGGATTGTCTTGGTTATTGGGTATGTTGGTCACTAGACCAATGCAATATCGATGATCGATTCCGATTGTTGAAATTTTCCATGGACAGTGGTTGGCGACCAACTGCAGGACTAGAAATTAATTTTTTTTTCTCCATAGTTGATTTAGAGACAAAATTATTTTTATCTTTAAATTTTTTTTAATCCATACGTCATCTTGGAGATATATTTTTTTTTTTTATCTTTAATCCGATATAAAGACAAAAAATTCAATCTATAACTTTAGATACAGAAAAAATTCAGTTTCTAAATGTAAATTTTGATTGACTTTAAGACTGATCACACAACCAAATCAGAGACAAAATTTTGTTTTTTGAGATGAAAAAAAAATTTGTCTCTAAATTAGAGAAAAAATCTATCTCTAATTGGTTAGTGACGGGCCTTTTAGAGATGGATTGAAATCCGATTTCAATCCAATGAGAGATGAAATTTTCGGGGTTTAGAGACTGATTTTTTTCATCTCTAAACTCGATATTTTTTGTAGCTAGGTTTGGAGAGCTTGAGTAGCTTGGAAAATTTGTTCTTAGATAAAAATATTATTAACAATAACTTTCCTTCAAGCATAAGAGTGATGACTTCTCTTTTAAGTGTTGTTAATGTAAGAATACGATCTCACTAGTAGTCTCGAAAGGTAAAATAAAAAGTCCGCTGTTAATGATGGCCAAGGTGGTAAACCATCCCTCTTAGTAAACACGAGGTAATAAGTTCAAATCTTCTTATATCCCTTTAATGTGGACATTTCTTGTTATTTACTATATATCAAAAAGTAAAAAAATTATTCTTTTACTTATAAATTATCAACTAACACTTCTTCAATATGTTGTGTATTTTTCAGGTTTGTGCAAATTGAAGTCTCTTCAACAACTCAACATTAGGGGAAATGATCTTCGGGGCACCTTACCTTGGTGCTTAGCCAACTTGACATCAGTTCGTTTGCTAGATATTTCTTCCAATTATTTCGATGGAAATATTGCTTTTTCTCCTCTTATCAATCTAACAACCCTGAAATACCTTACACTTTCAGATAATCACTTTGAAGTTCCAGTCTCATTCAAGTCATTTTTAAACCATTCCAAACTTAAGGTCCTTGAAAGCCTTAACAACAAGTTTGTGGTGGAAGGGGAATGTCATTCCTCAACCCCAAGTTTCCAATTAACAGTTATCCGTCTATCTGATTCGGAATCCAAAAACTGCTCCATATGTTTTCCCCATTTCCTTTATCATCAAAATGAACTTCAAGAGATTGAGCTCTCTAGAATTGATTTTAACGGGAAGTGGCCGGATTGGTTGCTGGAGAATAATTCAAGATTAGAAAGTCTTGTTATGCCAGACAATTCATTACATGGATCAATTTTACGGTTACCTTTGAATCCCACAATTTATATGTTGAACTTGTCCCACAACAACTTGACTGGACCAATCCCTGCAACTTTCTCCAACTTGGAGAACATAGAAAGCTTGGATCTTTCCTACAACAACTTGCAAGGCAATATCCCCTGTGAACTCACAAGTTTACAATATCTGGTCTGCTTCAACGTGTCTTACAACAACTTAAGTGGAGGGATACCTCAGGGGCAAGGCCAATTTCAAACTTTTGATAACAGTAGCTACATTGGAAATGAACTCTTTTTTGGAGAAGAAGTTGCAAATAGTTGCAATTCGTCCCTGCCAACAGCATCACTCAAAGTGGAATTTGACTTTATTAACGTGGACATTTTCTATATGAGCTTTGTAGGGTCTTACTTGACTATGTTACTAGCTACTGTAGGAATTTTATACATAAATCCTCATTGGAGACGAGTATTGCTCCACTTCATTGAGGTTTTCTCACCTCTTGCTACTATTTCATTATGGATAACCTTTGGAAGATCAAAGCCAAGTTCCTACATAAGTGATCACCCATATAAAGAGGTTCAATGTACATACCAAGTTTGTTCTAGTTGATAGATACATGATAATTGGATTTTCTAAATTGTGTTGTTATGCACTTGTGAATGATTAACATATATTTGATGCCAAATGCCCAAATATCATAACTTTGTTTTGAACACTACATTAATATTTCTCATCTCCTAGCAACTTTTTATGAATTATATTTTCCCCCCAATCTAGTAATGAGTTAGTTACTCACCATTTAACTAAATTGCTTGCTCTGCATTCTTATTATTATTATTTTTTTTATGTATTATGGTTTCTCACACCTATGTAAAGGATGAGTTCAAAAAATTGGTTTTGGGTGATTAGGAACAGCTAATTCTATCTAAGAAGTGAAGATAAAATAATAAAAAGATTAAAAGCAACAAAGTCCTCCTTTCTTTTTAAAAATACATCCTATTGAATAACAATTATAAAATTTGTCTTAGCACTAACAATGTGGAAGATAACAAATAAACATCCAACTCTTATTCTAGACAATTGCAAAGTATAGACCAATAATCACTTGAAATCCTTCTTAGCTCCGTAGGAATTTTGTGATATAAATTCTTATCAAGCCTTACTCATATTGAATGTGGTCAATTATATAAATTTTAACTCGTCAAACATCTCTATCTATAATAATATATTTTTTAAGACCCTAAGTCCTATGGTTCCTATATATAATCAGAGAATTGAAACAAAATGATATATTCACCACTAACTTAATCAACTTACAACATCTTATATACAAAATAACCCATTAATCCTCCTATTATTCAAACTAAAAAAAAGAAAAGTAAATATAGAAATTGCAAACACATGATCCCTTAATTTGTAGGATCCCATAAATTGTGGATCATTTGTCCCCATTTCCTACACTCTTTCTTAAGTTGGAGAATAGATGTCAGTCATTCTCAACTTGCAAATACAAATATCGAAACTTGATTTCTTCAAGTTTCGAAAGTACTTTGGTTAGAACATTAGGTTCTTGGGACTTGGTAGAAATGTAGGACAAGGTGATAGTCCTTTCTTAATTGCAATCTTGATGAAGTCTCTGTCATTCCTCGCATGTTTTATTCGATCATGTTGAACTGGATTATGGACTATATTGATAGTTGATTTGCTGTCACAAAACTTCATAGGACTTGTTACTGGCATGTTTAAATCTATCATCAACCTTTGTATCCAAATGAGTTCACATGTTCCTCGAGTTATGGCTTTATACTTTGCTTCTACATTGCTTCGAGCAACCACTGATTGTTTTTTTCTTCACCATGTCACTAGATTACCCCAAACTTTTGTGTAATACTCAGTTGTTAACTTGTTATCATCAAGAACTCCTGCCTAGTTTGCATTTTAAAAACCAATAATATCCCTGACCCCAGTCTTTTTAAACAATAACCATTTGCTAGGACTTTCCTTTAAATATCTCAGGATTTGATTTGTTGTTACCATGTGCCTTTTGTGGGAGCATGCATGAACTGGCTTACCACGCTCACACTAAAGGCAATATCTGGTATCGTAAGTGATAGGTAGATGAGTTTATATACGAAATACTGATAGCTCTCTTTATTCACTGGAGGATCACTATTTGAAACCTTGTGCTTCTAGTTATGTTCCAAAGGCATACTAGGAGGTTTACACCCAAGTTTTCATGTCTTCTTAAGCAGGTTAAGTGTGTACTTTCTTTGTGAAATAAAGATCCTTTTGTGACTTCTTCCAACCTCCATTCTAAGAAAGTATCTAATTTCCCTAAGATCTTTTACCATGAATTCAGCTTGAAGTCTCTTTTTGAGATTTCTAATCTCCATTTCATCATCACCTGTGATCACCATATCATCTATATGTACAATGAGTATTGCTTGTTATCCTGACTTATTCTTCTTCACAAACAAAGTGTTATTAGCTTGCCCTTGGTTGTATTCAAGATCCTTCACAATAGTGTTGAACCATGTAAACCAAGGCCGAGGTGATTGTTTCAAACCATAAAGGGCCTTTTTTTAGCTTACATACCTTGTCTGGATTTTCCTTTGCTTCAAATCCAAGAGAAACTCTCATATATACCTCATCCTCTAATGTGCCGTTAAGAAAAATATTCTTAATGTCTAGCTGGGGTAGTCTCCAATCTAAATTAGTAGCAATAATCAATAGAAATTTGATTGAGTTAAGCTTGGCAGCTGGTGCAAAGGTTTTTTCATAATCAATTCTATAGGTTTGAGTAAAACCTTGTGTTACTAGTCTTGTCTTATATCGTTCTATAATTTCATCTGGTTTATACTTCACTAAGAAGATCCATTTATTGCCAACTATTTTCTTCCCTTCTAGTAACTTCACTATCTCCCAAGTCTCATTATCATTCAACACTTTCATCTCTTCTAGCACAACTTTCTTCCAATTTGGATCTTGAAGTGCCTCTTGAACATTTCTAGGAACATCAATATCATCAATCTTTGCAACAAAGATTTTGAAATTTCTTGATAACTTAGTATATACAATATAATCTGATATATGATACTTGGAATTTCTCATTCAAGACCTTACACACTTCCTTATGACAATCAAAAGATCAATGTTATTGATAGGTTCTTCTTCCTCATAACATGAATTAGTTTTCTCATCCTCTTCTTGATTATTCATTGTAATGGGATCTTCCATCGGCACATACTCTTGAGTTTACATTGGAGTTTATGGTCTCCTAGAGTAAACTATAATTGGTTTTGGGTTTATAGTGTTAGATTCTCTCCCTGGACCTATATGAACACTATTTTTGGACACATAATTGGATTGGGAAGGAAAAGATGAGGAGATTAAAGGAAATGACTAAAAGAAATTTGGTTCCCAATGTTTGTCTCCTTGAGAATTAATCTCCCCATCGAGAGAAACATCGAGATTTGAATGTGTGAGGTGGATAAAATGCATGAGTTTGTTTGGCAAGAGTACAATGATCACACTAAAATGATGAATGATCTTTATTAACGAACAAATGAGGGTATAAATGCTTTAAATAAGAGAAACTGGGGTGACCTAATCTATGATACCACAATAAAACATTGGAATTAGAGAATAAGGAAAAACAATAGGTAACTTTGGTTTTGAAGGAGAACCAACACCTGACAAGTAATAGAGATCATTTTGCTTCTCAACATTCCTAATCTCCCTTTACAATGACAAATATTGAAATTTACAACAAGAAGGGAAAAACATTATTGAACAGTTCAAATCTTTGGTTAATTTACTCACTAATAGTAAATTGCACTGTGGATTTGGAATGTGAAGAACTAAATTTAACTTCAACCTATTGAGTTCCATATCTCTTCTCTCTGTTGCTTTGTACATAGGCCTATCTGCTATAGTAATACTAACATTTTCCTTACATGGTTGATAGTTACTGTTGTTGTCAAAAATATAACAATTAAATTTCATGATGTGGGGTCCACTCGAGCTCGGTGACAGGTGAAGTGGTTTCCGTGAGAGAAGTTGTCGCAAGGGATTTTGCCACAAGGATGCTCGCCGTAAGGGTGTTTGTCGCAAGGATCTGTTTGCAAGGATTTCGCCATAAAGGTCTACCTCACAAGGATTTATTTCGCCACAAGGATCTTGCCTCAAGCACTTTTGCTTTAAGCATCCCGTCGCAAGGATTTTATCACAAGCACCTTCACTTTAAGGATCTCGCGACAAGCACCACCACCTTAAGGATCTCATTGCAAGGATTCCGCTATAAGCACCTTCTCTTTAAGGATTTCGCCTCAAGCACTTTTGCCTTAAGGATCTCACCGCAAGGATTTCACCACAAGCATTTTCACCTTAAGGATTTCGTGACAAGGATTCCGCCTTAATCACTTTCACCTTAAGGATCTCGCCGCAAGGATTTTTCCACAAGCACCTTCGCCTTAAGGATTTCGTGACAAGGATTCCGCCTCAAGCGATCTCGCTGTAAGGATTTCGCCACAAGCACCTTCGCCTTAAGGATCTCACCGCAAGGATTCCGCCACAAACACCCTCGCCTTAAGGATTTCGCCACAAGCACCTTTGCCACAAGGATCTATCTCGCCGCAAGAACTTTGCTATAAGAATCTATCTCGCTGCAAGGATTTATCTCGCCGCAAGGACTTTGCCACAAGCACTTTCGCCTTAAGGATCTCGGCTTAAGGATTTCGCCACAAGGATTTATCTCGCTGTGAGGATTTTGCCTTGTTGACACTCCAAAATGGGTTAGAAGGCTCGTGGGAATCCTCACCCACAACGACCCTCTGATGCCTAAGTCAGTACCGGATCAAGATAATTGTTCACGAAAACAGTAAAGACGTAGTAAGAGTTGTATCGAATTCTTCCCATTTTTAGTGTCCTGTAGTTGGGTATTTATAAGACGTGATTCTCAAGAATGGATGGTACTGACATGTGTCGCTTGTTGAATGAGCCATGCACGAGGTGTGTGGCTGCAATCAAGTCTTTACCGCAAGGCCTTGCGGCATACTACTGTAAGGCTACTGCCGTAAGGCCTTGCCATAAGGCTTGCGACAAGCCCTTTGCCACAAGTGGGCTTGTGGCACACTACTGTGAGTCTTTTTATTTTTTCTTTAAAAAATCTCATTTTTCTTGCTCCAGATTTTTTAGGTTCAACAATTGCCCCCCACTCTTCTGTTTTGTCTTTAGACAAAATTGAAGAGTAAAATTTGAGTCAAATTGAGGGTGGCATAGAGGTGCACTACCACTAGCTTGGTTTTTGCCACTCTAGGGTAATTTCTTCATCACCCATCATGCGTTCGACACTCTCCTATTGTGGAGTTAGGATGCTTTTAAATTTAGGCTTTCTTTAACTGCTTCTACGATCAAACGTCTTTTGGTCTCCTTCACGGCCCATTTAAGAACCATTCGTCATGAGGGATGAGTGTTGTGTCCCTAGTTTAAATCATGAAACCAGTGCTGCGACCTTGAGTTCTCCAGGTGTTCCGGTTTGGGAGGCGTCTCATCGTCAAGCCTTCATGAGACGTCTTAAGGGAAAGCATGTATTTTCTGAGTGGAGAACCTTCTGGGGCCGTCTGCCTTCCTTTTACGGGCTCGTTTACCATAGGTAATCTAGGTTTGGCCCCGGGATTCTAGTCATACATTCGAGTTTGCCGAAAGGCTTAGGCACCAAACCAACCGAGGAGTCAGGTCTAGCTCGGGGGCATAACACTGGACTCAATCAAGGGATACGGGTGAGCCTGTGGGCATACATGTCAGAATACCTGAAGATCCTACGTCCGCATAGGGTTATATGCACTAGATTATCTCTAGGCGACCAGGCCTTTTAGGGACAGGGTCCGACGCGAGATTCCTACTGGGTGTCCGAGTTTGTAGGAAGGCCTAGGTGCCGGATCAGCCGAGGGGTCAGGTCTAGCTTGGGGGCATAGCACCGAACTCAATCTAGGGATCCAAGTGAGCCTACGGGCATAGGCGTCGGAGCATTCGGTGATCCCAGGACGGGCCATGGCTCACTGGTTGTTGCGTTCTTCATGTTCGTCTTTGGGGTTGGTCTACCTTAGGGAATCTGGGTTTGATCAGTGGATTGGCGTGAGATCCTTGCCAGATATTCGGGTTTGCTGGGAGGCTTAGGTACCAGATCAATCAAGGAGTCAGGTTTAGCCAAAAGGCATGGCACCGGACTCGAACGAGGGATTCGGGTGAGCCTGTGAGCATAGTGTAACGCCCTACTTTTCCAAATACACAACAATGTAAAATATATGCTAACATCACCGCGGGCGTTATGGAAACCCTTACCAATAGAAGCGTTGGATCGAACCTGAAAGCTTAGCCAAAGCTAAATAAATGGGTTTCCACTAGATTTACTTTACTAGTACAAGAAATGCTCACGACTTCCAATACTCCAAAAAGGTGACACATCATTGTAGGAACAATTATAGGACACCCACACACACTTCTTACAACCTTGAGTATCCTAGCTGCTATTTACAATACATCATTCGTAATGCAAGGGTACATAATGGAATAAAAACCAAAGCTAGCCAAGCTCCACCACCTTGCCCTTGCTCGAACGAGAACCTGCATCACCTGGCACATCTGATATACCTGGGACGTTGAATGTCCTAGGGGTATGAAACACCCAAGTTAGATATTAACATCTAAGTGAGTGACTTAGAAAAGGAGAGTACATGCGTGCAAATGCAATAATGCTATTATGAAATCCACCCCTGTGGTAGCAATGCCAAGGTGTTGCAATCACCTCCGCGATCATCATAGTCACTCCTGGCTCATCACCAGAGCATGAGTTCTTCCATGATGGCCCAACAACTAGCCATAGTCACCAACTCAAACATGATATATGACAAAGCAGAAGGAATATGCATAAACAAGGGAAAATATGACATGTAAGCCACGAAGGCATGATATACAATCCATCATCCACACACAAGTGAAGCAACAAATGCTCAAAGTGTCACAAATATGCAGGAATCACTCACCTTAATCGGTTACCTTAGGAAACATGGTTTACAACGAGCAAAATGGGTTTTCACGTAGTTTTTCTTATTGCTTGGCATGAACTTTGAGAAAGACGCAAAAATTCTGTCAAGGCTTATTCTCCCTCGACTTTCTCCCTTCTCTTTGGTAGCATTTCCTCTCTCAAACTCCCTTCCTTTTCCTCCTTTCTTGGTGCCCAAATGAATAACCCCAAAGCCCTTATTTATAGGAAACTTCGACGAACCAAATCACGCCACGTGTCGTGTCATCATTCCACCCATGAGCATCTAATTAAAATATGCCATGTGTCCCTAAAGATTTGTGCATTTTCATGCCCTTACGACAAGTCTCCCTTGAGATATGAGCCATCACATGTTTAATTTGATTTTCCAATATTCCCATCATTACATTCCACATGGTTTAATTCATTTTCCACATTTCTCATCATTACACTTCAAATCCTATCTCCAAGTGGCCAATGAATGCTTGCCACATGTCCTTAGAGATAATGTTTGGAGACTTTTGCAAACTTGGAAGCTAAGTAAACTTTTCCTTAGCCAATCATGCAATGCCACTTCAAAGGGTCATTATGAGCCATCATGTGACCTTATCTTGTCTTCCAAGTGGCTAATGGTTGATTGCCATGTGTCATTGAAGATAAGGCTTCATCATTTCTCCCATGTGCATCCAACTCAAATGCACCTCTCGTCTCTTAATTGAATTTAATAGAGTTTGAAATCCAAAGCTCCATTTGTTTTGAGTGTTCACACTATGCTCATCATTACACCCATAATTATAAGATTTCAACCAATCCAATTGTGACACCTAGGGAGGACACTTGCCATTCATGATTTGCCCATGGATGATATTTTTAAGGTTTTAAGAACTACACATTGGCCCAAACTTTTCGGATAATTTGCACTTAGGCCCTTGCAACTTGGTCCCTGAGCCATTTTTAATTGCACTTTTTGGTCTCCAAAAAATGGATAAATTACACTTAGCACCCTAAGATTTTAGGTAAATTACACTTTTACCCGACTTCAGCATTTACGATTTTGCCACTGGTTCAGAAACTGAATTTTTCCCTCAAGACTTCCTCAATTCCTTGAAAGGGTCCATTTCCTCAAGTATTAGAACCTAATAACCTTAGGTATTACCTCTTTTTTTGATTTTGAAAATCTGGGATGTTACAATAGGCTTTAGATCTTCTGGTGATCTCGAGCCGACTCATGGTCATCGGCACCAAATTACAACTAGACGACAACTCCGATGGACGGAACAATGTTAGAACCATCATATGGTCTCTTTACTTCTTTCCTGCCTTCCTAGGGCTAGTCTACCTCAAGGAATCTAGGTTTGGCCAGTGGACTGGCACGAGATTCCTGCCAAACATCCAAGTTTCCTGGGAAGCCTAGGAGCCAGATCAACTAAGGAGTCAGGTCTAGCCAAAAGACATGGCATTGGACTTGAATAAGGGATTCGGGTAAGCCTACGGGCATAGGCATTGGATCTTCTGGTGATCTCGAGTCAGCTCATGGTCATTGGCACTAGATTACGATTGAGCAACTCAACTCGGTGAATGGAATAATGTTAGAACCATCATATGGTCACTTTACTTTTTTCTCGCCTTTTTAGGGCTAATCTACCTTGGAGAATCTGGGTTTGACCAGTGGACTGGCACGGGATTCCTGCCAGACATTCGAGTTTTTTGGGAGGCCTAGGCGCCAGATCAACCAAGAAGTCAGATCTAGCCAAGAGACATGGCACCAAACTCAAACGAGGGATCTGAATGAGCCTGTGGGTATAGGCATCGGATCTTCTGGTGATCTCAGGTTGGCTCGTGGTCATCGACACCAGATTGCCACTAGGTGGCTTGACCTTCGAGAACAGGTTGTGCTTAAGCCATCATACCTGCATCACATTCTTATGAGTCATACAAACAATCGGGCTCATGGAGATTTTACGTGGTTCGGCTTATAGTTTTGCATACTCCACGGGAATATAGGGGGTATATTCTTTTATTTATTGGGGAATATTATTACAATAAAAAATTAAAAAGAATCTTGGCCCCTGATCGAATTGGACAACGCTCCTGGTGATAGGCTCGGCCCTGCGTCTCGTGCTTCGTCCCCTCCATTGGAGTGAATGATTAGTAAAGTCAGGAAATACCTCTTGAGGTGCATGATGTTCCAAGTTTTGCCCATTGCCTCGCCTTGTAGTGTTTATAGTATGCACGTGTTGGGTCCCAACATCTTTTGGATTCTGTAGGGTTCTTTGCAATTTGGGTTGAGTTTCTCTTCCCCTTCTATTGCCTTCCTGTTTTGCCCAGGCAAATACTTTAGTCATAGAATCCGACTCAGAGAAAGCTAGGGATCTTCTAAGCGAGACGTATGTAGTTCCGTTGAGTAGGGCTGACTCCGCCAATCCGACTGGGAGATCCCTTACTTCTTGTATTGCAACTCTGAATCGCTCGATATATTACTTTAGGGATTCATTAGGCTTCTGTTGCAAGCTCATCAGATACATAAACACTTTTCTTCTTCGGGATGTAGACAGAGAATGCCTATAGGAATTCTTTCTTCAATTGTTCAAATGACCGTATATGCCTGCTGATAATTCAGTGAACCACTGCTGAGCCTATCCTGCCAGGGAGAGTGGGAAATCTCTACACCTAGTGACCTCATTCCATCCATGTAACACGATTACTGTGACGAAATGTTGTAGGTGCTTCTCTGGGTCTTCCTTTCCCAAGTATACCAAAAACTGCAGCAACTTGAACCCTGGTTGCACTGGTTGCCTTTGGATTTCTTCGGACAGACGAAACCCCTTTGGGGGCATTTCCTTTGGCACCATCATTACCTACTTCTACTCAGGCACCTCTTCTATGAGGTGTTTGATGTCAGACGCTTTGAGTGTTTCTTTCTCTACTTCATTTTTACAAGATGATGGGATGTAAAGAGCTCTTGAGTTGGTGCTTTCTGCTTTCTCTTCATATAAAGGAGCTTTTCCTGCTTGCCTATCATATTCCCTTCTCGGGTCTATCATCTTTGGGACTTGGTTATTTTGCCTTGGAGTTCCAATCCTTATCCCCTGTCGCGTGGTCTTTGGAGTGTTGTCTTGGGATCTCTGGTGTTCTACCCTCGTGTCGGTTTGTCCCATGTAGGGAATATGGATGTCAGGTATTAGTTCATGTAACAAAGCAGTGATTCCCTGTAGTCTTCTTATACTCTCCTCATTAATCCATATTGAGTTCATCATTCTGGTGTTTCAGCTCCTCAAATTTTTTTTGCAATTGTTCATAATCTGAAAGTAGGACTGTGGGTGGAGCTATCCCCGAGGGTCCTGGAGGTACTGAAGTTGCCATGAGGTTTCTCCTTGGAATTGAAGACTGTCTGAGGGAAAGTTGTTCTTGACTAGCGGGCACTGTAGGTGGGACTTGCTTCCCTTGCCCTGCCACATGTCTCCTTAATCCAATTGCATTACCTCTCCCTGTTCTGAATGCTCTATGCCCCCCAGTTTGGCAGTCTTGTTTCCTTCGAGCATAGGAAGGTTCCTTGAGCGCACTTCATTGTTAGGGTGATCTTCTAAAATTTTTGATACCATAGGGTGCATTTGACTAAGGTCTCTTGTGGCTCCCGTCCTCGTACGGGCGCTCATTCGGGTAGGTTTAGGCGGGTTTGTCACACTGATTGATCTTATCCCTCACGACATCTTGTGCTAAGATTGGCTTTTAGTTGCTTTTTCCACAGACGACGCCAAATTGTTGCTAAAAATACAACAATTAAATTTTATGATGTGGGGTTCACTCAAGCTCGGTGCCGAGTGAAGTAAGGTTGTCGTGAGAGAAATTGCCGCAAGGGAGTTTGCCACAAGGATGCTCACCGCAAAGGTGTTTGCCACAAAGATCTGTGCATAAGGATCTTGTCGCAAGGGTCTATCTCACAAGGATCTATTTTGCTACAAGGATTTTGCCTCAAGCTCTTTCGCCTTAAGGATCTCGCCACAGGGATTCCGTCTCAAGCACTTTCGCCTTAAGGATCTCGCCGCAAGGATTTCGCCACAAGGTCATTCGCCACAAGGATCTCGTCGTAAGGATTTCGCCACAAGCACCTTCGCCTTAAGGATCTCGCTATAAGCACATTCTTGAGGCAAGATAGATCCTTGTGGCAAAGTTCTTATCTCGCTGCAAGGACTTCGCCATAAGACCTTTCTGTAACACCCCGTCCCATCGGAAGGCGTGCCACTATGCTGGGGCTCATCGTATCCATACATAACCTCTTCCCTTATACATTTCTCATACATCAATACCGTATTTCAAAGGGAAACCCCCCAACAAATCATTCACAATTACGGAAGCGATAATCGAAACCTGATACGGTACATACCTGAATTCACTATATTTAAAACAATATAAGAATCCGTACCATATATTACCATCAAATCCTCAATTACATAAATACTTTGATACATATCTCCCGAGATAACATCTAACACCCTAGGTGCAATCATATGAAACCTCAACATACATAAGAAACTCTCAATAAATAAAATACTGGAATCTCTTGCTGAATCCATCGGCCACGCTATCACGTGCCGTCAAATCTCAATCTGCTCCTTGCCCTAACTGCAAGTCTCAACTGGAACGTTGAATGTTCCAGGGACATAACCCATTAGAAGATGAAACTTCTAGTGAGGGTCCAAAAACATATATATGATGCATGATGCAATAACATGAACAACATTTGCCCTTAGTGTAACTTCCCTAGCTCGCAAGCCCGGCTAGGAATCCTAGGCAAATCCTGAACCTCTGTAGGATAAGTCTAACGTTATTCCCTCAACGTCCTTGGGGAATTATGGCTACATTCTGGGGGCGACATCCCTTTCCCATGCACAAATATCAATATGACAATAATATCGTGCAACGTAAATATCACGACTTTCAATGCAATATGACAAAGTGAATATTGCAATTCATAATAACATGCATATATAACAAACATATCATGAATATAAGTTCTTGTGAGAATACCACTCACCTTTTCCCAAAGATCAAGATATCTCGAAAAGCGTGCATCGCCTCGATATGCGTGCCCAACCTCGATTCTTGTGCTAACTCTCAAAAGTTGCACCAACCTCATCATCTCGATCTCCTCAATCATAAAATAATGTTTAATTACTAAATATTCTCAAAATTCCATTTATTTCCTATTTCCTTTCATTTTCTTTCATTTTTCCTTCTAAAAATCCCAATAAATATACCGAGACTATTTCCTCACATCTAACTTCACAACAATTCATTATATGCTATGAACGTTCAAGGAAAAATACTGAACTTACCCGAATATTGCGTTTTCACTCAAAATGAGACTCTTTGGTGCAGAAACCGAGACATCGGGAATCCCAAATCCCAATCTTTTTACACAAATCTCCATAAAATATTTTTCTCTATTTTTCAAGCATTTTTTCCAGATTTTTCGGAGCATCCACGCGCCCGCACGCGCCTACATGCGCCTAGGGCGAGTGGTGGCGCGTGGAGACCCGCACGTGACCAGCACGCGCCGGTCGTCTTCTCTGGTCAACTTTTTCCGGCGAACTCCGATTTCTCCACCACTTGAAAGCCCTTCATCAGTCGATCCTTTTAGCATACCTTGGAGCTCGAAAGGAGGTTGAGAAGGCCTCTGATTTGCCGGCCAAAGGCTCGGCCAGGGCGTCCGCCACCCAACTCCGGCGATGCTCGAACGGCCACCAAACCATCACGAAAATTGCCCAATGTTTCCAGAATTGATCCACCTCTCATGGGCTTAAAAAAGCCCCTTAATTTTGACGACCAATTCGTTCAAAACAACGGCCAATTTGAAGCTTAAAAACCCTAAGTTTCGACCGCTATGGATCTCCTATTTATAGGCATCCTCGATGCCTCTAATGCCTCAAATCGGATAGCCCATGAGCCTTAGAGCATAAACCTTCCTCAAATCACCCTTCAATCGACCCCAAGTGACCAAAAAATCCAAGTTGCAGGCGGCTTCATCGCGATCAACATTCTGGTCGATTTTTCTTCGAAATCCGGCCGCTATGATGGCTATTTCCGACCAACCTCTTTACAAAAGTTGGTCCCCCGACCACCCTCTTGCAATCTCGTGCCTTAGTTTTGCGGTCAGCGACCGTCCATGCCTTGGTCGAATTCTTTGGCTAAAGTTTTGCAAAATTACAGTTTAGCCCCTCAAAGTTTGGGCTATTTCATTTCGACCCATTCCACTTAATCCCTCAACTTTCCAATATTGCATTTAGGCCCTTGAAGACCTAAAACATCATTTTAACCCTTGAGGATTCCAAAAATACCTCATTTCGGCCTCCCTTTAACAATTTCCAAAAACTGCACTTTGGCCCAAATCTTTGTTTTGGCCTCAAACCCATTCGTTTCTCCCTGAAACCTCTAAAGGGTTGTTCCTCATGAAAAATCGAAGCCCCCTTAAGCTTCCGTTGACTTTCGAAAAGTTGTCTATGACAATTCGGTATTGCAGCCTAATTGGAAGTTACTTTTTTAGCTGTACCGAAAATTGTTCCCGATTCGATTTCTTTCGGCACCATAAATCCTATCTCGGGGTGCTCATTAATGCCACATAATTTTCCTTTGGCATCTCGGCTCCAGGGTACTACCGGTAGTCGATTCAATAATCTATACGGTAATAAATTACCGTTATACCCTCAATTTATCCTTAAACTTCATTTTTGCCCCAAGATAAATTACCCTTGAGTCCTTTAGAATTTCTCAGGTATTACACTTTCGCCTTAAGGATTTCGCCACAAGCACCTTCGCCTTAAAGATCTCACCACATAGATTTCTCCATAAGCACCTTTGCTTTAAGGATCTCGCCGCAAGGATTCCATTACAAGCACCTTCGCCTTAAGGATTTTGCGATAAGGATTTCGCCTCAAGCACTTTCTCCTTAAGGATCTCACCTCAAGGATTTTGCCACAAGCACCTTCGCCTTAAGGATTTCGCGACAAGGATTTCGCCTCAAGCACTTTTGCCTTAAGGACCTGGCCGCAAGGATTTCGCTACAAGCACCTTCGCATTAAGGATTCCGCCATAAGCACCCTCGCCTTAAGTATTTTGCCACAAACACATTTGCCACAAGGATCTATCTCCCTGCAAGGACTCGCTAGAAGCACTTTCGCCTTAAGGATCTCGCCGCAAGGACTCGCTAGAAGCACTTTCGCCTTAAGGATCTCGCTGCAAGGACTTTGCCACAAGCATTTTCGCCTTAATGATCTCGCCACAAGAATTTAGCACAAGGATCTATCTCGCCATGAAGATTTTGCCTTGTTGACACTCCAAAATGGGTTAGAAGGCTTGCGGGAATCCTCACCCGCGACGACCCTCCAATGCCTAAGTCAGTACCAAATCAGGATAATTTTTCACGAAAACAATAAAGACGTAGTCAGAGTTGTACCGAATTCGACCCCCTTTCAGTGTCCTGTAGTTGGGTATTTATAGGATGTGATTCTCAAGAATGCATTGTGATGACACATGTCCTCCTTGTTTCTTCTCACCGAATTTCAGCAAACACCTATTTCAAGTTAAGTAAAGGCTTTGTGCCAAATATACGTCCTTGAATATTATCAAATTATTGATTCAGCCCCTGTAGGAAATCAAATATTCTATCTTTTTCTACCATCTTATTGTATAGGATTGGGATAGAAAGAGCAAAGAACAACGATAGAAGTTTGTTGGAGAATCGACAAAGCTGGATAGCGATGAGCGACAGTTAGTAGCGGTAATCGATGACGGATAGGGACGAAACCACCAGGATTTGTATGGGCTAAGTGAGATGATTCCAACGGTGGTAATGACGTTGCGATTAGAGCATTGGAGAGAGAGATTATAACAAAAATAGTCTCAGTGCACAAATCTGATGGGCGATATGTGGCGGCGCATGGAGGCTAATCAAAGGCTGGCAACAATGGTGGTGGTGGTGGTGCAAGCAAGGTGACAAAGATGGATGTGGCTTCGGTGCTTTGGAGTTGGGGCAGTCTTCGTGCTATTTGCTTGATTAAATGCCGCTACTTGCTTCCCCGGCATCTTCACAATCTTGGGCTTCATTGTCTTAGTTGGAGTTTTCTTCGCATGTGACTTCACTGTCTTAGGCTTTGCGACAACAATTTTCTTTCCTGGAGAGGTTCTACAGGAGTTTCTCTCAGCTTTAGCCAACTTCTCCTTGGGCTTTGGCTTTAGCTTAGGCTTCGGCTTTGTTGTAGTTTTAGGCTTGGTGGCTGCCTTTGGCTTTGTAGGAGCAACTTTTGGCTTTGCAACTGGCTTGGAGGTGGGAGCTGACTTAGGTTTTGCGACAGCTTTAGCCTTTTAGGCGCAACAACTTTAGTTTTCACTGGTGCTTTCTAGACCTTAGTTGCAAGAGCAGTCTTAGGCTTCATTGTCGCCAGTTTCTTTTTCTCAACAGGAGCCGACTTCGATGCAGAAACATGAGTTGCCAGCAACAGCGGATTCGTCTTCTAGAACAATGGTAGATTGACGGTGGTTGCGATGGCTCTGATACCATATACTCAGACAATTGAAACAAAATTATATGTTCACCACCAACCTAATCAACCTACAACATCTTATATACAAAATAACCCACTAATGCTCCCGTTATTCAAACTAAAAGATAGAAAAACAAATCCAGAAATTGTGGACGCATGATCCCTCAATTTGTGGGATCCCATAAATTGTGGATCATTTGTCCCTATTTCCTACAGTTCCTATGAATTTCCCAACAAGTTTTTTTTTTTTTTTTTTGTCTTTCTTTTTCACTTTGTCTAAAAACTATTATATTCCATCAACCCTCCTCGCAACAACTTCTATTGGTCTTCTTCTCTCATGATCAAATTATTTAGTTATATCTTGCATATGTTCATATTGTAAGAGGAGTCATTTGATCTTATTAAAAAAAACCTCATTTCTAATCATATTCTTTGTTGTATGATTGCCACCATAATATCCTTATTTTCATTACACTCACATGTTGGTGTTTTATTGCCTGATATTCTGTGCCATACAAGGATTAATGTAACACATTTAAAAATCAATTACAAGATAAAAATCAATCTTTATTTCCCAATTTTTCTAGAAATTTAAGTTTCAAAACTAGTAGTTTAATAATTTTGCTTCTTAGGCTTTGTTCGATTACATGTTTTTCAATGTTAGGAAGATAAAAACTAGCTAAAATATTTTTATAGCTAAAATATTTTACATCCATATAAGCAACCTCACGTAATGAAATAAAGACATGATATGTTGTTTGTAAAAATATTTTATATCAAAAAAGTAAAAATGACTTACCAAAAGAATTTGGTAAATCATCTTCTTTTTTCACAAAAAAAACTCATAAATTCTCTTTCATTCTATGAGAACACCTTTAGATAAATGTATATGTATATAAATTAAAACATAAATATGCATGCATATGCATATATAATTATAGCTATTTTTTTAAAAATATTTTCTTTACATGCAAACCAAACACCATATAACAAAATGAAAATAACTTTTAGTGGAAAATATTTTTATTTATGAATTACTTTTTAATGTCAAATATTTTACGTCAAAACACTTGAAGACATTGTGTAAAAGTTTAAATAATTTTACATTAAACATTAATATTGAAGTAGAGGTGTCAAATAGGCTAACTACTACTAGGCCTGAGCCACATGGCTAGCTGCTTAGATTATTTTTGAGCGATACACTTAAAAAACTATCATTTTTATTTATAAAAAAGGATTAATTATTTATCTCACTATGCGGGTAACAACATATCAAACATTTATCTAACTATGTGGGGTTAGCTAACACCGACACTAAGCAAGGTATTTTAAATAATTTTAGAACTTGTTGCCAAAACACATAAATCTATTTTTAATCATTGGAGAATACAATTTGCGGGTGGTTGATCACAAGAGTCTCGAGAGTGAACAGTCTCGTGTGTCTTGAGAGTCTTGAGGGTGTTGAGAGTCTTGTCACCAAGTGTTCTGAGAGTCTCGTCACTAGAGTGTCTTGAGAGTCTTGGGTATGTTGAGTGACGAGAGACTCTCGTGATCTTTTGAATGTAAGACTTGATGAGCGGGAGACTTTTTTGGATTTGACGGGAGGCTTTCTGATGACCGAGTGACCCTTGATGATCGAGAGAGAATCTCGATGACTGAGAGAGTATTCATAATCGAGTGACCTATAAGACGAGCACACGGTTAGGGACGCAAGTCAGTGTCCTCGCGTAAACCCTTCGATGCTTAAATTAGTTCCCCAGAGTGAGAGCGCAAGTATGTACTCAAAGTGCTAGAGAGAGCGTACCTGAGGTTGGAGGCGTGGCCTCCTGTTGTACCCCAATAATTGAAAGCAAGAAGGGCCAAAGCTGCTTCGAAAGGAAGCCCAAACAAACCTCCCCATGCTTGATTCTTGAGGCAAACTAGCTGTTATTAGACTCTTTCGGAAGCACCCCTTCAGAAGAAACCTACAAAAATGACACGTGTCCCTCGACCACCCGCCTCGAAGCTCGAGCCTTATAAAAGCCCAGCTACAGTTCCCAAAAAGGGGATCTAGACATAGGTATACCACATTCACTTTCCTTCATAAACTTAGCCTATTTTCGCTTCCATAAGATTATCTTCCTTCTGTTACTAACTTGAGCATTGAAGGGTCTTCACGAGAGGAAAATCCCACAAGCCTTCTAACCATTGTTTGCCCTCTATAGTTCCTTCGGTAGCATCACACCCATTCCTTTGGAAGGATAACTTGCAGATTGTGCCATCAGAAGCCACGTTCTTTCGGAAGACCTTGAGGAGAACATGTTTTTGGAAGACCCTGCTTGTTTGTTCGGAGATACCTTTTTCAAGTTCCTTCGAAAGTCCTTCTCGGAAGCCTCATTCGAAAGCACCCTTTATCAAAAGACCCTTGATCCACCCAAGAGATCCTCGTTTGTCACCACGCCTTTGGGAGGGATCTTATACACTTTGGAAGGACCCTTCAAAAGAGTCAGACCAGCACACCATTGACAAATCACCTGGAGCCTATTGTAAGCTAGCCTTCGGAAGCATTCCTTGGGGAGGACCTTTTTTGGAAGCACTCCTTCGGAAGCCAACCAAAACCTCATGACTGAGCTTCAATCGAATCCTGATACCGTTGACATCCACAAGCATCCCACTCTTAAAAATTCTAATTATTGTATTTTGGCGACAATAATTTAGCGCCGTAACAAAAAACGAATCTTAACACAAGATACCAAGAGGGACAAGATCAACTAGCTTGGCAAACTTGCCTAACCTTACCCAAAGGAGTGCTCATACCAGGATAGGAGACCCCAGCCAGGTGCATCCTATGGTACCTGGACTTTTGGAAGATCACCTAGACAACGAGGTGCACTCAGGAAACATTCTGATGTTGGAAGGCCATCAGATTACTGAATTGGCGGGTATGGAGCATTTGGAATAGGGGAGGTACACGCTGTCAGATTAGGGAGACAAATGGCAAGGTAGGGAAGGCAAGTCCTGCCCACAATACCAGCAAATCAAGAACACAACACTCCTTGAGACGATCCTCAATTCTAAGAAGGAACCCTGCAGCGCCTTCAATACCTCCAACGCCCTCAGGGGTAGCTCCACGCACGGTCCTACTATCAGATTACGAGCAGCTACAGAAGAATTTTGAAGAGGTAAAGCACTAGAATGATGAGCTTAGGATGAACAATGAAAAGAGCATGAGAAGATTGCAGGGGATAACTGCTCTTTTGCACGAATTGATGTCGGATATCCAAATTCCCCACATGGGACAAACAGGCGCAGGGGAGAACATTGGACATCCCAAGACAGCCCTCCGAGGCCCCCAGGACGAGGGATAAGAACGGGGACCCCCAGGTTTAATGACCAGGTCCTTAAAATGGAAAACTCGAGGGGAGATTATGATAGGAGGCCAAGGAAAGCCCCTATGTATGAGGAGACAATAGAGAGCACCCACTCCAGAGCTCTTTGCGTCCTGTGTAATGCCTCACTTTTCGAAATACACAACGATGTAAGATATAAGTGATCGTGCTGTCGAACACCGATAGATTAGATGAATAATGATTCAGATTTGCAATAAGGGTGCAACCCAAAGTCGTCTCCCAACGAACCTCAAATGGATCTGTCAAAACAAGATTAAACGAGGGGGGGTTGTGATGAAAATCGAAATTAAAAATGTTCAAGAATGAAACAGAGATGAACTAAAACATAACTCACTATAAACCCTACCTTCTTACCACGGTAATCCTTGTCTCACTTATAAAAACAATCTGTTTGGTTTGATTTTCTTTTGATTTGAAAAACTCTTCTACAACCGTAAAAGATTAAATCAAATCGAGCAATCGCTCATACAAATATACCGTTTCGTTTCTTTCTAATCAAAGCCTCAACCGAGTACATCAATTAAACCCATCCAAATATCATGCATGCATTCACACAATCGTATAAAAGAAACATACATAAACTTAGAGAAGGAAAAGAAACAAAATCATCCATAAAAACATGAAAATCGAGTTCGAAACCGGATTCAACAATATGACTGAGACTCAAACCGGGCAAGGGGTACGAGAATGTAGCGAATCACAAGCAAATTAGCCTTCCATCTTCTTGGTTGAAATCATGAGAATCCTCCCAAAATCTGCCACCCCCCAAATCAGCCACTTAATTTGCTTAAATAGAGCTTAGGGAGGAAACCCTAAGTTATCGCAACTTCATAGCCGATTTTGAATAGGATAAAGTGCGTTTTGGGCTTCGGTCCCTTAATCAAGATTGTAGAACAGGAAGAGTAGATGAATTTTGGCTTTTAAATCACTTGATTTGGAATAGGATATGTCCTTTTAAAGATTCAGCATCTGTGCAGCTTTCCTAATTTGACCCGACTTTCTAGTCCCGACTTTGAAGCGATGTTTGGAGGCCCAAAAGAACTTGGATTTGGACCTACCATACCATTACAGAAAGCCCAAGAAGTTCTCTACAATATCTATGAAGATATCATTCATGTTCTGGGATCGTAACTTGGCCAAAAACTTGAAAGAAGCATAGAAGGTCAAATCTATCAGTACACTTTTGCTTCTTTTGTCTCCAATCTCCTTGTTTCCCTTCTTGCCATCAAAATTCCTCATGACCTAGGAAGCCTAAATCTGTCCAAAATAAGATAAAACAGTGTGAAGCTCAATTCCTATAAAATAAAATAAAACAAAATCAAGATGAATAAAATGATACAACTAACGTGCAAAAAGACTAAATATGAGGGCTAAATAATATGAAAATATGCGCTCTATCAAATTCCCCCACACTTAGACTTTTGCACTCTTGGGAAAAACACTAAATGCTAACATTCACTCTTTCAAACAAAAAAGGATGCGAATAATGCAAAATGAGAGGCACGGCAAGTTTTATAGGAATTCAACACTCAAAGATCATCTTTCTTACACTTCCCAGACAAACAAGTAGCATGGCAATTTTACTTGGCATGACGAGTCAAAATAAGCAGAACCTTATAAGAACATGCTGTCAAGTTTCACACAAGCTATGCCTAACTCCACCCAATCATAATTCCATTGCCAGATATGCTCATCTTCTAAATCTCCACTCTCAATGCTTTATGCATGCAAATCAAAAGGACTTTTATTCATGGCTCCAACATGGTAAGGTGAAAGGGATAGGAAGATAACAATGAAAAGTAAACCTTAGGGAGAAAGAAAACATTCAAGACAACCCAAGATCAATGAAGAACTATTAAGCAAGCAAAAAATAGATCTTTTTTTTTTTTTGAATGGTGGGTGCGTTTTACGCTCCATCCCAACCTTGGTGAGTGCGTTTTACGCTCCATCTCACCTTGGCCTTTGGCCTTTCTATCTATTTTCTTTTGATTCCAAAGGACTTGCTTAATATTTTTGCCATAATCAAGGGATACAATGAATGTTCTTCAACCTAAAGAAGGGAAATGATCTTTTTTTTTTTTTGAGAAGTATGGCGAGTAAAATGAAAGAATGCCTTAATCATCTTTTCACATGCATGAGCACTGATAGCTTCAATAAAGATTCAAAACAAGTTCTAGAGTGATACCCATAATTAGTGAATGAACGCATAGCATAAGAAAGAACATGCACAAATATCCTCACAAAGACTACCTCAATCAACTCACCAAGCCAAACTCATTGCCAATTTACTTGAAAGCCCAAAAAGATAAGATCGACTTTCTAATCATGCCAAATTCTTTCAAACTCAATTTGCCTCATTTTGCCTATTTTTTTTTAATTTATTTACTGATTTTTTTTTAAAGAAACTTCTATTCTAAAACTCCCCCCCACACTCAAACATTACATTGTCCTCAATGTAAGCATGCAGCAAGAATCAGGTATAGGACAAGTAAGAAAAGTAAGGAGAGAGAAACAGCCTGGTGGTATCAAGTCGAGGGAAGGTCCAAGAGAGATAGCTCCTCCACTGTGTGTTCTGTAAAGCCCTCGTAGAAATGCTTAAGCCTCTGCCCATTAACTGTGAATTTTTTCGTAGTCGACTCATCCATGATCTCAACTACACCATAAGGAAAAACATGAGTAACTACAAAAGGACCAACCCATCTAGAACGCAACTTACCAGGCATCAGCTTTAGGCATGAATTGTAGATGAGGACTTTATTGCCAACGTGGAACTCCTTCTTGGCAATCAATTTGTCGTGTGGAGCTTTGGTCTTTTCCTTGTAAATCCTGGAGTTCTCATATGCCTCTAACCTCAATTCCTCAAGCTCTTGCAATTGAAGCTTCTGCTTGGAACCAGCTTCTTTCATGTCCATGTTGCATTGCTTCACCGCCCAATAGGCCTTATGCTCGATCTCTACCGGCAGATGACATGTTTTTCCAAAGACCAGTTGATATGGGAACATGCTGATCGGGGTCTTGTAGGCCGTGCGGTAAGCCCAAAGTGCATCTTCCAACCTTTGGCTCCAGTCTTTCCTATTGGGCTGGACTGTCTTCTCTAGAATTTGCTTGATCTCTCTGTTTGAAAACTCAGCCTGCCCATTGGTTTGTGGATGGTAGGGCGTCGCCACCTTATGTAAAACTCCATACTTTTGGAGCATGGATTGCATCTTTCTGTTGCAGAAGTAGGATCCTTGATCACTGATGATGGCCCTGGGAATGCCAAACCTGCAGAAAATATGAGATCTAACAAAATATACAACCATAGAAGAATCATCAGTACGGGTGGCTTTAGCTTCCACCCATTTCGAAACATAATCCACAGCCAAAAGAATGTACACAAAACCAAAAGAAACAGGAAAAGGACCCATGAAATCAATGCCCCATACATCAAATATCTCACAGAATAATAAAGGTTTCTGAGGCATTTCATTTCTACGTGAAATTGAACCTGTGTGTTGGCAACGTGTACAGTTCTTACAGAATCCATATGCATCTCTGAAAAGAGATGGCCAATATAATCCTGTGTCTAAGACCTTTCTAGCAGTACGTTGGGGACCAAAATGACCACCACATGCAAGAGTGTGACAGAAATGTAGGACAGATGCAAATTCATGATCAGGGACACACCTCCTAAGGACTTGGTCACTACACGAGCGCCACAAATATGGATCATCCCATACATAGTACTTGGCTTCGCTTTTAAATTTATTTAATTGTGCTTTCTTAAAATGTGCAGGTAATTCAGAAGCAACCAGGAAATTTACCATGTGAGCATACCAAGGTTCAGTACCATGTAAGTGATAAAGCAACTCATCTGGAAAATTATCTCTGATAGGCGGATGATCCATGTCAGACGAGTCAGGAGAAGCAGGTATCCGGCTCAGGTGGTCGGCTACCAAGTTTTCAGCTCCACTTTTGTCTTTGATCTCAATATCAAATTCCTAGAGTAGCAACATCCACCGGATAAGCCTAGGTTTTGCATCGGGCTTCTTCAGAAGGAACTTCAGGGCTGCATGATCAGAAAACACAATAACTTTAGATCCCAATAAATATGATCGAAATTTATCTAAAGCAAAGACAATGGCTAAGAGCTCTTTTTCAGTCGTGGTGTAATTGGCTTGAGCACTGTCCAGGGTACGTGAGGCGTAGGCAATGACATGTGACTTTTTATTCACCCGCTGAGAGAGAACGGCGCCCACTGCAAAGTTGGAAGCATCACACATGAGCTTGAAGGGCAACTCCCAGTTGGGTGGCTGGATGATCGGTGGAGAAGTCAATCGCCTCTTAAGTTCCTCGAAGGCTTGCTTGCATTGTTCATCAAACTTGAAATCCACATCCTTTTGGAGGAGGTGGGATAATGGAATTGCAATCTTACTGAAATCTTGGATGAATCTCCTATAAAACCTTGCATGGCCAAGGAAAGAGCGAACTTCCCGCACAGACGTGGGGTAAGGTAAAGAAGCAATGATATCCACGTTGGCACTATCGACTGCTATACCCTGTTTGGAGATCACATGACCTAAGACTATGCCCTGCTCAACCATGAAGTGACATTTTTCATAATTCAAAACAAGATTTTTCTCAACACACCTTTCCAAAACTTTACCCAAGCTAACCAAGCAGTCATCAAATGAGGTGCCATAAACAGAAAAGTCATCCATGAATACTTCCATACAATGCTCAAGAAATTCAAAAAATAAACTCATCATGCACCGCTGAAACGTACCTGGAGCATTACATAGGCCAAATGGCATCCTTCGATAGGCAAAAGTGCCAAAAGGACAAGTGAAGGTGGTCTTCTCCTGATCCTCTGGTGCTATGCATATCTGAAAATAACCAGAAAATCTATCAAGAAAATAATAATGAGATTTACCTACTAACCTCTCCAACATTTGGTCGATGAATGGAAGGGGAAAATGATCTTTTCTGGTTGCTTGGTTGAGCTTCCTATAGTCGATGCAGACCCTCCAGCTGTTCTGCACTCTCATGGGCACTAGTTCATTTCTTTCATTAGCCACCACTGTGAAACCTGTCTTGTTGGGGACAACCTGCACTGGACTCACTAAGGCATCCACTTCATTTAGATAAGCTGTCTTTTCCACTAAGGCTCCTCCAGATGTAGTATCCACTAAGTACCTGTCCATGGGGAGCAAACCTTCATAAAAATATTGAATGAGGAGCTGGTCACTTATCTGATGATGAGGGCAACTAGCACACAGCTTCTTGAATCTCTCCCAATACACATGCATGCAAGCTTTCTCCATCTATCTATCGGATGCCACAAATGTCCTTCTAGATGGCTGCTGTTCTGGAGGCAGGGAGGAACTTCTCCAGAAATATTCTCCTCAGGCCATCCCAATTGGTAATGGTAGCAGGTGGCAAGTAATAGAGCCAGTCTTTGGCAGCTCCATCAAGAGAGAAAGGGAATGCCCTTAGCTTGATTTGTTCTTCATCAACCCCTTGTGGCCTCATGGTGGAGCATACAACATGA
Organism: Diospyros kaki; assembly: GCA_036245055.1. Classification (NCBI taxonomy): domain Eukaryota; kingdom Viridiplantae; phylum Streptophyta; class Magnoliopsida; order Ericales; family Ebenaceae; genus Diospyros; species Diospyros kaki. The sequence goes on along the minus strand of BSEG01000011.1, from coordinate 9,999,776 downwards.
AACTCCTTTAAATGCTTGTGTGGATCTTCACCTGCAAGACCATGAAACTTAGGAAGCAAATGTATCAATCCAGATTTCAGTTCAAAGTTTGCCTCCAATTGGGGATACTGAATACACAAGGGTTGATAATGCACATCAGGGGAAGCTAATTCTCTAATAGTTCTGTTAGCATTATTCCCATTATTTCTATTCTCATTGCCATTATTTTCATTGGCGGCCATATTGATCATTTTAGGTTGGAACTCAAACACAGTATCAGAAACAGTGGGAAAGACACTATTAGTCACTACCCTATCTTGGGATCTAAGTTCTCTTGCTTGTCGCCTAAGGGTTCTATCAATTTCTAGATCTAAATCAATTAGGTCACCCTTAGATGATCTGGTCATGCATTAAATATCAACAATAACAAAAACAAAACAAAACACACAAGGAAAAATCACATAAACACACCAAGAAAACACAAAATGGCCCAAAAAGTGGTCTAAACGTTGGATTTTGGCTAAAATACGCCCTCCTTACTGCATAGAAGTGACTATTTCTCCCCACACCCCCATTCCTTTGGACACCAAAAATCAAGGCATTCCGAGATAGTCATCGGTAGTGAACAGTGTTATTTATGGCAAAAAACAGAAAACAAGCAAACCAAAAAGAAAAACACAAAGAATGAACAAAGAAAACACAAAGAATCAACAAAGAAATAAAAGAATAGAGAAACCAATGAGCAAGACACAAAGAAGCAATAAAAGAAAACAACAAAGAATGAAAGAGAATTAAAAAGAAAAAGAAAGACAGAAAACAAATCTTGTTATGGCAGAAAAGATTGACGGTTCCCCAGCAACGGCGCCAAAATCTGATCGTGCTGTCGAACAACGATAGATTAGATGAATAATGATTCGGATTTGCAATAAGGGTGCAACCCAAAGTCGTCTCCCAATGAACCTCAAACGGATCTGTCAAAAGAAGATTAAAGGAGGGGGGGTTGTGATGAAAACCGAAATTAAAAACGATCAAGAATGAAACAAAGATGAACTAAAACGTAACCCGCTACAAACCCTACCTTCTTACCACGGTAATCCTTGTCTCACTTATAAAAACAATCTATTTGGTTTGATTTTCTTTTGATTTGAAAAACTCTTCTACAACCGTAAAAGATTAAATCAAATCGAGCAATCGCTCATACAAATATACCGTTTCGTTTCTTTCTAATCAAAGCCTCAACCGAGTACATCAATTAAACCCATCCAAATATCATGCATGCATTCACACAATCGTATAAAAGAAACATACATAAACTTAGGGAAGGAAAAGAAACAAAATCATCCATAAAAACATGAAAATCGAGTTCCAAACCGGATTCAACAATATGACTGAGACTCAAACCGGGCAAGCGGTACGAGAATGTAGCGAATCACAAGCAAATTAGCCTTCCATCTTCTTGGTTGAAATCATGAGAATCCTCCCAAAATCGGCCACCCCCAAAATCAGCCACTTAATGTGCTTAAATAGAGCTTAGGGAGGAAACCCTAAGTTACCGCAACTTCATAGACGATTTCGAATAGGATAAAGTGCATTTTGGGCTTCGGCCCCTTCATCAAGATTGTATATAAGGAAGAGTAGATGAATTTTGACTTTTAAATCACTTGATTTGGATATCGGACGCCCAAGTTATGTCCTTTTAAAGATTCAGCATCTGTGCAGCTTTCCTAATTTAACCCTACTTTCTGGTCCCGACTTTGAAGTGATGTTTGGAGGCCCAAAAGAACTTGGATTTGGACCTACCATACAATTCCAGAAAGGCCAATAAGTTTTCTACAATATCTCTAAAGATATCATTCACGTTCTGGGATTGTAACTTGGCCAAAAACTTGAAAGAAGCATAGAAGGTCAAATCTGTCAGCACACTTTTGCTTCTTTTATCTCCAATCTCCTTGTTTCCCTTCTTGCCATCAAAATTCCTCATGACCCAGGAAGCCTAAATCTGTTCAAAAAAAGATAAAACAATGTGAAGCTCAATTCCTATAAAATAAAATAAAACAAAATCAAGATGAATAAAATGACGCAACTAACGTGCAAAAAGACTAAATATGAGGGCTAAATAATATGAAAATATGCGCTCTATCAATAAGCTAACATCACTACGGGCATTGAATGTCCCAGGGGTATGAAACACCCAAGTTAGATATTACATCTAAGTGAGTGAATCAAACAATGAAGTACAAGCGTGCAAATGCAGAAATGCCATTATGAAATCCACCCCTGTGGTAGCAATGCTAAGGTGTTGCAATCACCTCCGCGGTCATCATAGTCACCCCTGGCTCACCGCAAGAGCACGAGTTCTTCAATAATGGCTCAACAACTAGCCACATTCACCAATACAAACATGATATATGACAAAGTAGAAGGAATATGCATAGCCAATGAAAAATATGACATGTAAGTCACAAAGCATGTTACGGGAGCCAACACCCTCACCCAATGAAGCCAAAATGACCAAGATGTATGAAAAGTATACAAGAAACACTCACCTTGCTGATTTGGTAGCGCTAAAGTACTGTTCATAGGGTTCGGGAAAGGTTTTCTTCCAAAATAACATAATTTTGAAACTCAAACCTAAAATATTTTTACATGGGGTCCTAGGGAAGAATTTAAGGGCCAAGACTACAAAATTTGGGGCCAAGAGGGCCTATCACGTGCCCTCACATGCTTGGGGAAGGATCCCCACGCGCTCCACTCGCGGCAGTCAGGTGGCGCGTGAGCTACACGCGCCGCCCCATTAGCTTTGACACCTTGTGGTTTTTTGGCCCATTCTCCCTCGTCCGGATTCCGATTTGACTTCCGTTTGAATCCACACGACCCTTATTCAATTATCTATCGAATTACGAAAAGAAATTAGAATTACCTTGCTGTTTAGTCACTGTTTAACTCCTTTTATAGTGGCAGTTCAACTTTTCCGACGAAGCGTTTTACCACTCTATTTTTGGGCAAAGGTTCTCCTCTCAACTCACCTCCTCTTTTCCTCTTTATTAATGGTGAGATTTTACCTTCCAAGGCCTTGGTATTTATAGGCATTTAGGGCCAATCCAAGAGTGTCATGTGTCACTTGCCATGTGACACTAATTAGATAAGGTTGTAATCATCACTTTCGTAGGATTGTGCCAAGTATCCCTTGAGATTTGAGCCATTTCTCCCCCTTGCGACATGTGTCCTTTTAGACATGTGCCACCACAAGTTAATTTAGTTTTTTTAAGATTCCTCATGATTATGTCTCCTAACTAAGTTAGCTTACTTGGTTCCTTTAACTAACTAGTTACAAGATATTTTAACTTCTTACAAATAACTCTTTAACCCCAAAACATCTTTGCACTTATATCCCTTGAGCCCTATAACTCCTTAAACTTCTCCAAAACACTTTAGATGATGCCCCCTCGCGGTAGTTTCTATGATTTTTCGAAAAACCCTTCATTCGTTCCTCGGCGATTACCTCAAAACTTCACATGTATCCTTTGATTTCTAAGAAAATGTTTTATTTCTTTGAACAATAATGCCTAGGAAAACTTCGAGTATTACATCCTCCCCCCTTAAAAAAGATTTCGTCCCCGAAATTCCATCTCGTTCTTCAAGATTATGGTGTCCCCATAACACCTTCCTCAAGAGATATCATTCCACTCCTCAAGACTGACATTATGATGGATAACGCATTTTCTTGGGTGTGTCTTATCCAACATGGTCGCCCTAGGCATTTAAATTCATCTTTGAAATCAAAGTGTTTCATCCGAAAATCGATACAAGGGTTTTCGACCCATTCCCAATTGTCAACCCATGGCTACACATTCGAGTATACTAGAATAGCTTTCAGATCTGTTCACCAGATGAGAGTGAATTGTCAGGCTAGCGACTTAAATAGATGTTCCCTTAGGAATCGCTTTCACGAACGACTGGCTGATAAGTCTCCACCAGCCTCCATCCTCGGGCCACTAGAACAGGCTATCAAGGAAGGCTCGTCCCTACGCTAGCCACTACGTTTACCCTTCCGAGGTGGTACTGGATCACACAACCCTTTAAAACTCTATCCAACGTCGCTACCCCACATTCAAATCCCTCTGAAAGAACAAACACCTCAGGCAATCATGAAGAGCTTGACCTTTCCACATAGAGCTGTCAAAGCATGCCTACCATTGCATTATATTTGCGTTACAAGGGCAGAATTCAGGATAATCAAACCAGAGCCACTTGCTCACAATTGTTAGGGTGTACAACAATTTGCATACTAAACCAAAGGCTAGGTCGGTAACCAGAATAAAATTTCCCTTCCCCTAAGGCCAAGTATGGGAACCGCAATCCCATTGCTTGCTATTACGGGAAAACACATTTCCTAAGCAAGCTCACAACACGACACATGCCCACTTCGGGGGAAAACATTCCATTCACAGTTACGACCTACCTCGACCCATGTACGCAATCTCATTTCCCATCACCCTTTTCCAAACCCCTGAATTCCCCTAATACTGACACTTCCTCATCCTTGAATCTTTCTAAAAGAACAAGTTAGATATAAGTCCACAAATGCAACCACAACTTTATATTTTGAACCCCCTTATTTGTTAAATTTGTAAGGGTTGGTTAACTTAAACGTTATCACTAGACACAATAATATCATAGCAAGTTCTAAAGCAACCCTGCCACGCCTTCCTTTTGCTCTTCAATTACATTTCTTAAAATCACAACCCATAACCAAAGTTACAATTAACACACATTAACTAACAATATTCCTCAACCCACAACTACCCAACTTACTATTCGACATCCCTTATTTTTCCAAAATATAGGTTAACACGTCATATCACCATTCCCTAGGTGATATGCCCATGCATGTGAATGGCCAGACCTGGGTTTGACTAACACTCGCACTAATGCATCAAAGAGAAATCGATATACCTTAAATGACATTTGGATTGGTATCGACACCTTCTCTCGTCAGACTGAACACACGACCTCGCTGCGGTTCTCGACCTCCTTGGTTCGTCCAAGATTGATTGACTGCTCTTCTTTGCGGGCAGTCCTTAGACATATGGCCCATCCATTAGAAATTAAAGCACACAGGTCCTTTGGGGCAATCTCGAGACATGTGGTCCTTTCCTCCACAAGTATAACATTTTTGATTCCCTCGATCACAAGGTTTCCCGGGATGAAACTTTTAACATCTGGGACAGTTCTCTTTGTGTTTGAAATTTTCTCCTCGAACCCCAAGATCATACCTTTTCCCAAGTTTCTTGTCCTCAGGTTCCCGAAATTCTGTCTTCAAGACGTTCATTCGGTGGAGGTTGCTTTCCACAGTTAGGGCTTGTAAGACCACTTCAGCATATGTGCGAGCTCCCAAAGAGCTCAATGCAAGTTGAATTTCCAACTTCAGTCCACTAAGGAATTTCTGGGCCTTTGCCTCCTCATCCAAATTGTAAATGGGCATATACTTGATCAATCGAGTAAGCCTATCTTCATACTTGGCAACAGATATGTCCCCAGTCTGTTTTAGGTTCATGAATTCTCGACCTTTTTCCAACTTCTTACATAAGGGAAAATATTTAGTATTGAAAAGTTCCTTAAATTGCACCCATGTAACACCAGGCGTACCTTGCCCTTCAGGATCTTGTTGGGTCCTTTGCATGGTTTTCCACCATTGATCAGCCTCATCCCGAAGCATGAATGTAGCACAACCAACCTTGTCCGCCTCCTTGCATCCAATGAAATCAAGGATCTTTTCAATCTGTTCCAACCAATACTCACTCTCACAGGGGTCGGTTCCTACCCTTCCTCGAAATATGGGTGGGTTTAACCGCTGGAACCTGTCACTAACATCAGAGTTTCGGGGATTAACTTGACCTGTTAGTCGTGTCCCCTGCATGAGAGTGACCATATTCCCTAGGACTCGTTCCATCTGGTCCATACGGTTACTTCCTCTTTGGTTTCCTTCTGGCAGTGGGTTACCTTGGGGTGTCTCCGTCCTTTCCTCGTAGAGGTCCTGCATGTCCTCCTCTTGGGTGTTGTTTCTGCGCCTCAGGTTCCTGGTTTGGCGAGTGTTTACCATCTGAAACCATTTACAAGAAATTTCAAAGACAATTTATAAACATATTCTCCCAAAGATGTACACCTAGTTAATAGGACAAAACATGCAACTACACGTCCTATCTTTCTATATGACAATCACCCACCTATCCATACCCATATGAGGGGTCTTATAAAGCCATTGTCAAGCATGCAAATCCCTAAGTCCCAAATTCCATATTGTAACAACCTCTTAGAGTTCTTGTCACACACTCAGGGTCCTTAAGTTTACAATACATCCCCAAAATTCCTACATCATTGACAATTTACGAAGTTAGTTTGTCCAAAATCCTCAAGGTTTCTAATCCTTCTCCTGCAATCACTTGTTCACTTCACAAATCATTACTCAAAGTATCCTTACCAACATAATTCAGTTAATCCTAGTGCACCAAATTTCTAAAGAGTAGCAATTAACAAATCTCCAAATGATAATAACCATGACATCTCCAAAAGCAATAACCATCAATTTCCATGAGATACTAACCCTCAAGAAGCAATAATTAGGTCTCCAGAATTACTTCCCAAAATCCAATATGCTTCTTAGTTATGGCAATAAAGTGGTTTAACCTACTGAACGACCAACTTACTCTTTCCTGCCTTAATCCACATGCTCATCGGGTTTAGGTGTCCTTCCTTCGGGTTCCTTCTTCTTTATGTTTTACATAACCTGTCACCCAAACCATCAAGATTAGTATGACTATAATATCTTGTATATTACATCACCGCCTTTTGTTTATACATACATAGAGGTTCATTCCCTTACCACGACCTCCCTACCATGCTATACTAAGTATACATACATAAGCCATATCCGCCACTATCACTATTCTATGTGTACATATGTACATAGCCACTTCTAGTGCACCACTTTATTTGCACATGCCTAAACACTATCTTGTTTCTTCGTACATATCCACAAGTCTACATCCTCAAACAAAATTTGTTCCATAGGGTAAAGTTATTCTTCCTCGTTTTCTGATCTTGGGGGTGGCGTATGATCTTGTTCTTCAGGTTCCTCTTCGTAACTCTGGTTTGTTGCTTCCCTCACAAGGTCTAGGTATGCCTCTACCTCGCGTAGGTGGGTAATAAAAGTTACAAAATCAACATAGGGTCCCAAAATGCGAAGATCATTTCCAGCGTCCTGCCATTCCGGGGTTAGTAAGGAAATCAAATGGAATATTTGTAAGTCCACCATATAGGGATTCATCACATAGGTTGAAAACTGTTGTAAAGTAGGGGTAACTAAATTCAAAAAGTCTCCTAACCTCTCCCCCGGATGCATATATCGTCCTTCTAACAATGCTGTCCATCCTCCCATGATGGCACGTTGAAATTGGTTTTCTTCTATCCGTGGATCCATTCCTATCACAGACCAAGATATCTTCCAAAATTAGTCATATCATAACTCAAAATAGCTCATATCACCTTTGCATCTTCAAAGTTAATAAACTCAAACCCAAACCAAACTATTTATTCTAGCTCTGATACCAACTGTAACGCCTCACTTTTCCAAATACACAACGATGTAAGATATAAGCTAACATCATTACGGGCGTTATGGAAACCCTTACCAACGGAAGCGTTGGATAGAACCTGAAAGCTTAACCAAAGCTAAATAAAGGGGTTTCCACTAGGTTTCCTTTACAAGTATAAGAAAAGCTCGCGACATCCAATACTTTAAAAATGACTCAACACATAAACCGTAGGTACAGCTGTAAAACACCCACACACAAACACCTCTTACAACCTTGAGTATCCTAGCTGCTATTTACATTACAGCATTTGAAAACTTCCAAAATCCAGCAAGCAACTCTTACCATGTTCATATTACACAGTAACCCCGACTTACACCCTTAACAACATAAAAGGTAAATCCAAACCTTACATAACCCCTGTTTATACAACTGCGATACATAATGCTCAAAGAACCAAAGGTTACATAGGATCCATAGCACATGAACAACATAAAGTTAAGCTAAACATCGGCCACCTCGTAGCCTTTTCTCCTGCTTACCTCCGGGGTACCTGGCATGCTAATATACCTGGGACGATGAATGTCCTAGGGGTATGAAACACCCAAGTTAGATATTATATCTAAGTGAGTGAATCAAACAATGAAGTACATGTGTGCAAATACAAAAATGCCATTATGAAATCCACCCCTGTGGTAGCAATGCCAAGGTGTTGCAATTACCTCTATGGTCATCATAGTCACCCCTGGCTCACTGCAAGAGCACGAGTTCTTCCATGATGGCCAAACAACTAGCCACAATCACCAACACAAACATGATATATGACAAAGTAGAAGGAATATGCATAGCCAAGGGAAAATATGACATGTAAGTCACAAAGCATGTTACAAGAGACAACACCCTCACCCAATGAAGCCAAAATGACTAAGATGTATGAAAAGTATGCAAGAAACACTCACCTTGCTGATTTGGTAGCGCTAAGGTACTGTTTACAGGGTTCGGGAAAGGTTTTCTGCAAAAATAACATAATTAAAAACTTAAACCTAAAATATTTTTACATGGGGTCCTAGGGAAGAATTTAAGGGCCAAGACTACAAAATTTGGGGCCAAGGGGGCCTATTACATGCCCTCACATGCTAGGGGAAAGATCCCCATGCGCTCCACTCGCGACAGTCAGGTGACGCGTGAGCTGCATGCGCTGCCCCATCAGCTTTGACACCTTGTGATTTTTTGGCCCGTTCTCCCTCGTCCGGACTCTGATTTGACTTCCGTTTGAACCCACATGACCCTTATTCAATTATCTATCAAACTACGAAAGGAAATTAGAATTACCTTGCTGTTTAGTCACTGTTTAACTCCTTTTACAGTGGCGGTTCAACTTTTTCGACGAAGCATTTTACCACTCTATTTTTGGGCAAAGGTTCTCCTCTCAACTCACCTCCTCTTTTCCTCTTGATTAATGATGAGATTTTACCTTCCAAGGGCTTGGTATTTATAGGCATTTAGGGCCAATCCAAGAGTGCCATGTGTCACTTGCCATGTGACACTAATTAGATAAGGTTGTAATCATCACTTTCGTAGGATTATGCCAAGTGTCCCTTGAGATTTGAGCCATTTCTCCCCCTTACGACATGTGTCCTTTTAGACATGTGCCACCACATGTTAATTTAGTTTTTTTAAGATTCTTCATGATTATGTCTCCTAACTAAGTTAGCTTACTTGGTTCCTTTAACTAACTAGTCACAAGATATTTTAACTTCTTACAAATAACTCTTTAACCCCAAAACATCTTTGCACTTATATCCCTTGAGCCCTATAACTCCTTAAACTTCTCCAAAACATCTTTGTACTTATATCCCTATATCCCTTGAGCCCTATCCCTCACGGTAGTTTCCATAATTTTTTGAAAAACCCTTCATTCGTTCCTCAGCGATTACCTCAAAACTTCACATGTATCCTTTGATTTCCAAGGAAACGTTTTATTTCTTTGAACAATAATGCCTAGAAAAACTTCGGGTATTACATCCTATCTCCCTGCAAGAACGAAGTAGAGAAAGAAACGCTTAAGGCGTTCGACGTCAAATGCCTCATAGAAGAAGTGTTAGAACAGAAGCAAGTTGTGATGACGTCGAGGAAAACGCCCACGAAGGGATTTCCACTGTCCGAAGAACTCTAGAGACAGCCAGTGCAACCAGGGTTCAAGCTACCGCAGCTCTCAGTGTATTTAGGGAAGGAGGACCCTGAGAGACACCTACAACACTTCATCACAATGGTTGTGTCACATGGGTGGGCGAGGTCACCTGGTGCAGGGCTTTCCCACTATCGCTGGCAAGACAGGCTCAACAGTGGTCCACTGAGTTACCAGTTGTTATGGGTATTTTCCATACTACTCTTTATGGGTTGGACTCGATCCAATGTACCAGCCCAATCGCCTCAAGCCTAGTAGGCCCAAGCCAAGCTCATCATAGTAAGCTCATACATCACTGAAACCCGAGCTCAGACTACAGAACTAAGCGAGCTCCCAGCAAAGCTTCCAATGAGCTCTTAGCGATATACTCATCGAGCTCCCAACAATACTTCTAGCTCCCTGGCCTAACCATACAGCTCGCCGATCAAATTATTTAGCTCGCATAGCAACAAGATTGCTGAATAACTGAAGGTAGGGGCCCACCTACTTTATTTGATGCAAATCAGATCCCTGGTAATATGGAGTCCACTCCTAATTTTATGAAATTGATAAGGACATTTTGTCCCCATGATGTTATTTTTTCACTTTGGGAAATTATGTAATTGTAAATACCCTCACTATAAGTAGGGGTCAAAAACACCATTGTAGAGAGAAGATAACAAGAATAACATACTGTTACTCTACCGGAATGCCTAGAGAATAGTCGTGGAGTAGGCATTGTTTTGGTCGAACCACGTAAAATTTTCCTGTCTTTGCTTCTACTTTATTCCTCCTTTTCGTATTTGGGCTTAATTACTCATTGTGAGCCTACGAATCATGGTTGGCTAATTCTAAACGTTGACATTTTTGCATTGGAGGAAGGGGCTTCTTTAATTGCTAGCCATGGCGAGAGGAAGGAACGCACGAAGCTCTGACGCGGTGGCTGATTTACTAGAGAATTATCGCGATCAACCATTAGATGTTCCATTAGTTGGAGGACCCGTTGGTTCTGTAGCAGGTGCCCCTTTTTCACCGCCAATTGGAGTCACCATCGGCATGCCCCCATGGGTTCCTATCCAACCCATCATTTTGATTGCCGGGATGGAGACGGTCTAGGTCTGGCAGCAACGCCAGGAGGCGTTGGGAGAATACAATTATGCAGCTCGCTGATGTAGTCAGGGCTCTAGCCCAAGCCCAAGTCCAAGCATAGGCTATCCACGGTCCACTGGCTTCACCCCGGAGAGTTCATCTACCGCGGGATGAGAGACCTCCACTGGGTGAAGAGGATATCAGAGATAATTATCTACCCCCAAATCATCATTCCCCATAATGGGAAAAGAGCAGACGATTGCGAGCCCAGTGATCTGCGAACCCGGACTCCACTATGGAGGAGTTGTGTCAGAGGTTACGGCAACTAAAGGCGCAATAAGGGGTCCATGGCTAGAATAATGGCCGTAGAGACAGGACTCCATTCACTAGGGAAGTGGAGCTCGAACCTCTCTTTCGTAGGTTCAAAATCTCGAGTATGCCGCAATATAATAGAGGCAGTGACCCCTGTGACCACCTGGATGCATTTAATGTCCAGATGAATTTGCAGACAACTTGCTCACTGGTCAAATGTCGCGTCTTCCTAGCGACCTTGGGTGATATTCCCCGTGCCTGGTTTAGGGACCTTCCACCTTGCAGCATCGGTAGTTGGGAGGAGTGTCAACGGAGGTTTCTTAACCAATACAGGGCGTTTAGAAGACAGTTCGCCTCGCCATGTCACCTCGCTATAGTGTTCCAGAGGACAAATGAATCCTTAAAGGACTACATTGTTAAGTTCAGTCACGAGGTGAGCAATATCGAGGATCCCTTCGATGAAAACATTCTGACTACGATCTTTGCAAGCCTTCGCAAGGATGAGAAGCTTTATGAAAGCATGTACAGGACCCCTGTTAAAGACTTGGGGGAATTCTATGAACAAGTTGCCAAGGAGATCCGGTAGGAAGAAGCTTTCAGCTCAAAGAAACCCGCTGGATAAAAAAAAGAGGCTGGGGGCTCCAACTAGAATAAGAAAAGAAATAACGAAAACAATGCAAGGGAGGCTCAAGGAGATCGCTCATACAATCGGGTCTCCAAACGAGCTCGCAAGGCGAAGAGGAAAGAGCGACCTCCGCGATCAGGTCGCTTCGACAGATACTGTGCCCTGTCTGATCCCCAAGAGAGGATCTTCACCATGGAGAGAAATAGGGAGGGGTTCGGGAAGTCTAACTCGATAAGAACTCCCAACAAATTCAGAAATAAGGAGAAATTATGTGCATACCATAATGAGGCAAGCCATAACACCTCTGAATGCTGAGCTCTAAAGGATGCGATCAAGGACCTCATTAGAAGAGGTCGGCTGAGGGACTATGTGATGCGACCGACCAATCAGTTGTCCCAGCAACCAGCACAACAACTGCCTCCCCCCGACGATGAGCGCTCATCGACAGTTCGAATGATCTACATAATTCATGGTGGACTTCTGTAATACCCCGAGAGCATAGAGAAGTTAGTATATATTGAGGATAGTGTAAGAAAGGAAACAACACCAGCTAGATACTTTTTGGGCTGAATGTTGGCAAAGAACTCCCATGTTAAGCGTGCTTAACCTGGGGTAATCCAAGAATGGGTAACCCCCATGGGAAGTTCGCGTAAGCCCATCAGAGTAAGTTGTTCCGGTCCTTCTTATCGCTCAAACGGGATGTTATAGGTAGTATCAGAGCCAACCCCCGAGCCTCTGAGCGTGTTGGTGGGGCAAACCTCAGCAAGGAGGCTGAGTCCCGAGGGGGTTGTGTGTAGGCCCCTATGGCGGGTGCGTGTAGGCACCTTAGGCGTGTTAGAGATATGCCCCACAAGCCAATTATATTTACATGTAATTGATCATATTTTATATTGTGACTCTTTATCTTCAATCAATTATTATTACAAGGCATTATGTTTTTATTTGTCATTGATGGTTGTCTTTATTATTTCCATATTTGACAAAGTCCATAGATCAGATAGGTTCGTGGAATATGGTCATGCATAGAGATAACGATTATGAAACATATTCCTTATAAGCCTTGATCTTAAATGTTCCTAGTCGTAGAGTTATTAGGATTGGACACTAATAACTCGGATAGACTAGCACATATGATGCATGCTCAATTAGGAGAATGTCTTGTTTCATAGACATTGGTGTGTGGACACTAGTGCATATATGTGGGTGCTTATTATAAGAATAAGTACACTGAACTGACCCGTTACAGAATTCCTAATGGTAATTGTTGATTGTCGAATTGGAATTTCTGTGTTGCAGTAGTGCAAATTGGTCCATAGACTTGAGACATCATGGTAGTCTTATATTTGACTGGTTATGCTTTGGTTCTTTTTTGGATTCCAATGGAGTCATTGATAAATTATCACTGGGCGTAACCTTATCACATATGAAGGCTTGTGAATGTCGAAATAGGATTCATCACTTATCGACAAGATGAGAAGATGTCCTATGTATTCCGATGATTTCATGACTAAGGAAATCCTTGGCCAAGGTGAGATGGAAATCAAAAGGTGTTTTGATTTCATCGAATAAGTCATAAATCTGGAATGGATACATAGTTGTTGAATGACTAGGGTTTCGTCATAAAACCATACCCTAAATTCAATCGGGACATAGTTGATGAAAGGATTTTACTGTATGGTAATTGCAATCGAAAAGGTCCGTGTTTTTTCATCGTTGGCTAGGAGTTCATGGCATGTTGCTAGACGTTAACCATGATATGTAGGGTTTTAGAATTAATATGATTAATTCTAAAACTATTAATTAAAAAGTTTAATTAAGAAGCCCATGAGATGAGTTAATTATGAAGCCCATAAGTTTAATTAAAAGAGTTTAATTATTCTAAGGAGTTGGGCCTTCATATAGCCCAATAGAATTGGCCCTACATCTAGCCCAATGGTGGACTTAAGGGGTCACACACTTGGGTCGAGTCCATTCCACAAATTAAAAGAGAGATATGGCCCAATATGATTATATGCCAGACCTAAATCGTTTTTACTTTTTCCAAAGGCATAATTAGGGTTTTTACTCTATAAATAGGCTACTTAAGAAGCTGGAAAAATAAGGAGAAATTTGGATCTCTCATTGGAGGTGCCTAGGGTTACTAGCATTACTCAAGGCATTCATGGAAATGGCCGATCGTGTGGACCGACTTGGAGGAGTTCGTGTTTGCGGCTCTACGGATCAATTAAGGCAGAATCAAATCTTCACAGTTGCCCGGTTCCTTACAAGGCGAATCCCACATCGGCTATGCAAGGGGGGAGAGATCTGGAACCGGTTGTAAGGTCGTATGACGAGGATGTCATGTGCCTAAGGGGGGGATAATGTAATACCCCGAAAGCCCAGAGAAGTTAGTATATATCGAGGATAGTGTAAGAATGGAAACAACACCATCTGGATACCATTTGGGCTGAATGTTGGCAAAGAACTCCCAAGTTAAGCGTGCTTAACTTGGGGTAATCCAAGGATGGGTGACCCCCTTGGGAGGTTCGCGTAAGCCCATCATGGTAAGTTGTTCCGGTCCTTCCTATCGCTCGACCGGGATGTTACAACCTCACCTCGCTAGAACTTCCCATAGGTCCCACGAAAGGTACGTACGTGAAGCTAACCATGTCTTTTTGATAGGGTTAAATGAGCAGATTGCACCCACGAAGCGAGCTAAAGGGATGACAAAGGAGATCATTTTCTCGAAAAAGGAGGCCAGAGATGTCCATTAGCCACACAATGACACCCTTGTTATTCGGGCCTGGATAGATAATGTCGAAGTGCTAAGGATAATGGTGGATAGAGGTAGCTTAGTGAATGTGATGTACACAACTTGCTTTGATCAAATGGGACTAGGACCGGACCAGTTGAACTTATCCCTAGAGCCACTTTATGGGTTCACAAGAGATGCTGTGGTCCTCGTTGGGCGGATTAGTCTCCCTTTCACTATTAGAGATGCAGATCGCCAGGCCACCACATTGACGGAGTTCCTCATAGTGGATTGTCCTTCGGCATATAACATCGTGGTTGGGAGGCCGATAATGAACGATCTGGATCTGATCATCTCTACCATGTCGCTGATTGTTAAGTTCCTTACCCCCAATGGAATAGGATCCGTGTGAGGTGAGAAATGCCTCACAAGACGCTGCTACGAAGATGCCATAAAAATGGGGTTAAAGGGAAGAAGGTAAATCGTGTCGCAAGAAGCGACCCACGTCCTGCTAGCCAGAGGGGTATTAGCCATGATCTTGACCCCCACGAGGTGGATTGTGATAGGGTCACCGGCCTAGTGGAAGAGCTTTAGGACATCCTAGTCAGCGAGGTGGATGAAGAAAGATGCCTCAAGTTAGGGAAGAATCTGACTTTCGAGGTAAAGTCCCAACTCACCAATTTGCTCAAAGCTAACTTTGATGTGTTTGCATGGAATCATGAAGATATGGTAGGGATAGCCCCAAAAGTCATGTCGCACAGGCTCAATGTAGACCCTAGCTATAAGCCAGTGTGCCAGAAAAGGAGACCAATGACTCCTAAACGGTATGCCTCTCTTAAAGAAGAAGTGGATAAGCTCTTGGCAAACGAGTTCATTAGAGAGGCTTATTACCTGATTTGGGTAGCAGACCCAGTCTTGGTAAAGAAGAAGAATGGGAAGTGGAGGACCTGCGTCGTCTTCACCTACCTAAACAAGGCTTGCCCTAAGGACAACTTTCCTCTCCCAAGAATTGATCAGCTCGTGGATGCAATAGCTAGTCACCAGTTCCTCAGTTTTATGGATGCTTATTCGGGTTATAACCAGATCCCCATGAGCCTTGGCGACGAGGAGCACACCTCATTTATTATCGATTAGGGGCTTTATTGTTATAAGGTAATGCCCTTTGGGTTGAAGAATGCTGGTGCAACCTATCAAAGGTTGGTGAGTATGATGTTTGAAGCACAGATCGACAAGACCATGGAGGTCAACGTTGATGACATAATGGTAACTTCAGAACAGGCAGCCGATTATGTTTTTGATTTGGGAGAGATGTTTAAGGTCCTCAGAGGCTATCATATGAAGCTTAATTCGCTTAAGTGTGCCTTTGGGGTAGCCTTTGGAAAATTTTTAGGATTTATGGTCAATAATAGAGGCATTGAGGCCAATTCGGGGAAAATAAGGGCCTTGTTTGATATGAGGTTGCCTGTACGGAAAAAGACGTGCAAAGTCTTGACAGCTAGGTCGCTACACTGAGTTGATTTATTTGTAAGGCAACTAACAAATGTGCCCCATTCTTCGAGCTGCTAAAAAAGGCACAGGATTTCCAATGGACAGAAGAATGCGAGTTCGCCTTCCAGCAGTTGAAGGAGTATATGGGACAAGCTCCGCTCCTCGCCAAGCCTAAAGATGGTGAAAAGCTGACCATGTATTTGGGAGTGTCTCAACATGCTCTTAACGTGACTGTCGTTCGAGAGGATGAGGGGGTGTAACACCCCGTGTACTATGTCAGTAAGAGCCTCATCGGTGCAGAAACTAGGTACACGCCAATGGAAAATCTTGCCTACTGCCTGGTAATGGCATCAAGGAAGCTACGACCATATTTTTAGGCTCATCAAATTGAAGTCCCAACCAAGTACCCGCTGAGGCAGATCTTGCAGAAGCCAAACACCTTGGGTCGCCTACTAAAGTGGGTTATCGAGCTCGCCCAGTTTGATATAATGTATAAACCAAGGATGATGATTAAGGGGTAAGCTTTGGCGGACTTCATTGCTGAATTCACTGGGCTAATTGAAGAAGAAGTTGAATGCTTGGAGGGACCATCCTGGGAGTTATATGTGGATGGATCTTCAAGCGAATAAGGAGTTGGAGCAAGGGTCATCTTAATAAGCCATGAGGGTTATAAAATCCTTTGTGCCTTGAGATTTGGTTTCCCAGCCACCAATAATGAAGCTGAGTACAAGGCGATGGTGGTAGGACTTCACTTAGCAAATGAGGTGCTAGTTGAGGCCCTAGTAATTTTTAGCGATTCTTAGCTCGTCGTTAGCCAAATATGCAGGGAATATCAAGTAGATCTTGAAAAGTAAGCTTGAGGCTAGAAAAGGGGCTTGGGCAGACGAACTGCAAATGGTGTTTTAGGCTTATCGAACAATAGCTCGAAGCAGCACAGGGGAGACCCCATTCTCAATGGTGTATGGGTTCGAGGTTATGATCTCAGCAGAAAATGAGGTGACCAGCCATCGAAGGGCCACCTTCAATCCAAATGATAACGATGAGCTACTGACGACAATCCTAAACCTACTTGAGAAAGTGAGAGACACATCTTGCTTGAAGGTCGCCATCTATCAACAAAGGATGGCACGGTATTATAACATAAAGGTCCAGATTTGACGCTACGATGTCGGAGACCTAGTATTATGCCTGATACTTCCTGGAGCTCGCATGGTGAGTGACGACACACTAGGCCCTAACTGGGAAGGCCCCTTTATTATCAAGGAAAACTTGGGAAATAGAGCATATCATTTGACACATATTGATGGAACTATTCTCTCACGAGCTTGGAATGCGGAGCATCTCCATCCTTACATTCAATGAATGTAATTGTTCTAACCTATGCTCCAAATTTCTATTGCAATCAATTTTTATAATTCTGATTGGAACTTGTGAATTTTTGTGCATTACGCCTTTTTTTATTGAATATCTCCAAAATAAGGGGTTGAGAAACCATGGTTTGCGAGTTGGGGCCCATTCAACTTAGCCACCGTGCTATGGTTTGCGGCTTAACTGAGCATTCCTCTTGGTCCCCCCTCAGGTCGTGGCTCGCAAGCTAAGAACCATTCATCTTGACTTAATGTCACAGTTTGGAACCTACTGAGCAACCACTTCCATAAATGATTTCGAGTCAAGGTTCACTAGTTGGGGTCCTTTCATTTTGACTCAAGTCATGGTCTGCGATCTACCTGGGTGTTCCCTCTCGGTTCATATAAAACTTGTAAAAGCCATGGTGTGTTAGCTGGGGTCAGCCCATGATCCACCTGGACATATAACTTGGCAATACAAGTCGAAGTTTCACTAACTGGGGTCCTTTTATTTTGACTTAAGTCATGGTTTGCGACCTACCTAGGTGATTACTTTCGATCTATTAAGTTTTTAAAGAGTCATGGTATGTTAGCTGAGATCACAGCACGATCTACCTGGACATATATCTTGGCAAGGTTTCCATTATGACCTAGATGTTATTTTGTTAGGACGTGTTCGCTGAGGTTCAATTTTCCTAAGTATAGATGCTTGCAACCTACCGGACACGCATCCTAATTATCGATTATTATGTTCATCGATCACGAGCTATTCGGCCGTGGTATATCAGTTGAGATCGCAAGACGATCTACTTGGACGTATATCTTGGCAAGATTTTCAGTATGATCTTGTTAAGATGTGTTATCTAAGGGTTGTCTTAGTTTACCTAAGTATGGCTGATCGCCCTTTACTGGACACGTATCTATTATTGGTTATTACGTCTATCGTTGATGAACTATTTCAAGCTTGTTAATCTACTAGTTGGGAATTCTCTGGATCTATCTGGACTTATCATTCTTAAATTATATTCTTGAAGAGTTCTTTCAAGTTATACTTTCGATCTTATTTTGATACATAGAAGCACTTTCTGAAGCTCGTTTCAAGTTTTATCGTGAAGGTTGGTTCAAGAATTATTTTGTCAAGTCTTTGATAAATTTCAAATTTGATTGGCTTGAGTTCATGAATAAATTTAAGGAAGGAGACATGAATTTGGAAAATATTCCATTTCATTGACAAAAAAAAATAAAAATGATTGTATTGCAAAGCAAAAAGAAAAACAAAAGAGGGAGCCTAACTAGGGGGAGCGGTAGCTTCGGCAGGCTAGAGCTTGACAATTTTAGTTGGCTAGACCTCGGCATTAGCAGTTGGCAGGATGACCTCGACTGGATCTAGTGGGACGACCTCAGCATCCTTTATAACACCCTATATTTTCATGAAATTGTCACGTATTTTAAGTGAGTTTAAAATACCGAAAAATATGTTTGAAACGGCAACAAGTGACCGAATCAGTTGCAAGGAGTGCCCTAGAGCTTAGATACCTAAGGACAAAGGTATAATTTTAACGAGCGTCTCGAGGTGAGACTTATTACACTGAAAGAAATCAAATCAGAAATGGTTTTCGGTTAAGCTAAGTTATAGCCTAAAAATACCGAATGATGGTAAGGGGTTTCCGAAAAAATCATATATATTGAGTAATTTTGAGTTAATAATTTTGAGATTTTAAGTATCTCGATAAATTTGATGTTTGAGGGTATAATTCTAATTAGAGAAATTATCCAAATGAAAGAATGATGAAATTATGAGCTTAGGTGGTAAAATGTTAAAGTTGAAAACTTGAAATATGGGCCAAAGTGTTATTTGAAAGAAGTTTGGGGTTTTATCTTGGATTTCAAAAGTTGGATTAATTCTAGTTTTGGATTTCAAAAGCCACTCAATTATGGCTTTGAGTCTTTGGAGTCCATGGCTAAGATTGTGACAAGTGGCATAATATCATTGGTTGAAGAATTCTATAAATAGGCACCTTGAATTGATCTCAAACCAATCCAAGCAAGTTTGAGGAGTGAAGCACTCTAAGAGTAGGAGATTTCTCTAGAGAGAGAGAAGGAGGTTCGGCAAGAAGGCGGGAAGAAAGCGACGGAGAACCGGCGGAGAACGAGCCTCATCGGAGTTGCGGGTCTTCGCCGGAGTTCGCCAAAATCAGTCAGCAAAAAATTGAGGCAAGTTCCATTTCTTTTTGATAATCCTATAGAGGGGGAAGAAAGGGTCGCGTAGGTTCAAACGGGGGTCGAATCAGAGTTAAAACGAGGGAGATATGGCCGAAATACGAAAACGAGGCGTTGTTGTTCGGAATCTGGTGCCTACGCGTGAATTACACGCGCCGGAAAATGGCTGCGCGTGGCCAGACTTCTTGGGACGCGTGAGAGATCCTTTTTACATACAATTTTCCAGTTATGCCCCTACTTTAATATCCTTAGACCCTATGTAAAAATATTTGAGGTTAGATTTACCAAAACGCATGTTTTCTGCAGAAACCTAGGCCATTTGTTATAAAATTATACTGTCGAAGAGATAACCCAACAAGGTGAGACTCCATAAGACTCCTACACTCCAAGTCCTATTTTTATTTCTCTTATGAGAGACTTCTATTGCATGACTCATATTTCGTGAAGTTCTTATACGTAAACTCTTATTATTCGTTTACGTGAAATCATGTTGCATTTATGAACTGAATTTTCCTGAAAATATATGTTGTTGGCTTTTTAACTGTTGCATTTATAAATTCCGTGTGGCCATACTGTTGTACCTATTTGTTGTTGGCCGAGGGCAAAAGTCGGAGATCCCCCGAGAAGCGCTATGCGTGCGCCATCAAGAAAGCTCTCGTGGGGAAGACCGTGAGTCTAAGGCACAACGGATGTGGTGCTTGCATAAGTTCTATGAAGTTGGGCCAAAGTGACATGGTTAGGGACCTCCCGAGAGGCGCTATGAGTGCGCCATTGAGAAAGCTCTCGTTAGAGGAGGCTAACGTGTTCACGAGGCACTTCGGAGTTGTTCTACTTGTCTTCTCATACATTTTATACCTGATCATGCATCGATATAAACTGTTATTTTTGGAGTTTCTCACTAGAAGATTCATCTTCTAATTGGACTATGTCCCTGGAATATTCAAACGTTCCAGGTTCGACAAGCCGCTCTAAGGGAAAGGAGGTAGCTGAAGGATTAACTTAAATTACTATCTGTAGCATGATTAGCATATTTTTGTTTATGTGTAAACCTATGTAATTTTGGGTATGTTTAAGATATTCAGTTATAACTTGACGATGTCCATGTAATATATTTTGTAGACGTCTTGAAGAATTATATGATAAATAAAATGTTATGGTTTTGAACCATATTAGGTTCGATCTAACTTCCGCATTTGAGATTTTAATACCTGTCTTAGCTATTTGATTATTGGGTTTGTTAAGCTGAGAAGGTAAAAATTAGGGTTTTTGGGATATTGTGTGGTGTATGACAGCTATTGTGATATGAAAAATTTTTATAATCCCAAAATCCTAAGTTATAACACGCTCAAGAAATTTGGGATGTTACATCCTTAGTCTCTTCAGCTGCATATCATTTCACCTCCTCGATGACCTCTTCATCGAAGAAGGAAAAGTCCATCTCTGGATGGTTCAACCACAAAGTGTAGAGGAACCCTGAGCAGGATTGGAGATGGCTTCTTTGCATGCTTGGTCTAACCGGGCTTCCACACTCGGTTTAATCTCGTTAATGGTCGCACTCACCATCTGCTCGCACTTTTCAGCCTGGTCCTCGGCTAGCTTCTGCTCATCCTTAGCCTTCTGCAACTTCTCCTCAGCCCGTTTCTGCCCGTCCTTAGCCTTTCGTAGCTCCTCCCTGGCCTTATTTAGCTCGCTGGTGAACTTGGAGTTAGTGGACTCCCACATATTCTTCATTCGGCAGAGCTCCTCATCAAGATCCTTATTTCTTTGATGTGCCTCCCTCAGTCGCATCTCAGAACCCTCAACCTTTTTTTAGGCTTCGAGGAGCTCGATAAGCTGAACCTTCTTCTCTTCCTCGAGCTTCTTTATTTTGCCCTGGAGGGACACGCTCACAGCCTCGAGCTATCCCTTAAAGTCTTGTTGTTGCCCTTTAAGCTTCATGGCAGCAAGGGAGAGCTATAAAACAAAAAGAATTAGATCGAGGAAAAAGCAAAACCAAGAAGCCAAGGACTGAAAGTGAAACTTACCATGAAGCTATGGCGAGCAATGAAATCATAAAGGGCCACCCCTTTCATCCCCTCATTATCTAGGGGCTTGACACCCGCGCCCAAGAGTGTGGGCATGCAGTCTAGGAGGGATCTGAAATAGGTCCCTCCCAGTATAGCCTCCAGGGCTGCCTCATTCTCAGGGACTCTAGCCCTCTTTCCCTTGTCATTCTCCCACTGTCGCTGTTGATCGGGTCCTTTTTTTAATCCCACAATGAGAGCGTTTTGGGCCTCCCTTATGACCTCTTTTTTCGCAAGCTCGGTCGGACCCACGATCTTGAGGAACAACACTATTCTTCTTGTTGTTGAGGCCATTGTTGCTGTTGTTAGTGTTGTTGGTGTTGTTGTGGCTATTGTTCCTATTGTTGTTGGTGATGTTGTTGCTAATGCTGCTGTTGTTGAGGCTGCGGCCGCGATTGTGGTTGTTTTGATCTCCCGCCTTGCAAGTTGAAGCTCGGAGTTGCAGATGAAGCAGCACCCAACCTGGGCCCGGACTTCTTCGGCATGGTGAGGCTGAGGTTCACCATGTCTTTGGCTCGACCTTTTTCCCCTTTGCTGCTGCCGGCTTTAGCGATATCGAACACGGACGGAACAACTCTTGCACGTCGGACCCTGATGGATTCCTCACTCACAATCTCAACCTGGAAAGGAGGGGCGAGCTGGTTTTCTGTAAACAGTTCGTCCATAAGCTCGATGTCTTCTAAACCTAATCCCGCAGAAACAAGGAGATCAAGAATGTTAAAGACAAAGTTTGGCTTTCCGCCTCCGAAGATTGCACGACAAAGTGAAAATGTTAATGACAAAGTTTGGCTTTCCGCCTCCAAATTTTACACGACAAAGTGAAAATGTTAAAGACATGAATACAAGATAAAATGATTTGTGCAAACAGGTATGTCTGTACCCGGGGTCAATGCAAAGCTGAAGCTTTTAAGTGTCAAAAGTGAAGGGTAAGAGATGAAGAACCAACTGGACTTGTAATCACCCATGTTGGACTTCCCCTTTGCCCTCCCTTGGGGAAGAATGGCTTTGAAAGACGAAGGACGAGCTGCCAAATAGTACAGCTCATCCTTGGCGCTTTTGAAAGAGAAAAGAAATTTAATAAGCTTTGGAGATGGGGGAGAAAGTTTATTCCTAAGGAGTAAGATGGATAAAGAAGTAAGTTGGGTATACGAGTTCGAGGTTAACTGGAATGGTGAAAGCTTGAGCTCATTCAGAAGGTTGAGAAGATACGGCACGATGGGAAATCTAAGTCCAGAATAGAGGTGCTGGGGGCTAATGGCTACGAAGCCGGTTGGGGGGTAGGCCGCATGGCAGTTCAGAGAGGGAATAAACACTCGACACTCTTTCGAGAGATGAAATTCCCGAGCGTAGGTTGCCATCTCATGGAATTTTGCTTTGGGGGGAGGGGTATTGCTTAAAAACCTCACGCCCCATACTCCCCTTAGCGATCTGCTCGCTGACAATCATGTCAGTTTTAGATGACGTCATGTCTATGGCCTCCCTCGCAAGCTCGTTCATTTGGTGTTATGCATCTCTATCACGAGGTAATCTTCAGAATTTGAGGTATCGTCTTCTCCTATGATATAGTTGTAGCGCTTTTGACCTGAGTTCTCTTGAACAGAATCGAACATCTATAGAAAAAGAGAAAACAGTCAGGTTACAAGTCGTAGACCAGACCCCCAAGAACTGGAAAACCCTAAAAATACTCTCTATTTTATAGGCTATGTGCTTTGTAACGGGGTGCCACCTAGCGCGGAAAGGCTACAACTACAAGCCCGGTACTCCATGGGAAACCAATCCTAAGGTATTTAAGCTTGAAGGCCCAGAGAATGCCTAATGGATCGATTCAAGCCAATGCACCAAGAAATAAAAGGTAACACCAACAGAATCAGAAAGGCAAGAAAGACAAAGTCGGCTAACTGGCAACGGATGACCTAATGAAGGAAAAAGACAATGGGCACAAGAAAATTACCTATCACTGAATCTCTGGTCGATGCAAGAACTTGAATCAAGCTTCGGATGGTAATGGGCGCTCGAACGACTATAGTCAGAAAAAGCTTTGTCGAAAAAAGTGCTTTGAAGAAGACGAAAACAAGAGCAAAATATTTTCAAAGTGGCGTGAAGAGGGAAAAGGTAAGACCTTTGGCTATTTATACATACAGCTCGAATGATCTCAGTCATTGGATCAAAATGGCTTATGGCATGCCCTGTATCCATCAGTTGCACGACGGCTGATGAGCCCCACAGGCATAATCATGCGCAGTAATGGGGGGACGTGGGCATTAAATATGTGTTGCATGAAACGACGTGATTTGATGCAATTGGTCAGGAGCCTAAAAGGCGGACTGACAGCTGGAATAGCTGCGCACATCAACTCCCAGTCCGAAGATACCATTGCGAGCTTGGGGGCTTGTGTTATGGGTATTTCTCAGACTACTCCTTATGGGTTGGACTCGACCCAGCGTATTGTGACCCAATTGCCTGAAACCCAGTAGGCTCAAGTTGAGCTCATCATTGCAATCTCATACATTGTTGAAACCCAAGTTTAGACCGCGGAACCAAGCGAGCTCCCAGCAAGGCTTCCAATGAGCTCTCAGTGATATACTCAACAAGCTCCGAACAATGCTTCTAGCTCGCTGGCCTAACCATACAACTCACATATCAAATTATTCAGCTCGCATAGCAACAAGATTGCTGAATAACTGGGGGTAGGGACCCACCTACTTTATTTGATGCAAATCGGATCCCTGGTAATATAGAGCCCACTCCTGATTTTATGGAATTAATAAGGACATTTTGTCCCCATGATGTCATTTTTCCACTTTGAGAAATTATGTAATTGTAAATATCCCTCACTATAAATAGGGGTAAAAAACACCATTGTAGAGAAAGGACGACAAGAATAACATATTGTTACTCTGCCGGAATGCCCAGAGAACAGTTATGGAGTAGGCATTGTTTTGGCCAAACCACGTAAAATTTCCTTGTCTTTGCTTCTACTTTATTCCTCTTCTTCGCATTTGGGCTTAATTACTCATTATGGGCCTATGAATCACAGTCGACTAATTCTGAACGTTGACACCATCCAGACATATCCAGTCATTTGAGCAGATGAAGAAGGAATTTCTGGAGGCGTTCTCTGCCTATGTCCCGAGGAAAAAGAGTGCCATGTATTTGATGAGCTTGCAGCAAACGCCAAATGAATCCCTAAAATAGTATATCTAGCGGTTTAGAGTCGCAACATAAGAAGGGACCTCTCGGTCGATTTGGTGGCATCAACCTTGCTTAATGAAACCACATACGCCCCGCTCAGAAGATCCCTAGCCTTTTCCGAGCCAGACTCAATGACTGAGTTATTTGTCCGAGCAGAATAGTTCATTATCCAAATGGAAATTCTAGAAGTAGGGGAAGGAAAAAGAAAATGAAGGTCGCATGACGCTGGATCAGACAGAGCAGTAAAAATACAGAGAAGAGAAGAACCCCTAAAGATGCAATTTCAAAGCTTCACTCCCCTCACTGAGCCAAATGCCACCATCATTTTCTGTATTGCACATACCGGGCTCATTAACTTTCCCCCACGCTCCAACCAGTTGATGGGCAGGAGCATGGACTTTTTCTGCAAATTTCATGAGTCCCCAGGATATACTACAGAATAGTGTCGGGAGCTATGAAACCAGATTGAGTAGCTAATCCGAGATGAGAAGCTCGATCAATTCATACTGGATAAACTGAAGAACCAGCAGGGTAGGGGAGAAGGGTCTAAGAGAGATAATCAGAGAAGGCCCCATTGTCCAAGGAATGATGCCCCAAATGGAAGGGAAAACCAACCGCATCGGCAGAGAGAAGGAGAGAGAAACAATCAGAGGATGGAAGAAGTGGGACCAAGTGTTGGAGAAAGTGACAATGAGCCTATTATGGAAAGGATACATGTGATCTCAGGTGGAGAAAATTTGGCAAGCGATTCCTCTTCTGCCAGAAAGGCATATGCACCCTAGGCACTGCACGTGGACTCAGTGGCAAAGGTTCAAGAAGACAAAGATCCCATCATTTTCACACCTGAGGACCAAGGGGATGTGTTACTCCTTCACGATGATCCTTTGGTTATCTCAACGGTTATTGCCAAGCACCCCATTGAAAGAATACTAATGGATAACAGAAGCTCTGTCAATTTGTTATATTGGAATTGCTTTGAGAATATGCATATTGCACATGATCGACTGAGGACAGTCACTTCCCCTCTATATAGCTTCACGGGAGAAGCAGTACTAGTGGTTGGATCAATTCAGTTGCTCATTACACTCGGGCACTACCCCCAAGTGATCACCCAATAAGTTAACTTCATGGTAGTCAAGACTTTCTCCCCTGCCTACAACATGATCCTGGGATGTTCCCTCATTAATGCTATGAGAGTCGCCATTTCCCCAGGATATTTACTGATGAAATTCCTTATGCCACAGGGGGTAAGCCAGGTAAGAGGTAATAAAAAACATGCCATGGTATGTTATGTGAGTTCTACAAAGGGCGTGAGGGGAAAGGAAAAAGCAATGACTAAAGAGACTTTAATGATCAGTGAGCAGACTCTTGAAGCTAACAAGCCTCAGCCAGTAGAATTGCTTGAGGCCATACCTATAAACCCAGACGATAGGAATAGGCAGGTGCGTGTGGGGAGCCAATTCAAGGGTTCGAAAAAAGAGGAGGTCGTCAGATGTTTGCAATCCTATGCGGACGTGTTCGCTTGGACGCCCACCGACATGCTTGGAATTAGTCCAAAGATCATATCTCACCGACTGAATGTTCGTCCGGAGGCTCGGCCAGTTAAGCAGAAGAAAATACACGTTGCCCCAGAGAGATTGAAGTAGTTGGAAGAAGAAGTAGACAAACTCCTTAAGGCGGGGTTCATTAAGGAGGTCCAGTACCTTGAATGGCTAACGAATGTCGTAATGGTACCTAAGGCCAATGGGAAATGGCGAGTATGCATTGATTTTACTAACCTGAACAAGGCTTGCTCGAAGGACTCCTACCAACTCCCTTCAATAGACAAGCTAGTTGATGATACCTCCGGATATGTTGTGTTGAGCATGTATCCACCCAATGCTGAGAAAGCAACCTTCATCACAGAAAAAGGGGACATACTGCTACCAAGTGATGTCTTTTGGCTTAAAAAACGCAGGGGTCATGTATTAGAGGATGATCAATAAAGTATTCAAAGACTTACTTGGGGAGGTAATGGAGGCTTATGTAGATGACATGATAGTAAAAAGAAAACAAGACAAGTCGCATGCCAGACAACTTGAGAAAGTTTTTGCTATCTTTAGGGAGAATAATATGCGCTTGAATCCGGACAAGTGCACATTTGAGGTGAAGTTTGGAAAATTCCTTGGATATATGATTACCCACAGTGGCATAGAGGCTAACTCGAAAAAGGTGCAAGCAAAAATCAACATGCAGTCCCCTTCCTCAGTAAAGGAGGTTCAGAGGTTGACTAGACGCCTTACGGCATTGGATAGATTTCTCTCGAAGTATGCTGAACGCAACCTTTCCTTATCAAGGCCTTAAAAGGGGGCAAAAATTTTCAATGGACCCCTGAGTGTGAGAAAGCCTTTCAAGAGTTAAAGGGGTACCTAAAGGAGATTCCCTTGTTGACTCGACCAAAAATCGGAGAAAAACTATGCCTATATTTGGGAGTCAGCCATCAGGCTGTGAGTGCAGCCCTTGTCAGGCAAGTCGGATAGTTCGACAGCCTAGTCTTTTATATGAGCAAGATGTTGCAGGGAGTAGAGTCGCGATACCCCTTCACTGAAAAGATAGCTCTGGCACTGGTGACGACAACAAGGAAATTAAGACCCTACTTTTAGGCCCACGCTGTGGCAGTGTTAACAAATCAACCATTAAGACAGATTCTACAGAAGCCCAAATGTTTAGAAAGGCTAACCAAATGGGCAATTGAACTGAGTGAGTACGATATCAGCTTCGAGCCTAGAAACCCAATAAAGGGGTAGACGTTGACAGACTTTATAGTAGAATGCACTCACTCACCAACAACAAAATAAGTTCGCGGGAAAGAATGAATGTTATTTGTGAACGAAACATCCAATGCCAAAGGGAGTGGAGCGGAAGTGGTATAAATCTCTCCCGAGAAGGAAGTGTTGGAATACTCCCTACGCTTCACCTTCCCTAGCTCCAACAATGCAGCAAAATATGAGGCTTTATTAGCTGGAATAAAATTGGCAGAGAAATTGGAGGTGAAAAGCTTGATAGCCCACAACGATTCCAATTGGTAGTGCAACAGTTCCAAGAAGCTTTTGAAGTAAGGGAGCCAGTCTTGGCCCGCTATCTGCAAAAGGTGAAAGAACTCATCCACAGGTTTGAGCACTTTGAACTTATTCAAATCAACTGGTCTCTCAACCAACATGCGGATGCGCTGTCCAAGTTGGCCTCTACGAGAGACACCCTGTGATGGTTGATTCGCATGGAGATCTTGCAATGATCAAGTGTAGATGAAAATGAGGGGGATGTCTACTGCATTGCCGTGGTTGATGACTGGAGAATGCCAATGCTAAAGTACCTACTTAATCAAGAGCTTCCAATAGCACCTTCGGAGGCCAACAGACTGAAGACTAGTGCGGCCTGCTTTACAGTTATCGGCCAAGAGCTATACAAAAGAGGGTACTTCGCTCTACTGCTCAAATGTTTAGGGCCCCTAGAGGCAGAGCAGGCTTTGAAAGAAGTCCATGAATAGGACTGCGGAGAATGCCTTGGTGGGAGAGCATTGGTTGGAAAGATCCTACGGGCTGGTTTCTTTTGGCTCACTTTGAGACAAGACGCAGCCCGAAAAGTGCAAAAATGTTACGGGTGCCAAAAACACGCCCCTTTGATAGTACGACCCCCTTCGACTATCCAACCGATATTCCAGCCAACACCATTCACATAGTGGGGGTTAGATATTTTGGGTCTATTTCCAATGGCGTCAGCATAGAGAAAATTCTTGTTGGTGGCCACTGATTACTTTACAAAGTGGGATGAAGCCGAACCTCTAGCAACCATAACGGAGAAGAAGGTAGAGGGAATGGTGTGGAAAGATATAATTTGTCGATTTAGCATTCCTCGTATACTCAACACAAATCATGGAACACAGTTTGACTCAAATGCATTCAAATCTTTTTATCAAAGATGGAGAATCAGTTTGAGAATGGCATCCATGACATAGCCCCAAGCCAATGGGCAAGCAGAAGCAAGGAATAAAACCATCCTACACGGGCTAAAGACCCGATTAGAAAATGCCAAGGGCAGATGGGTCGATGAACTCCCTAGCATTTTATGGGCTTATCGAATGACCAATCATGTATCTATGAGGAAAACGCCTTTTAGCTTAGTGTATGGGACAGATGCTCTTATTCTAGTAGAAATAGACTTCACCTTGCCTCGGGTCATGGCTTTCTGTGAAGAGGGGAATTCAGATTGTCTGAGAAAGAACCTAGATCTGTTAGATGAGCTAAGAGATAAAACAGTTGTACAGCTGACAGCGTATCAGAGAAGGATCGTCGGCTATTACAATACGAAGGTCCGCCCTCGAACATTTCAGGAAAAGGATTTGGTGCTTAGGAAGAAAACAATTACGAACGCCCTTAGGGAAGAAGGGAAGCTTAAACTAAATTGGGAAGGGCCCAACACCTGCGTATTACAAACATTGCAAGGGGAGATGATGAGCAAGACATGGAATACTATGCACCTCAAAAGGTATGTCCCCGCCTTGTCGGTTGGGGCTGGCCATGAAAGATCTGAAGCACAAGACGGGGAGATGCATTCATTGTAGGAGGCACTACCTGACTCCCCTGGGAGCCGAGATTCCTTTTAATTTTTTCATGTAATAATTCCCTATGAATAAAAGAATACACCCCATGCATTTCCGTGGAGTAGGCAAAACTATAAGCCGAACCACGTGAAATCCTTTTTGTCTTGAGCATTTGTATGTACGATAAAATATGACGCAGGTACTACCGCTCATAAATGATCCTCGAAGAGGTCAAGGACGCCTAACGGCAATCAAGTGCATATAACCACAATCCGGATCGAGATCATTGGATGCTCCGACGCTTATGCCTGAAGACTCAACTAGATCCCTTGATTAAGTCTGGTGCTATGCCCCTAAGCTAGACCTGATTCCTTAGTTGATTTGGTGCCTAGGTCTCCCGACAAACTCGGATGCTCGAAAGGAATCTCGAACCGGACTGTTGGTTGGACCCAGATTCACTGAAGGTAGATTGACCCTCAAAAGGGACGGAAGACGATGAAGCCGCTATATGGTGAGTTAAAAGACGCCCTCATCGTGCGAGGCTTAAGTTGCCTAGTTACGATCTGACGCCTATGACCTAAGACCAGCTTGAGATCATCGGGTGCTTTGATGCCTATGCCCGTAGACTCACCTAGATCCCTCGATTGAGTTCGGTGCTATGCCCCTGAGCTAGACTGGACTCCTTGGTTGATCTGGCGCCTAGGTCTCCCAGCAAACTTGGATGCTCGGAAGGAATCCCTAACCTAATCGTTGGCCAAAAGGTAGACCGGACTTCAAAACGATGGGCAAGAAAGTGAAAGACAAAGTTTTGCCTTCGAGGGTTTAATTACCTTGCCTTAATCTAGCACCTATGACAATAGACCAGCTTGAGATCATCGGATGCTCCGACGCCTATGCCCTCAGACTAACCTAAATTCCTCGATTGAGTCTGGTGCTATGCCCCTGTGTTAGGCCTGACTCCTTGGTTGATCTGGCGCCTAGGTCTCCTGGAAAACTCGGTCACTCGAGACGAATCTCGTGTTGGATCTTTGGCCTAATCTAGATT
The DNA here is from genome assembly GCA_036245055.1 of Diospyros kaki. Classification (NCBI taxonomy): domain Eukaryota; kingdom Viridiplantae; phylum Streptophyta; class Magnoliopsida; order Ericales; family Ebenaceae; genus Diospyros; species Diospyros kaki. The sequence continues at coordinate 9,969,348 of BSEG01000011.1, read as the reverse complement.
TCCTGTGGAAAATGAACCTAAAGGAAAAATAGCGGGCACCATTGAAAGGTGTCCCCTCTTAAAAACCATGCATGCCTACCTCGAAAATGACAAGGCAATCCCTAATTTTGACCAAAGATGGGAACTCGATGAATATTGCATGAGCCTCGTAGTCACGTCAACAACATGAGGCCCATCCCGAGGTTCTTATGGCCAAAGGGCTTCGAAGAGAAAGTACATACGTAAACAAACAAAAATTAAACCGCGAAGATTAGTAAATAAAAGCTCGAATGGCCATGAATGCAAATGGTATAACTGGAAAATCATGAGTGGTGAAAGCAGAGTAGTATTGGATGGCTAAACAAATGAGGCAATTACATGAGGCACGTTGAAATGGCCGGAGAAACTCCGTTCATCCAAAATTGATAAAATAAAATGCAACAACCAAAGAAATGTGTTGGAAAATTTCAAAGAAAATACTTGGAGGTGAAACTATGAAAACGATCGTTCCTTACAGCCTAGCTAAAAACAATATAAATCATAAAGGCTACGCTAATCTTCAGCTAGAGGACGATCTACATGACCCAAACCCTTTCCAAGGGGGCAGACTCTGCTAAGCATTGGTAGTGAGATCCATTTCCAGGCCCCTCTTGATCATCTGGGCAGTGTTAGTCATACCGGCACCAACTTCACCCTCCTCAAACTCAGGGGCATAAGGGCTCCAGGGACCTTCCAGGTTGCTGAGGTCATCCACTAAAGCCTTTCTTATACACTTCTCAGGCCCAGGATCGTTCGACTCATACTTTCACCAATTAGGAGGAATTCTGACAGACATGACATTATCGAAAGTCATCTCCGGGAAGGAATCATCCAGGTGTCTGGACTCCAAGAAACTGCATCTGAGGTAGAAGCCAAATTTTGAGAAGCAGTTGGCGTAGTCATCCTTGCGGCGATAACAATCGTTGGAAATACGGTACTGCTTCACAACATCTTTCCTCGCCTCTTCAATCTCTTGTCACCAGCTCTCCCACATCCTCTCCATCTTTATCCTGGTACGTGTAGCCATCTAAAGCGATGAAGCCACCTGCTCCTTAATGCTAGCTAAGTCACCCTTCAGACGTGACACCTTTCCTTAAACCTCTGCTAGAGAAGACACCTTTTCTTCGAATGCCCGATTCTGAAATTCTAGCTCTTCCTTCCATTTGCGAGCGTCGTCCTCTACTGCCTGGTAGTTGAGGGAGAGGTTTTGAAGCTAGGATTGAAGGCTGACTTTGTTAGACCAAAGGCCAACTTTGTCTAATTCCAAGTGGTGAATTGTCATATTTAGGACCTGCTCGTCTTCTCTCCACTTGAAGGACTTTTGCGTCAAATCATAAATTTGTGCATCCTGACTAGCCAGGCGTGCGCGGTTTATAGCGTTGGTCACAACTGCGCCTTAAGCACCTTGTGAGGGAATAAGTTTGGAAGATTAATGAAAATAAATTTTTGGGGAAGAGAAGAAAACAAAAGAGACTTACAATTGCGAGGTAACGCTCAAACTCATCAATGTCTTCTGGAGAATTTTGGAAGTACTGACCTTCGTCACGTGGGAGGATGGAGTAGAGGATGCGAGCACCAACCTCGTGCATGTCAATTGTGTCCGTGTCTAAAACTCTGGGTTGCATATCAAAACGTTCCCCGTGGACCCAATAATTACCATCCAATTGTATTGCCCCTTGATGCGGAGCTGGTAACACGGGCAAAATTGGGGCCAATCCTCTAGTAACAACCCCCTCATTCATAGGCAAAGTACGGCGGTTGCCCCATTGAGGCTTGATCACAGCATGATGATATTATCGCTGGCCCTTCGCCTGAACGACATCAACGACAACTTGGTTAAAACGGGAGATAACCTTACCCTCTAGAACACCACGAAAACTTGGACCCGCTCTGTCCCTTGCTGGCTCGTGAGGTACCTGGCGAGGGGCCCTTCTCATAGCCGCAGATACATCCATCTCAAACAAAAAATGAAGCATTGGGTTAGCTCTCGATACTGTAGGAAAGTCGGGAAAAGGCTCCGCTGGTGGGTCTTGAGGGTTGAGACTGTCGATAGGTTGAAAAGTGGTGGGGTCCACCTTCACCTCTTGGTGGCGACTCCTCTTCTTCCTCCAATGGTGGTGGCGCGGAGGAGCCGAAGTCTCTCCTGCCCCCTCACCTTGTTGGGCATTCTGAATTTCAGTATAGGGAGTCCCATCTTGGGGGTCAAGAGGGGGTAGCACTTCAGCTGAAGCAGCTCCACGGGTGACCCTTCGGTTAGCAGACCTCATTAAGTGATACATGGTTGCATGGAAAAGACACGACGTGGTCAGATACCAGAAAATAATTTAAGTGTAAAATATTCAAAGCAAGTAAGGCAAGCCAAAAAAGGAAGGATTGCAAGCAGCTAGTGTAATGACCCAAAATTTAGGGTCATGGAAATAGAATATATATTTGATTAGAATAATAATTTTGAGGAATGATATGTGATGTCATAGGTGATGCAGAAAAGGAGGCGAAAGTGAGAAAAGTCAAAGGTTTGACTTATGCGGAAGTGGGACCCATAATAAGTTAAAGTGTGTCGTGAGGTGTTATTTGAAATTTATGAAGTGTAGATAATGTCCAAAGTGCCCTTGGAATGTAAGCAATTTCTATTTTAGTTGATATGTTATGAAGGGAGGGCATTTAAGTAATTGTGTCATGTGTGTATGTGTATATATATATAAAAAGGTTGGCTTTGCAAGGAAATAAAGGAAAAAGAGAAGAAAAGAAAGAAGATAAGGGAGCCGATCGTGAGGGGAGGAAAGAAGGAAGGTAAGGGATTTTTCTTTTCTCCTTATTGTTTGATGGATTGTGTGCAAAAAGGGTTGGGAGATTAAGGGTTTCTTCTTCTCCTTTTCTCACTTCTTGCTAGTTTTGTTGTAGGGAGTGTGAAATAAAAGGGTTTGGAAGGTTTGTTGGCTCAAGAAGGATCATCAAGAAGGACTCTTTAAGGCAAGTTCTTATTCCCCTTACCTCTCATATGCTTCTAGCTAAGGTGTTTGGGAATTTGAGTATGAAAACTCCATGTTTTCTCAAAGAATGGTTGGTTTGAAAAGCTATGTAGAAACCATTGTAAATATCTCTCATCCTTGGTTTAATCTTGTTAGTCTCCTTTGGGTCTCAAAATAGAGCCTTTCCTACCTCATAAACTTAAAGAAGTTGGTGGTTTCTTGTTTTGGTGGAGTTTGGGTAAGTGTTTGGGGTTGTTGTGCATGTTTGGGATGAGTTTCGGGGGTTTCTAGTAGCTACCAGTCGACCGTTTGTTCATAATCGATCGACAGATGGGTGCAGAGGATTCTGTCGATCGATTGTTGCCTTAAACGGTCGACAGATGGGTGTTAAAGCTACTGTCGGTCGACCGTTCCCTTCCCAATGGTCGATCGTTCTTCTCGTTTTCAGCCTGCGCATGCTCTGCTGTTTTGAGCATAACTTTTTGTAGAAATATTGAATTTGTGAACCGTTTGAAGGCTTGTAAACTAGACTCGATAGGTGTTGTTTTGATATATGATTTGGGTTATTTGGAGAAGTATTTTGTTTGTGAAGGCCCTATGAATTACCACCTTGAAATTTGGGATTTTTATTTCAATCCGATAGTGCTTTGGTCTTTGGACCACAACTTCCTGTGGTGTTATCCAAATTCAAATATGTTTTTTTTCCCATAAACTAGACTCCTTAAGCTTTGTTTTGGTATATATATTGGATAATTTGGTTATTGATATGTCCTATAAACATGGAGAATCACAAGATCTAAAAAAGTCAAGAGACATGGACATGTAGCTCAAAGGCCCAACGGGTTGTAGGAGATCGAGAAAATAAGCCGAAGGAGCAAGAGGTCGAGTCGAGACCAAGTGGGGAGGGCCCACTCAGTTAGGCCAAGTAGGTACGATACTATTTTTGTGTTTTAAGCACTTTCTCATATGAGCTCCGATTGAGGTGATTCAAATTCCTATGGAAAGATAAGATAATTATCTACAACTTTTATGTTTTGAGTTTTAAGAGATTCAAGCTGAATCAAGGTGTAAATCAGGTATAAAGTTGATACACCTGCATGATTAAGGCTTCGAGTTAAGTATTGAAGGAAGATGGATTCGAACCAAGACAAAAGGGAAAAAGAAGGCGTAACCGAGTGGCCCCCCACTCAGTTGGGCAGAAGAAGACATGACCGAGTGGCCCCCCACTCGGTCATGGGGAGGCTAATTTCCTCTTACTTTTCATGACCCACTCGGTTATGCTGAGTGGGTACGACACTGCTATGGTTTTTTAGCCTTAACTTTCTCATACGAGCTTCGATTGAGCTCATTCAAAGTCTTATGGAAATCTAAGAGAATTATCTAAAACTTTTGTGTTTTGAGTTTTAAGATATTCGATCCGAATCAAGGTGTAAATCGGACATGAAGTTGAGGTACAGGAACCACTCAAAACCAAGCCAAGGAAAAGAGGAAAAGAAGGCATGATCGGGTGGCCCCCCACCCGACCATAACCAAGTGGCCCCCCACCCGATCATGAACGAGTGGCCCCGCCACTCTATCATGGTCGAGTGGGCTTGGCCCAATCTCTCCTCTTTTCCCTCTCAGATGGGCCGCGAAATCATTGAAATAGGCTGCGAGATTCTCGCCCCGATTCTCGCACGTCCTCTCTCTCTCCTCCGCTATAAATATGAGACCATGCCTTCATCGCGAGGTACGCAACTTTGAGTGATTGAAGTATCATTTTGTATTTTCTCAAGATCTGATTTAAGCATCAGAGGGTTTGCGCGGGGACCCCCACCCGCGTCCTAACGGTGCTCTCATTTTGTAGGCCACTCATCACCCTCAGGTCACTCGATCACGAAGGCCACTCGTCATCCCAAGGTCACTCGTCATCCCAAGGCCACTCGTCATCCTGAGGGCACTCGTCATCCCGAGGGCACTCGTTATCCCAAGGCCACTCATTCATCTGAGGCCACCCGTCATCCCGAGGCCACTCGTCACCAAGGGCACTCGTCATCCTCAAGGCCACTCGTCACCAAGGCCACTCGTCATCCTCAAGGCCACTCATCATCCTCAAGGCCACTCGTCATCCTCAAGGTCACTCGTCACCATCAAGGCCACTCATCACCATCAAGGCCACTCGTTCACCCGAGGGCACCCGTCATCAAGGCCACTCGTTCACCCGAGGGCACCCGTCATCCCGAGGCCACTCGGTCAACAAGGCCACTCGTCACCCTCAGGTCACTCGGTCAAGGCCACTCGTCACCCTCAAGTCACTCGGTCATTTTAGGCTACTAGATCACTTTTGGCCACAAGATCATTTTGGGGCCACCAAATCATTAGCCCACAAGATCATCAGCTCATCAGACCATCAGCTCTGTCGGATTATCAGACTTGGAACTCCGTCAGATCCAATTCCTCGTCAAGATTCTCATCAGTGAAGGAACGACTCCCGAGACTCTTGCGTCTGTCCACAATTAAAAATAGATTGTTGTATTGGCAACAACAGTTATGTTTTGAAGTCATGGAAACCCTGCCAATTTTGGCCTAAAATATGGAGTTCTTCCATTTTGAACGATCTTCCTTGATTTGATTTTTGGGAGATGAATAACTTACTTTGTTGTATGATTGGAGTATGATGAGAGACATTTATAGAATAAATGTTGATGCTTTTAGATGTGGTTGCTTGAGAGGTTAGAAGGGTTTTCTTGAGTATTATTGATGCATTTTGTATTCACCGACCAAGTAGGGCTTGTCCTGCCTACACTTCCTTGTGGAATGATGTTGCACCCCTAGGTTAGGTTCCAGATGGTTGGTTGTGTAATTCTGCTTATTATTCTATTGCATTGTGTTATGTTACTACATTGCTTTGCATGATGATGCTGGGCCACGAGGTGCATTCATTGGGGGTCATGCTCTGTATGTATTGGAGGTATGAGCATTGGCATGACGCAGTCGGCTTGTTGAGTGCTGGCTTGTGTATGATAGGCGAGCATATGCATTTAGAGCATTCCCTTATGTGTGAATTATTATGTGGGTATAACATAGCCTGATGCTCGGCTTATGAGGGCCTTGCCATCACGTTAATGCTGCAAGAGCCATTGCATTCTTTATGTGTAGCATTGCATGGAGAGATTGTGGGAAATGATGGAAAAGAAGCGCGGCTTTCGTTGTTATGTGATATGAGATCTTGATATACAAACCGGGGGCTCAACGTGATGGGATGTGATTGTGTGTGCTTGGCACGTGATGATGACGGTGATTGATGTGATGGGATGTGATTGTGTGTGCTTTAGCACGTGATGATGACGGTGATTGATATGTTATTTGTGGATGTGGTATGGGAGCCATGGGCTCATGATATTGATTTGGTAGCCTGTCCTTGGCTACTAGCAAGTTTGTATACTGAGTCTTGGGTGCCAGTGTATGCATCTTATGTGAGCCCCAATGACCTTATGTGTGCATCAGTGCATTTATGTTATGGCTGGGTATTGTGATATGTAATCGCATGGCATGGATTGTGTGTCATTTATGTATACGAGGTTGGTGTGTGTTCTCATTATACTGCATGATGTTTTGGGGAAGTCCAGCCGTAACCATTTCCTGTTCTTTCTATATACTTGCTGAGTCTTGTGACTTACTCTTGCTTTCCATCATTCCAGGTTAGGACCAAGATAAGACTAAAGGCGAGTCTAGCAAGGGTTGATCTTTTGTTGGTAGATGTGTACAGAGCTCACCAAGGGGAAAAGGTCTTGGGAACTTTTGTGATGAAATACTAGAGCCAGTTAGACCCTTGTTCCTTGAAGGAACGTTTGTGTTTTGTGGCTATGGCTTGATGTATAATACTCAGAGGATGTATCTTTTATTCTGATGGATGTATATGCTTAATGGTTATGTTGTGATATTTTCATATGAGAGATATGTGGTATCTTTATGATGGTTTTGGTTTGAGTTGCTTTTATATCATTCCATTAACGGCTCTCTCACGGATCCTTTATGCTAGCGGGGGCTCCAGGAGGCGAGCCGTTATAGCTAGGGGGTTCACACCCTCAGGAGGAGGCTGCTCCTAGTGAGAGAAGTCCCTTCCTCTCGCCGTGACAGCAGGTGTTAGGTTGACTGGAGGATTTGGACATAGTGCTTTGGGCACCCCATGATGAGATGATTCTCCATGCTCTAGGATCCAGCCCGCCTTTGTTAATCTGTCCACGGTCAGGAGGTCAAGGAGATGTTTAGGACCACCCTGAGTAATAACGCTACGGCTATCCTCATATTGTTCCCTAAGCTCGGAAATGGGCGCGCTCAATCTTGGTTTCGCTACTTTCTCTAGGTTAGTGCTCCACTCACACGAAGCTTTCCACACACTGTTTGGAGGTTTGACCAAAAACCACCTAGAGTCGAACAAAGTCTCACGAGGAGGGGAGTCATAGAAGAGATGGTCCTCTCAAGCCTACTGTAGAGTGTACATATGATAACGCTCCTTAACCAAACGTAAGTGGAAGAGGCAATAAAGAAAGTCTATGGTGAGGTCAATGTCATTCTCGCGACAAATGACGAAGAAGCCAACTAGTTGGGCCCAGCCGTTGGTATGCAATTGGCCTGGACCTAACCCACTACGACGAAGAAACCTAAGACCAAAGTTATGGAGAAGGAGGTGGAAACCTAGGTGAAAACTAGCCTTGTGGACACTCATCCACCTCCCATTTACATCGACAGTGCAATTTTCTTCAGGATGAGGAAGCCTAGTACGGTAATCCCAAGGGATGTTGTAATTTTGGCGAATAAGGGCCATGTCATTCTGAGTCATACGAGAGCATTTACCTTTCAGGTAAAAGTGATCGATCCCATGGGAATCGACTTCGTGATGATATATTTTTTCACTGGCCATAGTTGCAAGTGGAAGGAAAGGAAACAAGATGTCAAGAGAGTTGACTCAGATTTTTGTTGAAGAAACAGACTTCGAAAGGAGAATCTACATTGGAAAGTGAATGTCCTACGGAAGGAACAACTACGTGTGAAAGGTCTTCAGAAGGGACGTTTCTAACGCAACTAATGCTTCGGGAAGAATAATGTCGGGAGGAGAATTATGCGGTTACCTAGAAAGCAATGAATATTTCGGAATGGAGTCTTTTGGAAAGAAGTAGCAAGAGGCAGTAAGAACTTCCTTTGGAAGGAGATGATGCGGAGGAAACGAGGGAATTCTTCAAAAGGAAGCAAAACGCAAATGTAAGGGAATTCCTGAAACAATTGGTCCTATTTATATGATACACGGAAGCCCAAACGTCTTGCCGACTGAAGCATGCTCAGGAAGAATGCATTAAAAGGGTTCTTCGGAAGTGTCCTTCGAAACAAACTATCTCCGATTCTTGGTGCTATGCCCTTAAAAAGTACTCTTCATTTTGTATCATAAAAGAACAGAATAAAGAGTGGGGGACAATTGTTGTACCCCAATAATCAGAACCAAGAAGGGCTAAAGTTGCTTTGAAAGGGTCCTTCGGAAGGACCATTTGGAAGGAAGCCCAAACAAACCTCCCCATGCTTGATTCTTGAGGCAAACTAGCTGCTATCGAACTCCTTCGGAAGCACCCCTTCGGAAGGACCCTTCGAAAGGGTCTTGGGGAAGAAACCTACGAAAATGACACGTGTCCCTCGGCCACCCGCCTCAAAGCTCGAGCCCTATAAATCCCAGCTACAGTTCCCAAAAAGGGGATCCAGACATCAGTATACGACTTTCACTTTCCTTCATAAACTTAGCCTATTTTCCCTTTCGTAAGTTATCTTCCTTTCGTTAGTGACTTAAGTATGGAAGGGTCTTCGCAAGAGAAAAATCCCACAAGCCTTTTAACCCTTGTTTACCCTCTACAGTTCATTTGGAAGCATCACACCCATTCCTTCGAAAGAATAACTTGCAGATTGTGCCATCGGAAGCCACGTTCTTTCGAAAGACCTTGAGAAGACCAAGTTTTTGGAAAACCTTGCTTGTTTCTTTGGAGATACCTTTTTCAAGTCCTTCGGAAGTCTTTTTCGGAAGCCTCCTTCGAAAGCACCCTTTATCAGAAGACCCTTGGTCCACCCAAGAGATCCTCGCTTGTCACCACGCCTTAGGAAGGGATTTTATACCCTTCGGAAGAGTCAGACCGCCACACCATTGACAACTCGCTTGGAGGCTATTGCAAGCCAGCTTTTGATAGGATCCTTTGGAAGCATTCCTTCGGAAGGACCTTTTTTGGAAGCACTCCTTCGGAAGCCAACCAAAATCCTCAAGACCGAGCTTTGATCGAATCTCGAGACCATTGGCATCCACAGGCATCCCACTCCTAAAAATTCTAATTGTTGTATTTTGACAACAATACCTCCTATTTATAGAGGAGGGAGAGAGGGGACACATGGTGACCATTTCGAGAGTCTCATGGCCCATTCCGAGGGTTTTGCGGCCCATTTTGAGAGTCTTGGGATGACGTATTTGAGAGTAACAAGCTTTAAGACAAAGGGTGGCTTGTGGAGGTCACCCACCCAGTTATATGATTGAGTAAGTCCTCACTCAGTCATATAACCGAGTGGGTTGGAAAGTGGTGCTATCCCGAACATCAACAGTGCGGGTGCATCAACTTCAAGCCCGATTTAAGCCTTGATGTAGCCCATATCTCTCAAAATTCAAAACATGAAACTTGTAGATAATTTCTTTGGATTTTCATAGAATTTTGAATCACCTCAATCAGAGTTTATAGTTTTACCTCTCTCCAAGTTTGCAAGGCATATTAGAACTAAACATTAAATAAATTAATAAAATTAAGAAAAAAACTAGTCATTGTTAATTCATGATCTACTAAAACCTAGCAAAGGCAATGAATTGACTTCTTGATCCATCATACAAAACAAGAGGAGTACTGACGTAATGTTGAGATTTTTGTCCTATTTGTGGGGAGTGCTAGGAGATTACATGGATCGACCAGAGAAAGTTAAATTATAGAAGTGTTGAGATTTTTTATTCATTAAAAATAAAAGAAGATTAGGGAAAATTGCTAAATAGGGAATAGTTCTCCCTAAAAAAGAGCATGGCACGTGTTCAAATACAAGGGCATCCCCGAAAAGAATTGTATCTAAATGCATTCATTACCTTATGTTTTGCTAATTGATTAGTAATATGATAATCTATCTATTACATTAAAATGAACATACTTAAAGTTGTAAAGAACCAGAATCTATGCAATTCATTAGAAATGGCCACGAATTCATGCTTCCAAATATTTATCATTTCAAGGGCCTGTAGTGTGCTCCATGGCCCATGGCAGAAACCTGTAGGTTTAATTTTTAGAAAATGTAATCTCTTGGCTTGCAGAATTATCCAAAAGAATTGAAATCAAAATTAATACAAGATGCATATGGATGAATCATATGAATCATATTCATGTTTCGAGCATGAAAAGGAACAACTATAACAAGGATTCAAATACTCAAAAACGACAAACCAGCCGCCAGTCAAATGGTAAAGTTGTGCATGAGGTCAACAAGCTTATAGTTATCATATTCATGTTCAAGTTGTATTAACTTCCAAAACTATCATGAGATTATGCTTTTCCACATATGTTAGAAAAAATCATGTTTAAATCGAGCAAGGAGGGGAATGGAGAGGAAATGAGAGAGTAGAAAATTAAGGCGAGGAGATAAATGCAAATAATAAAAAGAATTAAATTCTTAGGCTATGTATGTTTGGGAGAAGAACAAAATAAATAACAAGAACATATCAAATTAATTGCACTAAGTGGAGTCCGATTCATAAATTTTAAATAATTTATCAATTTTCTTTTCGTCTGCAAAGTAATCATAAAATTTCAAGGCTAGATGCGGGCATTCTAACATGGCACTGACGTAATGCCTTGAAGATTCAAAATAGATGGGGCTACCAATTGATGAGAGAGAGAGAGAGAGAGAGAGAGAGAGAGAGAGAGATTTTAGACCTTTATGTAGGAGGCAAAAGAGAGTAATAACCCATAGAAGGGCTGGTAGTGGCAGCCACTGGGAGGAGCATCCTTCTCTGCTAGATTCAATGGGGTTGAATCTATGTACCCATGGAACAGTCGGAACCACCCTGAAATGCATTGATTAAATTAAGGTTAAATACTAAATATTTATTGAACCTCGTGATAAGATAATAGGAAATTAATAAAGTATGAAAAAAGAATCGAGATAAGCATTATGCTACCAAAGCAATTATGGAAATGCAAGCTTTAAGTAGACAATCAGCAACTCCCGTGTCACTGGGAAAGGCCTTTCCTTTGGAACGGCACTCGCTAATCACTTAGAAGTTGGAAAGGCCTTCGTTTTGGCAACTATGACGGGCAGGGAGTGTGCTCCCTGTCTTACGCTTACAGTTCCAAATTTTAAAATTATTTTCAAAAAATTAAAATTCAACTCCAAACAGCTTCTCAGTGAGAGAGAAAAAATTAAGGGCAATTATGTTCAACTTGACTGAAACTAAACATCATGGGTCAAATGTGGGTCTTAAAATTTTTAGTCTAACTAGGACCGAAAATCATTATCCAAATTTAATTCTAAATTCATCCACATAAATTTCAGGAACTTTGTTCAAGAATTCCTATTTAACTCCTGTTGAACTAGTCTCAAATTTTTCCCAAACATATTACTAAAATTAAAATAAGTAAAATTATAATATCGAAGTTGAGATATATATCTCTAAATTAAGATCACAAAAATTAAAATATTATTTTGAATATATGTTAATTCCTTACAAACTTATTTACTTATGAGTTGAAATATAAATATTAATAGAACTTCATAAATCAATGTGAAATGTAATTTATTTAAAAAAATGTACAAGGAAATTAAGTTGCGTTGTAACGGAGGGAACTTGCAATGGCAATATTCTTATCTCGAGGCCAGGGCGCCAGCAAATGCTATGAGGTGATGCGCGCGCGCACAGAGGTTGCTTTTTTAAGGGTACCCTATCACATCTTTATTTTTGTTGAGAAAAAAACACATCAAATTAAATAATTATAGCAAAATAAAATAATTCTCTCCCTTGTATAAACCTAATAAAAGTGAAATCAAACAGATATGTAATGATCTAAAATAAATGCAGCAATTACTTAATCATAAGAACACCAAATTTTTACATGAAATACCCTCTCAATGTGAAGAGTAAAAATCATGGGACTAGAATCCATCCAAAAACTTTCACTATCAACAAATAATGGGTATAATCTTTCTTCTCTAGAAAATACTAGAAGCAGACAAAATCCTCAATAATTCAATAATTCTTGACACACTAAAAAAAATGCCAAGAACAATAAAACAATTGATCTAATCACAACTCTCTTAAGAATAAAGTTTCTTGGAATACTACTCAAAAATATTAAGATAAGATCTTACCAAAAACCGCCACTGTTCGGACACAATTCCTCCCATATGGACCATCGGATCTTGATCTTAACCGTTGAATTTGAAGAATAATGAGTTGTGAAGTTGTTGTCCAAAAATTGTGATGATTTGTTACATCCTTAATTTTGGAAAACAAAATTAATTAATCATCGGGTTTATGATAATTTGCACTTGATTATCGGCTAATCGTGAGGATGGGATGAATTAATTGTGATTTATTAAAGAATTGTGGCCATGGGGATATTTATGGAAACAATGGAGAAAAAGAAATAAATTAAATTAATGAGTTTTAGAAATTTTAAGGAGCAAGTGAAATAAGAGAAATAAGGTGTGTGTGTGTGTGTAAATTCTAGAAAGCTGGGGTTATGGTGTGACTTTCGAAAATGGGCAATAGATCACTTTAAAATTAATGGGAGGGGCATATAGGTTGAAGGTGAGTGGGCAACGTGGGCAGTCGTGCGCGAAGGGGGCTATCGGGTAGGCGCGGGATCAAATCTGTGCGGGGGGTTGGGGCATCAGGTAGCACTCATGCGGGCGCCCATGCGCGCTAGCATCGCACCCAGGCTGCGCCAGGTGGCGCGACTGTGTTCCCCACCCCAACCATTCTCTTTCACTCTCTTGCTACCATGTGGGAGCATCTGGGGCCTCCCTTAGGCTCCAGTACTTCTTGTCGAGTATGCCTCTCCCTTTACCTATAAATAGCAGTCTTTTTCATTACTGTAAACGCTATAAATTTTAACGCGTTGAAACTCTATTTGTGCGTATACGGAGGTATAAAAATATTTTAAATTTATTTAATAGTGTTAATTAAAAATTAATCATATGTTTAGCTATATTATTTAGCAATGTAACGACGGTAATTAAAATTAACTATGCATTTAATTAAATTATTTTATTTTATAATTGTATAAGAAATTGGGGCGTGAAACCGACGCAAAGTAGGTGATTAACATGCGGTAAGGTTCAATATGGTTTGCGTGTAAATTTATTTTGGTATGACTTGTATTAGACTGTGGGAGAAGTGTCTAGGCATGAAGCTGTAGATTTGAGCAGTGTGAGTCTCGAGATGGGGTCCTAGATGAAATTAGTGGGGCCACCAAAATTCGGATCAAGGTGATGTGGACAGGCTTGCATGTATGATACACTTCACATTATTCTATGGTTGTCACACATTTTAATTTACTGCAACTCATATTACCCTTACTGAGTCCCTGGACTCACCCCTATATTTTTTCCCACTAACCTAACAGGTAGCTCGAGGTCTGAGAAGGGTAAGGCAGTGCTGACAGATGAGCTGCCAGTTGGAGGTGACCGTTGATAGTAAGGGTGTGGGTTAACCCCTATGTTAATAATGTAATATATCTACTATGTGTTAATTTTGAGTGACAGTTATGGTTTAACAAGAAGTGGATTGAAATCAAGTTAAGGTTCTCACTATAAGTAAACCCAGTAGGTGTAGGGAACTTGTACTGGTCAGCTGCGGTCGAAATCTAAGATATATATAAATATATTTGGCTGTTGGGGTTTTATTGTACAAGTTGATATTTTTTTAATTGATATTGGATTTATACTCCAAGGGCCTAATCAAGTACGGGACTCGGGTGAGTTTTTGCTGCCTACGCATTTTACACCCTAGTTCTCGACCGATTGAAGGCTGCGAAGACTGGATCCTACCCAGGACGCCCATATTATTTTAATATTTTATATTGGTAGGGCATAACCGTCCTTCGAAGCAGGCCGGGGTTGTATTGTGAGTTATGGTGGCACCTGGTAGTGGGGCCGGGGAGTCACAAAGTGGTATCAGAGTAGGGTTAGTGATCAGCATGATGTATTGTTTGGGACCGAATATAAAAAAGACTAGAGGCACTAAAATGTGGATGGTGGGATTGGGGATGCATATTTGAAACAGGGTAGGTCGTAACTGGAGTTGAAATACCTCCCCAGGTAGGCATGATTTGTATTGTGGACTTGCTTTGGAAATGTGTTTCCTAGGATAGCAAGCAGAGGGGTGTGTGAATCCATTAATCTAGACCTCGTGAGGGGAGGGAGTGATTTATGCTGGTTAACGATTTGACCCTTGGTTTTATATGCAGATAATAGAATACCATCATGGATTTTGGTGAGGCAGGTGAAGGACCAAACACGAGGAAACAGCATGCAACGGAAGCGTTTTTAAAAATAAAAACTATCCTCGTATTGATTAGAATCTAGGAAACTTACTTTTCCTACGGATTACCGGACGGAATGGAGCAACAGGAGGAGGAGGGGCAACAGCTTCTTCGCGTGGTGGAGACGATAGTTGTCCTGCAATCCTTCGACTCCTTCGCATCAGATCTCTTGATCTTCCAATGTATGACTCAAAACTCGTGGCCTCTCTTGGTGAAGAAGAGAAAAAACAACTTAGGTTAAAATACAACTAGAGAGAGAATATATATAGGGAGAACCCTAGGGTTAAAACCCTAGTGGGCCAAACCCTAGTGGGTCAAGTCCATTTAATTAATTTTCTAATTGGGTTAGCCCAATTAATTAATTAAAACCAATGAACTATTATTTTATTCTAGCCCTATTAATTATGGACCATTCTGAATAAAATAATTTTCTCTCAATATAATTCACCCAACAAGCCAAATGTATTAAATGATACATGAGTTATATCGAGCTACCCAAGGGACCAAAAGACAAATTATTCATGGCTACTAAAATGACCAAAATATCCCTGCTACCCAGTAGCTATATTTTTGTCATTCTAAGTGTTCCAACTATCACCATATGGTAACACTGACCCCACGAATAATTTTGCATGTGCAATGTCTTTGACCTACTAGTGTAATGACGAAAATACCATTCTGCGTAACACCCATCATTTAGAAAGGAATAATGTATTAACACCTCTCTAAATGATTTCTACCATCCTTAGATTACTAGTCCAATAATCCGTGACTACTTGAATGTACTTGCTTATCATTGGGAGCTACCCATAAGCACTCACTCTTAAGTCACGTTCCCAGGGCCCTGGATTATTTGATTATTCTTGGACAATCACAAGGGGGTGAATCACAGAAACTATCTTGTATTAGTCTGTCTTAGTTAATTAGAAACCATACTCCCAACTCACAAGGTTATTGATCTTTGATAGACCTCACCTATAGTGAATCTAAGAATATAGCTCTAGGTTCACTAGACTACCAACTAATACTCAAGTATTAGAGTACTCATCCACGTAGTAGCAGTGATAGACTAGCTCCATGATAATTAGTACTTTGTCATTAGCTTCTATCACAGGTCCACTCTACGCATTCCAAATACGCTTGTACAATTAGAGTAAATGGACTGTTTACTAGCTAAGGCAAGCCATCCTCCATTAGGATCTATTGCACAATGATCTTATCATGATAGAATGCCCAGTTCTATCAAAAGATCAAGAGTAATATTTTTCTTGCTTATTAAGTACCCATGATTCATGCCTAACTGTGAAGAACGACCCATCACATGAATCACTTACTTAATAGCATGGACACCTTTCCAACAATTAAATGCAAATGATATATGTGCCATAAACTGACTAAAAGAAAACATCATTACCATAAATTAAATAAAACGTGTCTTTAGGGCATACATTTCCAACAACAGGCCCTAGTATGTCGGGTTCAGACCCAAACCTTTCACTCGTGGATCTGTTATGGTGGCAGTGGTAACAGGAATTATCCATTCTGATGGGAGGTAGTTAACATTTCAATGAGGGAATTCTAAGCTTCCTGTGTAGGGTAAACTAGGTGTATCGAAACACCATATGTGCGAAGTTGTGGGGTCTGCCAGAGAAGCAGGTTTTATTCATAAGGAAACATATGAATGATATCTGGAGAGAGCGTACTAAGGCCTTAATGTGGGATATGACCTTGTGATTCAATTATGGTAATTTTATTCACACAATTGAGCACCAGGCTATGGATTGGGAACCGTGTGTAGGGCCTGACGATTCGACAAGGATTGGAGTATTTCCCACTGCACTTCCATCGGAGGCTGTGATGTGGGGAGCTATAGAGACCGTGGAGGTGTTACCCTTGAATCCTCTTTTTAGTGTATCGAGAAATGAGGATCTATCACAGTTGGCTGATGAAGCGACTTCCCAGACTGTGGGAGACACCGTGAGTGCTACCTACTTTGGGGCGTCAAACCAGTGTTAAGGGCTGGATGGTTAGGGAACCATTAACTTTGTGTATGATACTAGAAATGTAGATGGTGTGTTAATGTAATATATGAGCAGTTAGTTTGGTTAGTAACGTGTCGGTCTAGTTAAGAGTGTGTTAATAAATTGTAAATTTGTGTGTTTGTAAGCAATAGATTGTAATTCTTTTTGAGGTTAATAAACCTTCGCTGCTACGTTTTGATGATATGTGTTTAATAAGGAATGGTTATGGCGTGCAGATGGTACTAGTGACGCGAAGAACTATCCGTATATTGAACAATTCCCAATCAGGAAATGCTGGCCGAAGAGCCTTAGGAAGGGAGCCCGAGTATTCCGAGGAAGTCCAAAACCATTCAATGGGACGAGAATCGGCTAGTGGTCGTTGGGAGAATGCTAAAATGGCCAACTGGCTTAAAGCATTCATGGATTTACACCCTCCAACTTTCAAAGGACAGTTGAAGGCTGATCCGAGCATAGTGGAATATTTGATAGATGATGTTTATCAATTGTTGGAATACATGGATTGTCTTAAGGATCAGTGGGTGAGATTCGCCACCTTTGTATTAACCAAACATGTCAGAGTGTTGTGGTGGTCGACATCTGAGACATTACGAGAGAAAAATGCCCATGTAACACCCCGCATCGAGCGATAGGAAGGACTAGAACAACTTACCCTGATGGGCTTACATGAACTTCCTAGGGGGTCACCCATCCTTGAGCTTCCCTAGCTCAAGCATATTTAACCTCGGAGTTCTTTACCTACATCCAGTCCAAAAAGAATCCAACTGGTGTTGTTTCTTTCCTTACTTATCCTCGATATATACTACCTTTCTTTGGGCTCTTGGGGTATTACATTCTCCCCCCCTTAAGCACATGAAGTCTTCGTCATGCGACCTTACAAGTGGTCCCAGATCTTCTCCCATTTGGTGGCTTCCATCTTAAAAGCCTGCCAGAAGCCGCTCCTTGAACAGACCCTCGAGCCCCGGTGTCACTCCTCGCCTTCATCGGACCGCCTTCACCAAGGGTCGGATCTGATACCACCTGTAACATCCCGTATTGAGCGATAGGAAGAGCCAGAACAATTTCTCCTGATGGCCCTACACGAACTTCCTAGGGGGTCACCCATCCTTGAGGTTCACCAATTCAAGCACGCTTAATCCGGGAGTTCTTTGCCTACATTTAACCCAAAAGATATCCAGTTAGTGTTGTTTTCTTCCTTACTTATCATCGATATATACTACCTTTCTCCGGGCTCTTAGGGTATTACAGCCCAACTGGAGACGGTCGAGGAGCAAGCACAATCGATAAGCTGGGAACAGTTTAGGGAAATGTTTAAGGAGAAATATTATCCACACGATTAGCAGATTCGAAAGAAGCAAGATTTCATGGAACTCAAGCAACAGTATCACCTAATGGTGTCATAGTATGAAGATGAATTCGTGAAGTTGTTAAAATATATTCCAACTTATATGTTGTCAGAGGTCGATAAGATGGAACGATTTATCCAAGGTTTACGTCCGGAAGTACGTCGAGGGATGAGCTATGTTGAGGCCCATACTTTTCGTGAAATGGTAGCTAAGGCCGTGAACATTGAAAAAAGACTAATGAATTATGGGGAGATCAATCAAACAAATGAATCGTCCGTTGAGGGGCTAAAGAAGGTTGTACCTGAGTAGAGATATTGGTTCACTCGCCCGGGGGCAGGTAAATTTAAGGAGTTAAAAGCATGACCCAAATTTCATAAACCTTATCGATGGAATCTTCCCTGCGAAATTCTCAGAGCTGCCAGGGAGTACCATCACTGTGGTGATATGGGGTATATTATCAGAAATTGTCCAAAATGGTTAGAGACGAACATTGTCAAGATAGACCCACCAGCTGCAGGGGTCCAGAGGAAACTGAAGTATGTTTTAATTACAATACACCAGGGCACATAGCTTCCTAGTGTCCCCAACGTGGAAGGACTGGATTGATGAGATCAATTGGGGAAGGAGCACGGGCGACAACTGTGAGGGTGTTCAATCTGACCAAAGTGGATGCGACGGTATACCCACAAGTGATTGAAGGTACGCTCCATGTTCAAGATATATGTATGCATGCATTGATAGACTCACGAGGCACCCACTCATTCATATCATATGCTACGATAGAATGTGCAGAACTAAGCACCAAAGAGTCCTCCGTACCTATGAGTGTGCAAACCCTAATGGGAACTTGGTTTTGTTCATAACGGATGGTGCCAGAGTGTCCAATTATTATAGGGGAAACCATATTTCTAGCAGACCTAAACTTGTTGGGGATCCAAGATTTCGATATTATATTGGGGATGGATTTCCTATCCCAAAACCAAGCCTAGCTGGACTGCAAAAAACGAACAGTCAAACTAATTGGACCTGATAAACAGATTGTAAGATTTGTCGGTACCCAGGTAGGGAAACCCTTGAAAATTGTATCTACATTAAGAGTTCAAAAATGCTTGGAAAAATGGGCCCTGGGGTACGTGGTGCAGGTGGTGACTAATGAAAAATCACAGAGAAAATGTGAGAATGTGGAAATTGTAAGGGAGTACTCAGATGTATTCCTAGAGGATTTACTATAATACCCCATATTTTCGTAAAGATGCCACGTATCTTTAGTAAGTTTAAAATATCAAAAAATATGCTTGAAATGGAAATAAGTGACCAAATCAGTTGTAGGGAGTGCCCTGGAGATTAGATACCTAAGGACAAAGGCATATTTTTTATAAGCGTCTCGAGACGAGATTTATGGCGCTGAAAGAAATCAAATCAAAGACGGTTTTTCGGTTAACCTAGGTTATAGCCTGAAAAGACCAAATGATGGTAAGGGCTTCTTGGAAATCGTACATATCGAGTAATTTTTAGTTATACATTTTGAGATTTTAAGTATCTCGATAAATTTGATGTTTGAGGGTTTAAATATAATTAGAGAATTATCCAAATGAAATAAGGATGAAATTATAAGCTCATGTGGTAAAATATTAAAGTTGAGGACTTGAAATAAGGGTCAAAATGTCATTTGGAAGAAGTTGGGGAATTAGCTAGGATTTCAAAAGTTAAATCCATTATAGTTTTGGATTTGAAAAGCCATTCAAATATATCTTTGAGTCTTTGGAGTCCATAGCTTAGATTGTGACAAGTGGCATAATGTGATTGGTTGAAGAAATCTATAAATAGGAACCTTGGGTTGTTCTCAAATCATTCCAAGCAAGTTTGAGAGTTGAGGCACTTTAAGAGGAGGAGCTTTCTTTAGAGAGAGATGAGTAATTTCGGCAAGAAGGCGGAAAGAAATCGAATGAGAAGCCGGGGAGAACGAGCCTTCGTAGGAATTTGTTAAAATTAGTTAGAAAAAAAGTGAGGTAAGTCCCATTTTTTTTGATAATCCTATAGAGGGGGAAGATAGGGTCGCGTAGGTTCAAACAGGGGTCGAATCGAAGTTAAAACGAGGGAGATATGGCCGAAATACAAAAACGATGCAATGCTGTCCGAAATCTGGTAGCAGCGCATGAGATACACACGCCGGAAGTGGTTGCGCTTGAAGGCGCATGAGCCACATTTCGAGGGCGCGTGAGGGGCCCATTTTCCTTCAAATTTTTCAGTTATGCCTTAATTTAACACCCTTAACCCTTTATAAAAATATTCGAGGTTAGGTTTACCAAAACGTGTGTTTTCTGTAGAAACCTAGGCCGTTTGCTGTGAAATTATACCGTCGAAGAGAAAAACCAATAAGGTGAGACTCCTATACTCCAAATTCTATTTTTTATTCTCTTAAGAGAGACTCCTATTGCATGAGACGTGTTTTGTGAAGTTCTTGTACGTAAGCTCTTATTATTCGCTTACGTGAAATCATGTTGCATTTATGAACTGAATTTTCCTAAAAATATATGTTGTTGGCTTTTTAACTGTTGCATTTATAAAATTCGTGTGGCCATACTGTTTCACCTATTTGTTGTTCGCCGAGGGCAAAAGTCAGATATCTCCCGAGATGTGCTATGCGTGCGCCATCGAGAAAGCTCTCGTGGGGAAGACCGTGAGCCTAAGGAACAACAGATGTGGTGCTTGCATGAGTGCTATGAGGTCGGGCCGAAGTGACATAGTTAGGGACCTCCCGAGAGGCGCTATGCGTGCGCCATTGAGAAAGCTCTCGTTGGAGGAGGCTAATGTGTTCACGAGGCACTTCGGAGTAGTTCTCGTTGTCTTCTCATACATTTTATACTTGTTCATACATTGATATAAACTGTTCTTTGGAGTTTCTCACTAGAAGATTCATCTTCTAATTGGACTATATCCCTGAAATATTCAAACGTTCCAGGTTCGACAAGCGGCTCTAAGGGAAAGGAGGTAGCTGAAGAATAAGTTTAAATTGTTGTCTGTAGCATGTTTAGAATATCTTTATTTATGAACCTATGTACGTCTTGGATATGTTTAAGGCGTTCAGTATCACTTACGAGAGATGATGTCCTTGTAATACATTTTGTAGACATCTTGAACAATTTTATTTATGATACATAAAGCATTATGGTTGTGAATCATATCAGGTTCGATCTAGCTTCCGCATTTGAAATTTTAACACCTGTCTTAGCTATTTAATTATTGGGTTTGTTAAGCTAAGAAGGTAAAAATTAGGGTTTTTGGGATATCGTGTGATGTATGACAGCGATTGTGATATGAACAATTTTTATATTCCCGAAATCCTAAGTTATAACACGCCCGGGAAATTTGGGGTGTTACATTTATCGAGTTTACCACCTAATAGAGAAATTGAGTTCGCCATTGACTTACCTCCTAAAACTCAATCTCGACCGATATCTATCCATCCATATAGATTGACTCCAACAGAGCTGCGAGAGCTCAAGGTTCAATTACAAGATTTACTGAATAAGGGTTTCATTCTTTCTAGTATATTGCCCTAAGGTGCACCTGTATTGTTTGTACGAAAGAAAGATGGTAGTATGAGAATGTGCATTGACTATCGTGCTTCAAACAAGGTTACAATAAAGAATAAGTACCCTTTTCTTTGGATTGATAACCTATTTGATCAGTTATAGGGGGCTCGATTTTCTCTAAAATTGATTTGCGATCAGGGTATCAATTGAGGATAAAAGATGAGGATATTCCCAAAATCGCGTTTCGGTCACGGTATGGCCATTATGAATATCTAGTAATGCCATTCAGTTTAACCAATGCACCAGCAGCTTTTATGGATCTTATGGATCAGACGTTCCAACCTTCTCTGGATAAATTTATTATTGTATTTATTGATGATATACTGGTATACTCGTCCGATAAGGAGGCTCATCGGGAACACTTGAGAATTACTTTGTCAACATTGAGGGAGCACAAGTTCTACGCCAAGTTTAGCACATGTGATTTATGGTTAAAGGAAGTTGCTTTCTTGGGGCACAAAATTTCAGAACATGGCATATCTGTGGATCCTACCAAGGTGGAAACGGTAAAGGAATGGCCACAACATACTACTGTCTATGAAGTTAGGAGTTTTCTCAGTCTAGCAGGGTATTACTGTAAATTTGTTGAGAAATTTTCAAACATCGCTACCCCTTTAACTCAATTGACCCGAAAAGGAACCAAGTTTGTGTGGGATGAATCTTGTGAAAAAGCTTTCCAGGAGCTTAAGTGTAGATTGACCGAAGCACCAATATTAGCTATACCTAAAGAACCTAGAGGTTATGAGGTGTACACTGATGCCTTGGGATTAGGGCCAGGGTGCGTGCTAATGCAGCATGGTAAGGTGATTGCATATGGATGTAGACAATTGCACCCCCATGAGAAGAATTACTCGATACATGACATGGAATTGGAAGCCGTTGTACATGCCTTAAAGTTGTGGTGGCATTACTTGTACGAAGAAAGAGAGATGTGTCGGAGTTCGTAAGAAAATGTCATACCTTCTAGTGGATAAAAGTCGAACATCAAAAACCATCGGGAAGTTTGCAACCCTTGAAAATCTCAGAATGGAAATGGGAGCATGTAACAACTGATTTCATCATGGGTTTACCTCGGACCATATCGTGTTTTGACATCAAGTTTGGACCTTTCATCTTTGGGAATATGCACGAATGCCTTACATCCAAACACACATAGATGATCATAAGAGACATCTTTACTTATCCTATGAGGACCTATTCCCGAAAATCTCGCTAACAAAGGTGTTTCGAGAGGAAGTCCCCGCAAAATGGATACATCATAAAACTCAATTAAGAGCACTCACTCCTATAAAACAAATAATAAAGACTACAACCACGTTTACATTCAAGACAAAGTAAACATTTATTTTTTTTTTTATGTCTAATTAGGTTTTCTCAAAAGATATAAATCAAGCCCTAATGACAAAGATGTAACCAACTATGTGGCACAAACAAACTGACATCCTAAGACCCTTTGGTTCATGAGAGTTTTGTACACATCTATACCAAAAGATCAAGCCTTGCTAGAATCACCCTCCACCTTAGCCTTGTCTTTACCTAGAATGATGTAAAACAAGAATAAGTCACAAGGCTCAGTAAGTATAATATGAAATGAAAGAGCATATGAATAAGGATTTCAACAATAAATAGTGTAATGCCCCAAAATTTTTCTCATTTTTTTTTTACAACATCGGTAGCAAGATAGTTACAAATACACAATCTAGGAGCCATCTCATACACAATAGAGTTTCAGACAATCAAATATGTCGACATTCGAAATTGGTCGACCGTGATTCGTTGGTCCGTACTGATGTAATGAATCCGAAAAGGAGAAGGGTGTGATATGGTTTTGTTGATCTGTCGGCTGATTGGCCCCTACAAAATACTCTGACGCTCATGTAAGTAAGCGAGTAAAAAGGTGCAGGGTATCAGTAAGTTGGCAGAGAGAGCATACCATGGCTCTAGGGAGAGTTGGATGATATATAAGAAGATGAGATGTCTTCCTGCATGTGTCGTACATCTGCAGGTGATGGGCTGGCGGAGGCGCCCATGCGACGGCAAGATACCAGTGGGACCCTCATTAATGTGGATGGGATATGTCATTAATAAGGATGGGATCTGAGGCAGGTGCGCGAAAATCTAGAACTGGCTGCAATGATGTTGTTGCAAAGGGTTAGGATTGGATCGTCATGGGCCAAACAAATGGGCCTAGAGGATGAGACCAGGTTAGGCCTAAACAGCCCAGCTAGGACAACACCTAGTCCACCACTGTTCTCTGGTTTATGGTCTTCTTGTTATGCAAGCTGATTAGTTAGGCTTGCGAACTGGAAGAGTCGTTGGGAGCTCGCTCGAAACATCTCCGAGAGCTCGCTTGTTAAAAGCCCTCTTGGTCCACAATCTGAGCTCGGGCTCCAACGATGTGTGAGCTTGCTCTGACGAACTCAGCTTGGAGCTTACTAGGCTTTAGGTGATTAGGCTAGCCTGTTGGGTCAAGCCCAGCCCTCAGAAGTAGCGCGGGAAATACCTGCAACAAAATCTAACCAGTCATAACATCTAGCTCTTTACTTACAACTCACCCCCAGAGATCATGTCAGTCGAGATTGCCCCATACATGTAGCCGCCTAAGACCAACATGTCTCAAGCCTATCCTCGATTTTAGCTCTCACACCTGGAACGATATTAAAAATAAGGTGAACCAAAAGGTTCAGCAAGTATATCAAGAATAAAGGGCATAGTAGGAAACCGAGGCAAGACAAAGTTACATAACACATTACATGTGAAATGACCATGTTATGGCTTACAACACTCTAACCTTGTGTTACACTTTACACTAACATGCATCTAGGTACATTACGTGCAATCGAGACCTATTAATACCACATTAACCCCTACATCGTGTCTCAAAACACACCATACATAATGTTATGCTTTGCCACCTCTAGCACCCATGCTATGATATAGGCTTTCACAAATGCGCAGATGCTCACATCACATGCGTTAATGTACACTCCACATGTCAAATGTATCTATATAAGGATGCCATGACATAATCATTTACTCACAACACACGGTATTGTGTACTGCACGTGCCAAATTCATATATAACAAATTCATATATGTATGTATATATATATACCATGATAGTGTGGTGGACCATAATCCACCCTCATCCTGGCTTCACCCAGGTGGGTCTAACGAGCCGTAGCTCCCTCAGTCATTCACCGAGACTATGAAAAGTTGGATATTCCCATCTTGCAGTCTCACCGCCGTGGAAAATAATAGGTGCGCTAACATAAGTATCAATATATCATCCACATGCAATAGATATGTAGCCGCATCATAATGATTTGACTGAACACGTTTCCTGTTCACCTTGCTTGTCATGTTGTAAACCCTATATCATGGTTTACTTCATGTATGACACACGCTTATGCTCATGAAATGCAAGTAGCCCTCATGCTCACACGTCATTGTGTTCAACTGCGTTTTATATAACATCAAGACTAATTATACTCAACAACCATATGTGGCCCTCTTTGGTGTGACATCACACACCTACCTTGCCCGGACGTTACCGGCACAGCAACAACAATGCCCTCACTCAGAGGCTGAGGGGATAAATACCACCACGTAAAGGCAACTTACCCGATGCACACATAGGCACATACATACAATGTCATGCATGAAAACACACTCCCACATATTTTATGCAATCGTCATACCATTCGACACACCCAAATGATGCTATACATCATGAAACCCATAGTTGTATGATCCTGACACACCTATGGCATTAGGCTCCAGCCCAACACTTACAGGTCGATATGTTAATATTTAATGTGCTTTGGGGTCAAGTTATGGACCCCTATATGGCGTATGTACGTGTGCCACTTCATTTCCAAGATTAAGGGCAACACCCATCACTATTCACGCTATTGATTGGTTCAGATTATTCGACAATATTAAGGATTAAACAGAGGCTAATCAGCTGACCGCCACCACCAGGTAAGACAATCATGTGGACTCACCGATATTCCCCCAACCACACCGAGTCTCCCCAAGTCTCTATGAACCTACCTCTACACCGATTTGGCATTGTTTCCAAGGAAACATGGCGATACAAAGTCCTGTAACAGTTAGATTGTCACTAACTCCCCATCAATTCACAATTTATCAAGTGGTTACCACTCATGTTCACAAATTTAATACGCGAAATCGGATCGAGGTAATGGAGAAAGTAAAATACACCAAAGCAATGGGAACTTGTTTACGAATTAAAGAACATGCGAA
Organism: Diospyros kaki; assembly: GCA_036245055.1. Lineage (NCBI taxonomy): Eukaryota > Viridiplantae > Streptophyta > Magnoliopsida > Ericales > Ebenaceae > Diospyros > Diospyros kaki. Next base: position 9,943,529 of record BSEG01000011.1, on the reverse strand, counting down.
GAGGGGTTAGAACTCACCTTTAGACAACTGATTCCCATCTTTACCTCACTCAAACTGCAAAGTATTGTGTCTACAAAAAATAATGAGACCACGCTCCCAAATAATTAATTCCAACCGTGAAAATTTATAATTTAACCATACAAGAGCTTCCAATAATTTTTTCCACTTAGCATTCGTAACCCTCCAATTGGGCAATATTTACGATGGGCAATATTTCCCGTCATAGATCTGCGACAGGATTGTCCAACCCCATAACTGAAATTCAGTGATGCCCTTTTTTGCGAATTTTTACCCCGTCACTAAAAATTTAGTTATGGATTTTCTCTAAAATTGATTTTCCTTATAGTGTCAGTACCCTACTTGTTATTCTAAACTTCTTCAATTTATGTATGCGTTGGTACCAATGTCAAAGGAATTGGATCCAAGTCAACTAAATCATCAGAAGAATCTAGCACTGACTTATCAGTTTTGTTAATATCTTCTATGGTTTGATCTTCAATAAACACAATATCTCAACTTCTAATGATCTTTTTCTCAATCAGATCATACAGCCTGCAGCCAAACTCATCTTGACCATAGCCCATGAATATACATTATCGTGTTTTGACATCAAGTTTGGACCTTTCATCTTTGCGAATATGCACGAATGTCTTACATCCAAACACACGCAGATGATCATAAAAGACATCTTTACCTATCGTATGAGGGCCTACTCTTGGAAATCCCGCTAACAAAGGAGTTTCAAGAGGAAGTACCCGCAAAATGGACACAACATAAAACTCAATTAAGAACACTAACTCTTGTAACACAAATAATAAATACTATAACCACATTTTCATTCAAGACAAACTAAACATTTTTTTTTTTTTTACATCTCATTAGGTTTTCTCAAAAGATATATATCGAACCCTAATGATAAAGATGCAACCAACTACATGGCACAAACAAACTGACATCCCAAGACCTTTTGGTTCAGGAGAGTTCTATACACATCTATACCAAAAACGTCAAGCCCCGCTAGAATTACCCTCCACCTGAGCCTTGCCTTTACCTAGAATGATGTAAAACAAGAATGAGCCACAAGGCCCACCAAGTATAATATGAAATGAAAAAGCATAAGAATAAGGATTTTGACAATAAATAGTGTAACACCCCAAAAGTTTCCTCAGTTTTTATTTACAGCATCAGTAGCAAGATGGTTATAAATACACAATCCAAGAGCCATCTCATACACAATAGAGTTTTAGACAATCAAATCTAACCAGTCATAACATCTAGCTCTTTGCTTCAACTAACCCCTAGAGATCTTATTAGTCGGGATTTCCCTGTACATGTAGTCTCTGAAGACCAACACGTCGTAAGCCCATCCTCAATGTCAGCTCTCACACCTGGAACGATGTTAAAAACAAGGTGAGCTACAAGGCTCAGGAAGTATATCAAGAATAAAGGGCACAATAGGAAATCGAGGCAAGACAAAGTTACATAACCCATTACATGTGAAATGACCATGTTGTGGGTTACAACACTCTAAGCTCATGTTACACTTTACACTAACATGCATCCAGGTACATTACGTACAACCATTCCTTACTAATGCCACATTAAGCCCCCATGCCATGTCTCAAAACACACCATACATAATGCTATGCTTTGCCATCTCTGGCACCCATGTTATGATATAGGCCTTAACAAATGCACAGATGCTCACATCACATACATTAATATACACTCCACATGCCAAATGTATCTATATAAGGATGCCATGACATAAGCATTTACTCAAAAACATGCATTATTGTGTACTGCACATGTCAAATTCATATATAACAAATTCATATATGTATATATATATACCTCGATATTGTTGTGGACCATCATCCATCCTCATCTTGGCTTCACCCAGCTGAGTCTAACTAGCCGTAGCTCCCTCAGTCATTCACCGAGTTTGTGAAAAGTTGGATATCCTCGTCTTGCAGTCTCACTGTCGTGCAAAATAATAGGTGTGCTAACACAAGTATCAATATATCATCCACATGCAATAGATATGTAGTCGCTTCACGATGATTTGACTAAACACGTTTTCTGTTCACCTTGCTTGTCATGTTGTATACCCTATGTCATGGTTTACTTCATGTATGACACATGCTTATGCTCAGGGAATGCAAGTGGCCCTCAAGCTCACGCATGTCATTGTGTTCAATCGTGTTCTATACAATATCAAGACTCATTGTACTCAACAACCATACATGGCCCTCTTTGGTGTGACATCACACACCTACCCTGTTCGGACGTTACCGGCACAGCAATAACAATGCCATCACTCAAAGGCTGAGGGGCCAAATACCACCAAGTAAAAGCAGCTTACCTGACACACACATAGGAACATACATACAATGTCATGCATGAAAACACGGTTCCACATATTCTATGCAACCACTACACCATTATACACACCCAATTGATGCTATACATCATGAAACCCATAGTTATATGATCTCGACATACCTATGGCATTAGGTTCCAACCCAACACTTACAGGTTGACATGTTAATATTTCATGTAACTCTGGGGTTCGATTATTGACCCCTATATGGCGTATGTACTTGTGCCACTTCATTTCTAGGATTAAGTGCAATGCTAGTCACTATTCATGCTATTGATTGGTTTAGATTATTCGACAATATTAAGGATTAAACAGAGACTGGTCAGTTGACTGCCACCACTAGATAAGACAATCATGTGGACTCACCAGTATTCCCCCAACCACACCAAGTCTCCCTAACTCTCTAAAAATCTAGCCCTACACCGGTTCAGCATCGTTCCCAAGAAAATAGGGTGATACAAAGCCCCCATAAGAGTTATAAATAAATATCGCAAAGACTCTTTTATGTAACTTAAAACCATCATCACTAACTCCCCAACAATTCACAATTTATCAAGTGGTTACCACACATGTTCACAAATTTAATACGCGGAACCGGATCGAGGTATGGGAGAAAGAAAATACACCAAAGTAATAGGAACTTGTTTACAGATTAAAGAATATGCGAAGAGGGGTTGGAACTTGCTTTTAGATAACCGATTCCCATTACCGCACTCCCACTATAAAATATTGTATCTACAAAAATAATCAGACCATGGTGCCAAATAATTAATTCCAACTGTGAAAATTTATAATTTAACCATACAAGAGTTTCGAATAATTTTTTCCACTTATCTATTCGTAACCTCCAATTGCACCGAATTCTACCCTAAATTTCTCTTATATTTCCTCCCACTTTAGGCTGCTGCTCGAGCTTCTCCTTCTTTCCCCAATTTTCCCTCTGTTCCCGCTGATTGCACGCACACCAGCAGCAAGAAATTGGGCCTTTAACCAACTTCTCCTTTATAGCTTTTTACTTAATTGGGTGAGAGACACACTGCTGCTTGCTGCCACTACACACATCCCTCCCATCCGATATATTTATACACGATGCACCTGCTAGGCGGACTGTTCGGAGAAGGAAGTAGACAACAGCAGAACAGAGGCCGTTGCTGGCCATGCGCGTTGCTGCTCACCCTCGCTGCTGCTGCCGGGAAGGAAGGAAGGCAGCGAGATAAGGCCGACTGAAATTCTCGAGTGGAAAAAGAAGAAGAAATTGGACGCCTAGAGCCTCACGCCACTGCCACTGCTTCTCTTCCCCGTTTCCACAATAATAAACCCACTTCTATCAATTTATATCATCTCATTATAGTATATTATGACTTATATATATATTTACATACACGTATAACATTACCCTGAGAATCTTGGAGATTAAGTCTCCAATTGAGGCTTCCTAGGCGCATGATTACGCCTGCCAATCTCACTTCCCATTTCCCCTTTTGCTTAATTTCCCTCTGGCCACTGTTATTGACCTTCACATGCCATGAGGGCACCCACACGCACACCAATATATATATCTATATCTATATATATATATATATAATGCTTGAGATGGCAGCACGTGGGAGCCTTCTCCCCCATTTTCCTGCTATGATATTAGTATAATATATTAACTTAAAGATATTATATATTATCTGTATAATATATCATTATATACATATGTATACAATTATGCACGGCTTCCTCGTTACAAATTGCTATCACCTCCTTCACTTAATTATTTCACTATTTAATTTTATTTATAAATATATTATTTGTTACGCAATAAATATTATTATTATTATAATATTTTATTTACCTTAAACACTCAATAATAATTTAAATCTTAAAAATTTCACAAAATTCTTATCATTTTCTCATTCAAAAATACAATAAACTTAATGTTTTCCTTCAAATTTCTCTAGGTCACAAATAGTAAATCATAAATCACTTCAAATATAGAAAATAATAATTATTATTTATTTTCAAAATACCAAAATGTTATAAACTTATGAAATACCCAACCATAGCCACATAAAATGCACTCGTATTGAGTATTATCCTTATATGTTCAATGAATAATGTATGCCAATTTTTGAAACCACATAAACTCATATATACATATATATTAATCGACTCTTGGTGTCCTTTAACTCAACCCAAGATCTTACCAGATCATATGCCATGAGGTCTTTGGGGCCATTAGCTCAACTCAATAACTATGTCCATACAACATATGAACCTCGAGGCCCATTAGCTCAACTCAAAGGCTTGGCACACAAATATCATACATAACATATTACATATAAAACATGCTCATGAAGTGGTTTCCAATCACAAGCTTCCATATAACCCAACATTAGCTCTTTTTCATGCTTATGCATGTACATTTATTTCTCAAAAATATTTACATCAAAATATGGATTTATGCTGCATCATTCCTTAAGAAGATAGGGTGAATCAAAACTCCATTAAAACTTTCAAAAAGATTCAACAAGAATTCAAGCTATCATAAGATTTAACAAAGCAAAGGAAACTAAAATCTCTTATTCCCAAAATTTTCTGATTTCAAGCTGATTTTCAAGGATCTGATTCGAGTTCAATTATTGATCAAAAACCACAAAAAACATATTGAAATACAAGCTTAAGAACTCTAGTTTTTGGAAGAATAAATGGATTCGCAATAAAAAATAACCACAAAAAGTTATTCCCAAAAATCGAAGCAAGGTAGATAACTCATAATAGCAAGATTTCTAGACTTAGGCAGAAATTAATAGGGATGTTATGGGCTCAAAACAAAACCAAATAACTCAATTAATATATTAAAATGAATCTTATGAAGTCTAGTTTCTAGAACAAAAAGTAGATTGCAAATCGGATATAACTACAAAAAATTATACTCAAAAATCGAAAGAGGGTCGGATTACATAGAAATGGTAAGGCTGTGTTCTCTTTACTTTTTAATTTTTAATTTTGAGTTTTAAATTCATTTTTAATTTTTTGTTTTGGTAGTATATTTTCATAAAATTGAAAATGTGTTCTCTTTGTCATTTTGAAAAACTATTTCTCAAAACAGAAAACTAGAAAACACATTCTCTTTAAAATTTTGAAAATAAATTTTTAATGACATTTTATTAAATGAATTTAATTATTCAAAAAATTAAAACTATTTAATTTTGAATAAATAAATAAATTAACTTAGAAAAAATAGCAAAATAAGAAGCATTAAAATAAAAATTAAAGACGTGAACTAATATTACATAATATGATTATAAATGATAAGATTGCATCATTAAAAAATACGTTTATTTTAGAATTTTGAGAAAAAATATTTTATAATATTTTATTTAATGAATTTAATTATTAAATGATAAAATTAACACTTTTTAATAAAATATTTCTATTAAAATAAAATAATAAATTTAATTAATAAATTATTGACATCTAGTGATAATTTATATTAAATATTATTATACATAATATGTGTAATCTACTTAATAATATATTATATGTTGACATTCAATTTTAGCCAACCGTGATTTGTTAGGGTCATAGTGAATGAGTGAATCCAAGATGCAAGGAGGAAGAACAACAATAGGAAGAACACAAAGAATTTTCACGTGATTCGACCAGAGTGATGCCTACTCCACGGCTGTACACTTTCAGAGTGACAGTATCTAATTATTCTTGTTGTCCCTTTTAGTGGTATTTCTGACCCCTATTTATAATGAGGGGCGTTTACAGTTTGCATAAGATATAAAAATAAAAAGATGATATAATGGGAGATAAACAATTCTTATTATCTGTATAAAACCGGGAGTGAGATCCTCATTACGAGGGGTACGGTTTGCCTCAAATAAAGTAAGTAGGTAACTGCCTCTGGCTGTCCAAGAGCTTTGTTGTCTATGCGAGTTGAAGGATTTAGACCAGCAAACTAAACTGCTGGGCAAGCGAACTGGGAGCTTTATTGGAAGCTCGTTGAATAGATCGCTGGGAGCTCGCTAGAAGCCTTGCTTGGTTCCGTGATATGAGTTCAATTTTCAAAGGTGTATGAGCTTGCTTTGGAGAGCTCGCTTGGATGTTCTTGGCTTCAGGCAATTGGGTCGGTCCACTAGACTGAGTCTAACCCATAAGAAGTGGTGTAGGAAATACATATAACACAAGCCCCCCAGCTCGCAATGCGATCTTCGAAATAAGAGTTGACACGTGCCAGCTATTCCAACTGTTAATCCACCTTTCAGACTTCTGTCCAATCGCTTTAAATCACGTCATTTTATGCAGCACGACTTGTCTGCGGGGTATTAAGTGCGCACGTCTCCCCATTATTGCGCATGATTATACCAGTGGGACTCATAAACTATTGTGCGACCGACAGATATAGAGCATACCATAAGTCGTTTTGATTGGACGGCTGAGTTCGTCCAAGCTGGGCGTATAAATAATATAGGGTATCACCTTTTTCTCTCTTTCATATCACTTTGAATTTTTTCTTGCTTTTGCCTTCAGCTCTCGATACTTCTATAGCTACCAGGCTCTCCCATCCGTGATCGCTCTAGTGTCGACCATTTCTGCCCAAGGCTTGCTTCAAGTTCACATCGGCGAGAGACTCAGTGATTGGTAAGTTTGCTGTGACCTTCTTTTCTTTCTTTCGTAAGGTCGTCCATCGTTGGTTAGCCGTCGATGGTTCATTGGCTTTTTCCAACTCTGTCAGTGCTTCCTCCGTCTTCTGGGGGGACTGATTTGAATCGGTTGGTTAGGTGTTCACCGAGCTTTCGAGCTCAATGACCTTAGGATTAGTCCTCCATGGAATATCGGGCTCGTAGTTCCCTCCGCCTTAGGCGGCACCCTGTTGCAAAGCACATGGCCTATGAAATAAGGGGCATTTTTAGCACTTTTCTAGTTCTTTGGGGTCTAGTCCACGACCTGCGACCTGACTGTTCTTTCTTTCTCTTTGTAAATGTCCGATTTTGTTCAAGGGAACTCAAGTCAAAAGCCCTGCAACCACATCATATGAGAGGATGATACTTAGAACTCAGAAAACTCCTTTGTGATAGAGATGTATAGCCTTGAAGAGACGAGCTCGTGAGTTAGGGAGACCGTAGACGTGTCGTTTTTCGAAACTAATATGGCCATTAGCAAGCAGGTCACAGAAGGAAGCCTCGGGCATGAGGTCTTTAAGTGATATCCTTCCAAAGCAAAATTTCACGGGGTAGCGACTTGCATCTGGGAGTCTCGCCTCCAGAAGGGTTGCCTAGTGTACATCCCATCTCCGAGCTACCACGCGGCTTATCCCCCAACTCGGTTCATAACCATTAGTCCCTAGCACTTCGAGTTTGGGTTTAGACTTCCTATTGCACCCTACCTTCTAAACCTTCTGAACGAGCTCAAGCTCACACCTTTCTAGCTGACCCCGAACTCTTACACCCAACTTACCTCTTTAACGGTCATATTCCTTAGCAACGATTTTTCTCCCCCATCTCTGAAACTTATTAAATTTTTTTTTTCCTTTAAGACTGCTAAGAATGGGTTGTACTACTTGGCAGTTCGTCCTTCTAAATATAAAGCTATTCTTCCCCAGGGCAGGGCGAAGGGGAAATCCAACGTGGGTGATTACAAGTCCAGTTGGTTCTTCATTTCTTGCCCTTCTTTCTCTCCACTCAAGAACTTTAGTTTCGCGCTGACCCCAGGTAAGGGCATTTTTAATTTGCGCAGCTCCTTTTGACCTTTCATATGTGCTCCGATATCTTCATTTTGTTGTGCAGATTTTGGAAGCAGAAAGCCAGATTTGGCAGCCGAAGAAACCGAAATCCTCGACAAACTCGTTACTACGGGAGTGGGCTTAGAGAATTTTGGGTTGACAGACAAACTGCTCAAGGATTACCAGCTCGCCCCTTCTCTTGTGGTCGAGATTGTGAGTGAGGGATCCATCAGGGTCTTAGGTGCAGGAGTTGTTCAGCCTGTGGCCGAGATCGTAGAGGCTAACAACAGTAGAGAGGGAGAGAGTCAAGCCGAAGACATGGTGGATCTCGACCTTGTCGAGCCGAAGAGATCTGGGGCTAGATCGGGTGCTACTCTGTCCACAACTCCGAGCTCAAGCTCAAAGGGTGAGAGGTCAGATCAATCACAACCGCGGTCGCGTTCTCAACAACAACAGCACCCATAACAACAACAGTAGCAGAAACACCACCAACAGCATCAAGAACAAAGACAACGACCCCATCCTCAACAAGTGCAACACCAATAGAACCCCCAACAGCAATCAGGTCTGCGAGCTGTTGCCTCTCACGATCGCGGTTTAAGCGGAGCTCGCAGGAAAGAGGTCGTGAGAGAGGCTCAGAATGCCTCTGCTGCGGGCTTAAAGAGAAAATCCGATCAGCAGCAGCAGTGGGAGGACAGTAGGGGCAAAAGGGTTAGAGTCCCTAAAAATGAGGCAGGCCTGGAGGCCATGCTGGGAAGGGCCTATTTTAGCATCCTCCTAGACAAGCTGCCTACGCTTTTGGGCCCGAGTGTGAACCTGTGGATGACGGGGGGATGAAAGGGATCCCTCTTTACGATTTCATTGCCCACCATAGTTGCGTGGTATGTTTTGTTTTTATTTCTTGGCTTCTTGGTTTTCCTTTTTCTCGAGCTGACTCTTCTTCCTTTTACAGCTTTCCATGGCCGCCATGAAGCTCAGAATGCAACATCTGGACTTCAATGCGCAGCTCAACGCGGTGAACACATCCTTCCAGAGTGAGATAATGAAGCTCGAGGAGGAGAAGAAGAATCGACAAGCCGTGCTCCTCATTGCCCAAAAGGAGGCTGAAGGTTCGGAGAAGCGTCTGAGAGAGGCAATCTAGAAAAATAAAGACCTCGACGAGGAGCTTCGTCGATCGAAGAATATGTGGGAGTTTAGCAACTCCAGGCTCACTGGTGAGATAAATAAGGCTAAGAAGGAGCTGCAGAGGGCCCAGGACAGGCTAAAATCGATCGAGGCAGAGCTGCAGACAGCCAAGGATGAGCTGAAGCAAGCCAACGATCGGGCTAACCGGTGTGAGCAGATCGCAAAAAAGGCCATCGATGACATCAAGGCGGAAGTGGGAGCTCGGATAGACTTAGCATGCAAGGAAACCAAGTCTGACACCTGCTTGGCTTTCCTTTACACCTTCTGGTTGAACCATCCCGAGATGGATTTTTCTTTCTTCGGGGTGCAAGCCGTCGAGGAGGTGAAACGATGCGCGATCGAAGCTGCTGAGAATACTGAAGCTACCACCCCGCTTGATTCATCAGAGGTCGTCCTGCCAGCTACTCACGATGAGGTCGAGCCATATGGAGCTGTCGAGGTTTAGCCCGCGGAAGCTGCCGAGGTCCAGCCTGTTGAAGCTACGGCCCCTCCTAGCTAGGCTTCTTTTTTCTTACTTTCTTTTCATCTTTTCACTTTGTAACACAAGTACTTTTTTAATGAAATGAAGTCTTTTCTGGACTCATACTTTTTGCTTTAAATTTCCTTACGAACTCAAGCCAATCAAACTTAAATTTATCGAAGTCTTAAAAAATGATTCCTGAACTTGTCTCCACAATATAACTTGATACGAGTCTCCAAAAGCTTCTTCATATCAGAATAAGCTAGAAAATATAACTTTGGAAGAAGTCTTCAAGAATATTACTTGAAGATGACAAATCCAAATAGATCCAAAGAATTCTCAGCTCGCAGATTAGTGAGCTTAAAGATAGGTCATTAATCAACAGATGTAATAACCGTAAATACATGTCCAGTAAGGTGTGATCTTCCATACTTTAAGAAAATTAATATAACCCTTAGATAACACATCTTTAACAAGATCATATTGAAAACCTTGTCGAGATGTACATCCAGGTAGATTGTCTCACGATCTCGGTTAATATGCCACGACTGAACAGCTCGTGATCGATAATCAAGATGTGTGTCTGATAGGTTACAAATAGCCATACTTTGAAAAATTAAGGCAGACCTCAGCTAACACATCCTAACCAAATGTCATATAAGTCATAATGAAGAGCTTACCTAGATATATGTCTAGGTAGATCATCATACGACCTCAGCTGACATATCATGGCGTGCATTCGACTGACTTGTATTGCCAAGCTATATGTCCAGGCGGATGATAGGCCGATCCCAGCTAACACACCATGGCTTATTACAAGTTTAATAAGCTAAGAGGGAACACCTAGGAAGGTCGCAGACCATGACTTGAGTCAAGATGAAAGGACTCCAACTAGTGAACCCTTAGCTTAAATAGTTGTTGATCAGTAGGTACCAAACCTTAACATTAAGTCAAGAGGAATGGGTCTCAGCTCGCAACTTCAAAGATATTCAATCGAACATCAATAAGAATTATTTAGTCGAAAGAGAACACTCAAGCAGGTTGCAAACCATGACTTGTGTCAAGATAAAAGGACCCCAGCTAGTGAACTTTTGAATCGAAATCATTTAAGAAGTGATTGCTTAGTAGATCCTAAATCATGACATTAACTCAAGAGAAATGGCTCTCAGCTTGCAAACCATGACCTAAGGGGGGTACCAAGATGAATGTTCAATCAAGCCGTAAAACATAGCATGACGGCTAAGTTGAATGGGCATCAGCTCGCAAACCATGGTTTCTTGACCCCTCATTTTTGTGACATTCAATCCAATAAAGTGTAATGTATAGAGATTCATAATTTTCAATCAGAATTATGCAAATTGCGATAGGAATTCGGAGCACAGGTTAGAATAATTGCATTCATTGGAAGTAAGGACAGATGTGCTCTGCATTCCAAGCTCGCGGAAGGAAAGTCCCATCCATATTCGTCAGATGATACGCTCCATTGCCCAAATTTTTCTTAATGATAAAAGGACCTTCCCAGTTTGGGCCTAGTATGCCATCACTCGTCGTACAAGCTCCTAGGAGAATTAGGCGCAATATTAGGTCTCTGACGTTGTAGTGTCGGATTCGGCCCTTCCAGTTGTAGTATCGTGCCACTCTTTGTTGATAAACGACGACCCTCATACGAGTTGTATCTCTTGCTTCCTCGAGTAGGTCAAGGTTCATCTCCAGTAGTTCATTATTGTCATTTGAATTGAAGGTGGCCCTCCGGTGGTTGGTTACTTCGTTTTTTGTTGGGATCATGGCCTCGGACCCATACACCATCGAGAATGGGGTCTCTCATGTGCTGCTTCGAGTTTTTATTTGATAAGCCTAGAGCACTGTTTGAAGTTCATCTACCCAAGCCCCATTTCTAGCTTCAATCTTTGTTTTTAGGATCTGCTTGATTATCTTGTTGACAGCCTCGACTTGTCCATTGGCTTGGGGGTGGTCCACGGTGGTGAAACTTTTTTGGATCCCCATCGACTCGCAAAATTCGATGAATTGCTTGTTGGTGAATTGGGTCCCATTGTCCGTTATTATTTGTTGTGGAACTCTAAACCTACAACTGATATTATCCCATGTAAATATCTATACCTTTGAGCTGGTGATCTGCGCGAGCTCTTTAGCTTCTGCCCATTTGGTGAAGTAGTCAACTGTCACTATGGCATACTTGCACCCTCCGCGGGCTGTTGGAAGCGGCCCGATTAGATTCATGCCCCAAATAGCAAAAGGACATAGGCTACTCATCTGTTATAGGTAAGCTGGCGGAGCCCACGAAACTTTAGCAAATCTCTGGCATTTTTCACACATCTTGACTAGCTCTACGACATCTTGCTTTATGGTAGGCCAATAAAACCCTTACCGAAGTGCCTTTTCTGCCAGTGAAAGTGCCCCGACATGATTACCGCAGTGGCCCGTGTGCACCTCTTCCAGCACAGTCTGACAGTCAGTGCCATCGACGCAGCTCAAAAGATGGGCTGAGAACCCCCTCATGTACAGTCTATCATCATAGATACAATACCGAGCTGCTCGAGCTCGCAACCGACCTGCCTCCAATTTATCTTTTGACAATTTCCCATTTTGTAGATAATCCAGTATGGGATTCATCCACGAGCCTTTGGACACCTCGATCGTTAGTGTTTCAGCTCGCTATTCTATGCTCAAGGCAGCTAAGAATTCCACTAATATGGCCCCTAAGAACTCCGCATCCCGGGCAGTTGCTAGGTGGGCTAATGCATCAGTATGAGAGTTATGGGAGCAAAGAATCTGGTGTATTTCATACTTCTCGAAAGTAGCCAAGAGTTCGCGTACATTCTGTAAGTATGCCACCATTTTCATGTCTCTAGCTTGATATTCCTCCCGTATCTGATTGACAACCAGCTAAGAGTCGCTGAAAATAACCAGGGCCTCAGCTCGTACCTCATTTTCCAGGTAGAGTCCTGCCAACAAGGCCTTGCACTCAGCTTCATTATTGGTGGCTGGAAACCCAAATCTCAGGGCGCATAGGATTCTGTGACCTTCAGGGCTTATCAACATAACCCCAGCTCCAACTCTTTGCTAGCTTGATGATCCATCCATGTATAATTCCCAAGATGGCCCTTCCAAGCTCTATATTTCCTTATCAACTGGCCCAGTGAATTCAACAATGAAATTCGTTAATGCTTGCCCATTTATCGTCGTCCTCGATTTGTATTCTATATCGAATTGAGCGAGCTCGATAGACCACTTTAGTAAGCGACTCGAGGTGTCTGGCTTTTGCAAGATTTGCCTCAATGGGTACTTGGTCAGGACTTCGACCTGATGAGCTTGGAAATAAGGTCGCAGCTTCCTTGATGCCATTATCAGGCAGTAGGCCAGTTTTTTCATTGGTGTATACCTTGTCCCGCATCAACCAAGCTCTTGGAGACGTAATACATGGGATGTTGCACCCCTTCATCCCCTCGAACGAGGGTCACACTGAGAGTATGTCGGGACACTCCCAAGTATAGGGTCAACTTTTCTCCATCTTTAGGCTTGGAGAGCATGGGGCCAGTCCCATATACTCCTTCAGTTACTGGAATGAGGATTCACATTCTTTTGTCCATTTGAAGTCTTGCGCCTTTTTTAGCAGCTCAAAAAATGGGGCACATTTGTCAGTTACCTTAGAAATGAACTGGCTTAGGGCTGCGACATGGCCGTTCAGGCTTTGCGCCTCTTTTTTCCTTACAGGAGATCTCATGTCGAGCAAAGCCCTTATTTCTCTAGATTGGCGTCAATGCCTCTGTTATTAACCATGAATCCCATATATTTTCCAGAGGCTACCCTAAAGCCACACTTGAGCGGATTACGCTTCATCTGATAGCTCTTGAGGACCTTAAACATTTCTCCCAAATCAGAAACATGGTCCGTTACCCGCTCTGACATTACTAGCATGTTGTCAATGTAGACTTCCATGGTTTTGTCGATCAGTGCTTCGAACATTGTATTGACCAGCCTTTGGTAGGTCGCACCAGTATTCTTCAACCCAAAGGGCATGATCTTATAACAATAAAGCCCCCGGTCGGTAATGAACGAGGTGTGCTCCTCATCATTGGGGTTCATGGGGATCAGGTTATAGCCCGAATAAGCATCCATGAAACTGAGGAGCTGGTGACCAGCTGTTGCATCCATGAGCAGATCGATTCTTAGGAGAGAGAAACTGTCCTTAGGGAAAACCTTGTTTAGGTTTGTAAAGTCGACACAGGTCCTCCACTTCCCATTTTTCTTCTTTACCAAGACTGGATTAGCTACCCAAACTGGGTAGTGGGCATCTTAAACGAACTCGTTTGCCCAGAGCTTGTCCACTTCTTCTTTAAGAGCAACATACCGCTAGGGAGTCATCGACCTTCTCTTCTAATGCACTGGCTTGTAGTTGGGATCTACATTAAGCCTATGTGACATAACCTATGGGGCTATTCCTACCATATCCTCATGATTCCATGCGAATACGTCGAGATTAGCTTTAAGGAAATTGGTAAGTTCGAACTTTACCTCGGGGGCTAAATTTTTTCCCAGCTTGAGACATCTTTCTTTGCCCCCATCGCTGATTGGAATATCTTAGAGCTCTTCCATCAGGCCTGTGGATCTGTCATAGTCCACCTCACAGGGGTCCAGGTCATGGCTAACGCCTTTTTGGCTAGTAAGTCGTGGGTCATTTTCTTGCAATGACATTTACTTTCTTCCCCTTGGCCCCCATTTTTAGGGCATCTTCACAGCAACGCCTTGCGAGGTGTTGCTCACCTCGTACTCATCCTACTCCATTGGGGGTCAGAAATTTGACTGTCAGCGACCTAGTCGAGGTGACTAGATCCAGGTCATTCATTGCCGGCCTCCTAAGCACGACATTATAAGCCGAAGGGCAGTCTACAATTAGGAATTTTGCCAACGTGGTAGCTTGTTGTTCTACATCTCCAACAGTAAAAGCATGACTAATCTGCCTGACAGGGACCACTGCATCACCCGTGAACCCATAAAATGGCTTCGGGGATGAGTTCAATTGCTCTAGCCCCAACCCCATTTGATTGAAACATGCTCTGTACATTACATTTACCGAGCTGCATGTGTCCACCATTATCCTCCGCACTTCAGAATTACAGATCCGGGCCCGTATAACGAATGCGTCATTATGTGGCCAGTAGACGTTTCTGACCTTTTCTTTCGAGAAAATGATATTTTCTGCGACCTCATCACCCCTAGCTCGCTTCGTGGGGGCAAATTGTTCATTCGACCTTGCTAACAAGACATGGTTGGCCTCACGCACGTAGTTGTCGTGGGACTTGTGGGAAGTTCAAACGAGGTAAGGCCCACCATGAATTGTGTAGATTGTTCGAACTGCCGGTGAGCATTCATCATCGGGGGGAGGCGATTGTTGTGCCGGTTGTTAGTCAGTTGATTGGTTGGTTGTACCACATAATCCTTCAGTCGATCTCTTCTAATCAGGTCCTCAATGGCACCCCTTAAGGCCCAGCATTCAGAGGTGTTATGGCCTACCTCATTATGGTATGCACAGAATTTTTTCCTATTTTTAAATCTGTTGGGAGTTCTTAACAGATTGGGCTTCCTAAACTCCTCTCTGTTTCTCTCCATGGTGAAGGTCCTTTCTTGGGGATCGGACAAGGCGCAGTAGCTGTCGAAGTGCCGTGATCGCGTAGGTCGGTCTTCCCTCTCCGCCTTGTGAGCTCACTTAGAGACCTCATTGTTTAAGCGTTCTCCCTGAGCTTCCCTTATGGTGTCTCTGTTATTTCTTTTCTTATTTTAGTTGGAGCCCCCAGCCTCTTCTTTTGGTCCGGTGGGCTTCTTCGAGGCCAAAGGCCTCTTCCCATCGAATCTCCTTAGAAGCTCGTTCATAGAATTCCCCTAAGTCTTTAACTGGGGTCCTATAGATGCTCTCATAGAACTTCTCATTTTTGCGGAGGCCTGCAGAGATCGCGGTCAAGACGCTTTCATCGGAAGGATCCTCGATATTGCTCACCTCGAGCCTAAATCTGGGGATATAGTCCTTCAAAGACTCGTTTGCTCTCTGGAACACTGTTACGAGGTGACATGGAGGGGCGAGCTGCCTTCTTACCACCCTGTATTGATTGAGGAATCTCTGTTGGCATTCCTCCTAGCTGCCAATGCTGCGGGGTGAAAGGTTCCTAAACCAAGCTTAAGGGATATCACCCAAGGTAGTTGGGAAGGCACAACATTTGACCAACGAGCTTGTTGTCTATAAATCCATCTAAACATTGTAAGCATCCAGGTAATCATAGGGGTCGTTGTCCCTGTTGTACTGTGGCATACTCAGGACTTTGAATCTTCAAGGGAGAGGTTCGAGCTCAACTTCTCTTGTGAATGGCGTCCTATCCCCACAGCCATTATTCTGGCTGCGAACTCTTTGTTGTGCCTCCAACTGCCAAACTCTTTGATATAATTCCTCTACGGTTGAGTCCGGGTTCGCAGATTGCTAGGACTGCGATCGCCTACTTCTTTCCCGTTCCAGAGAGTGGTGATTTGGAAATGGATAATTATCTGCAATATCCTCCTCTACAAGTGGAGGTCTCTCCTCCCGTGGTTGGCGAACCCTCTGAGGCTTAAGCCAGTGGGTCATGGATAGCCCGCGTTTGAGCTTAGGCTAGGACTCTGAGCACGTCAACGAGCTGTATAACTTTGTTTTCTAATGCTTCTTGGCATTGCTATTAGTCCTGGATCGCCCCTATCCGAGCAGCTTGAACAGTTGGTTGGATAGGAACCTGTGGGGGCATACTGGAGATGTTTCAGGTCAGTGGTGGAAGAGGGGCACCTGCTGCAGAAACAATGGGGCCTCCATTTGATAGGAAACCTTGCGATTGATCTCGGCGATTCCCTGGTATGTCGATCGCCGAGTCAGAGCTTCGAGTATTCCTTCCTCTTGCCATGGCTATTGATCAGAGCAGGCCCTTCCTCTAGCGCCAAAATGTCGACGTTCAATTTTAGTCGATTGTGATTTTTTAGGGCCGCAGTGAATGAGTGAGTCCAAGATGCAAGGAGGAAGTACAACAATAGGAAGAATACAAAGAATTTTCACATGGTTCGATTAAAACGATGCCTACACGGTTGTACCCTGATTATTCTTTCAGAGTGACAGTATCTGATTATTCTTGTTGTCCCCTTTAATGGTATTTCTGACCCCTATTTATAATAAGGGGCATTTACAGTTTGCATAAGATATAAAAATAAAAAGATGATATAATGGGGGATAAGGAGTATGAGCTTGTTTTAGCGAGCTTGCTTGGACCTTCTAGGCTTCACGGAATTGGGCCAGCCCACTTGACTGAGTCTAGCACATAAGGAGTGGTGCGGGAAATACATATAACACTATATATTTTAAATTTTAAATCAATATATAATTTTATTTTTAAAATTTAAGAATAAATTATTTTTCTTCCTTCTTTCTTTCTTAGAGCCAAAACATGGAAAATAGATTGTGTTTTCCATGTTTTGGATTTAGAGATTATTTTCTTTGAAAACAACTAAAACAACATTTTGTTGTTTTGAGTTTCATTTATAATTTTTTTTCTTTTTTTCGAAAATACATTTTTGAAAATGATAAAATAAACGCATTTTCATTATTTTAGGAAACTAAAAACTAAAAATAGCTTGAAAACAACAAAGAGAATGTAGCCTAAATTTCCAGATTTCAAGCTGTGGTTCATAGGGCCATTATGGGCTCAAAACTTGGTTAAATAACCCCAATAATATGTCCAAATGAATGTTAGAATGTCTAGTTTTCAGAACAAAAAACAAAATTCAATTTAGATATAATCACAAGAAGTTATTGGCCAAGGAATACAGCAAGGTCAGTGAATCCAAAAATAAGATTTCAAGAGCAAAAACTTGGAAATGAAAGGAACAAGCCTTCTAAGATGAATAAAAGGTTAAAGAACTTGCCTTTGATGATTTCCCCCTTTGGTTCTTGTTGAAAAGAAGCTGCTATGATGATTGAGGAGAGCTTGGAAGCTATAGAGGCAGTTGGAAATTGAAATGGAATAAGAAGAAAGAACGAGAGAAGAAAAGGAAGAATGAAGAAAGAAGAAGAAATTGCATACCAAGCTTCCAAAAATTAGCTAACATGCTCCCCTCCTTCCTCATTTCTTTTCCTTTTTCTTTTATTTAAACCCACAAATATATCCATTAATCTCCATTTTCCATTCATTTAATTAATACATAAAGTATATATATACACACACACAATCGGCAACCACTTCTCCCCACTTTTCTCTTTAATTTCGACTTTTCAACCATTCCACAATCTCACTCCATTTGACTTTTCCACATTTTAACTTCTCCACATCACCTAAACCTCCTATAACATCACATAATATTATGAAACATCATTACTCAAGTAAAACAAAAATTCAGCCTACACAATAATATTAACTGAGCGGCCTAATCCCGCTAATAGGTCGTTACATGTCCATACTTTATTTAGCACTTCCAAGTTTAATGGGACACACATAGTGATAGATTCAACAAATAGACAATTGTATTCAATGCTTCACCCCAAAAAGGATTCGACAGCTTTGTATGCGAAAGTAAGCATCTGACTTTTTCGACTAATGTCATGTTCATTCTTTCAACCACACCATTCAACTGGAGATTTTTGTGGTGTTTTCTAATGTTGAATGCCCTGTTTTCTGCAATACTCACCTAATGGTCCTAAATATTCACCACTATTGTCAGTTCGAATGCACTTTAATTTCTTTCCAGTCTCCCTCTCAACTAAAGCCTAAAACTGCTTGAACACATCCAATACTTAATCTTTTGACCTCAAGGTATAGAACCATGTCTTCCTTAAATGATCTTCAATGAAGGTCACAAAGTAGAGAGCACCTCCGATTGTCCTCATCTTCATAGGACCACACAAATTAGAGTGGACCAAGTCAACTTTACCTGTCTCTCATGAAGAAGGGAGATTCTTTGTAACATCCCGCATCAAGTGATAAGAAAGACCAGAATAACTTACCCTGATGGGCCTACGCAAACTTCCCAGGAGAGTCACCCATCCTTGGATTTTCCCAGGTCAAGCACACTTAACCCTGGAGTTCTTTGCCTGCATTCATCCCAAAAGGTATCCAGTTTGTGTTGTTTCCTTTCTTACATTATCCTTGATATATACTAACTTCTTTGGGCTCTTGAGGTATTACATTCTCCCTCCCTTAAGCACATGATGTCCTCATCATGCGACCTTACAACTGGTCCCAGACCTTCTCCCCTTTGGAGGCTACCATCTTAGAAACCTACCAGAAGTCACTCCTTGTACAGGCCCTCAAGCCCCAGCGCCACTCCCCGTCCTTATCAGATCGCCTTCACCAAGGGTCGGCTCTAATACCACCTATAACATCTCTCCTCAAGCGATAGGAAAGACTGGAACAACAACTTACCATAATGGGCCTATGCAAACTTCCTAGGGGATCACCCATCTCTGAGCTTCCCCAGTTCAAGCACGCTTAACCCCGGAGTTCTTTGCCTACATTCAGCCTAAAAGGTATCCAGTTGGTATTGTTTCCTTCCTTACCTATCTTCGATAAATACTACCATTCTCTGGGCTCTTGGGATATTACATTCTCCCCCCTTGAGCACATGACATCCTCATCATGCGACCTTACAAGCGATCCCAGATCTCCTCCATTTGCATGACCGATGTGAGATTCACTTAAGGTGCCTACACGCACCCCCCTTAAGAACTCAGTGTCCTCACTGAGGCTTGCCCCACCACCCTGCTCAGAGGCTCGGGGGTCGGTTCTGATGTCACTTGTAACATCCCGCATCAAGCAATAAGAAGGACCAGAACAACATACCCTGATGGGCCTACATGAACTTCCTAGGGGGGTAACCCATCCTTAATTAAATTAAATTAAACACATAATTTACTTACATAAATTTTGACACATAAAAATATTTTTCACATTTTATTTAATAGGGACAAAATCTCTCATGCCCAAAAATAAAATACTAATAAATTTCTAGATCTACTAACGCTTCATTACACTATTCGCCTAAGGTGTAAATGGACTAAGCTAGCTAAAATGCACTATTTCCAATGATAGACCTGTTTGTGGAAGAGAGTCAGTAAATAACCACTATTTCTATAAGTCTAGGTCAAATCATCTCTACTTATCCCCTCTAATCATTTTAACTAAGATTTTGTACACTTTTTATACATAAAAAATAATTATAAATGTTCATATAATATAAAAAATTACCTATTTTTTCCATGCCTTCGGATTTGTCATATTTGATGTTACCTATCTTTGTTGATTTATCTTCAAAATGAAAAGGCACCAGTCTAGAATTTATATTGTTGGATAATTAAATAAAAAATAAATCAATCATGACTATAAATATTCAAGGACTTCTTTAAATTATGAAAAAAAATATTAGTATTTTAGTGCTAAAATGTTTAAATTATAATATTTTACTTGAAATTCATCAATTATTGTTTGAAACTTATATTTTAAGGTGGATTGATCATTTACAATAATTAGTTTTATCTAACTTAAAATAAATTTATTCTTAAATCAATTTTCAAAATTAGGTGACAAGAGATTGTGTTAAATCAGTTATTGTGTGAAATTTATATTTTAAGGTGGATTGATTATTTACAAAATCACACCAATTTGTTTTTCTTTTCATTTTCTCTAATTAGCTTGGGGTTCAATCCTAAATGTAAACTCTATCTTTTGCCTTGTTTTCTAGCATATACCTCTAGGAAATAAATCCTACACCCCAATGGGAAAAGAGAGTCCCTGAATTTGGCCAAAACTTTTAAGTTTGCATCTTCCTACTTCTTTCTTATTATTTTTAATTAACAATAAGATGAGTAATTTTTTAATTGGGATGGAGGGTAGATAAGACATTTAAATCAAAGCTTTGTCCTATCTTTTCTTTTTGAGAAATTCTATTCACAACGACCTTTTTACTCTTTGCAGTCATAATTTAAATAAATTTAATAATTACTCTTCGCAGCCAAAAATATTACTTATTGCAGCCAATTATTTTCGAAATTTGCCCTCATATATATACTCATCCAGCTCTCCGCCACGCCTCACCGTCGTTCTCTACAGCATTTGTGACTTCTCTACAACCTCATTCGCCTTTGAAACTTCCAGCAGCACTCGCTGCACTCGCAGCCATCGCCTTCTCTACACCTCGTCTCTTCTCTCTGCTGCGCGCGCTTGTGAGGTAAGTTTTTAGTTACATTTTTTGATTGTTTGGCTTGATCGGTGAGATACTTTAAATAACAAAACTGGTTCGATCAGGGTTAAACTAGTTCGAGGCGAGGGCCACCTCCGCCGGTGGGTTTCGGAGGCGATGGAAGCTGGGTTTCGGAGGGGCGGGCCACCTCCAAAACCTGGGTTTTGGAGGCGGCCTTGCCCCTCGAAACCCAGCTTTCGGAAGCGGCTAGCGCATTTGAACCCTAGGGTTCGGATGCTTTAATTTTTTATTTTATTTTTTATTTTATTTTATATTTTAAATTTTTATATTTGAAGAAACTTAATTTTTAATTAAATAGTGATAATTAATATTTTTTTATACTTAATTTTTTATTTAGGTATTGGAATTTTTTATTTAGGTTTAGGAGTTGAATAATTTAATTTTTAATACAAACAAATATATATTTTTTACTTAATTTTTTAAATCTAATAATGGATTTACATATTTTATATTTTATATAAATTAACATATTTATAAAATAATTTTCATTAAACATGATTTTCATTATTAAAATAATTTTTCATTGTAATGTTATGTTTAATATTTTTTATTTTTACCTTATTTTATAGAACATGAATTTTATTGTAATCACTATGTTGTTAATAATTTTTGCTTAATAATTTTTCATATGTTATGTTTAATATTTTTTATTTTTGTGTTATTTTATAGGTATGATACCTGTTATTTTTATTTTTGTGTTATTTTGTACTTATCTATTATTTTTTATTTTTGTGTTATTTTGTACTTATCTATTATTTTTTATTTTTGTGTTATTTTGTAGATATGGTACGTGGTAGAAGAGGTGAAGCTTCTTCATCTCGTCAATCTTCTTCTTCTCGAGAGCATCTTACTGCATCAACTAGAAGAAGAAGGAGAATCGAGAGTTCTAGTGAACCGACTATTTTAGAGGCAGTAGAAGATCCAGTGACAGATTATGTGACACAAGTTGAGGAGCATCCCAACCCTAATCAAGGGGAAGCAACTGATCAACCATCTTCCTCACAACACGATGATATTTTTGAACCACTACCTAGGGGCCCTAGAGATAGATCTATTCTAAAAAGTTTTAAAAATCATGTTGCATTTGCAATATGGGCAGGAGAGACAAGTTATATTAATTTTTTTAATATTTATCTTTATAATTTAAATAATTACTTACTGCAAGTTTTTATAATTTAAATAATTAGGTATTTGAATTTTTTAACAAGAAAGAGGCATATTAAAATGTAGAAATCATAGCCTTAAAATTCCTGAATGGCCATTGGATAATCAGCCTCGTGTTCGTGATATTGTTATGGGTTCTAGTTTGTCACCATTGCCAGAGTGTACTTATCGATATATAAATCATGCTATAGTCTCAGCATTTATAGAGAGATGGCAGCCTAAGACTAATACATTCCATTTACCATTTGGAGAGACAAGTATAACATTATATGATGTTGCTACCATTTTGAAGATTCCAGTAATAGGAAGAGCTATATCTGTGCCTCATCATTTGACATCTAGTGAAGTTAGTGATTTATTATGTAGATTCCTTGGAGTTTCATTAGATGCAGCAGCACAACAGATTAGAGAAAATCGATGACCTTTTGTAAAATTAGACTGGTTAAAAAAAATATTTATGCATCTACCAAATGAGGTTTCAAATAAAGAGATTGAACATATCAGTAGAGCATATATGTTATTTTTATTAGGATGTACATTATTTGTAGACAAAAGTGGTACATTAGTTTCAGTGGCGTATTTGACATTATTAGATGATTTAAGTATGATCGGTAATTATGCATAGGGAGCTGCTTGTCTTGCATATTTGTATCGACAGCTCGGTATTGCTACCAGACGAGAGGTGAAGAGCATTGCTGGATATCTTACCTTACTTGAGGTAATTATTTTAATTTTACAATTTTATATCATATATTTATATATATTTAACATAATTATTTATATCAAATTTACAGGCATAGGTGTACGAATATTTTTCTTTTACTAGAATTAGATGTAACTTGTTATATAGTGACGAGCAGCCACGAGCTCTCCGTTGGTTACTTGTTTGTGATATTGATTCTTTACAATCTATTAGAGAGCAGATTGATGCTTTATTACCGGATGAGGTATTTCTTATATACTATTATTTGTAAGTTATTTAATATATTCTAAAATTAATTTTTAAAATAAATAATATTTACAAGTGATTTGGATGCCGTACTGGAGGGTTCGTTCACATCACCCGTTACCAAATATTACATTTTTCTCAGGTTGTCTGAAATGTGGAAGTATTATAGAACCATATCATCCTGAGAGAGTTTTATGACAGTTTGGGTATGTGCAGACTATTCCTCCACCCCCATTATCACCTGTTGAAGCTAGGCGGGGTGCAAGTACGGCATCATATAGGGTAATTTATACATTTATTTATGATATTTGAAATCGATGAGATATGTACTTATTGCCACCACATCAACGTGGTAGACCTTTTTTATTTTCATGGCATTGTACACCTGAATATTTACCTTGGTATACATCTATTATACATCCATTTGTACAAAATCCGATACATCGATCAAGATTTGATAAAGGTGGAGAAGATATACTTAGTCTTTTTGAAGCGGTAAGTTTTTAAGTTATATTCAAGTTATTATTGAATTTAATTTATTTAAATAAAAAATTAATATATTTTTTTCAGCGTAATTGACTAGCATTATGTACTCTTGATCAAACTATATCAAGTAATCAGTCTGTTTCTGCTGATGCATTGAGGGAAATGTGTATTCGGGTAAATACTATTTTAGGCTCTCAGTATGGCTTCAATCCTGATAATGTTGGAGCATCAACATCCGGTACATCTCCCCCTAGATAATCAAGTTGAAGTTAACTTTGCCATCAAGATTTCAAATTCGAGTTGTGTTAAGTTCACTTACTAGTGACTATGGATAATTGAGTTATGTGTTATTTCAAGTTTACTTGTTAGTTGAGTTGTGTGTTATTTCACTTCCTAGCGAGTATGGATAATAGATAATTGAGTTGTGTAGAGTTGTGTGTTATTTCACTTCCTAGCGAGTATGGATAATGGATAATTGAGTTGTGTGAAGTTCAGTTGTGTTAAGTTCATTTACTAGCAAATATGGATAATTGAGTTGTGTGTTATTTCAAGTTTACTTGTTAGTTGAGTTGTGTGTTATTTCACTTCCTAGCGAGTATGGATAATGAATAATTGAGTTGTGTGTTATTATATTGTAAATTATAATTTTGGATTGTGTATTGCTTGTAATAATATTTTATTTTATTATTTATTGTTAAATTTTATTATGATTTATATAATTTTAATATGATTTACAGAATAAATTATATAATTTTAGAATGTGGAATGTCGTGACATATAACAAAAAAATATTATAAACAAATAATGTAAAACATACACAATTTATAATTGTGATAGTAAAATAAAAAACATACACACTAATCATTTATCAATTAAATCAAAAACATCTTTTGTAATAACATTTTCGTTAATAAGAGACATAAAAGCTTGAATTCGACTTATATATGGTATTTCCCATTCCCGTGCAATATCATATCGATATTTATGCCAGTTCCGTGCAACAGGAGGAATTGGTGAGCCTGATCTTAGAAATACCTGAAAAATGACAAAATAAAATTATTAATAGTACATTTATATTAACATAATTATATAAGTATATAAATAAATTATTAAATAATAATACCTGCACAAAATGATAATCGTCCACAAAACTAATAGTAATAATCCTATGTTGTATCACTGAAGGGGCGACTGATCTCAATGGAAGGTAGATAAGACATTGCATTCGAGATAAATGAACCAAAACAACATTATATTTTGAAGCAATCAAATGTCCCATGTCTAGTAAAATCATCCAACGTTGGCGAGGTGCAACACACTCGAAACAAGAAAGTGTGTGTATTAACTCATCTACACGTATAGCAGATCCGTATAACTATATATACTCATCATGAAAAGTATGCAACTCTTCAATTAAATTCATACGGACATCTCTCCAATTGTGCTCACTCATTCCAAGTAAAGCAGCAATAACACAAAATCTATAGTGTCCATCCGACTCCACATTAACCATATTTTGTATAAAATGTTGTATATTTGCTAGGAATGAAGCATCATAGCCTAGCAATCTGTGTTTGACATTGCTACAGTAAAATTTACCTTTGTTTGGTGTCTTCACTGAGCTCTGTGTTGTTGGAGATGTAGTATCATGAATAGATTATACTATTTCAAAATATGACGGATCACGTCAAGTGGATGTATCAATCTGAATTTTATTCTTTGATGATAGCTTACCTTTTGTCCGCACTTTCACACTTGGTGGTATCAATGAAGTGGTAGCTGGATCTATTAATTCTCTCAATTTCTGTTTCAATACAAGTTTACCTCCTGCTGGTTCTGACTGAAACATATTATACAGACTTTCTAACTCTGGATAAATAGTTAGAACGGACGAATCAGCAGTCTGTACCAAATTTAATTTTGTCCAGTAAGGGTGCACAAATGATAAAGGAATTGGTTGTCCCTCCATCATCAATTTTGCAATTTCATGTGCATAAGGTAAACCATGTGTGTTTCTTATCATACATCCACATGCAACCTTATCTGCCCCAATTTTTTGAGCTATCTGTATTTGCTTTAACACCATATTCATTGCATTTCTTGATATAATACCTCTCAATTCTTTAAAAAATTTTGGTCTGAAATTATGCTGTACCAACATTAAACTCTTCTCAAAAGACCCCTTAATCTCGGTATGTTGCAACTCAATAAGAGAGTTGATAATTTTCCATGATGACTCAAAGTCACCTTGAGATGATCCCAAATATCTCTTCAATTTCCCATGTGCACTCTCAGCCCTTGAATAAAAGCATAAGCATATTAATGTATTAGATTAATTAGATATATTATAATAAAACAATAAGAATAAGAGTTGAGTTTATTAAAGAATACCTGTTAGTAGTAATATTTCCAAAATATAATACTTTATTTGTCCATGCTACAATAAATTTCTCTTTATAATCATTCAGCCATGTCTTTCTCACATAATCAATTGCGTTCTCATATCCACGGTACTCAACGATTAAGTCACAAAGCAGACGTTCATACTCAATCTCAGTAGAGGCAAAAACAAGAAGATTCAAACCTAACATAAACTTCTCCCATATCTCATTTTTATCAAAAAATTTCTTACACTTAGCAAGCATATTTTTTGATATATGCCATCTACATAATAAGGTAGTCGTAGTTGGAAATACTTTATGTATTGCATTCATCAATGCTAATTCTCTATCAGTGACAACTACTCCTGGAAATGTATTAGGTGACATCACATTCTTTAATCTCTCCATAGCCCACGTGTAGTTATCCTCATATTCATGATTCATGAATACAAATGCAACAGGAAAAGTTAACTCAGTGGATGTTACACCAACAATTTCGAGGAGTGGATACCTATACCTGTTGGTTTTCTATGTACAGTCCATTATTAAGACATGTGGAAATACTTTTAATAAAGCTATAGACATCGGATGAGCCCAAAATAAGTCTGAAAAACAATCTGTTGATCCATCACTTCTATGCCACTCCACATAATTACATTCTCTTAACTTCTTCATCAACTATTGCATTTGTGATCTACCACATTTCTCAATAAGTTTGTATCTTTGACGAGCATTATATATAGTTTTGATAGTCGTCACATTATCGTTATCATCTGCCTTTAGGGCCATCAAAATATTTCTAGGTTTCACGAGATTCTCAGACATTGTTTTTAAAATTACTTTCTCTTTTTCTGTAAGTCTCCCTGCATATGAATGACCCTCTAGTTGAACTGATGGTGCATGATTGTACAAGCCACTAAAAGTTTCAACTCCCACTGCTCAAATTTCATAGCAAGTAATTCAAACGGACAATCACACTTTTTTGAACCTGCGAATTTTCGTTTTGGTTCTCCTATTGTTTCCTTTTTCATTTTGGACGGTCTATACTTCCCACTACGTTCACAAGCAAGACGAATTCTAGGTCTTTTTCTAAGATCTCCACATTCTGAACTCTTTATCACAATCACAATTCCATTTTTCTTTCCAATTTTCTTAACCCATCCAATCAATGCTTCTCTAGTATCAAATAACTAAACAAGAAAAAACAAACATTTAGATATTTTATGTGTAATTAAAATAATTATTTAAATAAATTATTAAAAATCTATCATACCTAATTAGTAGTAAACGGTTGAATAACATCAAATTGTTGAATATCACGATTGGATTCCTATAAAAAAAATTAATAAAATTAAACTAAGATTAAAAACCTAATTAAAAATAGGAAGCACAACTTTCCGAACGCTGGAGTTCGGGAAATTCAGCCTTCCCCGAACTCCAACGTTCGGGGAAATCAGGCGTCCCCGAACTTCAGAGTTCGGGGGATTCCCTGAATTCCAAAGTTCGAGGAAGGCTGCCTTCCCCGACCTCCAGGGTTTGGGGAACGCATCCTTCCCCGAACGTTACCTGCCGATACTTCTATTCAAAAAAAATTTTAAAAAAATTTAGAATGTGGAAATATTTTGAAAATATCACTGGAGTCGAACTTCCATTCTTACACATATTATAAATATAAACACACACAAACACATATTATACTCTTATAAAAATAAATTTACTTACCTCGACGTGATATTCATTTTCTGGATAGTTGTTTTGTTCTTCCTTAAATTCTTCTCAATTATTCATCAACATTTTTGTGTAGTAATCCATGATGGATCATAAAATAGCTGACTCGCTGTTTCAGAGAAAATGGATTTCAGAGGATGCTGAGTGTTAATTTTTCTAAAAAATGAATCTCAGAGTATATGGCTGAGTGATGATTTTCTCAAAGAAATAGATTTTTTAATCAAAAATAAATTTGATTGAGATGTGAGTAGTTGAGTTTAGAAAGAATGGAGATTCACCGTCGAAAAATACAGTGATATGTCAGTTGAGTAGTTGAGTATTGAAGATAAGGGTAATATTGAACTTTTATTTAAGGGTATTTTAGGTATATGAAAAATTAGTTGCGAAGAGTAAAATTATCGCTGTGAATAGAATTTCCCTTTCTTTTTTTTAATGACCTAAGTTTTTGAGCTTCGCTCGACTACTCTTAGAGGAGAGCGATCTTCTTCCCTAATTCGTCTTCTAAATAAATTAAAATACGATCACAATTTATACACATTCAAAGTAGACTTTAAAAAAGTGAAAGCTTTGTCCTATCTTGAACCAGTGGATGGTGGTTAATTTGGACAAAACCCCATGAATGTGAGGTCAAAATTATCATCGCTAGACACGGTGACCAATTCCAATTCCAATTCCAATTCCAATTCCATTTCCTTACCGTTCCATAACCTTATCTTCGAACCATTTCAAATTGCCCCACTTGTGTCATATTAGGTGTTACATATTTTCAAAATGAAAGGACACCCTTCTAGAATTTAGAGTGATGAATACTTATGTAAAAATATATTAATCATGAACATAAATATTAACGCATGAATTTATATTAATAACAATTTATTGGTATTTTAGTGCTAAGATGCTTAAGCAGTTCAATAAAAAATAAAATAAATTGTTATAAAAAAAATAAAATAGAATAAAATAAAATGTTTAAATATCAATCTCTTACTTTAGATCTACCATTTTTTTGTTACAAATTTCTTTTTAACTGGACAGCACATTTATAATAATCAGCTTCTTTGACTTCAAATTTACTTATTTTAAAATCACATTTCAAAATGGGATTATGTGCTTGCTATTGTACCATTTGATTGAAAATATCGTACAAATTTATAGTTTCAATATATCAGGTGTCCCTGCATTTGAAACAATAACACAGATGTTACAAGCAGTGAGAATAAATTCAAGCCATTATCCATGAGTTCTACCATTGGGATGGATTGCCCATAAGTTAATTACTTAGATAAAAACCTGCTTGTACCCTTGCTAAGTGAGTACTAAAGCACATTTTCACTCACTCACTCACGTTTCATATGATTTGATGGTAACATTTCATTTAAGATCCACATTTGTGAAATCTTTTCATAACTCAAATTATTCTTTGTTATGAGACAATGCCAAACTAACAAGAATTATATATCCATCCCCATGCAATTTATTCAAACAAAAAACACATTTAAATATAATATATAGATTTTTCATGGAAAGTATGATTGGTATGAAAAATGTTTCTCCTGCATATTATATAAAATGAAATGTACAAAATTAAAAAGGGCTTAGTAACATTGAATTTCTAATTTTTGTGACAGTAACAAAAATTCATACAATTAATTTGTATAAAAAAAGTGTTGCTCCCAACCAAAATAATTAATAAACAAATAATTATTTGTTTATTTTTCTGTTCCTTTTGCATACATTGTTTCTAAATTAATTTGAAGTGAGAGAAATTTTGATTCGTTTTGCAACAAAATTGTTGGAAAAACTTAAATAAATGAATTTAAAAAAAATATTAAACCAGACTTACCTAGTTATACAACAGAGATCGAATCAAAAGGTTAAATCACTAGTTAAACGAAGTTAAAATGGACGTGTATTTCCAAATCAACCTATTTTTTGGTTTTTTCAAAGAGTTACGAGAGATAGATAAAATGTTTGCCCACTTCATCTATGAAAGGGGGAAGTGTTGTCATTGCAGTTGTTTTTGCAACTACACACAACTTTGCAGATCTAGATCTGAATCCAAATTTGGAGTTACATTCGAAACTTGTTATGGACGGATTGGTACAACCCAAATTTACTTCAAGAATAAATCTAAATTTTGCTCTCTCGCTAATATACAGGTAAAATTTTGAGTTGCATTAACTAAGTGTATAAAAAAGGATCCATTAATTAAATAATATCAACCTTAACTAACAAATAAACATTCAATGCTTGGATATATCTAAGGACATTTATATGCTTATATCATGCCATAATGGGTGAAAAGAAAATCAAATAATGTTTCTTACACTTATTTAAGATTTACATTCACAAAAAAATATTAATTTTTTTTTTTATATCTTGTGCAAGTGAAGTTCCAATAATAACATAAATGTATTTTTTTTAACACTCACAACATGGTTTTTACACTTATAAAATGGATCGTACATGTAATACTTTAAGATAAAAGAAATTAATTTTGAAAGCTTTTTTTAGAAATTTTTGGGCTAAAAAGATTCAGATGATAAAATTTTACAAATAACTCTTGAATGGTTCGAAAAACTAAAATCCATATAAGAACTAAATTAATAAGTGACTGATTCAATGGCAAAGAATGCCTTGGCACTTGGATATTCAAGAACGAAGATATAAGATTGACAAGCGTCTCGAGACGAAATTTATAACGCTAGAAACAATTAAAACATGGACAATTTTCAATATAGTTAAGATATAGTTTGAAAAATTGAATAATCGTAAGGGACATCTGAAAAGTCAACGAGATCTTGATGGGGCTCCGATTTTATGTAAGGATCAACCCTGAAGTGATTTTAACACGAAACGACAGTCATGTGAGAATATCGGGGTAAAAACGTATTTATCGAGTAATTTTAAATTTTAAGTATTTTAATAAATATTAATTTAATATTTATTGGTGTAATAGTAATTAAAAAATTACCAAATGAAAGTACAGAAAATATTGAAAGGGGAGAGAATTTTCCTATTACATATAAATATAATATATATATTCTATAATAAAGAAGAAAAATAGAAGCAGCCACATGGGTTCTTTTTCCTTAGCAAATGTTCTTTGATTTTCTGTCTACTTCTGTTGTTGTTCTGTGCAAAGTGCAACCATTTAAATATATATACATGTGATGGTGCGTGCATATACATAAAAGTGGGATGTGTAAAGAAATAATATTATAAGTTAGGAGAAGGAAAGAAAGGCAGGAGAAGCAGGCACGCGGCTGGAATTTTCCAGCATCATCTGGGCACCAAAAGGCACCGTTCAGGTGCCAAATTAAGCAGCCAAGTGGCTGCCTCCAACAGCCATGCATGCGTCCAGCTCCACTGCTTCCTCAATTTTTTGGTTTGCTTTGCGGCCAAGAAATGGAAGGAAGTGGGGATCGTGATGAGATGCTTTGGGAGGGAGGAGAAATCAAAGATACGTGGCTCAAATTTGGAATGGCTTAGTGTAGGTGATGATTATATAAATTAATTAAATATAATTGTGAGACTGCAATTGAGGGAGTGTGATAGTATAAATAGGAAGAGTTTGTGAAGGAATAAGGGCTGTGAACGTGAAAAGCTGCAAGAGAAAATAAGAAGCAAGGAGAACTAAAAGCACCAGTATCGATAATTGGGGAAGAAATTGGGAAAATTTTTGCGTATTAAGTAAGTTTAAAAATAGTAAGAATTAAATTATAAGTATTTGAGGTAATATTGAACTTAAATAATTTTTACGATTTATCATGTTAGATTTTATTAAAGGAGCGTGGAGCTATAATTTTGGCCTTTCAAATACTTTTAACAGTTTAAAGAGCAATAGCTGAGGCAAGTTCTCTTTTCTTCTTAATTTATTTTGGAGACAAGTCTATATATACACAAACAGATAGATCTATATATGTTATCAAAAGTTAAGATTCCAAATGAAAGCCACCGTGTTTATAGCTCTTGTTTGCTTGAAATGGAAAGAATTTGATTCCAGTTTTATGAGAAAAATAATAATAGGTTTACGTTGTTACAAGTAAAAATTTGGCGATGATTGAGCATGTCATCAAAAAAATTGAGCATGCCATTTCTTTCATACGCATTACAAGTGATTGCTCTCTTCAAAAGAAGAACTCTAGATCTTCCTACATATGATGGTTTGATTTCTAGATGCGTTCATATAAAGAATTTAGAAAACACTTGTCTTTTGAAAGAAATACAAGAAGAGATTGCAGAGGAGAAAGTGAAGATCAAATTGTCAAGATTACGAAGCAGTTGGTAAGTATTGTTGGCTTCTTTTGGCATGTTTTATTCATTGTTTATGTCGTGGGGATGTCTCATCTTGAGTGGTAGATTAGACTTTATTATATTGGATTTGATTCAAGTTTCTTTATGATGCTCGGATTAAGTATGGCCTAATTAAAGATATAAACTCTTTGGGTTTTTTCAATGAATTCTTACTTATAAAAAAATATATATATTTGTACTAGATAAACATATAAAAATTTATGCAAACTCAGCTATTAAATTAAAATTTTAATCACGAGATAAAATTATAATATCTTAATACCATATTATTGAGAAATCTTTAGTACTATGTAAATACAATATTATTGAGAAAATTTTTAGTACTATATAATTAATACACATAAATTAACAATAAATAAAATATCCATATGAATAGAGTGCAAAAGTAAAGGAGAATGGTCCAGATGAAAAATGTATCTTAGATGGCCAAAACTTCCTATTCTTAGCTATTCAATAAGCAATTAATATGTCATTCATCAACCTTTATAGCTTTTGCAAGACCTTCAAGATTGAGGAATCTTGAATTTCTTAATCTTCATGACAATAATTTCAACAATAGTATTCTAACATCTATTGGTGGCCTTTCAAATTTAAAGTCTATGGATCTTTCAAACAAAGACATTAAAGGATTGATTTATTTCAGCAATAAGTTTCCATATTTCATTAAACTTCGACCATTTATTTTCTAGATAGATACATCGTTGGGTTGTTTCATTATTTTTGAAGAGAATGATCTTATATAAACCAAACCACATACTAGCATGTCATATTTAAGATCTACATTCACAAAAAATTATCAATTTTTTTTTTTTTTATCTTATGTAAGTGAAGTTCCAATAATAACATAAATGTGTGTATATATATATATATATATATTCAAATACTCACGACATGTTCTTGCACTTATAAAATGGATCATACATCCTATTTTAAAAATTTGAGAACCTAAGTAATTTGAAAGATTTATTTTTGGATTATAATATTATTAAGGGTGGTTCTCTTCGAAGCATATGTGCGATGATTTCTCTTTGGGTATTGTTAATGCGATCCCTTGGTTGCCTTTCAACATAAGGTAAAATAAAAAAAGAAAAATATTTTTTTTGCTTTGGCAATCCCCAATTGACTTTCCTTTCTAAGTGTTTGATTTCTCCCAATGGAGGGTAAAAAGAATCTTCCACTTTGATAGATCATCGACTGATGACTTTTCTTCAAAATGTTGAATGTTTTCAAGGGTTGTGTGAAATGAAAACTCTTCAAGAGCTCAACATCTTTAGAAACAAACTTTGAGGGGACTTGCCTTAAGGTGCTTAGCCAACTTGACATCACTTCGTCTGCAGATATCTTTTCCAATGATTTCTCTGGAAACATTGCAGCTTCTCCTCTTATCAACCTAACATCCTTGGAATATCTACGCTCAAATAATGGCCTTAAAGTCCCAATCTCACTCCTATCATTTTTAACCACTCCAAACTTAAGTTGCTTGAAAACCTTGATAACAAGTTGGTGGCGAAAGAGTGATTGGATTCCTCAACCCCAAGTTTCCAGCTAAATGTCATTTGTCTGTCTAATTCTAGATGCAACAATTGCTCCATAGCTTTTCCCTACTTCCTTTATCATCAAACTCAACTCCAAATGGTTGAACTCTCTCAAATGGAATCGAAAGGGAAGTTTCCGAATTGGTTATTGGAGAACAATACGGGATTGGTAGTACTTCTTTTTCCAAAAAATTCAATAAATGAGATAATTTTATTGTTACACCCCATGACAAAGCTTTTTGAATTGGATATATCCAGCAATCATTTTCAAGGTTGCATCCCTTCACAACTTGCCAATACCTTTCCCAATTTAATATATTTAGACATGTCCACAAATGGCTTTAAAGGTGATATTCCTTCTTCATTTGGTGACCTAATTTCTCTACGAGTTCTAGATTTATCAAACAACCAATTATCTAGTAATTAAGATACCAATTCATTTCGCCATGGGTTGCAAGTCCTTGGGATTCCTAAGCCTATCAAACAACAGCTTGACAAGGCAGTACAACCCGCTCAAAGTAACTTATTTATATTGCAATATTTGTTTATGGACTACAATAACTTCACAGAAATTCCACGTCTCTTTTCAAGACACCCTTTGGTGGTGTTGGATGTGGGTCACAACCAATTATTGGGAAAGATTCCAAGATGGATTGGGAACATGCCTTATTTACTAATGCTTCTGATGCATAGCAATTATTTTGAATGATCAATCCTAGTTGAACTTTATTCTTAATCCAATTCTATTGGAGCTTTCTGATCTTAATCCAGTTCTATTGGACCTCTCAAATAACTACATCACAGGAACAATACCATCTTGCATGAACCTGGAAAACATAGAAGAGGTTTGGTTGTCAAATAATAAGCTAAGTGGTCCTTTTCCAGAGGGCTTTCGTAATAGCACTTCTTTGAGGGTGCTTGATATTTCTAATAATCGCATGAGCAATGATATTGCAAAGTGAATTGGCAACCTCTCCCAGTAGCAAATTATTCTCTTGAAAAATAACAATTTTGAGGGAAATATTCAAAATCAAGTATGCCACTTGTCCTATTTGACCATCATTAATCTTTCTTTGAACAACTTCGTTGGCGATATTCCACCTTGCCTGGACATCACCAAAACTCAAGGAGCATCTAACCATGCTGGGAATGAGAGATTTTATGTGAATATGCAATTCCAAACACCATTAGATGATTTCAAGAGCGTGCAAGAGTCAAATTGGGGATCACTACAACTACAAGAAAACAGGTAATTTGAGACAAATTTTCGATTTGAGACAGATTTTGAGATAAATTTTGAAATGGAAATTTCAAATGGATTTTAAGATGACTTTTTTCATCTCTAATTTGAGATAAAATTTTGAAACAAAATTTTTTGTCTCAAATTTGAAAAGGATTTTGAGACAGATTTTTTTCGTTTCTAATTTGAATCGGATTTTAAGATGGATTTTGAAATTATTTTTTGTCAACAAATTTTTCCCCTGCATAATTTGAGAAGGATATGGTCCATGAATGAGGAGGACGACGACAACGGTGGCGATGGTGGCAATACCTGGTAGGAACGATCAATAGGGATGACATGAGCTTTTGATCTCATCCCATACACGCGACCTTTTTTCTTCCCACCTACAACCTCCAATCATAAGAATGTCTCATCAATAGCTAGTTGCGAGGGCTGGTAAGCATCACTACCTTCTGATGAGCCACCTACCGATGCTTGTGATGATACATCTTGTTGTCGCTTCTAAAAGTCAGCCTGCAATCATCATGGATACATGGAATAATTTGTATTATCAATAGACCAATTAAGCATAATAAAATTTAAAATACACAACTAATGTATACTCACATGAATTTCCTCAGAACTCTTATCGATAAAACTCGAATTATTCATTTTTTTTTTTTTTGGGTGTGGCAAGCAATAACTCAACCTGTGATAAAAAATTAAGAATATCATATTCACCATATTATGCAGAATTAAGGTGCTAAAATAAACCACCACCAAGTTAAAACAAAGAAAAGATTTAATATTACCTTTCTCGGTAAGGCAAAAGAACTATGGTTGTAAATACGTTGTACACTGGACAGGCTACTAATTCTGAGTTAAAAAACTCTTATCACTTCTCCTGGTGATAAAAAAATGAGTACTACGATGGCTGACTGATGTGTCAAATGTCAATACTATCAAGGCGGGCATCAAAGGTACAAACTGATTTCTAGGCCTTGAAATGTCAAAATAAAACACAAACCTCGCAGTTTTACTTTCTGATGCAACAAATAAATATTGCTTGCTTTAAGAAGCCAAAACCTGGTACCTGGTACCAGTCACATGTCATCCTTTTCATGACATAAATCGCATGAAAACCTAGTACCTAGGAAAGCAAAAGGATTTCAAAGAAGGAATAAGGGAGCAAATATTTGTTTCTAAAGGATAAAGACAAGCAGAAAAAAGAAATATTTTCTTGATTATTTAAAAAAGTTGCAATAATTGGAAATTAGAATTTAAAGATAGAAATGAATGTGATGTCTCAATACGTGTTATTATCTTCATTGTCCCTTTGTGAAAAATACTTCAAAAAACAAGGAAAAAAACAAAAAAAAAAAAGAAGGATTTTTTGCTGCAAGATCTTTAAATTAAAATGTTCCTTAATCCACACTCCAATGTGTTGGGCTACTTTCCCAAAATAAGCACACCTAAGTTCAAGTCTCCATAAGTTACATATCCATGGAATCAAAGAATTTTTTTTAATTAAAACACAATCAAATTGCAAGACTTTCCAATTATATAATTCTAGCAATAAGGAAAGAATAGTTCAATATCCACAAATGCCATCCCAATCACAGTTTACATAGAAGAAGAATATCCATAGATGCTTCCAAAGAAAGCAACACAGATGACTAACCAAGAGAACATCTTATCATTTTCTAGTAAGATGGGCCCTTACCTAATAGATAATTGATCAATGGTCCAATTAAAGATGATCAACCTTGTAACATGTAAACTACTAAGGTAGGTATTTCCAGTTAAAACTATAACATCAAATGGGGAAAGCAAGAGGTAGCTGTAAGTCCAAATGTGAAAGACTGAGAGAGAGAGAGGCAATAGTGAAGCAATCAGACAGTAGGCAATCAACATAAAAGTTCTATTGTTTAAAAACAGACCTTATCTGGCCAAAGAGTCGCATCCATTGTGACGTAAAATAAAGCTTCATCACCTGCAACTTCCTTACCCTCCTCCCTGGCACACCCCCAACCAAAAAAAAAAAAAAAAACACTTGTATTCTAGGTTTTGCACTTCTCTTCTCTTTCACATGTCTTTAACCTTTATTTCCTTGATTTGTACTCTAAGAACAACCACAATAAAGTATAAGAATAAACCTTTCTCACATGCCTAAGCTTTGCTGAGCCCACCTTTCTGACATTATCATCCCGGTAAAGCTAATATACATAAATATTTTCCAGGATGCTCAGTATGACCTTTCTCACATGCCTAAGCTTTGTCGAGCCCACCTAGTGAGATTAAGGCTTGTGATTGTTGTTGGTAGTGTACATGCCTAAGCTTTGCCGAGCCCACCTAGTGAGATTAAGGCCTGTGATTGTTGTTGGTAGTGTACATGCCTAAGCTTCATTTCTATTGGATAATTGCAATCACAAAATAAAGAATTAAAGGGCATGCAAAATATTTGGATGTATAAAATCCAGCACATATTCATAGATTTGATTATCTATAATTAATTTTGTTGACTTACGTTATATGAACGAACCTCATCCACATAGACAATTTCTGTGGGTAATATATATTTCAGACAAGCAAAACTATATAATAAACAGAAGGTGTTGATAAGCCAGCACAAACCTATACAAAAAGCTACAGTATATACATCTAGATGCATTATACAAGTTATCATTGCAGTTTATAAACAAAAATATACCTCACAATATTAGAATATGTGAATGGGAAAAACTCACCGACTTCTTAACCCCAGCCCAGTTACAACCAAAGGATGGTTGTGCTCCTTTGTAAATCTGGTCACAACCCGCTTTCCTGGCTCCTCAAACTTCACCAGGAATGTTGCATTGCAGCCCCCTCGTGCACTAGGTCGTGGTTTCTGATCTGCTCCAATACAACCATGATTACGAGAAAAACCCTGCTTGTTACATCCAAGCCTACGTGCAAGTGTTCTCTCATTAATTCCTGCGCAACGACGCCCCATAATACGCACAGAAAATCCTACCCTTCTAGCATTGTCAGCATAAAATTTACTGGCAGCATCTTCAGATTCAAATTCCATCCCCATAAATGGTTCTAAAATTTCACCCCTTTTAGACGAACTGACATTTACTTTTGCAGTCCAGCTGGTTTAGGCATTTTATCAAACATATGGTGTGCTTGAACAACTAAAACATAAAAAATTAATCCAAGCAATAAGGGCAAAACTAATTTAGGGCAAAAACAAAAGAATCAATTCTAGACACAGATGATTACAAGGAGGAAAAGCACAAACAAGATTAAGAAACGTTGAGTCAGATCAGGAGGTGTTTGAACTACCACTTTTGAGTGCTGAGGAGCTGTCGAAGTCAGATTACAAAGGAATTTGTTCTTGTATTGAGGGATTATTAATCAACTGTATGGTTGCTCATATATGATAAGTATCAATACACATAAACTGTATAATGCAGGTAAACAACTTTGGTCCTTAGGCCCACATAATTTGAAATACATACTTGCCTGAACTGAAACCTGCAACTATAAAAACTATAAGCACATACTATGAGCCTTGTGCTCCTAGTTTCCTAGTCATCACCAAGCGAACGAAACTGAAAGTGAACTGTGGGCCTTGCACCCTTGAACTGAAACTAAACATACGAGATCCCCATGGACTAAGACGCCTCACGCACATACTACAATGCAATGCACATATACATGCTCGCACACAATATGAAGTGCTCCACATAAAGTCATGCTTCATGCTTATATCAGGATGTATGCACATAATATTGTATCATAACACATGATGATGTTATGCACAGGATATAACCATCATCAAGTTACTAAATTGTATAGCTCTTAGGACTCTCAGTTGATGGCATAAGCATGTTAGTTTTATCATGTTCTTATATGAGATTTCAATATTCATGAATATTTAACCTTGCATTCAAATAATAAATAATTAGGACCACATTCAAATATCGTATAAAGTATTCAGATATGAGGATTTTAGATAAAGGGTATTCAAATACCATTTGCTAACATTCAGATGCATGGCTCACACATTCAGATATAATTCAGGTCATTTGGATGTCAATGGGGCTATTCGGATGTGAATGCTTAAAGAATGTGAGTGTCATTTGGATATCACAAAGGCCCATTCGGATGCCATTTGGACTCATCTGAATGTGTCTAATGGTTATCTGGATATCACTAGCAAAAAGAACTTGCACCCATTCAAATGACTCCCTGACCATTCAGATATCACTCACATATATACATTTTCATTTGGATGGAAAGAGAGAGCATTCAGATACAAGTTACTCATTTGGATGTCTGAATCGACACATTCAAATATGATTAAGGCATCCAAATGTGTGAAGACTTATTCGGATGTCTCTCACAAGAACATATGGAAGCTATCCAGATATCAACTAGTCATTCGAATAACAAACTCAAACATCAAACAAAACCATCCGAATGTGGGGGATTTCATTTGGATACCTAAACCAACTTATGAAAAAAACATACGATACACATATTCATGTTCTGATACAAACCTACCAACACTACACCATTCTGAAATAAACTTGGGCGATTAAAACCCCAACTGATATGAATCAATATCTGGAATGATATAAAGATTACATGCAACATCCCGCATCGAGCGATTGGAATGACCAGAACAACTTACCCTAATGGGCCTACGCGAACTTCCCAGGGGGTCACCCATCCTTGAGCTTCCCCAACTCAAGCACGCTTAACTCTGGAGTTCTTTACCTATATTCAGTCCAAAAGGTACCAAGCTGGTGTTGTTTCCTTTCTTACTTATCCTCGATATATACTACCATTCTCTGGGCTTTTGGGGTATTACTCACTAAAAGAAATTGCTAAAGGAAAAATACAAGACTTGCCCAATCAAACGAGGGAGACAACTTACTGAACATATATATACATATATATATAAATTGATTGTGCTGAAATCTGAGAATGAAAAAATTTGAAAAATCTGAGAACGAAGAACTTACAGTATAAGGAGATCATTGCGCTAAACATGAATCCTGTAAAAAAGAGGATTATAGGAAGAAAAACTTGCCTAATATTTCCTAACTGAACTCAACAATTGCGACGCAAACTCTCTTATGGAAATCCTCACAGTGGTTGCAACTTCTTGAACTCTCTTCTTCTTGTGGTGTAAGGAAAAATATGAGTTATATG
The DNA here is from genome assembly GCA_036245055.1 of Diospyros kaki. Taxonomy (NCBI): domain Eukaryota; kingdom Viridiplantae; phylum Streptophyta; class Magnoliopsida; order Ericales; family Ebenaceae; genus Diospyros; species Diospyros kaki. Next base: position 9,903,521 of record BSEG01000011.1, on the reverse strand, counting down.
AGTATGTATAGAGGAGAAACCCTGGACGTCCACAAGTCCTACTCCTTTAATAAATTGAAAAATTTTAAACTCCATATCTAATCCTCACTCAAATCAATTATTTTCAAATCCTCTCTATTTTTCTAATTATCCTCAAATTATTATTTCCTGCGTGTCCTTCCTATTTAAATTCTTGAATTGACCATTCTGCACTTATATATTTTTCACATTAAATATTTACTTGGAAAAATCCTTTTTAACCCAAATATTCAAAACGTAAATAAATAAATCTTGACAAAATCCTAGGCCCTATAATTGGTCACTACAGAGAGAGAGATTTCGTTGTCTTTCTCCATCTTTACCCCTGTTAATTTCCATTGCTTCCCTATCACGATGGTCATTGGAGCTCGATTCTAGATCTCCATGTCGTGAACTTGGCAGAGCTAGTGGGGATTTCTTCCTCAAGTCTAAACGATTAGTGTTAAAGGGAAGAGAAAGGAAGCACGTCGGCAACCATGGTTGTTCCCTCCAAAATCAATGTGAGAGGAGAGAGGATGGAGAAATAGTGAGCAAAAAATAGAGAGATGGTGAGGAGAAGAAAAAAAAATTAGGAATAAAGTGATTAATTTTTGTGAAAGGTTAATGACAAGAGAGATGAGTGTTAATTTTAAAAACACAAACATGGATGGTGAATTGTGAATTTTAGTGAAAGCTCAGGGTGGTCGTATCTCATGGGCACAATTCATATGCTTTTGATAATTTTGAAGAAAATAAAACATTTTTATTTTAAATTGTATCTCTAGCTTATTTATTATAATTTATCAAGCCTAAACCATTTTGATATTGTTTATTGGTAAGGATGGTTGTCACGACTTGAATTCCAGATTGGTCGTGACTGGCACTAATACCTAGGCCAAACAACTCTGCTATGAATTAGTAAGTCTCTTTCCATGTATGATTAATCATAAGACTCAATAAGGTACAATCAAATGGAATGAATGAGAAAATAAAAATAATATATATTAACAACCAAGACTTAAATCTCATCAATATCTCTCATGTTGTAAATAAAAAAATGAATATCCACATCCTGAATCCATAAAGGTTCATACAAAATCTCAAAGATCAAGCTCATAGTACAAGTGTATATCAACAAAATAAATGTACAAAAAAATAGATCCAATAAAGTGTATGCATCTCCACAGAGCATCCTATAACAAATCAGAATCCAAAAAGAGGTCTGGGATCTTACGAGAGAATCTACTAGACCAATATCAAAAGAATCACTTGAAATGTGGAAAATAAAATGAAAGTGAGTCTAGGGGAGCCACGAATATAAGGTATGTTATATCCACTGGAAGATAATGCAATAAAATGCGTGAAAAGACATTATGAGTGCAATAGTATAATAATATCATGAGTGACAAATATACATAAGTTTACATAACTTGAAAAATTCAAGGCCCGAGAGAGAAAATATATGTAGTGATGAGGTCGCTCGACTATCCTTCTTCACTAAGACCCATTCTTATGTAAAATAATATGGTACAGCACTATAAGAAATTGAAAATTTAGTGAAGAAAATTTCCTTCTCTATTTTGTGGCGGAATCGAGACAGATTACGAAAAAAGAATTTCATAAAATTAGCAACGGATCACTAATGTTATAAAAAAAATTAAAAAGAATTTTTTTTAAAATTTTTAGTGACGAAAATAATAATCCATCGTTAATTTTAGCAACGGAAACACATATTCGTCGCTAATTTTAGCGATGGATTATTATTTTTGTTGCTAAAATTAAAAAAAAATTAATATTTGTTTAAATTAAAAAATTAAAAATTAAAAAATTAATTTTAGCAACGGATTTGGAGAATCCGTCGCTAATTTAGCAACGGAATATTCAATCCATCGCTAATTTTAATTTTTATTTTATTTTTTTATTTTTATAAATATATTTCAATTATTATAAAAATATTTTTAATTTATTTTAGCGACAGAAAAAAAGTCCGTCACTAATTTGAATTTTCAATTTTATTTTTTTGATTTTTTAATCAATTAATTTATAAATATTAAAACTTGAGATGAATATTTAAATATATAAATATTTAAATTTTATAAAAAATAAATATATTAAGGTATAAATATATTTTAAAAATTAAATATACATTTAAACATGAGATGAATATAAAAAAATTAATTTATAAAATTTAATATTTTTAATTTAAATAAATATATGAAGTTAAGATGAATTGAAAATGTTAATTTATGAATATTTAAATTTTTATTTATAAATATATAAATATTTAGCAGGAAAGTTTTATATTTACGTCACTAAATGTTTAATTATTTCATTTTTTATTTTTTATTTTTGAGATAGAATACTCATTCTTCAAGCACTATTTGTTTACCTAGAAAACAAAATATAAGGTCGCTCTATAAAATTTCACAATCCTTTCTGAAAAAGGAACTAAAAGTATACTTAATTAAACAAAATGAAGAAAAGGAGAGGAGAGAGAGAAGGGGTACTTAATTAATTTATTTATATTGTGTTTGATTAAACATTGTAATTTTTGTTTGATTAATTATAAATATATGAATTAACTTAATTTTATATGGTCAAGGTGATATGAAATTTAAAAATATAATATAAATTTATTTTAATATAAATGAGTTGATATTATTTTTTGAAATGGAATAAAATTATAAATCAAACTATACATTAAAGTTAACATTTTATGTTCTTATAAAGTGACACATATATGATCTTAATATAGCACTTTAAATAATCATAAAAGTTGTATGTAAATAATATAAAATGTAAAGATAATACAGAAAAATGTTAAATATAAAATTACATAAAATGTATAATATAAAATTAAATATATATAAATGCAAAATAAATTTAAAAAAAAATTAAATTAAAATATATATTAAATGTATAATAATTTACTATTAGTATTGTAGTCATTGCTTCTATTTTTAAACTATATAAATATACTTTGAGTTTTGTGATAACATTTTGAATTAAAATTAACAATATATATATCAAACATGATTAGGCTTTACATTTCTCTATATAGTATATATTAATGTCTATATAATATATATCAAACATGATCTTGATTAATAATATATTTAGTATTATATTTATGAAATACTTATTCATTTAATAATATATTTAGAATATTATATTTTTCTTAATTAATTTATGGATAATGTCAATGATTATTTTAGTGCAATGATTAACTATCAATAAATGCATTGTATTTGATAATATTTATTAAGTATGTATAAAATATTTATTAGTAAGGTATCATATGTTTATGTTCATTTATATTTTTATTAAGACATAGACGACGTTTTAATATTATAAAACTCTATAAATAAATTAATTATTTAAAAAATATTTTTATTTTATTTTAAAAATTAATAATTTATCGTTACACAAAATTTAAACTTAAGATTACTTTTAATTTAAATTAATAATTTATATATTTTAGTGATTAAAATTTAAAGGTAAAACTCTACATTTTTATTTTTAAACATAATATAAATATACTTTTTTCTTTCCCATTATTTAACATAAAAATATCGATTTTTTAATAACTTTTTATTTTATTTTATTTTTATATCATTCAATTTTTATTTTTCATTTCATCATGCTCTACTGTTTATAATTTTTTTTCAATAACATATAATACACTAGTAGTACAGATTACAAAAAGTAATTTTGTTCACGTGTATAATTTTTATAACAACGAGAGCGTAATTTAAAGGCTACCGAAATGTTAGTACCACTAATAATATTAATGAAGTAAATTATTAACATAACACATATTATAAAATCTCACATACTACTTAAACATAATATTATGAAATAAATATGATTAATCATAAACCAAGCGGACAGAGAAGCTTGGATCACAAAAAAATAGAGCTTAATATAACAAAGAACATCATTCCGTTTAAAAATATAAGGTGAACTAAAACCCTACTTTCAATATTAAATATGATAGATATGCAAGAATTATAATATCAAATTTATTTTAAAAAAAGAATAATTTTTTTGAAATTGAAAAGAAGTTTAAGAACTAAAAAATACATAACGAAGGGAGTATCAATTTGTATATGAAATTTAAATTAAAAAGTATAAGAACTTGCAATAATAAGAATAAGAGAATGAAACTTGCGGCTTGAAAAGAAAAAAATAAAAGAATAAATACTTGCATCTGAATCGGATAAGAAAGTTAGGAACCTGCAAATGAAAGAATAAAAGGTGGGAACTTGCCTTAATATTTTTCTTTTTGATGTTTATAGTGAGCTTGGGAGCTATCGAGACAAGAAGAGAAAATTCAACGAATTAGACATACAACAGAGCAGAAGAATGACGAAAGGAAAAAGAACAAGGGCAACTAAAAATTGGGAGCAAAACGCATTGAAGTGCTTTTAATAAACAGAGAGACGGACGCAAAAATTAAGAAGGGGTCACGCTGCTGCTGCTGCCCTTCTCTTCCTTTTATTAACCATAATAAATTATCATGTATAATATATATATATATATATTAAACTGAAACAGGAAGCCCTTTGATCGTGCCCCATATCCCTAGAGACTTCTGCCAGTTACTTCCACACTTTATTCTCCACCCAATTCCAATTGACGACTTTACTATTATATAATATATATATACACACCTTTGAAACTTTAAATATGATTATATGCTTACATATATTCTGAGATTAGCAGCAAGTGGGAGAGAGAGAAAAGGGTGGAGAAAAAGGTTCCCTCGCCAGAGAATTCCACTAACTTCTTCCATCTCCTTTGTATATTAATATAATATTATACTATCTTGTTTATAAATATAAATCAATACCACATAATAATTTCTTAACATACATATAATTTATTTTACTTATTATTGCATATGTAAAAGTCCATTAAAAGGTCAAAAATAAGTCCAAAATCCCAGAATATATTTTGTGTCAAAAAGACATAAATTTCTCTTATGCAGGGGGTCTCACACAAAGCACGCAAATAAGATAAGTTTGACATTTAAAAATTATTTTGAATATTTCAAGAAAATAATAGATAATTATCCATAACGAATTTTAATTCCAAAACAATTATGAAATATTTGGATAAGCATCATCCCTAAAAAATTCTATCCCTAAAAGGGGTAAGATAAATATTATCTATAAAAGGTACAAGTTATCTATACCTTAATTATAATAGGTTTTAAAACACCAAGATAGATGTTATCTACAACTATCTTAGTTCCAATCAAATTAGGATCAATTAAGATAAGCGTTATCTACAAGAATCTTAATTCTAAGACAATTTGAATCACTACATATTTCTCTATAAATATGCAGATATGCATTCCTGAAAGGAGGACGTCTTCGATACTAATTTTAATACATTTTCTTTCATTATACTCAGTGTTTAACTTAAGAATCGGAGTATTTGAGCAAGGACCTCGCCGCGCCCTCTGACTGTTTACATATTTATGCAGGCTCAGCCAGCTTAAAGACGACGTTTCCATTCAACAAATTTATTATTATATCCATGCAACAACAATTGGCGCCGTCTATAGGAAACGTTCAAGAAGCCTAAGAACATTACAATTGCAGACAATACAGCAAGATTCTAAGATCGAGAGTCTACAAATCCTCAAATTAGACTCGTATGTTAATCCTCTATTCCTTTATTTAATATTTCGACACTTATCACCTTTGTGGTTGCCTTGCGTTTGTCAATTTTTTATTTAGACCTATATAAAAAAAAATTGAAAAAGGGCGAGAGGAATTTTATATATATATATATATATTAAAGAGCTTTTCATAGAAGCTAGGGTCAGAAAGCATTCTTATGTGTATATATTATGTTATAAAGATAAGCTAGCTGAAATATCAAGCCTAGAAGTAGGAGTTATTTCATATATATATATATATGAAAGCTTCTCAAGGATGTCAGGTTGAAGAAAAAGCTATTAAGCATGTACATATACATATTATATTATATTATATTATATTATAAGACATATGAAAGCTGTTCCAGAAGCAGGGTCGCGTTTGGTGTCGACGCCTTCTTCTGTGCCATCGACGCTAGTGGCAAGCAAGCTGTGATCTGTTGGGGCTAGAATGCCACCAGATCTCCACCTCCCTCGTTCCCAATCCCGTAGGTGTATTCCTCCTACATCCCTTGTAGCTGCTCTATCAGGCGGCGATGGGTTTATGTGCGCTATTTTGTTAAACACCTCACAGGCATACTATTGGAATTTTAATGATTTGAGTACAGATCTCATTCCCCCCATCTTCCAAACAATTGCCTATTCACATATCGTTGTGGGTAAAGATCATGTTTGTGCTATTAAGGGCTCGTATTATTCAAATAACGATGTGGGTATTGTTGATTGTTGGGACAGTGTAAAACAAGCATAAAATAGTTTGAGTTCAAACAAAATGCCATGTTTTATGATCCAATGTTAGTATGCTTGTTTTCAAAAAAGTTATTTCCAGTGAAGGATTCAATTGTGAGTGTTAGAGAAAGTGGAATGGTTTGTTAGGGACCAAAGTCTACCAACTTGGGAGTTTTGGCCGCATCAAAGAACTTTGAAGCCTTAGCTTTCAGGAATAGCTACTCTCTATGGTGTTTCAGAAGTCCCTAGACAGGTCAAGTGTTGGGGCACTGGTAATGCGCTTCCTGTTTCTCCGGTTGGAACTCAGTTTGTGTCATTTGCAACTGGTGCAGAAGATTTTTGTGGGATTCAAATGATAACCAAGAGGTTGAGTATTGGGGGAGCTTGAACTCATCCTCCATTCCAAAGGGTTCTGGGTTCTTTGTGATTACTTCATATGATTTTATTACATGTGGTATTAGAGAAGATGATGTGGTACTTGATTACTGAACTACGATCTCATCGACTGGATTACAATCCTCTATTGCAGTTGTGTAGCTCAGGTCTATATAGTCCTGGTCCTTGTGGTGAGGGTAAATTTTCTTTTAATGCAAGCATCTTGAATGAGCCAGATCTAACCAATTTGTGTTCGGGAAGATCTCCAGATTTGTTCAACTTGTGGATTGAACTGTTCTCAAGGTTTTTCCCTTATAGTTCTTGTAGTGAGAATGCCAATAGAGTATGCACAGCTGGCTCTCTTTGCTATAATAGTTCTTGTTGGAATGTGTGTGAGCTCCAATCAATTACATATACTAGTTTTGATAATCGGGTCTATTGCTTCAGGTTTTATCTTGATAATAATTATCTGTTGTGTTTTATCCCTTGTGATTACCACCAAAAATAGGGAAGGGAAAAAATAATTTGTTTCTTGTAGTGGCAAACCCAAGTTAGAAAAGGAAACAAATGCAGATCCACATCATCTTGCTCTTGTAGCCCTGTGTCTAAGCATTGCTCAAGTTTTTAGACTCTCATAACTAAAAGATGTAACCAATGGAGTTCAATGAGCTTGGCAGAGGAAACTATGGTCTTTACGGATAGGAGTCATGTAGCAATTATAATACCCAAGAAATTTCAAATGGCTCAAGAGTAATTTATCTTAGGGTAAAAATGCAATTTCCAAATAAATTGAGGTTATAAGATAATTTTTATACAGTTATGAAAGACCAAATCAACTGTAGGGCGTCCCCTGGAGCCGAGATGTCTAAGAAAATCAATATAGTATTGACAAGTATTTCGAGCCATGATTTCTAGCATCAAAAGAAATTGAATCAAAAACGATTTTTGGTACAGTTAAAATACAATTGTGATTTAGGCTAAGAAACCGAATAATTGTAGGGGGCTTTTGGAAAGTCAACATAATCTTTAGAGGGTTCATATTCGGCTTGTAGAACAACCCTTTAACAGTTTTAGGAAGAAACAAAAAGGTTTACAGCCAAAATGAAGATTCGGGCCTAAGTGTAATTTTCCAAAATTGTAAGAGGGAAGTAAAAATGATGTTTTTTTTGGAATCTTCGGGAATGAAATGGAAGTTTTAGAACTTGAGGGTCTCAATGGCAATTATGGAAAGTTCAGGGCCTTTGTGTAAAAAGGCCAAAGTGTGAAAGGTAAATCAGGATGGGCAAAAGTGCAATAAAGCAAAAAATTGGGCAATGGGAAACCGACCAGTAGCTTTTTTGGACCGCCAATTTCGGCCAGGGAAACGACAAGGGGTTGGTCAGGGATGCTTTTGGGTTAAAGCTTGGCTGATAACAACCACGAGGGTGGCGAATTTTGATAAAAACCAATAAAAAATCTGGCCATTTTTGTCAAAGCTCTGCAAGTGGCATTTGTGGTAGGATTTTGATGCTTTTAGGTCGATCTAAGGCAAGTACAAGCTCTAAAGGCTTTGGGTTGGTTGGGAAAAAGCATTTGGAGACTTGAAATCGCCTATAAATAGAGGTATTTGGAGATGCTAAAATAAAAAAGAAATTTAAACTCTTAGAACCGAGAATTCGAGAATAAATTGACAAAAACGGATAAGGGGTTTTGTTCCCCAAGTCTAGAGGATCATTCCTGTGAAATTTGAGCAATTTTCATTGAGAGATGAAGGAGATATGGAGTTTTGACGAAAAATTGAGATTTGCCGAAAAATCAAGTTGAGCAGTCAAAAAATGGCTCCAATCGATTGATTTGAAGCTATAATCATGTAGAGGATGAAGATAGGAAGGTGTAGATTCAAACGAGAGGCAAAACGGAGCTCGGATGAGGGAGATATGGCCAAAAACCAAGCGAAACATGAGCTGTCGACGTGCTAGAGGAAGAAGACAACGTGCTTGAGGTTAGGTGATTTGTGCAACTTTTGAGGTTTCACACGAAAATCAAGGTCGAACATGAAAATTCGAGGAGATGCACATTTTTTGGTGTATTGAACTTAGTAAAAAGGGTAAGTGGTTCAACCCAAAACTAATTTTATGCAAATAATTCTATCATATTGACATGATATGTTATGTTATGCATCATGTAGAGTGCATTTACATGTATTGATGATGAATTATGCATAAGTTCACAATGATATTATTGTTCATGCCATGCATACGGGTTTGGAATTAGGGACTAGTGTTGGTACTCTGCCAAGGGTGCATCTGTAACACCCCACTTTTTTTTCGAGCGTTAAATAACTTAGGAATTTCGGGAATATTTTTTTTTCAATATAAACTATTTCCCAACAATCCCGATCTACCTTCTCAGCATACTAAAGTAATAATCAATAAACTAAGACAGGTATTCATCATAAATGCGGAAGCTTAAAATCGAAACCTGATATGGTACATAATCAATTTCATTTTATAATAGTATAAGAATCTGTACCATATATTAACATCATATCCTCAATACATAAAAACATTGCTATATCTCAACTCATTAAAACATAAGCTAAAACGTATCCGAATAGAAAAATTTCTGGAACCTCCTGCTGAATCTATCGGCCACGCCATAACGTGCCATCATATCTCAACTTGCTCCTTACTTAAACTGCAAGTCTCAACTGGAACGTTGAATGTTCCAGGGGCATAACCCATTAGAAGATGAAACTTCTAGTGAGAGTCCAAAACATATATATCGATGCATGATGCTATAACATGAATAACATTTGCCCTTAATGTAACTTCCCAGGCCCACCAACCCGACACGAAATCTTAGGCAAATCCCAAACCTTTGCAGGATAAGCCTAACATTATTCCATCATTGCCCTAGGGGAATTATGGCTAGACTCTGAGGCGACATCTCATTCCCATGCACAAATATTAACATGATAATAATATCGTGTCATGCAATTATTACGACTTTCCATACAATATGATAAAATGAATCATATCGTGCATAATAAACAATCATATATTCCATAAATATCATGCATAATAAACAAACATACCTTTCATAAATATCATGCATAATAAACAATCATTCCATATGGGATAGGACAACTCACTTTTTTTTAGATAAACTTGCATTTCCTCAAAAAGTGTGCATCGCCTCAATATGCATGCCCGACCTCGATTCTCGTGCCCACTCTCAAAAGTTGCACCAATCATATCATCTCGATCACCTCAATCATAAAAATGATATTTTATCACTAAATATTTCAAAACTCTATTTATTTCATTTTTCCTTCTAAAAATCCCAATAAATATCATCGAGACTATTTTCTCAAATATAACTCCACAACAATTCATAATATACTATGAATTTCAAAGAAAAAATACTGGACTTACCCGGATGGTGCGTTTTCACGCAAAATAAGGCTCTTTGATGCTAGAATCGAGACACCGAGAACTTCAAATCCAAATCTTTTTTTACAGAACCTGGACCTCGATTTAAGAGGAATTTAACAATTTTTTCTAGAATTTTTGGAGTCCGGACGCCCCCTCACTCGCCCAAACAAGTTAGCTCATGCGCGCCCATTCGCGGGGCCCAACTGGAGAGTATGCTGCACACGCCGATTGTCTTCAACCTCCAGATTCTGGCCAGCTTCGACGCATTCTGGTTTAATTGCCATATCTCCTTCATCTGACCTCTAATTGACCCCCTGTTTGAACCTATGGCTTCGTCTTTTCGCCCTCTACAAGATGACACCAAAAAATCCCATAAATGGAGCCATTTTCAGACTGCTCAAGCATGTTTTCTGATGAACCTCGTTTTTCCGACGAGCCTTCAGATCTCACTCATCTCTCAATCAAAATGGCTCAAATTGCACAGAAATTAAGCTTAGGATATGGGAAACAAAATCCCCTTATCCGCTGCTCTCAATTTTTACCCAAACTCTTGGATCTGAGAGTTTAAATTTCTTCTATAATTTGGCATCTCTAAATACCTCTATTTATAGGAGGTTTCAGTCCCCTAAATGACGGATCTCGCTTCATTCAAGACCTCTAATGTCCCCTCTTTCCCTTAACAAGTCCAAAATCCACCGAAAGAGCTCAAATCTTGCCATTTCAGTGGCCAAACTTTCGGCCGAAAGTTGGCCCGATTTTGACGCCATTTTGGCCATTTGTTGGCCAAGAAGCTTGTCTTGGCCTTACCCAGAGGCCCCCAGTCACTGCCTTGGTTCTCTCATGGCTGATTTTGGTGATTGGAAGGTTGGTCGACCATAGATGCTTTGGAGCTTTTTCTTGAAATTACACTTTGGCCCCTAAAATTTTGACTTTCTTCCTTTGGTCCATTTTACAAAGCCGGTCAACTTTTCATAATTTCCATTAAGACCCTCAAGTCCTAAAACATTCATTTGACCCTAGAAGATTTTAAGAAAACGTCATTTCGGCCTTCCTCTGGCAATTCTAAAAAATTACACTTAGGCCTAAATCTTTGTTTTGGCCTTAAACCCTCTCGTTTCTTCCTGAAACCTCTAAAGGGTTGTTTCTCATGAAAAATTGAAACCCCTTCAAGCTTTCGTTGACTTCCCGAAAGTCGTCTATAATAATTCAGTATTCCAGCCTAGTTGGCAGCTATATTTTAGTTGTACCGAAAATCGTTCCCAATCTGATTTCTTTCAGCACCATAAATCCTATCTCGGGGTGTTTGTTAATGCCACATCATTTTCTTTTGGCATCTCAGCTCCAAGGCACTCCCGATAGTTGCACTACAAGAAAAGTAGCTTTTAGTGGCCACTTTTAGTGGCGGCCAGAAGATATTTGTCACAAATATAACTATTAGTGGCGGCCAAAAATTGTTTATCACTAAAAAGTCATGTTTAGTGGCGGCCAAAAAAATTCGCCACTAAAGAGTTCATTATTTGTGACGACCTTGATTTGTGGCCACTAAAGGTATATTATTGTGACAAATCGGACGTGGCGTCCACAAAAAGTAAGTTTATTTGTGAGGGTCGGCATGGGCGGCCACTAAAAGCACATTATTAGTGACGCCCATAGGTGGTGGCCACTAAAAATGCAATATTTACTAACATACTTATTTATGACAGCCGGTGTTGGCGACAACAAAAAGTTCATTATTAGTGAGCGATCGGCCTAAGTGGCCACAAAAAGCACATTATTAATGACAGCTAGTGTTGGCGGCCACAAAAAACTCATTATTAGTGACGGTCGGCCTAGTCGGCCACAAAAAGCACATTATTAATGACAGGCATAGCTGGCGGCCACTAAAAGTACATTATTAGTGACGGGTACAGGTGGCGGCCACTAAAGATGCAATATATTGGGTACTAACATGCTTATTTGTGACAGCCGGTGTTGGCAGCCACAAAAAGCTCATTATTAGTGAGTAGTCGGCCACAAAAAGCACATTATTAGTGACAGCCGGTATTGGTGGCCACAAAAAACTCATTATTAGTGATGGTCGGTCTAGGCGGCCACAAAAAGAACATTATCAGTAACAGCCATAGCTGGCAGCCACTAAAAGTACATTATCAGTGACGACTATAAGTGGCGGCCACTAAAGATGCAATGTTTGTTATTGGGTACTAACATGCTTATTTGTGACAGCTAGTGTTGGCGGCCACAAAAAACTCATTATTAGTGACGGTCGGCCTAGGCGGCCACAAAAAGAACATTATTAGTGATGCCCATGAGTGGCGGCCACGAAATGTGGAGTGTTGGTACCTACCGCTTTTGTGCCCAACATACTTATGCTTATTTGTGACGGTCGGCCTAGGCGGCCACACAAGGTGCATTATTAGTGACGGCCACAAGTGGCAGCCACTAAAAGTGGAAGTATTTGTTACTTATTGGTGAGGGCTGGCGTGGGTGGCCACTAAAAGATAACTATTTGTGACGGCCAAGTATGGCGGCCACTAAAAATTGATTATTTATGAAACCAAGAATAGCAATTAATAATTAATAAAAAATATTTTATTAAAAAGTATATTTTAATATGTTTTTATTTCATAATAGAACTCATTCTTCTTTTAATATTCTTAAGAAATATATTTTTTATTTCAATATATTTTAATAATTATTTATTAATAATATACTTATTCTTATAATTAATTATAAATAAAAAACGTTTACTATAAGCCCATCTCCCTCATCTCTCCTGCTTCCACCCCATCTCCTTCTCCGGCTTCGTCTCCTTCTTCGGCTTCGGCTTCGGCTTCGGCTCCTTCTCCATTTCTTCTCCGTCTCCATCTTCGGCTTCTCGTCACTGGCGCGCTGCCGTTCATGTTCTCGTCACCGGCGCTACCGGTACTGTTTCACCTCTGAAACACCACTAATCAATCTCAAATCTGTTACTTCTTTCTATTAACTTCTTGGTTATCACATTTTCACTGATCTTCAATTTGTCTTTCACGATTTCACTGGAGATCTGATGAAAAAGTGGTTCAATCTATGCTTGTCATCTAAAAATCTAATTGATTGCGGAAATATCTATGTGTAAAATGTGTGTGTGGTTTGTGATATGCAAGTGCATTGTTATTTTTTGTGTTTTCAATTTTCAATCAATTAATTTGGGGAATTTAGAGTTTCAGATTTAAGGTTTTAAATTAATTAACTGTAAGCTATAACTGGTTTGATCTTGGTCTTTTTTCTCAACAACTTGGTTTAATTTATTGAAATCAACCTATGAATATAGAAGAAGGTAAGCTGTCCAAAATGTATTCGAAACCATATGCTCAAAGAATGATAAGAATTCCCCAAAATGTAGGCCATGAAAATTCTAAGTTGGAGCAGCTATATGTAAGTTTGGTGCAAGACCTATAAATATGCTTACCTGCTCAAAACTTGATAACATAAGTCCTTGCGGCTAACTTGATATGATTCTAATAATACATCCATCAAATATTTATTATAGATTAAATGAATACAAGAGTCTGTTTTTCTTATTTATTTTGTGCTATTTACCTTTTAAATCTTCTTTGCTATGAGTTTCATGTATTTGAGATGGCATTGGTTACTGGCATCTTTTGTTTTGTTTGAACTAATCAAAAGGTCCATCTAGTGAGAAAATAATGACAATTCGGGTTGTGTTGGAAATGGAATGGTATTTTGATTTATAGCTAGTCATGTGAATAAGTAAAAGATGTCAATGTATCCAAGAGAGAATGTAATAAATAATAGTAGTCATCTTTCATCTTTGTGATTCAGTACATGTGTTAAATTTTAATTAATTTATTAAATAAATTTTTTAATTAGCTAGGAAAAAGGAACTAAAGAAATATGTTCTTGTGAAGTTGGTGACCAGTCAGATCCTTTTGCCAGCTGAGTTGGAAATTTAATTAATAGTTTTAGGACTGTACAGTAGTCAGAAAAAAAGGTCTTTAATTGAAAATGAAATATTATTGCAGTCTTGGAGTTATGGAAAGCCTTGGAGTAGCTAGTTACGGAAAGAAGATAAGCTCTAATTCCATGACTCTAAGACTGCAATAGTATTTCGGTACGTGTCTAGAATGTGTAGTTGTGGAATAACTTGTGGTCCTTTTCTTTTAATTAGCAAATAAATTTATTTTGTTTTAGTTATTACGAGTCTTTGATTTATCTTATTCTATTTTGATTTTGTTAGGACTTTTAATAGATCATAAGATAGAATTTAAATGGTATTACATTACCATATGCAGTAAGATTAGTTTTAGAATAGCTGTAGGTGTTTTAGGAGCTCTATGGATAGCATTTCCTGTAAAGAAACAAGTCTTTTTCCTTCAAATTATTGCCCTCACATGCTCCCATATTCGATCAGTTTCTTTTTCAATTAAGCTTCATTATATAATAGAAAGAAAGTGCAAGTACCTTTTTAGGTCAATTTAATGATGTTTGATTTGATATTGAACTTGGAGACAGTTAATTTACATTTTCTAATGGGTACATGGAGTTTACTAATATATTTTTTTATTTGGGTTTGGATAATATTTTAGCACTTCCCTCATTGTGAAATAAGCTCCAAGCAATACCATGAGTACCATGTAATTGCAACTAATATTTGAATTCTTAAAAGCTTGAACTACTATTGGTCGTCTGGTGGTTAGTTCCAGTTACTATAGTTTGAATTTCACGTGTTATATAAAGATACCTTTGCTTCCATTTTTTCCTTAAATAACCTGTTTCATGTCTGTCCTTTTGGAAGGGTAAGTTTTGACAGGGGCTTAGCTTTTGAGGTTTTTACGTCTCACTTATTATAGATATTTTCTGCTAGGTGTGTCTATCCAATGAATCATTCAGGCACCCAGGTAGTAGTTCTTTTATCAGTTGATGAGTTTGGACATTTTGGCCATAATGAAGATATGAAACAACAATTATGCTGTGTTTTTCTGTTCCCTCCTCTAGCTTGTAAAAATCTTATTCCAGATTTATGCCACACTTTGTTAACTTGTTCATTTCCTGAAAGTGTGGAAGCTTGTCATTTTTTGCTTGTATTCAGTTGGGAACATTAAGTGAAATTGATGGATGAGCACTTCATAGGATCTTCAAATAGTGATCTTGCTTAAATCTTGATGATGGTTCAGTAAGCTTTTCCTCCAATTGTTTGTTAAGTCAGCTGATAATCATTTTAGTACGCTTTTGTTTTGATATAATAGAATGGTAAAATAAATTTATTATATCTTATTTTTAACATTAAATAATTCTATTAATTAATAATATTACATTTTAAACTATCTAATCAACTAATAAGATTGTATAGATATTAAAAACAAGATACCAGAGATACACTTTATCTGAAAATAAAATACATATATTATTAATTAACCATCTCCTAGAATGTAAAGTAGTCTATTTTTGAATAAATAACTATTTCTTTCATTTTTACGTGTGTTGCACATGCATTCGTATGTAATCTTATTATAACATATCCCTACTGTGTCCCAACTTATCATTTTAATAATTGTTGTCCTGATGCTTTACATTGTGTGTCAAGCCATTGGATCAAATGCTAATGTGTTTGCAAGTCATACTGATAAGATTGTTAAAGTATGTGAAGATGCACCAATTTCTTGCAAGCATTGGGAAGATGTTCCACAAGACAATAAGAATAAAATGTATTCTTATGTACTGGTAAGATCAATAATTATCTATATTATACTTATATGATATTGTATTAAATCGTTCTTCATGACTTGTAACGTTTCAAACAACTTTTTCTTTTAACTTGTGTAGGAGAAATTTGAATTTGATGAAAACGAAGTAAGAAAAAATTGGATCTTTAGAAAGATGGTAAGGGCTTTTGCAAACCATATATATAAGTTGAAGGTTGACTATTATGATGCATATGACAATGATGATGATCAAATTAAGTTTGCTCCAACAATAATCGACCAAGGACAATGGAGACAATTTATCAGTTGGTTGAGCTCACATGAGTTTCAGGTATTCTATACCTTTTACTTTTTTTATGCTCAAGTTACTTTAATTATTTAAAACATGATTATTGTATTTAGTCTTACATATAAGTTTCTTGTGCTCGTAATAAGTCTAATCGATCAAAGCAAACAAGGACTAAAACTACAGGCACTAGAAGTTTTGCTCGAGTTAGAGCTGAACAGGTATAATTTAAATCATTTATACATCTTTCTCATTAACAATTTTTTTTTTTTTTTGTTGATTAACTTGTCTATTTAATACAGGATGAAATATTAGGACACGAACCGTCTGCATGGAAAATGTTCAAGGTGACACACAAGAAAAAAAACGGGTCAATGGTTGATTCCACATCAAAAGAAATAGTGGTAAATTTTATTTTAAACAATTTATGTTGTTATTGTGATATATATTTTAGTATTATGTTATAACATATCTATTTTATTTATTATCAAATTTCAGGACAAAATTCAATCTTTAGTAAGCCAAAGAGCTGAGGAAGAACCTTCTCAAGCTATTGATGAAAATGAAATTTTTTCTGAAGTAATGGGAAGAGAAAGGCATGGACATGTTCGTGGGTATGGATTCAGACCAACTCCTTCTTCTGTCCTTGGAAAGATTCCATCTCGTCATGAGCTTGTTACAGAACGAAAACAAATGCGACAACATAATAATGGTTTGAAAAATGAAATGCAACTTTTGAAAGAGAAAAATGAAGCATTGTCGACAGAATTGAACCAAGTCAAAGAAAGACAATCAATTTTTGAAGCTTTTATGGAAGATGTTAGGGCATGAAGGATTAGAAATAATAATTGACTAGACTTAATTGTTTGATGTCTTTTTTTGATGTAAAGTGCCAGATGCCTTTTTTTTATGACAATGTGATTGTAAATTGTTAGATATCTTTTTTGATGACAATGTAAATGTAAAGTGCTAGTCAATTATTAATTGACTAGAGTTGTTTTCTAAAGTTTCTTGACGATTAGAATGGTGTTTATTTTGGATACAATGTATTAAATTAATAGGGTTTAAAATATAGAAAAACAAGTAGTGGGTTGTGAGAAAATTTTATAAAAATCACTTTTTGTGACAGTTAACAAAAAGTGGTCACTAAAAATGTCTTTTTTTGTGGCAACCATGACTCTCACTAAAAGTATCTGTCAAACACTTTTTATGGCAACCAATATAATGTGGTCACTAAAAAACGTTCATTTTGTGGCGGCCAACACTATCACTAAAATCTTACCATTTGTGACAACCAGCAAAACCGTCACAAAAAATTCATTACCTGTGACAACGGTGGCCATCACTGAAGAGTCATTATTTGTGACGGCCATGACTGTCACAAAAAATGACATTAGTGGTAGACGACTGTGGTTGTCACTAAAATTTTTTTTGTGATCGTCACATCCGGCCGCTACTAAATGGTATTTTTAGTGACAGCCAGCCAATAATTGCCACTAATACTATTTGTGACAGACATTTTAGTGACAGCTTGTGACGACCAACTTAGCGGCTATTAAAACTTTTAGTGACGAGTTTTGATGTTTTTAGTGACAGTCTTGACCTCCACTAAAAATCTTGTTTCTTGTAGTGTTGATTCGGTCATCTATACGGTAATAAATTACCGTTATACCTTTCATTTATCCTTAAATTCCATTTTAGCCCCCAAGATAATTTACCTTCGAGTCCTTTAGAATTTCTCGGGTATTACAGCACCCATACACCTCAACCTGGTAAGAAGACTGTTAAAATGGAGAGTAACAATTGGGTGCAGTTGACTCAAATGAAAGGAATGATGTTATGTTGCATTACATACACGCATGAGATATGAATGATGTACCCTTACTTAAATGATTCATCATCTAACTTGGGATCTTCTCCTGGAATATTCAAATGTTCCAGATTGAGATTGTAACAGAAACGAGGATGAATGATGCATGATATGGCACTTCGCAAAATGCAAGATGTAATGATTGAATGTTATGTAGCATATGTGTTTAAGTTCTGCTATATTGAATTATGAACGTTTTGAGAAATAATGACATATAACCTTATTTATGGTTAATGGTAAAGTTAGGGTTCGAGGCACGTGATGACATGGCAATGGATTCTACATGTAGACCCAATGTTCTGCTTATTCATGAAGATTTGATTATGTTATGATATGTTTCAAGCCATGTTAAAAAACTTATGTTCCGTTGATGAATAGTCTTTGATTATGGGATATGTCCGAAGCGATCATGTATTATTAATATGGTTCAATGTATGCTTAGGTTCGACTCATGCTTCCGCTATTGGTGAATACCTAGGTTAGCATTTATGCTGTATGATAGTTCTCATGCTAGGTAGGTAAATAGGAAATTTTGGAAATTAATATGATGTTGAGATTTTTTTTAACAAAAAGAAATATATATCCCAAATTTCTTAAGTCATAACATGCTTGAGAAAGTGGGGTGTTATAGTTCGTATCAGAACGGAATTCTATTTGGGACATAGGAAAAGTTTGATTTGGAGAGTTATGGGACTATGATACAGTTAGTGCCAGAGCGATATTTTATTTGGGGACTTAGAAAAGTCTGACTTGGAGATTAATTGTTATTTTAGTTGAGGATTCTCATAGCTTTACCCTATTTGAAGATTTAGGGAATAACAACTTTGAGACTTAAGGTGATTTGATACGATTAGAACTAGTTAGTGAGAATCCCAAGTGAAGACTTAGGGGGAAAAGAGACTGATGGTTTGTAAAGAAATAAGTCCCTATTTGGAGGTTCGGGGATTGATGGTTGAAGTCATAGAGATTATTGATTTGAGGATCTAACCTCCTAAGCAATAGAACAACTAGTCGGATTGACTTAGCTATTGAAGTTAAGATCCAATAATATGATTTAGGTGTAAGGTTGACTCAAACCATGATTATGGTTCTATGAGATTTAGAGACTGTTGATTTAAGGTCATTAGTCAAGATCATTACGATGAGTGATAGGATAACTGGTAGTTATCAAGGATGATTGAATCATGAATAGTTGTCCGATGTGACATTGCCTAGCTATTAAGTTAGGATGGGATGATAAATATTTTTGAGGTTTATTCAGTGACTCTGGGAAAGAGACGTATAGATTAATGATCTAAAAGATTGGGTCGAGCGAGAGACCGAATGTGGTCAAGTAATGGCGTGTGAGTTATGTCAGTTAAAGAGGCGACAATGGCACAACCAAAGAGACTCGCAGAGATGAGACAAGGAACCCTTGCAGCGTGATAATGTTAGATTTGAATAGCTATGGCACCAACACCAAGAGGGGGGTGAATTGGGTTGTTTTAAAAAATTGATTGAACTTGAAAATCCTTTTAATGAAAAATGTGATTTTAGTGAAAGTGAGGATTAATGAAATACTTGAAACAATAAATGAAACAGATAGCACAAGCATATAAGAGACACAACGATATATAATGGTTCGGCTTAAACCAAGCCTACTCCACTACCTTAGCTCCTCACTAAGGATTTTTCAATCAATTCACTAAAAACCTCTTATCTCTCCGGATAGGCCCTCTAGCAACAAGCTAGGAAATACAATCCCTTACTTCAACAAGCAAGTCCTCTAGCACTACAAGCTAGGTATTCAACCCCTTGCTTCAATAAGCAAGTCCTCTAGCACAACAAGCTAGGAATCAAAATCCTCCTACAAGCAATGTAGTCTCTCTAGCAAAACAAGCTAGGATAATTACAAAGAGATATAAGATTGGAGAGGATCTGAGAAACAATATTCTCAGTTACAAAACTCTCTCAAATATAAATACAAGGCTTGATAATGAATTTAACAAAATGAATACAAAGCCTTGAAATGAGAGCGAATTTACCAATGAAGCACAACCATGATCTTGGGAGCTTGTAATGTAATCTCTTGGTTAGCTTGAATCATCCATTTGACTTGTATTTATAGTCTCTTGAAAGCCCATGGACGAATCTTGTCGTTGGTAGTGGGAAAGCCACTTTGGGTGAGTGGAAAAACTAGCCGTTGGGAGTTTCTGCGACACAAACGGTCGACAGATGCAAGGCATCGGTCGACAGATTAGCAAGAATTCAAAATCCGATCGACAGATCAAGAGGAACGGTCGACAGATGCTTGTGCGAGCATTCTGCCGGTCGACAGATGGTGCATACCATCGATGCATCACTGAATGACATTCTGTCGATCAACAGATGGACAAAAATTAAAGATTCGGTCGACAGATGGTGAGACATCTGTTGACAGATGAAGCCATCTTTCAGGACATGCATACAACACAACTTATTTACATTTTATTTATATTTTACCATGTAAATAAGAAAGTACCCCCCATTTGGATTCAATAAAAATATCTAAAAAATCAAAATCCATAAGAATAAAAAAGTAGAATTTGGGTTTTAGTACAAACTTAGGATTTTGCGATTTTACCACCTCCAAGATATACATTTTCCATTTCTTGAAAAATTCGTTAAAAATCGTTTTAGCACTAATGAATGATAGATATCAAATTACCGGGAGTTTGTTTTCTAAAAAGAAAACTCTTTCTTATACTTCTCCTTATAAGGTGCTAATCTCCCAGACTTAGAAAAATTTTGAGACGTTATCAAAACGAGTTTCAAAACATGATGCATGAACTAAAGGATTTTTCATACGATTAAATTTCAAGCCAAAACCTTTCATGCATTCTTCAAAATATAAAAGCTTATTTTGAAATATGAGATTAAAATAAATGATTTTCATACTTAAGATTGGATTTTCATCAAACACATTTATGTTCAAGTTGGTCTTTTGTCTTAGAACAATTTTAGCTCTATCTTGACCAACAACTTCAAAGCTATTTTGAAAATCATTTTAGGAGATTCTTTTAAGACTAAATACTTGACTTTCCAAATCTCCAACTAATATAGAAAATCATAAATCATTTTAGTTTTCATTTTAACAAAGTATTTGAAATTGATTTTTTGTTGAAAACCATAAACTTGACTCATGACTTGGGGATAAAACAAAGTATTCTTTTTCATCATCAAAACTAAACACAAGGGTAGAACATCATATAACACTACTACTAATTTAGTGTTTGCAGTGAACAAGTCTGAATCTGGGGACCCACTACAAATGGCTGATGGATGGCTTGTGTTAAGGTATGGGAGACCCATCGACTAAAGCGTCATAGCAAATGGCATGGGAGACGATTAGATACTAAAGATCTGGAACAACACAATAGGGTTTAGACCTTATATGGGGACTAAGTTCCAATGAACTAGGGTGCGAGGAGTGCCACTAGCTGGTAGTATGGCTATGGATTATTGTCCCGATAGTTGTTAGAAATCAAAGAGCATGTTTAAAAGAGACAAGTAATGGCAGATGTGCCAGGATGTTAAGTAACAGTAATAGCTTGAAATCGATTGGAGATCCAGAATTTTCAATTTGGAGAATGAAACTTTTGTATGAATAGACGATTACTCTATTTAGCCCTAGTGGGCAAATTGGGAGATGTGTAGCTCGGTAATCATTTAAAGTGATGTTAAGAAATTATGAATACAAGGAGCCTGTTAATATGTGATACAGGCACTTGCAATCAATGAAAAGCCGTAAGAAAATTGAGGAAGTGAGAGAAGTACCAAAATGTATTCTCGGAAGATGTATTGGAATTATTTCTTGATAAATAAATTTTTTATTGATAGATTGAGGTTATCGGATGCTTAGCTATGTGTAGTTTCATTGAAGATATAGATTTTTAGATTTTGAATAAGACAACAATTAAGAGTCAGTATCTTTTACACCGATTTAATGAATTATTAAACAACTACAAAAGGCTGAGATATTTTTTAAGATTGATGTTCGATCGAGGGTAAAGATAAGAGTATGAGGCATTTTGAAATCAATAACTAAGTCATGTTTAATATTGCCTTATGATTTGATCGATGTAATAGTAGTATTAAAGTTGTGTTGGTAATTCTATCTCACTAGAAAAAAATTGATTTTTAGCAGCGGTTTTTTTGCGACGATTTTTAAAACAGCCGCAAAATACTATTTTAGCGGCAGTTTTTTTAACATTTTGCGACGATTTTGAAAAACAGTTGCAAAATTCATTTGCGACGGAAAAATATTCATGAACTATCATCATACCTACTGCTTCCTTCTTCAAGGAACTGAGGTAATCTTTGCAGTTCCTCTTCCAATGCCTATCTTTGCCACAATGGAAACATTTTCCTTTGGCAACTGTTTTTTCCTTCTTCTTATTAATCACTTTAGTTGCTTGGGTGGCCTTCTTTTTCCCTTTTCCCTTCTTAGTCTTACTAGAAGAGGACACAGCCATCACAGTACCTGTGTTCATGCTGCCTTGGGTTGTTATTAACATGTTCATAAGCTCTGCAGGAGAGCACTTAATCTTGTTCATATAGAAGTTTGAAACAAAGCCCCCAAATGAATTTGGCAAAGACTGAAGAATCACATCAATTTGAAGATAATTATGCATCGGAACATTCAATTCCTTCAACTTATCCATCCAAGAGATCATTTTGAGAACATGGTCCCCAATTGATCCTCTAGGAGACATCTTTGCCCGAAAGATTGATTTAGATATCTCATATCTAGCACTTCGACTTTGCTCATCATACAACTCTTGTAAGCGAGTAATAATCAAATATGAATCTGGCATGTTAAAAAGTTGCCGCTTTAGCTCAGTACTCATAGAAAAGTAGGATATAACTCTTAACGACAAGATCATCATGCCATTTTATGAGAATGTCCTCTTCCTCTTGAGTAATGTGCTCAGCAGTAGACCCAGGGATAGGCGCATCCATAACATAGGTGATTCTTTCCAAGTTTGTAATCAATTTCAAATTTAGAAGCCAGTCATTGAAATTTGGTCCAGTTAGTCAGTTTGCGTCAATAAATTTAGAAAGTGCATTTAGTGAAGCCATTTGATGTATCTGCAGAAAATAAGTAGATTATTAGATATTTTGTTTTCTTAACTATCTGATTTTGGTCTTAAAATCAAACAGTACCTCCCACTAAGTTTTTCAAATTCCTTACTCCTATTTAAAGGAAAAAACGAATTCACATTGGTATGAATTTCTAGTGGGTATTTGAATTCTTATCAAATTTATTAGTCCTCACATAATAGATTCTTGGAATAATAAATTCAATAAGTGGACAATGCTTGTCCAACACATCTTATGTACGGCCTAAATATTTTATTTTGGCTCCCAGTCCAATGTACCTCACATAATAGTTTCTTGGCAATTGAACATAGTTAAATCATACCATCACGCTGACAAGTCTGCACAGTTGAATATCGATTGCCTCACATAATAGTTTCTTGGGTCACGATATTTGTGTATCCTCATCTCATCAAATGTTTTAAATAGAAATTAAAATATTTTAATCAATGTACAACCCCTATGTATCCATAGCCGATCAACACACGAATTAAAATGCCCCAATTTCTACCGTGATGGAGAACCTCAATTAGATTGTCTTAACTCTTAAGGTCTAACCGGTTACAATTTAATTTTACAAATATGGGAGATTTTTAATTAATTGGTCTCACTTTTCATATGCAACGTTTTAACATACATCAACTATGTAAATCAACATTGCAGAAAATTAGTCGATATGGTTATGGACTCAATCATGCATTCTAAGCGCAATTCCAGCCATTGGAATTGTGTGGTGCATTCGTGGGTGTATAAATAAAGAAACGCCTATAACTATTACAAGCATAACCCTTTCACATAGGATCTTCTTTTCCTTGATTATTTTGCCATCAACGACTTCACTCCAAGCCGTGTCTCGATTGGTGTGAATCCATTGCTTTTACAATTTACTATAAACTATTTTTACAATAAAATTAAAAACAATAAATAATTATTTTACAACCGTCATGAAAAAGACGGCTACCTCCGACACGCAGGCCGTTAAATAAAATAATCCATATATCCACATCACACATACATCATCCATGTAGTGTCCTAAGTCCATGACCAATACCGATATGCAACAAGGCATCCACAACATGCCATTAACAATTAAAAGCATATTATAAGCAATCATATAATTATTGGACAATTGTATAATTAATTATACATTAGTTTTTTTTTATTAAATAATAAGACAAATAAATAAACAAAATAATAATAACAATTATTATTATTTATTTTATTCATTATCATTATTATTTTAAATAAAACAAATAATAATAACAATTATTATTATTTATTTTATTAAATAAAACAAATAAATAAAACAAATAATAATAACTATTATTATTATTTATTTTATTTTTATTTTATTATTATTATTTTTTAAAAAAAAATTGTGGCAGACAAGGGGGCAACAGCCCCCCACTGTGCGCTGGTGCGCAGGCCCTGCCCGAGCACGCGGGCAGCAGGCGCGGGCCTAGCTTGCGCCTTGCGTGCGCGGGCGCGCCCAACGAGCCAACACGCACCCAACGTGCTGGCTGTCCCCCCAGGACACACCCAGCACTGCCCGTCCATCCCGAAATAGATTTCGGTGCTTCCAGCTGCACTAAACCTGATTCCAGCACTGTCTAACAGTGTCAAATCAGTTCTAGAATGCTGCTGGCATACAACTCATCTACGGATCTCATCCAAAATTGTTTTATTTTTTAAAATACCAATTCTATGTCCAATAATCACATGAATAAATCCATAAAACTGAAAAACGGTGGCTCTGATACCACTGTTGAGTGACATAGATCTTATCATATGCGCAGCGGAAATTAAATTTAGCTTGCAGGTATCCCGTTTTTTAGAAATTATGGTTTAATAAAATGAAGGCATAAACGAAAAATACCTCTTGGATAAAATCTTATTTCACCGTTAGATTTCCCGCCGTATAATCCTCTAAGTGTAGGATGCCGAGTCGATTTACCCGAAATTACTTCTATTCAAGAATATCAAAGAGAAAGATAAGTAGAAAAAAAATTCACAAAAATTTCTAACTTACCTCTTGGATTCAAGAACAATTCTTCCAAAATTCTCTCAACTTTCAAAATGATCCAAGTGCATCTTATGAGAGAAATTAAGGACTTGGAGCTATTTATAGTTCTAATAAAAAAAAATATTCTCCATTAAATGGGTTGGGCTCCTCAAGCCCATTCCATTTAATGCAATTGGGTCAAGCCCAATCCAATGGGATTTATTTGAATCCAATAGTGCCATTGGGCCAAGCCTAATGTACTAGCAAAATGCCCAACCCAATCAATAATCAAATAATTGTATCCATAATATAATTATTTAATTATTCTCATTTATCCAATAAATAAATACACTATTATTAGTAATTATAAAATTACTAATTTATTTATTTTCTCTTTGAAAGTAATTTCTTTTGGGTGGGACTTTTTGGGTTCACAAATAAATTGGCAACGAGAATAATCAACAATTAATTCTCGTAAATCATGAATGACATCTAGCAATATATCATGATTACCCAATTTATTGTGAAGCGGGTAATGTAAACCTTTTACTACGTTACCATACAATACGGTCATTCTATCATCCTATATCCCAATAAGATATGAGATCATAGTCAGTAGGTCGAATCTCTTAATCTTGTCATATGACCAAATCCAAAATCAATCTTGACAAATTATGAAACAACCCTGATGGAACAAATTCCATCGTCATATTACCTCGGCCAATGATTTATCGTCAAGTGATTACTAGATCGCATAGGATATCTTCCTCATAAATCTTGAGGTGATAGATTCTATGTCTGATGCACACATACCTCATGTATCACTGAATCAGGCACATAGATACGTATGATTATCCTTGATTAGAACAACCACATAATATCGCTGATATCCTAATCCATCAATACACAGATATCCATGTCATCTCAGGTCTAAGGACTAGTTTTAAAATCGTAGCTAACATTAAATCATTGACCCGTGAGAAATAACCCATGTGATTTAATATTAACAATCTCGTTCAGTGAACTCGTTCTTGTAACGAGCACCCACTTATCTTCCTTCTATAGCTCATACAGAATGGCACGAGACTCACCAACCTTATCTTTCAGTATCTCATACTGAAACAAGGAGGAAGACAATGTGCTGGCCTTTACGAGTTGCTATCATCCATGATAGGAATTCTATGGCCAGGAACATGTTTATAGTATAACAAATTGTGGATTATCCATAACTCGTATTCTTAACACTTAAGAATGGTATCCACTTCTTATTATACTAATGGATATATGTTTTATAATTTAAACCATATTGCAATTTAAATAAAAACATAAACTTGCTATTTAAATAATATTTAAAGAATTACAAGATCGAGTCCCTTTGTGTCACTAGAATTGGTCTTTAGGGCTCATATCTAACAGCTTGTAGGCATCGAACATGTAACGAATACAAACTAGGGTGTTTGTTAGGATTGAATCAGTATGTAATTGAGGTATCCAGGTAGTGGGATGTGATTTGTCTTAATTACTTGATGGGTTATATGCGAATTTCGAGGAAGAAATTTCTATAAGGATGTGTGAATGTAATACCCAATAATTTTTAAAGGGCTCAAAAGTAATTTATCTTAGGGAAAAAATGCAATTTGCAGATAAATTGAGGTTATAGGATAATTTTGGTACAGTTATGAGCGACCAAATCAACTGTAGGGAGTGCCTTAGAGCTGAGATGTCTAAGGAAATCAATATACTATTGACGAGAATTTCGAGACATGATTTATGGCATCGAAAGAAATTGAATCAAAAATAATTTTTTATACAGCTAAAATACAGTTGCAATTTAGGCTAAGAAACCAAATAATTTAGGGGGCTTTTGGAAAGTCAATTGAATCTTGAGGGGGTTCATATTCGGCATGTAGAACAACCTTTCAGCAGTTTTAGAAAGAAACAAAAGGGTTTATGGCCAAAATAAAGATTCGAGCCTAAATGCAATTTTTCGAAATTGCCAGAAGGAGGTCGAAATGATATTTTTTTGGAATCTTCAGGAATGAAATGGAAGTTTAGGACTTTAGGGTCTCAATGGAAATTATGAAAAGTTCAGGGGCTTTGTGTAAAAGGGCTAAAGTGTGAAGCCAAATTAAGAGGGGCAAAAGTGTAATAAAGCAAAAAACTAGGCAATGGGAAACCGACCAGTAGCTTTCTTGGTTGTCGATTGCCGATTTTAGCCACAAGAAATCACAGGGGTTGGTCAGGGATGCTTTTGGGTTAAAGCTTGTCGACAACAGCCACGAAAGTGCCCTAATTTTAACAAAAACCAATCAAAAATTCGGCCATTTTTGTCAAAGCTCTGCAAGTGGCATTTATGGTCTGATTTTGATACTTTTAGGTCAATCTGAGGCAGGTACAAGCTCTAAGAGCTTTGGTTTGATCGGGAACGAGCATTTGGAGACTCGAAATTGCCTATAAATAGAGGAATTTGGAGATGCCAAAATAAAGAAGAAATTTACACTTTTAGATCCAAGAGTTCGATAATAAATTGATGGAAACAGATAAGGGGCTTTTGTTCCCCAAGTCCAAAAGATCATTACTGTGAAATTTGAGCAATTTTCGTTGAGAGAAAAATGAGATATGGAGCTTCGCCAGAAAATTGAGTTGAGTAGTCAAAAAATGGCTCTAATTGACCGATTTGAAGCTATAATCTTGTAGAGGATAAAGAGATGAAGTGGTAAGTTCAAACAGGAAGCAAAACGAAGCTCGGATGAGGGAGATATGGCTAAAAAACCAGGCGAAACACGAGCTGCTAGCATGCTTGAGGAAGAAGATGATTGGCGCGTCCAGTGCACGAGCCAGTTGGACCACGCGAGTGGGGGCACATGGAGCAACTTTTGGGGCGCATGAGGGCACGTTTGGGTTTAGAAAAATGTGAAAAAAATTTCTAAATTCACGAAAAATCAAGATCTATAGGGTTGTGCAAAAAGTTTTGATGTTTGCCTTCTCAGTTTCTCGATTTCTGCAACGACCAGCCTCATTTTGCATGCAAACGAATCCTCGAGGTGAGTTTTGGAATTTTATTTGGAATTTCTTATAATATCATGAATTGTTATGAAAATTGATTGGAGAAAATAGTTAAAGAGGTATTTATTTAGAATTTTAAAGAGGAAAATGGGAGAAAAATATAAGAAAATATTTATAAATTGAGGTTTGACACAAAAATCGAGGCGATGCACATTTTTTGAGGTGTACTAAACTTAGTACAAAAGGTAAATGATTCAATCCAAAACTAATTTTATGCTAATAATTCTATCATATTGACATGCTACATTATGTTACGCATTATGTAGAGTGCATTTACATGTATTGATGATGAATTATGCATAAGTTCAAGATGATATTATTGTTCATGCCATGCATACGAGTTTGGGATTAGGGACTGATGTCGCTACTTTGCCAATGGTGCACCCATACACCTTGGCATGGTAAGACGACTGTTAAAATGGAGAGTAGCAATTGGGTGCGGTCGACTCAAACGAAAAGAATGATGTTATGTTGCATTGCATACACGCATGAGATATGAATGATGTACCCTTACTTAGATGATTCATCATCTAATTTGGGCTTTGCCCCTAAAATATTCAAACTTCCAGATGGAGATTGTAGCAGAAATGAGGATGAATGAAGCATGATATGACACTTAGCAAAGTGCAAGATGTAATGATTGAATGTTATGTAGCCATGTGTTAAAGTTATGCTACATCGAATTTTGAACGTTTTGAGAAATGATGACGTATATGATAAAATTAGGGTTCAAGATACGTGATAACGTGTATAAGCACCCTCGCCCGGATATCTCAACCACCCGAACGACCCAAACTAGAGCACTTACGGAAGGAAAAAGAATAAAACACAAGATAAGAACTACCCTAGCATGCATACACAAGATTTAAAACAACGGAAGCAAAACCATATATACATGCATGCACTATGGGTACCCTGCTAGCACAGTGGTCGCAAGATAAATAAAAGAATACAAACTCTTGTGCCGACATACACGAGATTCGAGGAATGACCTGACACAGTAAAAATAATAGAGTAAATCCTACTCAACCATCAGAGTTGACAGGGATTGACGGGACTACCTGTACACCATACCGGCTCTGCTGCTAAAGCTGACTCTCTTGCCCTTAACTCACTCGACCCCTACTTGGAATGATGGAAAAACAAAGTGAGTTGAGAGACCCAGCAAGCATAAGAAAAGAAAGGCTGAAGGCTACACAGAACCAATAAACTTCCCCCAGAACCAACCCCCAAGTACACACAAGCCATGAGACGCTACAACACAATAGTATAGCATAATAAAAGCACATACCGGTACTTGGGGCCCACAAAAGACACATGGCACCCAAGTCTCATACCAACCTGCCGCTGCTCTGAAAGGCAACAAATATCTTTAGCAACCTGCGCGCGCCATCCCGGGTCGGTGCTCCCGCCACCCGTGTGTCCGTGTCGGTACTCCCAACTAGACATGGCCAAAATTGAACCGGACCAGCAGTTTGAACCAGAACCGGACCGGCCGGAACCGGACCCGGAATCGGAACCGGACCGAACCGACGAAATTTGGTCCGGTTCCGGTTCGAGGTTCCGCAGAACCGGAACCGGTGGTTCCGCAGAACCGCGGAGGGGTGCTGCACTGCAGCACCCCTCCTTCCCCCCGCAACGGTCCAATTTTGGACCGTTGCAATGCATTGCAACGGTCCAAAATTGGACCGTTGGCTGCTGCCAACGGGCAGCAGCCCAATTTTATTTATTTATTTATTTTTTCTAATCCTATGATTCCTATCTATATATACCCCTCCCTCCCCCACTCATTTTTCACACTTTCTCTCTCTCTCTTTCTCTCTCTCAAGTCTCAAGCTATTATTCTCTCTATTTTCTAATCCTATGATTCCTATCTATATCCAAGTCCATTTTTTATTTTTTTCACATTTGTAAAAATTAATTACTTGTATTACATTTTTGTTGTAATTATTTTTTAATGAAATTAAGTCTAATTCTATTTTTTATTTTTCACATTTGTAAAAATTAATTACTTGTATTACATACTTGTTTAGTTGTTTTAATTATTTTTAATGAAATTATTACTTATATTTCTTCAATTTTTAGTAGTGTTTTTTTATTAAAAATATGGTTGAGAATATCTATATTTACAATTACATTTAACAATTAAAAATCGAAACCAAACCGAACCGAACAACGGAACAAGGACCAAAATTGAATACAACAATATTTAAAAAAAATTAAAAAAATTCGGTTTGAACCGGAACCGAAACAGTTGACCGAACCGGTCCAAACCGTTGACCGAACCGGCACGAACCGGAACCAGAACTGAACCGTCCCAAACCGCCCTTGGGCGGTTCGGTTCAGGTTCAAAGATTTCTTGAATCGGAACCGGCGGTTCATGAACCGGAACTGGCGGTTCATGAACCGTGGCCATGTCTACTCCCAACACCCGAGCCATGGGCTCCCTCGGAACGATCCTCCCGTTCGAGAACTAATAACTACCAGTAGCCATGCAATGCACATAGAAGTGCAATGGCGTAGTGAGCATCAACGTGATACACTGGCGCCCATACATCCAGACATCAGGCCATGCTCTGCCCACATAGTAAATCACACGCGATGCATATGCCAGTGCTGGATGCAACCTAACCAAGCTAGAATGTCCGTGTCCAAGCATACTCAATAAATGAATATCCCAACATGCATCTCGTACCCATGTATATATCAAATCATGAACAGTAATACAATGTATCTAATCATGCAGTAAATCACATACCGGCAGAGCTAGTTAACAGTGCCCAACATCGGTCAACGGCCAGTGACTAGGAGTGTCTGCCTGACGGTCCACTTCAGGGCCGTACAATAGTCTACCCCAACGTCACCAAACAGTCGACCCCTGCCCCACAGCTCAATAGCTCTAACCGAATCATAAATAAACTCGAGAAAACTGTAAATAAACCCACACGTCTAGGAACCTAGTCCCCAAACTGGGTTTGGCATCATTCCGAAAGGAATGGGGGCGATACAAACCCCCGTAGGCATACAATAAATAAAACTCCAGAAGTCTCAGATTTAATTTAAATTAAAACAATGAATAATCCTCAATAAATAATGCCAAACGCCGAATTAGAGTAAGGGAGGGTATAAAATACGAGAAATTACGGAGTTTCTCATGGGAATTAAAGAACAGGAGGAGAGGGTTAAGAGCTTGCCTTTTTCTAGCAGATTCTCACCTCCTGGCTCAGCCGCTGCACAAATTAATAAATTTTATTAATGAAACTAAGCTTCAATTTAAAACCTATACGCGTATCTCCGATAACCTAACTAAGTCGGTATAAAATCGAAGCTATTACGGGTATATGAAGTCACTAAAATTTAGAAGGTAAAGAGAGCTTGCCTTATTTTGCAGATTTATGGCCTTAAATGCCCACGCGCTGCAAAATAATATTAACACTAAAATAAATCAAAATACAGCCTAAAAATATAATTTAATCCGTAGAAAATGTTTAATACACGCTGACTAACTTACCTCGCCCTTTAGATCTTCACTTGCATGGAAAAAAATCATTTTTCCTGAATTTCCCTTTTATTTTCTCCTTTTTCCTCGCTGCCTTGCACTCTGTTCTTCTCCCGAGCTCTCTGTTCTGCTCCCAATTTAACTCAAATTTAGCTTCAATTTGAAACAATAAACAGCAGCAAAATTGACAGAAAGCATGGCCAATTTGGCCTTAAAATCCATGCAAAATTAGAGGGGTAGGGGAGCAGCCACGTGGCAGTCATCAGCACTGCCTTCACCCTCCAAAACGGCACCGTTTTGGTGCCCTATTTGCTGGAAAATCCCAGCGCCGAAAGTAGCCACGTGCCCTTGCCAATTCCCTTTCAATTGACCTTCCTCTCATTCTTCTCAGCACAGCATTTGGCCTTCACAAGGTAGGGACACACGCATACACACACATGATATATTTTAAATTAATATAATGTAACCTTAACATAAACCTTCACTAACTTTAAGTTAATAATTATTATTAATATACTATACCATTACATATATACATATCACCATCCACGACAACTTCTCTAATTTTATTAATATTATTTTTCTTTATTAATTATAAACACTTAATGGTGATTTAAGTCCTATTCAAAAATATAATAGATTTAATATTCTCCCAAGCTACTTTATTTTAATTTTTTCCTAAATACTTCCTAATTAAATAATTATTTTTAAAAATAACATAAATAAACTTTTCCCAAAATCTCCAAGCACCCAAATAAATTAATATTTCCTTTTAACCCAAAAGTATATAATAATCACCACAATTACAATAATTAATAGTGATTAATCACTACCGAATAATTTAATTAGCTACCCTTAATTCCCTATTTCCTCAAAACAACATAAACATTTATTTTTTCTTAATTCCTCAAATATTTTGTAATGACTTCAAACACTAAATTAATAATCATTATTTATTTCTCAATTACGTGGCTGATGGATTCTATGTGTAGACCCGATGTTCTGCTTATTCATGAAGATTTGATTATGTTATGATATGTTTCAAGTCATGTTAAAAAACTTATGTTCTATTGATGAATAGTCTTTGAT
Organism: Diospyros kaki; assembly: GCA_036245055.1. Taxonomy (NCBI): domain Eukaryota; kingdom Viridiplantae; phylum Streptophyta; class Magnoliopsida; order Ericales; family Ebenaceae; genus Diospyros; species Diospyros kaki. Next base: position 9,870,704 of record BSEG01000011.1, on the reverse strand, counting down.
TATAGGATATGACCGAATCATGTATTATTAATATGGTTCAATGTATGCTTAGGTTCGATTCATGTTTCCGCTATTGATGAATACCTAGCCTAGCATTTATGATGTATGATAATTCTCATGCTAGGTAGGTAAATGGGAAATTTTGGAAATTAATATCATGTTGATATTTGGATAAGCCTTGTTCCTAAGAATTTTTATCCCTAAAAGGGGTAAGATAAATATCATCTATAAAAGGTACAAGTTATCTGTATCTTAATTCTAATAGGTTTTAAAATACCAAGATAGATGTTATCTACAACTATCCTTGTCTCAATTAAATTTGGATCAATTAAGATAAGCATTATCTACAAGAACCTTAATTTTGATATATATTGAAGCATTCCATATTTTTCTATAAATATGCAGGTATGCATTCCTGAAAGGAAAACGTCTTTGGTACTAATTTTAATACCATTTTTTTCATTATACTTAATGTCTAATTTAAGCGTCGGAGTGTTTATGCGGGGAACTCCCGCCCTCTGACTGTTTTCTTATTTTACAGGTTCAAATAGCTTAAAAACGATGTTTCTATTCAACAAATTTATTGTTGTATCCATGCAACAACATTAATATTCACGTGCACATACATTACAACAACCTTATTTGATTTTACTAATATAATATGAGACACAAGGTATATTTATATATATATATATAATCTTTAAAAACTAAGGTTGCGTTCTCTTTACTGTTTTCAAGTTAGTTTTAGTTTTTAATTTTCTAAAATAATGAAAACACATTTTCTTTACTGTTTTTAAAAATACATTTTTAAAAAAAAAATTGTAAATAAAACTAGTATTTTTATTCAAAACAAACTCTAAACTCAAAACACATTTTTTTATTTATATTTTATTATTGTAATGAAAAAAAAATATTACAAAATTCATTAAATTTAAAATATATTTTTTTAATAATATATTAATTTTAAATATTTCTAATTTACTGAATAATCAAATTTATTGAATAAAATATTATTAAAAATTTATTTTCAAAATTTCAAAGAGAACGCGTCTTCTAATTTTTTGTTTTAAGAAATAGTTTTTTAAAATGACAAAAAGAATGTATTTTTAATTTACTAAAAATAAATTACCAAAATAAAAAATTAAAAATAAATTTAAAACTCAAAATTAAAAATTTAAAAGAACACAACTTAAAATTTTAATTTCCTTTGTAATAACCTATGTATTATTTACATATATTTACAAATGGCAGCACATGGGAGGAGAAAGAAAATGACGGTGGCGCGGCCCAGGCGCTAGAACATTCTACCAACAGCTTTAATCTTTCCATTTTCTTTGCTTAATAAATTATAAATAATATACCCATCATCCATTTCAATATACATTCTAATAAAATATATCTTATAATATATTTAGATATGGCATTGCACGACAACCCACACTTACTCTTTTCAATCTTTCTTTAGTTTCTCTTTTAGCTTCTCTTTGAGATCAAAAGTTAAAATTCCTCGTCTTAAGAGTTCTTGTAGCTCAATCAAAATTTTTTTGCAAGAAAAGTAAATCACGAAACCCAATAATGAGATTCGAACACGGGAGCTGTGACCGATTATATAGTAGTTAGAATCCAAGACTCTTTGGGACCAATATATGTACGGTCTCAACCGTTAGGATATGGCCGTTAAGGCTTCCTTCAGCTACTTTTGGTTCATATATATGTTATACATATTACCCATTGGTCTCTTTTTCATTAATATGCAAGTAATCTCTCAAATTTTAAATTTCTCTTTTATTAAAATATAATATCATATATATATATTATATATTAAATTAACAGCTTCATTGGGCCATGGATTACAATATTTTCTCCCACTATTTCTTATTTTTCATATTATCTATTATTTATTTTAGTATTATAATACCTAATTGGATGCTTTAGAAAAAGCCCTCCAAATTCCACCTTAAACAGTTAATAATAATTTAAACTCTAAAATTTCAAAAATTTCCTATCTCTACTTTCATCAAATATACAATAAATTTAATGTCCTCCATTATTCCTCAAAATTAAAAATCTCCAATAAATTACAAAAATATAAAAATTCATTTTCTCGTCAAAATACCGGGATGTTACACATACAAACATTGTCACCTTATATTCGATATTTAATTAATTTAGAGATAATGTTTGTCGTTGTTCAATTTTAACTGATTGTGATTTGTTAGGGCCGCAATAAGTAAGTAAATCCAAGATGCAAGGGGGAAGAAACAAAAATGGAAAGAACATAAAAGATTTTTCATGTGGTTCTGCCAAAATGACGTATACTGTAACAGCTCACTTCTTCAGGGCATGTTATACCTTAGGAAAATTGGGTCTTATATATATATATATATATATATTTTTTAAACTACGATGCATCCGAAATTTCCTAAGGCCTATCTAGTGTTTAATTTACACACCAGAGATAAATACAATTTACAAAGCGGAAGCTGAATCGAACCTGCTCACGGTAATGCATATAATAATAACTGGACATGACATTCATTATAAAGTTAACTCATAAGCGTTTGACAGTAAATACAATGTACATAATTCTTAAACTGTTCATATTACAATATGGCATGGCTCATTTCCTCATTTCTTGACGTCTCGCGTCATTATACATCTTCAACCTCGATAACATCACTGCTAGTCCCGACTGGAACGTTGAATGTTCCAGGGGCGAACCCGAGTTAGATGATAAACCATCTAAGTAAGGGTACATAATGCTATGTCATGTGTGTATGCAATGTCTTTCATCGTAGGTGTCAACTGCACCTCTCATGCTACCCACCATTTTAGCTGCCACCTCTTTCAAAGCCGGGGTGTATGGGTGCACCCTTAGTAAGGCAGCGGTGCCAGTTCGTACTCCCTACGGCCTCATATGCGTGTGATCAATGATATCAACATGTAATCATGCATTTCATAGTCATGTATGCATTCTACGTGATAGATACATATCAGGGCATGTCAATATGATGGAAACATTTTCGAGGAAGTACCACTTACCTTTTAGAGCTTATCGGGCTACCTCGAAATCCGTGTCTTGCCTCGATTTGCGTGCCAACCTCAAAATTCGCATCAGACACCTCAACTATGACCTCAAAGCATCCTAATCACCATAGGCATTTGAATAAATATTAAATTCTATTTTTTCATAATTTCTGGTATTTTCTTTAATTTTCTCTCTATTTCTTCCTATTTTTCCTCAATAATTCCAAATTAAATATTTCTAGAAATATTTTCTCAAATATTTCACTATGAAAATTCATAAAATAATATTTTAAATTTTTGAAATTTTCTAGAAAATTTTACTCACCTTGACTTAGTATCTCCGATTTCCTCGATTTGCATGCAATATTCTCGAAAAGCGTGCCCGAGCCGTTTTTCTCACCAAAATCACTGGGATATCACTGAAACATAATTTCTTTTTTTTTTTATTTTCTAGGATTTTTTCCCATCATTTTCCTTTTTTTTTCTTTCTTTTTTTTTCTTTTTCTATTTTCTTCTCCCTCTCTTCTTCTTCCTCGAGCTTCCTCCCGCGCTACCTGCAACCCTTCGCGCGCCAGCTTGCAGCCGCTGCCGTTTGGCCCTCCGCCGGCCGTCGCTCGGCTTTCCGCCGGTCACCTCGGTCTCGCCGGACCTCGCAGCCGCCGCCCGCAAGCCATTTTCCACCGCGGCAGCCTCCCTGCGACGCACCCACCTTGGTGAGCTCGCGGCCATGGTCGCGGGTTGCCGCTTCCGACCACCTCTCGGCCATGGTCTTCCATCTCCGAAGCCACCGGCCCCTTCCCGTCCTGCCACCGCTGCCTCACCAACTTCCTAAATGCGTTGGCCTCCTCCGCTTTGCTCGAGCTCGTGGCCATGGCCGCTTGGAGCTTGCGGCTATGGCCGCTTGAGCATCAGCGAACCACCTCTCGCCCTCTCTGATCTCTCTCATTCGGCCCCTCTCAAATTGCTCCCAGCCCTCATTTGCTTCCTCTCTCTCTTTCTCTCTTTCCCTCACTGCCTCCCTCTCGGCCGAAACTCCCATGGCTCATTGCCATTTCCTTCTTCTCCCATTTCCCTGCCCTTCTCTTCTCCAAAGCCCTCTATTTATAGCCAAATGAAGCTTGAGCACTACTCTAGCAACTTTGCGTGCAAAATCTTCCAAGCTTGCTGAGGCGCGAGATTTGCGTGGCAGGGGTTACATTTACAGAGGTGTGGGTTGCATTTACTGCTCTGCGCGTACATAAATATATATATTACACATCAAATTAATTGTAATCCCTCAAATTCGGCTAACATCTCCTCAAATCTAGCTGCTACTCCCTCAAATCTTGCTGACACTCTCTTTCCAATTTGCAGAGAAATTTCGGCCAAGAAGATGGCTTCACGCCCCTGCCCCTGCTGCTATGAACATTTCATATATATATATAATTATATATTACACTAATATTTATAAAAAATTATATCATTAAATTCCAATTTTTATCTTATATCACTCGAGCAACTTCGTAATTTCAATTATACTATCGAACACTGAATTAAATTGTATCTTAGTACAGAAAATGCAAAATTAATAATCCAAGATTTACTCGATAAAGATGATTCTGCCCCAATATCCTCACCGGACTGTTGTTTCATCCCGAAACTACTGAAGGGTTGCTCATTACGCAAAACCGGAGCCCCCCTATGGTTCCGTTGATTTTTCGGGAGTCCCCTACGACAATTCGGTTTTTCAACCTAATTAACAACTGTATTTTAGATGTACCGAAAATTGTCCCCGATTCAATTTCTTTCGATACCATAAATCCTATCTCGAAACGCATATCGAGACCATATCATTTTCTTTAGACAATTTCACTTCAAGGCATTCCCTGCAGTTGATTTAGTACCTAACATTGCTATAAAATTAATTTTTCGATATTCTAAACTCATCGAAATTACGTGGCAACTTCATACGAACATGGGGTATTACATATACTCCACGACCGTACCCTGATTACTCTTTCAGAGTGACAGTATCTTCTTATTCTTTTCTATTTTTCTCTCTATGATGATATTTCTGACCTCTATTTATAATGAGGAGCGTTTACAATTTGTATAAGATATAAAAATAAAAAGACGATATAATGGGGGACAAACAGTTCTTATTGTCTGTATAAAATCGGGAGTGAGATCCTTATTACGAGGAATATGGTTCGGTTCAGATAAAATAAGTGGGTCTCTGCCTCTGGCTGTCCAGCAACTTTATCGTCTGTGTGAACTAAGGGATTTTAAACCAGTGAACTGAACGGTTGAGCCAACAAACTAGGAGCTTTATTAGGAGCTCGTTAAATCGATTGTTGGGAGTTCGCTAGAAGTCTTTCTGGGAGCTCACTAGGAGTTTGCTTAGTTCCGTGATGTGAGTTTGAACTTAATCGATGTATGAGTTTGCCTCGATGAGTTTGCTAGGGCTTATTTGGCCTTAAGTGATCAGGCCGGCTCGCTAAATTGGGCTTAACCCATAAGGAATGGTGCGAGAAACACATGCAACAATGTTAGTTATTATTTTCAGTGGGTTAACCATCGATAAATGCATTATGTTTGATTAATCAAACATTGTCACATTATATATTCATTAATTAATTATTGAATATAAGAACAAAATTTATCTTTTTCCTTATATAATAAAATATTAAATTATAAGTAAGACTAACGCTCTCATATTTTTACGTTTGTACAATCTGCATTTTAGTTCTCTTAAGAAGAATATTGCTCCTCATATGTTTTTAAATTTTGAACTTGTGGTATAATGAGCTTGTTTAGAATTTGAAAACTAAAGTTGATGTTTTTTTTTATATATCTTGAATTGATATTAAACACATACAAATTATTTTTTTATTTTTTATATATTTTATTAAACATTTTTTCGTCTCTAATCTTATTTTTCTTATATTTTTCATTTTGTATGCATTAAATTATTTTTGTGATATTTTTATTTAATATTTGTTTAAATATCAAAAAATAAAAAAAATGAAAAATAGATTTTAGATTTATAATATATCAAACTAATTTATTATAATTATTAGATTTATAATATAATTATATTTTTAAATAAATATTAAATTGATGCAAAAATTTAAATTATTTTATTACCATATTTTAGATTATTATTTTATTAATTATCATAATCATAAATTATTTTATTTTTATCAATTAAATAATTAAAAAATATTATTTTATAAATTATTTTAATTTTATTTAACAAATAAATATTTAAAAAAATAAAAAAAGACAAAAAAAATGTGGGCGGGAGATGCCCCCGCCTCCTTCTCGAAATCCCCAAATATTTAACCCTAACTCGCTCCCTCTCCCCTCTCTCTCTCTCTCTGAACTACTTTCGCCGTCAACCCATCTGCCGTTGCCTCCGCCTCGCCAAACCCGGTTCGTCCCAATGCCGGAAAACCTCGGCTCTGCTTCTCCCCAACAGGTACTCTGTTTTCTGCTCTCAATCACATACATACATTCATACATACAACACCAAAGCATCACCAGAGGAATCACTTAAAAATTGGTAAGTGAACATCTAGAGTGTAGGGGGAACTGCCTTGAAATCGAAAATGGACATGTTACAGTTAAAAATAAGTTAATAGAAATAAGATGTATTGTTGTTTGTTAGTAAGCTTCATTATCATTATTATGGAATAGTTAGTATTCAGAGCGTGCCCGTGACCTTCCTTGTAGTGGGTATGGGGAAAATTTAGGTTAGATGGTAGATGTATTGAATAAGCTTTTGTAAGTGTTGGGCTACGAAACCCAAACACGTTAGGGAGATGAATCAAAACTTGTTTGACTATTGCTTTGTTTTCGGAGCTGCTTTCAGATTTCTTGCGAATAAATAATTGATTAAAATATATTTGTCAATTTTTTATTTCAACTAATTAAACATTTCAAGTAATCGGTTGTCCAATATTATTTATTTATTCATCTTAATTAAGTTAATATTTCAATAACATTTTAGTTAAAAAATTTATTTATGTACTATATGAGAGCTTGCAGGTGTATTCTGTGTGTGTGTATATATATATATATATATATATGAGTTAGGCATTTTAATGTTCAATGCGGTTACTGCTTGAATGAATGACTTGGCAAGAAGCTTGGCTGATTCCTCAATACAGCTGAGTTTTCTCTAAATGGTCAATGACGTTCTAACTTTATTGCCCCCATTTAAGGATTTGAGAGTTGGAAGGTAAGAGAATATCAATAATGATGCTACTTGCATTGCATAAATATGTAGACAAGGATGATTGCATCTTCTTGGGTGGATTGCCTTTTAGAAATAAAAAAATAAAAATCAACTTAAACCCTCAACTTAAATCTTCTTGCGTGTTACCTGTTGCTTCATTTTCCACCCTCTCATCTCAGTTTTTTCTATCTTTGAACAGACTAATTTCCTCTTCATAGTTAAATTCAAACCTTAGTCCTGTACTACTTTGATAGCCTACAGTTGCTGCCATTGAAGCGGGCAAAGACATAGCCTTAGCCAATAAAGAGACGCTGATTGCTGGAGGTCCTTTTGTCCTTCCTCTTGCGCATAAACATAAAGTAAATATTCTTCCATCTGATTCAGAGCATTCTGCCATTTTTCAGGTATGAGCAAATACCATGGTTAATAACTAAGTTCGTCACAGATATTTGCATAAAACCAAAGGATTCTGTTTCTTTATTTAGTTTATTTGACATAATCATGTGAATTGTTATTTGTACCAAGTAAAATTGTGGCCTTTCATAACTATTGTAATTTGTAAAATTATATGCCTCTAAATTCTTCTGTGGCACTACAAGTCTTAAAAGAGATGTTCTTGCTTCAGTGCATTCAAGGCTTGCCAGAGGGTGCTCTTTGGCGCATTATTCTGACAGCATCAGGAGGAGCTTTCAGGTGTGTCAGCTTAATTTCAGACTAGTGTTTGGATTGTTTGTTAAAGTATATAGTATGAACCCTGTATTTACAACATACCTAGCATTTATCCCACTAAGTGGGGTCGGCAACTTGAATTCTAGCTTTTTGAATCATCTTTACAACAGTCAAGAAAATGATGCAATAGGAAGAATATTAGAATGTTTTATACTGGTGAAGTTTTATGTGTTCAAGCCATCTTAATTCATTGAGTTCGATTAGTGTAATTTCTTCTTTCCCAAATTGTGTGCCTAATATGTTTCTTCTCCCCAGGCTACATGAGTGGTTAAGCTTTGCAGAGTTTAATTTGTATCATACTGCGGTGTTAAATGCTATAGATCTCTAGTTGATTAGTTGATTGGTGATAAAACATAAGAGACCCTCAATAGTGCTATAATGCATTATTTGTTTCTTTCACTTTGGCTACGCTTTGACCCCCTTCATAAATTTGTTCCAATCAAATTCCTTCTCTCTTCCCCTGAAAATGGAAACAGAACGTACAAAGAAATGAAGAAGCCGTCCTTGACCTGTTCTGAGGAACGGAATTGGATGCACCCCTCCCTTTTTTATGTTTATGCATTAGCGTGGAAAATTTTAAAGAAATGCTGTATGTTTGCTTATAGGTCCATTATTGTGGAATTCAAGTCTAACCATTTATTTTTGTTCAACTGTCAAGGATTGCCCTATTGACAGATTGAAAGAAGTTAAAGTGGCTGATGCTTTGAAGCATCCAAACTGGAATATGGGAAAAAAGATTACTGTTGACTCTGCCACCCTCTTCAATAAGGTGATTAACCTTGCAGTCTTTTTTGAATTATTACGTTTTATAATCTTCGATCTCATATCTGAAATTGTGGTCTCGATTATGGACACCGATTTTTATTTTTAGTTTTTGAGTTCACAATGTGATATTCCATCATCTTTTTACGTTATTATTTTTTAATTTGTTTGATCAGGTGTCTCAAACTGTGGTCACAGATATAGATGGCAATTTTTTTTTTTTTGATAGTGTGATAATGCTTCATCTTGAGAGGGTCTGGAAGTTGAAGCTCACTATCTATTTGGAGTTGAATACGATCATGTTGAGATTGTTATTCATCCCCAATCTATCATACATTCAATGATTGAGACACTAGTTTACCCCATTTCTCATCTTGGTTCCTATTTTCTGGATCGGTGCTTGAGATATATATTATTTTTTATTTACTTTTTTGCTTTTAACACGTTAAGCTACCAAGTATCCTATATTGACAGCATATGTTTCTCCGGATTCCTCTGTTCTGGCACAACTGGGGTGGCTTGATATGTGTGTACCAATTCTCTACACATTATCTTGACTTGATAAGATTTACTGTTCCGAGATTACTTGGCCCCATCTTGATCTTTGCAAGTAAGTGTTCTTGGCCAAGAAATATTTATAATCTATTTTTTTTGGGGAAGTTTTTACTGTTTTTTATGCGTCTTCATGAAGGTAAAGTTAAATTCGATGAGTCTCAATGTTTTAATAATTTTGGTTGTTAAAATAAATTTTTTAATAAAATATTTTTTAAAATTTTTAATATGTTTTGTCTCTAAAATAATTTTTTTTATTTTTTAATAAAATATTTTTTAATTAATTAATTATTTATTTAATTTTTTAATGTGTTTTAGTGATTTAAATTTTTGTTGCTAAAATTATTTTTTTAATATGTTTTAGTGATGAAAATTTTTGTTGCTAAGTGAAATTTTTTTAAGTTGTGTGATGGAAATTTTTGTTGCTGAAATAAATTTTTAATTTTTTATATATATATATTTTAATTTTTTAATATATTTTAGTGATGGAATACTCGCTAAAACATATTAAACTATTATATATTTTAATATGTTTTAGTGACGAAAATTTTTGTCCATATATATGTATATGTACACATAATACATAATTTAATACTCATGCAACACCGTAATGCCTTACTTGATAATAGTGTTGAAACATGCTATCAATGCTCCAAAGCCAAGACATATCAAGGTTCACAATACCATGATCTTCTCTTGTTTTGAACACTACGTAATCTACTAGTTTGTCCTTCTAATATGCAAATGATACTCTACTTAAGAATATGCCAGAATCTATATGTCATTGTACATGGTGCCTAAAATGCATCATTTTTCAACAATTTGTATAATCCAAACATAAGAAACATTTAGGGTATTATATCATAATCACCATGCATATATCTCTCAGTAGGATGAAAATGTTTCATGGGAACAATTTGCATATTATTCAAGAAATCATATCTAAAGATGATGTATACGTTATCCATGAAGCAGTATATCTATGAAAGAACATAAGTTAAACATACCATAGCCTTTCTACTCCCCTGGAAATGAGTAACTCAAGTTTGAGCTTAGGAGGAGGTTTAGTCAAATCTTGAAAATTCGGCCCTATAATGAACATTGAAGAGAATAAAGGGTCAAAATCAACGGTTAAGGTCAAATGGGTCAACAAACTTGGGTTTTGGGCTGACTCAAGGGCTGCCACAATTGGGCCAGACCCAACCTAGCACGTTGGGCTGGCCCATGAACTAGCTGGGCCCCCACCAACTTGGGCCAACTCCAAAAATAGCCTAAACCAACCATAACCATAACTATCACCATTAGTGGTCGTGATGACAGTCACTACGGTCTGTAATTTTCATGATTGGGGCCTATAGTTTGAAACACCAAGGCATGGGGGTTAATATATCAAAAAGTAGACTAGATTTAACTGCTGAATTTTTATAGATATGATTTTTAATTTTTAGCCAAAACGGAAGAACATTGCCAATCAACGTCGGCCCGTGATGCCAATGAATTAGCCAACCCAACTTGACCAGCAAGCCCAAGTGAGGCCAACTTATTTGACATGCTTAGGGGAATTAGTGGTTTTTGTGTAAGATTGATGCCCACATCTAGCAAGTCTTGTGTAGGCTCGTGTTGTACGTCTTTGAATGACTTGACTTGGCCTAGGCAGTCTTGAATGACTTGACCCGACCTAACTAGTCTTTTTAGAGCCAATAAATGAACCATGGCCAAATCAACTTATTTGAAGTGCTTAGTGAAATTAGTGGTTCTGGCATAAAAGGGGTTGTCCATGATATCTTAAAATATTTTAAGATAAGCACGTTTGTGAAATGAAGTGATATTTTCCCATGCCCACCAAACACGGATCCCTCCAAGTAATGCCTACACATTCACACACGTCGCTTTTCCATCGTCCGCTCTCGCTCTCTCTCTCTCTCTCCCCATCTCTATCTTTTGATTCTCACGAAAAATAGGTGTCTCTAAAGAAAGTTCATTGCATTAGACCATTATGGTTTCCACAGAGACGGTGATCGTTGTCCAGTTTGTGGAATTGGGTGTTTGGTTCGTAATTATTATTATTATTGTTATGACAGCTTGCATTTTACTTTTTAGCTGAAAGACTTTTGTTTGTGTTTTTATGTCTGTCTTCTTTCCTCTCCAATATTTCTCTTTGAACTTACAAATTCCTTTGAACATATTTCAAATAATTAACATGAAAATGATACAAATCTACATCTTCTTATATCCTACAGTATATATATATATTTTGTCTAATACTTGATTTGACTTTCGCCAGGGGATGTTATCCTTGGTCCCAAGCCCAAATAAAAGAGGAGGGTTGCGTTAGATAGCTGACAACCAGCGTAAAACCTAGTCGGATTCAAATATGAATTCTAGACAAACTATCTGTTGAGTTGTAATCCACATAGAAGTCTAGAATTCATATAGCCGACCCCACATAGTGAGATAAAGACTGGATATGTTGTTGTTGTAATACTTGATTTGACTCTTATCTATATGCACTAAAATCTTCCTCCTACATATTTACATCTACTTTATATATATTGATGATTAATTACAGCAAAATAACTATTTCTTAGTCAATTTTTTTGAGCTAAGTTAATTCTCATATTTGAAAAACTGAAGTAAAAAAAGACAAGAGGACTCCTATTTGCAGTCTAATACAATATGGATTATGGATGATGTTTCATCTGATGATAATTTTTTATGTTCTTTGGTAAACTTAAGACCCTCAACCACCATCATTTAGATTTACTTATTGAGCTCTATGTGCATTCAAAGCTTAAGATATTTAAGGCGATTAAGTCTAGAAAATCTATGGCAACAAAAATACTTCTTTATTTCAAGATTAGAATAGTTGTAATTCAGTCATTTGTATTTTACTCATTTGCATGTGAAGTGATCACAGTGTGAAGGATTTAAATTGCAACAAATGTGATCTAATTATCAAGATTATTTTTGTAATTGAGGTTCTAACTCTTATACAGAAGATAAGATTATTTCTTTCATTTTTAATGGAACCAATTCATGTTCTGTAAGTCATGCCATATTTTCAAGTCTTCTCTTACATAACCTAGTCAATGCAAGTCTCCTCCACCTGTCTCTTCATATAATTTTGTAAGGCATGCCATATTTTCAATCTTCTCTTACATATCTTAGTCAATGCAAGTCAATGCAAGTCTCCTCCACTTGTCTCTTTATATAATTTCGTAAGACATGCCATATTTCTAATCTTCCCATACATATCATGGTCAATGCAAGTCTCCTCTACTTGCTGCAGAAATACTCTTTTCTGGAGAATAATATGTTAGTGTTTATTTCCTTAGGAATGTCATAAATATATACATAATGAATTTTAAGAATTTTCTTAAATTTTAGAGATTAGATTTCTATTTTATAGGATTAGATTACAATAACTTTAAATACAAACGAATCTAATAAAAAATAACTAAGAAATATAAGTATAATAGCAATATAAATCAAGATAAATCACGGAGAATAAATCAACAGATAACGAGCTCAGCAGCTCAGCTATTAGCTCGGAAGCTCAACCATTCATCAGCTCGGCCTTCTATTAGCTCAATAGCTCGACTTTTCATTAGCTCGGCAGATTGGTCTACCAGCTTCTGATCTACACTCTCTCTCAAGTTGGGCTAAATATATTATTTAAGCCAAAGTTTGTACTTAGCTCATCAAATACTCTTCTTTGTAATGGCTTAGTTAGAATATCTGTAACCTGGCTGTTTGTAGAAGTGTAGCTTTTTTGAAAAATTCCTTCTTTTAATTTCTCTTTGATGAAGTGTCTGTCAATTTCTATATGTTTTGTCCGATCATGGTGAACATGATTTTTGACAATATTGATAACTGATTGGTTGTCACATAATACTAATATTTGTTGTGCCATAGTCACCTGTAACTCAGTAATTTGTATTTTACTCATTTCCATGTGAAGGCATCTCACTGTGTGAAGGATTTAAATTGCAACAAAAGTGATATAATTATCAAGATTATTTTTGTAATCGAGATTCTAACTCTTATACAGAAGATAAGGTTATTTTTTTCATTTTTAATGAAACCAATTCAAGTTCTTAAACTTAACTTTGAAGAGAGAGAAGAAATAGACTCATAAAACCAAACCTTTATAAATATCTTGTATGTTGATTGTGCTTGATTATTGAGATTATTGCAATTACTTATTTATCAAAAAATTATACGTTAAACTTATTTTAAAAATCACTAATTTGATAAAAAAAATCATTTTAAAACTTAAAGGACCCATTTTAAATTATTTTTATAAGCAACATCTCTTTATTTATTTACTAAATGGACTACTGTTTTATTCAGTTGAACCACTAATTCGATCTAATTCTTCAGCAATGACATAAAGTGTGGAATAATGCAACTTTAAAAAACTAATTTGAATGATGGGCGGGCTTGTCAAAGGACAATAATAATAATTATTGTTTTTAATTTTATTTAAAGTCATGTCCCTAGTTATCCTTAATAACTACTAATAAATTTTTTTATGCATATTTCTCTTTAAAGAGAGTGAAAGAGGGTTGTATAGTTTTTACGGTAATATTGTTCTCGTGATCTCTACTTATATATATATATATATATATATGAAGTTGCACACGTGCAAAAAATGTGGTAATATTTGATAATTATGGATATCAAATCACATTCAATTATGAATATAAATATTTATATTTTAGAAAACGTGGTTATTTTGTGTTTTTTCAATTCAAATGATTTTTATAGAATATTAAACTTTGTTCATGTATTGTTCAAATCGTAATACCATTATATTCACATATTCACATGAATGACTTGGGTGATTTAGGTGATGATAGATCCCTCCTAAGAAAACATAACATTATAAGTTTGAATCTTTTCATGTTTTTCAATGTGAACATTATATATATATATATATATATATTGTGTTAATTGTGATCCAAAGTTTAAATTCGTTTGTGATTAAAATATTTAATTTATTGTGATTAAGACTTTAAATTTGACTGTGATTTGATGATATTTGATGAAATTGTCATATTTCATGGTTTGTCTCTAAAATTAGGATGCCAAATTTGACTTTTATTATGATACATTTACAAGTGAAGATTTATTTTTTCCATGGCTCACCTTTTTATTAGAATATGAATTTTTTTAAATTATTTTTTATGTACATCTATAAATGATTGGCAGATTTATAAATAAGTGTCAAATCTCCTGCAATTATTAGCAATCATATCATATTACTATTATGGTAGCAATATTATCTTAATAATATTTTTTTTCTTTTTTCTCGTGATTTTTTCCGATTAGATTTTCCAAACTAAAATTTCGCGTTCATTAGTATGATTGATGGTTTGATAGCGTGGTTTGTTTTCGATCCTAAATGCTAACATTTTTTCATATAAAAGTAAAAGAAAATATTTTAGCAATATGTATACTTAAAAGTTTTGAGTTACACTTACTAGTTATGTATAAAAATGCAAGTAAATAAAAAGAAAAATCCCTCCAAATTTTAACGTGGAACTTCTAGTATTTATAAGGCACGTCTTTAACATATAAAAATCAACCCTATCATTTCCAAACGTATGGAATAAGTTGGAAGGCATGACATATTTCCAAGTCTTCTCTTACATATTCTAGTCAATGCAAGCCTCCCACCTGTCTGTTTATATAATTTTGTAAGTCATGCCATATTTCCAAGTCTTCTCTTACATAACCTAGTCAATGGAAGTCCCTTCCACCTGTCTCTTTATATAATTTGGTAAGGCATGCCATATTTCCAATCTTCTCCTACATATCCTAGTCAATGCAAGTCTCCTCTATTTGTCTCTTTATATAATTTTGTAGGGCGTGCCATATTTCCAAGTCTTCCCTTACATATCCTAGTCAATGCAAGTCTCCAGCACTCAGTTTCTTTATATAACGAAGACTGAGACCAATTCTGTATATAAATGGTTTTCCAGTGGAGATTAAAAGTGCATCTTGCTTCTTGAAAAAAGACGAGAAAAAACAGGAGGAGTAAGGAGAGATGTATTCCGTCGTGAAAAGCATAGAAAGTACTACTCGTCATCCATGGCTTAGGATGATAACAATGATAGTACTGTTGGTGTTGGTAAATGGGATGTGTTGTCATGGGTGTTGGGAACAAGAGAGGATTGCCTTGCTGAACCTTAAAGCTTCCATCAACTACCCAAATGGTAGCTCTTTGCCTTCTTGGGTGGATGATCGATACGCCAACTGCTGTCAATGGGAAGCAGTTGAATGTAGCAATAATTCAAAAAGAGTGATCCAAATCTCTCTTGCTCGTACAAGGGATAGGGAATTAATTAATTCTGAGTGGTATTTCAATGCTTCACTATTTCTTCCTTTTGAAGAGCTCAAGACTCTTAACTTAAGTGGAAATGGTTTACATGGTTGGGTTGGTAATGAAGGTATTTTTATTCATATGTTTCTTATGTATTTTATTTATGTTATTAATTTTTGTTTTTTGAATTTCACACAAGAGTATTTATTTATTCAATTTTTTTCAGGTTTTGAAAGACTTTCCATGCTAACCAATCTTAGAATTCTTAATTTGAGTTACAACAAATTAAATTACACTATTTTTTTATATTTGTTAGTGAAATTTCTTCTTTGAAATCCCTGAGATGTGACATCATCGCAAGAGTATCCTTTAACGTGATCGAAATACTAGATAACTTGAGTAAGTATACTTGGGATGCAAAATGGGATGTGACGTCATGGGTGTTAGGAACAAGAGAGGATTACCTTGTTGCGCCTCAAAGCTTCTATCATCTATCCAAATGGTGACTCTTCAATTGCTTTCTTGGGTGGATAATCAATCTGCCAACTGCTATTAATGAGAAGCAATTGAGTGTAGCAACACTTCAAAGAGAGTGAACCAATTCTCTCTTAATTATACAAGAGATTGGAGATTAGAAAATTATGGGTGGTATTTCAATTCTTCACTATTTCTTCTCTTTAAAGAGTTCAAGACCCTTAACTTGAATGACATTTATTTAGCTGAGTTGGGTTGAGAATGAAGGTTTTTTCATTAATAGTTTATTATGTATTTTATTTATTTTTTTGTTTTTATTTCTGAAATTGTAGATGAGAATACTTACTATTTTTTTTTTTTATAGGTTTTGAAAGACTTTCGGCGTTGTTCAATCTTGAAGTTCTTGATTTGAGTTATAACTTCTTCAATGATATCATTTTAGAATTTGTTGGTGAAATATCATCTTTGAGATCTCTATATCTTGCATGGAATTTCATCGAACCATCAATTGATTTGAATGGTAAGTTCACTTTTATATATGCTAGACTTACTTTTGCAAAACAATAAGTTGACTTACTTTTGCATACAATTATGACAAGATGAAAACATTCTATGTTAATTAATCTTGAAATTCTTGACTTAAGTTATAACTTGTTTAATGGTACTATTTTGGAATTTGTTAGTGAAATTTTATCTTTGAGATCCCTATATCTTGCATACAATGACATGGGAACATCAATCTATTTGATGTTCCATGTCATTGTATCCTTAATTACAAAATGACAAAAAAATAAAATCATTTATTTGTAATATACACATAAAATAATTCATATAAAAAAAAATCACTTTCGTGATTAGATTACTCATCTTCCAAAGTGCAATCCAAAGGGGGATGGATAGAATCTGGCCCAAGTTGCCTACAATTAAAATTGTATCCTTAATTACAAAATGACAAAAAAATAAAATCATTTATTTGTAAGATACACATAAAATAATTCATATAATTCAAATTCATCTCACATATTTTCACATTTCTCATATTTTCATATTTTCATATAATTCACATTTCTCTCATGCTGTTTATGAACCATAACAATGCATTTAGAAATTTATTTGAATGATTATTTAATTTGAAAATTTTAAAATAATTCACTTTCAACTGTTACTTCAAAGTGCCTCCCTTGTGTACTAATCAAAGTTTATTATATGTAAATCACAAAAAAAGTTCATCTAACTAAACACCCCATTATAAGCTTTCCTCCAATTCCTAAGCAAAAATTGAGAATCTCTACATATACTAATTGCTAGAATATAGCAAGATACACAAAATTAAACAAAAATCAAACATATAAAAAATTTAATGTGACCTTAAAGTTTGTGAATATATTAAATTTTAATATGTAAAAGGTTAAGCAAGGTGTTTGTTAGTTAAAAAACATAAAAAATAAGTTTTTCAAGAAGACTACTCATCCTTAATGGGCTTATTGTCTTAAAAAATTAAAGAGGGAAATGTAGAAACTTTAGGAAAAGCGGATATCGCATAAAGAGGGAAATGTAGAAACTTTAGGAACAATTAATGTTGACAATTTGTCCTAAGTAATCAATCCCTTTATATATATTTTGTTGAGAATGTGAAGAGAAAGGAGGAGACACACAAATAATAATAAGGACCGAATAATAAAATATAGACACAAAAAGGACCGAGAATTTTACACTATAGGCCTCCCCTATGCGTTTTACTGTGCATTTCTTCAGCTGCAATTTTGCTTCTTCTTTCAATTTGGCTGCTCCTTTTCCAATTTCGGCGCTGCAACTTCCTTCAATTACGCAGCCGTAATTTCCTTCTTTTACACTTTGCTTCTTCTTTTTTTTTTTCTTCTTTTTTTTTTTCATTTGCTAGTGGCTGCACGCGTTGTCCTCTCACAGCTACAAAAAAAATTCTTTCGTCAAAAATGGAGCCTTTCCTTTTTGACTTCTAACATATTTATCCTCTGCATCACGATGTTTGTTAATTTTAAATCTTCTATAGATTTTAAAGGACTTTCTAATTGGGAGGAAACCAATTTTAGTAGTAATTGGAATGATTTAACTATCTTTTTTAACTACAAAATTACTCATCTAAAATGTGCAATACAGTAGTAATGCTCAAACTTTAAAAATTGAGCCTCTGATCATTATATAACAGAAAATAATCAATTCATATACAAAATCTATTATTTATCTAAGAGAGTTCATATATAATTGAAATTCATCTCATTTTGTACGCTGTATGTATGTTCTCTTCTTTATATGCATCCATCAAATTTCATTTGGAGAATTTAATATTTAATGAATTTTTTGGATTTTTTAAAATAAATTATTTTCATAATGTCACTTCAAGCACTTTTTTTCTTAGATTTATTTATTTTTTTTAATGAAAATTTTGCAATTAACTATTTATGTACATGTGCCAGATAAAACTCTAATGTACATAATAACTCAAACCATGCACACTAAATTAGTCAGCCTAAAGATTAGCCTCAATGGTCCTAGCTAGATCCCACACAATTCTAATATATAATTCAAAGATTTTTGAGCTACATTTGTTAAGGGTACAAAAAAATCACTAGTACATATTTAAATCCAACTCATGAAAGATTTTTGTTCTTGTCCTAGTAATACATAGCATGACAAAAAAAAAAAAAAAAAACATGACACTCCAATATATGACTTATACTTTCACATAAAACTTCTACATTCATATTTTTCCTAATATTTATAGATTTTTTATGTATCAAAAAAGAGAAAAAAAATACCTCATGATTTATAGATTTATAGGACTATTTAATTACCTTCTTGGGTGGATAATCAATCTGCCAATTGCTATTAATGGGTAGAAAGTAGTTGAGTGTAGCAACATTTCAAAAAGAGTGATCCAATTCTATCTTAATTATACAAGGGATTGGAGATTAGAAGATTATGGGTGGTATGCCAATATGCTTCACTATTTCTTTTCTTTAAAGAGCTCAAGACTCTTGATTTGAGTGTCAATTATTTAACTGGGTTGGTTAAGAATGAAGGCTTTTCTATTCATAGTTTATTATGCTTTTTATTTATGTTTTCAATTTTTTCTTTTTTGAATTCTAGAAGAGAATATTAATTAATTCAATTTTTTTTTACAGGTTTAAAAAAATTTTCGACGTTGATCAATCTTGAACTTCTTGATTTGAGTGCAAACTTACTCAATGATACTATTTTGAAATTTGTTGGTGAAATTTCATCTTTGAGATCCCTATATCTTGTTGGCAATTACATGGGAACATCAACCGATTTGAATAGTAAGTTCACTTCTACGCTAGAGTAATTTTTGCAAAACAATGGCCTTCAAGAATTGAGAAAGAATTAGTTATGGAACTTTCAATTATAAAATATAAAAAAAATAAATCACTTTTGTGATTGGATTACTCATCTTCCAAAGTGCAATCCAAAGGGGGATGGATAGAATCATGGCCCAAGTTGCCTACAATTAAAATTGTATCCTTAATTACAAAATGAGAGAAAATAAAATCATTTATTTGTAATATATACACATAAAATAGTTCATATAATTGAAATTCATCTCATATATTTTCACATTTCTCTCATGCTCTTTATGTAACATAACAATGCATTCAGGAATTTATTTGAATGATTATTTAATTTGAAAATTTTAAAATAATTCATTTTTAACTGTCACTTTAAAGTGTCTGCTCGTGTATTAATCAAAGTTCATTATTTGTAAATCACAAAAAAGGTTCATCTAACCAAACACCTCATTATAAGCATTCCTCCAGTTCCTAAGCAAAAATTGAGAATCTCTACGTACATCAATTGCTAGAATATAGCAAGATACACAAAATTAAACAAAAATTAAACCTACAAAAAATAAATTTAAAAGTACAAAAATTTTAATGTGATCTTAAAGTTTGTGAATATATTAAATTTTAATATATAAAAGGTTAAACAAGGTGTGTTAGTTAAAAAACATAGAAATAAGTTTTCCTAGCAGACTACTCATCCTTAATGGGCTTATTGTCTTCAAAAATTAAAGAGGGAAATGTAGAAACTTTAGGAAAAGCTGATATCGCATAATTATCCAACAGGCCCTTGTTTGGCTAACTTATATCTCATGTTTGCTATCAAATTTATGAACACAATTATGAAGAATTAATGTTGACAATTTGTTCAAAGTAATCAATCCCTTCATATATATTTGTGCCTGTAACTGAAATTTATTTCAGTTTTCATGGTGAATTTTGTTAGGAATGTGGAAAGCAAGCAGCAGAGACACAAGTAATAATAAGGAAGGAATAATAAAATATGAAAACGAAAATTTTACATGATTTGACAAACTTGCCTACATCCACGAATGTGAAAAAAAATCTTTACTCACAAACTACAACTCAATTACACTCAGAAAATTCTTCCTCTCTCACAAATAGGCTAAATGGACTCATAAATAGGCTAAATGGACACAGGGGATGTGAAATTGGCCTCCCCTATGCGTTTTACTACGCATTTCTTCAGCTGCAATTTTGACTTCCTCCTTTCAATTTGGCTGCTCCTTTTCCAATTTAGGCGCCACAACTTCCTTCAATTACGCAGCCATAATTTCCTTCTTTTCCACTTTGCCGCTGTCCCTTTGCTTCTTCTTTCATTTTTTCTTCTTTGCTTTTCCATTTTTTTTTTCATTGCTAGTGACTGCACGCGTTGTCCTCTCATACAGTGGCGGGTCCAGCCCACAATTAAAATTAATTTTTTATATTAAAAAATATTTAATATAAAAATTTAGTTTTTAATGTAAATATAATTTTTAATAATAACACAATCAAAAAAATATTACAGCCCACTCCAAAAATTTTTGAATCCACCCTTTTTGCTCTCACAGCTGCAAAAATATTCTTTTGTCAAAAATAAAGTCTCTCCTTTTTTACTTCTAACATATTTATCCTCTGCTTTTATGCATCACGATGCTTGTTAATTTTAAATCTTTCAAAGATTTTAAAAGATTTTCTAATTGGGAAGAAATGAATTTTAGTAGTAATGCTTTGATTTATTATACAACATGTTAATTATAAAATATTTTAACTACAAGATTACTCGTTTAAAATGTGCAATATATTAGTAATGCTCGAACATTAAAAATTGTTCCTCTGATCATTATATAGCAGAAAATAATCCATTCATATACAAAATCTGTTATTTGTCTAAGAGAGTTCATATATAATTGAAATTCATCACATTTTGCATGCCGTATGTATGTTCATCACATTTTGCATGCCGTATGTATGTTCTCCTCTTTATATGCATCCATCACATTTCATTTGGAGAACTTAGGTGGTGTTCTCTTTGTGTTTCAATTTTGAGTTTTGAGTTTTGAATTCATTTTTAGTTTTGTGTTTTGAGTGTCTGTTTTGAGATTATTGAAAATGCGTTCTTTTTGTCATTTTGAAAAAATGTTTTTCAAAACTAAAAATTAGAAAACATGTTCTCTTCGAAGTTTTGAGAAAAAATATTTTATGATATTTTATTTAATAAATTTGATTCAAAGTAAATTATAAATATTTATTAATAAATTATAAATTTATTTTAAAGAATTTAAAATATAATACCAAAAATAACTAATGATTTAATCATATATAATACTGTATTAAAAATACAAAATATTTTTAAAGTCATTTTTAATTTGACTCAATTAATAATTTTATAATAAAATTATTTTTACTTACAAATTAAAATTTGACATTAATTTTAAAATTTAGATTACCCACAACATAAATATTAAAAAAAATTATAAATCATAAAATAGCAAAAGAAAAAGTTTATCTAAAATTTTAAAAATATTATTGAAAAGAGAAATTAATAACAAAGGGCAGAAGGCGAATCTGAAGGAAGAAACGGCAGGGAAGAAGAAATGGCAGAAGAAATTTTGGGCGTGTGGAGGCAGAAGAAATGGCAGGGAAGAATGGTCGAATCTGAAGGAAGAAACGGCAAGGAAGAAATGGTAGAAGTCGAAGGAAGAAATGGCAAAGGGCAGAAGGCGATGGTGATGGTAGATCTGGGCGTGGAGGGCGGTGGCGGGCGATGGCAGTGGCGATGATGGTGGTGGCGGTGGCAGATCTGAGAGTGGAGGGCAGTGGCAGGCGATAGCGATGGCGATGGTGGCGGATCTGGGAGTAGCGGTGGTGTCGGTGGCGAGCGATGGCGACGGCAGTGGAGGATGCAGATCTTGGCGTTGAGGGCAGTGGTAGTGGTGTCGGTGGCGGATCTTGGCGTGAAGGGCGATGGCAGTTGTGGCGATGATGTCGGTGGTGAGCGGTGGCGTGGAGGGCGATGGCAGTGGTGGTGGAAGATCTGTGTTGCTAGTTGGAAGAGAGAGGAGCTTGGAAGGGCGAAGGAAGAGGGAGTGCGTGAGGCGGAAAACGCTTGTGTTTTCCACGTTTTCAATTTTTACTGTATTTTGGCTGAAAGCAGCCAAAACGTTTTTTTGCTGTTTTCCATTTCCTTCACAAATTTTTTCTTTGTTTTTGAAAACGTGTTTTTGAAAATAACAAAGAGAACACGTTTTCGGTGCTTTGAAAAATTGAAAACAGAAAACGGCCCGAAAACGCCAAAGAGAACAGGCCCTTAATATTTAATGAAAATTTTGGATTTTTTCAAATAAATTATTTTCATAATAGAAAAGCCTTCAATTTTTCAACTTGAATTCTAGAAGAAAATATTAATCAATTCAATTTTTTTTTACAAGTTTTAAAAAACTTTCAATGTTATTGATTTCAGTTATAACCAACTCAATAGTACCATTTTGAAATTTGTTGATGAAATTTCATCTTTGAGGTTCCTATTTCTTTCATCTAATTCCATGTCGGAAACATCATCTTATTTGAATAGTAAGTTTAGTTCTATGCTAGACTTATTGTTGCTAAATAATAGCCCTTCAAGAAGAAGGGAATTAGTTATGGAGCTTTTAGTTATTGGATGTAAAAGAAAAAAAAAATCATTTTTTCTATTAATTAGATTACTCATCCTCCGAAGTTCAAGAAAGAATTTCACAAACTTAAGAAAGGAGGGAATGATAGAATCATATCCCAAATTGCTTACAATTAAAATTATACTCCTAATAATAAAAAGGCAGAAAATAAGATCTTTTTATATGTAATATACTCACAAGAGATTTCATATAATTCAAATTCATCTCAAATATTTTCACGTTTCTCTCCTGCACTGCACTTTATGCAACATAACATTGCATTTAGGAATGTATTTGAATGATTATTTAATTTAAAATTTTCAAAATAATTCACTTCCAACTATCACTTTAAGTGCCTCTCTCATATATTTAATTAGAATTCAATTATTTGTAAATCACAAAAATGTTTCATCTAACTAAACACTGCATTATAAGAATTCGTCCAGTTCTTGTGAAAAAATTGAGAATCTCTATGTATACCTGTTGCTAGAATATAACAAGGTACACAAAATTAAACAAAAGTCAAACCTATAAAAAATAAATTTTAAAATTCAAAAATTTTAATGTGATCTATTTTTATTCTCTCAACTTATGCTATAGTAGTTCATTAGCTGGGCTGAAAACAATGTCGATTGTTGCCACCTCTTATATATATATATGTATGTATGTATATATATATGTATGTATGTCTTTTGCTTAGCTATTTTAATGAGTTTTAGCACTATATTAAGCAATCCCTTTCACAGGTATTAGAAGACTTACGAGACTGAGCAATCTTGAACTTCTCGATCTTAGTGACTGCAATTTAAATAGCAGTGGTATTCTAACACCTATTGGTGGCATTTCAAGCCTAAAGTTTCTGGATCTTTCACATAATTATATTGGAGGATCAATTGGAATCAGCAGTAAGTGATCTCTACTCCTTTCCTTCCACACCAACTTGGTATGTTTTTTTGGATAGATGCACAATCTGATGGCATTATTGTTATACGAAGAAGATGATCTTCTAGAAACCAATCTTCATAGAGACAAACATCATATAGCCTTCTCTAAGATCTACATTAAAGAAATACTTCCATATGTGAAAGTAGGCTTTTGACGTAAAACTAGGCTTCAATGACTTACAGGTTCTTAACTGGTCTTTGAGTGGCATGGATAACATCATATAGCCTTCCCTAAGATTATTTCAATCGGTCAAGACATTGATTCTTATGGAGAACCACTACTACATGAATGTGACAATTTACCAATTGAGGTAAAGTTAGGATAACTCTTTTAAGTAATTTAATATCCTTATTGAGAAGTACTTCCTTCTAAATACTCACAACCTAGTGTTTTCTTAAACATATAATTGATGATATGTCATATTTAAAGACACTACAAAATAAAATCAAATTTAGAGACAAATAATAAAGATAAATTTGGAGACTAATGAACAAAATAATCAAAATTTCTTTTAGAGACAGGTTTAGAAATAAAATAAAGTTTGTCTTTGAAATTTTTTTCATTAGAGATAGAATCAGAGATGAAACTTTTTCATCTCTAAATTCATCTGAAGAACTTTTTCAAACTAAGAGACGAAATTTTTCTGTCTATGAATTTTGCATGCCCTCAAAGACAGAATCCAAAGGTTATTTAAGAATTTGAGTTTTATTTTAAAAAAAAAATAGAATTAGAGATGGAAAATTTTCATCTCTTATTTTAGAGACCAAAAATAATTTTTCATCTCTAATCTGAACAAAGACAAAAATTAGAGACGAAATTTTCATCTCTCTCTCTCTCTCTCTATATATATATATATATGTGTGTGTGTGTATGTGTGTGTACGCACGCGCCCTTCATTGTTTCACCTCTTTGTCCTCTTCTCCTATGCCTTCGCCTATTCCTCTCCCTCTCGCTCGTCTCATTCTCCTATTTTTCTTCGGCCAACAGTTTCTAGCCATTGGCTTACCTTTGTCTTCATTTGTTTCTCTTCTTCCTCCTCTTTTCCTCCGCCTTCACCTATTCCTCTCCCTCTTGCCTATGTCACCTTCTCCTTTTATTTTTTGACCAGCATCCACTAGTTGTCAGCTCCCCTTTACATTCATTTTTTTCTCCTTTACCTTCGCTTGTTCTTATCCATTTTGCCTGTGTCTCCTTCTCCTTTTCTTCCCCAACTAGCAATTGTCGATCGTCGGCTCACCTTCTCTTCCTCATCCGATAATCTATTCTTTCTCCTCTGTGTTGTCCCAAATGCCAGCGATGCGGAGTTTCTTCAATTTAAGATAAGAATTTAAAGTTCTCCTATTTTGATGTTTAGATCTAATAAGATCCAACCATTGGATCGTTTTGGCTTTTGGGTATGTCGGTTGCCAGACTAAGGTGATTCTGATGATCAATTTCAATCGTCAGAATATAACATGGATGGTGGCTGGCAATGCCCTTCCAAAATTTGACCTATTAATTTTTAGATCTATTTAAATTAACATGGATGGTGGCTGGCGATATCGATGATCAGTTCCGATAGTCGAAATTTGCCATGGATGGCGGTTGGCGACCAACGGCAGGACTAGAAATTAATTTTTTTTCTCCATAGTTGGTTTAGAGACAAAATTATTTTCATCTCTAATTTTTTTTCAATCCATACCTCATCCTAGAAATAATTTTTTTTTTTTTTGTCTCTAATCTGAAATAGAGAAGGAACAAATTTCATCTATAACTTTAGATACAGAAAAAATTTCATTTCTAAATGTAAAATTTGATTGATTTTAAGACCGATTACATAACCAAATTGAAGAAATTTTTTTTTTTCGAGACAAAAAAGAAAATAAATTGTCTCTAAATTAGAGATAAAAGCAAAAATCTATCTCTAATTGGTTAACAACAAACCTTTTAGAGATGGATCGAAATTCGTTTCTAACCAGTGAGAGATGGAATTTTCAGATTTTAGAGACAAATTTTTTCCATCTCTAAACCCAGCATTTTTTGTAGCTAGGTTTGGAGAGCTTGAGTAGTTTGGAAAATTTGTTCTTGGATAAAAATATTATTAACAATAACTTCCTTTCAGGCATAAGAGTGATGACTTTCCTTTTTAAGTGTTGAATTCGACCTCTCTAGCAGCCTCCGTATTGAAAGGTAAAATAAAATAGTCCCCCAATGATGGCCAAGGTGGTAAACCATTCTTCTTAGTTAACACGAGGTCATAAGTTCAAATCTTCTTATGTCTCTTAGTGTAGACATTTCCTGTTATGTACTATATATAAAAAAGTAAAAAAAATATTCTTCTACTTGATAAATCATGCATCAACTAACACTTCTTCAATATGTTGCGTATTTTTCAGGTTTGTGCAAATTGAAGACTCTTCAAGAACTCAACATTAGGGGAAATGATCTTTCGGGCACCTTACCTTGGTGCTTATCCAACTTGACATCACTTCGTTTGCTAGACATCTCTTCCAATTATTTCGACGGAAATATTGCTTTTTCTCCTCTTATCAATCTAACAACCCTGAAATACCTTACACTTTCAGATAATCACTTTGAAGTTCCAGTCTCATTCAAGTCATTTTTGAACCATTCCAAACTTAAGATCCTTGAAAGCCTTAACAACAAGTTCGTGGTGGAAGGGGAATGTCCTTCCTCAACCCCAAGTTTCCAATTAACAGTTATCCGTCTATCTGATTCGGAATCCAAAAACTGCTCCATATGTTTTCCCCATTTCCTTTACCATCAAAATGAACTTCAAGTGATTGAGCTATCTGGAATTGATTTTAACGGGAAGTGGCCGGATTGGTTGTTGGAGAATAATTCAAGATTGAAAAGTCTTGTTATGCCAGACAATTCATTACATGGATCAATTTTACGGTTGCCTTTGAATCCCATAACAGGGCTTTTTGCTTTGGATATATTCAACAATCATATTGAAGGCTACATCCCTTACAAACTTGGTCGTATCTTTCCAGCTTTAGTATATTTAAACATGTCTACAAATGGCTTCAAAGGTGATATTCCTTCCTCGTTGGGTGACCTAACCTCTTTACAATTTCTAGATTTATCAAACAATCAATTATCTGGAAAAATACCGGTGCATTTGGCCGTGGCTTGTGAGACCTTGATATTGTTGAGCCTATCAAACAACTACTTAACAGGTCCTATACTACCCCCTCAAACAAACTCAAGCACAATTCAATATTTACTTCTAGATAACAATCACTTCACACAAATTCCAGATAGCTTGTCAATAAACTCTTTGAGTATGTTGAATGTGGGTCACAATGAATTAACAGGAAAGATTCCAGGATGGATTTGGAATCTCTCGTTTTTATGGATCATTTCCTTGCCCAATAATAATTTTGAAGGACCAATCCCAATTGAATTTTGTGAGCTTCGGAATCTGCTTGAGTTGGACCTCTCAAATAATTATTTCACAGGAATTGTGCCATCTTGTTTTTCAAACCTGTCAGAGGTAGAATTCGTTTGGCTGTCAAATAATAGGTTAAGTGGTCCTTTCCCAGGGGGCTTCCAGAACAGCTCTGCTTTGAAGGTGCTTGATCTTTCTAATAACCACCTAAGCAATGATATTCCGAAGTGGATTGGCAACCTCTCCTTGCGAATACTTCTCTTGAAAAATAACAGTTTTGAGGGAAATATTCCAAATCAAATATGCCACTTGTCTAGCTTGACAATCATTGACCTTTCTTGGAACAACTTCTTTGGTGATATTCCACATTGCTTGCATACCTTCGAAGTCATAAGTTACTACCACGTACGAAAGTTTCCTGTTTTGGATGTAAAATTGCTATCAGATGTTGAAAAAATCTTTGCAAAAACAGATCAAGGCCTTTATACTTTCCAATTGGAGAAACGAATGGAGTTCACAACAAAAGGAACATCTCTGATGTACAAAGGAGTTCCTCTATACCTCTTCTCGGCAATTGATCTCTCCAACAACAAATTGACTGGTTATATACCACCTGGAATTGGCAATCTTAGCCATATCAAATCATTGAACTTGTCCCACAACAACTTGACTGGACCAATCCCTACAACTTTCTCCAACTTGGAGAACATAGAGAGCTTGGATCTTTCCTACAACAGCTTGCAAGGCAATATCCCCTATGAACTCACAAGTTTACACTATCTGGAAAGCCTCAACGTGTCTTACAACAACTTAAGTGGAAGGATACCTCAGGGACCAAACCAATTTCAAACTTTTGATGGGAGTAGCTACATTGGAAATCCACTCCTTTGTGGAGAAGTAGTTGCAAATAGTTGCAATTCACCCCTGCCAACAACATCACCCAATAATGGCAGCGAAGTGGAATTTGGCTTTATTGACATGGGCACTTTCTATATGAGCTTTACAGGGTCTTACTTGACTGTGTTACTAGCTATTGTAGGAATTTTGTACATAAATCCTCATTGGAGACGAGTATGGTTCCACTTCGTTGAGGTTTTCATCACCCCTTCCTACTACTTCGTTATTGATAACCTTTGGAAGATCAAAGCCAAGTTCCTACATAAGTGATCACCCATATAAAGAGGTTCAATGTACATACCAAGTTTGTTCTAGTTTATAGATACATGATAATTGGATTTTCTAAATTGTGTTGTTATGCACTTGTGAATGATTAACATATATTTGATGCCAAATGCCCAAATATCATAACTTTGTTTTGAACGCTACATTAATATTTCTCATCTCCTAGCAACTTTTTATGAATTATATTTTCCCCCCAATCTGGTAATGAGTTAGTTACTCACCATTTAACTAAATTGCTTCCTCTGCATTCTTATTCTTATTATTATTATTTTTTATGTATTATGGTTTCTCACACCTACGTAAAGGATTACTTCAAAAAATTGGTTTTGGGTGATTAGGAACAGCTAATTCTATCTAAGATGTGAAGATAAAATAATAAAAAGATTAAAAGCAACAAAGTCCTCCTTTCTTTTTAAATATACATCCTATTGAATAACAATTATAAAATTTGTCTTAGCACTAACAATGTGGAAGGTAACAAATAAACATCCAACTCTTATTCTAGACAATTGCAAAGTATAGACCAATAATCACTTGAAATCCTTGTTAGCTCTTAGGAATTTTGTGGTATAAATTCTTATCAAGCCTTACTCATATTGAATGTGGTCAATTATATAAATTTTAACTCATCAAACATCTCTATCGATAATAATATATTTTTTAAGACCCTAAGTTCTATGGTTCCTATATATAATCAGAGAATTGAAACAAAATGATATATTCACCACTAACTTAATCAACTTACAACATCTTATATACAAAATAACCCATTAATCCTCCTATTATTCAAACTAAAAAAAAAGAAAAGTAAATCTAGAAACTGCAGACACATGATCCCTTAATTTGTGGGATCCCATAAATTGTAGATCATTTGTCCCCATTTCCTACACTCTTCCTTAAGTTGGAGAATAGATGTTAGTCATTCTCAACTTGTAAATACAAATATTGAAACTTGATTTCTTCAAGTTTCAAAAGTGCTTTGGTTAGAACATTAGCTTCTTGGGACTTGGTAGAAATGTAGGACAAGGTGATAGTCCTTTCTTAATTGCGATCTTGATGAAGTCTCTGTCAATCCTCGCATGTTTTATTCGATCATGTTGAACTGGATTATGAATTATACTGATAGTTGATTTGCTATCACAAAACTTCATAGGACTTGTTACTGGCATGTTTAAATTTATCATCAACCTTTGAATCCAAATGAGTTCACATGTTCCTCGAGTTATGGCTCTATACTTTGCTTCTACATTGCTTCGAGCAACCACTGATTGTTTTTTGCTTCACCATGTCATTAGATTACCCCAAACTTTTGTGTAATACTCGATTGTTAACTTGCTATCATCAAGAACTCCTGCCCAATTTGTATTTTAAAAACCAACAATGTCCCTGACTCTAGTCTTTTTAAACAATAACCATTTGCCGGGACTTCCCTTTAAATATCTCAGGATTTGATTTGTTGTTGCCATGTGCCTTTTGTCGGAGCATGCATGAACTGACTTACCACGCTCACACTAAAGGCAATATCTGTTATCGTAAGTAATAGGTAGATGAGTTTATATACCAAATGCTGATAACTCTCTTTATTCATTGGAGGATCACTATTTGAAACTTTGTGCTTCCAGTTACGTTCCAAAGGCATACTAGGAGGTTTACACTCAAGTTTTCATCTCTTCTTAAGCAGGTCAAGTGTGTACTTTCTTTCTGAAATGAAGATCCTTTTGTGACTTCTTCTAACCTCCATTCTAAGAAAGTATCTAATTTCCCCAAGATCTTTTACCATGAATTCAGCTTGAAGTCTCTTTTTGAGATTTCTAATCTCCATTTCATCATCACCTGTGATCACCATATCATCTATATGTACAATGAGTATTGCTTGTTATCCTAACTTATTTTTCTTCACAAACAAAGTGTTATCAGCTTGCCCTTGGTTGTATCCAAGATCCTTCACAATAGTGCTGAACCATATAAACCAAGGTCGAGGTGATTGTTTCAAACCATAAAGGGCCTTTTTTTAGCTTACATACCTTGTCTGGATTTTCCTTTGCTTCAAATTCAAAAGAAACTCTCATATATACCTCATCCTCTAATGTGCCATTAAGAAAAATATTCTTAATGTCTAGTTGGTGTAGTCTCCAATCTAAATTAGTAGCAATAATCAATAGAAATTTGATTGAGTTAAGCTTGGTAACTGGTGCAAAGGTTTTTTCATAATCAATTCTATAGGTTTGAGTAAAACCTTGTGTTACTAGTCTTGTCTTATATCGTTCTATAATTTCATCTGGTTTATACTTCACTAAGAAGATCCATTTACTACCAACTATTTTCTTCCCTTCTAGTAACTTCACTATCTCCCAAGTCTCTTTATCATTCAACGCTTTCATCTCTTTTAGCATAACTTTCTTCCAATTTGGATCTTGAAGTGCCTCTTAAACATTTCTAGGAACATGAATATCATAAATCTTTGCAACAAAGATTTTGAAATTTCTTGATAACTTAGTATATAGAACATAATCTGATATATGATACTTGGAATTTCTCATACAAGACCTTACACACTTCCTTATGACAATTAAAAGATCAATGTTATTGATAGGTTCTTCTTCCTCATAACATGACTTAGTTTTCTCATCCTCTTCTTGATTATTCGTTGTAATGGGATCTTCCATGAGCACATACTCTTGAGTTTGCATTGGAGTTTATGGTCTCCTAGAGTAAATTATAATTGGTTTTGGGTTTATAGTGTTAGATTCTCTCCCTGGACCTATATGAACACTATTTTTGGACACATAATCGGATTGGGAAGGAATGGATGAGGAGATTAAAGGAAATGACTAAAAGAAATTTGGTTCCCAATGTTTGTCTCCTTGAGAATTAATCTCCCCATCGAGAGAAACATCGAGATTTGAATGTGTGAGGTGGATAAAATGCACGAGTTTGTTTGGCAAGAGTACAATGATCACACTAAAATGATGAAGGATCTTTATTAATGAACAAATGAGGGTATAAATGCTTTAAATAAGAGAAATTGGAGTGACCTAATCTATGATACCACAATAAAACATTGGAATTAGAGAATAAGGAAAAACAATAGATAACTTTGGTTTTGAAGGAGAACCAACACCTGACAAGTAATAGAGATCATTTCGCTTCTCAGCATTCCTAATCTCCCTTTACAATGACAAATACTGAAATTTACAACAAGAAGGGAAAAACATTATTGAACAGTTCAAATCCTTGGTTAATTTACTCACTAATAGTAAATTGCACTGTGGATTTGGAACGTGAAGAATTGAATTCAACTTCAACCTATTGAGTTCCATATCTCTTCTCTCTGTTGCTTTGTACATAGGCCTATCTGCTACAGTAATACTAACATTTTCCTTACATGGTTGATAGTTACTGTTGTTACCAAAAATACAATTAAATTTCATGATGTGGGGTCCACTCGAGCTCGATGACGGGTGAAGTGGTTGCCGTGAGAGAAGTTGTCGCAAGGGATTTTGCCACAAGGATGCTCGCCGTAAAGGTCTACCTCACAAGGATCTATTTCGCCACAAGGATCTTGCCTCAAGCACTTTTGTTTTAAGCATCATGCCGTAAGGATTTTGTCACAAGTATCTTCACTTTAAGGATCTCGCGACAAGCACCACCGCCTTAAGGATCCCGCTGCAAGGATTCTGCCACAAGCACCTTCGCTTTAAGGATTTCGCCTCAAGCACTTTTGCCTTAAGGATCTCGTCGCAAGGATTTCGTCACAAGCACCTTCGCCTTAAGGATTTCGTGACAAGGATTCCGCCTTAAGCACTTTCACCTTAAGGATCTCGCTGCAAGAATTTCGCCACAAGCACCTTCGCCTTAAGGATTTCGTGACAAGGATTCCACCTCAAGCGATCTCGCCGTAAGGATTTCGCCACAAACACCTTCGCCTTAAGGATCTCACCGCAAGGATTCCGCCACAAACACCCTCGCCTTAAGGATTTCGCCACAAGCACGTTTGCCACAAGGATCTATCTTGTCGCAAGAACTTTGCCATAAGAATCTATCTCGCCGTAAGGACTTTGCCACAAGCACTTTCGCCTTAAGGATTTCGCCACAAGGATTTATCTCGCCGCAAGGATTTTACCTTGTTGACACTCCAAAATAGGTTAGAAGGCTCGTGGGAATCCTCACCCACAACGACCCTTCGATGCCTAAGTCAGTACCAGATCAAGATAGTTGTTCACGAAAACAGTAAAGACGTAGTAAGAGTTGTACCGAATTCAGCCCCTTTTCAGTGTCTTGTAGTTGGGTATTTATAAGACATGATTCTCAAGAATGCATGGTGCTGACATGTGTCACTTGTTGAATGAGCCATGCACGAGGTGTGTGGCTGCAATCAAGTCTTTACCGCAAGGCCTTGCAGCACACTACCGTAAGGCTGCCGCTGTAAGGCCTTGCCATAAGGCTTGCGGCAAGCCCTTTGCCACAAGTGGCTTGTGGCATACTGCCGCGAGTCTTTTTATTTTTTCTTTAAAAAATCTCATTTTTCTTGATCCTGATTTTTTAGGTTCAACAATTGCCCCCCACTCTTCTGTTTTGTCTTTAGAGAAAATTGAAGAGTAAAATTTGAGTCGAATTGAGGGTGGCATAGAGTTGCACTACCACTAGCTTGGTTTTTGCCACTCCGGGGTAATTTCTTCATCACCCATCCTGCATCCAACACTCTCCTATTGTGGAGTTAGGATGCTTTTAAATTTAGGCTTTCTTTAACTGCTTCTATGATCGAACGTCTTTTGGTCCCCTTCACGGCCCGTTTAAGAACCATTCGTCTTGAGGGATGAGCGTTGTGTCCCTAGTTTAAATCATGGAACCAGTGCTGTGACCTCGAGTTCTCTGGGTGTTTCGGTTCGGGAGGCATCTCATCGTCAAGCCTTTCATGAGACGTCTTGAGGGTAAGCATGTATTTTCTGAGTGGAGAACCTTTTGGGGGCGTCCGCTTTCCTTTTACGAGCTCGTCTACCATAGGTAATCTAGGTTTGGCCCCGGGATTCTAGTCAGACATTCGAGTTTGCCGGAAGGCTTAGGCGCCGAACCAACTGAGGAGTCAGGTCTAGCTTGGGGGCATAACACTAGACTCAATCAAGGGATACAGGTGAGCCTGTGGGCATACATGTTAGAATACCTGAAGATCCTACATCCGCATGGGGTTATATGCACTAGATTATCTCTAGGCAACCAGGCCTTTCAGGGACATGGTCCGACGCGGGATTCCTACCGGGCGTTCGAGTTTGCAGGAAGGCCTGGGTGCCGGATCAGTCGAGGAGTTGGGTCTAGCTTGGGGGCATAGCACCGAACTCAATCTAGGGATCCAAGTGAGCCTACGGGCATAGGCGTCGGAGTATCCTGTGATCCCAGGACGGGCCATGGCTCACTGGCTGTTGTGTTCTTCATGTTCGTCTTTCGGGGTTGGTCTACCTCAGGGAATCTGGGTTTGACCAGTGGATTGACATGAGATCCCTGCCAGACATCTAGGTTTGCCGAGAGGCCTATGCACCAGATCAATCAAGGAGTCGGGTTTAGCCAAAAGGCATGGCACTGGACTCGAACGACGGATCCGGGTGAGCCTGCGGGCATAGGCTTTGGATCTTCTGGTGATCTTGGGCCGGCTCATGGTCATCGACACCAAATTATAACTAGGCGACAACTCCGGTGGATGAAACAATGTTAGAACCATCATATGGTCACTTTACTTCT
Source organism: Diospyros kaki (assembly GCA_036245055.1). Lineage (NCBI taxonomy): Eukaryota > Viridiplantae > Streptophyta > Magnoliopsida > Ericales > Ebenaceae > Diospyros > Diospyros kaki. The sequence continues at coordinate 9,836,371 of BSEG01000011.1, read as the reverse complement.
TTCCTGCCTTCCTAGGGCTAGTCTACCTCAAGGAATCTAGGTTTGGCCAGTGGACTAGTGCGAGATTCCTGCCAGACATCCAAGTTTCCCGGGAAACCTAGGAGCCAGATCAACTAAGGAGTCAGGTCTAGCCAAAAGGCATGGCATTGGACTCGAATGAGGGATCTGAGTAAGCCTATGGGCATAGGCATCTGATCTTCTGGTGATCCCGGGTCGGTCATGGTCATTGGCACTAGATTACGACTGAGCAACTCAACTCCGGTGAACGGAATAATGTTTAACCATTATATGGTCACTTTACTTCTTTCTCGCCTTTCTAGGGCTTAATCTACCTTGGGGAATCTGGGTTTGGCCAGTGGACCGGCACAGGATTCCTACCAGACATTCGAGTTTGTCGGGAGGCCTAGGCACCAGATCAACCAAGGAGTCAGATCTAGCCAAAAGACATGGCACCAGACTCAAACGAGGGATCTGAATGAGCTTGCGGGTATAGGCATCGGATCTTCTAGTGATCTCAGGCTGGCTTGTGGTCATCGACACTAGATTGCCACTAGGTGGCTTGAACTTCGAGAACAGGTTGTGCTTAAGGCATTATACCTGCATCACATTCTTATGAGTCCTACAAACAATTTGGGCTCATGGAGATTTTATGTGGTTCGGCTTATAGTTTTGCCTACTCCACGAGAATATAGGAGGTATATTCTTTTATTTATTGGGGGATATTATTATAATAAAAAATTAAAAAGAATCCTGGCCCCTGACCGGATCAGGCAACGCTCCTGATGATAAACTCGGCCCTACGTCTCGTGCTTCGTCCCCTCAACTGGAGTTAATGACTAGTAAAGCCAGGAAATACCTCTTGAGGTGCATGATGTTCCAAGTTTTGCCCATTGCCTTGCCTTATAGCGTCTATAGAATGCACGTGTTGGGTCCCAACATCTTTTGGATTCTATAGGGTTCTTCGCAATTCGGGTTGAGTTTCTCTTCCTCTTCTATTGCTTTCCCATGCGTCCAAAATTTTCATTTGGACGATAAACTGTTCTGCCCAGGCAAATACTTCGGTCATAGAATTCGACTCGGAGAAAGCTAGGGATCTTCTAAGCGAGACGTACATAGTTCCGTTGAGCAGGGCTGATGCTGCCAATTTGACTAGGAGATCCCTTTTGGGGTTAGCTAACACCGACACTAAGCAAGGTATTTTAAATAATTTTAGAACTTGTTTCCAAAACACATAAATCTATTTTTAATCATTGGAGAATATAATTTGCTGGTGGTTGATCGTAAGAGTCTCGAGACTGAAGAGTCTTATGAGTCTCGTGTGTCCTGAGAGTCTTAAGGGTTTTGAGAGTCTTGTCACCAAGTGTTTTTAGAGTCTCGTCACCAAAGTGTCTTGAGAGTCTTGGGTATGTTGAGTGACGAGAGACTCTCGTGATCTTTTGAATGTGAGACTTGATGAGCGGAAGACTTCTTTGGATTTGACGGGAGGCTTTCTGATGACCTAGTGACCCTTGATGATCGAGAGAGAGTCTCGATGACCGAGAAAGTATTGATAATCGAGTGACCTATATGACGAGCACACTGTTAGGGACGCAAGTCAATGTCCTCGCGCAAACCCTTCAATGCTTAAATTAGTTTCCCAGAGTGAGAGCGCAAGTATGTACTCAAAGTGCTAGAGAGAGCGTACCTGAGGTTGGAGGCATGGCCTCCTGTTGTACCCCAATAATTGGAAGTAAGAAGGGCCAAAGCTGCTTCGGAAGAAAGCCCAAACAAACCTCCCCATGCTTGATTCTTGAGGCAAACTAGCTGTTATCGGACTCCTTCGGAAGCACCCTTCAGAAGAAACCTACAAAAATGACACGTGTCCCTCGGCCACCCGCCTCGAAGCTCGAGCCTTATAAAAGCCCAGCTACAGTTCCCAAAAAGGGGATCCAGACATAGGTATACCACATTCACTTTCCTTCATAAACTTAGCTTATTTTCCCTTCCATAAGATTATCTTCCTTCTGTTACTAACTTAGCATCGAAGGGTCTTCGCGGGAGGAAAATCCTGCGAGCCTTCTAACCATTGTTTGCCCTCTACAGTTCCTTCGGTAGCATCACACCCATTCCTTTGGAAGGATAACTTGCAGATTGTGCCATCAGAAGCCACGTTCTTTCGGAAGACCTTGAGGAGAACATGTTTTTGGAAGACCCTGCTCGTTTCTTCAGAGATACCTTTTACAAGTTCCTTCGAAAGTCCTTCTCGGAAGCCTCATTCGAAAGCACCCTCTATCAAAAGACCCTTGGTCCACCCAAGAGATTCTCGTTTGTCACCACGCCTTCGAGAGGGATTTTATACACTTTGGAAGGACCCTTCAGAAGAGTTAAACCGGCACACCATTGACGACTCGCCTGGAGCCTATTGTAAGCCAGCCTTTGGAAGCATTCCTTTGGGAGGACCCTTTTCGCAAGCACTCCTTCAGAAGCCCACCAAAGCCTTATGACCTAGCTTCAATCGAATCTTGATATCGTTGACATCCACAGGCATCCCACTTTTAAAAATTCTAATTATTGTATTTTGGCAACAATAATTTAGTGCCGCAACAAAAAACCAATCTTAACACAAGATGCGAAGAGGGACAAGATCAACTAGCTTGGCAAACCTGCCTAACCCTACCCGAAGGAGCACTCATACCAGGATAGGAGACCCCAGCCAGGTGCATCCTATGGTACCTAGACTTTTGGAAGATCACCTAGACAACGAGGTGCACTCGGGAAACATTCCGATGTTGGAAGGCTATCAGATTACTGAATTGGCGAGTATGGAGCATTCGGAATAGGGGGAGGTACACGCCGTCAGATTAGGGAGACAAATGGCAAAGTAGCGAAGGTAAGTCCCGCCCATAATACCAGCAAATCAAGAACAAAACACTCCTTGAGACGATCCTCAATTCCAAGAAGGAACCCTGCAGCGCCTTCAGTACCTCCAACACCCTTAGGGGTAGCTCCACCCACGGTCCCGCTATCAGATTACGAGCAACTACAGAAGAATTTTGAAGAGGTAAAGCACCAGAATGATGAGCTCAGGACGAACAATGAAGAGAGCATGAGAAGATTGCAGGGGATAACTGCTCTTTTGCACGAATTGATGCCGGATATCCAAATTCCCCACATGGGACAAACAGGCATAGGGGAGAACATTGGACATCCAAAGACAACCCTCCGAGGGCCCCAGGATGAGGGATAAGAACGGGGGACCCCCAGGTTTAATGATCGGGTCCCGAAAACGGCAAACCCGAGGGAAGATTATGATAGGAGGCCAGGGAAAGCCCCTATGTATGAGGAGACGATAGAGAGCACCCACTCCAGAGCTCTTTGCGTCTTGTCTCCCTGCAAGAACGAAGTAGAGAAAGAAATGCTCAAGGCGTCCGACGTCAAACGCCTCATAGAAGAAGTGCTAGAACAGAAGCAAGTTGTGATGACGTCGAGAGAAGCGCCCACAAAGGGATTTCCACTATCCGAAGAACTCCAGAGATAGCCAGTGCAACCAGGGTTCAAGCTACCGTAGCTCTTAGTGTATTTAGGGAAGGACGACCCCGAGAGACACTTACAACACTTCATCGCAATGGTTGTGTTATATGGGTGGGACGAGGTCGCCTGGTGCAGGGCTTTCCTACTATCGCTGGCAAGACAGGTTCAACAGTGGTTCACTAAGTTACCAATAATCCAGTAAAATAATTTCTTAGAGCTAATGAGTCTTACTGGAAAATGATGATATGATGTGTCAACTTATAATTTGACAGGAAGTGGAATGTCCAATAATGGATTAGGTAATTAAGGCGATTAATTATTCCCTTATGGTTATTGTGGGATTACAAGGATATGTGGTATTTCCATTCGGGATGATTTTATGGATTGGATTCGAAACCTAGGATGTTTAAAATCATAGTAGGATTGGTTTATAACTATATTGGTTGAGTATATTTTGATTTACTTAGCCATAGGAAAAATTGAGCAAACTCGAGGATTGTCCTATAAAGCGCTGCAGGTAATTTTTCTAAGTTATGAGAAACAGGTTAGCCGTGAGTCCTTCAAGGATTGAGGCAAGACAAGATTAAAAGTGACGATCGAGCGAAAAGGAAAAGATCATCTGTTCCACTTTATGCTTTGGACGAAGCGTGCCATTGGTGGAAAGCAATGATAAGAATTTTGTCGGATCGTGAAAAGCAAGGTACGCTGAATATAGAGTATGTATGATTTAAAGAACTTTTAAAAGTTAAGCATTTTCCTTTGTGAGAGAAAATGGAGGAAAGCTTTAGATCATGGGTTTAAGTCATTGATCTGAGGGAAAAAACTTAGGTACCATGAGAGTGACTACTACACAGTATGTTATGTGGGCTTGGAGATTCAAAATTTTGTGCGTGAGGAGGGTGATGAAATTGTGGTTGCATACGTGGGTAAGGAAGGTCGTAACTATGAGTGGTATGTTTCCTCAATAAAGGCATGTGTTGTGATGTCTGCTTGCTCAGGGAAGCGTGTTTCCCAGAACAGTAAGCATGTGGATGCATGATCCCTAGATTTGGCCTTTGGGGGAGAAATTTATTCTAGTTATTGACCTGACCTTCGATTTAGTATGCAGACAGTTGTACATCCTAATAGTTATGAGCAGCTGGCTCTGGTTTGATTATCATGAATCTTGCCCTGTTGGAATATTGGATGATGCGGTAGTAGATACACTCTAGTACACTTGGGAGCATGGGTTCCAGTAGAAGGGAAATTGTGAGTAGTGTTGTTGTAATACCCGAGAAATTCTAAAAGACTCAACGGTAATTTATCTTGGGGCAAAAATGGAATTTAAGGATGAATAAAGGGTATAACGGTAATTTATTACCGTATAGATGATTGAATCAACTGCCGGGAGAGCCTTGGAGCTGAGATGCCAAAGGAAAATGATGTGGCATTAACGAGCACCCCGAGATATAATTTATAGCATCGAAAGAAATAAGATCGGGAACAGTTTTCGGTACAACAAAAATGTAACTACCAATTAGGCTGCAATACCGAATTGTTATAGACGACTTCTCGGAAGTCACCGAAAGCTTGAGGGGGCTTTGGTTTTTCATAAGAAACAACTCTTCAGTGGTTTCAGGAAGAAACGAAAAGTTTTAGGGCCAAAAACGAAGATTTGGGCCTAAATGCAGTTTTTAAAAATTACTAGAGGGGGGCCGAAACGAGGTTTTTTTAAAATCTTCGAGGGTCAAAATGATGTTTTAGGACTTGAGGGTCATAAATGCAATATTGAAAAGTGGAGGGATTAAGTGAAATGGGCTAAAATGATAATAGTCAAAAGTTGGAGGGGCCAAAGTGCAAAAACGTAAAAATGGCAGCATGGCCAAATCTGACCAACACATGGCCGGTCAACCATGGCCGATTTTGGCCACAGGGTTGCACGAGGGATAGTCAGGGGAGTAACTTTTGCAAAGGAATATCTGAAAAAAGCAATCAGGGTGGCCAAAAATCGAGCAAAAATTAACCAAGAATTCGGCCGATTGGTCGAGCTGCTGCAACTCGATTTCGTGGTCGGCAAGGGTTCATTTTGGGTCGATCTAGGGAAGGTTGAGTAGCTTAAGGCAGTGTGTTGAGCGGCCAAAGGGGTTTCAGTGCTTGATTTTGGCTATAAATAGCCGAGAGGTGGCTAAAAGTTTTTGAGAGAAGAAGCTTCAAGTCGGCCGCGATAAGGAACGAATTGGCCGTCCATTTTAAGGGGCTTTTGAAGTCCATGAGATATAGATTCAATTTGGAGAATTTCATCCATTTTGGTTAAGGTTTGAGAGGGTTTTTGAGGTCGCCGGAGTTTGGAGGCAGGCGTCTTGGCCGAGAGTTTGAGTGGCCGGTTGACGGCTTTAACGAGCTTCTTTCAAGCCATGGGATATGCCAAAGGGATCGATTCAAAGAGGGCTTTCAAATGGTGAAGAAATCGGTCGTCGTCGAAAAAAGATAGCCAGAGAAGATGACCGACGCGTGGCCAGCACACGCTGTTTCTCACGCGCCGCCACTCGCCCTAGCGCGTGTTAGCGCGTGCGGGCGCGTGGAGCATTGGAAAATTATGGAAAAAATGCTGAAAAATAGAGAAATGTTTTATGGAGGTTTGTGTAAAAAGATTGAGATTTGGGCTTTCCGATGTCTCAATTTTAGCACCAAAGTGCCTCATTTTACGTGAAAATGTAACATCCGGGTAAGTTCAGTATTTTTCCCTTGAAGTTCAAAGCCTATAATGAATTGTTGTGAAATTAGATTTGAGAAAATTGTCCCGAGGTATTTATTAGAATTTTTGGAAAGGAAAAATGAAAGAAAATGAAGGGAAAAAGAAATAAATGAAATATTGAGGATATTTAGTGATTAAATATTATTTTATGATTGAAGTGATCGAGATGATGTGATTGGTTCAACTTTTGAGAGTTGGCACAAGAATCAAGGTAGGGCACGCATATCGAGACGATGCACGCTTTTTTATCTTAAAATGTAAGTTTTCCTATCCTAAGTATGATTTGGTGAGTGATATTCTCACAAGGACTTATATTTATGATATGATTGTTATATATGCATGCTATTTATGAATGCAATATTCATTTGTCATATTGCATGAAAAGTCGTGATATTTGCATTGCACAATATTATTGTCATATTGATATTTGTGCATGGGAATGGGATGTCGCTCCCAAAGTGTAGTCGTAATTCCCCTAGGGCATTGAGGGAATAACGTTAGGCTTATCCAACAGAGGTTCGGGATTTGCCTAGGATTCCTAGCCGGGTTGGTGGGTCTAGGAAGTTACATTAAATGGCGAAAATGTTGTTCATGTTATCGCATCATGCATTTATATATATGTTTTGGACCCTCACTAGAAGTTTCATCTTCTAATGGGTTATGCCCCTAGAACATTCCACGTTCCAGTTGAGACTTGCAGTTAGGACAAGGAGCAAGTAGAGATATGACGGCATGTGATGGCATGGCCGATGTATTCAGCAAGCTGATGCTTTATAGATGATTAGCCTTGTTAGAATATTATGAATTCTTCATGTATTAAGGTTGTTAAGGATATGATGTAATATATGGTATGAATTCTTTATGATATAAAAATAAGTTGAATTCAGGTATGTACTATATCAGGTTTCAATTATCGCTTCTGCATTTTTAAATGATTTACTGGGGGTTTTGTTTGGAATTCGGTACTTAAGGTTAAATTATGTACCGAGAAAGAAAGAAAAAAATAATTTATGTATATTTTGGGCCCCAGTATAATGACATGCTTAGTAAGAGAAAAGTGGGGTATATTTTTTGTCATGGTCGATTTTGGCCATAGGGTTGCACAAGGGATGGTCAAGGGAGCAACTTTTGCAAGGAATATCTGACAAAAGCAATCGGGGTGGCAAAAAATCGAGCAAAAATCAACCAAGAACTTGGCCGATAGGTTGAGCTGTTGCAAGTCGATTTCGTGGTTGGCAAGTGTCGATTTTGGGTCGATCTAGGAAAGGTTGAGTAGCTTAAGGCAGTGTGTTGAGTGGCCAAAGGGGTTTCAATGCTCGATTTTGGCTATAAATAGTCGAGAGGTGGCCGAAAGTTTTTGAGAGAAGAAGCTTCAAATCAGCCGCGATAAGGAACGAATTGGCCATCCATTTTAAGGGGCTTTTGAAGCCCATGAGAAATAGATTCAATCTGGAGAATTTCATCCATTTTGGTTAAGGTTTGAGAGGGTTGTCGAGGTCGCCAGAGTTTGGAGGCGGGCGCCTTGGCCGAGAGTTGGAGTGGTCGGTTGACAACCTTAATGTGCTTCTTTCAGGCCATGGGATATGCCAAAGGGATCAATTCAAAGAGGGCTTTCGAATGGTGGAGAAATCAGCCGTCGCCGGAAAAAGATGGCCGGAGAAGATGACCGGCGCATGGCCAGTACGCGCTGCCACACGCCCTAGCGTGTGTTGGTGTGTGCGGGCGAGTGGAGCATGGGAAAATTCTAGAATAAATGCTGAAAAATAGAGAAAAGTATTTTATAGAGGTTTGTGCAAAAAGATTGGGATTTGGGCTTCCTGATGTCTCGGTTTTAGCACCAAAGTACCTCATTTTGCATGAAAATTGAACATTCGGGTAAGTTCAGTATTTTTCCCTTGAAGTTCATAGCCTATAATGAATTGTTGTGAAATTAGATTTAAGAAAATAGTCCCGAAATATTTATTGGAATTTTTGGAAAGGAAAAATGAAAGAAAATGAAGGAAAAAAGAAATAAATGAAATATTGAGGATATTTAGTGATTAAATATTATTTTATGATTGAGGTGATTGAGATGATGGGATTGGTGTAACTTTTGAGAGTTGGCACAAGAATCGAGGGGAGACACACATATCGAGGTGATGCACGCTTTCCGAGAAAATGCAAGTTTACCTTAAAATGTGAGTTTTCCTATCCTAAGTATGATTTGGTGAGTGATATTCTCACAAGGACTTATATTTATGATATGATTGTTATATATGCATGCTGTTTATGAATGCAATATTCATTTGTCATATTGCATGAAAAGTCGTGATATTTGCATTGCACAATATTATTGTCATATTGATATTTGTGCATGGGAATGGGATGTCGCCCCCAGAGTGTAGCCGTAATTCCCTTAAGGCATTGAGGGAATAATGTTAGGCTTATCCTGCAAAAGTTGGAAATTTGACTAGGATTCCTAGTCGGGCTATGTAATACCCGGTATTAAATAATAAGAGAATTTTTGAAGATATGGGTCAAAACAATATTTAGCAAAGTTTCGGGCCAAAGTGCAATATTCGAAACTTAAACGAAAGACGAATGACCGAGTTAAGATGAGCCAAACAAGGAAAAATGGCACAATTGGACGATATTTGATAAAAATCAGGGATTTCAAAGGTTTGAAGTCAAAAGCACGCAATTAGGAGAGTCCGGGCAAAAGTGCAGTTTTTGCAAAATATCAGTGGGAGGTCGAATCAATGAGTTTTTCAGAAATTCCAAAAAGAAATGGAAAATATAGAACTTGAGGGTCATTGTGGTATATTTAGAAAGATCAGGGACTCAAAGGAAAGGGCCAAAATGACAAATAAAGAAAATAGGGGGTGAAAATGCAATTTTGGAAAACTTCCACGGTGTGAACGCGACCGCCGCACATGGCCTCAGGAAGCCGCCTCTGGAGGCGTCGGGAAGCTCGCCTAAGGGTGCTAGGTTGCTCGCCAGGTGATGATGAAGCTCTAGGGGGTGGCCATTGGCCGAGCACGGCGGCGACGTGACCGGAAATGATGGCAAAAAATATTTCCGATTTGGCTGAATCTTTCGAGGGATCTAGCGCTCGATTTGGTGTTTCTCGATTGGTTTAGAGGCTAGATTTGGGCTTAAGGGATAAGGACGAGCAAGATAGGGTGAGTAATCGGGTAAAAATCGAGTATAAAAGGGAGGTTTCGGCCGAGGGTTTCAAAAAATGAAATCGCTCAAATTCTTGTGTTTTTGCTTGAATCGAGCTTGAGGGATAAGGGGCTTTTGTTCTTAGTGTTCTAAGGATCATTTCTGGAGCATTTGGGATTATTTGGTGTAGAAATAGAAGGGTTTTTGAAGTTGGCCGGAAAATCGAGATTGCCGACGCCGCGACCTGCAACTCGCCTTTAAGCCTACCTTCGGCCACTTTTTCTGACGAGCACCATTGAGGTCGCCTTGAAGAGATCTTCAAGGCCCCATAGTTGTTTTAGCCAAAGGAAGTCGCCGGAATCGGAGAAGAAGGCCAGAGAAGACGACTGTGTGGCGGTGCGTGGCAGCCACTAGCAGGACCCCTGGGTGGCGCGTGAGGTATGATTTTCCTTCGTTTTTAATTTCAGATTTTAGGTAAAATTATTTTAGGAATTTTAATGGAAAAATATGTTGTGAAAATTGATGATAGGTATTTTTTATGAATTTTCGAAAGTAGAAATGTTTGAAAATTAAATAAAAATAGAGAAAATTATGGAAAAAATAGAATGTTGATTCCAAAGATATTAAATGATGAAATAGGAGTCAATTGGGTCATTGGAAGAGGAATTACATAGTTTTCGAGGTGTGGCACGTTTTTCGAGGCAAAATCTAAACTTTTCCGAATTGAGGTGAGTGGTTTGATTCTAGCTTATCCTTGTCTTGAAAGTGTTTTAAAGTGCTTTTGGTGAGTTCTAGTGAGTAATTTTACCCTCCTAGACTTAGCCTATTTTACAAGACTTTTTACTTACGTTCGTTGTGTCGATATTCACTACATTGCATTAACTGTTTATTTTTAAAATGTTGGTGCATGGCGTGTAAATTTTCATAACACGAGGAGTCATGTTTAATTGCATCATTGGGTTCATATGGGACGGGTTGGGGTCTTCTTGAGAATGGGACACGGTTAGTCCTGGCGACCGGGTGACACGGTAGGGCATCTGGGGTCGGTACTGGTGATCGAGTGACACGGTAGGGCATCCGGGACTAGTAACCGAGTGACATGGTAGGGCACCCGGGGATTAAGTTTGTCAGGGAAATTCTCAAGTTTGACGTGTCGTACATATTGTCGTTTAGTATGCCATGCTCATGTATCATTCATGCATTACATAAACTGTTTCATGCCTTCACTTAGATGTTTATTCATCTAACCTAGGTTATGCCCCTGGAACTTTCAACGTTCCAGTTAGGGACAGCTGCGAGGTCAAGGACGAGGCTGGAGAGCCAATGGTGTTTATGTGATAGTCATTGTATCATTTGGTAGCATAGTAACCTATTTTGCTATATGTATGAACATTCGTACGTCGGTGTTGTAAACATTTAGTATTAATGTTATATGTATGTTGGTAGGAAACAACTTGTGTAACTCGTGGTAGGCCACGTTATTTTGATGGTTAAGTATTCCGCTGTATTTGTAATGTTTGTTCAGTTGTGACTATGTTATTCTTAACTAAACGAGTAAGACTGGAACTTTCGGGGTATATATATATTACATATAGAGATTGTTCTCGAGATCACCGCGGGTGCCGACTGTAGTTTTGTGACGAGTGTTTCATCTGTATGTGAAGATTGTACTCACAGGCGCCGCGAGTAACAAAAAAAAAAAGAAACCCCGGGAATTTCCTTATAGTAACATGCCTGTATAGGGCGGGGTGTTACAGGCTGGTAGGCCTGAGAAGTTACATTAAAGGGCGAAAATGTTGTTCATGTTATCGCATCATGCATTTATATATATATTTTGGACCCTCACTAGAAGTTTCATCTTCTAATGGGTTATGCCCCTGGAACATTCCACGTTCCAGTTGAGACTTGCGGTTAGGGCAAGGAGCAAGTTGAGATATGACGACACGTGATGGTGTGGCCGATGGATTCAGCGAGTTGATATTTTATTGATGATTATCCTTATTAGAATATTATGAATTCTTCATGTATTAAGGCTGTTAAAGACATGATATAATATATGGTACGAATTCTTTATAATATAAAAATAAGTTAAATTCAAGTATGTACTATATCAGGTTTCGATTATCGCTTCCGCATTTTTAAATGATTTGTTGGGGGTTTTGTTTGGAATTCGGTACTTAAGGTTAAGTTATGTACTGAGAAAGAAAGAAAAAAATAATTTATGTATATTTTGGGTCCCAGTATAGTGACATGCTCAGTAAGAGAAAAGCGGGGTGTTACAGTTGTGTCACCCATGACTTGGAGATTTGGGTTGGTACTGAAAGAAGTATCAGAAGTGACAGGAGTTGGGTCAATTACAACTCTCGGAGACGGGGTGGAAGGCTCTAGCCTAACAATAACACCATGGGTGTGTGGCCTGTAACAGCGGATCTGAGCCTAAGGACCAAGGCAAAGGATTAGTGATGGGCTCGTGACTGATTACCGGATCAGCTCTTAGGCTGGCTTGCGGTAAGGGTGTGAGACCCATGAGTCAGAGTTATTTAGTGGACTCCGGAGACGGTCAGATACCAAAGTTTGGGTAGCACCGTGGCTGTTATGTTAGGACTAGAATCTAAGTCCCAAAGGACCGAACCCGAACCTCTATGATATGATCCCTAACTGTCTGTAGATGGTTGAAACCTTTTTAGATTAGTAATCTATTCGGAAAGAGATTCCCAAGAATAGTAGTGTTCGTGATAAGACTCGTGAAATGAGTCAATTGGGAATGGGTAAAATCCTGACAACGGTTTTCGAATAAAATACTTCAATTTTTTAGTCGAATTCAGGAGCCTAGGGCCTAAAGTTGGGGCAACTATGTTGGATAAGACACCAAATTGAGTACATTGTCTATCCTGATGTGAGTCTTGGGGAGTGACATGATATCTCTTGAGGAAGGTGTTTTGGGGACACCATAATCTTGAAGAATGAGGTGGAATTTCGAGGACGAAATTTATTTTTAAGGGGGGAGGATGTAATATCCTAGATTTTCGAACTCAAATATGATGTAATATCTGAGGTTATTAGGTTCTAATACTTAAGGAAATAGGCCTTTTCAAGGAATTGAGGAAGCCTTGAGGGAAAAATTCAGTTTCTGAACCAGTGGAAAAATTGTAAATATTGAAGTCAGATAAAAGTGTAATTTATCTAAAATCTTGGGGTGCTAAGTGTAATTTATCTATTTTTCGAGAACCAAAAAGTGCAATTAAAAATAGCCCGAGGACCAAGTTGCAAGGGTCTAAGTGCAAATTATCCAAAAAGTTTGGGCCAAAGCGTCGTTTCTTGAAACTTTAAAAATATTAGCCCAAAATATCACCCATGGAAAATCATGAATGGCAAGTGTCCCCCCTAGGTGTCACAATTGGATTGGTTGAAATCTTATAATTAGGGGTGTAATGATTATGGGAGAAATGATGAAACCTTATCTTCAATGACACATGGCAATCAAATATTGGGTTACTTGGAAGTTAAGTTAAGGTCACATGATGGCTCATAATGACCCTTTGAGGTGGCATTGCATGATTGGCTAAGGAAAAGCTTACCTAGCTTCCAAGTTTGCAAAAATCTCCAAACATTATCTCTAAGGACATGTGACAAGCATTCATTGGCCACTTAGAGATAAAATTTGAAGTGTAATGATGAGAAATGTGAAAATGCAATTAACCATGTGGGATGTCGTTATTAATTAAATGTGTAATGATGGGAAACGTAGAAAATGAATTAAACCATGTGGGATGTAATGATGAGAATATTGAAAAATCAAATTAAACATGTGAAGGTTCAAAATATCAGGGACACGTGGCACACTTTGGTTGGATGCACATGGATGGAATGATGACGCGACACGTGGCGCGATTTGGTTCGCCGAAGTTTCCTGTAAATAAGGGTTTTGGGGTTATTCATTTTGGGCACCAAGAAAGGAGGAAAGGAAGGGAGTTTGACAGAGAAAATGTTACCAAAAAGAAGGGAGAAAGTCGATGGAGAATAAGGTTTGACAGAATTTTTGGGTCTTTCTCGAAGTTCGTGTCAAGCAGTAAGAAAAACTGCAAGAGAAACCATTCCTGCTCATTGTAAATCGTGCTTCCTATGGTAACCAATCAAGGTGAGTGATTCCTGCATGTTTGTGACATTTTAAGCATTTGTTGCTTTACTTGTGTGTTAGCTTGCACATCGTGCCTTTATGGCTTACATATCATATTTTTCCTTGTTTATGCATATACCTTCTGTCTTGTCATATAACATGTTCGTATTGGTGACTGTGGTTAGTTGTTGGGACATTATGGAAGACCTCGTGCTCTGGTGATGAGCCAGGAGTGACTATGATGATCGCGGAGGTGATTGTAACACCTTGACATTACTACCACAGGAGTGGATTTCATAATGACATTATTGCATTTGCACGCATGTACTTACCTTTTCTGAGTCACTCACTTAGATGTATATCTAACTTGGGTTGATGGCCCTAGAATGTTCCACGTTCCAAGTATGTTGGAAGTGTTAGGTGTTTCAGGTACCAGTTCAAGCGTGAGCAAGGAGATGATGCCTGGCTAGTCTTGCGGTTTTTTTTGAGTTATTACGTACCCATGTAATTGTACCACAATGATATATTGTAATAGCAACTAGGGTATTCAAGGTTGTAAGAGGTGTGCGTATGTGGGTGTCCTACAACTATACCTACGGCTTATGTTGTAACACCCCGCCTTCCAGGGCATTAGTATATGCTATGATTTTTTTTTTTTTTGTTTACATCGAGCATAAACCGACAATAAATCCTCAACATAACATTTATTTAATCACTCCCAAATATAACAAAGGAATGAAACATTTATTTTACATAAGCGGAAGCAAGATCAGAACCTTGAAAACATAACTTATGCGGGTACATACATACTGTTCACCCGACATAGCATTATAGACAACATAAAACTCTAAACGATACATCCGAATAAAATATATTATTCTAGTCCCACATGGGACCCTCAAAATTCCACCACGATCATGCCTCGACCACTTCTTTGCCCTTCCGGCCGCTTGCCTCACCTGGAACGTGGAATATTCCAGGGACACAGTCCAATATTAGGAGATGAAATCTTCTAAGTGAGGGTTAGATAAACATGTATGAATGATGCATGATACATTTATATGAACAACATATACCCATAATGTAACTTCCCAGGCATCCCCAGCCCGGCTAGGAATCCTACGCAAATCCTGAACATCTGCGGGATAGGCCTAACGTTATTCCCTCAACGCCCTAGGGGAATTACGGCTACACTCTGAGGGTATCATCCCTACCCCATGCATAAGATCAATATGACAAGTAAATATCGTGTTGTGCATACATCACGCTTTTCCATGCAACAGTATATGAATGAAATTGATCATATCATAAGAAAATATCGTGCATGAAAAGGAAATCATATCATATAAGGGCTAATAGGACAAAACCATTCACCTTTTACTGATTTTGGGTTACCTCGAAAAACGTGAAACTTGCCTCGATTTGCGTGTCAATCTCGATTTTCGCACCAAATGTCTCACCTCACTTCCCAAAACACCCTAGGCAAGATATTTACTTATTTAATCAATAAAACCTATTTTTCCTCAATTTTCTTGCCTTTTTCTCTATTTTTCCTTTATTTTTCCTTACTAATATTCCAAAATAAATATCTATACTTAATTTTTTTTCAAATATTTTTACATAGGAAATTCTAAAATAATTTTACAAGATATTTAAAAAAAAATTGCACGAAAAACCGAGCTTGCACGCGCCCACACGCGCTGGCGCGTGATAGGGCGTGTGAGACTAGCGCGTGGGGCCCACGCGCCGGTCGTCTTCTCCGGTGAAGCCCTCGCCGGAAAATTACAAAATCGATGCCAAAAGAAAGCTTATGAAGAATCGATCCTAATGGTACCTGTTTGGGCTCCAAAAGAGGTCCGGAAGCCGGCCAACGAAGCAACCAAACTCTCGGCCAGGCGGTCCGCCTAGGGTTCCGGCGAGCTTCGATTACCCTTCAAACCACGACCAAAATACCTCAAACTCTCCAGAAATATCCTTCAACCTATGGGCAACAAAAGCCCTCTATCAATTCCTCCCAATTCGTTTGAAATAACCCTCGATTTGAAGCTCCAATTTTACAAACATTCGGCCTCTTCGTCCGCTATTTATAGGCGATCCTCATGCCACCAAATGGCCTTGGTTGGTTTACCCATGGCCTTAGGCGTTCATACCTACCCCGGATCGACCTTGGGGTGGTCTCAAGCGACCACAAAATCAAGTTGCAGGTCGCGACATCGCGACCTGCAATCTGGTCGGATTTTGTTTCCAAAATCCGACCAACTCGAGGCCCAACGACGGCACTCGAGTGATCCTTGGCCTTCCCCGACCATCCATCGTGAATGCCCATGGCTCATTTCGGCCGGTCGGCGACCGTGCGTGGCCTGGTCGATTTCCATGGCTGCCATTTTTGATTTTTTAGCACTTTCACCCCATCAGTTTTGGTTTTCACGATTTGGCCCATTTTCTCACAACCCTTATACTTTTGGTAATTGCCATTAGGTCCCTTAAGTTCTGTTCTTTCAACTTCCTCTTTGCAACTTTTTCAAAAAATGACATTTTGACCCCCCTCGGCAACTTTGAAAAATTGCACTTAGGCCCGTTTCTTCGTTTTGGCTCTAAATGTACTCGTTTCTTCCTGAAACTTTCGAAGGGTTGTTTTACTTGACAAACCGAAGCTTCCCTTAGCTTCCGTTATCATTTCGGGAGTCTCCTACGAAGATTCGATTTTACAGCCTAAATGGCAGCTGCATTTTTGCTGTACCGAAAACTGTTCCCAATTTCATTTCTTTCAGTCCTAAAAATCACGCCTCGGTATGCTCGTTAAAGGCGTCCCTATTTCCTTAATCATTTAAGCTTCAGGGTACTCCCTTCGACTGATTCGGTAAATTTTTCAGGCTTTTCTGATACCGAATTTCCCCGAATTTCTGATTTTCTTTCAAATTAATAACCCAAAGTTCTTGGGTATTATATATGTGTTGAGTCATTTTTAGAGTGTTGGGAGTCATGAGCATTTCTTGTACTTGTAAAGGAAATACAGTAGAAACCCCATTTATTTAGCTTTGGTTAAGATTTCAGGTTCGATCTAACGCTTCTGTTGGTAAGGGTTTCCATAACGCCCGTGGTGATGTTAGCTTATATTTTACATCGTTGTGTATTTGGAAAAGTGGGGCATTATAGTAGGGATTATCCTGAGCCCCTTAGAAATCGATTACTATATCCATTCCATCAAGATTATGGTTTCGCAAAAGACGGATTCGCATCCCAGAAGTTCGGAAGGGGATTCTTATCTTGATAGGAATGGGAAAAAGGCAAAGGGATAAATAGAAGTAACTAAGAAAAGTAAGGGGATCTCTCTCTCTTTTTCTTTGTGGAGTTTTTCTACTATAGAATTCAATTTTGATCACCAAGTGAACTGACTTGAACGTTGGAGTGATCACGGGGGAACAAGTCCCCGACTTTGTTTGCAGGTACTTGGTCTTAGACAGAAGAGGATGTTCGACTCTACATCATCATTGGCACCCACCGTGGGGCTGAGGTGTTTTTTCTTTGTCTACCCAGTTCAATTCTCTTGACATTCAAGTCCTCTCAGTTTTGATGGCAACAAGGAGACACCAATCTCAAGTTGTTGTCGGTAATCCTGCCCTAGAGTCAAGTCAAAACAATCATTCGAGGAACCAGTAGGGGAGGAAGTGTAGTTCGGATAATCCTCCTCCCCCTCAGATCGTATTGCACTATTGGAGAATTAGGTTTAGCATTAACGGAGCTGCTCACCAGCTTCCTGGACCAACAGCACTGGCAAGCCCACTATTCTCAAGCGGGGTGAAGGCAAAAGCCTCCTCTTAAGAAAGGGTCTTGCTAGCGTGCGGCGGAGCCTCGAGGACGGGGGTAGGAAGATGGGAGCGGGGAAGCTGAAGAATCTTCCAGTATGTTGTACGTGCAACAGCAAGAAATGAGGCTGCGTCAGATGGAGAAGGAGATTACGGCATTAAAGCCGAAATAGGGAGAGTCTCGTGGCATGGATGTGAACCACCCTCTTAGACTAGAGATTATGGTTGCGGTGCCGCTCGAGTGTTTTTGCATTCTGGCTATCAAGCCTTATGCGAGCGCTACTGATCCGATGGATCACCTGGATCTCTTCATCTCTCATATGATGGCGCATGATGCATTTGATACAATGTGGTATAGAGTCTTCCTGGCTATACTGGAAGGGCCTGTGCGCGCTTGGTACTCAAATCTGGCCTACCACTCGATAGCCAACTGATGTTGTTGTTGTTGAAAGTCGGGGGGCACTATTTGTTGATTATTACTCCAAGAAAGATTAGGATGGCTCCTCCATCCTGGATTGTAAGTGTTGGAGTAGGGATTAAAATTTGACATGTTGCCAGCATAAGAAATAAAATTAACTTGTTCAAAAGAACCAGAAGAAAAAAATTTCTTACTTGATAATCTACACTAGCATGTCTCCTGTAATACCCCAGATTTTCGAACTCAAATATGATGTAATACCTGAGATTATTGGGTTATGATACTTGAGGAAATATGTCCTTTCTAGGGATTATAGAAGCCTTGAGATAGAGGTTTAGTTTCTGAGCCAGTAGCAAAATCGTAAATATTGAAGTTCGGGTAAAAGTGTAATTTACCTAATACCTTGGGATATTGGTGTAATAAGTTCATTTTTCGGGGACCAAGAAGTGCAATTAAAAGTGGCCTGGGGACCAAGTCGCAAGGGCCTAAGTACAAATTATCCGAAAAGTTCAAGTTAAAACGTCATTTGTTGAAACCTTAGAATATCTTGCAAAATATCTTTGGATTTCAAACTTAAATCAAATGTATCTTTGGATCGTTTTGAAGTCCAAGTTCAAGTCTTTGCTTAAAGTCCAAGTTTTCTCAAAGTCTTCCCCAAGTCTTCTCCAAGTCTTTTGCTTAGCCTCCAAGATTACTTAGTGTAACACCCCAAATTTTCAAAATCAAAATGAGGTAATACCTGAGATTGTTATATTCTAATACTTGAGAAAATAGGTCGTTTCAAGGGATTATAGAAGTCTTGAGACAAAGGTTCATTTTCTGAACTAGTGGCAAAATCGTAAATACTGAAGTTCGGGTAAAAGTATAATTTACCTAAAATCTTGGTGTGCTAAGTGTAATTTATCCATTTTCTAGGAATCAAAAAGTGCAATTAAAAATGGCCGGGGGACCAAGTTGCAAGGGCTTAGGTGCAAATTACCCGAAAAGTTCGGGCTAAGGTGTAGTTCTTGAAACTTGTAGCTAGATCATTGGAATAATGAACTGGGCCAACTAAACCATTTGGGAGTGATGATTGCGCATTCCAAACTTCTTCCAATATAGTTAAGTCATGATTGCGGATCTCAAATAACATTTAATCCATCGTTGGATCATTTTGAAATTCAAGACTTAGCTTCCAAAAGTCTCCAAATCTTATCCTCAAGGACACATGGCAATCAACCATTGGCCACTTGGAAGATAAGATAAAGTCACATGATGGCTCATAATAACCCCCTGAGATGGCATTGCGTGATTGACCAAGGAAAAGCTTACTTAGTCTCCAAGTTTACAAAAGTCTCCAAACCTTATCCCTAAGGACATGTGGCAAGCATTCATTGGCTACTTGGAGATAGGATTTGAAGTGTTATGATGAAAAATGTGGAAAATGCAATTAACCATGTGGGATGTAGTTGTTAATTAAATGTGTAATGATGGAAAATGTAGAAAAAGTAATTTACCTTGTGGGATGTAATGATGGGGAATCTTGAAAATCTAATTAAACATGGGAGGCACAAATCTCTAAGAACACATGGCATATTTTAATTGGATGCTCATGGATGGAATGATGACGAGACACGTGGTGAGGTTTGGTTCGCCGAAGTTTCCTATAAATAAGGGCTTTGGGGTTATTCATCTTGGGCACCAAGCAAGGAGGAAAAGAAAGAGAGTTTGAGAGAGTAAACGTTGTCGAAAAGAAGGAAGAAAGTCAAGAGAGAATAAGCCTTAACGGAATTTTCGATTCTTTCTCGAAGTTCGTGCTAATCAATCAGGAAACCATGAGAAAACCGTTCTTGCTTGTTGTAAACAGTGTTTTCTTGGGTAAATAGTCAAGGTGAGTGGTTCTTGTGCATTATTCATCTTGATCATTCTTGGTTTCTGTCGACGTTCAATTTCAGTCAACTATGATTCGTTTTGGGCCGCAATGAATAATTAGGAATCACCGTAAGAAGAAGAAAAAGAACAGAAGTATGGGCTGTACAAAACTGTAAGTAGGATCTTTATCTCAAGAAGCATGGGCTGTTGCAGATAAAGTAAATGGACCCTACCTCTGACTTTGCAGCAGCTTTACCTTTTGTGCGAGCTGGAGGTGTTAGGCCAGCGATCTGATGGCCTGGCGAGCTGGGCGTTTTATTGAGAGCTCGATTAGTCGATCAGCAAGAGCTCGCAAGAGGCTTAACAGGAAGCTCGTTTGGGGAGCTCATTTTATGAACTGCGGGTTTTTGGCGGTGTACGAGCTCTCTCTTGATGAGGTTACACGGGCCTCTTAGGCTCTGGTCGATTGGGCCGGCCCTTTGGACCGAACTTGGCCCATAAGGAGTGATGCGGGAATTGCCTATAACACAAGCCCCCCAGCTCGCAGCGCGACCTTTGCACTGAGGGCTGACGTGTGCTAGCTGTTATCCCGCCCCTTCAACGTCTGCCCAATCGACATAAATCTCGTCGTTCTATGCAGCATGCCTAGTCTGCGGCGCATTTAGTGCACATGTTCCCCTATTAAAGTGCATGATTATGTCCGTAGGACCCACAATGAAATAGTCGTGCGGCCGTTAGATGTGGGGCATGCGGTAAGTCGTTTCTCGATCCGACGACCAAGACTGATCGGGCTAGAGGTATAAATAATCGGGGGTGACTCCCCTTTTCCTTCTTTTACGCTTGTTTCGAAGTCTTTTCTTGCTATTGCGTTCTTCTCTCAAGGCTTCCGTGCTTCTAGACGCTTGATAAACTTCATCCGGTGCCCGTTCCGACGTTTCATACAGGCGTCAGGCTCAGTGTTTGGTAAGCTCTATTGCGACTCTTCTTCGTTTTATCATTTTTAAACTGTCCATTGTCGGTTAATCATCAATGGACTCTCTGGTTTTCTTGATTCAGTGGGTACTGCTTCCTTTCTGGAGAAGCGACTCGAATCGGTTAGTTAGGGATCCACTGAGCCTTCGGGTACAACGACCTTAGGGGTAGTTCTTGTGGAATACCGGGCTTGCGGTTGCAGCCCCCGCCTTAGGCGGCACCCTGTTGCAAAGCGCACAGCCTAAAAATAGGGGATGTTTTTAGGGCTTTTCTTAGCTTTTTGAGGTTTGGTTCGCGACCTGCGGCCATACTACTTTTTCCTCTTCCTTGTAGATGTTCGATTTTTTTCGAGAGAACTCAGGCCAAAAGCGCTGCAAACACGTCGTAAGAGAAGACAATACTTCGAATTTTGAGGATTGCCTTGTGATGGAGACGTAAAACTTCGAGGAGACGAGCGCGCGATCTAGGGAGATCGTTAACGTGGCTTCTTCCGGTGCCAAGCTGGAGGTCGAGGATCAGGTCGCTGACCAGAGAGTGGGGCGCGAGGTCTTCAGGAGATTTCCCTCTAAAGCTAAATGATAGCAACTAGGGCTTCTTTCGGCCCTTCTTGCTTCCAATTATTGGGGTACAACAGGAGGCCACGCCTCCAACCTCAGGTACGCTCTCTCTAGCACTTTGAGTACATACTTGCGCTCTCACTCCAGGGAACTAATTTAAGCATCGAAGGGTTTGCGCGAGTACACTGACTTGCATCCCTAACCGTGTGCTCGTCTTATAGGTCACTCGATTATCAATACTCTCTCGGTCATCGAGACTCTCTCTCGATCATCAAGGGTCACTAGGTCATCAGAAAGCCTCCTGTCAAATCCAAAGAAGTCTTCCGCTCATCAAGTCTCACATTCAAAAGATCACGAGAGTCTGTCGTCACTCAACATACCCAAGACTCTCAAGACACTTTGGTGACGAGACTCTCAAAACACTTGGTGACAAGACTCTCAAAACCCTTAAGACTCTCAGGACACAGGAGACTCATAAGACTTTACTCTCGAGACTCTTGCGATCAACCACCAGCAAATTGTATTCTCCAATGATTAAAAATAGATTTATGTGTTTTGGCAACAAGTTCTAAAATTATTTAAAACCCTTGCTTAGTGTCGGTGTTAGCTAACCCCACAAGGGATCGCCCAGTCAAATTGGCGACGTCAACCCTGCTCAACGGAACTACATACGTCTCGCTTAGAAGATCCCTAGCTTTCTCCGAGTCGAATTCTATAACCGAAGTATTTGCCTGGGCAGAACAGTTTATCGTCCAAATGAAAATTTTGGACGCATGGGAAAGCAATAGAAGAGGAAGAGAAACTCAACCCGAATTGCGAAGAACCCTATAAAATCCAAAAGATGTTGGGAGCCAACACGTGCATTCTATAGACGCTACAAGGCGAGGCAATGGGCAAAACTTGGAACATCATACACCTCAAGAGGTATTTCCTGGCTTTACTAGTCATTAACTCCAGTGGAGGGGACGAAGCACGAGACGTAGGGCCGAGTTTATCATCAGGAGCGTTGCCTGATCCGGTCAGGGGCCAATATTTTTTTTAATTTTTTATTATAATAATATCCCCTAATAAATAAAAGAATATACCCCCTGTATTCTCGTGGAGTAGGCAAAACTATAAGCCGAACCACGTAAATCTCCATGAGCCCCAAATTGTTTGTATGACTCATAAGAATGTGATGCAGGTATAATGCCTTAAGCACAACCTGTTCTCGAAGTTCAAGCCACCTAGTGGCAATCTGGTGTCGATGACCACAAGCCAGCCTGAGATCACTAGCTAACCTGTTCTCCATGGCCTCCTGTTGTACATATTTTTGTCATATTCTTTTTTATAATACTATGTTGTGATAAATTATTTTTGTTATAAAAATTATTATTTATCGTGACTAAAAACTTTTGTAATTACATCTTATACAATTAAATAATGTGACAAAATTTTTTGTGACAAAATTATTTTGTCATATTATGTAAGTTGAATTGGCGCCAAAATTTTGACACCAACTTGATGTGACAAAATTTGTAAGAAAAATTATTTTATCATTATAAATTATCTACATTACTATATTATGACAAAATATTATTTGTCACAACTTTACTTACCTTTTAAATTTTGCATGACAAAATTCTATTTTGTCACAATTGTCACAAAACTGATATTTTTTGTGGCAAAATTTAATTCATCACAATTATTTTTTTCACAATATCCTAAATTTCTTGTAGTGTATCCTAGTATTTTGAGAATAATAATAATAATTAATTTTGTATTTAAAATATTTTTTTAACATCAATTAGAAATTATAATTGAGAAAACTAATGGACTTAGAGTTAATGGGCTAATTTGAAAAAAATAAATAGGTAAATGGGTTTAGAATTAATGGGCTAAATTGAAAAAAGAAAAATATTAAGTAAATTGGCTAAATTGGAAGAGAAATACATGATTAGTATTTATTATGGATTTTTGAGGTAATAGATGCTTGAAAATCAAAGAGAAAATGAGAAATAAATAGAACATGGATTTTAAAAATTATGAGAAAATTTCTAGGGTTTGGGAATATTGTTTTAGGAATTATTGTGAAGATAAATTGAGAAAAATTTATGAGAAAGTATTTAATTCATAATCTTGAGGAAATAATAGGAGAAAATTGGAGAAATTAGAAAAATTAAAAAAAATTAGTAATCTAATTTTCTTAAGTAATTATGATGTCAGGATATGTCAAGATTCATAATTAAGTACAATTGAAAGTTTGACGCGAATTTTGAAGCAAAATTACGCTAGGGGCAAAATTGTTTTTTACATGGTAAGTGGTACTATTTAACTGAATTTAGTTTATGAAAATGACTTGTAAGTGGTTCCACCAAAACCTGATTTTATGTAAATATTTTCATCATGTTGTCATGTTTTGATGTGAACATGTCATGTGAATTGCATTTACATGTATTGATGACAAAGTATGCATATGAGCATGATGAGATTCACGGTCATATGTTGCATGGGTTTGGGATTAGGTACTGACACCGTTGCTTTGCCAAGGGTGCATCTATACACCCCGATCTGGCAAGGAGATTGAAAAAATGGCGGGTAATCTTAAGGTGTAGTCGACTCAAACATGAGAGTTATGATGTTATGTGCATTGCATTCATACATATGCATTATGATGTACTCTTACTTAGATGATTCATCATCTAATGTCGGCCGTACCCCTGGAACATTCAAACGTTCCAGATGAGATTTGCTACCTAAATGATAACAACATTATCATACATCCGTTCATACATATAACAATATAAGTATTATCACCTCCAAATGATATTACAACTATCATACTAAACGTTGTTGGCCCTCAATTGGCCACGTCCTCGCCTTCACAGTAGTCTCTAGTTGGAACGTTGATTGCTCCAAGGGCATAACCTAGATTATATGATAAAATATCTAAGTGATGGCATGATACAGTTTACTGAATGTATGAAAGGCATACGAGAATGACATATACAAACAACAATGACATGCAATATGTCTAGCTTGAGAAATCTCCCTGACATACTCAACCTCCTGTGGAAAATCCATTCCACACACCTTTGGGGTTGACCTTACCGCGACATACTTAATCCTCGAGTGCCTTACCGTGTCACTCGATCACCAGTATTAACCTTGCCCTATTCTCAATAAGACCCCATTCTGTCCTCCATGGACATAAACATGACACGAAAATTAATACCCCAATGATATGAAAAATCACACGCCATGCACCGACTCTTTTACAAGTAAAAATAGTTGATGTAATATACCACATGTTCAATATGCATATGATGCTACAAGTACATAAGTAAAAACGCTTATGCATAATATCCTAAGTTCTGTAGGGTATAACCGCTCACTTGAACAGGTTCAATCACGTGCAACCTAAGCTCGAGAGGGTTAAACTACTCGCCTGAACCCACTACACACACTCCAACACACTTTCAAAACAAGGTAAGATTGAAATCAAACCACTCACCTTAATTCAGGGAAGACCAGTTTTTGGTTCGAAAAACGTGCAATCTTTCCCCTTAACAGTCCAGTCGTCTCTTGTTTACCATTATGACTATAGAAGTCAATATTTCTATTTTTTCCATAATTTCCTCAATTTTTCCATATTTTCACCTCGATAATTCAAAAATAATTATCTGCTCAAACTTTTTCCCAAATGTTTCAATATGATAATTCCTAAAATAATTCAAGGAAAATACTGAGAGAGAAATTCTAAAATTACCCCTGCTCACACGCCCTCACGTTCCCAGTGCTTGGCTGCGCGTGAAAGATGGCGGTGCAGCCACCCGCCAGTCTTCTTCTTCGTTTCCGGCCGTCGGAGACAACTCTGATTGTTGATCTGAGGGTACCCCCTTGAAGCCCTCGCCTAGTTGATCTCAACCACACCAATCTCTAGCCGAAACACCATCGAAAAGGCCTCCTAACGAGTAGTTGCAGGTGCGACATGACGGACCGCCTTGCTTTTTCGACCAGGCTTCGAACAACCTCCAAACGCACACCAATCCACACCAAATTCTCCAAAAACTCTCCCCTTGATGCAAGGATGAAAAACCCTCTATCCACTATCTTCGATTCACATGAAAACGGGGCCAATTTCTATGTTAAGTTTCAACTGAAACCCTCGCTATTTATAAACGATTTTCGGCCGTTTTATAACCAATCAGAGGCCAAGGCTTGGCCCCCAAGCCTCCTTGCGCCGTATACCACCTTCTCCAAGTCTCCCTCGACTTCCCATTGCTGAAAATGGCGACCACATGCGGTGGAAAGTGGCAGCCAATTTCTACCTTGCGTTCACACTGCCAAATTTTGTTTTGTTGCACTTCAGCTCCTTGGATTCTTCCAATGCCATTTTGGCCTTTTTTCAAAGCACCCCTAATCTTTCCAACAATACCACTAAGGCCCATAAGTTTAGAACTCTTCATTTCATCATCGAATTTCCCAAAAAACTATCGTTTTGATCTTAAATCCATTCGTTTCAACTCGAAATCGCTCAAGGTTGTTTCATATACAAAATCTAAGTCCTTAAGAGACTCCATTGGCTTTCTGGATGTTCCCTATGTTGATTCGATTTTCTTAGCCCGATCGATAGCTATACCGAAAACTGTTCCCGATGCCACTTCTTTTGATGCCTAAAATCATAAGTCGCATTAGTCGTCAATACCATTACATTTTCCTTAACTATCTAGGGTCCGGGGTATTCCCTTCAATCGATTCGCTTTCTTAAAACTGCGATAGTGTACTCTACAGCCTCATTATTTCGATAATTCCATTTATATCCTTCACAAAATGCCATTTATATCCTCAAGAATTTTCTTAGGTATTACATCCGAACCCCCGATAAAGAAGAAAAAAGATCTGATGTGGTCCTTAGGGACCCTGAACCTCTAACCCACTAAGCTAATACGATCCTTAGGGGACCACCCCTAAGGAAGAAATGACGAGGTTAGGTTAGGGGATTATCCCCAGACAAGAAAGAGGGCTAGATGTAACCCCCCCTCCCAAGTCCTAAGAATGACCTCTAGCGAGAGTTGAACATTTGAAACCTACACCAAAAGAGTTGCTATGCAAAAAGTTGTTCCTAACAATGATAGAGCCCATTTGGGTGCATCTAAATAGTTAAGGTGGAGACACTTAACTCTTTCTTGAAGAGTGGTTAATTAGTGCGGGTAACATTCAGTCTTCATGATTGAAAGAAGAAATGTGGAAAATTCTGTAAGCTTTTGAAAAACAAGCTAACGAAGAACGAAGAAAATGTCAACATTGAATTTTATTGAGATTTTGTGTTTACAAATAAAAGGCATCTATTCTAAAGAAGACAAAGTAGCCGTGACATCGAAAGCGATGGAGTCCACGTCCAACTTCAAGAAGCACTCCTTCGCGAGTTTCTTCATATACTCGAACCCACCCCCAAAGAATGCCCTCTAGTTCTAAAACATAAGCCTCGGAATTTCAAAATTCTTCAGGACCATTTTGAAAGCCACATGTGCGTCCTCAAGGGCTGACCAAAGCTTCGCGTTAGTTGTTTAAAGATCCTCTTTACATCGAGAGTAGGACTCCATTATTTCAACTTGGCTCTTTTTAGCGTCTTTCAATTCAGAGATCAGTTTCTTTATGTTTTCTCTGAGTTTTTCATTCGGGACCTTCATGGCATCCAACTCCTTCCTGAGCTGGGAATTAGCCTGATGAGCCTCCAACATCCCATTCTGCACCATCTCCAGGTCTTGGCGAGCTTGAGCCTCAACTTCGTTAGCGAGCTTCGTCTCCTCCCGAGCCAATTTAATAGATTTATTGAGGACATGTACATTATCCTCGAGATCTGCCAGCTTAAAAGAAAGGACCTTGAGCTCTCGAAGCCTCTAGACTTCAGAATCCAAGGCGACAATGCGGCTGATGTGTGATTTATGCATAATTAATTCGGCAAGTGTACCCTAGTTAAATATGCATATAGTGATAAAAAGAGTGTCGATCCTACAAAGACTAGATCACAATACCAAAACAATTTTAATTTAGCCTAAGTTAAACTAATTAATTAATCAGATAAATAAAAAAAACTAAATGAAAAATTGAATTCTTTGAGAGAAAAATTAATTAATGAACACACTAGGGTTTCAATTTCATTTAATCTGAGTTATGTAATTAACTATTCAATCCGATTCAAAACTAAAAATACCCTTACACTATTTTATAATTATTTGCATGTGATGGTGAATTTTTCTCAATTAATTAATAAGTTTTCTCAAGTCATATTAATCATTTATTAATTCAATTTCATTGTTAGATTTCTGAGCAGATATCAACGAAATAAATAAATATTAAGTTCTTTGAAAACTTCTAATCTCGGAAGAAGATTTGACTCACTAAGCTTCCTCGATTCCCACACATGAGCTAATCATATTTCGATCTCATAGTCAAGCATGTGATTTATATTGTCTATAGATCTAATTTATAACAGTCATTTAGTCAGTCATGCATAAATTATTAAATCATTAAAAGGTAATCAATCTTTTAAAGTATTAAGTACAATAATATAAAATTCTCATGCAAATAATAATTAGGTATTGAATCAAACTAAACAAAGAATCATATAATTTCAAAATTAAAATTCATCTAAACTCCAGTTAAAATAATTTAGCTAAATATTATTAAAATAAAAAATTTAATGGAGAAAAAGAGGGGCTCCCTGCCCGGGTCACAATTGTTGATGCTGTGCGTGACGCGCCCCTATGCCTTTCAATCTCATGCACCATTCAATTCCTTCTTTATTGGGCGCAACTTTCTTCTTGTTCCCGTGCGCCTTCTTTACTGCGCCCCGTCTCCAGAAGCTCCCATCAATTCCCTCCATCCTTTGTTCTCTTTATAATATATTATATATATATTTATATATGCACATGTGCCATGCCCTGACTCAAATCCTCCAATCGCACGTCACTTCCACTTTCTTACTTAAATAATATAATATATAAATAACATATAATAGATATATATTATTCACGCCATTTGTTTAGTGTAGTATATAATAGATATATACAAATAATATAATTTAATATAATATTAACTTTACTAATTACTATATAATATCTGTTTTTTCTTTGTTTTACTCAAATATTTGAAATAATATCTTTTTTTGCGTTCTTACAAAAAGAGATTAAAATAATATAAAATTTATATAAACATACATTTATATAGAAAAAATAGTACAAGATTAAGATAAAAATTAGATAAAAATATATATACAATTAAGTTTTATCAAATACTCTCACACTTAACTTTTTGCTTGCCCTCAAATAAAGTAAAGAAAAAATTAAAAAAATAAATATTTTATTTTGACGCTAGGCCAAAATCAATAATCCAATAACATATCAACGCATAATTAATCACGAAATTGGTTACCCTCCATATTATAATATCAACTCTAAATCTAAAAACATTAATTGAAATAATTAATCTTACAAAATTGTCACTTTTGATGCCATACATACTTCAAAATTAATTCACAAAATTTTGCAACTAACACAATGGAATCATGCAATAATTTTCTTGCAATCACTTTTCCCTACTACTACAAAGATGAGTAACAGGGATAATGCTTTTTTTTTTAATCACTCTTTTCTAAGCATTACTTGGTTTTTGACGTAAATGTCAACATTTTGTAATGAAGACACCCGATTACTCTCCTAAATAATTGCTTAGAATGCATTTGCATACTCATATTTTGAACTACTGTTTGATATGAAGGATGATGTAGGAGTACACTGTCAACCCCTAGTTACTACTAAGTAGCTCAAAACATAAGAGTAGATAAATAATAATAACAATTTTTTTATTTTTTTATTTTTTACTCTTTTTTTTTTTCATCATTCCATTTTACTTCAACTTTGTTTAGACCTAATTTTGAGAAATAATCACAATATTATTCTCACAATATCAATCATGTATAATCACAAAATCCCATAAATTTTATCAAGAAGCATATATTTCAACAATCATGATAATCCAGCATAATCAATTTCTTTTTCTTAACACTATTAAACTTAGAATCAATAATCAAATAAAACAATTTTCAATCTTGAATTAACTATGCATTGAACCAAAGTTAATATAGGAACCATGAAATCGGCCTAGACAAGAAAATAAAACATTTTTCTAAAGAAAAATCATCATTCATGCACATTATAAATTTCTTTTTTTTTTCTTTTTGCAATAAAAAAATTGAGAATTATTGAATTTCCCCCTACAATTAAATTAAACATTTCATTTTTATGTTAAAAAAATAAGAAAAGAGGAAAAGAAAGCAATACTCCCCTGATGTAGGCCCTCTTGAAATGTTTGAAGATTGTTGGGCTTATTCTTTTGAAGAAAAGGGGTCGAATTTCTTCATTCAACACGTCCTAAAAAGAAGAAAGATAAAAAAAAATGAAATAAGAAATCAATCCAAGAATATTCTAAAAATTAAAAGAAAAAATTATAATAAATAATATTTCGAATGAGTTGCCTCCCATCAAACACTTCTTTATAGTCATTAGCCTGACTTGGTTGCCATTCTCAAGGAGGTTTAAATTTAGCCAACCTTTTCTTCTTTGCCATTATTTCCTTCAATACTTTGTCATAATTGGGCATTAGAGAAATAACATCATCTAAAGAAATGTTAATATAAAACTTTTTAAACCTCTTTAAAAATTTAGTAGCTTGTTGAATCAAATTAATCGTAAGAAATATTTTTAAAAAGTGAAGAGGATTTTCAAAAGATTTTAAATTAAAAATAGAAGAACTTTCATTTTTTTTCATGGATAACCCATGGTCTTCTTCTTTAGTTTTAAGATCTTGTCTTTCTTCCTATTTTCTATGCTTTCATTTTTTTCTGCCTTTTCAAGTTCTTTTTCACTTTGCAAAGTGACGGCTTGTACTTGTTCCCTTGGATTCTCCTCAGCATTGTTAGGCGCTCCTCCTTGTGGCCTTTTCAAAATTATTTGAGTAAGTTGTCTAATTTGAGTTTCCATGCTTTGAAGTTTTGTCTCTGTACTATTGATAAATTTTTTCATCATATCCTCAAAATTTGACTTTTTTGTTGTGGATTTTGATGTTGTTGAAAGCTAGGAAGTGCTTGTATATCATTACTCCAAAAAAAAATTAGGATGGCTCCACCATTCAGGATTGTAAGTGTTATAGTAAAGATTGAAATTGGACCTATTGGCGCCATAAGAAATAAAATCAGTCTGTTCAAAGGAAGAATAAAAATGATTTCCTACTTAACAATCTACACTAATGTGTCCCCTTTGCCAATAAAGCTCACAAGAAAGAAAATAAGAAGGAGAGACACTCATTGTTGAAACCTCCAAATTTTTTAAATTCTTAGTTAATGTAGCAATTTGAACCGATAAGACAGTGATAGGATCAAAGTTATAAATGTCAACTCCTTTTGTATTTTTTCTCTCATTGTCCTATTGAAAAATTGTTGGGCGACATCTCTTGAAAAAACTAAGAATTAAAAATTTAAAAAAAAATCCTAAAAGGTAAAGTAAAATAAAAATAATCATAAATAAATTAAATAAAAAAATTAAATCCGAAAAAGAAAACCTATTAAGAAAAAGAAAAGAAGTGAAAATTAAAAATTAAAGCTAAAAAAGAATTTAAAAAATAAAATTAAAATATTTAAATCCTAAAATAAAATATATAGATGTTCAATCTAAAACTAAGTTATGTAGTTTTGATATGCAATAAACTAGTCCCCGGCAACGACGCTAAAAACTTGATGTATGATTTATGCACAATTAATTCAGACAAGTGTACCCTAATCAAATATGCATATAGTGATGAAAAAAGTGTCAATCCCATAAGGACTAGATCACAATACTAAAATAATTTTAATTTAGTCTAAGTTAAACTAATTAATTAATCAGATAAATAAAAAGAAAAATAAATTAATAATTGAATTCTTTGAGAGAAAAATTAATTAATGAACACACAAGGGTTTCGATTTCATTTAATCTGGTTTATGTAATTAACTATTCAATTCGATTCAAAACCAAAAATACCCTTACAGTATTTTATAATTATTTATATGTGATGGCGAATTTCTCTCAATTAATTATAAGTTTTTTCAAGTCATATTAATTCTTTATTAATTCAATTTCACTGTCAGATTTCTGAGTAGATATCAACGAAATAAATAAGCATTAAGTTCTTTAAAAACCTCTAATCTCGAAAAGGGATTTGACTCACTAAACGTCTTCGATTCCCACACACGAGCTAATTATGTTTTGATCTCATAGTCAAGCATGTGATTTATATTGCCTATGAATCTAATTTATAACAATCATTTAGTTAGTCATG
The DNA here is from genome assembly GCA_036245055.1 of Diospyros kaki. NCBI lineage: Eukaryota > Viridiplantae > Streptophyta > Magnoliopsida > Ericales > Ebenaceae > Diospyros > Diospyros kaki. The sequence goes on along the minus strand of BSEG01000011.1, from coordinate 9,804,906 downwards.
CATAAATCATAAAATCATTAAAAAATAACCAATCTTTTAAAGCATTAAGTACAATAATATAAAATTCTCATATAAATAATAATCGAATTTTGAATTAAACTAAACAAAGAATCACATAATCCCAAAATTAAAATCCATCCAAATGCTAGCTAAAATAATTTAGCTAGATATTATTAAAATAAAAATAAAATAAAAAGTTTAATGGTGAAAAGAGGGTTCCTTGCCCAAATATGTTTCAGATCTGGGTCACAATTGTTGATGCTGTGCGTGAGGCGTCTCCGTGCCTTCCAATCTCGTGCACCCTTCAATTCATTCTTCACTGCGCGCCTTCTTCACTGCGCGCCTTCTTCAGAGGCTCCCATCAATTCCCTCCATCCTTTGTTCTCTTTATATTATATATATATATATATGCGCATGTGCCATGCCCTAACTCAAATCCTCCAATTGTACGCCAATGCCACTTTCTTATTTAAATAATATAATAGATAAATAACATATAATAGATATATATTATTCATGCCATTTGTTTAGTATAGTATATAATAGATATATATATATAAATAATATAATTTAATATATAATATATATTTAATTATTAATAAATAAATAAATATTTTTTATTATATTATAATATTAATTTAATATAATATTAACTTTTCTAATTACTTTATAATATCTTCTTTTTTCTTTCTTTTTACTCTCAAATCTTCGAAATAATATCTTTTGTTGGGTTCTTACAAAAAGATATTAAAATAATGTAAAATCTATATAAACACACATTTATGTAAAAAAAAAAGCATGAAGTTAAGATAAAAATATGTATATAATTAAGCTCTATCAACGGGCCAAGTGTTTTAACTCTCATGGGGCAATTGAATTCTAGAAGACTGAGAGACTAAAAAAAAACAAAAAAGGGAATGATTATCAAAGTCTGGTTACATAAACAAGAAAAGCTCAAGGGGGAAATCAAGCGGCTAGCATTACCCTCAGAACCTCGGCGTAGTAATTCGAGTCGCCCGAGATAGGCAGAGCGCTGGAGGCCACCAGGGCGTTAGCAGAAGCCTCGATTGCTTCAGGGGCTTTGGTCAATTCGGTCGAAGTAGAGGAATGGGCAGTTTCGATCCTTCACCGATTTGCCCTTTGAACCAGAATCTCCTTAGTGGATAGCACTGAGGTCTCCTCTAGCAAAGCTCTCCCTGTTAATCCCAAGTGGCCCTCTAGTGATAGGGACGTTAAGAGGCACTTAAAATGGAAGGAATTGGAACGGTGGGATGTATTATGGTTGGCTCCATACTTGCGGATGGCTGACCTCTTTGAGCCTCTGCTCTAACCACCTCAAGCGCCAGGGTGACAGTTTCATCATTGCCTTAAGATGGATCTTGTAGTAAAAAATGCAATGTCGCTAATTAGGGAGAAGGTTGGGGGTCCCTCATATTTTTTAGAGTTCAGGACTTGGAGAAAGGACTCCTCGAGCGAGCCTCGGCGTAGCCCTTCGAGGCCTCTTGAAAAGTCCTAAGATCTTTCTCGGTTGTTTTCTTCGACCTAAAAGGAGCAGGATGTCCTTTACTGTGAGAGGTCTTGGGAGCCTTCTCAATTGCCTTTTTCTGTAACAACCCGTTAGTGGGTCTAAAGCTTTTCTTGAATTATGATTTATTATATGTGATAAAATAGCCTCAAGAATTAGGTGCTATAAATATTGTGAGGTGCCTAATTTAAAGGTTCGGACTTTTAAAGAAAATTTGGGTTGAAACCATTTGTTTGGGTTGTGTTTTATTTAAGAATGAGGTTGTGAAGCCCTTGGGCCTAAGAATATATATTGGGGCCATTGTGTCGGGCTAATGAAATGGGTATTGAGCCCATGAGCATAGAGATTTATGTATTTTAATTAATCTAAATGAATGAATTATGAAAAGTTTAATGAGGGCTTGAAGTTTGTTCATTGTGTGTGTCAAAAGTAAGGGTGAAATAGGAATTTCATAAATGGGTGTTATTATAAATGAATTTATGAGTGATATTGGGTAAAAAGGAAAATGGAAAAGAAAATAAAAAGAGGTAAAAGACCAAAATGGGTTTAATGAGTTGTGGTGTGTGTGTGTAAAAGAGAGGGGCAAAGTGGTAATTTGGCCAAGGGGGTGGTTGGAAAGCTGATTGGTGGCCATCCCTCCCCCATTCTTCTTTCTTTTCATTGTCTCGCTTTTCTCTTTCCTTCCCTCCTCTCCAGATCGATCATCTTCTTCTTCTTTCTTTCTTCTTCCATTGTCAATCTCCATTGGAGCTTCAAGGGTGGAAGTTATAGCTGGTTGTTCTTCTCTTTGGATCGAGCATCGTTAAGGCAAGTTCTTATTGCATTTCTTTTGGTTATGCAAGTTTCTACTCTATTTCTTTTACATGGCAAGTTCCCTTACCTCCTTGTTTCTTTTTGGAGGCAAGTTCTCGTTCTAAATGCAAGGTTTTGGGTCAAGTTGGTTCAATGCTAGTTCATGTTGATTTTCCTTGTTAATGCAAGCTTTGGTTTTTTTTCTCTTGGGTCAAGTTGGTTTCCTTCTTGGTTCATTTGTCTTCGAATCTTCTATTTTCTTAGAAGATATAATCTTAAGCCTATATTGATTGGTGGATTACTTTCTCATTTCTTTAAACTTTGTGTGTTATCATTGATGGGTCTTTTTGACAGTTGTCGTTAGGGTTTAGCTCACCCTAAATTCTCAAGGGAATGACACTTGATTGATTCGGAATGTTAAAGAAGCAAGGTTTTGGTGTATCTTGCTTGGGATGTTGAGTTTTGTGGATTGTCGTTGTTATTTTTAAGTTTCGGTCCTCTATTAGTGGACTAAGTCCTCATTCTGTTGACTAAGTAGGGGTGTGAGGTTCTGTTAGTCGACCAAATTTATGCTTCGGTCGACCAAGTGAGTATTTTGGTTTCTGTTAGTCGACCAAGTGTTTCAATCGGTCGACAAAGTAGGTATTTTGGCTTCTATTAGTCGACCAAGTCCCTATTTAGTCGACTAAGTCTTCTTCATCGGTTGACTAAGTCCATAGTTGGTTAACCAACTCTTTTATTTGGTCAACTAACATAATGCATTAATTCTTTCTTTTTGGTCCGATTCTTTTCTAATGCTTGTAATTCTTCCCCAAAGCTCTTATAATGTTTTAGTTGGCTTCAAAATCATCTCGCGGATATGTAGGTGATCCAAAAATGCGGAAGTAAATTAATGGTGAGAATTGAAAATGAAAATCATGAGTTTTTAATAGTGAATTCATGTAATCAACTTGTTTAACCTTGAGAAATGGTATGGAAATGAATCCCAATGAATGATGTTAAATCATATGATGAAAATATCATTAGCTCATGTGAGGATATAATCTTGAAATGTCTAAATGCGCATGATGATCGTGATGAGAACATTTCTAATAATGAAGCATGTTCGATATGTTTACTTGAAACCTTTATGAGCATTGCATGGTATTATTATTTGCGCACCTATTATTTTACGCGACGACTATATATCGTGGGGGTGAAAAAAGGATATCCTAAAGAGCGCCTGACGCAAGTGAGGTGGCCATAAAACCCGGTAGGCGATACTCAAGCCAAATGAATGGCTAAATGATTTTTCTATATATATGTATGCATGCATGTGAATGAAAGGCCTTGAGGGCCGATGTGCTGCATGGAAATTATGTATTCATGAGAAATGAAATAATGCATAAAATGCATAATGACAATGGCATGGGAATGATAATAATGATTGAGAAATGAAATGATGCATGAAATGTATAATGCCAATGGCATGGGAATGATAATAACGATGGGATCTAATGAGAAATGCTACTCGTACTTGAGAAGTTGAGTCTATTCCACTTTGGTTTATCCATGTCTTGATTCTATTGCTCTATTTGTTGTAATATATACTTGCTGAGCCTTGCAACTCACCTTGTTTATTCCTATCATTCTAGGTAAGGGAAAAACAATTGCTGAGGGTGAGTCCAGTAAGGCTAGAGCTCGAGTTTAGATGTGTATAGGGATGTCTCAGCCTCAAGATCCATGGATGTAATGTTGAGGGTAGGAAATAGAGGGTTCAATTTGTTGTTAGAACCTTAGTGCCTTTTATTTGGAAAATGTATGGGCGATAAGCCCAAGATGATAATGTAAAGGGTGTGTAATATTTATTTTGAGCTCTTATTGATGTGAGCAAAAGTGGAGATGTTTTATTTTGGTTCTTGATGATCAGTGAGCAAGTAAAAAAAAAAAAATTGATGATAAATCTGAGTTATTATTTTTGTATCCATTTTGTGACGACCTCCTTTCAGATTTCCTATGCTAGCGGGATTATCTGGGAGAGGGCCGCTACATTTTCAGTTTGGCAGGACTTGAAAGGCCCTTGCTTTCGGGAAAGCCTAAAATCATCCCCTCGGTAGCGAGGGAGTAGGATATCTCCTAGGGATCTTTAACTGCGTAGAAAAAATAATGGAATCAATGTTCAGCAAGGACGAAAAGAATAAATGAGTAGGGGAGAAAGATAAAGGCTAACACTTATAGGTCCCACCATCTAGGCCTGTCTCGGCAAGCGTTGGATTTGAGAGCCATTCCTCCTTCTAGTCCCTGCTGATACCCAGGATCCTACCGGCCAACTCTTTAATAGCTTCGATGCTCGAATGCTTACGTTTTGTGTCCAAAGTCCACCTGTTGCACACAGACCAAATTCCTTGTGCTGAGCTGAAACCCTAAGGGTGGATAAAGACATAACACTCATTCCAGTCATCTGAATCCTTGGATCCCCCGAAGAACATGAGGATATTGTCGTGATCTCAGGTCCAGGACGCTCTTTGGACACGAGGAGGTAGTTTTCCTTCACGACCCTTGGGGAAATAGAAATCCAACCTTCCCAGGAGGGTCTACCCGATCGAAGCTGCAGATAATGACAAAGCCCATCAAATACTTTCATCCAAAAGGGGATAGTTGGGCTGGAATGATGGTAAGATGTTGAAGAAGTGACATGACCCTCCCTCGAGGGGGCAGGCGAAAGCCACTATCAAAAGCATATTTATAGACGCAGAGACAGCCGATAATAGGATGGCATGCCCTCAAATGGGTGTTAAACTCAACTTCCTAGTCTTCGGGAATATTATACTTCTCCCTAAAATGCCGACATTCCTACTCACTCATCCATTGGCAGGGGATGGAGGAAGTAGGGTGGGTTTCCCACTTAACTAGCTTTCGCACTGGCCGAGTTGAGTCTTCTAGATCCTATAATCGCCATAAAAGATAAGTAGAAAGAGAAGGCGAGGAAGAAACAAGAAGAGAAGGAAACACACTTTACACACAGCAAGGCAGCAACAAGATAGCTAGAAAAAGATCAGGGAGACGAAATGAACAGAATGACGAGTCACGTATTAGAGCTTTATAGGAGGAGAAAGAAGAGGCAGGTAATGATGAGCATTAATTACCCTGGATCGTGCATCTCGAGAGGAAAAGTTCGGACAGTGCTGAAAAAACCAATGTTAAGCCCGAGAAAAATTAATAGCGACTCTATGAAAAGACAAAACCCCTTGACTCTTTGGTAGAATTCGGCCTTCAGAGGAAAATGAGGCTTGCCTGCGAAGATAGTCGATGCATTATGCTCAAACCCTCGTAAAAACTTTATGGATAGTGTAGAAGTCGAGTTCTTTCGGGATGATAGACTTAAGCACTTCCCAGGCACAAGTTGACTCCGACATTCCTTGAGCCATTAAGGCTGAATGACTTGAGGAGTGGGGGGCAAAATGATGAGGGGAATGTCTTCGGGCTAATAATTACCCCAATACCTTAGGAAAATAGCCAATAAAAGCAAAGACACATGTTCACCAGAGAACTAAGTCAAGGTCGACATTTGGTCCAAGTCCGGGATGGACACGTGGCAAATACATCTCAACAAACCGACTGGGAATCTTAGCATTTTGCTCAACGAGGATTCTCCAAATTCTTCAGCCTCAACCATCATTTCGAAGATCATAGGGGTAGGGATTATCCAAAGCCCCTCAGGAACCGATTACTATATCCATTCCATCAAGATCATGGTTCCGTAAAGGACAAGATTTGTATCCCGGAAGTTCGAAAGGGGATTCTTATCTTGACAGGAATGGGAAAAAGGTAGGGGGATAAACAGAAGCAACCAAGACAAGTAAGGGGATCCCTCTCTCTTTTTCTTTGTGGAGTTTTTCTACTACATACTTCAATTTTGATAACCTGGTGAACTGACTTAAATGTTAGAGTGATCACAGGGGAACAAGTCCCCAACTTCGTTTGCAGGTACTCGGTCTGAGACAGAAGAGGGTGCTGGCCTCTGCATCATCAATAGGATATGGTCCTTGGAGCCCATTAGCTTAACCCAAGATCTTACCATATCATACACCACGAGGTCTTTAGAGCCCATTAGCTCAACTCAATAACTATACCCATACAACATACAAACTTTGAGGTCTATTAGCTCAACTCAAATCCTTGGCACACAAATATCATACATAACATATTACATATAAAACATGCTCATGAAGTGATTTCCAATCACAAGTGCTTCCATATGACCCAACATTAGCTATTTTTCATGCCTGTGCATGGACATTTATTTCTCAAAAATATTTACCCAAGATATGGATTCATGCTGCATCATTCCTTAAGAAGATAGTGTGAATCAAAACCCCATTAAAGCTTTCAAAAAGATTCAACAAGAATTCAAGTTATCATAAGATTAAATAAAGCAAAGGAGACTAAAATCCCTTATTCCCAAAATTTTCAGATTTCAAGATGATTTTTAAGGATCTGATCCGAGTTCAATTATTGATCAAATATCACAAAAAACATATCGAAAACATATCGGACCACAAGATGGAAATATATCAAGGAGTAATCGGTTGCTACACAGGCTGCCCAAAATTTTTCTACTCACTGTTGCTTCTCTCTACAACTCTTTGTTTTTCTCTCCTCCTTTCTCCACACTGATTTCTCCCAATTGCTCTTAATTTTATAGGCAAAAATTGATGCCTCCGGTGGCTGCAGCTTTGAATTTTGCAGAGTCACCATATTAAATTTCTGCATAGCCACCATGTTGAATTCTCCAGCCACTATATTGAATTTTTTATTAGCTTTCGATAACCACCATTGAATTTCTAGAATTCTCCTTTGAATTTCTAGAAGCAGAGATATAAAGGAGACGACTACAACTTTTCTCTTATTGTGTTGGGTGCTTCCACCCACATGTGGCAGATACCCAACAATTTTTAGGGATTATGATTGTCTTTATTTTCCAAAATTAAACAGTTTGTAAAATCCAATCAATATCCTTCAAATTTTATATAAATGCACGCAGTACTTTTCAATTTTCAAAAATTAAATTGAAAATTTTTATTATTTAAAAGCTATGTTTTGAGATTTTATAAAATTACACTATTTTGTTAACAATTTTTTGACTAATGGAAAGTTAGTGTAATTCTACTTTTTAGAATATATGAGTTATCCATTATAATTTACCAAAGCTTAAGCAATACTAAATGTAATTTACCTGCAGTAGCTAGTTTTTTGCGGTTGACCCCAAATCCGTTGTTATCGTCCAAACAAATCCGTACGACCCCGCCAACCTTCAACTTGTTCGCGCCACAAATCAATGTCAATTCCTCTCTAAATCAATGTGATCAAAATCTTCTTAACGCTGTGCATTCTTGGGCACTGCTCAGAGCATCCTCGCCGTCGATCTGTGGTGCAGCTGCGGCACCTCATCTCTCTACTGCCCGCTTGATCGTCGAATTTGGGGTCGCTGCTTGTGAGATTGTTGTCTTCAGGGTTCGTCGTTGTTGGGTCGGGCTTAGGGCTGTCTTTTGGGTCTGCTGCTTCTGATCTTGGTTCTTTCTTGTCCTTTGCCGATGAGTTGGGGGAGAATTTGGAACCTGGGAAGAATCCCAAGTTTTTTGTGGAGGTAATCAATGGTTACGAAGATAGTGGTTTTATTTGTAATGTATATGCATATATATATATATATCATACATATGTATAATTATAAAAATCTTGAATCCATGATACCTGGGTGACAGCAGAGTAATGTTTTTCTTTTTCTTTTTATTTTCTTAAAATAAAAATAAGGAAAGCTAAGAGAATGGTTAATGTGAAAGTGTTATTCAGTTGCTTTCCAATTAAGCTAGTATTTGTTATCTAAGATATAGATTGAAAAAAAAATAAAATATAAAAAATATTTTAAATAAAAGTAATTTTCATTATATTTGTTAAAATTATTTGACAATCCACTAAAAAATAGTCACATGATTTTTTATTTGAACTTTACAAATAAATTTATCTATAACCTTTATGTTCCCAATCTCATAAATTTATCTGAAATTTTATATATATAAAAAAATAACCTCTATGTCTCCAATCTCATAAAAGTGTAATTTTTAGTGTATTTTAAAAAATTTAATAAATAATTTTAAAATATTTTTTCTTTTTATTTTAATCATTCCATATCTGTATCTAAAAAAATGGTATATTATTACACATCTAAACTTATTTGAATAGATTTCTCAAACCACTATAATTCTTAAGTTTAGTGACCTCTTGCTTAATTTTTCTCTAACAGATATCTATTTTGTCACGCTACTCAACAGACTAGAATCTAGCTTTTAAAATGTTCGACATTGACAACACATGCATGTTTGTCATATTACTATGGCATCTAATATTCATCCAGTAGTCTACCAAATCAGTTTCACTGCTTGGTGTTGTTTTACATTTTTTTTATTTTTTTCTCCTCTCAGTGAATCCTTTCCTCTTTCTTGAACAAACAAAGATCTAGGTTGGGATGGGGTGGATCTGGTGAAATGGCCGAGTCGGGTTGAACCAATGCCCAAATTTAAGTATTTTGAAATACGTGTCACCTTTTACATAATTTAAAAAAGAAGTATTTTATAATTTTTTTCTGAAACTAAAATATTTGAGATATAAATTTTAAACCTCACCGGGAATCCCTAAGTTTATCGAATTACTAATAAATAAAAATAATTTATAGTGCAATTCCTTCCAATGATAATAATAATAATAATAAATATTTTCTCTCAACACCTAAGTTACAACCATAATACAAAAATCTCACTTTTGGTTGACCCAGATTTATTATGTATATGCTCATAGTTATAACAATAAAGGAAAAAAAAAATCATGTCATCAACTTAACCCAGATTTACTATGTATATGTTCATAAATTACTAAACTCAAAAATTCAAATCATCACATATACATAAACCCCTTCATTTGTTTCCCATGTACCTTTCCCTTACTTTAAATTAGAAAACAAAAATATTAGTAATATATACTGTTATTGTCAAAATATAATAATTTATTATTATTATTATTATTTTCTTTTTTTTTGCATGGGAGAATACAATTTATGCATGGTTGATCGCGGTTGTAACACCTGCCTTACACGGGCGCGTTACTATAAGAGAATCTTCGAGAATCTTTTTTTTTTTCAAGTTCATCATGCGCGGTGTTTTAAGAACAATCTTCACATACAAATAAGAACCCAGAAGAACTTAGTCTTGCCTGTTTAACTAACAAGATCAATAATTTTAAACTTAAACGAGTCATAGGTTAACACAACAGATTATATAACATCAAAATATCGTGGTCTTCCACGAGATTCATACATATTATAACGTTACAAAATGATAACAACACTAACAAGCAATCAATGGGTACTACCGCCTTAAAATGATACAACAACTAATATACTAAATATCGTTGACCCTCAACTAGCCACGTCCTCGCCTTCGCAGTAGTCCCTAATTGGGACGTTGAATGTTTCAGGAGCATAACCCCGATTAGATGATAAAATATCTAAGTGATGGCATGATACAGTTTACTGAAAGCATGAAAGACATACGAGCACGGCATACACAGACAACAACTACATGCAACACGTCTAACTTGAGAAATCTCCCTGACATAGTTAACCTCCCGTAAAAAATCCATTCCACACACATTTGGGGTTAACCTTGCCGCTACATACTTAATCCCCGAGTGCCCTACCGTGTCACTCGATCACTGTGATTAACCTTGCCCCATTCTCAAGAAGACCCCATCTCGTCCCCCACAGACATAAAAACGACACGAAAATCAATATTCTGATGATATAAAAAACCACACACTATGCACCGACTCTTTTACAAATAAAAATAGTTGATGCAATATACCACATGTTAAATATGCATACGATGTCACAAATACTTAAATAAAACGCCTACACGATATAACCTAAATTTCGGAGGGTATAATCACTCACGGGAACTTGTTTAAACACATGCAACCTAAGCTCGGGAGGGTAGAACCGCCCCACCTGAACCCACTACACACACATCAAACCATTTTCAAGACAATTAGTAAGATTGGAATCGAATCACTCACCTTATTTGAAAAGTCGATTTATGCCTCGTAATGCGTGTTAAGTCTCGAAATGCTCATATGAATAATTTCCTAGCTTTGCCATGCTCTTCTTGCCTCAAATTACAGAATTTTTTGGGATTTTTCAGAATATTTTCCCTATTTTTTTCTTATTTTCCTTCAATTTCTTTTATTTTCTTATTTTCTTTTCTTTTCTTTTCTTCTTCTTTCTTTCTTCTGCCTTGCTTCTTCTTCTCTGCGCGCGAGCCAGCTTCTCGGCCAGCCCACCTATGCACCATCCATTGACCATTGCTGCCCTCTTTGGCTATCGTCGGCCTTCATCGATCGCCACACAACTGTCGACCACCGCTATAACCTTCACCGGCTGCCCCCCTGCTCGACGTCCCCTTCTATTCCATGTTGTCATGCCCGCAGCTTGCGGCCAACCTTAGTTGCCTCCAGCCATCTTCTTTGCCACCTCCGGCCCCTAGCATCAGCCCCATTGCCTCATTTGAAGCTCTCAACTGTTGCTGGCTGTCTTGCTGCCCTGCCATTCTCGACCACCTTGCTTCCACTTTGCTTCCATCCCTCCATTTCTCTCAACCTCTCTCTCTATTTATAGGCAACCCACAGCCTTTAGCAAGCTTGGCCACCATTCTTTCAACAAAACTTGACCACTACTCCAAGCAATTCAGCCATAAAGCTTCCCAGAAGCTTCGCAGAAACCAACCACCACCACCATGCACACACACACATGCATATTTATATATATGTATATCTATATATTACACTATTAATATAAAGAAATTACACATTAACCGCTTAATTCCATTTTAATTTCACTTGACTAAATCTCTAATTGCAATTACATCCTTAAACCTCAAATTAATTTGCATTATAATATCAAAAACGCAAAATTAATAACTTTAAAGTTACTTAATAATGACGATTTTGCCCCAATGTCCTCACCAGATTATTGCTTCATATCGAAACCACTGAAAGATTGTTCCTTATGAAAAATCAAAACCCCCTCAAGCTTCCGTCTATTTCTCGGAGGTTTCCTACGTTGATTCGGTAATGTAGGCTGAATCGACGTTGTACCAAAAATTGTCTCTGATTTGACTTCTTTCAATGTCATAAATCACATTTTGATATGCTTGATGACTTCATACCCTTTCTTTTAGACATCTAAGTCTCGAGGCATTCCCTACTTATTTTGCTATCACAACCATTTTTCGGTATCCCAAACCCATTCAAACAACGTGACAACCAAACGAAACATGGGATATTATATTCATCTACAACAAACTTTTTCTTCTAGAGATAATCATGTTCTAGGGCATTTCCTTCAATCGATTCGATTGTTTATAACTCCAGAAATTATACTTAAACCCCAAAACTTCTAATAATTTCATTTTTGCCCCAGATAAATTACTTTTGAGTCCTTTAGAAATTCTCGAGTATTACAGCGATAGTCTCGCTCAGGCCTCTCGTGAGCGTTTAGATAGTTTTGTCACCAACACGTGCTGAGAGTCTCGTCACCAATGCACTGTATGTCTCGTCACCATGTGCTAAGAGTCACATCTTCAATGATAAGAATCTTGGCGAATAAGGGAATTTATCGAACGGGTGGGTCTTGTGATCAGGTGAAGCAAGATAACCGAGTGGCCCTTGATAATCGAGTGGCCTGCAAAATGAGAGCACCGTTAGGGCGCAGGTGGGGGTCCCCGCACAAACCCTCTAATGCCTAAGTCAGTTCTCGAGAGCAAAAATGTGAAATTGTGTTGAGGGGCCCAAGAATGCGTATCTTGTGTTGAGGACATGGCCTCCTATTTATAACGGAGGAGAAATAGGAGACATGCGGCAATCACGACAAGAATCTCGCGGCCTATTCCGATGATTTCACTGCCCATCTGAGAGGGAAAAGATGAGATATTGGCCTAGGCCCACTCCATCATGATCGAGTAGGTCTTTTTTGTAATACCCCAAGAGGCTAGAGAAGGGTAGTATATATCAAAGATAAGTAAGGAAGGAAACAACACCAACTGGATACCTTTTGGGTTGAATGTAGGCAAAGAACTATCGACTTAAGCGTGTTTGAGCTCGGGAAGCTCAAGGATGGGTGACCCCCTGAGAAATTCGTGTAAGCCCATCAGGATAACTTGTTCAGATCCTTCCTATTGCTCGATGCGGGACGTTACAGGTGGTATCAGAGCTGACCCTTGGTGAAGGCGGTCCGATGAGGGCTGGGAGTGGGCCAGGGCTCGAGGGCCTGTATAAGAAACAACTTCTGGCAAGTTTCTAGGATGGTAGCCCCTAAGGGGGGAAGATACGTGTAATACCCAAGAAATTCTAAAGGACTCAAGGGTAATTTATCTTGAGGTAAAAATGGAATTTAAGGATAAATAAAAGGTGTAACGGTAATTTATTACCGTATAGATGACTGAATCGACTGCCGGGAGAGCCCTGGAGCCGAGATTCCAAAGGAAAATGATGTGGTATTAACAAGCACCTCGAGATATGATTTATAGTATCGAAAGAAATAAGATCGGGAATAGTTTTCGGTATAGCAAAAATGCAGCTGCCAATTAGGCTGCAATACCGAATTGTTATAGACGACTTCCCAGAAGTCAACGAAATTTTGAGGGGGCTTCAATTTTTCATAAGGAACAACCCTTCAGTTGTTTCAGGAAGAAACGAAAAGGTTTAGGGCCAAAAATGAAGATTCGGGCCTAAATGCAGTTTTTAGAAATTACTAGAGAGGGGCTGAAATGAGGTTGTTTTGAAATCTTCAGGGGGTCAAAATGATGTTTTAGGACTTGAGGGTCCTAAATGCAATATTGAAAAATGGAGGGGTTAAGTGAAATGGGCTAAAGTGATGAAAGTCGAAACTTAGAGGGGCCAAAGTGCAAAAATGTAAAAATGGCAGCATGGGCAAATCTGACCAGCACATGGCTAGTCGACCATAGCCGATTTTGGCCACAAGGTTGCATGAGGGATGGTCAGGGGAGCAAATTTTGTAAAGGAATATCTGACAAAAGCAATCGGGGTGGCCAAAAATCGAGCAAAAATCAACCAAGAATTTAGTCGATTGGTCGAGCTCTTGCAACTCGATTTCATGGTCGGCAAGGGTCGATTTTGGGTCGATCTAGGGAAGGTTGAGTAGCTTAAGGTAGTGTGTTGAGCGGCCAAAGGAGTTTCAACGCTCGATTTTGGCTATAAATAGCCAAGAGGTGGCCAAAATTTTTTGAGAGAAGAAGCTTCAAATTGGCCGCGATAAGGAACAAATTGGCTGTCCATTTTAAGGGGCTTTTGAAGCCCATGAGATATAGATTCAATCTGGAGAATTTCATCCATTTTGGTTAAGGTTTGAGAGGGTTTTCGAGGTCGCCGGAGTTTAGAGGTGGACGCCTTGGCCAAGAGTTCGAGTGGCCAGTTGACGGCCTTAACGAGTTTCTTTCAGGCCATGGGATATGCCAAAGGGATTGATTCAAAGAGGGCTTTCGAATGGTGGAGAAATCGGCCATCGCCGAAAAAAGATGGCCGGAGAAGATGACCGGTGCGTGGCCAGCACGCACTGTTCCTCATGCGCCGCCACTCGCCCTAGCGCGTGTTGGCGGGTGCGGGCGCGTGGAGCATGCGAAAATTTTGGAAAAAATGCTGAAAAATAGAAAAAAATATTTTATAGAGGTTTGTGCAAAAAGATTAGGATTTGAGCTTCCCGATGTCTCTATTTTAGCACCAAAGTGCCTCGTTTTGCATGAAAATGCAACATCCAGGTAAGTTTAGTATTTTTCCCTTGAAGTTCATAGCCTATAATGAACTGTTGTGAAATTAGATTTGAGAAAATAGTCTCGAGGTATTTATTGAAATTTTTGAAAAGGAAAAATAAAAGAAAATGAAGCAAAAAGGAAATAAGATATTTAGTGATTAAATATTATTTTATGATTGAGGTGATCGAGGTGATGTGATTGGTGCAACTTTTGAGAGTTGGCACAAGAATCGACCTGGGACACGCATATCAAGGCGATGCACACTTTTCGAAAAAATGCAAGTTTATCTTAAAAGGTGAGTTTTTCTATCTTAAGTATGATTTGGTGAGTGATATTCTCACAAGGAGTTATATTTATGATATGATTGTTATATGTGCATGCTATTTATGAATGCAATATTCATTTGTCATATTGCATGGAAAGTCGTGATATTTGTATTGCACAATATTATTATCATATTGATATTTGTGCATGGGAATGGGATGTCGCCTCCAGAGTGTAGCCGTAATTCCCTTAGGGCATTGAGGGAATAATGTTAGGCTTATCCTGCAAAGGTTCGGGATTTGACTAGGATTCCTAGCCGGGCTGGTAGGTCTGAGAAGTTACATTAAAGGGCGAAAATGTTGTTCATATTATCGCATCATGCATTTATATATATATATTTTGGACCCTCACTAGAAGTTTCATCTTCTAATGGGTTATGCCCCTGGAACATTCCACATTCCAGCTAAGACTTATAGTTAGGGCAAGGAGCAAGTTGAGATATGACGGCACGTGATGACATGCCCGATGGATTCAGCGAGCTGATGCTTTATTGATAATTAGCCTTGTTAGAATATTATGAATTCTTCATGTATTAAGGCTGTTAAAGATATGATATAATATATGGTACGAATTCTTTATTATATAAAAATAAGTTGAATTCAGGTATGTACTATATCAGGTTTCGATTATCGTTTCTGCATTTTTAAATGATTTGCTGGGGGTTTTGTTTGGAATTCGGTACTTAAGGTTAACTTATGTACCGAGAAAGAAAGAAAAAAATAATTTATGTATATTTTAGGCCCCAGCATAGTGACACGCTCAGTAAGAGAAAAGCGGGGTGTTACAGTTCATATCAGAGCAAATTTTTGGAAAAGAAGTCCGATGGAAGATCCTTAAATGATTAGGATGTAGTCGATATTAGGGTGAACCTAAGGAAAAGGGTCGCATGTGGCTAGATAAGCAAAGCCACCGTAAGAATTGGGTATTGACGATTACTGGATAAGTGTGTTGTAGTGGAAGTGCATGTATAGGAAAGTTCTGGCTAAGGAAAGATTTGGTACTTAAGTGTGTCCATTGTGACCCACCTCTCTTTCCTGGGAACTTACCTGGTGTACTATTCACGAACAGACACTATTTCAGTAGAAGACTACTATTCTCAGTGAATAGTAGAATGCCTAATAGAAGCTGGTGCTGGAAGAATGATCTAGCTATGAAGTTAGGATCCAATGATTCGGGTGTAAGGTTGACTCAATAATCATGATTATGGATTCGAGGGAGTTAGAGACCGATGATTTGAGGTCATTAGTCGAAATCCTTACAATGAAAGATAAGATAACTGTGGTTATCAAGGATGATCGGATTATGAACGGTCAGTTTGATGTGACATAGCCTAGCTGTCGAGTTAAGGATCGAAGGATAAGGATTTTTGAGGGTCATTTAGTATCTAGAAAATAAGATAAGGGATCCAACGGATTTTATCAAACGAAGGGCCAAAGATGGCCAATTAATGGCGCGTGAGTTGCGTCAATTGACGAGGCGACAGTAGGTACGATTGATGAGGCTCGCAAGAATGGGATAGGGAACCCTAGCAGCGTAACGACACTACTGGTTCGGTGTTCGCAGTGACAGATCTAGATCTAGGGACCCGCAAGCAGAGAGTTGATGGATGGCTTGTGGTAAGGTACGAGAGGCCCGTCAACCAAAGCATTATAGCAGACTATCTGGGAGACGATCAGATTCTGAAGATCTGGGACAATCCAGTAGGGTCTATACCTTGTGTGGGGTTCAAATCCCAATGATTTAGGATGCAAGGCGTACCACTAGTTTGTCGATCAAGGCTGGGAGCCTAGGAAATCGACCCAATGTAAGATGGATCCTATTGAGGAGACACAATCTAAGGAATAAAAAGCATGTAATGTCTTGAATGCAAACTGTGTGTCCTATTTAAAGAATTGCATTAGAGTTCGTGGTTATCTTTGGAGTAGGTGACATGACAAACAGTGCGAGACTCGAGGGACAGAATATCTCGGTGTCTAGTATGGCAATGGGATCATGAGATGGAAATGTTGGGTGGCTTAAAGGGAAAAGCTACATGACGTATGAAATGGAAAGGAAAGATGCATGCTCATGAGTCGTGTAGGCGCTACCTGCGAGGTAATGAAATCACCGGCCATGATGAGGGCTTAGAAGGAATGTTCTTACATAAGGAG
The DNA here is from genome assembly GCA_036245055.1 of Diospyros kaki. Lineage (NCBI taxonomy): Eukaryota > Viridiplantae > Streptophyta > Magnoliopsida > Ericales > Ebenaceae > Diospyros > Diospyros kaki. The sequence continues at coordinate 9,788,263 of BSEG01000011.1, read as the reverse complement.
TAGACTCAATGGCAACGACAATGAATGATAGTTCTTGAAGGACTACGACGAGATCATGCAGTTTTCACCCGAGACATACCCATGTAAGGGATGACGTATGATGTGGGAGTAAGCCTACTATATGATGGGGGTGATGATGACAACTGTGTGTTGGCTGACGGTAACTATAGTGCCTAAGAAGAACTAATTTAATAGTCGGGTGCCGATAGTTAACTGGATTTGAAGAACGAAAAGCGAGAGTCTGTGGATTCTCGGTAAATGAGATTTCAGGTAGCAGAGCATGGCTAATCCAAAACCTTGATGATGAATTGTGAGAAGGTAGTCTCAACTCAAGGTACAGTTCGAATACCGAAAAGGAAATAATTGATTGATAAGTCGTATCGACCGTAAAGGAATGATAAGGGGACTTAGTCAACAGAGGTTGTGACTATAGTTTAGTGTGCCAAATGGACCTACAGAATCAGGTAAAGTTGTCGGTAGTCAAACCCGACGAGGAGAGCTTAAAAGCACCGTGATGAATGATGGATAGAAAGCCGTGATGGCAAAGCAAATTGAGTTCTTAGAAGATAAATGGAATTGGATATCGTGATTTGATTCAGGATTTTCGAGGATTAACCAGTTTGAGATTCTTGAGGAATTTCTTGAAAGAATTGATTGTGAATCTAAGGACTCGTGATGGAACTTTAAGGCTTCATGAAGAAATCCAGTAAGGATTGGATGACGGGATCGAGGAAATCAAGTGATGGTAGATGTGCCAGGATGACGGGTCACAGTAAGGAAAGCTGCATACCTAAATCGATTAAGAGATCTGAGATTTTCAAAATTTTGGAGAATGGAACTCTCATATGGCTAAGACGGTTAGTCTAACCCTGGTAAGTAAATTTGAGAGATGTAGACGATCATTCAAATGATGTCAGGGAGTAATGAAAATAATAGGGCTATTGATATGAGGTATAGGCACTTGCGGTAAGTGAAAGGCCGTAAGAAAAATATCAGGATATATTCTCGGAAGATTTAACGGGATTATTTCTTAATGATGAAATTGCCAATGATAGTTTGAGGTTATTGGATGCTTGGTTATGTGTGACTTGATTAAGGACGTGAATTATCAAGTGATAATTAAGAGCCGATATTTTACCTCGATTTGATGAATTGTTAAATAGCTGCAAGAGGCTGAGATAATTTATGATCAAAATGCAATTGAGGGTAAGACAAGGGAATGAAATGTTAAAAGTATCTAAAAGCATAATATTCATTCCATATGTTCAAAGCAGTTACAAGAAATCAAGCTATACAATCACTCAAAGGAAAAAAGCAAACCATAAAACTGATGATGATACCAATTCTCAGTGAGAACGATGGTTGCCAAACACGACAGGTCCCAACTCATCAATGTCATCTGGGGGTGGCATTTGACTACTGCTGGTTTCGCCAAGGTAAGGTGGAAGAGTAGCCTCTGGGAAATTATGATGAGAGACGTCATCTAGGATGATGGGAAGATTAGAACTCCAGTTTGGGTTTTGATCAGGTTGAGGAACAAGTTGGGAATTTGAAGAATAGTATGTGAATAGTGAATCTACTAATAGAGCTCGATAAGCTTGCAAATCACTAACTTGTTGTTGAAGAGCTAGAATGTGGGATACGCAACCATAGATAGGATCCTGAAGCCGGGCTTGAGCTTCAAAGAAGAGTGTGGCGGAAGCCCAAAATCGGTCGTTGACCGAAAGCGGAGCTAGGAGGTTGACGACATTTCTGACAGTAAAAACCTCACGGATGGTAGCAAAACGAGTAGTACCATCCTCACAATGGAAGTAAGGTGCAAAGATGCACTGTGGATAGCATCCTCTGTTTAAGACTATGTAGGCATCACATCGAGACTGGGGGTTTAGTGTGATACGCCTCAACATGATAGATCTAGGTCTGACTAAATCTAAACAAATCAGATATGAGTCGGATCTAAATAGGTCAGATCTAATTAGATGGGTCAAACCTGAATTGGGTTGGGTCGGATCGGATCGACCCAGATCTGGCAACAGCGGTAGGGACGGCGACGGTCGCGATGGTGGCCGAGGGAAGCTAGGAGGTGACTGGTGGCTGTGCGAGGGAGCAGGCAACGACGACAGCAACATGCCGAATTTGGCCGACGGAGGGTTGATTGAGCTTTCGAAGATAGCAATCGGTGACTAGGGGCGCCGAGAAGCCGCACGATGGCTCGCGACTGATGGCAGAGTAGGCACCGGCGGCAGTTGTAGAGGGGGCAGCGATGGCCGTCAGGGGTGGCAGCGACGCCGGAAGATGGACGTGGCCGGTGGCTGTTTGCGTGCATGGTCGGCAGAGAGAAAAAGAAGAAGAAGAAGAAGAAGAAAAGAAAGGAAAAAAAAAGAAAAGAAAAAGGAAAATGGAAATTAAAAAAAAAGAATATTTTTCTGTTCTTTATGGGAAAAACGTGTTTTATTATTCCGAAAATTTTGGCAAGAAGAAAAAAATTATCCGAATGCACGAAAGTCGAGTTCGAGACTTTTCGGGTATTTATAGTCCCGACCCTATGATTCGAAACATGGAGCAAAGTGGGGTTCGAAATGAAATTTTTGCGAACTAGATTTCAAAATAAAGTGCTAAGAGGTTTCAGAATAAGGTGCTTTGACAAGTTATTGTCAGAAGACAGTGATGGAACACTCTGAAATAATTGTGTCCACAATAGGACTCATGAGAAGAGTCTAATAAGAATAATCTGCCGGGTGCAGTAAGAGTTATGATAGCTCAAAGGATCGGGTTGCATGATTAATGCTACATGACCGAATAATGGCGTGTGGATCATGCCAACGCACAAAAAGGACTAACCGATATATGACTTGGAGTTGGCAAATGTAGTATGTGCTTTAGAAGTTATATAGACACTACCAAAACAGAATGGTGGGACATTTTGACGTGCTCACAAATCACGAGGAGCCTGAGGTATGAGTTCTCACAGAAGGTGTAATACCCGAGAAATTCTAAAGGAATCAAGGGTAATTTATCTTGGGGCAAAAATAGAATTTAAGGATAAATTGAGGGTATAACGATAATTTATTACTGTGTAGATTATTGAATCGACTGCCGGGAGTACCATGGAGCCGAGATGCCAAAGGAAATTGATGTAGCATTAATGAGCACCCTGAGATAGGATTTATGGTGCAGAAAGAAATGAGATCGGGAACAGTTTTCGGTATAGCTAAAAAGGCAGCTGCCAATTAGGCTGCAATACCAAATTGTCATAGACGACTTTTCGAAAGTCGATGGAAGCTTGAGGGGGCTTCGGTTTTTCATGAGGAACAACCCTTTAGAGGTTTCAGGAAGAAACAAATGGGTTTAGGGTCAAAACGAAGATTCGGGACTAAGTGCAGTTTTTGGAAATTGTTAAAGGGAGGCCGAAACAAAGTTGTGTCAAAATCTTAAGAGGTCAAAATGATGTTTTAGGACTTGAGGGTCTTATTTGCAATTATGAAAAGTTCAGGGGTTTAGTGAAATGGGCCAAAATGAGATAACCCAAATGTTAAGGGGTTAAAGTGCAAATTTGCAAAACTTAGCCAAAATCCGACCATGGCACGGATGGTCGCCGACCAGCAATCTGAGGCATGGGTTTGCAAGAGGGTGGTCGGGGGACCAACTTTTGTAAAGGTACGGGGCGACAACAACCATCATGGTGGCCGGAAAAAGGGAAAAACCGACCAAAAATCTGGTCGCTTGGTCGCGGCACCTACAAGTCGATTTCTTGGTCGACAAGGGCTGCCTCGAGGTCGATCTAAGGTAGGGTTCAACTCCTAAGGCAATGGGCTAGCCGATCTCGGGCATTTGGTCGCTCGATTTTGCCTATAAATAGGCGTTCAATGGTGGCCGAAAGTTGGAGGTTTGGAGCTTCAAATCGAGGCTTTTATCGAATAAATTAGGAGTCAAGACCATGGGGCTTTTGTTGCCCATGACTTGAAGATGAATTCTGGAGATTTTAGGCCATTTTGGTCTAGGTTTAATGGGGTTTCGGGCTTCGCCGGAGGTGAGTGGCGGACGCCTTGGCCGAGCCTTTGGCCGGCCGTTTGAGGGTGCTCGGGGCCTCCTTTCGAGCCAAGATTGGTGCCATTCGGATCGACCAGAGAGGGAGAAGAAGATGGCACCGTTTTTCCAGATCGCCGGCAACCGGAGCGCCGAAGAAGACGACCGGCGCGTGCCGGTCACGCGCTGGCCTTTTTGCGCTCCACTCACCCTAGGCACGTGTGGGCGCGTGTGATGCTGGAAAAATTGGAAAAAAAATCCTAGAAATAAGAGAAAAATATTTTATGGAGGTTTGTGCAAAAAGATTGAGATTTGGGATTCCCGATGTCTCGATTTCTGCACCAAAGGGTCTCATTTTGCATGAAAACGCAATATCTGGGTAAGTTCAGTATTTTTCCTTGAAAATTAATAGCATATAATGAATTGTTGTGAAGTTAGATTTAAGGAAATAGTCTCCATGTAATTATTGGAATTTTTAGAAGGAAAATGAAAGGAAATAGGAAATAAATGGAATATTGAGGATATTTAGTGATTAAATATTATTTTATGATTGAGGAGATCGAGATGATGAGATTGGTGCAACTTTTGAGAGTTGGCACAAGAATTGAGGTCAGGCACGCATATCGAGGCGATGCATGCTTTTCGAGGTGTCTTTATCTTTGGGTAAAGGTGAGTGGTATTCTCACAAGAACTTATATTCATGATATGATTGTTATATATGCATGTTATTATGAATTGCAATATTCACTTTGTCATATTGCATTGAAAATAGTGATATTTACATTACACGATATTATTGTCATATTGATATTTGTGCATAGAGAAAGGGATGTCGCCCCCAGAGTATAGCCGTAATTCCCCAAGGGCGTTGAGGGAATAACGTTTGGCTTATCCTGTAGAGGTTTGGGATTTGCCTAGGATTCCTAGCCGGGCTTGCGAGCCAGGGAAGTTACACTAAGGGCAAATGTTGTTCATGTTATTGCATCATGCATCATATATATATTTTTGGACCCTCACTAGAAGTTTCATCTTCTAATGAGTTATCCCCTGGAACATTCAACGTTCTAGTTGAGACTTGCAGTTAGGGCAAGGAGCAGGTTGAGATATGACGGCACGTGATGGCGTGGCCGATGGATTTAGCAGGAGATTCGAGTATTTTATTTATTCAGAATTGCTTATGTATGTTGAGGTATCATATGATTGCACCTAGGGTGTTAGATGTTATCTCAGGAGACGTGTCTCAATGTATTTATGTATTTGAGAATATGATGGTAATATATGGTACGGATTCTTATATTGTTTTAAATATAGTGAGTTGATTATGTACCATATCAGGTTTCGATTATCGCTTCCGTATTGTGAATGATTTGCTGGGGGGTTTCCCTTTGACGTACGATATTGATGTATGAGAAATGTATAAGGGAAGAGGTTATGTATGGATACGATAGACCCCACCATAGTGGCACGCCCTTCGATGGGACGGGGTGTTACAGAAGGAGCTGAACAAGAGGTAGCAACAGTTGATGGAGTTTCTTAAGGACTACGACTGCACTATTTCGTATCACTGGGCGTGTGGTGGAAAGGAGTCCAACGCAGGACCTGGTAGATAGCTGTGAGTGTTAGATGAAGTTGGACGCTTGTTGGCCAGTCGACTATAATGGTAGTGCCGAAAGGATCATCTATTTTTATGGCTAACCTGGTCGTTTAGCTGGATCTGGTTAACAAGATATAGAAGGCATATGTGGTTGACAAGTGTACTTGTCTATGGAATGATGATATGGCCGGCCCAAGGTTTATGATTTTTGAAATGCGAGAAGGCATTCTCAAAAGTTTCGGGGAAGAATGTGCGTGCCTAAAATGATTGAAAGATGTGTGGTCGTCTGAAAGGAGCCACAACAGGAAATTATGTGAATGACACGGTATGCTTGTAAGTATTAGACGTATAAGGAACACAAACCGAGGTGTTTGTCAAGGATCAAATAGATTCTTGATTTTGAGGTATTCAGGTAATGAGCTATGTATGTCTTAGTTACCTTAACAATCTGATGAAAATTTCGAGGACAAAATTTCTTTAAGGAGGGGTGAACGTAATACCCGAGAAATTCTAAACGACTCAAGGGTAATTTATCTTCGGGCAAAAATAGAATTTAAGGATAAATAAAGGGTATAACGGTAATTTATTACCGTATAGATGACTTAATCGACTGTCGGGAGAGCCCTGGAGCCGAGATGCCATAGAAAAATGATATGGCATTAACGAGCACCCTGAGATATGATTTATAGCATCGAAAGAAATAAGATCAGGAATAGTTTTTGGTATAGCAAAAATACAGCTACTAATTAGGCTGCAATACCGAATTGTTATAGACGACTTCCTGGAAGTCAATGGAAGCTTGAGGGGGTTTCGGTTTTTCATAAGGAATAACCCTTCAGTTGTTTCAGGAAGAAACAAAAAGGTTTAGGACCAAAAACGAAGATTCGGGCCTAAATGCAGTTTTAGAAATTGCTAGAGGGGGCCGAAACGAGGTTTTTTTGAAATCTTTGGGTGTCAAAATGATGTTTTAGGACTTGAGGGTCCTCAATGCAATATTGAAAAGTTGAGGGTTAAGTGAAATGGGCTAAAGTGATGATAGTCAAAACTTGGAGGGGCCAAAGTGCAAAAACGTAAAAATAACAGCATGGCCAAATCTGACCAGCACATGGCCGGTCGGCCATGGCCGATTTTGGCCACAGGGTTGCACGAGGGATGGTCAAGGGAGCAACTTTTGCAAAGGAATATCTGAAAAAGCAATCAGGATGGCAAAAAATCGAGCAAAAATTAACCAAGAATTCGACCGATTGGTCGAGCTCCTGCAACTCGATTTTGTGGTCGGCAAGGGTCAATTTTGGGTCGATCTAGGGAAGGTTGAGTAGCTTAAGGCAGTGTGTTGAGCGGCCAAAAGGGTTTCAACGCTCAATTTTGGCTATAAATACTCGAGAGGTGCCGAAAGTTTTTGAGAGAAGAAGCTTCAAATCGACCACGATAAGGAACGAATTGGCCGTCCATTTTAACAAGCTTCTGAAGCCTATGAGATATAGATTCAATTTGGAGAATTTCATCCATTTTGGTTAAGGTTTGAGAGGGTTTTCAAGGTTGCTGGAGTTTGGACGCGGGCGCCTTGGCCAAGAGTTTGAGTGGCCGGTTGACGACCTTAACGAGTTTTTTTCAGGCCATGGGTGTAACACCCCGCATTTCTCTTACCGAGCGTGTCACTATGTTGGGGCCCAAAATATACATAAATTATTTTTTTCTTTCTTTCTCGGTACATGTAATACCCCATTTCGGTGTAAAGTTGCCACGTCATTTAAGTGAGATTTAAATACTGAAAATAAGCTCGGTAGCAAAATAAATTGCCAAATCGACTGGAGGGAGTACCCCAGAGTGTAATTGGCTAAGGAAAATGGTATGGTCTCGATGAGTGTTCCGAGATAGGATTTATGGAGGTAAGAGAAATCGAAATTAAGATGGTTTTCGGTACAGCTAAAATATCGAATTTTCATAAGGGACATCCGAGAATTTAACTGAACCCTAGGGAGGCTTTGGTTTTTCATAAGGATCAACTCTTAGGTGGTTTTAGGAGGAATCAAAGGCCCGGTAAGGACCCGAGGGCGAAATTGATCTTTATCGAATAATCATTGATGATTAAATTTGGATTTAAGCATTGAAATGCAAATTAATTTGAGGTTTGAGCATGTAATTGTAATTAGAGATTTTTGAAGTGTAATAAGAATAAAATAGGGGAATTAAATAGGTATTTTTCCATAATTATAATAATATAAAATATTATACAAATATATATATGTATTATATAGAGGCATGCGCGTGAGGCTTCTCCAAGATGGCTGTCTGTGCGTATGAGGGGGCAGGTATTCAGCATGTTGGAGCTTTGGATTAAGAGATTTGGAGAGATTAAGGGGAATGTCGAGTGTATGTGGCTTCATGGAGTGGTGGCCAAGGCGAGGCTCGTGCATGCATATATGTGGGTAACATTTGAAGCAGAAAATGGACTTAGAAGCTAGCAGAATCGGCCATGGCCGAGAATGAGAGAAGCCGAGAGTGTGAGATTGAGAGAAAGAGAGAGAGAGATCGAGTAAGTGAGAGAGGGAGAAAGATGGCCGAAAGATGCAACGGCCATGGCTGTCCCACGAAGAAGCTCGCGGTAGCGAGCAGGCCGCGACCATGGCAGCCTGGCGGAGGCCGAGCAGCAGCTCAGGCGGAGCAAGGCGATGCGGGCGGACTCGCAGGAGGTCCGAGGCGTTGCCGGCTTGGGAGATGGCGGAACCGGAAGCGAGGAAGCTGGCCGCGGCCGAGCTGGGCTGTGCATGCGCAGCCATGGCAGCAACGCACATGGCGGAAGCAACCCCGCAAGGCTGGTTCGAGGGAGGTCGCAACGGAGCTGGGCGCGACGAGGAAGCAGCCGCGAGCAGCGGCGATCGAGGCGTACGTGCGAGGTGGTGTCGGGCTGCACCGATTGTGCAGCAGCTGGTGCGTGCAGGCGAACTATTGCAGGGGAGGCACGGGTCACTGGCAAGAAGAAGAAGAAAAAGAAGAAGAAGAAGAAGAAGAAGGAAGAGAAGAGAAGAGAAGAAAGAAAGAGTTAAGAAAATGAAGAGGTCGAGTTGCAGGGGCAGTGTGCACGGGTGCGAAGAAAAGAAGAAGAAGAAGAAGAAGAAGAAGAAGAAGAAAAGAAGGAAGAAGGAAGAAGGAAGAAGAAAGAAGAAGAAGAAGAAAAGAAGAAGAAGAATGAAGAAGAAGTTGCAGAGAAGAAAGGTAGAAGAAGATGAATAGTGGAAGTGAAGAAAAGAAAAATAGAAAAAGAAAAGAAAATAAAGAAAAGGAAAGAAACAAAAGAAAAATACAAGGACGCGTCCGAAAAATAAAAAAAAAATAGGAAATGAAGATGTAATGATATTCCGAAGACTTTGGTGAGAAAAAAATAGTTTGGGCACGCGTTTCAAGACGATGCATGAAAATCGAGGCGAAACACAAAAATCGAGATATCGCACGAAAAATTAATCTGACGTGCAAATAGCGAAGTAGGATGTAAGAATCAAGGTTGGGAGTGAGAATCGAGGCAAGACTCAGGGATCAAGGTTGTGCACGTGAACCGAGATGATGCACGTAAATCGAGGTGGTGCATGAAAATTCAAATATTGTACAAAAATCGAGGTAAATGCTCGAGAAGTAAGGTAGTGTGCGAAAATCGAGGTAGTGGCAAGAATCGGGGATTTGCGCAACAATCGAGGTTGATCATGCATTTCGAGGTCATGACGCCCATACCGAGACAGTCCGGGAGGATAAGTTAAGGTAAGTAAAAATTTTCTAGAAAATTTCAGTGAATTAGGAATATATTTTATGAGTTATTATAGAAAAATATTTAAGGAAATAATTGAGTAATGCTTAGTTTAGATTATTTAGGAATTATTTATTTAGGAATTATTTACTTATGAATTATTTATTGAGAAGAATGTTTAAGGAATTATTGAGAAATAATTAGTTTGAATTATGAGGAATTATTGAGGAAAATAGGAAGAAATAAAGGATAAGTTATGAGAAAATTATGAGGAATAGATTATTGATATTATTAAACGAATATGATGGCCAGGGTATGATTGAGGATCCGAATTGACTACGTTAGAAGCTGGCACGTGAATCGAGATGTCATGAGATGCATGAGAGATAAGTAGTACTTACCAAAATGAATTTAGTTTATGAAAATACTTGGTATGAAAGGGGTTCAACCCAAAACCTTATTTGATGAAAATAATTTATCATGTTGTTATGTCTTAATGTGATTATGTCATGTAGATTGCATTTACATGTATTGATGTTGAAATGTGCATACATTCACGATGACATTATTGATCATGCATTGCATAAAGGGCTTGGGATTATGAACTGGCACCGCTGCTCTACCAAGTGTGCACCTATACACATCGGTCCAGGAAATGGACTGTAAAAATGGGGAGCAGCAGTTGGGTGAGGTTGACTCAAGTCAAAAATTACAAGGACATTTTGCATTTTGCATTCATGCACGAAAATGATTTTTGTACTGCTTATTTAGATGGTTCATCATCTAATCGAGATTTGCCCCTGGAACATTCAAACGTTCTAGATGGAGATTGTAGCAGGTACGAGGATGAATGAGGCATGAAATGGCACTTAGCCAAGTGCACGATGAATGAATGATGAGATGTAGCCCATGTGTTTAAGTCCTGCTACTTTGAAATCTGAATGATTTGGAAGTCCATGATGTAAGGTATGATTGATGATTGACGTATGAAGAATGATGATGTAACCTTAAGGTTAATGACAATGTATACACCCTAGTTAGGGTTAATATTAGATGAGAACATATGTTATGTTTTAAGTCGCGTTGAGGATTAAATTCGAGAAACATTGATGTAAAGATTTTATTTATGATTTATGTTAAAGTAAGATGTCAAGTTCGATTCTAGCTTCTGCATTTGAGGTATGTAAATGATGATTCTATCTTTTGAGAATAAATTAATGCAGGGAAATTATGGGATGATGCGATGAATGACGCGATTTAGTATGAGTTTGAAAAAAAAAAATTATCATCCCGAAATTGTCTCAAAAAATAACACGCCCGGGAAAACGGGGCATTACAGTACATAACTTAACCTTAAATACCGAATTCTAAACAAAACCCCCAGCAAATCATTAAAAATGTGGAAGCGATAATCGAAACCTGATATAGTACATAATCAAATCACTTTATTTATAACATAAGAATTCGTACCATAATTAACATCATTTCCTCAATATTAAAATACATAAATACATGGAGATTCCATAATATTTTAACAAGATTAATCATAAATAAAACATTAGCTCACTGAATCCATCGGCCACGCCATCACGTGCCGTCATATCTCAACCTGCTCCTTGCCCTAACTACAAATCTCAACTGGAACGTGGAATGTTACAGCGGCATAACCCATTAGAAGATGAAACTTCTAGTGAGGGTCCAGAACATATATACGAATGCATGATGCAATAACATGAACAACATTTACCCTTAGTGTAACTTCCCTGGCCTGCAAGCCTGGTTAGGAATCCTAGGCAAATCCCGAACCTCTGTAGGATAAGCCTAACGTTATTCCCTCAACGCCTTTGGGGAATTACGGCTACGCTCTGGGGACGACATCCCATTCCCATGCATGAACATCAATATGACAATAACATCATGACATGCAATTTTCACGACTTTCCATGTAATATGACAAAATGAATCATATCTTTCATATATATCATCCATAATAAACAATCATATCATATAGGATAGAAAAAAACTCACCTTTTAAGATAAACTTGCATTTTCTCGAAAAGCGTGCATCACCTTGATATGAGTGCCCTGCCTCGATTCTCGTGTCAACTCTCAAAAGTTGTACCAATCACATTATCTCGATCACCTCAATCATAAAATAATATTTAATCACTAAATATCCTCAATATTTCATTTATTTCATTTTTCCTTCAATTTCTTTCATTTTTCCTTTCAGAAAATTCTAATAAATACCTCGAGACTATTTTCTCAAATCTAATTCCACAACAATTCATAATAGAGTATGAATTTCAAAGGCAAAATACTAAACTTACCCGAATGTTTCATTTTCACGTAAAACTAGGCTCTTTGGTGTAGAAACCGAGGCATCGAGAATCCCAAATCCAAATATTTTTGCATAGACCTCGATAAAACATTTTTCTAGGAATTTAGGAATTTTTTTTCACATTTTCAAGGCCCCCACGCGCCCTCACGCACTGGCGCGTGGGCTGCGCTTGTTGACTAGCGCGTGTGGCCCACGTGCCGGTCGTCTTCTTCGGCACCGGCCATGCCGACGATTTCAAAAAGCTATGCCATCTTGTAGCCCTTCATTAGTCAATCATGATGGCATATCTTTTAGCTCGAAAGGAAGCCGGGAATGCCTCCGATTTGCCAGCTAAAGGCTCGGCCAGACCGTCCACCACCAACTCCGGCGAAGCCTTGAATCGCTATCAAATGGCCACCAAAATGCCTGAAATTTACCAGAGACATCCTCAGGACAATGGCAACAAAAGCCCCTTATGCCCATTGCCCAATTTGTTCGAAAAGTTGGTCGATTTGAAGCTTCAAGTTCTGAAAATTTCGGCCACTATGGACGCCTATTTATAGGCCGTTTCTGTAAAACCCCATTTCGGCGTAAGGTTGCCACGTCATTTAAGCAAGGTTTTAATACCGAAAAATAGGCTCGATAGCAAAATAAATTACCGAATCGATTGGAGGGAGTGCCCCAGAATGTAATTGGCTAAGGAAAATGGCATAATCTCGATAAGCGTTCCGAGATAGGATTTATGGAGGTAAAAGAAATCGAAATTGAGATAGTTTTCGGTACAGTTAAAATACAGCTTCGGATCAGGCTGAATTACCGAGCTTTCATAAGGGACGTCTGGAAATTCAACAAAACCCTAGGGAAGCTCCGATTTTGCGTGACAATCAACCTTTAGGTGATTTCAGAACGAATCAATGGCCCGGTGAGAATCCGAGGGCGAAAGCGTCCTTGTGAAGCAAACCCGATGTTATTAATTTTGGATGAAAGCATTGTAATGCAAATAAATGGGTCGTTAGAGGGTGCATTCGCAATTAGAGAATTTTCAAGTGTAATTAAGTTTAATTCGGAGGATTAAATATGTATATTTCTATATTAAATTAGTATATATATATATGTATATATGTATATAGGCATGCGCGGGCAAGGAATGGCAGGCAGAAGAATGCATGCGTGAAGCTTCTCCCAGGCTGCTGTCTGCGCGCATGAAGGAGGGAGAGCTTCGGGTGGAGAGATGTCGGGAGAGGGAGAGCCGGTGGCCGACCGGTGGCTGCGTATATATCCAGAGAGAGATCGGGTGAGTGATGGGGAGGATGGTGGCCGAATCGGCCATGGCTGCAAGCGGTCGAAATCAGAGAGAGCGAGAAAGTGATCGATGTAGAGAGTGGCAGAGAGTTCGCGCGAGAGAAAGAGAGATCGAGAGAGAATGAGAGAGCGTGAGAGAGGGGCTGGCCGGTTGCGGCCGCGGCTAACAGGAACCAACCATGGCCGCAGCTTGCGGCCATGGCAGCGAGGAAGATGGTGATGGTTGCAGCGAGGCCGCGATGGCCGACGAGGCGGAGCTGGGCAGCGAGTTCGGGGGGAGGAGGCGATGCGAGCTGTGGCTCGCAGAAGGGCTGGTGCAGATGGTGGCATGCCCGGTGCTGGCTATTGCAGCAACGCGCAGCCATGGCAGCAACGCAACCAGCTGCGGCCGAAGGCAGGCACGCGAAGCAACAGCCGCGACGGTTCATGCGTGTTGCGCGCGGGCAGGCGGCGACTACGAAGCCGGGGGCAGCGTGCGAAGGAGGGCATGGCCGAGGCAGCCGTGGTTGCAGGCGCAGGAGGTGCTGTGCGCAAGGAGCTGGTGCGCAGTGTGCGAGTGAAGAAGAAGAAGAAGAAGAAGAAGAAGAAGAAGAAGAAGAAGAAGAAGAAGAAAAATGAAGGAAGAAAGAAAGAAAGAAGAAGGAAAGAAGAAGGAAAGAAGAAAAGAAGAAGATGAGGCAGGGGCGTAGCAGAGAAGAAGCAAGAAAGAAGATGAACAGTGGAGGAAAAATAGAAAAGAAAAAAAAAAGAAAAGAAAAAGAAAAATAAGAAAATGGAGAAAAATGGAAATAAATTCTCGAAAAATACCGAAAAAATAGGGAATGATGTGTAATGATATTCCGGAGACTTTGGTGAAACAAATGGTCTGGGCACGCATTTCGAGACAGCGCACGTTAATCGAGGCGATGTGCAAAAATTAAGATATTGTACAAAATTGAGGTAAATGCACGAGAAGCGAGGTAATGTGCAAGAATCAAGGAAGTGAGCGATTTGGAAGTCCATGATGTAAGGTATGATTGATGATTGACGTTAAGGAACGATGATGTAACCTTTGGGTTAATGATGACGATGTATAACCCTATTTAGGGTTCATGTTAGTAAGAATGCATGTTATGTGTTAATGTTAAGTTGAGAACGTATGTTATGTTTTAAGTCATGTTGAGGATTAAGTTCTAGAGATGATGATGTAAAGATTTGAATTATGATTTATGTTAAAGTAAGATGACAGGTTCGATTTTAGCTTCCGCAATTGAGGTATGTACATGATGATTCTCTCTTTAGAGATAAATTAATGCAGGGAAATTCTGGGACGGATGCGAGGAATGACGCGATTTAGTATGAGTTGGAAAGAAAAAAATTATCGTCTCGGGATTATCCCAAGTTAATAACGTGCCCGGAAAAACGGGGCGTTACAGTTGGTATCAGAGCTTAAGTGTATTTGGAGCCTTAAGTGGCTCTGATACATTTAGTATAAGAGCTTAAGTTATTGGAGATTTATAAGAAGTCTAATTTGGTGACTTAGGAATTTTTGATGAATTTGAGATTGATGATTTAGAACAAGTCTTGAGGAAGGAAATGTTAGAAATTCGAAGATTTATGAGAAGTCTGATTTGGAAATTTAAGAAAAGTTTGATTAGGGATTGAGAAACCTATGATGTTTCGGTTAATGTTTTTGTAGAGTAGAATTTGAAAATTTTGAAGTTTGATTTGATGATGGATAATGAGACAAGGTAAGATGGGAATTGAGGTAAAGTTATCTCGAGAAAGGAAGTGATAGGAATTCGAGGATTTATCTTTTGATTTGAGGTTATTAGTTGATGAACGATAGGGTAACAAATAATTAGCAAGAATGGTCAAATCATGAATGGTTCGTAGAATGAAGTTCTTACTTAGAGATTCGGGAATAGTCGATTGAAGTCTTAGAAGTTTTGATTTGAGGATATTGACCTTGTTAGGAAATAGAACAGTTGGTCGAATGATCTAGTTATGAAAGTTAGGGTCCAATGATTTGAGTCGGATGTAAGGTTGATTAGGTAACTATGATTATGGATTCGAGAGATTTAGAGATTGTTGATTCGAGGTCAGTAGTCGAAATCATTACGATGAATGATAAGATAACTAGTAGTTATCGAGAGTAACTAAGTCTAGAATGATTAAGTTTGATGTACATAGCCTAGCTGTTGAGTTAGGACCAAATGATAAGTATTCTCGATAATCATTTAGTGACTCCGAAGAAGAGATGCGTGGATCAAGGATCCTAGGGATTGAGATCGAGTCATGTATGTTTGAACTTGGAAGGTAAAATGGCTAAGGTATAGTCTTAAGCCTTGAAAGGTCTCGAGTTGGAAATTTTAGTCGTTCTTGATTGGGGACATGATGTAACGGTTCGATATTAGTAGAGTTATTATGAATTTGGAGAATGATGGTACAGATCTTGTAGACGAAGGTATATACGTGTTGAGGCGGTATGTGACGATCAAAGGTCTGAGTACGACCTTGAGGCGGAGTATGTAGTTGGAGGACCCTAGGATTGGGTTAAACGAGAGATCGAAAGTGGTCAAGTGATGGCGTTTGAATTACGCCAGTTGATGAGGCGCCAGTGGTGTCTCCAATGTGACTCGCAGAGACAAGGCAAGGAACCCTAGCAGTGTAAGGGGTCCAAGTTCCAATGGTATAAGGTACGAGGTGTGTCGCTAGCTAGTTGAAAGAGGCTAGAAGCCTTGGGAATCAACCCAAAATGAGATGGATTGAGTATGGACTGTATGTCATGTTTAAGAAATTGCATTTGGATTCATGGTCATCTTGAGAGTTGGTGACTCAACGAACATTGAGAGGCTAAAGAGGCAGAATACCTTGGTATCTAATATGGAAATTGAATCATGAGATGGTCGTGTTTTGGGTGGCACAAAGGAAAAGCTACCTGGCATGTGAAATGATCAAGGAAGATGCAAATGCCATTTAGGTGGTACTTATGTGATCGGGTGGATGGTAACAGCTTGTGTGCTGGTTAACGGTAAAATGTAGTGCCTAGAAAGAATTAATTTATTGGTTGTGCATCGATAGTCGGCTGGATCTAAGGATCAAAATGCGAGAGTCAGTGGGTACTCGGTAAATGAGATTTTGAGTAGTAAAGCATGGCCAATTCAAGGCCTTGATGAAGAATTGTGAGATGGCAATCTCAGTTTGAGGAAGAGATCAGGTATCTAAAAGGAAAGAGTTGCTTGATAGAGACATAAAAAGACTGATAAGGAGACCTAGTCGGCAGAAGTTGTGACTACGGTTTAGTATGCCAAGTGAGCTTGGGATTCGAAAGCCTGTAAGAAGGGACTCGTGAATAAGTTATGCCTTGTGCATCGGCATGGGGACTTGAATTGTTATTTAAGGTTTAAAGTATCATTCGATAAAGAGTTCTTGGAAGTTTTGAGGTTCCGGTATTTATAGAAAATGATTAGAACCAAATACCACGATCTGATTTGAGGACTTCAGAGATAAATCGATTGGGATTTTCGAGAAATTTCCCTAAGGATTGAGAATATAAGGATTTGTAAGGAGACTTTAAAGTTTTTCAAGAAAAGATCTGGAAGGTCTTTGGGTAAAGTCGTTAAGGAAATAGAGATTGAATCTCTTAAACTGTGAAAGTTATGATTCAGCAAGGATTGAAGTATCATAGGTACCTACCGACTTGAGTTGGTAGTGTGACTATAGAATGTTGTCTCGATAACTGTGAGAAGTTTGACGTGATTAAAAAAAAAAATCAGGTAATGACAGATGTGACGTGATATCAAGTCGCAGTAAGAGAAGCTGCAGACCTAATTCGATTAGAAATCTAGGATTTTCGATTATGGAGAATGAAACTTTTGTTGGACTAGACGGTTGGTCTAGATAGCCCTGGTGGACGACTCGGGAAATGTGTAGCTAGATGGTCGCAAAGTGATGTCGGTAAGTTATGGAAATAAGGAGCCTGTGGACATGTGGTCCAGGCGCATGCGGCCAGTAAAAAGTCGTAAGAAAGTTGAGATAACGAGAGATGCTGGGATGTAATCCAAAAAAAAAAAAAATATTAGGTTAATTCTGAATGATGAGTCTGAATTTGCCAATGATGGCGTAAGGATATTGGATATGTAGTTGTATGTGGCTCGATTGAGGGTATAAATTATCTGGCCATAAATAAGGTGATAATTAAGAGTTAGTAACTCTTACCTCGAATTAATGAATTATTAACCAGCTGCAAGAGGTTGGGGTATTTTTAAGATTAATGCACGATCGAGGGGTAAAGTAGACCTTTTTGATATTAAGGTCAAATGTCTGGATAGATTTCGGGAGACAAGTTAAAAGTTTGAAAAGAGGTTAATCTGAACAAAGATTGGTAACTTGAGTAAGTAACTCCAGAAAAGATTAAGGGTCCGTAAGATTTGGAGATTTTGTTTGGAAGATAATGACGTCACTGATTGTTTGGACCAAGAGGCTAAAATAGTACGGATAAAGTTAGTAGCGCTATTGTCGAGGCGATTAGATATTTAGAGTCAAGGAGCAAGTCTGATTGAGTAATTGGAAGATTGCAAGTTAGCAAGTGAACATGTGCTATGATTGATTTGAAGTCAAATGAGCCGATGGTCAAATGCAAGGAAAAAGATTAGATGATTTTTTTTTTTATGGTAAAGTATAATTGGCATGAGATGGTGCCCTTAGGATTGAGCGTGATTAGAGTCAGTTAACATGAAACATTATTACCCGAGGATAAATTCAAGCAAAAATTGAGGATCAAATGATATAAAATGTTATTCGAGGATCACTTCGAGAATTTCAAGGACTTATTTAAGTTATACGTATATGGATGAATAGCTACTAAATAACAAAGGTTATGTGCAAATGATGTAAGGATATTAACCTTGTTAGATTTGGGAGACAACGTTAGATTTCAATTGATATTAAAAGTTAGATTACGAAAAGAAAGATTTGGAGACAGATAGAATTTATTAAAGATTTCTTGAGGAAATAGTTATATGACATGATTAGAAGATGATTGTGGTCGATTGACAAAAACTTGAGGTTATATCGGGTGATGACCACCTACGAGCACAAGGAAACAAGAAGTTATAGGAAGCATCGAATAGGTTAGCAAGTAAAGATCAAAGTTGTTGATGACTTAAGGTGAGGCATAGCTAGTTCGAGGATATGAGATAGCTAAGGTAATAGGACCATTGACTCGTTGCAACAATCTAGAAGTCTGTGAAACAACCTAGTGATGATAAGATATGTTTAAGGATCAAGGATACGTGAAATAGTTTGGTGACATAGGAATATTTCTTTGAGGATTCATTTGATAAGAATCAAGAGGTAGAAAGATCAAGAACTTATGTGCTAAGGTTAGAAATGCAAGATAAATGACATCGTGAGAAATCGACATTCAAGAAGTGACATGTATAAGGATATAGATTGGAGGATTAAGCAAGTTGAAAATTGAGGATGAGGATATGAGTCCCGCGAGCTCGTTATGATGATGTCTGTAGCAGCTTGGATGGGAGCTCGAGTTGAGACTCATCGCCCAAGGATCGGGATATGTGGTTATGGGTTTTGGAAGAGAAATTTGAAAGGCATGCATGGTTGTCAAGTGTGCTTGTCTAGGGATTGATGAGCATAGTCAGTAAAGGGTTCTAATTTTGAATGCGAGATGGCGTTCTAAAGTTTCAGATAGGATATTTGTGTTAGAGGCCTTATGTATAAGAGATGATTATAGGCGATATAATCGTCTTGGAGATGGGATCGTTGTAAAGAGCTTTAGCAAGATTCTTTGAATCAAGGTAATGAGGTAGGATCTTCTCCAGTTATTGGATCAATCAGGTGTTAATTTTGAGGTTGAGATTTCAGAGATTTGGAATGTGGCAAATTTCGAGAACGAAATTTTTGTAAGGAGGGGAGAATGTAAAACCCCATTTCGGCGTAAGGTTGCCACGTCATTTAAGCAAGGTTTTAATACCGAAAAATAGGCTCGATAGCAAAATAAATTACCGAATCGACTGGAGGGAGTGCCCCAGAATGTAATTGGCTAAGGAAAATGGCATAATCTCGATAAGCGTTCCGAGATAGGATTTATGGAGGTAAAAGAAATCGAAATTGAGACAGTTTTCGGTATAGCTAAAATACAGCTTCGGATCAGGCTGAATTACCGAACTTTCATAAGGGACGTCCGAAAATTCAACAAAACCCTAGGGAAACTCTGGTTTTGCGTGACAATCAACCTTTAGGTGATTTCAGAACGAATCAATGGCGCGGTGAGGATTCGAGGGCGAAATCGTCCTTGTGAAGCAAACCCGATGTTATTAATTTTGGATGAAAGCATTGTAATGCAAATTAATGGGTCGTTAGAGGGTGCATTCGCAATTAGAGAATTTTTAAGTGTAATTAAGTTTAATTCGGAGGATTAAATATGTATATTTCTATATTAAATTAGTATATATATATATGTATATATGTATATAGGCATGCGCGGGCAAGGAATGGCAGGCAGAAGAATGCATGCGTGAAGCTTCTCCCAGGCTGCTGTCTGCGCGCATGAAGGAGGGAGAGCTTCGGGTGGAGAGATGTCGGGAGAGGGAGAGCCGGTGGCCGACCGGTGGCTGCGTATATATCCAGAGAGAGATCGGGTGAGTGATGGGGAGGATGGTGGCCGAATCGGCCATGGCTGCAAGCGGTCGAAATCAGAGAGAGCGAGAAAGTGATCGATGTAGAGAGTGGCAGAGAGTTCGCGCGAGAGAAAGAGAGATCGAGAGAGAATGAGAGAGCGTGAGAGAGGGGCTGGCCGGTTGCGGCCGCGGCTAACAGGAACCAACCATGGCCGCAGCTTGCGGCCATGGCAGCGAGGAAGATGGTGATGGTTGCAGCGAGGCCGCGATGGCCGACGAGGCGGAGCTGGGCAGCGAGTTCGGGGGGAGGAGGCGATGCGAGCTGTGGCTCGCAGAAGGGCTGGTGCAGATGGTGGCATGCCCGGTGCTGGCTATTGCAGCAACGCGCAGCCATGGCAGCAACGCAACCAGCTGCGGCCGAAGGCAGGCACGCGAAGCAACAGCCGCGACGGTTCATGCGTGTTGCGCGCGGGCAGGCGGCGACTACGAAGCCGGGGGCAGCGTGCGAAGGAGGGCATGGCCGAGGCAGCCGTGGTTGCAGGCGCAGGAGGTGCTGTGCGCAAGGAGCTGGTGCGCAGTGTGCGAGTGAAGAAGAAGAAGAAGAAGAAGAAGAAGAAGAAAAAAATGAAGGAAGAAAGAAAGAAAGAAGAAGGAAAGAAGAAGGAAAGAAGAAAAGAAGAAGATGAGGCAGGGGCGTAGCAGAGAAGAAGCAAGAAAGAAGATGAACAGTGGAGGAAAAATAGAAAAGAAAAAAAAAGAAAAGAAAAAGAAAAATAAGAAAATGGAGAAAAATGGAAATAAATTCTCGAAAAATACCGAAAAAATAGGGAATGATGTGTAATGATATTCCGGAGACTTTGGTGAAACAAATGGTCTGGGCACGCATTTCGAGATAGCGCACGAAAATCGAGGCGATGTGCAAAAATTAAGATATTGCACAAAATTGAGGTAAATGCACGAGAAGCGAGGTAATGTACAAGAATCAAGGAAGTGAGCGAGAATCAAGGATTTGCGCGACATTCGAGGTCGGACACGTCTTTCGAGGTCAGGGCACGCATACCGAGGCAGCCCGGGAGACTAAGTTAAGGTAATCCGAATCCCTAGAAATTTTAGTAAATTGAGATAATTATTTTAGGAATTGCTATTGAGAAATAATTTGAGGAAAATAATTGAGTAATGCTTAGTTTAGATTATTTAGGGATTATTTATTATTAGAAATTATTTATTATTTATTTAGGAATTATTTACTTATGAATTATTTATTGAGAAGAATGTTTAAGGAATTATTGAGGAAAGTAGGAAGAAAATAATGATAAGTTATGAGGAATAGATTATTAATGTTATTAAATGAATATGATGACTAGGGTATGTTGAGGATTCAAATTGATTACGTTAGAAGTCTGGCACAAGGATCGAGATATTATGAGATGCGAAAGATGTAAGTAGTACCACTCAA
This sequence comes from Diospyros kaki, assembly GCA_036245055.1. Taxonomy (NCBI): domain Eukaryota; kingdom Viridiplantae; phylum Streptophyta; class Magnoliopsida; order Ericales; family Ebenaceae; genus Diospyros; species Diospyros kaki. The sequence goes on along the minus strand of BSEG01000011.1, from coordinate 9,767,203 downwards.
ATGGTTTTAGTTTACGAAAAATGTTTGATGTGTAAGTAGTACTTACCGAAAATGAATTTAGTTTTATGAAAATGCTTGAGTTAAAAGTAGTTTTCCCAAAACCTGATTTGATAAAAATAATTTTATCATGTTGTCATGTCTTGATGTGGTAATGTCATGTAGATTGCATTTACATGTATTGATGTTGAAATGTGCATACATTCACAATAATATTATTGATCATGCATTGCATAAAGGGCTGGGATTATGAACTGGCACCGCTGCTCTACCAAGTGTGCATCCATACACATCGGTCCAGGAAAGGGACTGTAAAAATGGGGAGCAGCAGTTGGGTGCGGTTGACTCAAGTCAAAAACTACGAGGACATTTTGCATATTGCATACATGCACGAAAAGGATTTTTGTACTGCTTACTTAGATGGTTCATCATCTAATTAGGCTTTGCCCCTGGAACATTCAAACGTTCCAGATGGAGATTGTAGCAGGTACGAGAATGAATGAGGCATGAAATGGCACTTTCCAAGTGCACAATGAAATGAATGATGAATGAACGATGAGATGAATGTATGTGATGTAGCCCATGTGTTTAAGTCCTGTTACTTTGAAATCTGAACGATTTGGAAGTCCATGATGTAAGGTATGATTGATGATTGACATTAAGGAACGATGATGTAACCTTTGGGTTAATGATGACGATGTATAACCTTATTTAGGGTTCATGTTAGTAAGAACGCATGTTATGTGTTAATGTTAAGTTGAGAACGTATGTTATGTTTTAAGTCATGTTGAGGATTAAGTTCTAGAGACGATGATGTAAAGATTTGAATTATGATTTATGTTAAAGTAAGATGGCAGGTTCGATTCTAGCTTCCGCAATTGAGGTATGTACATGATGATTCTCTCTTTAGAGATAAATTAATGCAGGGAAATTTTGGGACGGATGCGAGGAATGACGCGATTTAGTATGAGTTGGAAAGAAAAAAATTATCGTCCCGGGATTATCCCAAGTTAATAACGCGCTCGGGAAAACGGGGCGTTACAGTTTCGATGCTTCAAACGCCCTTGGATGCTCGACCCACTGCCTTAGGAGCATCACCCGCCCCTGGATCGACCTTAAACGAGCCTTGGCCGACCACAAAAAGCCATTTACAAGCGTGCGAATATTCTGCCAACTTTCGGCCGTTTTTTCTTCAAAATCCGGCCACCACGACGGCTTTTGTCGACCCATCCCTTTACAAAAAATGTTCCCCGACCATCCCTCGTGAAGTCCCAGTATCCAATTTTGGCTATGGCCGACCAGCCATGTGCTGGTCTTTGGCCAACTTTGGAAAATTATGTTTTGGCCCCTCACTTTTGGTTTTTCTCATTTTGGCCCTTTCCACTTAGCCCCTTGATTTTCCATAATTGCATTTAAGATCCTAAAGTCCTAAAACATCATTTTGACCCCTGAGGATTCTCGAAAAATATCGTTTTGGCCTCCCTCTAGAAATTTCCAAAAACTGCACTTAGGCCTGAATCTTTGTTTTTGCCCTAAACCTCTTTGTTTCTTCCTAAAACCACTGAAGGGTTGTTCCTTATGAAAAATCAAAGCCTCCTCAAGCTTTCGTTGACTTCTCGGAAGTCATCTATAACAATTCGATTTTGCAGCCTAATTGACAGTTGTTATTTTGCTGTATTGAAAATTATTCCCGATCCGATTTCTTTCTACACCATAAATCCTATCTCAGGGTGCTCGTTAATGCCGTATTATTTTCCTTTAGCATTTCGACTCCAGAGCACTCCCGGCAGTCGGTTCAGTCATTCATGCGGTAATAAATTACCGTTATTGTAATACCCGGTATTACATGGTATTGAAAATAAATAATTTTCGATTATTTTGAAAGGATCTCGGGTGGTCCGGGAAGACCAAGTGTCAAACTCGAGAAATTAATTAATAAAATTTGTCGAATTGGCGGCTAGAAGTGCCTCAGGGCCTGGATTGTTGAGTTCTAACCAAGTCAAGAGGGGGGTGAATTGACACCTTTCTAAAACTCTAATGCAAAACTTATGCACGTATATATATGGGAAAACAATTTTAATATAAACCAAAATTGTAGTTGAGAGTACGGGAGCACTTAAATACTAGATGGATAATATGATATCCGCCAGCTGTGCTAGTATGTGCTTTGATCCAATATACTCTTCAAATTACAACTTGGTGAAAACAAGTGATGAATGCACACAATAACAAGTCTTTAAATAAACCAAATGGAATATTGAATTAGTACAAAGAATAATCAATTTAAACAAATCAGAATATAATCAAACAAGAATAAGTAAGAGTGAAGAGAAGAACACAATGATTTATAGTGGTTCCCTTCCTTAGGATTTTCAATCAAATCCACTATATGAAACTTTTCTTATAACCACCAAAGCCTTCACTTGGCTTCACCACCACCAAACTATTTCTGGAGTCTCACACTCACTAGTTTGGATTTTGTACGCTCTTTACAAGATACAAGAATAGTAGAGATTGCGAAATAGGGTTCTCTCAAAAATAATACAATGAAGTATAGAGAACTCTCTTAGTTTTCTCTCAAGAATATAGAGGAAAAGAAAGACTTAGAGAGAATGAAAATCTTGCCAATGATGTAGAAAATAATAGGGCTTGCAAAAGTTGTTCCAAAGCCTTCAAGAAACCCTTTTATATAGTGCTAGAGTAGGCTTTCCTTGATCGATCTCAGCCCTCCATGTTTCAAATCTTCAAGCCAATCTCAGCCCTTCATTTGAATTCTTGATTTACCTTCCATAATTAGCTAGCTTGATTTATTATCAAGATTTTTGACTTTTGTTGATCTCCAATTAGCCTTGAATGAGCAAATCAATTCCAATAATGCATGACTGATTTTAAGGATTAAAATATCATCAAAATCCTTCATAATTCTTGCAAAATCGTCCATAAATTAGAAATGATCAATTCAGACTTCTAGTTGATCTTCAATCACCTTTGATTGTGCAATTGGCCTCTTAGCTTCCATAACAAGCATAGCTAATTTGAAATTTGAATTTAAAGCTCCAAATAGAATAAAATCCATCCAAATATTCTCAAATAATGAAACAAATTTGTCTAACAATGAAGATATCAATCATAACTTCAAACGCCCTTAATTGATCAACTTTCCATACTAAAAATGTTGACAATAAGAAGAGAATCAATTTGTGTATCTGAATATATGCAAGATATCCTTAGAATATTCTCTCATAATGAAGATATCAATTAGTTATAATGAGTAGGATAATTGATTCCATGATTTGAGTAGATGATCCTTTTAATGAGATAGAATCAGCAATAAAGGAAAGTAATATCAATCAAGGTTTAACTTTCAACCTTAAATAGGCATTAATGTTGAACAATAAGGTTGAATCTTTAATTTCTCCATTTGAATGCAATTCAAAAAATTCTTCCATATTTAACTGAGTAAAGGAGCTTCTAAGAACCTTTAAATTTACTCTATGATTTTTTTACCATATTTAGACCAACGAGATGATGTAGCCTTGATGAGTGTGCTCCACGTGGCTGCCATGTCATCAAAATGCCACATTAACAATGCCATGTCACCAAGTTATATATATGGAAACTCCATATAGTGGACTACTCCAATCTCCTCAAAAACTTCCATATATATCTTTTGAACTTCCTATGTATGAACAAAGATTCCATATATATATCTTCTAGACTTTCCATTCCAAGAAAAACTTTCCATATATAGCTCAAAACTCAAATTTCTAGAAAGCTCTCTAAAAACTTGTTTCTATATATAATGAAATCTCTATATATATAAGAAGTTTCCATATATAACCTGTGTCATTGAAATCACTAAAGAATAGCTTTGTAAGCCTTATGAAGGCTTCATGTTTTGTTACTACATAAAATATAAATGTACATACACATTCACACATGCCAATCATCAATCATCAAAATCTACACTCAATATGGATGTCCAGGGAAGAGGGCAAGAGGATGATGAGAGTCTCAAGAAGAGGATAGTGGCACTGGAAGCGGTCTGATCGGGAATAATTTTTGGAATAAATTTTGTATAAACCCGAATGAGTCCCAGTATCGAATGGTTGCAGGAGACCTCCGGGAAACTGAGGAGACCCTAGGGGTGGTCCGGTTTTGCTAGTAAAGCAACCTTTAAGTGTTTTCGGGTGAAATAAAGGTACCGTGTAGGCGAAGGGACAAAATCGTTATTTTCGAGCAAATTTTGATCATTATTTTTTAGAAAATTAAGGAATTGTGAAGTTTGTTGGTTTAATTTAAGTCTTGGAGGGCTTAAGTGTAATTAGTGAAATTCTAAAGTGCCATTAATAATTTTTAAGAGGAATTATGGAATATTAGTGGGATTGATGTGTAAATTATTTATGTATACGTGTGTGAGGAGGAAGCTTCCTGAAGCTTCCTCACGTGTTCCTCTTAAAATTTGAAAATGGAGAGAGATGGAGAGTGAGGCCGAGAGACACGAGAGATGGATGGCGAGAGAGAGAGCTGGAGTAGTCGGGGGAAGAAATACCCGCCCGGAGGTGGCCTGTAACAGCGGCGTTGCTGGCCGGTTGCGACGTTGATGGAAGAAGCAACGAGCGGAGCCGAGCGGCCATGGCGGTAGCTGGTCAATGGCAGGGGGCATGCGGAGGAGACCGGCAGCAGGTGCGATGGCGCGAGGAAGCGTTGGAGATGGTCGGAGGTGCAACCATGGGGTGCGAAGCTGCTGTTGCAGCAACCAAGCGCCGCCATGGCAGTGCGCAGCAGCTGCAACAGCGAAGCGGGTGGCACTGGCAGCGGGTTCGCAGCAGGTCCAAGGCGGCGCAGCGCGGTCGGTGGTGGCCGTTGGTGGCGGAGCCGGCAGGGGCCGGCGGTGCAGTTACGCGAGGCTAGCAGTGCGCAGGCGCAAGGAAGAAGAAGCAAGGCGCTCAGGAAGATCCAAGGAAGAAGATGAACAGGGGAAGGGAGGAAAAATAAACAGAAAAAGAAAAATAAAAGAAAAGAAAAAAAAGAAATAAAAGAAAATAATGGACAAATCTGGAAAATGGGAAAAATAGGAGAAAAATTCCAGAAAATTCCAGAAAAGTTCTGAAAATTATTTCAAGGCTCATGAGGCATTCTGGAAGCTCGAGAATGGGATTTTAGGCATTAGATAGCAATCAATGAGGCATCGTAGGCGTGGGCGATTGACCGATTTTCCCTTCCAGATTGGATGAGGTAATTAATTATTTTTCTTTTCTGAATTATATTCCTTATGTGAGATATCAAATTGTGTAGTGTTGTTAGATTGAACCCTTGGGTGGGGTTGTTTGGAAAATTGTTGATGACCGGTTTATGCCGTGGTTAATATATTTTTGTTGAGTTGTTGATGGATGGTTTTGATGGTGTGTGTGGCGAAGTTTAGGGCATTGGTTTCATGCCGGATGTTAATGGAGTTGGATTTGTGTGTATTTGCATCTAGATTCAACCGGGGAGGCGGTGACCCTAGAAGAGCTCGGAGCTCGGGCAGGCGTTCTCGTCGAGGCAGAGATGAGGCTTCGAGCCAGGTAAGGGACGACCCCATGTGGAGGCGGCCTTGCAAGTTGTAAATGTGTTTGATAATGATTTTATGTGGCATTTGCATGTAGTGGTTATCTTGTGTGATGCAAGATCTAGTGGTTAACTTGTGTGATGCAAGACCTAGTGGACCTATGGCCATATGGAGGACTAGTGTGGTGGGGGCTGATAGGTTGATGCCTCAAACTTTAGTAGGTTGTGTGGATAAGTGGGCCTAGCCTCATTTGCATGCATTTGGCATACATAATCATCTTTATATTCATATTTACATGCATTGCACCTTTACTGATTCTTTATGACTCATGAGGTTTTACCTCATGTGTAGATGTTGCAAGTCCAGAGGCAAGCAGGGATGGCGCCGGGTAGCTGTTGTGGCAATTAACTTTGTTGCTTGAGATATGTTATCGTGTATTCCCTTGTAATTTTTATACGTATTCATGTAATTGAGTGTAAGCGATATTGAGCACTAAATGTATTTAATTGTTGTAATCATCATAGTGTGATAAATGATTGTGAGATTGTTTGTTGTATATGGCTTAGTTGGAGAAGCTGAGTTTCAGACTGAGTTAAGATCAGCGAGGTATGTTCTCATAAATCCCCAATACTCAGCGAAGTGTTTGTTATGCTAGCTTTGTGCCTGGGTCACCTCTGGCTTGTTATGGGGCGAGCTGAAGAGAGGTGAAGCTCACTCGGGTTTTAGGTCTCGATCCGCGAAGTCTTCTTGTTTAAGTTGGGACCGATTCCTGAGTGGAGCGAAGGGAAGGACGAAGCTTAGTTCCCACCTAGGGCGTTTCCTGTTGAAACATAGTCCAACCCTTCAGTTGTGGTTCGTTGGGTGAGTAATCTGGTCAGTTATTTTCCGGTGGCACCCGTAAGTGGGAGCGGGTCGTTACAGTTATACCCTTCATTTATCTTTAAATTCCATTTTTACCCTCAAGATAATTTACCCTTGAGTCCTATAGACTTTCTCGGGTATTACATTCACCCCTCCTTAAAAGATATTTCGTCCTCGAAATTTTCATCAGACCGTTAAGGTAACTAAGACATAACATAGCTTATTACCTAAACACCTCAAATCAAACATCTATTTGATCCTTGACAAACACATCTGTTTGCATTTCTTACACGTCTAATGCTTACAAGTATGCCGTGTCATTCACATAATTTCCTGTTGTGGCTTATTTCAGATGACCACACATCTTTCAATCATTTTAGGCATGTACATTCTTCCCAGAAACTTTTGAGAATGCCTTCTCGTATTTCAAAAATCATAAACCTTGAGCTGGCCATATCATCATTCCATAGACTAAAACATTTTTCAACCACACATGCCTTCGTATTTCATTCACCAGATCCAGCTAAACAACCAGGCTAGCTATAAAAATAGACGATCCCTTCGGCACTACCATCATAGTCAGCAAGCCAACAAGCCTCTAACTGCATCTGACACTCACAACTATCTACCAGGTCCTGCGTTGGGCACCTCTCTACCACGCGCCCGGTGATACGAAGTAGTGCAGTCATAGTCTTTAAGGAACTCTATCAACCGTCGCTACCTCTCGTTCAGTTTTTTTTTTTTTTTTTGTGAGAACTCATACTTTAGGCTTCCCGTGGTTTGTGAGCACATCAAAGTGTCCCACCATTCCGTTTTGGTAGTGTCTCTATAACTTCGAAAAACACATACCACATTTGCCAATTCCAAGTCATATATCGGTTAATCCTTTCTGTGCCTTGGCGTGATCCGTATGCCATCATTCGGTCACGTTACACTAATCATGCAATTCGATCCTTTGAGTTATCATAAACTCTTACTGCACCCAGTAGGTTATTCTTATTAGACTCTTCTCATGAGTCCTATTGTGGACATAATTATTCCAGAGCGTTCCATCACTACCTTTTGACAATAGATTGCCAAAACATCTTATCTTAGCACTTTATTTCGAAATCTGGTTCGCAAAAATTTCATTTCGAACCCCACGTTACTCCATGTTTCGAAACATAAGGTCGGGACTATAAATATTCGAAAAGCCTCTGACCAAACTTTTGCGTGTCCGAATAAATTTTTTCTTCTTACCAAAATCTCTAGAATAATAAAACACAATTTCCTTGTAAAGAAGAGAAAATTTATTTTTCTTCCTTTTTGTTTTTTTTTTCTTTTTCTTTTTCTTTTTCTTCATTTTTTCTTCTTTCTTCCTCTTCTTCTTCTTTTCTCTCTGTCGACCGTGCGCGCGAACAGCCACCAGCCACCGCCGCCTTCCAGCGTCGTCGTTACCCCCTCTGCAACCGCCTTCAGCGCCTGCTCTGCCATCGGCCGCGAGCCATCGTGCGACTTCTTCTCACCCCCAGTCGCCGATCGCCATCCTCGAAGGCCTAATCAGCCGTCCGTCGGCCAGATCCAGTACGCCGCCACCGTCGCCAGCCTTCTCGCGCAGCCACCGGCAACTGCCTGGCCTCCCTCGGCCGCCACCACTACTGTCGCCGTCTCTTCCGCTGCTGCCAGATCTGGGTCGATCCGACCAGACTCGGCCTGACTTGACCCAACCTGGCTCGATTCACTTCAGGTTTAACCCATCCTTGCTTTGACCCATTAGATCTGACCCATATCTGATTTGACCCATATAATTAGATCTGACCCATTTAGATCCGACCCGTATCTGATTGTTTAGATTTAGTTAGACTCAGATCTATCATGCGGAGACGTATCACACTAAACCCCCGGTCTCGATGTGGTGCCTGCATAGTCTTAAACAGAGGATACACTCCACAGTGCATCTTTTCACCTTACTTCTATTATGGGGATGGTGCTACTCGTTTTGCTACTATCCGTGAGGTTTTTACTGTCAGAAATGTCGTCAACCTCCTTGCTCCGCTTTCGGTCAACGATCGATTTTGGGCTTCTGCCACACTCTTCTTTGAAGCTCAAGCCCGGCTTCAGGATCCCATCTATGGTTGCGTATCCCACATTCTCGCTCTTCAACAACAGGTTCGTGATTTGCAAGCTTATCGAACTTTCTTAGTAGATTCACTATTCGCATACTATTCTTCATATTCCCAATCTGTTCCTCAACCTGATCAAAACCCGAACTGGAGTTCCGATCTTCTCATCATCCCAGATGATGTCCCTTATCCTGGTTTCTCTGAGGCTACTCTTCCACCTTACCCTGGTGAAGCCAGTAGTAGCCAAATGCCACCCCCAGATGACATCGATGAGCTTAGAGCTGTTGTGTTTGGAAACCGTCATCCTCACTGAGCATTAGTATCCTCATCAGTTTTATGGTTTTCCTTTTTCTTTTGAATGATTGTATGGGTTGATCTTCTGTAACTGTTTGAACGTATGGAATGAAAGTTATGCTTTTAGATACTTTTAACGTTTCATTCCCTTGACTTACCCTTGATTGCATGTTGATCATCAATTACCTCAACCTCTTGCAACTGTTTTAATAATTCATCAAATCGAGATAAAAATATCGACTCTTAATTCTCACCTGATAATTCACATCCTTAATCAAGTCACACGTAACCAAGCATCCAATAACCTCAAACTATCATTGGCAATTTCATCATTAAGAAATAATCCCATTAAATCTTCTAAGAACATATCTTGCTATTTCCCAATTCTTCTTACATCTTTTCATTGACCGTAAGTGCCCGTACCATATCTCGACAGGCTCCTTATTTCCATAACTTGCTGACATCACTCAGCAATACATCTCCCAATTTGCTCGTCATGGCTACCTAGACTAACTATCTAGCCATACGAGAGTTCCAATCTTCCAAAATTGAAAATCTCGAATCCTCAATCAATTTTGGGTCTGCAGCTTCTCCTACTGCGACCTATCATCTTGGCATATCTTCCATCATCTTGATTCTCTTAATCACGTCCAAGATTTACACAATCTCCAAGACAACGATCTATAGTCATGCTACCAGCTAGAGCAGGTAGATACTTACATTACCCACGGTACTCCCATCCTTATTGGATTTCTTCCTTTGAAAACTCTAAAGTTTCCTCACGAATCCATAGATCCTCAATCGATTCTTTCAAGAAATTCCTCAAGAATCTCAAATCGATTTATTCTCAAGATCCCAAATCATATCACAATATTTGGTTCCCATCGTCTTCCAAAAACTCGATTTCCTTTTCAACTTTGACTCTCAACTGACCATTCATCATGGTGTTTTCAAGTTCATCCTGTCGGGTTGACTACCGACCATTTTACCTGATTCTGCAGGTTCATTTGGCATACTGAAACGTAGTCACAACCTCTGTTGACTAGGTCTCCTTATCATTCCTTTAGGGTTGATACGATCTATCGATCAACTATTTCCTTTTCGGTACTCGAATTGTACCCTAAGTTGAGACTACCATCTCACAACTCATCATCAAGGTTTTGGATTAGCCATGCTCTGCTACCTGAAATCTCATTTACTGAGAATCTACAGACTCTCGCTTTTCGTTCTTCAGATCCAGTTGACTATCGGCACCCGACCATTAAATTAGTTCTTCTTAGGCACTACATTTACCGTCAGCCAACACACAACTGTCATCATCACCCCTATCATATAGTAGGCTTACTCCTACATCATATGTCGATCCCCACATGGGTCCATCCTGGGTGAAAACTGCACGATCTCGTCGTAGTCCTTCAAGAACTATCACTTATTGTCGCTGCCACTGAGTCTAACTCTTTCTGCAAGAACATTTCTTCTAGGCCCTCATCATAGCCTAGTGATTCCATTACCTCATAGGTAACGCTTACATGGCTCACGAGCATGCATCTTTCCTTTCCATTTCATAAATCAGGTAGCATTCCTTTGAGCCACCCAACATAACCATCTCATGATCCCATTTGCCATACTAGACACCAAGGTATTCCATTCCTCGAGTCTCGTACCTTTCGATGTGTCACCCACTCCCAAGATGACCGCAACCCTGATGTAATTCTTTACATAGGACACACAGTCCATATTCAATCCATTTCTTTTAGATTCCCGAGGCTTCTGGCCTCTATCAATCACAGTTAGTGGCACACTTCGCACTAATTGGGACTTAGATCTCCCCCACAAGGTACAGACCCTACTGTGTTTTCCCAGATCTTCAGCATCTGATCGTCTCCTCGGCAGTACACTAAGCATCTTAGACCCTGGGTCCCAGACCCATACCTCGAGACAGTCAACTAGCTTCCCGGATACGTTAATCATAAGCGCATAACAAGGCTTCTGCCTTAGTCCCTAGATCTAGATCTATCACTGCGAACACCAACCAGTAGTGTCGTCACGCTGCTAGGGTTCCCTATCCCGTCTCTACAAGTCTCATCGGTTGCACCACCGTCTCCTCATCAATGGACACAACTCACACGCCATTACTTTGCCATCTTCGGTCTCTCGTTTGATCCAATCTGTTGGATTCCTTATCTTATTTCCGAGATACTAAACGATCCTCGAAAATCCTTATCCTTCGATCCTTAACTCGACAGCTAAGCCATGTTATATCGGACTAATCATCACTGATCCAATCATTTTCGATAACCGCAGTTATCTCATCTCTCATTGTAAGGATTTTTAACTAATGACCTCAAATCATCGGTCCCTAAATCTCTCGGATCCATAATCTCGGTTACCGAGTCAACCTTACACCCGAATCATCTCATCGAATCCTTAACTTCATAGATAGATCATTCTTTCAGTACTAGCTTCTATTAGGCATTCTACTATTCATCAGGAATAGTAGTCGTCTATTGAAATAGTGTTTGTCGTGAAGAGTACACTAGGTAAGTTCTCAGGAAAGAGAGGTGGGTCACAAACGAACACACTTAAGTACTAAATCTTTCCTTAGCCAGAACTTTCCTAGACATGCACTTCCACTACGACACACTTATCCAGTAACCGTCAATACTTAAATCTTATGGTGGCTTTGCTTTATCTAGTCACATGCGACCCTTTTCCTTAGGTTCGCCCTAATATCAACTATATCCTAGTCACTTAAGTCTCTTACTTCTTTCTCAAAAATTCGCTCTAATACCAACTGTAACACCCCACATTTCTCTTACCGAGTGTGTCACTATGTTGGGGCCCAAAATATACATAAATTATTTTTTTCTTTCTATCTCGGTACATAACTTAACCTTAAATACTGAATTCTAAACAAAACCCCCAGCAAATCATTAAAAATGTGGAAGCGATAATCGAAACCTGATATGGTACATAATCAAATCACTTTATTTAGAACATAAAAATTCGTACAATAATTAACATCATTTCCTCAATATTGAAATACATAAATACATGGAGATTCCATAATATTTCAACAAAACTAATCATAAATAAAACATCAGCTCGCTGAATCCATCGGCCACGCCATCACGTGTCGTCATATCTCAACCTGCTCCTTGCCCTAATTGCAAGTCTCAACTGGAACGTGGAATGTTCCAGGGGCATAACCCATTAGAAGATGAAACTTCTAGTAGGGGTCCAGAACATATATACAAATGCATGATGCAATAACATGAACAACATTTGCCCTTAGTGTAACTTTCCTGGCCCGCAAGCCTGGTTAGGAATCCTAGGAAAATCCTGAACCTCTATAGGATAAGCCTAACGTTATTCCCTCAACGCCTTTGGGGAATTACAGCTACGCTCTGGGGACGACATCCCATTCCCATGCATGAACATCAATATGACAATAAAATCATGACATACAATTTTCACGACTTTCCATGTAATATGACAAAATGAATCATATCATTCATAAATATCATGCATAATAAACAATCATATCATATAGGATAGGAAAAACTCACCTTTTAAGATAAATTTACATTTTCTCGAAAAACATGCATCGCCTCGATATGCGTGCCCCACCTCGATTCTCGTGCTAACTCTCAAAAGTTGCACCAATCACATCATCTCGATCACCTCAATCATAAAATAATATTTAATCACTAAATATCCTCAATATTCCATTTATTTCATTTTTCCTTCAATTTCTTTCATTTTTCCTTTCCGAAAATTTCAATAAATACCTCGAGACTATTTTCTCAAATCTAATTCCACAACAATTCATAATAGAGTATGAATTTCAAAGGAAAAATACTAAACTTACCCGGATGTTTCATTTTCACGCAAAACTAGGCTCTTTGGTGTAGAAACCGAGGCATCGAGAATCCCAAATCCAAATATTTTTGCATAGACCTCGATAAAACATTTTTCTAGGAATTTAGGAATTTGTTTTCACATTTTTCAAGGCCCCCACGCGCCCTCACGAGCTGGCGCATGGGCTGCCCGTGTTGACCAGCACGTATGGCCCACGTGTTGGTCGTTTTCTTCGACGCCGGCCATGCTGGCGATTTGAAAAAGCCGTGCCATCTTGTAGCCCTTCATTAGTCGATCACCATGGCATGTCTTTTAGCTCGAAAGGAGGCCGAGAATGCCTCCGATTTGCCAGCCAAAGGCTCGATCAGACCGTCCGCCACCAACTCCGGCGAAGCCTCGAATCACTATCAAATGGCCACCAAAATGCCTGAAATTTACCAGAGACGATCCTCAGGACATGGGCAACAAAAGCCCCTTATGCCCATTGCCCAATTTTTTCGAAAAGTTGGTCGATTTGAAGCTTCAAGTTCTGAAAATTTTGGCTACTATGGACGCCTATTTATAGGCCGTTTCGATGTTTCAAACGCCCTTGGATGCTCGACCCACTGCCTTAGGAGCATCACCCACCCTGGATCGACCTTAAATGAGCCTTGGCCGACCACAAAAAGCCATTTACAGGCGTGCGAATATTCGGCCAACTTTCGATCGCTTTTTCTTCAAAATTCGGCCACCACGACGGCTTTTGTCGACCCATCCCTTTACAAAAAATGTTCCCCGACCATCCCTCGTGAAGTCCCAGTATCCAATTTTGGCTATGGCCGACCAGCCATGTGCTGGTCTTTGGCCAACTTTGGAAAATTATGTTTTGGCCCCTCACTTTTGGTTTTTCTCATTTTGGCCCTTTCCACTTAGCCCCTTGATTTTCCATAATTGCATTTAAGATCCTAAAGTCCTAAAACATCATTTTGACCCCTGAGGATTCTTGAAAAATATCGTTTCGGCCTCCCTCTAGAAATTTCCAAAAACTGCACTTAGGCCTGAATCTTTGTTTTGGCCCTAAACCTCTTTGTTTCTTCCTGAAACCACTGAAGGGTTGTTCCTTCTGCAAAACTGAAGCCCCCTCAAGCTTCTGCTGACTTCTCGGAAGTCGTCTATAACAATTCAATTTTGCAACCTAATTGACAGCTGCTATTTTGCTGTACCGAAAATTGTTCCCGATCCGATTTCTTTCTACACCATAAATCCTATCTCAGGGTGCTCGTTAATGCCGTATTATTTTTCTTTAGCATCTCAACTCCAGAGCAGTCCCGGCAGTCGGTTCGGTCATTCATCCGGTAATAAATTATCGTTATACCCTTCATTTATCTTTAAATTCCATTTTTACCCTCAAGATAATTTACCCTTGAGTCCTATAGACTTTCTCGGGTATTACAATTGGATATACCAAAGGGTTCGATTCAAAGAGGGCTTTCGAATGGTGGCGAAATCAGCCGTCGCCGGAAAAAGATGGCCGGAGAAGTTGACCGGCGCGTGGCTAGCACGCGCTGTTCCTCACGCTTCGCCACTCGCCCTAGCGCGTGTTGGCGCGTGTGGGCACGTGGAGCATGGAAAAATTTTGGAAAAAATGCTAAAAAATAGAGAAAAATATTTTATGGAGGTTTGTGCAAAAAGATTAGGATTTGGACTTCTCGATGTCTCGGTTTTAGCACCAAAGTATCTCATTTGGCGTGAAAATTCAACATCTGGGTAATTTCAGTATTTTTTCCTTGAAGTTCATAGCCTATAATGAATTTTTGTGAAATTAGATTTGAAAAAATAGTCCTGAGGTATTTATTGAAATTTTTGGAAAGGAAAAATAAAAGAAAATGAAGCAAAAAAGAAATAAATGGAATATTGATGATATTTAGTGATTAAATATTATTTTATGATTGAGGTGATCGCGATGATGTGATTGGTGCAACTTTTGAGAATTTGCACAAGAATCGAGGCGGGGCACGCATATCGAGGCGATACATGCTTTTCGAGAAAATACAAGTTTATCTTAAAAGGTAAGTTTTCCTATCCTAAGTCTGATTTGGTGAGTGATATTCTCACAAGGACTTATATTTATGATATGATTGTTATATGTGCATGCTATTTATGAATGCAATATTCATTTGTCATATTGTATGGAAAATCGTGATATTTGCATTGCGTAATATTATTGTCATATTGATATTTGTGAATGGGAATGGGATGTCACTCCAAGAGTGTAGCCATAATTCCCCTAGGGCATTGGGAGAATAACGTTAGGCTTATCCTGCAGAGGTTTGGGATTTGCCTTGAATTCTTAACCGGGCTAATGGGCCTGGGAAGTTACATTAAAGGGCAAAAATTTTGTTCATGTTATTGCATCATGCATTCATATATATGTTTTGGACCCTCACTAGAAATTTCATCTTCTAATGGGTTATGGCCTTGGAACATTCCACGTTCCAGTTGAGACTTGCAGTTAGGGCAAGAAGCAGGTTGAGATATGACGGCATGTGATGGCGTGGCCAATGGATTCAGCAAGTTGATGCTTTATTGATGATTAGCCTTGTTAGAATATTATGAATTTTTCATGTATTAAGGCTATTAAAGATATGATGTAATATATGGTACGAATTCTTTATGATATAAAAATAAGTTGAATTCAGGTATGTACTATATCAGGTTTCGATTATTGTTTTCGTATTTTTAAATAATTTGCTAGGGGTTTTGTTTGGAATTCGGTACTTAAGGTTAAGTTATGTACCTAGAAAGAAAGAAAAAAATAATTTATGTATATTTTGGGCCCTAGCATAGTGACACACTCAGTAGGAGAAAAGCGGGGTGTTACAATATGGGACCAGTTGTAAGGTCACATGATGAGGACGTCATGTGCTCAAGGGGGGGAGAATGTAATACCCTAAGAGCCTAGAGAAGGGTAGTATATATCGAGAATAGGCCCATTAGGGTAAGTTTCAGATTAAGAAATGAAACAACACCAGTTGGATACCTTTTGGCCTGAATGTAGACAAAGAAGTCTCGAATTAAGAGTGTTTGAACTGGAAAAGCTCAAGAATGGGTGACTCTTTGGGAAGTTCGCATAGACCCATTAGGGTAAGTTTTTTCGATCCTTCCTATCGCTCGATGAGGGATGTTACATTCTTCCCCTTGGCTTCGATGCCTTCTTTTGTCCATTTTCTTGGTTCAGTCTTGAGTGGTTCCCATGCCTCAATTTCATGCCCGATTTAAACCTTGATGCAACTAGTATCTCTCAAAATGTAAAATAAAAGTTGTAGATAATTCTCTTAGCTTTCCATAGGATTTTGAATCATTTCAATCGGAACTCAAATGAGAGAGTTACGCTCGAAAAACCAAAGAAATGTCGCACTCACTTGGTTATGACCGAGTGGGTCATGAAAAGAAATGGGGGACTGGTCCCCCACCCACTCGGTCATGACTGAGTGGGTCTTTATTTCCTTGGATTTGAGGGCCCATTTTTCCTTTTGTCTTAGTTCGGATCCATCCTCGCTCCAATGCTTGACTATGAGCCTTAATAGTGCGGGTGCATCAACTTAGAGCACAATTGCAGCCTTGATGCGGCTGGGATCTCTCAAAAATCAAAACACAAAAGTTGTAGATAATTCTCTTGGATTTCTATAGGATTTTGAATCACCTCAATTGGAGATCGAAAAAAAGTGTTACGCCCAAAAAACTGAAGTAGTGTCACACCCACTTGGTCATGATCGAGTGGGTCCTCCCTACTTGGTTTCACCTCTACCTCTTGCTCATTCGGCTTGTTTTTCTTGATCTCCTGTAACCCGTAGGCCCTTTGGCCTTCATGTCCATGTCTTGCGACTCTTTTAGTTCTCACAACACTCTAAGTTTGTAGGGCATGTCGTATACAACATTATAACATAATGAAGAAATAAAACATATTAAATCTTAAAAGTGATGAATAAATTAACCATACAATGTAACAAGTTTTATATATCATGTTTATTGTTTGTACCATTACATGAGATGGTCGATTACCCTTTTTGTGTTTTCATCAAAAGGGTTGAGAGAATAGCATATGCTTTTATTGAGTGAGTGGGTAATAATATTTTGGTCACATCAATTACAAACATTTAATTCAATTAATTGATCTCAAAGAAATTGAAAGTATTATAAAAATATATAATGTAATTGTAAACTTTATAGTATAATAATTCAATAATATGATTTAAATACATGGTAGTTGGAAATCTTTGAAAAATTTAAAATTTAAAATAAAATTTTTCTTTCACCAAAATACCATGTAAAATAATTAATTAATTTTAATTTAATGTCAATTTTTTGAAATATTTAATATTATTCGTAATAGTGAAGTGTCTTGACAATTCTCTTTATGTGATTGCTTTTTATTCACGGACCAAACCAATTATTTGATAGAACTGGTCAACTTTGATTCTAATACTATTGGCCTAAGGTGTGGATGGAATAAGCTAGCTAGAAAGCACTATTTCCAATGATAGACCTGTTTGTGGAAGAGAATCAGCTTTATTTAACTTAAAATAAACTTATTAAATCAATTTTCAAAATTAGGTGACAGGAGATTGTGTTAAATCAGTTATTGTGTGAAATTTATATTTTAAGGTAGAATAAGCTAGCTAGAAAGCACTATTTTAGGTGACAGGAGATTATGTTAAATCAGTTATTGTGTGAAATTTATATTTTATGGTAGAATGATCATTTACAATAATCACACCAATTTGTTTTCATTTTATTTTCTCTAATTAGCTTGGGGTTCAAACTTAATGGCCTCATCATAAACCATTCTCAATAGATAACAATTAAAAGAGAAGTTATAATAAAAAATACTTATCACTCTTACATTTGTAGTTGTGTTAGAAGTCAAAATTTACCTGTTAAATTTTTTAATTTATCTCTTCTGCTGAAATTGTGGGGCCAAACAGTGAGGGGCGCTCGTGATGGTGTATTAATAAAAAAAATGAAAAGAAAAGTTAAAATCTATTATGTATTAAAGTAATAAAATTAGTATATATATGATTATTAGATGTGACAATATTAATTAAAAACAAAATCAAGAGTGCCATGAATAAGAATGGACATCAAAATGAGTAGAAAGGCACGGTAGACAAGTTTTGCTCACTTCAATCCTAAATGTAGACTCTATTTTTTTGCCTTGTTTTCCAGCATATATCTTAAGAAATAAATCCTACACCCCAATGAGATAAGAGAGTGCCCGAATTTGGCCCAGACTTTTAGGTTTGCATCTTCCTACTTCTTTCTTGTTATTTTTAATTAACAATAAGATTAGCAATTTTTTAATTGAGATGGAGAGTAGATAAGATATTTAAATAAAAGATTTGTCCTATTTTTTTTTTTAATAACACAGGTTTCGAGATTTATCTGACTAATTTTGGAAGAGAGAGGCCTTATTTCCTGATTCACTCTCTAGATAAATTTAAATGTGATCACAATTTATACACACTTGAAGTGGACTTTGGGGAAGTGAAAGGCTTTATCCTACCTTTTTTTTTTTTTTATGACTTAGGTGTTTGAACTTCGCCCGCCTAGCCTTGGAGGAGATCGACCTTCCCCCTGATTTGGCCTCTAGGTAAATCAGATACGATCGCAAGTTTATACACTCTTAAGCGGACACACGGTCAATTTGCATTAAATAAGGCATTTATGCCTCTATCAAAAATTGATCTCTTGTCACATCTTAAGGAAAGCTTTGTCCTATTTTTTTTTTTGGGTTTCGCACCATCACGAGTGTCTCTCCCTTGATACCTCATTCTAAGGAGAGGAGTTAAATTAGGAACCCAGTAGCCAATTTCAATTTCAGGCACACTCACAAATATAAGGATAAAATATCCATTTTTAAATCGCCCTTGACCACTGAACTATGCCCTAGGGGCGCTTTGTCGTACCTTGAACCAGTGGATGGTGGTTAATTTGGACAAAAATCCATAAATGTGAAGTCAAAATTATCTTTCATTTCCTTACCCTCCCTGGCCTTCCTTATCTTCGAACCATTTCAAATTGCCCCACTTGTGTCATATTAGGTGTTACATATTTTCAAAATAAAAGGACACCCTTCTAGAATTTAGAGTGATGATTATTTATATAAAAAAATATTAATCCTGAACATAAATATTAAGACATAAATTTATATTAATAAAAATTTATTGATATTTTAGTGTTGAGATGCTTAAACAGTTCAATACAAAATAAAATAAATTGTTATAAAAAAAATAAAATGTTTAAATATCAATCTCTTACTTTAGATATACCATTTTTTTTTGTTACAAATTTCTTTCTAAGTGGACAGCACATTTATAATAATCAGCTTCTTTGACTTCAAATTTACTTATTTTTAAATCACTTTTCAAAATGGGATTATGTGCTATTGTACCATTTGATTGAACAAACCGTACAAATTTATAGTTTCAATATATATATATATATATATCACGTGTTCCTGCATTTGAAACAATATCACAGATGTTATACGCAATGAGAATAAATTCAAGCCATTATCCTCAAGTTTATGGGGATGGATTGCCCATAAGTTAATTAGATAAAAATTTGCTTGTACCCTTGAGATGATCCCTTGTGTTGCCTTTGATACGCACGCCTTTAATTATGTTAGAAAAGATAAATTGAAGGTTGGTGTAAACACCCTCGTCTGACTATCCCAACCACTCGGACTACCCTAACGGGAGTGCTTACAGAAGGAAAAAGATTGAAACACAAGACGAGAATAACCCTAACATGCAAATACAAGAAAAATAAAACAGCGAAAGCAAAGTTATATACATGTATGCACGCGAGTACCCCACTAGAACAGCGATCCCATGGAGTATAAATACTTACAGACACCTATGCCAACAAATAGAAAATACAAGAAATGACCTGTCATAGTCAAAATTAAAGGGACAAAATTCTATCAAAACATCAGAGAATAAAACGAGGGGAAACTGACTGTAAGCACCCCCGCTTGGATATCCCAACCACCCGATCTATTCGCACGGAAACGCTTACGGAAGGGAAAAGAGAATAAAACACAAAACAAAAATTTACTCTGGAATGCATGCATAAGAAAAACAACAGCGGAAGTAAACTACATATGTGCACGCACACAAGCACCTCGCTGGAACAACGGTCACATAGTATAATAATATATACAGACACCTGTGCCAATAATAGAAGATACAAGAAATCACCCGGCACAGCCAAAAATAGGAGACAAAAATACTGACAAAATATTAGAGACAATGGGGGCAACTATCTGTACACCATACCAACGCGACCGGCTGCTAGGCAGTGCGATCTTCGCCCTTGACCTTCGATTTACCCTTACCTGGAATGATGAAAAACAAGATGAGTCGCAAGACTCAACAAGTTTATAAGAAAAGAAAGGCTATAAATAGAAGAAGAGATCACTCCAAATATAGTCCCGCACGTACACACAAGCCATGAAACACTACAATACAACAATGCAGCATAATAAAAGCACATATCGGTCCTTGGGGCCCACACAAGACACCTGGCACCCAAGTCCCATACCAACTTGCCGCTGCCGTGAAAGGCAACAAATGTCTTCAACAAACTTGTGCGCACTCCTCGAGTCGGTACTCCCGACACCCGAGCCACTGAATAACCGAGCCCTAGGCTCTCTCGGAATGGTACTCCCGTCCGCCGTCCGAGACCACTATATCCATAGTAACCATGCAATGCGCATATAAAATGCAAGGCATAGTAAGCATCAGCTAGATACACTAACGCCCATACATCCAGGCATCAGGCAGATGCTTCGCCCACATAGTAAACCACACGCGATGCACATGCATGTGCTGGATGCAGCATAACCAAGCATAACCAAATTATGATAACCCTAACATGTAGCCCGTACCCATGTGCACACCAAACCATGCAACAAGAATAAAATGTAACCAGGCATGCTATAATCACGTAATGGCAGAGCTAGTCAGTAGTGCCTGACACCGGTCAACGGTCAGTGAATAGAAGTGAACAACCGACGGTCTAAGATAGACTGTACAATAGTCACACCGTCACCAAACAACTAATCCTTGCCTCCACTGCCCAACCGCTCTATCCAATGAACAACCAAAATGCATAGTAATACCCAAACAACTAAGAACCTAGTCCCGGATGAGTACGACATCATTCCTACAGGCATGGGAGTGGCACAAGCCCCCGTAGGCAACCAACGAATAAAATCCTCGAGACCAATTTATTAAGTTAAATTTTAAAACAACCCATTTAAAATTCTATAATTAATTAACGGCCGAAATGAACGAAGGAAGGTTAAATAAATTGACAACGAAAGAAACGTTGTGGAGGGTATAAAGAACTTGCCTTTACGAAGATATCCTTAGGCTTATTTCGACCCAACACAGTAAAAATTATACAAATTGCAACACCCCAATAATTTGCCAAAATTAACAAAATTGGACTCTGAACGAAATTTCAACCGTACAGAATATTTATTACTAGCTTCTCTACATACCTAGTAAATTAAATCTTTGATTAAACTGGATTTAATCCGAATTTTTCCACCAAAATCTCCCAAATTTCCAAGCTTGCGTACGCTACTTCTTTCTGAAATTTGTTGGCTGTTCGATTGCAAGAAAAACGCCCGAATTTGGGCTTAAATAGGAGCAAAATGAGCGGATGAGAGGGAGTCACGTGGCAGCCACTGGAGTAGCTGCTAGGAGGCCACTGCCTCAAGCGGAACGACACCGTTTCACTCTTAATTGGCTGGAAATAATTCCCAGCAAAATCAACAACAGTTAGCCCCTCCCCATGCTCGATCCTACGCCACCCCCACACACCTTGTGTGCATCTGCCACCTGCGCTAGCAAGATCTTCATTTAATTAAGCATCCCTCTTTAATTTTAAATGCTAATTAAGGTTGCTCCTAAGTAAATTAATATTTCTAGCAACTCACGCTACTTCATGTAACACCCAGTATTACCGGTGTTATGAGAATGAGAAAGGAAGTAAGAAAACTTCCAAAAATGTCCTTGGAAATATGCTAGATCCTTGAGATTGAGGGTTCCCTATGAGAGGGGTATTTTAGTAATTTGGATAGTGAAATCCAATAGAAGGGGTATTTTGATAAATTGGAAATAATTCCTATATGGAATTAGGTGTGTAAGTGAATTAAATCTCAATATTTATTTATGTGGAGATATGGGATTAATAATTCATGAAAGGGTATTTTGGTAATTTGGAGTGATTCCATAAAGGAATTTAATCATGGAAAATAGAAAAAATGGAGAATATGCAATTATTGGAGGAAATAATTATTTTTCCTAAATTGATAAATAAATGTGGTAATGCCACATGGATGGAGGAGATTAGAACTTAAAAGCCAATGTTAGTGTCTTGTTGTGACACTTGGCATTTTATGGTTCAAGTATAAATGGGAGATTTAAATAAAAGCAAAGGAAATGCTAATTAGTCTTTCAAGCATTTAATGACAGGTATTATGGTGTTGGATTTAAAGAAAAATGCAAAAGAAATGAAAATGGTCACCATTAATGCCTTGGAAAACATGGGATTTATTTAAATGAGAAAGAAAACATTTATGTCTTTCAAAGGGGTCTCTCATGTGATGGTGGAAAATGGTCCCATTAATTTAAATGGAAAAGAAATGAGAAATGAGAGATGGTGATTAGTGACAAGGGCATAATCTTGTGAATCAAGAATAGGCATTTAAATGAAATTCAAAATTGGAGAGTAAATGGTCTTTCAAGTGTTAAATGCAAGTCATAATGCTATTGCCTAAAAAGAAAATGCAAAAGAAATGGAAATTGGTCACTCATTTATGAGTGAAAATGGGAGGATTTATTTAAATGAGAAAGAGTGAAATTAGTCACTCAAGTTGATTTGTTGAAATTAGTTAAAATAAATATTTGAGAAAATGACTAATTTTGGTATTGAAAGACTACATGATCCAGGGGTTAGGATCAAGTCTTGAAAAGGTGAAAGATATCCAATGGCTTATATTAAGTCTTGAAAGTGGATATGAAAATAGTCTCATTAAGTAAATGAGAAATGAATGAAAAATGCAAGAGATCTAATGGGTGAGATGCATTCTTGAGAAGGAAAATAAATCCAAGGGTGGGGATTTAAAGAGAGTAAATGGCATGGATTGCCAACCTATTTAAAAGTGTGTTTTCTCCTAGAGAGGAGACTTGTTTGTTTTAATGAATGGTTGAGATTGAGTCTCCCTTAAGTACATGGTTGGTGCTTTTAATGAATGGTGGAGATCCATTCTTGAAATTGGAAAATGGTAGTTTATAAGGGAAAGTATGGAAGACTTGTTTTCCCTTTGGCCATTTGAAGAAAGAAAGAAGAGAGATAGGAAGAAGTCTCTCATGGAGGAAAGAAATGGAGAAGAAAAGAAGTCAAGGTAAGCTTTATTCTTTCTTCTCTCCATTTTAAGTATGCTTGAATGTAAAGTAAGTTTATTTTGGGATGCCATCTTAGATGGGAGAAAATGAAGATGGAAGCTCTCTTGAAAGGAAGATTTAAAGATTCAAGAAGAGGTAAGGGATGGTCCCATGGGAGGGTGGCCTTGCAATGAGTTGTAAATATGTTTCATAAATGTACATGTTGCATTTGGCATGTTCTTTTATGTTCATGAGACTTATGGCCATAGGTTAGTTTGGGAACATGGTTGAAATGGTGGGTTGATGCCTCTAACCTTGGAAGGTTGGGAGGGCAAAGAAACCTAGTCACACTTGCATGCATTTGACATCATATAATCTTGTTATGTTCATATGTATTTGGCATTGCACCCTTATTGAGCTTAATAGCTCATGAGGTTTTTATCTTCACATATAGGTTGTGAAAGCATGGGAAAAATCAATACAAGGTGGAATGGCATGTGGAGGTTTGGAAATGAAAATTCAAGTGTATTGTATGGCTTAGGGTAGCCTATTGTCTGACATTTGATTTATGTAATGTAATGTATTTGGTTGATGATGGCCTTTTCTTTTAAGCCTAAGGTTATGGGTGTATTTCATTTTTGTAGTATTTGATTTAAATTTGAAATGAGATATGGGCTTCTGGTATGTTGAAGCCTAGGTTGAGTGAAGGTCTCATTTTGGTGTGTGTTGTGAGAAACACCAAGAAGTTAAATCATATGAGTTTGTTGGAAAAATAGTGGGTGTTTGATGCATGTTATGGAAGCATCAAGAGCATGGTTTAAGCCTTAATTTTGGAGAAAAAAGAGGCTAAAATTGAAAGAATGTGAAGTAATTTTATTTAATTTATTTTTTGGAAAGTGTGGGTTTAAAGGCCCAAGAAAAAAAAAGGAAAAGAAGTGAAAAAGGCAGCAGCAGGCTGCTGGGCGCGTGGGGGCTCGCTGGGGCGGGCTGGTGTCGCGCCGGCGCGGGCAGCCACGCGAAGGCGCGCTCGCGCGGGCCGCGTTGCAGGCGCACCGCGGAACCCGTGCAGGCCCCGGGCGTGCCAGAGGGCCCCGTCGGCCAAATTTTTTTAAAAATTTGGAATTTTGGGGAATTAAGGGGCATTTCTAAATTGATTTTTGGCCTCGGAGGAATTTTCAAATAAAGGGATTTTTCGGGCATTTTGGAGAATAATGCCGAAATTTTGAAAAATTGAAATTGATGAGTTTTCCTCCAAAAATTGGTGATCCAATAATGGATTGATTTAAATGGTGATTTTTATGGAGCCTGGTAAAATTCTTGATCGGAAAAGAATTGAAAATAATTGAGAATATGGCGTTTGGGTGTAACGCCCCACTTTTCTAAATACACAACAATGTAAAATATAAGCTAACATCACCGCGGGCGTTAGGGAAACCCTTACCAACGGAAACGTTGGATCGAACCTAAAAGGTTAACCAAAGCTAAATAAATGGGTTTCCACTAGATTTACTTTACAAGTACAAGAAATGCTCACGACTTTCAATACTCCATAAAACATAACACATCACAGCAGGTACAATTTTAGGACACCCACACACCCCCTTTACAACCTTGAGTATCTCAGCTACTATTTACAATACATCACTTGGTTATAAGGGTACATAATGAAATAAAACCAAAAGCTAGTCAAGCACCACCTCCTTGCCTTTACTCGCACTGGAACCTGTATCACCTGGTACATCTCATATACCTGGAACGGTGAATGTTCCAGGGGTATAAAACACCCGATTTAGATAATGATATCTAAGTGAGTGACACAAGAAAGGAAATAGTGCATGCAGGTGTAATATATAGATATGCCACAAAATCTTCCCAACGATAGCCATGCTATGGTGCTGCCATAATCCTCTTAACCCCTTTACACGGGCACGAGATGGACATGCCAGAACGTAGCCATGATCGACCCACTCGACCCTTTTACACAAGCACGAGGTGGTCTCCTGTGATAGCAGATGCTGGGGTGTTGCCATGTCTGAACCTCTCGGCCCTTTTACACAAGCACGAGATAACCCTATTACGCAAGCCCACGTGGTTAGCCCTCTTACACGGGTCCCCGTGGTAGTTCACATATGACAAACCATCAACAAGCCACAGTCATCAAACAACATGATGTAAGACAAAGCAGAAGGAATATGCATAAACCAATGGAAAAATAATATGCATGCCACGACCCAGTCCTATTGCACGGACACGATTTCCCACGATGACCCATCAACAAACCACAACCACAAACTCCATGATATGTTCAAAGATAGGAAAGATATGCTTAAACAAAGGAAACATAAGACGTAAGCCAGAACCCATCCAAAAATGAAACCAAGAATGATTAAGAGGAAGCATGCACAAGAACCACTCACCTTGACTATTTACCCAAAAAAACACTATTTACAACAAGCGGGAATAATTTTCTCGTGGTTTTCTGACTGATTGGTACGAACTTCGAGAAAGGCCCTGAAAATTCCCTCAAGGCTTATTCTCTCTCAAACTCCCTTCTTTTTCTTCCTTTCTAGGTGTCCAAAGTGAATAACCCCAAAGCCCTTATTTATAGGAAACTTCGGCGAACCAAATCACGCCACGTGTCGCGTCATCATTCCACCCATAAGTATCCAATTAAAATATGCCATGTGTCCCTAAAGATTTGTGCATTTTCATGCTCTTACGATAAGTCTCCCTTGAGATATGAGCCATCACATGTTTAATTTGATTTTCCAATATTCCCATCATTACACCCCACATGGTTTAATTCATTTTCCACATTTCTCATCATTACACTTCAAATCCTATCTCCAAGTGGCCAATGAATGCTTGCCACATGTCCTTAGAGATAATGTTTGGAGACTTTTGCAAACTTGGAAGCAAAGTAAGCTTTTCCTTAGCCAATCATGCAATGCCACCTCAAAGGGTCATTATGAGCCATCATGTGACCTTAACTTAACTTCCAAGTAACCCAATGGTTGATTGCCATGTGTCATTGAAGATAAGGCTTCATCATTTCTCCCATGTGCATTCCAACTCAAATGTACCTCTAGTCTCTTAATTGAATTTAATAGAGTTTGGAATCCAAAATTCCATTTGTTTTGAGTGTTCACACTATGCTCATCATTACACCCATAATCATTACACCTATAATCATTACACCCACAATTATAAGATTTCAATCAATCCAATTGTGACACCTAGGGGGGACACTTGGCCATCCATGATTGGCCCATGGTTGATATTTTGAAGAGATATTTTTTAAGGTTTCAAGAACTACGCATTGGCCCGAACTTTTTGGATAATTTGCACTTAGGCCCTTGCAACTTGGTCCTTGAGCCATTTTTAATTGCACTTTTTGGTCCCCAAAAAATGGATAAATTACACTTAGCACTCCAAGATTTTAGGTAAATTACACTTTTACCCGACTCTAGTATTTACGATTTTACCACTGGTTCAGAAACTGAATTTTTCCCTCAAGACTTCCTCAATTCCTTAAAATGACCTATTTCCTCAAGTATTAGAACCTAATAACCTTAGGTATTACCTCTCTTTTTTTTATTTATTTTAAAAATTTGGGATGTTACATCCTCCCCCCTTAAAAATAAATTTCGTCCTCGAAATTTCACATCATTCCTCAAGATCATGGTGTCCCCAAAACACCTTCCTCAAGAGATATCATCCCACAACTGTACCAACTATTCCAGAGAATCTTTTACCGAACCTTTGACAACAGATTGACGATCTCAAAAAGCTTTCAACCATCTACAGACAGTTAGGGATCATATCACAGAGCTCCGGTCCTTTGGGACTTGGATTCTAGTCCCATCATAACAGCCACG
Organism: Diospyros kaki; assembly: GCA_036245055.1. Taxonomy (NCBI): domain Eukaryota; kingdom Viridiplantae; phylum Streptophyta; class Magnoliopsida; order Ericales; family Ebenaceae; genus Diospyros; species Diospyros kaki. Next base: position 9,740,220 of record BSEG01000011.1, on the reverse strand, counting down.
ATGCTGCCCAAACTTTGGCACCTGACCGTCTCCGCAGTCCACTAAGTAGCTCAGACTCATGAGTCTCACACCTTTACCACGAGCCAGCCACAAGCCGCACCGATAATCAGTCACGAACCCATCACTAGTCCTCTGCCTTGGTCATTAGGCTCAGATCCGCTGTTACAGGCCACACACCCATGGTGCTATTGTTAGGTTAGAGTCTCCTATCCCGTCTCTGAGAGTTGTAATTGACCCAACCCCAGTCACTTCTGATACTTCTTTCAGTACTAGCCCAAATCTCCAAATCATGAGTAACACAACGCTACTCACAATTTCCCCTCTATTGGAACCTATGCTCCCAAGTGTACCAGAGTGTATCTACTACTACATCATCCAATATTCCAACAGGGCAAGATTCAAGATAATCAAACCAGAGCCAACTGCTCATAACTATTGGGATGTACAACTGTCTGCATACTAAATCGAAGGTCAGGTCAATAACCAGAATAAATTTCTCCCCCAAAGGCCAAATCTAGGGATCACGCACCCCCATGCTTACTATTCTGGGAAACACGCTTCCCTAAGCAAGCTGACATCACAACATATGCCTTTATTGAGGAAACATATCACTCATAGTTACGACCTACCCTACCCACGTATGCAACCACAGTTTCATCACCTTCCTCACACACAAACTTTTGAATCTCCAAGCCCACATAACATACCGTGTAGTAGTCACTCTCTTGGTACCTAAGTCTTTTCCCTCATATCAATGACTTAAACCCATGATCCGAAGCTTTCCTCCATTTTCTCTCACAAAGGAAAACACTTAACTTTCAAAAGTTCTTTAAATCATACCCAAAGTTACATTTAACATATATTTGACCAATAACATCCCTCAACTTACAACTGCCCAACTTACTAGTTAGCGTTCCATTTCCTACTAAATTATAGGTTAACATCTCACATCATCACTTTCTAGGTAATATGCCAATACATGTGGATGGACAGACCTAGGGTCGATTAACAGTCATACAAATGCATCAAGGAGACATTGATGTACCTTGTACGACCGTTTGGTTGGCATCGATATCATTCCCCGTCAATTGGAACACACGACCCTGTTGTGGTTCTCGACCTCTTTGGTTCTTCTGGGATTGATTGACTTCTTTTCTTTGCGGGCAGTCCTTAGAGAAATGGCCAATCTGATGGCATCGAAAACACCTAGGTCCTTTCGGACAGTCTCGTGCGTCGTGGTCTCTCATCCCACATGTGTAACACCCTTGTGTTCTTTCTTCACATGGTTTTCTAGGGTGAAATTTTTTACATTTAGGGCAGTTTCTTTTGGGTTTGAAATTTTCTCTTCGAACCCCAAGATCATGTCTTTTCCCAAGTTTTCTATCATCGAGCTCCCGAGATTTCGTCCTCAGGCCGTTCATATGGTGGAGGTTGCTCTCTACGGTTAGGGCCTGTGTAACCACCTCCGCGTAAGTACGTGCTCCTAGAGAGCTCAATGCTAACTGGATCTCCAACTTCATTCCCCCAAGGAACTTTTGTGCCTTGGCTTCCTCGTCCAGGTTGTAAACTGGCATGTACTTGATCAGTCGAGTAAAACTATCTTCATACTGGGCCACAATCATGTTCTCAGTCTGCTTTAGGTCCATAAATTCTCGACCTTTCTCCAACTTTTTGCATAACGAAAAATACTTAGCATTAAAAAGTTCTTTAAATTGTTCCCACGTAACACTCAACGTACCTTGTCCCTCGAGGTCCGAAAAAGTTCTTTGCATAGTTTTCCACCAAAGGTCCGCCTCGTCCCGAAGCATGAAGATGGCGGAAGTAATTTTTTCCTCCTCACTACAACCAAGGAAATTAAAAATCTTTTCCATCTACTCCAGCCAGTACTCACTCTCACTTGGGTCGGCTCCTGCTTTTCCTCGAAAGGTAGGGGGATTTAGCCACTGGAACTTGTCAATGGCGTTAGGAGCTCGAGGAACAGTCTGACCCGTTAGCTGCGTTCCTTGCATCAGGGTTATCATGCTCTCCATAATTCTCTCCATCCGATCAACGCGAGTTTCACTCTCTTGACTTCCTCCTTGGAGTGAACTTTCTTGGGGCATCTCTGATGTTTCCTCGGGTGAGTGCTAGGACCCCTCCTCTTGGACGTCCCTACCAAGATGACTTGGAGTACCTGTTTCAACTCTTATGGAACGTCGAGTATTCACCATCTGAAATAACCACACTTTAGAATCATGAGTTTAACATGTAAACCTTAACAGTAAGATGATCTCGAAATAATCATATACCATCAACACAAGGTAACCTTTCCCTATCCTATAAAACTTAAAGATTAATACCCACTTAATACATATCAAAAACATCTTACATCAAAAGTAGCCACACGACCTATCCTGTCATTAAGGAATCTCAAGAATTAATACCTTTAAGTACCCTGAATCACTATTTATCCTTATACACCTGTATCTAACAAACATCTGCCAATAAAATATTGCCCAGACATCTATAAATCCAAATCACAAACCTAAAACATTCATTAATTCTAACGAATTGTAAACCAAAATGTCTTCAAAATTAGGTTAGTCTCCCAGAATTCCATCTAAAAGTTTCTTTTCCCTAGATACTTACAAGTCTTATTCCACAAAACAAATCAAACATCTCCCAACTTTCCACAAGTCATTCAAGATTTTTGGCAGGGGTTTAATTTCATGAAGTGACTAGAATACTTACTCGTACCAAGTCCCGTCCTATAAAACAATTAGGCATCTCCCAAATGATTATTACCTAGAATCCTCGTGATTCCAAATTCATCAACTTCTGCAACCTAACCGTTAGTACAAGACTCAAGTACACCATATATGGGAATACTTCCAAAATCCAATTAATCTCCTGAGACCACAAATCCGTCAATTTCCTATAGTTGTTGATAAGAAATTCTAACAATCCTCAAATCAAAGTATTTACTCGTTGGACTTTACCATAGTCATTGAGACAACCTCAAATTCCATGTAACCCATCCTGTCACCAAAGCCCCAAAGATTAGTACGTAACATCAATTAAAACATCTCATTTTACTATTTTACCTTCTAGGATCCTCAAAACAACCATATAATCTATCATGTCACCAAGGAACTCTAAAGTTAGTACCATCAAGTGTATCTCTTGAATCCCAGAATTTCTGTAGAAAATAAAATAATCTTCCAAAGAAACCCCCAAAATCCTCAATTTGACACAATGTCTTCATGACCTTGATTCCATACATTCCTTAAGTTTCAAGAATTCTCATAAATAATTTGACTTACAAAATAACCTCTCGAAATCCTCGAGACCTAGGTCCACCAGGTTTTGTTAATAAAAATTTCTCATCTCCCAAAATGATCAAACAATCTCCTTAGCACCCAATAGACCTCAAATAAACTCCCATATAAAGGGTTTTATCTTCCTTCAATAATTTAATTAGTCCTTCCCAAGGTTTACCACATAACCAAATACTTACTCGCGTCTTGTCCAATTTACATACTCACCGGATCATGTTGTCCTTAATAGGGACAACCTCAAACAATGAGTAGCCTATCCTGTCATCAAAACTCAAAGATCAGTAATAGGAGAACATCATATAATGTTATTTACATTTACCCGCATTTATGCACGTATATGGACTCCTCATTCCACTATTTTGTCCATCCAGGTACATCTAAATGCAATCTTTTACCTCAAAAACCAAAAATCATTCTTCCTTGGTTTCAGATCTATTCCTGCCATAGATCAAAACATCCTCAAAGTTAGTCAATTCAAATCAAAATCAAAACCTCAAAGCCACCACAACCTAAAATATCCTCAAAATTAATCAATCACACTTAAATAAGAGCCATATATTCTAGCACTGATACCAACTGTAACGCCTCACTTTTCCAATACACAATAATGTAAAATATAAGCTAACATCACCGCGGGCGTTAGGGAAACCCTTACCAACGGAAACGTTGGATCGAACCTGAAAGGTTAACCAAAGCTAAATAAATGGGTTTCCACTAGATTTACTTTACAAGTACAAGAAATGCTCACGACTTTCAATACTCCATAAAACATAACACATCACAGCAGGTACAATTTTAGGACACCCACACACCCCCTTTACAACCTTGAGTATCTCAGCTACTATTTACAATACATCACTTGGTTATAAGGGTACATAATGAAATAAAACCAAAAGCTAGTCAAGCCCCACCTCCTTGCCTTTACTCGCACTGGAACCTGTATCACCTGGTACATCTCATATACTTGGAACGGTGAATGTTCCAGGGGTATAAAACACCCGAGTTAGATAATGATATCTAAGTGAGTGACACAAGAAAGGAAATAGTGCATGCAGGTGTAATATATAGATATGCCACAAAATCTTCCCAACGATAGCCATGCTATGATGCTGCCATAATCCTCTTAACCCCTTTACATGGGCACGAGATGGACATGCCAGAACGTAGCCATGATCGACCCACTTAGCCCTTTTACACAAGCACGAGGTGGTCTCCTGTGATAGCAGATGCTGGGGTGTTGCCATGTCTGAACCTCTCGGCCCTTTTACACAAGCACGAGATAACCCTATTATGCAAGCCCACGTGGTTAGCCCTCTTACACGGGTCCCCGTGGTAGTTCACATATGACAAACCATCAACAAGCCACAGTCATTAAACAACATGATGTAAGACAAAGCAGAAGGAATATGCATAAACCAATGGAAAAATAATATGCATGCCACGACCCAGTCCTATTGCACGGACACGATTTCCCACGATGACCCATCAACAAACCACAACCACAAACTCCATGATATGTTCAAAGATAGGAAAGATATGCTTGAACAAAGGAAACATAAGACGTAAGCCAGAACCCATCCAAAAATGAAACCAAGAATGATTAAGAAGAAGCATGCACAAGAACCACTCACCTTGAATATTTACCCAAAAAAACACTATTTACAACAAGCGGGAATAGTTTTCTCGTGGTTTTCTGACTGATTGGTGCGAACTTCGAGAAAGGCCCTAAAAATTCCCTCAAGGCTTATTCTCTCTCAAACTCCCTTCCTTTTCTTCCTTTCTAGGTGTCCAAAGTGAATAACCCCAAAGCCCCTATTTATAGGAAACTTCGGCGAACCAAATCACTCCACGTGTCGCGTCATCATTCCACCCATAAGTATCCAATTAAAATATGCCATGTGTCCCTAAAGATTTGTGCATTTTCATGCCCTTACGACAAGTCTCCCTTGAGGTATGACCCATCACATGTTTAATTTGATTTTCCAATATTCCCATCATTACACCCCACGTGGTTTAATTCATTTTCCATATTTCTCATCATTACACTTCAAATCCTATCTCCAAGTAGCCAATGAATGATTGCCACATGTCCTTAGAGATAATGTTTGGAGACTTTTTCAAACTTAGAAGCAAAGTAAGCTTTTCCTTAGCCAATCATGTAATGCCACCTCAAAGGGTCATTATGAGCCATCATGTGACCTTAACTTAACTTCCAAGTAACCCAATGGTTGATTGCCATGTGTCATTGAAGATAAGGCTTCATCATTTCTCCCATGTGCATTCCAACTCAAATGTACCTCTCGTCTCTTAATTGAATTTAATAGAGTTTGGAATCCAAAATTCCATTTGTTTTGAGTGTTCACACTATGCTCATCATTACACCCATAATCATTACACCTATAATCATTACACCCACAATTATAAGATTTCAACCAATCCAATTGTGACACCTAGGGGGGACACTTGGCCATCCATGATTGGCCCATGGTTGATATTTTGAAGAGATATTTTTTAAGGTTTCAAGAACTACGCATTGGCCCGAACTTTTTGGATAATTTGCACTTAGGCCCTTGCAACTTGGTCCTTGAGCCATTTTTAATTGCACTTTTTGATCCTAAAAAATAGATAAATTACACTTAGCACCCCAAGATTTTAGGTAAAATACACTTTTACCCAACTCCAGTATTTACGATTTTGCCACTGGTTCAGAAACTGAATTTTTCCCTCAAGGCTTCCTCAATTCCTTGAAAGGACCTATTTCCTCAAGTATTAGAACCTAATAACCTTAGGTATTACCTCTTTTTTTTTTATTTTGAAAATCTGGGATGTTACATTGGGCGTCTGAATGAGATTTTCTTTTTAGCCAATGCGATGTGGTTAAAGCCCAATTCCGCTAGTGAATCTTGGGGATCAGGGAAGGGAAGGATGAGCCTAGTTCCCACCTAGGGAGTTTCATCTTGAAACATGGTCTACCCTTCACCTAAAGCCGGGTAGGTGGACAATTTGGGTAATTGTTCACGAGTAACACCCATAAGTGGGAGCAGGTTACACTTCACCCCTCCAATTCTCAAGCCTTATTATAATACACTCACATACCTCATATCTTACACATGAGTTCTACAGTAACCACTTACTTCCTTTGCTTTTGTTAACTCATTATTCTTGTTATTGTTAATATTATTAATCTTATTATTATTATTATCATTGATATCAGTAACATATTAATCTTTACATTAATTAACACATTAAACTACTAATTAAATTAAACTATAATTTACGGGTTGCTACACTGACTGTTCACCATACTGACACAGTTGTTAGGTACTACGATCCTCGCCCTCGACTTTAGCTTTACCCTTACCTAGAATGATGGAAAGCAAGGTGAGTTGCAAGACTAAACAAGTTTGTAAGAAAGAAAGGCTATAAGTAAAATAGAAGAAGCGAACTCTTCACACATAGTCCCACACATACACACAAGTCTTGAGACGCTACCACACAATAGTATAGGATAATGAAAGCACCTACTGGTCTTTGGGGCCTATACAAGACACCCGACACCCAAGTCCCATACAACCTTGTCGCTGCCCTGAAAAACAACATAAGTCTTCAACAAACCTGTCCGCACTCCTCGGGTCGGTGCTCCCGACACCTGAGCCTCTGAATACCCGAGCCCTAGACTCCCTCAGAATGGTACTCTCGTCCGAGACCACTGAATATATAGTAACCATGCAATGCACATATAAAATGAAAGGTGTAGTAAACATCAACTAGATACACTGGCGCCCATACATCTAGACATCAGGTAGATGCTTCGCCACATAATAAACCGCACGCGATGCATATGCCCGTGCTAGATGCAACTAACAATACTAGGATGTCTGTGTCCAAGCATAAATAGAACATGAAAACCCCAATATACAGGTCGTACCCATGTGCATACCAAACCATGTAAAGAAATAGAATATATCAAGTTATGCAATAACCACATAACGACATAGCTAGTCAGCAGTGCCTGGCACCGATCGATGGTTAGTGGTCAGGAGTGTCCGGTCGATGGTCTGAGGAAGACCGTACAATAGTCACTCCAATGTCACCGAACAGCCGACCCTTGCCCCCACTGCCCAACAGCTCTAGCCTATTAATTGTCAATAATCTATAATTATTCCTGAACATCTAAGAACCTAATCCCCGAGTGAGTATAGCATCATTCCCACAAGCATGGGGGTGGCACAAACCTCCGTAGGCAACCAACAAATAAAATCATCGAAGCTAGCTTATTAAATTTTATTTACACCAATAGGCTCATAATTCCACAATTAATATAGGGACTGAAACGAACGAATGGAGTGTAAATAAATTCACAATGGAAGGAACTTCGTACAGGGAGTAGGGAACTTGCCTCGTAGAAGAGATTCTTAAGCTTTTTCTATCCAAACCCAGCAAAAATTATACAAACTGCATCATCGTATAATTTGCCAAAATTAATAAAATTTGGCTCTAAATGAAATTCCAACCATACATAATAATTAATACATATTTCTTTACTTACCTGGCTAATTTAAACCTTAATTAACCTTGATTAATCTTGATTTTCTCCACAAAATAGCCCCCTGCACGCTGCTCCTTCTTCCCCAAATTTCCTTACCGTTTTCTGCTTTGGAAATGGTCGAAATTGGCCTTAAAATGGAGCAAAAAGGAAGGTTGTTCAAGCAAGGAAATGGGTGGTTGAGGGCGCGCCACGTGGCGCAACCAGCAACCGCGCATGCTACCATTGCCTTGGGTCGAAACAATGTCGTTTTGGCCCCCTTAGCTGAATAAAATCAGCCTTTTCTTCTCCCGCATGCACCTTGTAACACCCGGTGTTACCGATGTTAAGAGAATGAGAAAGGAAGTCGAAAAACTTCCAAAAATACCCTTGAGAAGGTGTGGGATCCTTGAGAATGATGGTGTCCTATGAGAGGGGGCATTTTGGTAATTTGGATAGTGAAATCCAGTAAAAAGGTATTTTGATAAATTGGAGATAATTCCTATGGGAATTAGGTGAGCAAGTGAATAAAAATCCCAAATTGGTATTTATGTGGAGATATGGGATTAATAATTCATGAAATGAGAATTTTGGTAATTTGGAGTGATTCCATAGAGGAATTTAATTATGAAAAATAGGGAAAATTGAGAATATGAAATTATTTGAGGAGAATAATTAATTTTCCCTAAAATGGTGAATTAATGTGGTATTGTCACATGGATGACCAAGATAAAGAAATGGAAGCCAAGTTTGTGTCTTAGAGTGACACTTGGCATAATCTTGGAAATTTGAGAGAAAGTATATATTTTAGAAATGTGGGAGCATGTATATATATATATATGTGAATTTATGAGTTGGAGAATGATTTAATTAAATGCAGAAAGAAATGATTTTGGTCTTTCAAGGATTTAATGAGAGGCATGATTATATGGATTAAAGTAAATCCAAAAGAAAATGTGTAATTAGTCACCATTAATGCTTGAAATTATGGTAAATTAAATAAATCTAATGGAAAATGGAAAAATGGTCACCCATTAATGCTTTGAAAAATTGTGGGATTTATTTAAATAGAAAATGAAGGATTATGTCTTTCAAAGTTATCTCTCAAGTGTGATGGATATGAAATTAGTCCCATTAATTTAAATAGGAAAGAAATGGAAATTAGTCACTCATTTATGAGTGAAAATGGGAGGATTTATTTAAATGAGAAATAAATGGAAATTTCAAGAATCCAATGGATGAGATGTATTCTTGAGAAAGGGAATTAATCCAAGGGTGGGGATTTAAAGAGAAGTAATGGCATGGATTGTGCTTATTGTGTTTTCTCCAAGAGAGAAGTCTTGTTTGTTTGAAATGGATGGTTGAGATTAAGTCTCCCTTAAGCACATGGATTGTGTTTTTAATGAATGGTGGAGATCCATTCTTGAAATTGGAAAATGGTAGTATATAAGGGCAAGTATGGAAGATGAAAGAAAAGAAAGAAGAAATGAGAAGAAAGGAAGAAGAAGAAGAGAGAGAAATTAAGGTAAGTGCATTATTCTTCTCTTTAATTAATGTTCTTATATTCAAAGTGAGTGAATCCTTATTTGAATGACATCTTAGATGGGAGGAAATGAAGATGGAAGCTCTCTTGAAAGGAGAATTTAAAGACAAGAATGAGGTAAGGGATGGCCCCATGAGAGGGTGGCCTTGCAATGAGTTATAAATATGTTTCATAAATGTATATGTTGCATTTGGCATGTTCTTTTATGTTCATGAGACTTATGGCCATGGGTTAGTTTGAGAACATGGTTGAAATGGTGGGTTGATACCTCTAACCTTGGAGGGTTGTGAGGGCAAAGAAACCTAGCCACATTTGCATGCATTTGGCATCATATAATCTTGTTATGTTCATATTTATTTGGCATTGCACCCTTATTGAGCTTAATAGCTCATGAGGTTTTTACCCGCACATGTAGGTTGTGAAAGCATGGTAAAGTAAAGGAAATGGTGGAATGGCATATGGAAGCATGAAAAGAAGATTCAAGTGTATGTTATGGCTTAGGGAAGCCTAACTTGTTATGTTTAATTTATGAGATGTAATTTCATTTGTTTTATAATGGCTTGTTAAAGCCCAAGAGCATGTGTGTATTTTATATTTTGGAATGTATGTTTCCATTTAGAAAGTGAGGTATTGGATTATGGCTTAGGGCATGTGGAAGCCTAAGTTTTGGTGAAGTCTTATTTTGTATGTTATGGAAGCATCAAGAGCATGGTTTAAGCCTTAATTATGGAGTAATAGAGGCAAAATTTGAAGGAAAGTGAAGTATATTTATTGGGTTTATTTTCTGGAAAATTTGGGTTTTAAAGGCCCAAGAAAAAAAAAAGAAAAAGAAGTGAAGGAGTAGCAAGGGGGTAGCAGCAGGGCTGCAGGGGCGGCCACGCGCAGGCAGCCGCGCACCGGCAAATGAGCACGCGAGCGGCATGCGCGGCCAATGCCCAGCGGGCCCCGCCGACCAATTTTTTTTAAAAATTGGAAGTTTTGGAAAATTTGGGGCATTTCTTAATTAAATTTGGGCATCAGAGGAATTTTCAAAATAAAAGGATTTTTCGGGCATTTTGGAGAATAATGCCGAAATTTTGGAAAAATTTAAAATGATGAGTTTTTCCTCCAAAATTAGTGATCCATCAATGGATTGATTTAAATGGTGATTTTAATGGAGCCCAGTAAAATTCTTGGTCGAAAAAGAATTTTCTTTTAGCCAATGCGGTGTGGTTAAAGCCCAATTTCGCTAGTGAATCTTGGGAATGAGGGAAGGGAATGACGAGCCTAGTTCCCACCTAGGGCGTTTCATCTTGAAACATGGTCTACCCTTCACCTAAGGCCAGACAAGTGGACAATTTGAGTAATTGTTCACGAGTAACACCCGTAAGTGAGAGCGGGGCGTTACACACCTCCTCTCACTCGAACCCGCACCTGGCCCACGGTTGCCCTCGCGCGTGACCGTCTGCGCTGCCATCACCCTTAACCATATATTGCCCCAAATTAATTTTTAAGAAGAAGCCTGACCTCTATTTGCACCAGCACCCAGAAACTTCTGAAATTCACACACACACACCCCCTTAATATTTAAACTAACACCTCGAAATTTCAGAAAATCTCCCAATTTAATTTATTATTATGATATTTAATGATAAAGTTATTCTTATACTTATTATTATTATTTTGATTATTAGAAACCTATTAATCTTCACACAAACACATTAACTACTAATTAAATTAAACTATGATTTATGGGTTGTTACAAATCCTCCCCCCCTTAAAAGAATTTTGCCCCCGAAATTCGTACCTGGCTAGGCAAATAACTGAGGATGAAGTCACCTCATTGATATTTCACTCTTAGTATTAAAGTAGTTTTGATAATGACTATATGAAAATCAATTTCTACTATATGGATTATATGAATGAGAAAATGCATATTTAGTATATAAGTCTTAAAGCAAGACATGAAATATTAAGTATGGATGAAAGATTGTTTCAAATCTTAACTCTTGATAATCTCAACTTGCTTGTCAAGATTGAGTTGTTTCAAATTTTTAACTTTTGATAATCTCAGCTTGCTTGTTAAGATTAATTTGTTTCAAACTGTACTTTTGATAATCTCAGCTTGCTTTAAAGATAATCAAAATGAGTTTCTAACAGAATCAAATGAGGATGTATTAAAAATTCAAGAATTTCTATAGAATAGTCGACTATCTGAATCATTCTGTTGACTATGCCTCAAAATAGTCGACTATTTTTAATGTTCTGTCGACTATTTAAGCATCTGTCGACTATCAAGTAAAAATAGTTGACTATGCATTATGATCTGTCGACTATTTTTGTTCTTTCATTTCAAAAATTTCTTCTTATTTCAGCAACTGTTGACTATTCTAGTATGTCTGTCGACTATTTGATTTTTGCATTAAAAATAGTCGACTATCAGTATATGTCTGTCGACTATTCTTAGTTGTACTTGTAAAAATAGTTGACTAATGTTTTCTTCTGTCGACTATTTTGTTACACAGATTTTCTAATGGCTAGTTTTTGGTGCATTAAATGCTCGCCAACCACCCACAACGGTCCAAATTTCAAACATACCCATCAACTATAAATAGGTGGTTGAAGATGCATTAAAGGCTGCTGAGAAATAATTTGAACATCTTGAACGATCGTGCATTCACTGTTACATTAATTTTTACTTCTTTTCTCTCTGTACTCTCATTTAAGAGGCTTTGATATATTCTGTTCTATTTCTTTTAAGCCTTGTTTATTTATTTTAAAGAGAGAAATCTGTAACTAAGAGTTGTACTCTTAGATTCTCAAATTCATTGTTTGTATTTCTTCTTAGCTGTAGCTAGAGGGCCCATTAAATTGGGAGGTTGTACATTGCCTAGTCAAGGACTAGAGGACCTGCTCATATTGAGTAGGGGGTTGATAGTGATTGGTTTTAAAAATCCTTAGTGTATAACTAAGGTAGTGGATTAAGCTTGGAAGGCCGAACCACTATAAATCTGGGTCCTCACTGCTCTTTATACTTTTTCTTTTAAGTTTGCATCGTTGCTTCTTTGACTTTGTGTAATCTTAAATAAGATCACATGATTTCCTCTTTACTCATAAATATTTTCACTTTCCAAAAGAATTTTTTTTTACACCAATTCACCCCCCTCTTGGTGGATACCACATCAGCTCAATTCTATCAATTGGTATCAGAGCGTGGTTCCCATTGCTTTCAATTAGGTCTAACAACCTAGGGTTAAGATCCACATAATGGCATACTTTCCTAGCTCCTCTCATCATGAAGGACAGAGTACTTCTCGTCCACCTTATTTTGATGGTACTAACTACAACTACTGGAAAGCTAGAATGAATATCTATCTTATGCAGGATTCAAGTCTTATGCAAGCTATTAAGAAAGGAGTCACCTTGGCTGACATGGAAATGATGGATAAATGGACAGCTGAAGAGAGAATGAATATGGAGACAAATGCAAAAGCAATGAACACATTGATTTGTGCTCTTTGCCCAGAGGAATTCAACCGAATATCAACATGCAAAACAACAAAGGAAATTTGGGATAAACTAGAGGTAACTCATGAGGGTACAAACCAGGTAAAAGAAACAAAAATAAATATTCTGGTTCATGACTATGAATTATTTACTATGAAAGAAAATGAATCTATTAAAGACATGTACACCAGATTTAATGATATTGTTTCAACTTTAGAGTCTCTAGGAAAAACTTTTACAAATGGTGAAAAAGTTAGGAAGATTCTAAGAAGCTTACCTAGATCATGGGATCCTAAAGTCACTTCTATTACTGAGGCAAAAGATTTAGACATACTTGAATTTAATAATCTACTAGGATCACTAATGACTCATGAAATCATGATGAAACCAAGTGATAGTGCTGAACCAAAGAAAGATAAGAATGTAGCCTTCAAAGTTGAAAAAGAAGAAAAAGACTCTCAGGATAGTGAAGATGATGATTTTGCTTTGTTAGCTAGGAAATTCAAGAGATTTATGAAGAAAGGTAGGTTTAATCAAAGGAAGACATTTCGGAAAGAAAAAGATCAAAAAGAGTCTAATCCATCTAATGAGCTTCGATGTTTTGAATGTAAGAAGCTAGGTCACATTAGAAGTGACTGCCCCCAGCTGAAAAAGATGGATCGCAAGGAAAGGAAAATGAAGAAAAAGGCTCTAGCTGCATGGGGTGAAGAAGATCTCTCATCAAGTGATGAGTCTCAAGATGATGAAGTCGCTAACATTTGTTTTATGGCCAACATTGAGGATGAGGTAATTTCAGAACATCCTAATCTATCCTCTGACTTTACTTTTGAAGAGCTTCATGATGCGTTTAATGACCTGCTATGTGAATGTGAGAATATGAATGAGAAAAATATTGATTTAAAAAGAGAATTAAATTCTTTAGAAAATGAGGTAAATAATCTGACTGTTAAAATAGAACTGTTAGAAAATGAAAGAAACAGTTTAAATGCTGAAAAGGAAAATCTTTTGAAAGAAAACAAAGACATGAAGGAATCGTTAGAAAAGTTAGTTGAAGGTAAAAATAAACTAGAAATGATACTTGGAGCTCAAAGAAACTTTGGAAATAAACAAGGAATTGGATTTGATCCATTCCAAGCAAGCTCTAGTAAAACAGTATTTGTTAAAGCAGCAAACCAAAAGTTCATTCAAAGAAAACCATTTTTCAAACCAAAGTTTTCAAAGAGAGAGGAATTACATGTCACTACTGTGGAAAAGATGGTCACTCAATTAACAAATGTTTCATATGAAATTTTCCTCAAAAATTCAAACAAGTTTGGGTTCCTAAAGATGTAGTATCTTCTAACAAGAATGGACCCAAGAAGATGTGGGTACCAAAGGGAACAACGTGAATGATTTCTTGTGTAGGCTGCATTGGTTTCAAATGATCCAAGGAGCAAGTGGTTCCTTGATAGTGGTTGCTCAAGGCATATGACAGGAGATCAAGATCTTCTCAGCAACACTGTTCTAAAGGAAGGAGGTAAAGTTTTCTATGGTGACAACTCTCAAGGTAAGATTATAGGTATGGGTTCTATTTCTTTTGAAAATATTACTTTAGAAAATGTGTTTCTTGTTGATGGTCTTAAACATAATTAGATTAGTATTAGTCAACTGTGTGATTTAAACTATGAAGTTTGTTTTGATGCTAACTCTTGTAAAGTTGTGTGCTCTAAGTCAAAAGAAATAAAATTAAAAGGAAATAGAGTAGGAAACATCTATTTCACATTCCTAGAATCTCCCAAAATGGAAAACTGTTTTGTTGCAAATTCATCCCAATATTCTTGGCTGTGGCATAATAGGTTAGGGCATGCTAGTATGAACTTAATAAACAAGCTAGTGAAACATGATCTTGTTATTGGACTGCCTAAGCTTAAATTTGAAAGAGATCACATTTGTGGCACTTGCATGAAAGGCAAACAAATCAGTATATCATTCAAACCAATAAATGAAGTTTCAACATCTAGACCTCTAACATTACTTCACTTAGATTTATTTGGTCCAATGAGGACTATAAGCTTAGGAGGTAAACAATATGTTTTGGTTATAGTAGATGATTATTCTAGATTCACATGGGTAATTTTTCTTGCATCTAAAAATGAAACGTTTAAGTCATTTGAAATATTTAGCAAAAGAATTCAAAGAGAAAAAGGTTTTTGTATTTCAAAAATTAGAAGTGATCATGGAGGAGAATTTGAAAATGAATCATTCAAACTGTTTTGTGAAGAAAATGGGATAGATCATAATTTTTCTTGTGCTAGGACTCCTCAACAAAATGGTGTAGTAGAAAGAAAGAATAGATCTTTACAAGAAATGGCTAGAACAATGCTTTGTGATAAAAACCTTCCTAAGTACTTTTGGGCAGAAGCTGTGCATACTGCCTGCCATATTTTAAATAGAGTTTCAATGAGGCCTTTGTTGAAAAAGACTCCATATGAATTATTTAAAGGAAGAAAACCCAACATAAGTCATTTTCATGTGTTTGGTAGTACTTGCTATATTCTCAACAATGGAAAAGAATCTCTAGGTAAATTTGATGCTAAAAGTGATGAAGGTATATTCTTAGGTTATTCATCTCAAAGTAAAGGTTATAGGGTATTCAACAAAAGAACCCTAGTGGTAGAGGAAACAATCCAAGTAATAGTTGATGATATAAGCCTTGAGGTTCCAAAACCTAGAGAAGATGGTGAAAAGAATGTAACTCAAAATTTTGAAAAACTTTCTATAAGACAAAATGAGTCTAATGCTCAAGAAAATGATTCATTTGAAGAAGATCAAGAATATCAAATTTAAAAAGAACCAACATTTCCAAGAGAAAGGAAATATGTCAAAATGAATGAAATCTTAGGAGATCCATCCAAAGGCATTAGAACTAGATCTTCCATTAGGAATGAGTGCCAATATGCTGCCTTCCTATCTCAAGTTGAACCCAAAAATATCAAAGAAGCTTTAGAAGATGAAAATTGGATTATTGCCATGCAAGAAGAACTAAATCAATTTGAAAGAAGTGAAGTTTGGAAACTAGTGCCAAGACCAAAGGATTATCCTATTATAGGCACAAAATGGGTATTTAGAAATAAGATGGATGAAAATGGAATTGTAACTAGAAACAAAGCAAGGTTAGTGGCTCAAGGTTATAGTCAAGAAGAAGGTATAGACTATGATGAAACTTATGCCCCTGTTGCTAGGTTGGAAGCCATAAGAATGTTGTTAGCTTTTGCTTGTTTCAAAAACTTCAAACTATATCAAATGGATGTTAAGAGTGCTTTCTTAAATGGGTATATTAATGAGGAAGTTTATGTAGAACAACCCCCGGGATTTGAAAATCACAAATATGAAGACCATGTGTTCAAATTATCTAAAGCTTTATATGGTCTAAAACAAGCCCCTAGAGATTGGTATGAGAGACTTAGTAAGTTTCTCTTAGAAAAAGGATTTAAAAGAGGCCAAATAGATACAACATTATTTATAAGAAGTCATGATAAGGATATCTTATTAGTTCAAATATATGTGGATGACATCATTTTTGGATCTACAAATAAATCTCTTTGTGATCAATTTGCAATTCTTATGCAAGGAGAATTTGAGATGAGTATGATGGGAGAACTTAAGTACTTTCTAGGATTACAAATAAGACAAGAAGAAGAAGGTATATATATTTCTCAACAAAAATACATAAGAGATCTTCTCAAAAGGTTTGATGTTCAAGATTGTAAACCTATGGCTACACCTATGAGTAGTTCTCAAAGCCTAGATAAAGATGAATTAGGGAAAGCTGTAGATAACAAGCTGTATAGAAGTATGATTGGCTCTTTGCTCTATTTAACAGCTAGTAGACCTAATATTATGTTTAGTGTGTGCCTATGTGCTAGGTTCCAATCTAATCCCAAAGAGTCTCACTTGAAAGCAGTTAAAAGAATTTTGAGATACCTAAAAGGATCTACAAATCTAGAACTATTTTATGCAAAATCAAATATTTTTAAACTAGTAGCATACACTGATGCAGATTATGATGGATGTAAAATAGATAGAAAAAGTACAAGTGGGTCATGTCAATTCTTAGGAAATTGTTTGGTATCTTGGTCAAGTAGAAAACAAAATACAGTGGCTCTATCATCCACTAAGGCTGAGTATGTAGCAGCTGGAAATTGTTGTGCTCAAATATTATGGATAAAATACCAAGTGGAAGATTATGGCATAAGACTTCAAAACATCCCAATAAAATGTGACAACACTAGTGCTATAGCTTTAACAAAAAATCCAGTGTTTCATGCAAGAACTAAACATATAGAAGTAAAACATCATTTTATTAGAGACCATGTTCAAAAAGGAGACATAAGCCTTGAATTCATAAATACAAATCATCAAGTAGCCAGATATCTTTACAAAACCTCTTGATAGAGAAAAGTTTGAATATTTTAGAAGTGAACTGGGTTTAATCACAACATAAGTAAGTGTGATGTGAATGTTTGTTTTATTCATATATATTATTGAGAAGGCAAGGATTCAATTCTGTCAAGTAAATTTATATAATTGACAGAATGTTATCGAGCCAAAATTCATTTGTGATGTTTGGGGCATCTCTGCAACTTATCAATTTTTTTCAAATATAGTCGACAGTAGTAGTGCTGGTATTGACTAAAGTCATTAAGAAATAGTCGACAACAGTTTTAGCCTAGTCGACTATTCGCCTTGTGTAAAGCCAAAATTAGTCGACAACAGTTTTAACCTAGTTGACTATTCGGATTGTGTAAAGCCAAAATTAGTCGACAACCCTTATCATCTGTCGACTATTTCCTTGTTCCTTTTATAAAAATAGTCGACAGCCCTTATCATCTGTCGACTATCCCATCGCGCCTATTTAAGGACCAGGCGACTATCGGCCCTCTTTTATTTTTTAAAAACCCTAACCGTCCGTATTGTCATCTCCCTCCTCTCGAAGTATCGGTTTTTCCTTACACTAGTGCATTTAGTTATTTTCGTTTCTTGTACTCCATCAAGTGCCAAAGCATTTCATTTCATCTGCCATTCCTCGGATCTATCTGTCGCCCGATCTCTCGGCCATTTCGCACGGTTACTTCAAGTTTCATCCGCCATTTCATCTGCCATTCCTCTTACTCTGTTTCAAGTTTCAATCACTCCATATGGAAAGGACTAAGAACACAGATAAGGGCAAAGGCAAAGGAAAAGGGAAGGAAAAAGAATCGGGTTCTTCAAGCTGCCCTCCATCCCATCCGAGACCTCAAATTCAACTTTTCATTTCTGAAGAGCAACAACAAAGGTATTCCATGTACTTTGAGTCTCGTGAAGTCCTTGAAGGTCGTTATTTGGACTTATCATTTCTAGAATCCATTGGTTTTCCCTACATTCAGACATTTAAGGATTTTGGTTGGTGGGATTTCTTAACAATTTATCGATGCATATATGAAGATGTGGTTAGGGCTTTTTATTCCAATGCCAACAATGTCTTTCATAAGAGAAAATCGGATAAAATGTTTTAGACTAACATTGGGGATGTTCATATGGAAATCACCATGATGCTAATCCACGAACAGTTCAAAATTCCTTTAGATGGAGAGGATTATGGTTCCTGGACTCAAGATTTTCTTCAAGCCAGTAAAGAAGTCATAGGAGATGACTCACTTACATCTAAGATTACTGACACATCCAAAATGGACTTGAACACTAGGATTCTACATCTAATTTGTTGTCAAATGATTCATCCTAGAAATGGAAGTTTCTCTCTTGTTACAAGACTTGACCTGTGGCTACTCCAATGCATTAAGGCCAGAAGAAGGCCAAATCTATGTCATCTAATGATCAACCTGATGGTAGGTGCTATTTCCACAAAAACTAGGTCCCTTCCTTATGGTATGGCAGTTAGTCTGTTACTGGATCGTTTGGTTGGAGACATGGACAGTGCTAGAAAAGTATATCTAAGCCAATCTCAACACATTAATGACAAGACACCTATTAGAACTGGATATGCACATAGGGATGGGGAATGGGTTAAGGCAGACCAAATTGAAAGGCCTAGCAAGAAAAGAAGATCAGAAGGACCATCATCTTCTCATGAAGACTTAGTGGTTCAAGGAATGGCAGATCTTAAATTAGATATATCAAGAGTTGAAGCCAGCCTACAAGAATTTCGAGAAGAAGTCAGGCTAGATCTACAGAGTCTTCATTAGCAGCAAGAAGATCTATCTTCTCAGATAGGGCACCTTATTCAGTTGTTCTCTTCTCAGTTTCCTCGACCTGCTGCATCTCCATCCATTCCACCAGTTGACTCTCCTTCATCCGCTTAGTCTTCTCCTTCATCCATCTCTCCAGATGTTTAGATGATACCCTCATCATACATTTCACTTTATTTTTATCTTATGTATGTTTGTTTTGGCAGATTAACTAGTAGCTTTTGTTATATGTTTTTGTTGAACTCAACTATTACTCTATGAATGAATGTTTTAGTATTGAAATTTCACTCTTGCTAATGAATGTTTAAATATGGCTGAATGATATGGTTGATTTCTTTATGTACACCTTGGTTTAAGGGGGAGCTTCAATGTGTTTCAAAAAGGGGGAGTATTCTTATTATTTGATATTGACAAAAAGGGGGAGATAAAATGAGTAAATTGATTTTCACATCTTTCATATTTGTTTTGTCATCATCAAAAAGGGGGAGATTGATATTTCACTCTTAGTATTAAAGTAGTTTTGATAATGACTATATGAAAATCAATTTCTACTATATGGATTATATGAATGAGAAAATGCATCTTTAGTATATAAGTCTTAAAGCAAGACATGAAATATTAAGTATGGATGAAAGATTGTTTCAAATTTTAACTTTTGATAATCTCAACTTACTTGTCAAGATTGAGTTGTTTCAAATTTTTAACTTTTGATAATCTCAACTTGCTTGTTAAGATTAATTTGTTTCAAACTATACTTTTGATAATCTCAACTTGCTTTAAAGATAATCAAAATGAGTTTCTAACAGAATCAAATGAGGATGTATTAAAAATTCAAGAATTTCTATAGAATAGTCGACTATCTGAATCATTCTGTTGACTATGCCTCAAAATAGTTGACTATTTTTAATGTTATGTCGACTATTTAAGCATCTGTCGACTATTTTAACATCTGTCGACTATCGAGTAAAAATAGTCGACTATGCATTATGATCTGTCGACTATTTTTGTTCTTTCATTTCAAAAATTTCTTCTTATTTCAGCAACTGTCGACTATTCTAGTATGTCTGTCGACTATTTGATTTTTGCATTAAAAATAGTCGACTATCAGTATATGTCTATCGACTATTCTTAGTTGTACTTGTAAAAATAGTTGACTAATGTTTTCTTCTGTCGACTATTTTGTTACACAGATTTTCTAACGGCTAGTTTTTGGTGCATTAAATGCTCGCCAACCACCCACAACGGTCCAAATTTCAAACATACCCACCATCAACTATAAATAGGTGGTTGAAGATGCATTAAAGGCTGTTGAGAAACAATTTGAACATCTTGAACGATCGTGCATTCACTGTTACATTAATTTTTACTTCTTTTCTCTCTGTACTCTCATTTAAGAGGCTTTGATATATTCTGTTCCATTTCTTTTAAGCCTCGTTTATTTATTTTAAAGAGAGAAATCTGTAACTAAGAGTTGTACTCTTAGATTCTCAAATTCATTGTTTGTATTTCTTCCTATCTGTAGCTAGAGGGCCCATTAAATTGGGAGGTTGTACATTGCCTAGTCAATGACTAGAGGACCTGCTCATATTGAGTAGGGGGTTAATAGTGATTGGTTTTAAAAATCCTTAGTGTATAACTAAGGTAGTGGATTAAGCTTTGAAGGCGGAACCACTATAAATCTGGGTCCTCACTGCTCTTTATACTTTTTCTTTTAAGTTTGCATCGTTGCTTCTTTGACTTTGTGTAATCTTAAATAAGATCACATAATTTCCTCTTTACTCATAAATATTTTCACTTTCCAAAAGAAATTTTTTTTACACCAATTCACCCCCCCTCTTGGTGGATACCACATCAGCTCAATTCTATCACTCATGTCCTGCTCTAGCTCCCAAGTAGCTTCCTCATTGGTATGTCATAGCCATTGAATCGTCACATAGGGAATTGTACGATTGCGGAGCATTTTTTCCTTTCGATCCACAATACTAGTTGGTAACTCGATGTATGACGCGTCCTCTTGCACCACGAGCGGGTGATAATCAATAACATCCCCGGGATCTGCCACGTACTTGCAAAGCATAGAAACATGAAAAACATCATGTATGTATGCTAGTTGAGGGGGTAAAGCCAACTGGTAAGTCAATGGTCCAACTCGTTCTAGTACCTCGAACGGTCTCACATAACTAGGACTAAGCTTGTCAGATACTTCAAAGCGTCGAACACCCCTCATCGGCATGACTTGAAGGAAAACATGGTCACCCACAGTAAGCTCCAAATCTCAGCATCGTCTGTTTGCGTAACTCTTCTGATGATCTTGAGCTGCCTTTATCCTAGCTTGAATTAACTGGATCTTTTCTGTCGTCTACTCTACCAACTCCAGTTCAAGTAATGCTCACTCCCCAATCTCAGTTCAACAAAACGGTGATTTACACGGTCGCCGTATAATGCCTCAAAAGGTGTCATCCCGATACTGGCTTGGAAGCTATTATTATAGGCAAACCCCACTAGTGACAGATGGTCATCCCACCTTCCATGGAAATCTAACACACAAGCATGGAGCATGTTCTCCAAAGTCCATATGGTCTGCTCTGACTACCCATCGGTCTAAGGATGGAAGGTTGTACTGAAAGTCAACTGGGTCCCCATAACACTCTGTAATGCCTCCTAAAATCGTGAAGTGAACTGAGGATCCCTGTCTGATACAATGCTAGCTGGTACTTCGTGTAGTCTCACCACCTTGTCGATGTATAACTTAGCCAATCAGTGAATAGGATAGGTCTTCTTGACGGGTAGGAAGTGTGCTAATTTAGTCAATCGGTTGATAATCACCTATATCGAATCAAATCCCTGACTAGATCGTGGTAATCCTAAGACAAAATCCATAGCTATGTGCTCCCATTTCCACTCTGGAATAGCTAAAGGTCGTAATAATCCTGCAGGTCTCTGATGCTCTGATTTGACTTGTTGGCACACTAAACATTGTGATACAAATTCTGCCACGCTCTTTTTCATGCCACTCCAGCAATATTGATGTCACAAACCTTGATAGATTTTCGTTGCTCCAGGATGTCTAGTATAGGGAGATCGATAAGGTTCCTCTAGAATCCTCTGCCTAATGTCCCTGTTATTAGGCACACAAATCCGTCCACGGAACAACAGCAAACCGTCGTCCCTCTGGCTGTACCCCAATGGTCCAAACCTCTCCATGTCAACCATGATCTCGCCAAGCTCCACATCCTGATGTTATTGATCTCGAATCCGATCATCTAGATCTGAATGGATACTCACGGCAACACAATAGAGGGTAGGATTATTCGGCACCACTGAGATGGTAAGGTTACTCATCTACTCTAGTAAAAACCACTCCTACATCATCTAGCTGCAACTGATGCTCCATGGCGACTTAAAGCATCTGCTACCACATTAGCTTTACCTAGGTGATAGAGGATCTCATAGTCATAGTCCTTGAGCAACTCTAACCAACGGTGTTGTCTCATATTAAGTTCTTTCTACGAAAAGAGGTACTTAAGACTCTTATGATCAGTGTATATCTGGACTCTCTCACCATAAAGATAATACCTCCAAATCTTCAAAGCAAACACTACGGTTGCTAACTCCAGATCATGGGTAGGATAATTCTCTTCGTGCCTCTTCAATTGTTTGGATGCATAAGCATTCACTCAGCCATTCTGCATCAAAACGCACCCTCGCCCTGCATATGAAGCATCATTGTATATAGTAAATAACTCACCGCTTCTGGGTATCGTCAGTACTGGCGCCAAAGTCAAACGCCACTTCAATTCCTTAAAGGATCTTTCACAAGATTCGTCCCAAATAAATCTAACGCATTTTCTTGTGAACTTCGTCATAGGTGATGCTAATTGGGTAAAGCCTTCTATAAACCGTCGATAATACCCAACAAGACCAAGAAAACTCTGAATCTCTATCACTGTCATCGGTCTCGACCAATCCATAATGGCTCTGGTCTTCTCTGGATCTACTGAGATACCTTCACCTGAGACCATGTATCCCAAGAATACAACTTGGGTCTGCCAAAACTCACATTTAGAGAACTTTGCATACAACTGCTCCTCCCTAAGCTTCTAGAGAACCATACTCAGATGCACCTCGTGTGCCTTAGGGCTCGGTGAGTAGACTAGGATGTCGTCAATAAAAACTATTACGAAGGAATCCAGATACTCTTTGAACACCCGGTTCATCAAATCCATAAACACTGCAGGGGCATTGGTCAGCCCAAATGGCATGACCACAAACTCATAATGCCCATAACATGTACGAAATGCCGTCTTCGAAATATCCTGATCTCTTACTCGCACCTAATGATAACCTGACCGCAAGTCTATCTTAGAGAACATCGATGCACCACGCAACTGATCCAGTAAATCATCCACACGAGGTAGGGGGTACTTATTCTTAATTGTTACCTGATTAAGCTATCAGTAATCTATACACAGTTGAATAGACCCATCCTTCTTATGCACAAATAATACTGGGGCCCCCCATGGCGATGTGCTTGGTCAGATAAAACCTCTATCCAAAAGATCTTGCAACTGCACCTTGAGTTCATTCAGTTCATTAGTAGCCATTCAATAAGGAGTCTTGGAAATGAGTTGTGTACCTGGCATCAGATTTCTACAAAATCAATCTCTCGGTGAGGCAGTAGTCCCGGCAACTCATCTAGGAACACATCTGGAAAGTCCCGCACCACATGGTAGGCAGTCAACTCCTTCTCCCCAGCTACCACGGTCACAAATACAAAATACGCTTCACACCCTCGCCGTATAAGTCTCTCAACTTGCATAACTGATATCATTGGCGTAGTCACCATTACCTTCACACCCCGGTACATAACAACTGGTCTTCCTGGGTACTCAAACGAAATCATCTTCCACCGACAATCAACTTGAGCATAATGCCATGAGAGCCAATCCATATCCAATAGCAAATCAAAATCCTAAATAGCCAGAACAATAAGATCCCCTAAAAGTACCTGATTATGAATCCTTATCTCACAATCCCTAGCCATCTCACTCCCCAACAATACCATCCATCTGGGTGTCGAAACAGACAAATCATACGGCAACGAGCTACACGGGATCGTGATCTTATGCAATATGTGAGGTGCTATGAAAGAGTATGTGGAACTTGTATCGAATAAAGCACGCACATCATGACCATGGAAAGAAAGGATACCTTACACCATGTCGCTGCCCTCAGCCGCCTCAGCTACTGTCACTGCAAATGCCTTCCCCTTTACCTATGGTTTATCTGTGGGCCCTGAGCGCTGTGCCGCCGGTAGGGGTAATGGTGCCACTGGTCCCTGTGCCCTAGTTGTAGTCTGTCTTTGAGCTAGCCTGGGTCCTACTCCTCCAGTCCGTAGTCCTCCCACCTACGTTGGCTGTGTGCACACATTCGCTCGATGGCCTCTCTGTCCACAATGAAAGCAGATGATGTCCTGACCTGTGGCTGGTGTAGCTGATCTAGGTCCCTGTGGAGAATCCCTTCTCAGATGCCCTGGCTGACCGCATCGATAGCACACATCCCGGCGCACATCCCGACACTGTCCATGATGTCTCTGTCCACACTATCTGCATGGTGGAAATCCCCCTAAATTCTTATTAGAGCCTGTGTCCCACTTCCTCTTCTTGTTGTTGCCTCTTGCTCCCTTTACCACTGACTGATCCGATCGGGTCTCCAGTCAGTCCCACTCAACCGTATGAGCTCGCTAGACAGCTGTAGAAAAATCTGGTGCCTCAATGCCGGCCATAGCATGACGAATCTCAGCTCGTAACCCTTTCTGGAACTTACTAACTTTACGAGACTCAGGGGTCACCAACTACGAGGCATAACATGATAAAGCCACAAACTCTGTCTCGTACTGAGTGACAATCTTGTTCCCCTGTTGCAACTCAATGAACTCAAATACTTTCTGCTCTCAGACCCAAGGAGGAACGTAGGTCTCATTGAATGCTGCTACAAATTGTGCCCATGTTGGCCCCCCATCACCAAATCGTTACCTAGTAGTCTCCCACCAGCACTCGGAGTCTCCTCTTAAAAGAAAAGTCCCTAGTCGGACCCTATGTGCCTCTGCACAACCCATCGACCTCAGGTGCTTCTTTATTGCCAACAGCCAGTCCTCTGCCTCTGTTGCGTCTTCACCTCCTCTAAACTCTAGCGGGCGTAGTGCCGTGAAATCCTTAAGTAGTGCAGCACTGGAACTATCCTCTGCCCCTGGCATACTTGAGTGTGATGCTTAGGCTGTAATGGTCCCATCGTCATGATTACGCTCTTGACGTAACTGTGATGCCACCAATACATCCATGGCCCATAAAATATCTGCCAATGTTCCTTGCATATCCGGAGGCCTTGGCTGTCGCTCACCTCCTGCACCTGCCGCCGGTGCCTCTGGAGTAGAGATAAGCTGTCCTCGACCTCGCACTGGTGGTCGACCACGACCTCGTTTACGGTGTGCATCCATGATTCCTACATAACCAAGAATAATTAGAACACATTTGAAAATTAAAGACACGACCTAACACCCTAACTTTACCAACAGTCGTGGTATACAAGTACTTGTCCTCCAAAACTGACCCAACATAGCTCTGATACCAACAATGTAAACACTCCCGCACGGATATCCCAACCACTCGGACTACCCGAACTAGAGTGCTTACGGATGGGAAAAGAATGAAACACAAGACGGGAACTACCCTAGCATGCAAACACAAGAAATAAAATAGAAAAAGCAAAGCTATATACATGTACGCATGCGAGTACCCCGCTGGAACAACGGTCCCATGGAGTATAAATATTTATAGACACCTGTGCCAACAAATAGAAAATACAAGGAACGACTTGGCACAGTCAAAAATAAGGGGACAAAATTCTATCAAAACATCGGAGACAACAGGGGAAAGCTAACTATACACCATACCGACACAGCTGCTAGGTACTACGATCTTTATCGTGAACTTTAGCTTTACCCTTACCTGAAATGATGGAAAGCAAGATGAGTCGCAAGACTCAGTAAGTTTGTAAGAAAGGAAAGGCTATAAGTAAAATGGAAAAAGCGAACTCCCCACACATAGTCCCACACATACACACAAGTCTTGAGACGCTACCACACAATAGTATAGCATAATGAAAGCACCTACCGGTCCTTAGGGCCCACACAAGACACCCGCCACCTAAGTCCCATACCAACTTGTTGCTACCCTAAAGGGCAACATAAGTCTTCAACAAACATGTGCGCACTCCTCAGGTCGGTACTCTCGACACCCGAGCCTTTGAATACTCGAGCCCTAGGCTCCCTCAGAACGATACTCCCGTTTGAGACCACTAAACATATAGTAACCATGCAATGCGTATATAAAATACAAGGCGTAGGAAACATCAACTAGATACACTGGCACCCATACATCCAGACATCAAGTAGATGCTTTGCCCACATAGTAAACCACACATGATGTATATGCCCGTGCCAGGTGCAACTAACAATACTAGGATGTCCATGTCCAAGCATAAACAGAACATCAAAACCCCAATATGCAGTTCGTACCCATACCAAACCATGTACAGAAATAGAATATATCAAGTTATGTTGTAACCATATAACAGTCGAGTTAATCAGTAGTGTCTGGCACCGGTTGACGGTTAGTAACTAGGAGTGTCCGGCCGACGACCTGAGGAAGACTGTACAATAGTCATTCTAATGTCACCGAACAGCTGACCCTTGCCCCCATTGTGCAACAACTCTAGCCTATTAACAGCCAAGAATCTATAATTATATCCGAACATCTAAGAACCTAATCCCCGAGTGAGTACGGCATCATTCTCACAGGCATGGGGGTGGCACAAACCCTCGTAGGCAACTAACAAATAAAATCATCGAAGCTAGCTTATTAAATTTAATTTACACCAATAGACTCATAGTTTCATAATTAATAAACGGATCGAAATGAATGAAGGGAGGGTAAATAAATTCGCAATGGAAGGAATTTCGTAGAGGGAGTAGGAAACTTGCCTCGTAGAAGAGATCCTTAAGCTTTTTCTGTTCAAACGCGACAAAAATTATATAAACTGCATCATCATATAATTTGTCAAAATTAATAAAATTGGGCTCTAAATGACATTTCAACTGTACAGAATAATTAGTGCGTATTTCTTTACTTACCTGACTAATTTAAACCTTAATTAACCTTGATTAATCTTGATTTTTTCCACAAAATAGTCCCATGCACGCTGCTCATTCTTTCCCAAATTTTCTTGTTGTTCTCTGCTTCAGAAATGGCCGAAATCAGCCTTAAAATAGAGCAAAAACGAAGGTTGTTCGAGCAAGGAAATAGGTGGCTGAGGGCGATAATCGAATAGTTGGACTAAGAACTCTTACGTAGGGCGATAATTGAACTCGCAACCTATTGAATTGATACCAACATATTATTCATCTGACAACTCGATTTATGCCCTAAGAACAAAACTTGCTTGTACCCTTGTTAGGTGAGCACTAAGGTAAAATCACTTTTTCACTTACTCAATGGTCAATTTATGCACCATTATCCACGAGTTTGCTGGGATGGGTTGCCCATATATAAATGTCAGCAAAAAAAATTTCAAACAGGGATGTTGAAGACATATCATTGAATAAAAGTTAAGAAAAACCCTAATTAAGCAAATAATTGTCTTAATGTATTTCTGTATATATTTTCTTATTATTATTTTAGTTAAGGGGTTAATATCATATTTTTCAATCTTGTAAATGCTTTATCCAACCCATGTAGTTACATCAAGTCCTTTTAAAAAAATGATTAATAACTAATATAGTTATTATATAAAATTATCTTACAAAGTTGAATTAAAATGTCATAATATCTCTATGAATTAAAAGTCATTTTCATTTGAATGGAAATGCTATCTATGCTTTTGGGTCAAAGTCTAGCCTGATGTCTGGGCTAGATGCCAGGTAATTGGCTGGCCCAACAGAGCTGTACGGTCCAAGTTAATTAGATAAAAACCAGCTTGTACCCTTGCTAAGTGAGTATTAGGGTAAAAGCACATTTTCACTCACTCACTCAATAGTCAATTTATGCACCATTATCCTCGAGTTTTCGAGCAGGGATGTTGAAGACGTTTGATTGATTAAAAGTTAAGAAAAATCGTAATTAAGAAAATAATTGTTTTAATTTATTTCTATATATATTTTCTTATTATTAATTTAGTTAAGGGGTTAATATCATATTTCTCAATCTTGTAAATGCTTTATCCAACCCATGTAGTTGCATCAAGTCCTTTCAAGAAACAACTAATATAATTATTACATAAAATTATCTTACAAAGTTGAATTGAAATGTCATGAATTAAAAGTTAAAACCTCATTTTCATTTGAAGAACTTATTGTGATTTGAATTGGAATTTTGAAATAATATAGATATTTCCAATTATTTCAATTAAAATGTCTTAGGTGGGAATTTAATTATTAATTGATTATTCTATCATTAATCAGCTTATTGTACAGGTTTTGCAAGACTTTCAAGGCTGCACAATCTTGAATTCCTTAATCTCTCTGGCAGCTGTTGCAATAATCTCTTTGGATGTTTCATATAATGATATGACAAAGTGAATTCATTTTACGATAATAATATAATTAAATAACAAAAAGATATGAATTAAATAAATTCATACTCCATAACAATTCAAATTTATTTATTATTATGTAATCTCTCTTTCCATTCAAATAACCTAATACTAGCGTTAACTACTACTAATTATTCGTTGTTTAAATTGAGAGAGAGAGAGTGTGTGAAAAATAAAATAATTATTTTATTTTTTTAATTAACGACAAAGGAAGTTATTATTATTTTTGAAATGTTTAAAGTACTTTTTGTAATTACGTTAAATCTTAAATCTTAAAGATAGTTATTGTAATTTTTTCTTAAATTATTTAATTTTGTATTTATTAATTTTAATTTCAATAATATATATATATATATATCTTTGCTATTATATAAGTAAACATTGCACTTTTGTGTTACGAAATTGTCAATAAAATGGGTTTTCAAAATTTCATAACATATTCAAATTTATCACCATACTAAATTTAAATTTTATGTAAAAAAATATAAAAATTAAAATACAATTTTCCAATTACAATATAAGAAATCTTCATCTAAAATTTTTTATTTTTTAATTTATACGTATATAATATAAACTACACCTTATTATATAAATGAATATATATATTTATTTAAAATACTACTTAAATAATTAAAATTATCATTTAGTGTGATAATTTTATATTAATATATTATATATTTATATTAATTAAATATAAAGATGATGTGACGCAGCACTATTCTGGCAATTCCTGTCTTCCCGCCACGTGAAACCATGACCAGGAGAAGCTGACTTCGCTCCACTTCTCAACACACAACTGTTCATATATATATATATATATATATATATATTGCAAGTCAAGAGCAGCTATCTTTTTAGGCGTGGGCAATCGATTCAATTTTTAAATTTAATAATTTTAATTATTTTGATTTAATTTAATTTTCAAAATATTAAAAATTAAATTAATTGAATGGATCAAAATATCAAAAATTATGTCGTTTGTTGAAGATATTTCATAACAAAAAGATATGAAGTATTAACTCTAGTATTCTATGTTTTTTCAAACTGAAAATAAAATATGGCCAAGATTAAATAATAAAGCATACTCCATAACAATATGTATGCACATGAAACACAATTCAATAGGCATCACTATTGATCATCAAATAAGTCTATATAGCATTCCAATACAAAATTATTAAGTGTACTAGGCCAATACATAAAATTTAAAAAAAATATTTTTTTTTATTTTTAATAAATATTAAATCTACATAGCATTCCAATACAAAATCTATATAGCATTCCAATACAAAATTATAGCACCTGACATGGCATGGTGCTGACAGGACCCTCATTAAATGCGGATGGAATCTGACATTGATGAGGATGAGATTTGGAGCAAGCGTGGGAGTATCCAGCATGTAGTGGTATTGATGGTTGCTGCAGATTGGCGCAGGACCAGACAGGGCAGAGATTGAGCTGTGGGACTAGATGGAGTTGGGCTAAGCCAGACTTGATTTGGGCCGGTACGATCCATAGCCCCCAGGTCGAATGTTTGAGAGGCGAGCATTCGAGCTAAAAAAAGGAAAAGTTGGGTGAATATGCTACCTAGCCGAGGTTTATAGCTAAGCTAGCACTTAAACCCGCCCTGGACAAATGGCTAAGCTGAGGCTTCAGATATGTCCAAGATTGATGTTTGACCAGATGTGTGGTCATGCACGGATAGGCGCATGTCCTATAGGTACCTAATGGCTAAGCTGAGGCTTCAGATATGTCCAAGATTGATGTTTGAGCAGATGTGTTGTCATGCACGGACAGACGCATGTCCTATAGGTACCTGAAGTCTCTGTTCCTACGATGACACGACTCTCTTAAGGTTCTGACATGTGACGCATGTAATTTAGAGATTTGAGGCATCACACTTAGGAGCTGGGACGTTGCAGACAAGTAACTGACAACCCATTATTTTGCTCACGATTTTCAATGTGCAACAAATGGTGGCTTCCTAACAGTGGATTGGCGATGGATGACTTTCGATCGTCAGATGTGCTGTGTAGTGACCATTATAAATGCCTTATTCTGCCTAGAGTTTCTACTCTTTGCTTCTTCAAGTTTTCAAATTCCTACAATCTCATAAGTCCTTGGTGCTTTCCTTTCACCTTTGCAGTCTATGACAGAGATCGTGCTTCTTGCTCACGTCTTCCCTCTGCCCACGACTCTGACTAGGTAATCCCTCGAATCTCGATTCCTTTCGTTATTGTGGGTCATGCGTCGGGATGTTGTGGGGGAGGGGTTTTCCATGTACGTGAGTGGTTTTTTAGCTTTGCTCACTCTTCTACTTCTGTTTATCTTAACACGTAGTATATGCTCATGCTTGTGTATTCTTGTTGCAGGCAAAATGGAACCAAAACTTTCAAAACGGGACATGAAGGCATTTTTTAACAAGATGAAGGAAACTATGTCGAGCTCTGAGTCGGTAGACAAAGCGATTGGGAAGACTTTAGCCTTACCGAAGTCGGTCCCAAATCGAAAGAGCCTACCATTACCGAGAAGTTAGCTCAGCACCAAAAACGGTGGAGGGTTTCCGAGAAGGAGGCCAGGCCGTCTGGCAGCTCCAGCCCAGCTGGCCACGAAGCTTATTTGGTTAAGTTTTAGGATCCTAATTTACGGAGCGACCTCTTCATCGCTGACCATCTAATTCATCGGCAGAGTGGGAAAAGTTGTTGGATCTGGGGTAACCTGCCATATTTCACCAGGTTGAGTGCCAGGTATCCAGTTCTTTGTGGATTGTCGAACACTTATGGCAGACATTGTCACCTGGCTCATAAGGATAAAGTGGGACTATAAAGAGAAACTAGGTTGGGCCTAGGAATTAATGAAGAAGGAAGTAAGGAAGGTATAGAGGTGGCCACTGTCAAGGCGAAGAAGCGAGCTGATGAGGTCGAGTCACTTAATACCAAAATGTATCACACGATTGAAGTCCTCTGAAGCAAGCTTGATGCTACCAGTGCAGAGCTGGCGAAATTGAAGGCAGAGATTGCGGTAGCTAAGGCCGAGGTGATCGAGAATGAGATGAAAGAAAAAGTTGACATTGCGATTACCCAATCTGAGGTTGTAGAGGCGAACGCCGAGGTGACCAAGACCAAAGAGAAGATCGGCAGGGCGTGGGTCGAAGTAGAGGAGCTGGCGGGTGAGGCTTCCCTTTAACACGTTGAGGGATACAAGATGGCTCTATCCCATGCCCGAGCTATCTTCCCCTAGCTAGATTTCTCGGCCTTTGGGCCTTTTAAGGAAGTTAGGGATGGCTAGCTCATAGCCCTGGTGGAAGAAAGCCGAGTCGGGTAAACCAGCGATCCAAAGGTGGCTGAGTCACCCCAGATTGGGGACGAAACACTTCAAGATGCCAGAGTTGTTGACCTTGTTTCAGGATCCTTATCCAAGACAGTTGCTGACTTTGTTCCCGAGCCCAACAAGTAATGATCCTTTACTTTTCCTTTTTTCTTTGTGATAGTTCGCATGCTAGAGTAGGTCTCTCGTTGTCGTGATGTGCAGATCTTGTAACTTTCCTTGAATTTAAATGAAATAAATGACTTATTTTCCTTCTATTTGCATTGTTTTGTTTATGTTGCATCTTCTTTATGTATTTGCCTTCAAAGATGATATGTAACTCAAACACTCTTTGCATGCCTTTGTGAATTAGCTACGCTCGAGGTCCAGGTGTTTGCCAAGTATGGTTAGATTGGTAGGCTAATATGGCTTTCAGCCCCCCAGGTAGGATGTTCGCAAAGGGAGTATCTGGCTTGTGGATGCTTTACCGAATTGGGGCCTACTAGCTCAGTTGGTGCTGAGCTTGGCACCTTATCGAGCTATCGGGAATGACTTTGTTTTGAACCCAGAGGGTCGCTCTGACACCCTGACTTGATTACATGCTTGTTCGAAAAATGAGGCAACTGTTCGATAATATGAAATGGTGCCTACAGGAGTGGAAGCAGCCCACTACCCTAGGTGGGGTAGGTCCATCAAAGCATTAGTTGCGAGGTACATGGAAGAATCACCTCGGTCGCCTTGGCCCACATCCATCCATTGGGTGCCCCACACGATGCCTTTAACTATGTTTTTTTTCCGCTCATGCGTACTTCTCGCATTCATCTCTAATTATTCACCTGTCTTCCCTCCCATCAATCATGAGCTATCTCACCTAATTTTCCTCCAAATTTCTCAATGGACTGGATAGTTTGCTTGTCTGTTCGCTAATGGTTGTGTCGACTTCAAACCCTGCTTGTTCGTACGACTAGATAAAGGAAGAGGTCACCAAGATCACCTTGAAATACACTACTACCTAATCCGTGGAAGTAATAAGGAGGCGAATCTTTCTCTTTGGAACTAAAGATAGGGAAGAACAATTCATCTATCGACCATACAGGAAGGAAGAGCGCATTTACTCTCAACTCAGCCTGGCCTCGGATGCCAGGTTTGTTTACATGTATGAGACATTTTTTTCGCGACTGCATCTGTGGTTTCCCTTGATCGAGTTCCAAGGCTCGATTTTGCAAGCGTTGAATGTTGTCCCAACTCAGCTACACCCAAATAGCTAGGGCTTTATCCCCAGGTTCGAGGTACTGAACGAGTTTCTTGGTCAGAAGCCTAGCTTGGGGGTCTTCTTCTTCTATTATGACTGGAAAGGGTTCGGAAAGGGCAGTTGGGTCTCCTTGACCAGACGTTCGAGGGGCAAGCTGTTGAAAGCCTAATTCCTCCTACAAGAATTCTAAGGATGGCTACTTCAAGGTGGCTTGAAAGGAGGATAAATTCTAATTTTTCTTAGACGTAGACAGTCGGGAGAAGTATCCCATATGCTGGCAGCCAAAGCCAAGCTCTTTCATGGACGTGAAGTATAAAATTCTAGATCTGGAGGACCAAGTCTTAGCAGACACATTTGTGTTCTCTCCCCAGCTTGAGTTCGCGAGGCTTGTTGAGCTCGGGGAGGATTTTGAGGGCTTGTCACAGTACATGGGTAAGTTGTTGTTGTCTTTCCTTTGATTTTTATTGACCGTGGCTCATATTGGTGTTTGGTTTTTATTGGTCGTGACTCATATCGGTGTTTATTGTTTCAAGTCGGGCAATTCCCAATTTGATGGCAAAGGAGGTGATGAGGAGCACAACAGAGAAGAGTGCCCAGCCACACTTCGAAGCTGTGGTTGGCACGAAGAATGTCGTCTTTGCGAAATCGAAAGGCTCTACCCTTGTCCAACCAATTTCCATGGCTGTTGCTATTGAAGCTATCCCTTCTCCTCCATCAAATGAACTGATAGAGATCGAGAAGGTCCATCTGGAGTCATGAGTTCTAGTCGGCAAATTTTATCATGGAACACCTCTTCTTGAAGTCAGACTAGGAGAGACATGCTGTCCTAGGGGACGCCAAGCTATTTCGGTAGGTAAAGATGTAGTTTCTGCGCACTGCCAGTGCCACCCAATTACTGGTGATCGGGGCTAGGCTGCAAAGGGTCGACGTCGAGGAAGCCCAAGAGAAACTAGAGGAGGCGAGGCAGAGGGCTCGGGAAGCCTGAGATACCACAGAGAAATAGGTCAATGAGCGACTGGCAACCAAGATGGAAAACCTACATGCTTAGGCCACGAGGGTGGAAAAGATGGCTTTGAGGGTGGAGTCCACACTCCAAAGGGTGTCCAAGCAGAGGGATACGACCTAAAAGGGCATAAATGAGCTAAAAGAGGTGCTCGCCCACTTTAAGGATTGGTCTCAGTCGGAGAAGGAGAGGGCAGAGGTGTTAAAGACTAAACGAGATACTTTCCTTCGCGAGGTTTCTCGTCTAAAAGCCGAGGTGGAGGGCTTATAGAATGAGGCCCTTTACTAGTACCTCGACTTTAACGCAAGCTCGAACGCTCTACCCCGGGGCAAATCTCTTCGACTGCGGCCCCTTCAAGGAGATTGTGGATGGTAGACTTGTGGACCTAGATGTCGAGGGCCCGACCGATCAAGGCGAGGCCTTAGAGGGGGTGCAGAAGGTTGGAGGTCAGTTGAAGGAGGCCAGTAAGTACCCTAGTGAAGCCTCGATCGCTACCCAGCCTGAACAGCTTACCACCAACTTCTAGCATAGCTTTTTGACTTCTTTTGTTTGTACCTCTTTTTTACTCGATCTTTTCCTTTGTTGCATTGCATAGATGGTGCAGATACTTCACTCTATTATAGAATAAAGGAAATATTTGCAAGACACATGGCAGGATTGTGTTAAGGGTGATAATGGATGACCCTAGGCTATTGGATGCTCCTTCTTATGTCTATAAAAGGGGGAGAATTCCTTCTTCTTCCCGCACATCTTGTAGTTGCTCTTGGTCACTTTTATTTTCTCGGAAGCCTAGGGTTTGAGGGATGAGGTCGTTGACTCGACTTAAGGCCTTGCCAGCCAATAGCAACGTCTCTATTAGTGATGTTCTAGGGGTAGTTGAGGTACCCATATCAGAAGTTAAACATGTTTGGGCGAGAGTAATACTAGAATTGGTGATTTTGCGCAAGGACGATACTAGGATTGGTGATCTTGCTCTTTTAGGAGTTATTGCCACTCTTGTTTGTGGATTTGTGATCACCATGTACTCTTCTAGTAGCTTTCTCAGTTAAGGCATAGCTTAGAAGACTTTTAGTTGATTTGGGTCATCCTAGCATTCCCAACATTGATGCATGGCATGGCTTGGGCAAGATCGAGGTGACTCAAGGTCTTCCTGTGCCTATTTGATACAAGGCATGGTGAGATAAAGGTTGTCGTGCCAAACTGATCTTCGCCCCTATTTGGTCCTAAGGACAGTAGACGGCACAATAAAAGAGAAAGAGGCTAGGCCTCGTGGTCCTCCCGTCGGGGTAGACTTGAGGGCGAACTAACCATGTCGAATTGACCCTCACTCCTATTTGATCCCAAGGACGGTAAACGACATGACGAAAGAAAGAGGCAAGGCCCCGGGTTTGTCTGTCGAGGTAGACCCGGATGCTTAAAGGTAAAATGACCATGCCAAACTAACCCCTGCCCTTGTCTGATCCCAAGGACGATAGATGACACAGTGAAAGAGAGGCATTGGGATGGGCTAGGAGTAGTCGTGTCATTCCCCGAGATGAGAGATGATCCGAGTTGAATAGCTTAAGATAAAAAATGGTCTTCTAGATAAATAATTTCCAGGATAGAAGATAAGTCTTCAAGATGAATAACTTCCAAGATAGAAGGTAAGTCTTTAAGATGAATAACTTCCAATTTTGATGGCAGCTAATCACATAACGTATAGGTGAAGGCTTAACCAGAATACCAAATGCCAGAAGAGCATAAGACAAAATTTGGGTTAGGGCCTGTGTGAGGACATAATGAATAATAAATGAATGGAATTGATTTAATTGACTGAGCAGAATTAATCAATTGGTTCATACAACAAAAATATTTTATTAGTTACTTAGCTATAATATCTTCATAGGCTGGTTGCATTCCATGACCTCAGTAGGGGCCGGCCTATGAGTTCGACCAAGTGATAAGGTCCATTGTTGAATTTGCGAGTGACGTAGTAGAGGCCTTCCTAGTTGGCGCCGAGCTTTCCTTCCCTAAGTTGTTGACGCGCTAGTTCGAGCTTTCTTAAGACCAAGTCTCCTTAAAAATTTTGAGGCGTAACCCTTATATTGTACTTTCAAGCTGCTCTTTGGTTAGTTATTCGCTCTTCTTCGTTGGCATCTTCTTGGGAGTGTTGCCTTCGAGGGCTAGGCTCTCCAACTTCTACTAGAATCCTGGCCTCGGCTCTGTATGTGAGCCTGAAAGGGGTCTCCATTGTTGAGGACTAGGTCGTAGTATGGTAGGACCAAAGCAACATTAGAAGTTATTCTGCCCAGGCTCCCTTTGGAGAGGATGACTCTGTTGGCGGCCTTGGCTTGCTTGTTTGTCTAGGGATGTTCAACTGAGGTCAAAGTCTGATGGATGCCAAGATTTTTACGAAATTCTTTCAACTTCTTGTTGGTGAACTAGGTATTATGTCAACCTCCCTTCCTTTGATGTTGGAAGCTCCATCGATAAATAATAACTAGGGATTAGGCTCAGAGTTTTGACTAGGAGGTAATTCAACATAGAAATCGGATAGTACCTAGGATTTGGTGTGCTTACGGGGCTGGTACTGTATGCCAAACTTGAAGAGTTCGATTGACCATGCGATTATCCTCCTTGAGAGTTCGAGCTTCTGGAGCACTTGTCGGATTGGTTGGTTCGTCTGGACTATAATCTGGTGACTTTGGAAGTATGGCTTAAGTTTCTGAGCTGTGGTAACCATTCCAAGTGCTAGTTTTTCGATCTTCTGGTAATGTGGCTCGGGTCTCTGTAAGACCCTACTAACAAAGTACACCAGCCATTCTAACTTGCTTTCCTCTCTGACCAGTACCACGTTAAGAGTGTTTTCAATGATGGAGAGGTAAAGCAAGAGTTCTTCCCTAGGCTCCGATCCTGAAAAAATGGGGAGAGCTGCTAAGAGGCCCTTAAGCTCTTGAAAGACAGCTTCACGTTGCTCCATCCACTAGAATTCCGTCGGTTTCTTCAGATATTGGAAGAATGGCAAACCCCAATCTACCGATCTTGAGAGGAAATGGGATAGAGCTGTTATCCTACCGGTTAGTCGTTGGACTTCCTTCACATTGATAGGGCTGCGTATCTCGAGGATGGCTCTACATTTATCAAGCTTGGCTTTGATCCCTCGAATGGTTAACAAAAAGTCGAGGAATTTGTCGATTTGCACCCCAAACATGCACTTCTCAAGATTGAGTCTCATGTTGTGTCGTCGAAGTTGGCTAAAAATCTCAGACAAATCCGTGCAATGATCTTGGCTTTCTAGCATTTTGGCCCACATGTTATCTACGTAGACTTCTATGTTTCCAGCAATCTGCTTTGCGAACACCTTGTTCATCAACCGTTGATAAGTTGCACCTGTATTCTTCAAATCTAAATGGCATAACTCGGTAGTAGAAATTAGTATTCTCTGTAATGAACGTTGTTTTTTCCTTATTGTCAAGGTGCATTCAGATATAGTTCTAGCTAGAATAAACTTCCATGAAGCTCAAGTATTTGTAGCCGGAGGCTCTATCTACAAGCCGGTCGATGTTGGGTAGCGGATATGAATCCTCAATAGCTGACACCGGGAACTTCATTGCCAGGTGGTGGGTTGATACAAGTACACCCAAAGTGGTAAGAGATGGGCAACCAAGGAGTGCATTATATAGCGTTTGGTAATCAACAACCAGGTATCGGATACTGATAGTTTTGATGAGTGAGGCCGTCCCGAATATGGTTAATAGATTGATGTACCCCCTGACACGTACCTGTTCTCCTAAAAAATCGACCAGGTTTGTAATACTCGAGAAATTCTAAAGGACACAAGGGTAATTTATCTTAGGACAAAAATAAAAATTAAGGATAAATTGAGAGTATAACGGTAATTTATTACCATATGGATGACTGAATCGACTGCCAGGAGTGCCCTGGAGCGGAGATACCAAAGGAAAATGATGTGGCATTAACAAGCACCCCAAGATAGGATTTATGGTGCCGAAAGAAATTGGATCGGGAACAATTTTCGGTACAGCAAAAATGTAACTATCAATTAGGCTGCAATACCGAATTGTTATAGACGACTTCCAGGGACTCAACAGAAGATTGAGGGGGCTTCAGTTTTTCATGTGGAACAACCCTTCAGAGGTTTCAGGAATAAACAAATAGGTTTAGGGCCAAAACAAAGATAGTGCAGTTTTTGGAAATTGCTAGAGGGAGGCCGAAAGAAGGTTGTTTTGAAATCTTTGGAGGCCAAAATGATGTTTTAGGACTTAAGGGTTCTAATTGCAATTAAGGAAAGTTGAGGGGTTTAGTGAAATAGGCCAAAATGAGATAGCCCAAACTTTAAGGGGCTAAAGTGCAAAAATGAGAAAAAGCTAGCATGGGCAAAACTGACCAGTCGGCCATGGCCGATTTCAGCCACAGGGATGGCACGAGGGAAGGCCAGGGACCAACTTTTGTAAAAGCAAGGGGCGACAATAGTCATCATAGTGGCCTGAAAAAGCAAAAAACTCGACCAAAGAATTCGGTCGAATGGTCGATACCTGCAAATCGAGATTATGGTCGGATAAGGGAGCCTCAAGGTCGATCTAGGGGAGGTTTAGCCTCCTAAGGTGATGGGCAAGGCAGCCAAGGCCATTTTGAAGCTCGATGATCGCCTATAAATAGAGCTCGAAGTGGTCGAATTTTGGAGAGGTGGGAGCTTCATTTCGAGGGGTATCAGAATCCAGCATCGCCGGCACGACCGTCATCGGAGAAGACAACCGGCGCATGCCATTCACGCGCGGTGCTTCACGCGCGCCCAGTCGCCCTAGCAAGTGCAGGCACGTGCGGGCCCGTGGAACTCAGGAAAATTCTGAAAAAAAATATGAAAAAATCAGGAAAATTATTTTATGGAGGTTTGTGCAAAAAGATTGGTATTCTTTATGTCTTGGTTTTCGCATCAAAGAACCTCGTTTTGCGTGAAAATGTAACATTCGGGTAAGTTCAGTATTTTTTCCTTGAAGTTTATAGTCTATTATGAATTGTTGTGAAATTAGATTTGAGAAAATAGTCCCAAGGTATTTATTGGAATTTTCAGAAAGGAAAAATGAAATAAATGGAATATTGAGAATTTTTAGTGATTAAATATTATTTTATAATTGAGGTGATCTAGATGATGTGATTGGTACAACTTTTGAGAGTTAGCACGAGAATCAAGACAGGGCATTTATATCGAGGTGATGCACGCTTTTCGAGAAAATGCAAGTTTATCTCAAAATGTGAGTTTTCCTATCCTAATTATGGTTTTGTGAGTGGTTTTCTCACAAGAACCTATACTCATGATATGTTTGTCATATATTCATGTTATTATGAATTGCAATATTCATTTTGTCATATTGCATGGAAATCGTGATATTTGCATTGCACGATATTATTGTCATATTGATATTTGTGCATGGTAATGGGATGTCACCCCCAGAGTATAGCCGTAATTCGCTTAGGGCATTGAGGGAATAATGTTAGGCTTATCCTGCAGAGGTTCGGGATTTACCTAAGATTCCTAGCCGAGCTAGTGGGCCTAGGAAGTTACATTAAAGGGCAAAAATGTTGTTCATGTTATCGCATCATGCATTCATATATATGTTTTGGACCCTTACTAGAAGTTTCATCTTCTAATGGGTTATGCCCCTGGAACAGTCAATGTTCCAGTTTAGATTTGTAGCTTAAGCAATGAGCAGGTTGAGATATGACAGCACGTGATGGCATGGCCGATGGATTCAGTGAGCTGATTCGGATATGTTTTAGCTGATGCTTTATTGATGATTAGCCTTGTTAGAACATTATGGAATCTCCATGTATTTATATATTTCAATATTAAGGATATGATGTTAACTATGGTACGGATTCTTATATTATAAATAAAGTGATTTGATTATGTATCATATCAAGTTTCGATTATCGATTCTGCATTTTTAATGATTTGCTGGGGGTTTTGTTTGAAATTCGGTACTTAAGGTTAAGTTCTGTACCGAAAAAGAAAGAAAAAAATTATTCACGCATATTTTGGGGCCCCAGCATAGTGACACGCTCGGTAAAAGAAAAGCGGGGTGTTACAAGGTTCCTGTGGAATGGCTTCAACCCCTCTTCCGGGATTCCCATTCTTTTCAGAGTTGATAGATACAACAAGACGGCTGAGCTTCCTTGGTCGATAAGGACCTTCTTCACCAGGAAATTGGCAGTGACGACTGAGACTACCATGGAGCCGTCAAGGTTCTGATTAATATCCGCAAAGTCTTTGTCGATGAAGGAAATTACTGGGTGTTGGGCCATCCTTTTTAGCTTTCCCTCAGCATTACTTAATGACATTACTGCCCGAATGTGTCACTTTCTTGCTGAGCTCAAGTCTCCATCGCTTGTGAACCCTCCAAAAATGGTGTCGATGACCTTGACTATCTGATTGTTCAGGGGTAGCCCAGCATTCCATTTTTTGTCCACTTACATTCACCTCTAGAGGCTGCAGCTCCTTTTTCTGTCCAGATTACCCCGCGGGGACCGCCTTCGTTTTGTCCTGTAAGTGTATTAAGGAAGATGACCCTCCCGAACAAGGTGCTTGATTTGGTCATTCAAGGCAACACATTCTTTGATCATGTGCCCGAACATGCAATGATAGTCATATCGCTTGCTGGTATCAGTGTTGCCACGGAGAGGTCATTGCTCGCTGGTGTCTGGGAGTGGGATAACCCTTGACTTGTAAACCTCTTGGAGAATCCGATCTCTCCTAGTCATGAGGGGAGTGTAGGTATCATAACACTACTAAGGTGGCTCAAGGATCCCAGTTGGCTCCCTTTGTCCCCTGTTGCAGTCTCTATTTTCTTGTCTTCGGCCGAAGTCTTTCTCAAGATTGCATTGGTGTTCGGTAGAAGGCCCTGGCTAGTGGACTAACTATGGCCAAGCTTGTGGCTGGGTATCATTGTGTCCGGTAGCTGACGCCACATCCATGTTTATGTAACCCGCAACTTGTATCCTAAGATCATCTAGATTGGCGAGGGGCTTCCGAACTAGCGAGTTGGTGAAGGAGCCTACTTTCAGCCTGGCCATAATAACATGTGAGGAAACCATCAGGTTGAGATCCTTGATTTGGATGGCCTCTTGAATGAATATGTTCAGGAAGGCCCAGAGTAGCTCGTGCTTACCTTGGTTCAAGTTGATAAGGCTGACCGATGTCTTGCAATGAGCTCAGTTGGTAGAAAAATGAGTGAGGAAACGGGTGGTCAACTCAGTGAAGTCATGGATGAAATTTGGCTCTAAGGAGGAGAACCACAACATGACCGATTTCTTCAACGTGCTGGGAAAGATTCAGCACATGATCGGGTTCATACCTCCATTCAATAGCATCACTACATTAAACATGATGAGGTGCTTCTGAGGGTCAGTGGTGTCATCATATGGCTCCAAGGTACGGGGAAGGTGGAAACCATCCGGCAAAGCCACAACCATAATAAACTTCAAGAAAGGATGGCTCGAAGAATACAAGGATGTAGAAGATGGGGGAATAGAGGTATGGGTAGCTTGGTGATGTTGGTGGCGGCTACCCTCTATATCATTGTCAACTCGTTCATTGCATTGGTCGCGCTGCTGATTCTGGGTTAACTTAGCAACTTAGTTTTGAAGCTGTTGAATGGTTTGGAGGAGAATCTTCATGGTTCCTGGATTTTCTGGAAGACAGTTAGTGTTTAGGTTTTTTGGGTTAGGGATGCTTCTGGTTCTGGCCATGGAAAGACAACTGAGATGGATATGGAATGTTTTGGTGAGACTTATGGGGTAGGTAAATTTTACTAGGCCCCACGGTAGGTGTCAGATGTTCCTTCCGACCCAAAGGGGTGGTCAGACGTGAGCTTACAACGATAGGGAATAGGCTTCTAGGATTGGTCCAATAAGGGGTGGCTGACACCTGCAAGCACTCAGACGCTCAAGTAAGTAAGCGAGTAAATTAACAAAATATCAGTAGGATAGAAGAGAACATACCTTGACTCTGAAGAGAGCTGGTCTATATAGAAGGAAGAGAGGTCCTCCTGCATACATGCTTGCATCGAGCGTTGCAGGGTGATGGAACTAGATATCCAGCGCAAACGGGGCTCCTTAACGGTGGCATGGTGCCGACGAAACTCTCATTAAATGCATATGAGATTTGACAGTAATGAGGATCTCATCCTTATTAATGAGGATGGGATCTGGAGTGTGTGCGGGAATATCCAACATGCATTGGTAATGATGGTTGCTACAGACTAGAGCAGGGCTGAGACCGAGCTGAGATTAGGCCATAGGCTGAGATGGAGCTGGGTTGGGCCAGGCTTAATTTGGACTGATGCAGTCCAATAAATATTTTTAATTATTTTTTATGTGCTTAAAAAAACACTTGAGACTCTTGTCTTAGGTGAAAATTTATTAATTGATTAGTTCCACCATTAATAGCTTCTTGCGCAGGTTTTGTAAGACTTTCAAGGCTGCAAGATCTTGAATTCCTTAATTCTGCTGGCAATCGTTGCAATAACAGTATTTTAAGATATCTTGGTGGCCTATTAAGCTTATAGTTTTTAGATATTTCATATAATGATATGACAGAATCAATTTATATCAACAGTAAGTCCATTCCACACCAATTTCCTACTTCATATAATTTGGATATATAATTTCATATATGAAATGATTTCATATGATTTGATGGTAACATTTCATTTAAGATCTACATTTGTGAAATATTTTCATGACTCAAATTATCCATCCCCATGGAATTTATTCAAACTAACATGTATTATCCATCCCCATAGAATTTATTCAAACAAAAAACACAGTTAAATATAATATATAGATTTTTCATGGAAAGTATGATTGGTATGAAAAATGTTTCTCCCGCATATTATATAAAATGAAATATACAAAATTAAAAAGAGCTTAGTAACATTAAATTCCTAAATTTTGTGACAGTTACAGAAATTCATAAAATTAATTTGTATAAAGAAAGTGTTGCTCCCAAGCAAAAAGAAAGTTTATTTGTTTATTTTTCTGTTCCTCTTGCATACATTCTTTCTAAATTAATTTGAAGTAAGACAAATTTCGATTCATTTTACAACAGAATTGTTGGAAAAACTTAATAAATGAATTTAAAAAAAATATTAAACCAGACTTACCTATATACACAACGAAAATCGGATCAAAAGGTTGAATCACAATATACAACGTGTATTTCCACAATCTAAGTGCCTCATACACAGTTTCTTCCAAATCAACCTGTTTTCTATTTTTTTCAAGGAGTTATATGAGAGATAGATAAATTGTCTGCCCACTTCATTTATGAAAGGGGGAAGTGTTGTCATTGGCAGTTGTTTTTCAACTGCATACAACGTTGCAGATCTAGATCTAGATCCAAATTTGGAGTTAAATTCAAAACTTGTTATGGGTGAATTTACCTGGTTACAACCCAAATTTACTTTAAGAATAAATCTAAATTTTGCTCTCTGGCTAATATACAGTTAAAATCTTGAGTCGCATTAACTAAGTGTATAAAAAAAGATCCATTAATTAAATAATATCAACCTTAACTAACAAATAAACATTCAATGCTCGGATAATTTAAACACATGGGCTTAGACCTAAATAGGCAATCCAATCCATTAAATTAAACACATAATTTACTTACATAAATTTTGACATATAAAAATATTTTTCACATTTAATTTAATAGGGACAAAATCTCTAATGCCCAAAAATAAAATACTAATAAATTTCTAGATCTACTAACAATTCATTACACTATTCGCCTAAGGTGTAAATGGAATAAGCTAGCTAAAATGCACTATTTCCAATGATAGACCTGTTTGTGGAAGAGAGTCAG
Organism: Diospyros kaki; assembly: GCA_036245055.1. Lineage (NCBI taxonomy): Eukaryota > Viridiplantae > Streptophyta > Magnoliopsida > Ericales > Ebenaceae > Diospyros > Diospyros kaki. Next base: position 9,696,051 of record BSEG01000011.1, on the reverse strand, counting down.
TAAATGACCACTATTTCTATAAGTCTAGGTCAAATCATCTCTACTTATCCCCTCTAATCATTTTTGCTAAGATTTTGTACACTTTTTTACATAAAAAATAATTATAAATGTTCATATAATATAAAAAATTACCTATTTTTTCCATGCCTCCGGATTTGTCATATTTGATGTTACCTATCTTTGTTGATTTATCTTCAAAATGAAAAGGCACTCGTCTAGAATTTATATTGTTGGATAATTAAATAAAAAATAAATCAATCATGACTATAAATATTCAAGAATTTCTTTAAATTATGAAAAAAAATATTAGTATTTTAGTGCTAAAATGTTTAAATTATAATATTTTACTTGAAATTCATCAATTATTGTTTAAAACTTATATTTTAAGGTGGATTGATCATTTACAATAATTAGTTTTATCTGACTTAAAATAAATTTATTCTTAAATCAATTTTCAAAATTAGGTGACAGGAGATTGTGTTAAATCAGTTATTGTGTGAAATTTATATTTTAAGGTGGATTGATTATTTACAATAATAACACCAATTTTTTTTTCTTTTCATTTTCTCTAATTAGCTTGGGATTCAATCCTAAATGTAAACTCTATCTTTTGCCTTGTTTTCCAGCATATACCTCTAGGAAATAAATCCTACACCCCAATGGGAAAAGAGAGTCCCTGAATTTGACCAAAACTTTTAAGTTTGCATCTCCCTACTTCTTTCTTGTTATTTTTAATAAACAATAAGATGAGCAATTTTTTAATTGGGATGGAGGGTAGATAAGACATTTAAATCAAAGATTCTTTTTTTTAATGACCCAAGTTTCTGAGCTTCGCTCGACTATTCTTAGAGGAGAGTGATCTTCTTCCCTGATTTGTCCTCTAAATAAATTAAAATACGATCACAATTTATACACACTCGAAGTGAATTTTCAAAAAAAAAAAGCTTTGTCCTATCTTAAACCAGTGGATGGTGGTTAATTTGGGCAAAACCCCATGAATATGAGGTCAAAATTATCATCGCTAGACACGGTGACCAATTCCAATTCCAATTCCATTTCCATTTCCTTACCCTTCCATAACCTTATCTTCGAACCATTTCAAATTGCCCCACTTGTGTCATATTAGGTGTTACATATTTTCAAAATGAAAGGACACCCTTCTAGAATTTAGAGTGATGAATACTTATATAAAAATATATTAATCATGAACATAAATATTAACACATGAATTTATAGTAATAACAATTTATTGGTATTTTAGTGCTAAGATGCTTAAACAGTTCAATAAAAAATAAAATAAATTGTTATAAAAAAATAAAATAGAATAAAATAAAATGTTTAAATATCAATCTCTTACTTTAGATCTACCATTTTTTTGTTGCAAATTTCTTTTTAAGTGGACAGCACATTTATAATAATCAGCTTCTTTGACTTCAAATTTACTTATTTTAAAATCACATTTCAAAATGGGATTATGTGCTTGCTATTGTACCATTTGATTGAAAATATCGTACAAATTTATAGTATCAATATATCACGTGTTCCTGCATTTGAAACAATAACACAGATGTTACAAGCAGTGAGAATAAATTCAAGCCATTATCCATAAGTTCTACCATTGGGATGGATTGCCCATAAGTTAATTAATTAGATAAAAACCTGCTTGTACCCTTGCTAAGTGAGTACTAAAGCACATTTTCACTCACTCACTCAAGTTTCATATGATTTGATGGTAACATTTCATTTAAGATCCACATTTGTGAAATCTTTTCATAACTCAAATTATGCTTTGTTATGAGACAATGCCAAACTAACAAGTATTATCTATCCATCCCCATGGAATTTATTCAAACAAAAAACACATTTAAATATAATATATAGATTTTTCATGGAAAGTATGATTGGTATGAAAAATGTTTCTCCTGCATATTATATAAAATGAAATGTACAAAATTAAAAAGGGCTTAGTAACATTGAATTTCTAATTTTTGTGACAGTAACAAAAATTCATACAATTAATTTGTATAAAAAAAGTGTTGCTCCCAACCAAAATAATTAATAAACAAATAATTATTTGTTTATTTTTCTGTTCCTTTTGCATACATTGTTTCTAAATTAATTTGAAGTGAGAGAAATTTTGATTCGTTTTGCAACAAAATTGTTGGAAAAACTTAAATAAATGAATTTAAAAAAAATATTAAACCAGACTTACCTAGTTATACAACAGAGATCGAATCAAAAGGTTAAATCACTAGTTAAACGAAGTTAAAATGGACGTGTATTTCCAAATCAACCTATTTTTTGGTTTTTTCAAAGAGTTACGAGAGATAGATAAAATGTTTGCCCACTTCATCTATGAAAGGGGGAAGTGTTGTCATTGCAGTTGTTTTTGCAACTACACACAACTTTGCAGATCTAGATCTGAATCCAAATTTGGAGTTACATTCGAAACTTGTTATGGACGGATTGGTACAACCCAAATTTACTTCAAGAATAAATCTAAATTTTGCTCTCTCGCTAATATACAGGTAAAATTTTGAGTTGCATTAACTAAGTGTATAAAAAAGGATCCATTAATTAAATAATATCAACCTTAACTAACAAATAAACATTCAATGCTTGGATATATCTAAGGACATTTATATGCTTATATCATGCCATAATGGGTGAAAAGAAAATCAAATAATGTTTCTTACACTTATTTAAGATTTACATTCACAAAAAATTATTAATTTTTTTTTTTATATCTTGTGCAAGTGAAGTTCCAATAATAACATAAATGTATTTTTTTTAACACTCACAACATGGTTTTTACACTTATAAAATGGATCGTACATGTAATACTTTAAGATAAAAGAAATTAATTTTGAAAGCTTTTTTTAGAAATTTTTGGGCTAAAAAGATTCAGATGATAAAATTTTACAAATAACTCTTGAATGGTTCGAAAAACTAAAATTCATATAAGAACTAAATTAATAAGTGACTGATTCAATGGCAAAGAATGCCTTGGCACTTGGATATTCAAGAACGAAGATATAAGATTGACAAGCGTCTCGAGACGAAATTTATAACGCTAGAAACAATTAAAACATGGACAATTTTCAATATAGTTAAGATATAGTTTGAAAAATTGAATAATCGTAAGGGACATCTGAAAAGTCAACGAGATCTTGATGGGGCTCCGATTTTATGTAAGGATCAACCCTGAAGTGATTTTAACACGAAACGACAGTCATGTGAGAATATCGGGGTAAAAACGTATTTATCGAGTAATTTTAAATTTTAAGTATTTTAATAAATATTAATTTAATATTTATTGGTGTAATAGTAATTAAAAAATTACCAAATGAAAGTACAGAAAATATTGAAAGGGGAGAGAATTTTCCTATTACATATAAATATAATATATATATTCTATAATAAAGAAGAAAAATAGAAGCAGCCACATGGGTTCTTTTTCCTTAGCAAATGTTCTTTGATTTTCTGTCTACTTCTGTTGTTGTTCTGTGCAAAGTGCAACCATTTAAATATATATACATGTGATGGTGCGTGCATATACATAAAAGTGGGATGTGTAAAGAAATAATATTATAAGTTAGGAGAAGGAAAGAAAGGCAGGAGAAGCAGGCACGCGGCTGGAATTTTCCAGCATCATCTGGGCACCAAAAGGCACCGTTCAGGTGCCAAATTAAGCAGCCAAGTGGCTGCCTCCAACAGCCATGCATGCGTCCAGCTCCACTGCTTCCTCAATTTTTTGGTTTGCTTTGCGGCCAAGAAATGGAAGGAAGTGGGGATCGTGATGAGATGCTTTGGGAGGGAGGAGAAATCAAAGATACGTGGCTCAAATTTGGAATGGCTTAGTGTAGGTGATGATTATATAAATTAATTAAATATAATTGTGAGACTGCAATTGAGGGAGTGTGATAGTATAAATAGGAAGAGTTTGTGAAGGAATAAGGGCTGTGAACGTGAAAAGCTGCAAGAGAAAATAAGAAGCAAGGAGAACTAAAAGCACCAGTATCGATAATTGGGGAAGAAATTGGGAAAATTTTTGCGTATTAAGTAAGTTTAAAAATAGTAAGAATTAAATTATAAGTATTTGAGGTAATATTGAACTTAAATAATTTTTACGATTTATCATGTTAGATTTTATTAAAGGAGCGTGGAGCTATAATTTTGGCCTTTCAAATACTTTTAACAGTTTAAAGAGCAATAGCTGAGGCAAGTTCTCTTTTCTTCTTAATTTATTTTGGAGACAAGTCTATATATACACAAACAGATAGATCTATATATGTTATCAAAAGTTAAGATTCCAAATGAAAGCCACCGTGTTTATAGCTCTTGTTTGCTTGAAATGGAAAGAATTTGATTCCAGTTTTATGAGAAAAATAATAATAGGTTTACGTTGTTACAAGTAAAAATTTGGCGATGATTGAGCATGTCATCAAAAAAATTGAGCATGCCATTTCTTTCATACGCATTACAAGTGATTGCTCTCTTCAAAAGAAGAACTCTAGATCTTCCTACATATGATGGTTTGATTTCTAGATGCGTTCATATAAAGAATTTAGAAAACACTTGTCTTTTGAAAGAAATACAAGAAGAGATTGCAGAGGAGAAAGTGAAGATCAAATTGTCAAGATTACGAAGCAGTTGGTAAGTATTGTTGGCTTCTTTTGGCATGTTTTATTCATTGTTTATGTCGTGGGGATGTCTCATCTTGAGTGGTAGATTAGACTTTATTATATTGGATTTGATTCAAGTTTCTTTATGATGCTCGGATCGAGTATGGCCTAATTAAAGATATAAACTCTTTGGGTTTTTTCAATGAATTCTTACTTATAAAAAAAAAAATTTATATTATATAAAAATATAAAAATTTATGTAAACTCAACTATTAAATTAAAATTTTAATCACGAGGTAAAATTATAATATCTTAATACCATATTATTGAGAAATCTTTAATACTATGTAAATACTATATTATTGAGAAATCTTTAGTACTATGTAATTAATACACATAAATTAACAATAAATAAAATATCCATATGAATAGAGTGCAAAAGTAAAGGAGAATGGTCTAGATGAAAAATATCTCTTAGATGGCCAAAGCTTCCTGTTCTTAGCTATTCAATAAGCAATTAATATGACATTCATCAACCTTATAGGTTTTGCAAGACCTTCAAGATTGAGGAATCTTGAATTTCTTAATCTTCGTGGCAATAATTTCAACAATAGTATTCTAACATCCATTGGTGGCCTTTCAAGTATAAAGTTTCTGGATCTTTCAAACAATGACATTAGAGGATTGATTCATTTCAGCAATAAGTTTCCATATTTCATTAATATCGACCTTTTATTTTCTAGATAGATACATCATTGGGTCGTTTCATTATTTTTGAAGAAAATGATCTTATATAAACCAAACCACATACTAGCATGTCATTATATAAGATCTACATTCGCAAGAAGTTATCAATTTTTTCTTATTTTATCTTGTGTAAGTGGAGTTCCAATAATAACATAAATGTATATATATATTTTTTTTCAAATACTCACAACATGGTTCTTGCACTTATAAAATGGATTGTACATCTTATTTTCAAAATTGGAGAACTTGAGTAGTTTGGAAGATTTGTTTTTGGATCATAATATTATTAAGAGTGGCTCTCTTCGGTGATGATTTCTCTTCTGGTATTATTAATGCAATCCCTTGGTCACCTTCCAACAAAAGGTAAAACAAAAAAAGAAAAATATTTTTCTGTTTTGGCAATCCCCGATTGACTTTTCTTTCTAAGAGTGTGTTTGATTGCACACATTTATCATGAAAAATATGTAATTATTACACATTTTCTATGGAAAGTAATCAAACACTCTTAACTTTTCTATAGAAAAATATGTATAGTACAAGCATTTAAAATTTATTTCCATGAAATTTATTTTCTAAGGGGGTGGGGTGGTTTTTGTTTTCTAGGAAATATTACCTAGAATTAAATTCTAGATAATGCAATCAAACACACCTTTAAATGTTTGATTTCTTCGAATTGAGGGTAAAAAGAATCTTCCACTTGGATAGATCACCGGATAAATCACACCAAATGTCACAAAACTTTGGTATTTTTTTTAATTTGATCACTAAACTTTAATTCTTTGCAAAGTGATAACAAAACTTTAAAATATTTTACAATGTGGTCACTAAAATGATTTTTAGCCGAAATTGCTGATGTGGCACTGATATGATGATGATGTGGCCATGCCACGCCAGCAATTTTGGCAAGAAATTGTCCAAAAATCACTTTAGTGATCATATTGCAAAATATTTTAAAGTTTTGTTATCACTTTGCAAGGAATTAAAGTTTAGTGAGCAAATTGAAAAGAACACCAAAGTTTTGTGACCTTTAGTGTGATTTACCCATAGATCACCAATTGATGATTTTTTTTTTTATCAAAATGTTGAATGTTTTCAAGTATGTGAAATGAAGACTCGAGCTCAACATCTTCAGAAACAAACTTTGTGGGGAGACTTGCCTTGGTGCTTAGCCAATAAGGATGGCAATTACAATCAAAATCGTGAGAAATTAAACTGGTCAACGCGGTTAAAAACTGTTTGATTGGGTAATAGTTTGGTTTGAAAAAAAAAATTGAATATCATTTCAATGGGTATGGTTATTTGATTATGGTTTTCACTAAATCCAAATTAAAAATCGAACCGAAACCGAACCAAATATGTAGATAACTAAACTAAATCGAATCGAATACACATATATATAATATATATTTATTTATTTAATATATTATACATACACATAATATATATATTGACTAATGCATTACAAATATATAAAATATTTAACATTTAAGAAGTAATTAAAAAGTAAAAATAAAACTTAATCTTAAATTATTTTATTTTTATCAATCAAATAATTATTAATAAAAATAACTAATTAAATATTTTTAAAAAAATAAAACCTAGCGGGAGATACCCCACCTTCCTTCTTTCCCGGACAAAGGACTATGGATCAAACTAAAAAAATCATAGTTAAAATCGAAATCGAATCGAAATCGAATGGTTTGATTATGATTTTTAATTTTTAAAACGAACGGGTAATGGCTTGATTTTAGTTTTAATAGTTTAAATTTGATTTGGTTATGGTTTTGACAAAAATCAAAATCAAACTGAACCATTGCCAATCTTACTAGCTAACATAAGATCACTTCGTCTACTAGATATCTCTTCCAATAATTTTTCCGAAAACATTCCAACTTCTTCTCTTATCAACCTAACATCCTTGGAATACCTAGCACTCTCAAATAATGGCCTTCCAGTCCCAATCTCACTCCTGTCATTTTTTAACCAATCCAAACTTAAGTTTCTTGAAAACCTTGATAACAACACTATAAAAAAAATTGATATTTTACGACAATTTTTTAAGATAATTTTAAAAATTGCCATAAAACATGGTATTTTGTGACGGTTTCTTTAATATTTTGTGATAGTTTTAAAAAATTGTTGCAAAATTTTAAAATTTTAAAATTTTAAATAAAATTTTACAGCAATTTTTGAAAAATTGCCGTTAAATTTAGAAAATAATTTAATAATTAAAAAATAAAAATTAAATTTTGTGACTATTTTTGAAAAATTGTTGCAAAATTTAGAAAATAATGTAATAATTAAAAAATTAAATTAAATTAACATTTGCGACAATTTTGAAGAATCGTTACAAAATTTTAGCAAATAAACTAATATTTATATTAAAAATATATAAAATTTTGATAATTTATAAAACAAAATTTAAAAAAAATGTGTTAACTCTTCTTTTTATTTTTAATAAATAAATTAATTTAATTTAATTCAATTAATTTATTCCATTATTCTTTTAAAAATTTATTTTTAATTTAATTAATTAATTTATTTTTAATTTATATTAAAAAATATAAAATATAATTCTGAAAAATAATGGTTAGGTTAATATATAATTAATATGTGTAAGTATAAAACAAAGAGCCTTCACAAATCAGCTGGCTTTGTGTGCGCGCGTGAACAAGAAGTTCTGGGATCAAAATTGGGAAAAAGGGGAAGGGAGCTAGAATAAAATTTCAGCATTGTCATGTGGCGAGTGGACATGAAGCCACGTGGCGCATGCCAACAGCCAAGCAAGCGCGCTTGCCAAAAATAATGGCGATTTCAGAATTGTCGCTAAAGTTAATGATTTTAACATTTTTTAACGACAATTTTGAAACGACAGCTAAATGTTACCAATCGTTGTAAAAAATATAATTTACGACGGTTACTCTAACGGTTGTTGAAAACTGCTGCTAAATACTTTGCGACAGATGTATTTGCTGCGATTTTCAAAACTATTGCAAAATACAAAAAAAAATCACCGCTAAAATTTAATTTTTTTGTAGTGCAAGTTGGTGGGGAAGAGTGATTGGATTCCTCAAGCCCAAGTTTCCTACTAAATGTCATTTGTCTATCTGATTCAAGATGTAACAATCGCTCCATAGCTTTTCCCTACTTCCTTTACCATCAAACTCAACTCTAAATGGTTGAACTCTCTCAAATGGATTTGAAAGGGAAGTTTCTGAATGGGTTGTTGGAGAACAATATGGGATTGGTAGTATTTCTTCTTTCAGAAAATTTAATAAATGAGATAATTTTACCATTACACCCCATGACAAAGCTTTTTGAATTGGATGTTGTATTTCCTAGTGTGCGAGTGTAAGTATGTGTGCGGGTGGTTGTCCCACATTGGTTGTGTAAAGAGTTGGGAGTGGGTATTTATACTCCACCTTCCCACTTGAGGTTGGGCCCTAAGGGGCACCCAGATTTTGTGAGCGAGCGAACCCCTTGGGCCTCGCGCGCTGCCGTCCATCCGGTCTAGTCATATAAGATATATTTTTATATAAAGAAAATTAAAAAAATATTTTCTTTTATTTTTCTTTTTGCTTCTTCTAGAAGCGACTGGTTCCCGAAGCGGCGTCTCTCTTTATTTCTGTTGCTGCTTCGTCTTTCCCCAAGCGTCTGACATTGAAGCCAGTGTTCAATGCGAGCATTTAGATAGCAGTCTCTTCGATAAAAGGCTGGTCACGCCTCATTCTTGAATCATCCGAAGTCAGAAGTGTTCTCTTCTTTCAAGTTCTGTTTCGCACAGAGAGCAAGCCTCTCGAGTTCTGTCAGATCCGACCGGTCGAGGTCCCCGCCCGTTTGGAGTAGACCGTTGTATCCCGTTGGCAGTCGCCGGAGCCTGCAAGTGACCAGAGCAGGGCGTTACTGTCTTCAGGTCAGCGCCTTCTGCGTGCCTCGGTCTTCCTACGTCTTGGTTGCAGTTGTTCTTGGCGAAAACTGGGTTTGCATCTCTGTCCTCCTATGTTTGCTGCCATTAGTTTGTGATTCATATTACTGCTGGTGATTTACATGTTGCAGTAGTGGCTATTTGTTGATTTCGTGGCAAACGGACTCAAGTTGTTTTACTTGCTGTTATTGTTGTTAGTAAGTAATTTGGGGGTAATTGATTGTGTAACTTGCTATACTTTGTACTGCTGTTCCAACATTGGATACATCCAGCAATCATATTCAAGGTTGCATCCATTCAAAACTTGCTAATATCTTTCCCAATTTCATATATTTAGACATGTCCACAAATGGCTTTAAAGGTGATATTCCTTCTTCATTTGGTGACCTAATTTCTCTGCAAGTTCTAGATTTATCAAACAACCAATTATCTAGTAATTAAGATACCAATTCATTTCGCCATGGGTTGCAAGTCGTTGAGATTCCTAAGCCTATCAAACAACATCTGGACAGGGCAGTACAACCCGCTCAAAGTAAGTTATTTATATTGCAATATTTGTTTATGGACTACAATAACTTCACAAAAATTCCACCTCTCTTTCCAAGACACCCTTTGGTGGTGTTAGATATGGGTCACAACCAATTATTGGGAAGGATTCCAAGATGGATTGGAAATATGCCTTCTTTACTAATGCTTTCGCTGCATAGCAATTCATTTGAATGATCAATCCTAGTTAAACTTTGTAATCTTAATCCAATTCTATTGGAACTTTGTGATCTTAATTAATCCAGTTCTATTGGACCTCTCAAATAACTACATCACAAAAATAATACCATCTTGCATGAACCTGACAAACATTGAAAAGATTTGGCTGTCAAATAATAGGCTAAGTGGTCATTTTCTAGAGGGCTTTCGTAATAGCACTTCTTTGAGAGTGCATGATATTTATAATAACCGCATGAGCAATGATATTCCAAAATGGATTGGTAACCTCTCTGTAATACCCGGTATTACATAGTATTGAAAAATAAATAATCTCTTGTAATTTTAAAAGAACCTCGAGTGGTCCGAAAAGCTCAAGGATAAATCTCGAGAAATTAATTAATTAAATTATTAAATTGACGGCAGGGAATGTCCCGGGACTTGAATGTCTAGGGAAGAGGGTAAGAGATTGATGAGTGTCTCGAGATAAGGTTAATGATGCTGGAAGCAGTCCGATCAAGAATAATTTTTGGAATAAATTTTGTATAACCCTGAATGGGTGTCGATACCGAATGGTTGCAGGGGACCTTCGGGAAGTTGAGGGGACCCTAGGAGTGGTTTGGTTTTGCAAGTAAGGCAACCCTGAAGTATTTTCGGGACGAATAAAGGTCCCGTGCTGGCGCAGGGACAAAATCAGCATTTTCGAGTAAATACCGATCATTAATTTTTTAAGGGACCCTAGGGGTGGTTCGATTTTGCGAGTAAGGCAATCCTGAAATGTTTTCGAGACAAATAAAGGTCCCGTGCTAGTGCAGGGACAAAATCGACATTTTTGAGTAAATATCGATCATTAATTTTTTAGAAAATTAAATAATTGTGAAGCTTTATGGTTCAAGTTAAAGCTTGGAGGGTTAAAGTGCAAATATAAAATCCCCAAGTCTAATTAAAACTCCTTAAGTGGAATTAATGTGAAATTGGGAGATTAATATATAAATTATATATATATATATATATATATATACGTGCGTGAGGAGGAAGCTTGAAGCTTCCTCACGTGTTGCCTCATAATTTGAAAGTGCAGAGAAATTGAGAGTGAGGCTGAGAGCTGATACGAGAGAGTGAGAGCCTGAGAGGGAGAGAGAGCTCGCAAGAGAGTGATGGACAGACCGAGAGAGGGAGATGGTCGAACTCGGCCATGGAAGTAGCAGCCCCGAGCTGCTGTTGCAGTGGCTGAGAGAAACGTGGCCGATCAGCCATGGCCGACGCACGAAGGAGGCAGCAGCGGCTGCGGTGGCGCATTAAGGCGCTGCAATGGAGGCTGGCGACGCAACAACAGAATGGAGCGGCGGTTTCGGCAGCTTGAAGAAGCTCCAGTGGCAGCGTGGGAAGCTTCAGTGGCCGGCTATGGCTGCTGGTTGCAGCGATGGCTGGTCGTGTGCAGGCTGGAGGCGCGCGGAAGGCGGTTCGCGACGGAGGCTGGCATCGGCGGTGGTTACGGTGCAGCCAGCAGTGGCCGGCGGCGGCGGCGTGGCCTCGAGCAGCGATGGCGGTCGGTCGCTGGTGCGCGGGAGCGGGCGCTATGTGTGCCATGGAAGAAGGAGAAGAACAGAGGAAGCAGGTGGAGAAGAAGAAAGAAAATAAAGAAAAGAAAAAAAAGAAAAAGAAAATATGAAAAATCTGAAAAAATAGGAAAAAAATTTAGAAAAATTGGAGAAAGTTCTGTAAATTAATTTAAGGCTGGAAGAGTGTGCCGAAAGCTCAAAAATAGGATTTTGGACTCAAAATGGCAGCCAAAGAGCTAACGCCGGTGTCGACAATTGGTCAAACTTTTCCTCCAGATTAATCGTGGTAATTAATTTAATTCTTTTCAACATATTTTCATTATGTGATATAATGAATTGTGTAGTATTGGTTGGATTAAATCCTATGTCGGGGGTTGTTTGGAAAGTTGTTGATGGCTGGTTTATGCCGTGGTTAGTGTTGTTTGGATGTAGTGTTGATGAGTGATTTTGCGGTGTAAGCAAAAGCGAAGGCATTGGTTAATGTATGATATTGTGGGGTTTTTGTGTGATTGGTATCTAGGTTCGACCGGGGAGGCGGTGATCCTAGAAGAGCTCGAAGTTTGAATTGGCGCTCTCGTCGAGGCAGAGATGAGGCCTCGAGTCAGGTAAGGGATGACTCCATGTGGAGGTGGCCTTGTAAGTTGGTAAATATGTTTGATAATATTTTTATGAAGCATTTGCATGTAGTGGTTATCTTGTGTGATGCAAGATCTAGTGGTTAACTTGTGTGATGCAAGACCTAGTGGACCTATGGCCATATGGAGGACTAGTGTTGTGGAGGTTGATAGGTTGATGCCTCAAACCTTTGAGGGTTGTGAGGATGAGTAGGCCTAACCTCATTTGCATGCATTTGGCATACATAAACATGATTATATTCATATTTATATGTATTGCACCCTTATTGAGTTTTTGTGACTCATGAGATTTACCTCATGTGTAGATGATGTAAGTCCAGATGCAGGCAGGGGCGATGCCGGGAGGCTGTTGTGGCAATTAGCTTGTTGCCTAAGATGTGTTGTTGTGTATTCTCCTATATTTTCATATACGTATTTATGTAATTGAATGTAAGCGATATTAATCACCATAGTGTAATAGATGTTGGTAGATTGTTGGATGTATACGGCTTTGGTGGGTGGAGCCAAGTTCGGATCAGGTAAAGTTCAGCGAGGTATGTTCTCATAAATCTCCAATACTCAACAAAGTGTTTGTGTATGCTAGCTTGTACCTGGGTCACCTCTGGCTTGCTATGAGGCGAGCTGAAGAGAGGTGAAGCTCACTCGATTTTTGGATCTCGGTCCGCTGACTTTTTCTTGTTTGAGTTGGGACCAATTCCTGAGTGGAGCGAGAGGAAGAACGAAGCCTAATTCCCACCTAGGGCGTTTCCTGTTGAAACATAGTCCAATCATTCAGTTGTGGTTCGTCAGGTGAGTAATCTGGTCGATTATTTATCGATGACGCTCGTAAGTAGGAGTGGGTCGTTACACTCTCCTAGCTGCAAATTATTCTCTTGAAAAATAACAATTTTGAGAAAAATATTCCAAATCAAGTATGTCACTTGTCCTACTTGACCGTCATTAATCTTTCCTTGAACAACTTCTTTGGCAATATTCCACCTTGCTTGGGCATTAGGGGTGTGCATTTTTTTGGTTTAACTGAACCCATTAAATTGGCCGATTCGATTTGGTTATTTAGCTTTATAGTTATTGGTTTGGTTAGGAGGATAGGGGTTTTTCGGTTCGGCTTATCAGTTCGGTTAGTTTCGACAGATTACTCGAAGAAACCGAACCGACCGATATATGAAACGACATCATTTTGTAAATTTTAAAACGATGTCGTTTTGCATTAAGACCATCCTAAGACCCTTAGTTAGTCGGTTTTATTCTATTTGCACGCCATTTATTTGACTTCAAGAGACTTCCTTTGACCTTCCAAAGTTCAAAGAGAGAGAGAGATTGTCTCTTTTCATTCAATAACCTAATACGAGTGTTAACTACTACTAATTATTTGTTGTTTAAATTAAGAGAGAAAGAGATTGTCTGAAAAATAAAATAGTTAATTGTAATTAATGATAAAGGAAGTTATTACTATTTTTGAAATGTTTAAAATAATTGTAATTACGTTAAATCTCAAATATAGTTATTGTAATTTTTTTAAATTATTTAATTTTGTATATATTAATTTTAATTTCAATAATATATATCTTTGCTATTATATAAGTAAACATTGCACTTTTGTGTTACGAAATTGTCAATAAAGTGGGTTTTCAAAATATCATAACATATTCAAATTTATCACCATACTAAATTTAAATTTTACGTAAAAAATATAAAAATTAAAATACAATTTGCCAATTACAATGTAATAAATCTTTATCTAAAATTTTTTATTTTTTAATTTATATGTATATAATATAAACTACACCTTATTATATAAATGTGTATATATATTTATTGAAAATACTACTTAAATAATTAAAATTATCATTTAGTGTGATAATTTTATATTAATATATTATATATTTATATTAATTAAATATAAAGATGATGGTGACGCAGCATTATTGTTGCAATTCCAGTCTTCCCGCCACGTGAAACCATGACCAGGAGAAGCTGACTTCGCTCCACTTCTTAACACACAACTATTCATATATATATATATATATGTATATTGCAAGTCAAGACCAGCTACCTCTTTAGGCGTGGGCAATCGATTCAATTTTTAAATTTAATAATTTTAATAATTTAAATTTGATTTATTTTTTATATTAAAAAATTAAATTAATTAACTCGATCCAAATATCGAAAATTATGTCGTTTGTTGAAGATATTTCATTACAAAAAGATATGAAGCATTAACGCTAGCTAGTATTCTATGTTTTTTCAAACTGAAAATTAAATATGGCCAAGATTAAATAATAAAGCATATTTCATATTATTTACTCTTTAAACTTTGTATTGTTATTAAATTTTTAAATAATTTAATAACAATATGTATGCACATGTGATAAATCCAACATGAAATACAATTCAACGGGCATCACTATTGATCATCAAATAAGTCTATACAGCATTCCAATACAAAATTATTAGGTGTACTAGGCTAATAGATAAAATAAAAAATTTAATTTTTTATTTTTAATAAATATTAAATCTATATAGCATTCTAATACAAAATTATTTGCAAAATAAATGGCGGCACAGAACAAATATATAAACATATATTGAGAGAAAGAAACATTTTCATGTATTTATTATTATTTTATCTCGAAGATGTCAAACTTTTTCAAGGGTGTGCCTTAACTGATGGCCAACACCTTATCCCATGCTAAGTGTAAAATATGAGTTTAAATATTTCTATATCCTTTAATATAAATGTTCCTTACAGCCTAAAGGGGTGGTCGGACGTGAGATTGCAACGATGAAGAATAGGCTTTTGCGATCAGTTCAACAGAGGGTGACTGACACCTACAAGCACTCTAATGTTTAAGTAAGTAAGAAAGTAAATTGACAGAGTATCAATAGGTTAGAAAAAAACATACTTTGCCTCTAGAGAAAGGTAGTTTATATAGAAGGAAGTAGCTCCTCCGGCATGCATGCTTGCATCGGACGTTGCATGCTGATGAAACTGGATATCTAGCGTTGATGGGGCTCCCTGACTGTGGCATGGTGTTGACAGGACCCTCATTAAATGTGGATGAAATCTGATATTAATGAGGATGAGATTCTCATTAATGAGGACGAGATCTAGAGCGAGCGTGAGAATATCCAACATGTAGTGGTAATGATAGCTGTTATAGACTGGTGTAGAACTGAGACCGGGCAGAGATTGAGTTATGGGTCGAGTTGGAGCTGAGCTGGGCCAGGCTTGATTTGGGCTGGTACGATCCATAGTGCCCAGATCGAATGTTCAAGAGGCGAGCATTCGAGCTAAGAAAAGGGAAAGTTGGGTGAATCTGCTACCTAGCCGAGGTATATAGCCGAGCTGACACTTGAACCCGACCTAGATAGATAGCTGAGCTGAAGCTTCGGATATGTTCAAGATCAATGTCCGAGCATATGTGTGGTCATGCATGGGCAGACGCATGTCCTATAGGTACCTGAAGTCTCAGTCCCTACTATTGTAGCCTGAAAAACTATGATAATAGAATTTGGTATGAGTGGGAAACTGTCGTCTGATGTCACGCTGGATATCCACGACCGAAGGAATAGCTGCCCAACAAGCTTTCTAGGAGAGAAAGAGTCCTCGCGGAGAGAGATGCCTTGCGAAGAGAGCAAACTTGCGGAGAGGGGTCTCCCAGAGAGAGGGGTCTCCTAGAGAGAGACGTAACTCTCTGAGGGATGGTTGTCTGGCATGGCTCTGGCTCTCGGAGAGGGTTTGATACACCTCTCGGAGAGGGGAGATCAGTTTTTGGAAGGAGTAGACTCTCTTTCAGAAAGGTGCTTTGATGGCCTCGGAGATAAGATTTGCTCTCTCAGAGAGTACACAGACGCCTTGGCCTTGTCTTCTGGAAGGGTTATTGCCTGAAATGAGGGTTAAAAGGCTTGCAGGAAGAATCTCTCGCGAATACCCTCAGACGAGGAAGTCAGCTGACTGGAAGAGAAAAGCCACGGAAAGGTTTGTAAAGACTTCGGAAAGAGAAATTCTAGAGAATAGGAATAGGTTACCAGATGTTCGAATCCCTTCAATTGTGTTGTCTCTCGCCTTTTATAGAAGTTTGGCTGTAGATGAGTGATTTGCCTCACTGAGAGCATCTTTCCAAGGGCGCTCTCTCCCCTCTAGGAAATATCTCTTCGAGAGATCTTCCTTCTCCCGGAGGGACTCTCTCCTAGAGAATATCAGTCTTTTTTGGAGAAATTCTCTCCTAGAGAGGTCTCTCTGAGAGGCTTCTCTTGGGGAGGTAGGGTACCACAATTGCCCCCCACTCTATACTTTTACCTTTAGGTGAATGTAAAGAGTATATTCTTTCCGAAAGATTTACCTCTGAGAGGCGTGCCGCTAGGTTTTCCCGAAGGTTTGCTTATAAATAGGCTGTTGCCGCACTGACTCTCAGTTACCGTATATCTTAGGCACTCTTTACTCTTTGCGATTTTTCTCTCCAAAAGGAAAATCTTCTCTCTAAAAGGTCCTCTACTTTTCTCCCAAAAGAACCATCTTCTCCTTGAGAGATCTTTGCCTTTACCCTGAGAGAGCTTCCTTCTTTCCGAGATAACTATCTTCTCCCCTGAGAAGTTCTTATCTTTTTCCCGAGAGAGCTTTCTTCTTTTTGTGAGAATTTTAGACTTCTCCCAAAATAATTATTTGCTCTCCTAAAGAGCCATTGTCTCTCTGAAAGGATTTCTTTTCACGAAACTTTCTCTTCGAGAGAAAACTTGACTCTCCTCTCCTTGTCTTGGTCTATTCAGCTTGACTTAGGATAATGGCTATCACTAAAGTCTACCATAGGGAGACCAGTGAGAACGGGGTAATACGGGCTTACCTTAGGGGCACACTTCCTGCATGTCGGAGGACGACCTGGCCCTTTTTCATACTAACCATGGGATACCACCTCAGTACCAAACTAGGATCCCCAATCAAGCCAAGAATTGCGTAGCCAATGCCAAAAAAGGTTGGGAGAGTATCTTCAAAGTTAGCTTCCATCATGGCTTTAACCTCTCTCTCCATGACTTCGGCCTAAAGTTTCTAAGAATGAGTGGCTTAGCCCTAGCTCAACTGCATCCTAACAGTTGGGCCTAACTAGTGGCCTTTTTTGTACGTTGTCAAGAGAAAGAGATAGTTCCTACAATCAAACTTCCATTCTGCTTCTTCTATCATCGCTTAATGAATAATAGGTATTGTTATTTTACTTTTATATACTTAGTTTTGATGATGAAAAATAATATTTTATTTAATCCCTAAGTCATGAATCAATTTCAATATCAAGTATTACTTTGTTAAAATGAAAACTAAATGATTTATATTCTTATACATGGAGATTTGCACAAACATGTATTATGATGAAATCTCCTAAAATGATTTTCAAATTAGCTTTGAAGTCGTTGGTCAACATAGAGTTAAAATTGTTCTAAGGCAAAAGACCAACTAGAACATAAATGTGTTTGATGAAAAATCAATCTTAAATATGAAAGATCATTTATGTTAATCTCATATTTTAATATAATCTTTTTAGATTTTGAAACATACATGAAAGGTTTTGTCTCAAAATTCAAATGTCTGAAAAATCCTTTAGTTCACGTATTATGTTTCGAGACTCTTTTTGGTAAGGTTTCAATATTTTTCTAAGTCTGGAAGGTTAGCACATTATAAGGAGACATATATGAAAATGTTTTCTTTTTATAAAACTAACTCCCAGTAATTCAATAGCTAACATTCATTAGTGATAAAATGATTTTTAATGAATTTTTCAAGAAATAGAAAATGTATATCTTGGAGGTGGTAAAATCGCAAAATCCTAAGTTCCCACTAAAACCCAAATTCTACTTTCTTATTCTTATAGATTTTGATTTTTTAGATATTTTTATTGAATCCAAATGGGGGGTACTTCGTTATTTACATTTATGTATTAAAGTAAATGTCCTCATTTTGACATTTACTTAAACTAAAGAAATGTAAATATCTTGTGATGTTTTGTATCAATCAAGTGTGCTTCTTCATGTTATCAGTTGAGTTTTAAATTTTTCATAATGGATAGTCAACTATGTGGTTCTGTGCTGCAGACTATGCCTTTGGATAGTCGACTATGCTATTTGATCTGTCGACTATTTAAGGCTTCTGTCGATTATTTTTGCATCTGTCGATTATCAAGTAAGGATAGTCGACTATAGCTTTTCATCTGTCGACTATTTTTGTACATGATATTCAAAATTTTCTTTGTATTTTTCAATCTGTCGACTATGTAAAAGGATCTATCGACTATGAGAATTTTTGGTTAGGCAATAGTCGACTATGCTTTCTTGTCTGTCGACTATGTCTTGTTTTACTTGTAAAAATAGTCAACTATGCATTTTCTTCTGTCAACTATTTCTTTTTGCAGAAAGTTATAACGGCTAGTTTTTCAAACTCCAACGGTCACAAACGGCTACATTTCTCTTCAATCTCTTGGGATGCTTATATATACACTTCAAGGGTGATCAAAAGCGAGCTGATGGATGGAAACAAGATGATCTAAATATTACAAATCATTTTAGTCGAAGCTTACAGTGTTCTCTGTGCTTTCATTGTTATACTTTTCTTTCCAAGGCTTTGTTCTATTATTGTTGATACATTCATTTAAGCCTTGTTTATTCTTGAGAGACATTGTAACTAAGAGATTCATCTATTAGATTCTCTCATATTCTATATTTCTTATTCTTCCTAGCTTGTGTAGATAGAGGGCCCATTTGAGTGAGAGGTTTTGTATTTTCCTAGTCACGGACTAGAGGACCTACTCGGGTTGAGTAAAGGGTTGATAGTGGATGGTTTGAAAAATCCTTAGTGAGGAGCTAAGGTAGTGGATTAGGCTTGGGTTAAGCCGAACCACTATAAGTTAAGCCGAACCACTATAAATCTTTGTGTTCTCTCTTGCTTATGTTTTTTGATTTGTTTATCACTGCTAGAATTTCATTATCCTCACTTGTATTGAGTTTTTATTTTCAATCAAAAGGATTTCAAAGTTCTATAAAGTATTTTTAAAATAACCAATTCACCCCCCCTCTTGGTGTATGCCATTGCACCTCCCATTCTAACAGGTATCACTTGTATACCCTGCATTACCCTCACCCAAGGGATCGTATCTTCCACGACTCTCCAACAAAAATTGAATCCTTTGACACCAAGTGGTTTTTGTTCCAACCACCTGTTAGCGTGTGGAATGCTCCTCGCAAGTGGGTCACCGACCTCGATAAGGTGGCGAAGTTGCGCTTTGGCAAGCTTGCTGACCTTTGGGAACAATATTGCGAGTAGCGTCGTGCTATCCTTCTAGGCAGCCTGTCGCATATCTACGACTACCTCACGAGCAATAGATTAATACAGGCTGGGTGGATTAAAGGGTTCGCTATATCGTCCCATTACGGGGCTTCTAGAGCTATATCACACTGCCAGCCTATCGCTCACATGACCGCAGAGGAATGAGACATCCCTCTACGGAAGGAGCCTTCCACCAAGGGTGTGGATCCATCTGACTACTTTTTTCTGCTTTTGCTTTTGCTTTTCCTTCTTATACTTTTTAATACTTTGTACATACAACTCCTTGTTCTTTCTCTTTGTCTAAGTTTTCATCATTTATTTTCTTTTTGCAGTGATGAGGCGAATAACGCTGGGCTCGCGAAAAGAGTAGGCACTGCCACTGCCACTGAGGGTCCACCTTCCGCACCGGCGACCCCTTCCTACCACCCGACAGAAGAGACTAGCGAGACCACAGCTCCTTCACAGTAGAGGAAGAAAAGAAGGAGCAAGCGGGAAGTTGAAGGGGATGTCGCCTGTAACACCTGGGAAATTCTTAAAGTTATAAATGTAATTTTACATAGGGTGTAAGTGAAATTTTCATAAGATTAGGGTTGTAAGGTACACTATCGCAGTTTTGAGTCACCGAATCAACTGCAGGGAGTGCCCTGCACCATAGATGTCAAAGAAAAACGATATAGTATTGATAAACATTTTGAGACACAATTTTATGTGTCAAAAGAAATTGGCTCGAGAACGATTTTCGGTACAACTAATTTCAAGGGATTATGAAAGTCTGAAGATAAAAGTTTAGTTTCTAAGTTAGGGGTAAAATCGTAAATATTGAAGTTTGGGGTAAAAGTATAATTTACCTAAAATCTTAGGGTATTAGCATAATAAATCCTTTCTCCAGGGGCATAAGTGAAAATAAAGAATGGTCTGAAGACCAAGTTGAAAGGGGTTTAAGTGCAATTACCCAAAAAATTCATGCCAAAGTGTAATTCTTGAAACTTTTTTCCTATGGGCATTTAGGAGATTCAAGAAAAGCCTCATAATGACCTTAGAGATAAGGATAAAGCCTCATAATGAATTTAGAGATAAGGATGAAGTCTCATGATAACTTTAAGGATAAGATTTGATAAGATTTGATTCGGATAAGATCTGATTTGAATAAGATAAGATAAGATTCGAAAAGATTTGATTGGATATGATTTGATTTGGATAACATTTGATTTGAATAAGATTTGATTCGGATAAGAATGATTGTAGAAAATCTTAAAAGATTTAAAATGATTACAGAAAATCTTAGAAGTTTGGAATGATTATAGAAAATCTTAGAAGATTTAGAATGATTGTAGAAGATCTTAGAATATTTAGAATGATTGGAGAAGATCTTAGAAGATTTAGAATGATTATAAAAATCTTAGAAGATTTAGAATGATTGTAAAAGATCTTAGAAGATTTGGAAGAATGATTGGAGAAGATCTTAGAAGATTTGGAATGATTATAGAAAATCTTAGAAGATCTTAGAAGGTTTGGAATTACTGGAGAAGATCTTAGAAGATTTGAAAAGATTATAGAAAATCTTAGAAGATTTAGAACGATTGCAGAAGATCTTAGAAGATTTGGAATGATAGGAGAAGATTTTGGAAGATTTTAAATGATTAAGGAATATTATAATATAATATGTCTTACTTGGTGGCCAAGTTTCAAGGCCTATAAATAGGAGGCACCATTTGGAAAAATTGGAGAAGAAATGGAGAAATAAGAGATTGAATGTTGAATTCCTTGAATATATACGATGGCCAGTGTGTGTTAAGGCTCGGGTTTGAGAACAATTAGAAGCCTAGCACGAGAATCAAGGTGGGGCACAAAATTCGAGGTGTTATGAGTTTCATTCAAGGTGAGTAGTTCTATCCTAAATACTTGTTTTGATTTTACCTAAACTTGATTTGATTACATGTAAAAGGGTTTTGTTGCATGTGAACAATTTAACCTGTGATGGTTGTTTTCATGAGGAACGTTCGTCCCTAAATGTTTTATGCATGTGCATTGAATTTTTTACAATAAATTATATACATGAAATGTTATTTTAAATGATGCATTGGCATTGGCATGTGTTTGTGTTGTTCATATGGGATGTCAGTCTAGGATGTTGTCCGGATAGTATAGCCATGATTCTGCAAGGGCGTCGTCAAAATAACATATAGGGTATCTCGTGCCAGGTGTGCTTGCCAGGATAGTTGCCTAGGGTTCCGTGCCGGGCTGTGTGGCCAGGAAATTTACACTAGAAAGACTGGTTGTCCATGTGGGATATGGGTTGGGAATGGGTAATGTTTCTAGAATTCTTTTGAGTGGGAACGTAATCCCTGACGTGATTGTGGTGAGCTAGGTTCCTACGTTGATGTTGATCCTCCTAGGCTGGGAGTGGTAATTGTAACACCCCGCCCCATCGGAGAGAGTGCCACTATGCTGGGGCCCATCGTATCCATACATTATCCCTTTCCTTATACATTTCTCATACTTCAAATGCCGTATCTCAAAGGGAAACCCCCCAACGAATCATTAAAAATGCGGAAGCGACAATCAAAACCTGACATGGTACATAATCAATTCACTTATTTTATATCATAAAGAATCCGTACCATATGTTACATTATATCCTCAAATATAAAATACATGGAGACACGTTTCTCGAGATAACATCTAACACCCTAGGTGCAAATCATATGAAACCTCGAATACATAACCATTACTCTTCTCATCTAAAACATATCCGGATAGACAAATTTCTGGAACCATCAGTTGAATCCATCGGCCACGCCATCACGTGCCGTCATATCTCAACCTGCTCCTTGCCCTAACTGCAAATCTCAACTAGAACGTTGAATGTTCCAGGAGCATAACCCATTAGAAGATGAAACTTCTAGTGACGGTCCAAAAACATATATATGAATGCATGATGCAATAACATGAACAACATTTTTACTCTTAGTGTAACTTCCCTAGCCCGCAACCCTGGCTAGAAATCCTAGGCAAATCCCGAACCTCTGCAAGATAAGCCTAACGTTATTCCCTCAACGCCCTTGGAGAATTACGGCTACACTCTGGGGGCAACATCTCATTCCCATGCACAAATATCAATATGATAATAATATTGTGCCATGCAAATATCACGACTTTCCATGCAATATGACAAAGTGAACATTGCATTCATAAATAGCATGCATATAAGCAATCATATCATAAATATAAGTTCTTGTGAGAAAATCACTCACCTTTGCCCAAAAATCAAGACACCTCGAAAAGCCTGTACTGCCTCGATATGCGTGCCCGACCTCGATTCTCGTGCTAACTCTCAAAAGTTGCACCAATCACATCATCTTGATTACCTCAATCATTAAAATGATATTTTATCACTAAATATCTCAATATTCCCTTTATTTCCTATTTCCCTTTATTTTTCTTTATTTTTCCTTCTAAAAATCTCAATAATTATATCGAGACTATTTTCTCAATTCTATCTTCACAACAATTCATCATATGCTATGAACTTTAAGGGAAAAATACTGGACGTACCCGAATATTGCATTTTCAGGCAAAACGAGGCTCTTTAGTACAAAAATCGAGACATTGGGAATCCCAAACCTAGATATTTTTGCACAAACGTCCATAAAACATTTTTTTGGATTTTTCTATGATTTTTCCCATGCTCCACGCACCCGTACGCGCTGAGAGTGGGGGAGCGCGTGAAGTTCGGCCCATGTACCTCACACGCCGGTCATCTTCTCTGGCGCCGACCATGCCGGCGATCTGAGATGACTCCATCAGCTTGTTCCTCTTGTCCAGTCGATCCTCATGGGCTATCTTAAAGCTTGAAAGGATAACCCGAAGGCCGTCAACCGGAGGCTTAAAGCCTCGGCCGACCATCTGTCTCTCTCTTTCCGGCGAGCTTCGAATCACCTTCAAACCTTCACCAAAATCCACCCAAATCTTCAGATTTCTTCTTCAAGCCATGAGCAACAAAAGCCCCATGGTTTTGACTCTCAATTGATTCGAAAAGGGCCTCGATTTGGAGCTCCAACTTCTAAAATTTTTGGCCTCTTCGAGTTCTATTTATAGGCAACAATCGAAGCTTGAAATGGCCTTTGACGACTTACCCACTGCCTTAGGCATTCATACCTTCCCCAGATCGACCTTGAGGCAGTCTCGCATGACTAGAAAACCAAGTTGCAAGCATCGCGACAAACCGGCCAAATTCTTTGGTCGTTTTCTTCGATTTCCAGCAACCATGATGACTGTTGGTCGGCCAAGCCTTTACAAAAGTTGGTCTTCCGACCAAGCCTCGTGCAACCCGTGCCTCAGATTTTTGGTCGGCGACCGTCCGTGTTATGGTCAGAAGTTTTGTTGAATTTGCACTTTAGCCCCTTAACTTTCGGCTATTCTCATTTTGGCCTGTTTCACTTAACCCCTCAACTTTCCATAATTGCTTTCAAGACCCTCAAGTCCTAAAATATCATTTTGACCCCTGAAGATTCTGAAAAAAATCATTTCGGCCTCCCTCTAGTAATTTCCAAAAATTATACTTAGGCCCGAATCTTCGTTTTGGCCCTAAACCCATTCGTTTCTTCCTGAAACCTCTGAAGGGTTGTTCCTCATGAAAAAATAAAGCCCCCTCAAGTTTTCATTGACTTCTGGGAAGTCTCCTATAAAGATTCGATTTTGCAGCCTAATTGGCCTGCCTTTTTGCTGTACCGAAAATTGTTCCCGATCTCATTTCTTTCGACACCATAAATCCTATCTCGGGGTACTCGTTAATGCCTCATCATTTTCCTTCAGCATCTCGACTCCAGGGTACTCCCGGCAATCAATTTGGTCATTCGTACGGTAATAAATTACCCTTATACCCTTCATTTATCCTTAAATTCTATTTTTGCCCCAAGATAAATAACCCTTGAGTCCTTTAGAATTTCTCAGATATTATAGTAATGATTGTTCTCGAGGTGTCAGGGAGATGCCTTGACTTTTCCCCTTTTAAGCTAGGACTATGTTGTACCAATGTGTCAGTGTGGTGATGTTACCTCTAGAGAGATTGTTCTTTCCCCAATGTTGGGTTAAGCGCTGTGTGGGATTCTCTTGGGGTGGGGCTTGGAGGGTTAGGTCAGTTTCGTTTCATGTCTTGTGATGTATGATTTTATGCACAATTAATTCAGGCAAGTGTACCCTAGTAAAATCTGCATATAGTGATGAAAAGATGTCGATCCCACGAGGACTAGATCACAATACCAAAACAATTATAAATTAACCTAAGTTGAACCAATTAATTAATTGATGAATAAAAAGAAAAATAAATGGAAAACTAGATTCTTTGTGGGAAAAATTAATTAATGAGTGCACTAGGGTTTAGATTTCATTTAATCTGGGTTATGTAATTATTTATTCAACCCGATTCAAAACCACAAATACCTTTACAGTATTTTATAATTATTTGCATGTGATGGTGGATTTCCCTCGATTAATTAATAAGCTTTCTCAAGTCATATTAATCCTTTATTTATTCAATTTCACTGTCAGATTTCTGAGCAGATATCAACGAAATAAATAAGCATTAAGTTCTTTGGAAACCTCTAATCTCGGAAGAGGATTTGACTCACTAAGCTTCCTCGATTCCCACACATGAGCTAATCATCTTTCGATCTCCTAGTTAAGCATGTGATTTATATTGCTTATGGATCTAATTTATAACAATTCTTTAGTCAGTCATGCATAAATCATTGAATCATTAAAAGGTGGTTAATCTTTTCAAGCATTAAACGCAACAATATAAATTCATCACGCAAATAATAATCGGTTTTGAATCGAACCAAACAAATACTCACATAATTCCAGAATTAAAATCCATCCAAACCCTAGTTAAAACAATTTAACTAGACATTATTAAAATAAAAATAACAATAAAAATTAAAAGGAGAGAAAGATGCTTCCTGCCCAGATCTGAAATCAGATCTGGGTCACAGTTGTACTGAGTAGAAATCGTTGCTGCGAGCGTGAAGTGTCCTTTTCAATTTTCCCTGTGCGCAGCTTCAAAATCTCTCCAATTGCTTCTTCACTGTGCGCAGCGGAAGAGCCTTCAATTTCCTTCTTTTTTGTGCGCCGCTCTTCCCAGAAGCTTTCTTTCACTAGCCCTCCAATCTCTTTTTCTTCCTCTGTGCCGTGTCTAGAAGCCCCTTCCGTTTCTTTCAATCTGCGCCGTTCTCCCAGCCTCCTCAAAATCCCCCTTAATCCAGCCCCCAGGGGCATAGCCAAGTGGTAAAGAGGTAGGCTGAAAAGCTTGTCTGGAGGTTCCTAGTGTGGGTTCGATTCCTGGGGGAAGCAGAATGCTTCTTTCTGGGAGAAGACCTTAGGAGTGATATTAGTAGTGTTTAGGCCTACCACCCTGATCACTTGGGCATATCCCTCGATTTACCTCCTCAGTGTAGCTCTAGGGACGGGGTGGCTGAGGACGCCAGTAACAGGGCGTAATCTAAAAAAAAAAAAAAAATTTCCCTTAATCCAATATAATAATAATATATATATGTATAGGATGTGCACGACCGCCAATTTGACTTTTTCTCATATTTTATTATATACATATATATACTTAGGGCACATGCAGTTCCAATTGCCATCCAATTGGACCCTTTATTTTATTAAAATATTATTATATAAACACACACACAAGCCACACACTCACACATTCACGCCACTGTAATGATATATATATATAAATATTATAATTCAATATATAATATAATATAATATACAAAATAATATATATAATATTTAATATACTATTAAATATAATAACTTTAATTATATTATAATATTAATTATTTAAAATATTTATTTATTTATTTTAAAATTAATTTTATAATATATATATTTTTTCTTTTACGTCCAAATCTTCAAATTAATTTCCTTTGTTGAGTTCCTACAAAAAGAGATTAAAATAATATAAAATTCATATAAATACATATTTATGTAGGAAAATTAACACAAGGTTAAGATAAAAATATATATATAATTGAGCCCTATCAAATACCGCCACACTTAACCTTTTGCTTGTCCTCAAGCAAAGTAGAGAAAGAATTAAAAAATAAACATTTCATTTTCATGCTAGGCCAAAATCAAGAATTCTAATAACATATCAACACATAATTAATCACAAAATTGGTTACCATCCATATTATCATATCAACTCTAAATCCAAAAGTATTAATTGAAAGAATTAGTCATACAAAATCATCACTTTTGATGCCATGCATACTTCAAAATTAATTCATAAAATCTTGCAACTAACACAATTGAATCATGCAATAGTTTTCTTGCAATCACTTCTCTCCACTACTACAAACATAAGGAGTAATAGGGATGATTTTTTTTTTTTTTTGAATCACTCTTTTCTAAGTATTACTTGGCTTTTGACGCGAATGTCAACATTTTGTGATGAAGACACCCGGTTATTCTCCTAAATAATTGCTTAGAATGCATTTGCATACTCATATTTTGAACTACCATTTGACATGAAGGATGATGCAGGAGCACACTGTCAACCCCCAGTTATTACTAAGCAACTCAAAACATAGGAGTAGATAAATAGTAATAACAACTTTTTTTTTTCTTTTACTTTGCTCTTTTTTTTTTCTTCTTTTTTTTTTTCATCATCCCATTTTACTTCAACTCTGTTTAGGCCTAGTTTCAAGAAATAATCACAATATTATTCTCACATAATCAATCATGCATAATCACAAAATCCCATGAATTTTGTCAAGAAGCATATATTTCAACAATCATGATAATCCGGCATAATCAATTCATTTTCCTTAACACTCTTAAACCTATAATCAATAATCAAATAGAACAATTCTCAATTTTGAATTAACTATGCATTGAACCAAAGTTAATATAGGAAACATGAAATCGACCTAAACATAAAAATAAAATATTTTTTCTAAAGAAAATCATCATTTATGCACATTATAAATTTATTTATTTCTTTTCTTTTTTTTCAAAAAAAATTGAGGAAAATTATTTAATTTCCCACCCCCACACTTAAATTAAACATTGTCCTCAATGTTTAAAAATAAGAAAAGAAGAAAAGAAAAGCAATACTCCCCTGATGTAGACCTTCTTGGGATGCTTGAACATGGTTGGGCTTATTCTTTTGAAGAAGAGAGGTCGGATTTCTTTATTCAACATGTCCTAAAAAGAGGGGGGAAAATGAAATAAGAAATCAATCCAAGAATATTCTAAAAATTAAGAGAAATAAAAAGAGAGTAAAAAAATAATAATAATATTTCGAATGGGTTGTCTCCCATCAAGCGCTTCTTTATAGTCATTAGCTTGACTAGGTTTCCGTCTTCACGGAGGCTTGAATCCTTCTTCCATTAAAACTTTGTTTGTGCCAATTAATGGATTTATTCCTTGAATGCTAGCAACTCTCAATCCAATTCCCTTCTTTTGCTCTCTCAACACCCTTATCAACTTTTCCTTTTCATGAGTTGATGGCTTGGCTTTTGAAGAAGAAGAAGGAACATCCAAAGGCAACAACTTGTCTCTTTTGGATGGACAACATTTTTTCTTTTTTCTTTTTAAATGGCCCACGCCCACGACCTTGTTCTTGGCATTTAAAATTTGTTCCTGCTCATCAAAAGAGTTAACAATGCAATTTTTTATAGGCTCATCTAATCTTTCTACTAAATCATCAATGCCATCTATCCTAAAGACTTCTTTTTCATTGTCATTAGAATATTTCGTAGCCTTAAACACATTGAAAATAACCATCTCATCATAAATTCTAAGGCTAAGTGTTCCTTGCTGGACATCAATCAAAGCCCTCCTTGTGGCAAGAAAAGGTCTCCCTAAAATTAGGGGCATATCATAATCTTCTTCCATATCCATAACAATGAAATCAACAGGAAAAATAAATTTATCTACTTTTACCAAAACATCTTCCACTACTCCTCTTGGATATTTGATACCTCTATCGGCCAATTGAAGAGAAATAGTGGTGGGTGTAGGTTCTTTTAATCCAAGTTTCCTAAAAACAGAAAAGGGCATCAAATTAATACTTGCACCAAGGTCACATAAAATTTTATTAAACTTAATTTCACCAATAGTGCAAGGAATAGAAAAGCTCCCTAGATCTTTGAGTTTTGGAGACAATTTATTCTGTAGAATTGCAGAGCATTCTTCATTAAGTTTCACCATCTCAAATTCCTCCAACTTTCTCTTGTTTGAAATTATTTCTTTCAAAAATTTGGCATAACTTGGCATCTGTGATATAGCATCAAGAAGAGGGATGTTAATATGCAATTTTTTAAACACCTCTGAAAATATAGCAAATTGTTTATCCAAGTTAGCCTTTAGAAATCTTTTAGGAAAAGGAAGAAGAATTTTGTAAGATTTTAAATTAAGAGAAGAAGAACTCCCCTTTTTCTCTGTTGATAGCTCCCGGTCCTCTTCTTTGGCTTTAAGCTCTTGGCTTTCTTTCTCTTTTGTGTGATCTTCATGTTTTTCTTTACTTTCCAATTCTTTTCCACTTCGCAAAGTGATGGCTTTTACATGCTCCCTTGGATTCTTCTCAGTATTGCTAGGCAAGCCTTCTTGTGGTCTTTTTGAAATTGCTTGGGCAAGTTGTCCAATTTGAGTTTCTAAACTTTGCATTCTTGCCTCTGTACTATTGATAAACCTTGCCATCATATCTTCCAAATTTGGCCTCTTCTCCTGTGGAATTTGATGTTGTTGTTGTTGAAAGCCAGGGGGCACTCTTTGTTGATTATTACTCCAAGAAAGATTAGGATGGCTCCTCCATCCTGGATTGTAAGTGTTGGAGTAGGGATTAAAATTTGACCTGTTGCCACCATAAGAAATAACATTAGCTTGTTCAGAAGAACTAGAAGAAAAAGGATTTCTTACTTGACAATCTACACTAGCATGTCCCCTTCGCCCACAAAGCTCACAAGAAAGAAAATAGGAAGAAGAAGAAGAAGCATTCATGGCTGAAACCCCCAAATTACCCAAATTCTTATTTAATTCAGCAATTTGAACAGATAAAGCAGTGATAGAATCAACATTATAAATTCCAACTCCCTTTTTATTTGTTCTCTCATTGTCCCATTGATAACTGTTGGCTGCCATCTCTTCCAAAAGTTTATATGCTTCCTCGGGAGTTTTCCTCATAAGGGTACCACCTGCAGTTGCATCTAACATCGAACGAGAAGATTGATTAATGCCACTATAAAAAGTTTGCACTTGCATCCAAACAGGTAGACCATGGTGAGGACATTTCCTAAGCATTTCTTTAAATCTCTCCCACGACTCATATAAGGATTCATTACCAAATTGTGAAAAAGTTGTTATGTCATTCCTTAATTTAGCCGTTTTAGAAGGTAGAAAATATTTAGATAAAAACTTTTGTGCCAAATCATTCCATGTAGTAATAGAACCTGCTGGAAGAGAATTAAGCCATTCTTTTGCTCTATCTTTCAAGGAAAAGGGAAACAACCTAAGTCGAACTGCATCCTCACTAACTCCATTATGCCTAAAAGTATCACATATTTCAAGAAAATTAGCAATATGAGAGTTAGGATCATCATTAGGGCCAGAAAATTGTACACTCATCTGGATCATCTGAATAATTGCAGGCTTGATCTCGAAGTTATTTGCTTGCACATTGGGCCTCCTAATGCTTGATGTAGTGCCATCCAGAGTAGGTGTAGTATATGAGCTCAATGTCCTTGGATTAGTTTGGGTTGCTTGTTCTTGCTCCATCTTGTTCTTTTTCTCCTTCTTTTGTTTTTTCAAAGTTTTTTCAATTTCTTGATCAATGGGTATCAGTTCTCCACCACTACTCCGTGTCATGCACCATGAAACCTACAAAGAAAAAGAAAAATACTAAAATTTAAAAATAAAATTTCTAAAAGATGAAAAAAATAATAAATAATAAAATTAAATTAAAATTGCAAAACCTAAAAGAAAACAAAAAAAATGTTCAATCTAAGGCTAACTTATGTAGTTTTGATATGCAATAAACTAGTCCCCAGCAACGGCGCCAAAAACTTGATGTATGATTTTATGCACAATTAATTCAGACAAGTGCACCCTAGTCAAATCTGCATATAGTGATAAAAAGATGTCGATCTCACGAGGACTAGATCACAATACCAAAACAATTATAAATTAACCTAAGTTGAACCAATTAATTAATTGATGAATAAAAAGAAAAATAAATGGAAAACTAGATTCTTTGTGAGAAAAATTAATTAATGAGTGCACTAGGGTTTAGATTTCATTTAATCTGGGTTATGTAATTATTTATTCAACCCGATTCAAAATCACAAATACCTTTACAGTATTTTATAATTATTTGCATGTGATGGTGGATTTCCCTCGATTAATTAATAAACTTTCTCAAGTCATATTAATAATTTATTAATTCAATTTCACTGTCAGATTTCTGAGCAGATATCAACGAAATAAATAAGCATTAAGTTCTTTGGAAACCTTTAATCTCGGAAGGGGATTTGACTCACTAAGTTTCCTCGATTCCCACACATGAGCTAATCATCTTTTGATCTCCTAGTCAAGCATGTGATTTATATTGCTTATGGATCTAATTTATAACAATTCTTTAGTCAGTCATGCATAAATCATTGAATCATTAAAAGGTGGCCAATCTTTTCAAGCATTAAACTCAACAATATAAATTCATCACGCAAATAATAATCGGTTTTGAATCAAACCAAACAAATACTCACATAATTTCAGAATTAAAATCTATCCAAATCCTAGTTAAAACAATTTAACTAGACATTATTAAAATAAAAATAATAATAAAAATTAAAAAAAGATAAAGATGCTTCCTGTCCAGATCTGAAATCAGATCTGGGTCACAGTTGTATTGTACTGAGTAGAAATCGTCGCTGCGAGTATGAAGTGTCCTTTCCAATTTTTCCTGTGCGCAGCTTCAAAATCTCTCCAATTCCTTCTTCACTGTGCGCGGCGGAAGAGCCTTCAATTTCCTTCTTTTTTGTGCGCCGCTCTTCCCAGAAGCTTTCTTTCACTAGCCCTCCAATCTCTTTTTTTTCCTCTGTGCCGTGTCCAGAAGCTCCTTCCGTTTCTTTCAATCTGCGCCGTTCTCCCAGCCTCCTCAAAATCCCCCTTAATCCAATATAATAATATATATATATATGTATAGGATGTGCACGGCCGCCCTAGCTAATCCCATTCTAATTTGACTTTTTCTCATATTTTATTATATACATGTATATACTTAGGGCACATAGCAGTTCCAATTGCCATCCAATTGGACCCCTTTATTTTATTAAAATATTATTATATAAACACACACACACAAGCCACACACTCACACATTCACGCCACTGTAATGATATATATATATATAAATATTATAATTCAATATATAATATACAAAATAATATATATAATATTTAATATACTATTAAATATAATAACTTTAATTATATTATAATATTAATTATTTAAAATATTTATTTATTTTAAAATTAATTTTATAATATATATATTTTTTTTCTTTTACGTCCAAATCTTCAAATTAATTTCCTTTGCCGAGTTCCTACAAAAAAAGATTAAAATAATATAAAATTCATATAAACACACATTTATGTAGGAAAATTAACACAAGGTTAAGATAAAAATTAGATAAAAATATATATATAATTGAGCGCTATCATCTTGCACACATTCATGAAAAGGTTTTTGAACTCTCACTTAGATGATTTAACATCTTATTTGGACTTTGTTCTTAAAATATTCAAACGTTCCAAGTGAAGGCAGTGGCGCTAAGGGGAAAGGAATTGCAGAGGATTAACGGCAATTAGTAGATAGTTTGTAGCATATCTTTCAGTTATGATGTGTATTTTGATGATGTCATGTTAAACGATAAGTACAAGTTTTCATGTTATGAATAAGATGAGTTCGGTTATGCAACGTTTGAGGTTACGATTTAACTTCCGCATTTATGATTATTTACCTGTCTTACTTTATTGATTCTTACTTTAGTATGCTAAGAAGGTGTAACGGGATTGTCGGGGAACGATTTATGTTGAATTTATGTTGGAAAGAAAAATATATTCCCAAAATCTTATATTATCTAATGACTTGGGAAAAGTAGGGCATTACACTGCCACCTTCCCAATCACGGACCTGACTATCCCCTAGGAGGGAGAGATTCTAGCTGTTAACGAATCCCTTCCTCGGTTGCTCGCGTCTCTAGACCAAGTGTCCTTTGGCAAAGTGAGTTGTAGAGAGCCTGCTCCTCGACACCGAGGAGCTATAGGGACCGAAGCGGGTGCCAGCCGAAGAACCATTGGGGCAGCAGATGTTAAAGTGGATTAAGGATGGACCAGGCGACAATCGACGTGGCTCAAAGGCGAGGTCGTGGCCTCTTCTAATGAGCTGTGATCAACCCCCAACAGCCGAGCCTTCACGTGCTACATATTGAAGAATCCCAGCAAGGTCTCCGCCCCATTCTTCCATAGATGCCTCCCCCCATTGAGAATGCATATGACTTGGGCCACGGGCATTGGGTGTGAGGCGTGTAGTGCCCCGTTTTCTCAGGTGCGTTAATTCTTGGGACAATCCTAGGACCATAATTTTTTTTCTTTTGAACTCATATACTAAACCACATCATTCCTCGCATACATCCCAGAATTTCCCTACATTATTTTATCTCAAAAGAGAGAGAATCATCACATACACATCTATTGCAGAAACTAAGATCGAACCTGACATCTTACCTTAACATAAATCATAAATCAAATCTTTATATCATCGTTTCTCGAACTTAATCCTCAATACAAGGCTATTCCTCAATGGAACAAAAATCCTCAACATGACATACGCTCTCAGCTTAACATTAATACATAACATACGTCCTCAATTAACATTAACACATAGCATACATTCTCATCTCACATTAACCCTAACTAGGGTTTATACATCGTCATTAACCATAAGGTTATACATCATCGTTCATCAAAATGTATGCTATGTGTTACATCATGGACTTTCAAAACATTCAGATTTCCAAGTAGCAGAACTTAAATACATGGGCTACATTACATCATTCATTTCATCGTGCACTTGAAAAGTGTCATTTCTTGCCTCATTCATCCTCGTATCTACTACAATATTGGAATAGAATTAAGAGTGTCATGAATAGGAACGACATCAAAATGAGTAGAAATGCATGATAAAGACAAGTTGTGCTCACTTCAGTCCTAAACTTAAAACTCTATTTTTTGCCTTGTGTTCCAGCATATAGATCCAAGAAAAAAATGCTAGACCCCAATGGGGAATGACAATCCCCAAATTTGGCCCAAACTTTTAAGTTTGCATCTGCATGCTTCTTTCTTGTTATTCTTAATCAACAATAAGATGAAGCAATTTTTTAATTGGGATTGATGGTGGATAAGACATTTAAATATAAGCTTTGTCCTATCTTGGGATTATCGCTCCTGCACAATCTCTTGCCGCTCGTGCCCTCGATTTCAGTAGAGGAGATAAATCGCAAGTGAAAGATTTATCTCACTGAACAAAATAAGAGATCAAAACCACGATCTATTACTGCGAATCATATTTTATCATGGGCCAACCACTTGACGCCCTAAAGGCAGTTTTGTCCTATCTTGAACTAGTCGATCGCAGCTAATTTGAGGGGAAAAACCCATGAATGTGAGGTCAAAATTATCATAACTAGACACAGTGACCAATTCCCATTCCATTTCCATTTCCATTTCCTTATCCTCCCCTGACCTTATGTTCGGACCATTTCAAATTACCCCACTTGCTTGATTTGCCATGTTAGGTGTTACATATTTGTTGATTTATTTTCAAAAATGAAAAGACACCCTTCTAGAATTTACATTGACGAATATTAACATGAACATAAATATTAACACATAAATTTATATTAATAAACATTTATTGGTATTTTAGTGCTGAGATGCTTAAACAGTTCAATAAAAAATAAAATAAATTGTTATCAAAAAAAATAGGATAGAATAGAATAAAATAAAATGTTTAAATATCAATCTCTTATTTTAGATATACCACTTTTTCGTTACAAATTTCTTTGACTTCAAATTTACTTTTTTTAAATCACTTTTCAAAATGGGATTATGTGCTTTCTATTTTACCATTTAATTGAACATATCGTACAAATTTATAGTTTCAATATATATATATATATATATCTCAGGTGTTCCAGCATTTGAAACAATAACACAGATGTTATAAGCAATGAGAATAAATTCAAGCCATTATCCATAAGTTCTATCATTGGGATGGATTGCCCACAAGTTAATTAGATAAAAACCTGCTTGTACCATTGCTAAGTGAGTACTAAAGCACATTTTCACTCACTCATTCAATAGTCAATTTATGCACCATTATCCTCGAGTTTTCAAGCAGGGATGTTGAAAACATATGATTGATTAAAAGTTAAGAAAAACCCTAATTAAGCAAATAATTGTTTTAATTTATTTCTGTATATATTTTCTTATTATTAATTTAGTTAAGGGGTTAATATCATATTTCTCAATCTTGTAAATGCTTTATCCAACCCATGCAGTTGCATCAAGTCCTTTCAAGAAATTAAATGATCAATAACTAATATAATAATTATTATATAAAATTATCTTCCAAAGTTGAATTAAAATGTCATATTATCTTCCAAAGTTGAATTAAAAGTTAAAACCTCATTTTCATATTGTGATTTGAATTGGAATTTTGAAATAATATATATATATTTTCAATTATTTCTAGTGTGCTTGAAAATGCACTCAGACTCTTGTCTTAGGTGGGAATTTAATTATTAATTGACTAGTTCTATCATTAATCAGCAAGACTTTCAAGGCCGCACAATCTTGAATTCCTTAATCTCTCTGGCAGCCGTTGCAATAATAGTATTTTAAGATATCTTGGCGGCCTTTCAAGCTTAAGTCTTTAGATGTTTCATATAATAATATGACAAATTAAGTGAATTCATTGTAGGATGATATAATTAAATAACAGAAAGATATGAATTAAATATAACACAAAATAGTAAGAGATGACATATCTGTATTCCTCATAGAATAAAATTATAAACAATTCGATCGCACATTACTATTAAATATAAATGATCAGATATTCTTTTCACTACTTTTCAGACAAGCAGCTTTTCAATGAGATAAGCATACAACAGTTGACACACAAAATCATGACCTTACATCACTATTTAAAAGAGTGAAGTGAAGAGAGGATCTAGTCACAAAGAAAATATTTATCTAATTAATAACTCTCCCTCAAGTCACACTTAAATTCAAAATTGATGTATACATTCTAATAACAACTAGATAGACTCACTAGACATTTATTGTTCTTACAAAAGAAAACAACAATATTGTCATTCACAACAAAAGAAATTATTATGAAATTAGATTCACAACAAACCATAATTAAACCAATCAACTACACACGAACATAGAATTTTACGTCAAAAACTCAAATCAAGAAAACCATGGGCAAAAAAAAAAAATCAAAAATATCACTAAACAAATATTGTTAGAACAAAAGTGATATTGTTAAACTCAAAATATCACTAAGCAAATATTGTTACAATAAAGTGATATAGTTGCAACTAATTTTGGAATATTAGACATCTATTTATAGATCTAAAATCATCTATAGATGTACACATAAAACCATATCTCAATCAGAAAATGATTTATGAGAATATTCTTCCAGATAAAATAAATCTCACATAAAATCAAATTTGACAACATCATAATCACAGTCAAAT
This sequence comes from Diospyros kaki, assembly GCA_036245055.1. Classification (NCBI taxonomy): domain Eukaryota; kingdom Viridiplantae; phylum Streptophyta; class Magnoliopsida; order Ericales; family Ebenaceae; genus Diospyros; species Diospyros kaki. The sequence continues at coordinate 9,659,706 of BSEG01000011.1, read as the reverse complement.
TAGGAGTTCCAATCTCAGTCAAATTTGAATTCTGAGTCACAATTATAACAAGCTCCACCTTGACATGAAATTCAAATATGAAATTATCTAAAATTCTCTTCTAACAAAATCACGGAGAATTAATCTCCTAATAAATATCAACTAAAACTGCACCACGGGGAATACCACCCAAATCCACACAAAGTTCGTTATAGTAAATATCTTCAACAACACTCAAAACATTGACAACAAAATCAACCTCAAGGTATCTTTATTGAGTTTAATGATTCCATATTCATCAATATAAATCCACATTGATAACTCTATCTTCATCTAAATCTATCCATCCAAAATTGCACGCATCTTAATTTGTGATAGTGAGAATCAAATATTTTGATCAAATAATAGAATATAATACTTCAAGATATAGGCAAAGATTAAATAACCTCAAATAATGCCAGACAATCGAAAAACAAAATCCTAATAAAAAATGGACCAAAAATATCGGATTTGGACCAAATTTGGGCAAAAAACCAAACTAGATCTTTCTAGCAAATTTGGAAAGTCAGACAAGCCTAATGGGTCAACCCTAAGCTAACTAAATTAGAAGCGGCTTTGGTATTAATGGGTCGAATTTAACCAGATTTGAGCAAGATCTAGGTTTATTTAAGCTTGTTGTGATATAATTGTATATCAATGACACCAATGCCCAAGAGAGGAGGTGAATTGAGATATTTAAAATTTGCTTGAAAAATCTAAAATATTTTTAATGAAAGATAAAAGTATAATACAAGTGAGGAAAAGAAAAATGTTTGGAATAATTAATGAAACAAAGAAAACATGTACAAGAGAACACACGGATTTATAGTGGTTTAACTTAACCAAGCCTATAATACCCCATATTTTTGTGAAGTTGCCAAGTATTTTAATGAGTTTAAAATATCAAAAAATATGCTTGACATGGCAACAATTGACCAAATCAGTTGCAGGGAGTGCCCTAGAGCTTAGGTACCTAAGGACAAAAGTATATCTTTGACGAGCATCTCTAGATGAGATTTATGACGCTAAAAGAAATCAAATCAAAGACGGTTTTCAGTTAAACTAAGTTGTAGCCTAAAAAGACCGAAAGATGGTAAGGGGCTTCCGAAAAATCATATATATCGAGTAATTTTGAGTTATTAATTTTGAGATTTTAAGTATCTCAATAAATTTGATGTTTGAGGGTGTAATTGTAATTAGAGAATTATCCGAACGAAATGAGGATGAAATTAGGAGCTCATGTGGTAAAATATCAAAGTTTGAGAACTTCAAATTAGGGCAAAAAATGTCATTTGGAAGAAGTTTAGGGTATTTGCTTGGATTTCAAAAATTAAATCCATTCTAGTTTTGGATTTGAAAAACCATTCAATTATAACTTTGAGTCTTTTGAGTCCATGGCTTATCTTGAGACAAATGGCACCATGTGATTGGTTCAAGAAATCTATAAATAAAGACCATGAGTTGTTCTTAAATCATTCAAGAGAGTTTAAGGATTGAGGCATTCTAAGTTGAGGAGCTTGCTCTTGAGAGAGGGGAGGAAATTTTGCAAGAAGGCGGGAGGAAATCGAAGGAGAAGCGAGGGAGAACGAGCCTCGCCGAAGTTGCATGTCCTTGTCGGAGTTTGCCAAAATCAGTAAAAAAAAAAAATGAGGTAAGTCCCTTTTATTTTTATAATCCTGTAGAGGGGGAAAAGAGGTTCGCATAGATTCAAACGGGGGTCGAATCGGAGTTAAAATGAGGAAGTTATGTTCGAAAAACCAAAACGAGGCGAAGTTGTCCGAATCTGGTAGGCCGCGTATGAGTTACACGCAGCGGGAAGTGGCTGCGCGTGAAGGCACGTGGACCACCTTCCCAGGGCTCGTGAAGGCGCGAAAAGGGCCCATTTCCCTTTAACTCTTCCAGTTTTGTCCTTAAATTAATGCCTTTCAACCCTATGTAGAAATATTTAAGATTAGGTTTACTAAAATGTGTATTTTCTGCAGAAATCTAGACCGTTTGCTATGAAATTGTATCTTCCAAGAGATAAACCAACAAGGTGAGACTCTTATACTCCAAATCCTATTTTTTATTCTCTTATGAGAGACTTCTATTGCATGAGATGTGTTTTATGAAATTCTTGTATGTAAACTTTTATTGTTCTCTTACGTGAAATCATGTTGCATATATGAAATGTATTTTTTTGAAAAATATATGTTGTTGGCTTCTTAACTGTTGCATTTATAAAATTTGTGTGGACATACTGTTGCACCTATTTGTTGTTGGTCAAGGGCAAAAGTCGGATATCTCCCGAGAGACACTATGCGTGCACCATCGAGAAAACTCTCATGGGGAAGACCGTGAGTTTAAGGGACAACAGATGTGGTGTTTGCATGAGTTCTATGAGGTCGGATTGAGGTAGCATGGTTAGGGACCTCCCGAGAGACGCTATACATGTGCCATTGAGAAAGTTCTCGTTGGAGGAGGTTGACATGTTCATGAGACACTTCGGAGTAGTTCTCGTTATTTTTCTCATACGTTTTATACTTGTTCATGCATTGATATAAACTATTTTGGAGTTTCTCACTAGAAGATTCATCTTCTAATTGGACTATGTCCCTAAAATATTCAAACTTTCCAGGTTCACAAGCGGCTCAAAGGGAAAGGAGGTAGCAGAAAAATAAGCTTAATTTGTTGTTTAGCATATCTTTATTTATGTGTGAATCTATATATGTTTTGGATATGTTTAAGGCATTCAGTAATCACTTACGAGAGATGATGTTCTTGTAATACATTTTATATATGTCTTGAATGATTTCATTTATGATAAATAAAGTATTATGGTTGTGATCCATATCAGGTTCGATCTATCTTCCACAGTTAAAATTTTAACACCTGTTTTATCTATTTGATTATTGGATTTGTTAAGTTGAGAATGTGAAAAGTAGGGTTTTTGGGAATTTGTTTTATGTATGATAGCAATTGTGGTATGAAAAATTTTTATATTCCTGAAATCCTAAACTATAGCACGCCCGAAAAATTTGGGGTGTTACAAAGCCTAATCTACTATTTTAGTTTCTCACTAAGGATTTTGAAATCAATCCACTAAAAATACTCCAAAGACTCGATATACAATCCTCCTACACACAAAATAGACTCTCTAACTCTTGTTAGGAAATACAATAAATATGAAAAGAGAGATTCTAAGAGTTTCACCTCTTAGTTACAGATTCTCTCAATAAAAGAAACAAAACTTGAAGAGATATAACAAAACAATACAAGCCTTTACAAGAGAATATAGATTTAAGCACAATAAATAATTTTTGGCACTTGTGAGCTTGGTAGGTAAACTCTTCTGAGAGTTTTAAATGATCCACCAGCCTATGAATTTATAGTTATGGGCACTACCTTGTAAAAATATGACCGTTTGAGGTAGTTGGGAAGCATTTAATGTGTCCAAAACTAGTCATTATGAGTTTCTGTGAAAAAGACAGTTGACAGATGCAAAGCATCAATCGACAGATTAGTGAATAAATTAAAAAATCAATCGACAGAAAAAAAGAGGTTAGTCGATAGATGCAACATAGATACAAAATGAAAATGAATTGACATGCATTCTGTTAGTCGACATGCCCTATATGATTAGTCGACAGATTAGGGAATTATTTAAAATTTAGGATTAACATGCATTCTATCAGTTGATAGATCAAGAGAGATCGGTCGACAGGTAAGTTAAAAATAGCTTACTTGGTCGATAGATGGATATCAATAAGCATGTTGTCGGTCGACAAATTACAAGACATCAATTGATAGACAGATGTAAGATCCCAAGATTTCAAGAAATCAAAGATAATAAACTTTGGTGTTGGAAATGCCTTATTTATAATTTAATGATAATAAATGGAATTAAGAAATTAGTGAGGATTCTGAATAATTTAATTATTAATGTTATTTAATTGTGTGTTGGGAATAATTTATTTATCGAGGATTTATTGTTTTATGGAATTTCTTGGGTTTGGAAAGGAAAATGATTTGAAATTTGAATAAGGATTAATTTGTGGAGATTATGTAACAAGTGAAGTGGTAGCTTCGAGGTCATACGAGGAAGGGGAAAAGAGATGGTTATGTGACCGAGTCATGGGCATGCAACGTTAAAAATCATGTTTGGAGTAGGGAAATCCAAAGTTCAAGCTTAACTTTAATGGGTGCATAATATACACCAAAAGAAGTGGTATGTGGGACGGTCTCATGTGCAAGGGGAAGAGTTTTGGATGGCTGACGGTTTTGTGTTCAATTCAAGGGCAAGGCAACGCGGAGGCTTGAATTGGCTGGAATTTTTCAGCCCAATTGAAGGCAGGTGGCGTTCCAAGGGGGCAATGGGAGCCCATGCAGTGAGCCAGCTCACTGCCACGTGTCACGCAATTGGGCATTGCTTGGAGAGGATTTTGAGGCCAGCTATTCACTGCTTTTCACTCAATTTTTAACCGTGTACTTACCTTCCAGTGAGTGAAATTGGCAGCAAGTCATGATGCTTGGGCACGAAATCACAAGATAAATCGGGTATAATAGGGCTAGCAATTTTGTACACGACGTAACACGAAATTAATTAGAATAGGATTGGGATTAATTAGATTCAGGTCATAAACACGATTATTTTAGTGTCTTAGACGGGTCAACTCGTTTAACCCGTTTAAACACATAATGACCCGTTTAATTAAATATTTTAACGGATTGAGCTGAACACGTTAATACGATTATATACGAAATGACACGTTTAATTAAAAGAGTTAATAGATTAATCTGAACACGTAAACACGATTATACACGAAATAATACGTTTAAAATTAAATAACACGTTTAACAGATGACACAAGATGACCCGTTTAAATTAAACGGGTTAAACAGGTGATAAGACACGTTTAGTTAAACGGGTCGTGTCGTGTTACATGTTTAATAAACATATTGTGTTCGAGTTTAAGGAATTTGACACGATTATTAAACGGGTTATGTTCGAGTTAACCTGATACGTGTTATACGTGTGTCTCAACACAACACGATTATGACCCGCCAATTTGTATTACCACCCCTAAGTATAAATAGGAACAGAAGGGGACGCAAGAACGGGATAAGCAGGGGAAACGTTGCCGAAATCTCGGGTGAATGGCAGAAGATAAATAAAATACAAAAATGAAAAAGAATATTTGACAGTGATTATGCTTAATTAATTCTTAGGTCTTACGCTATTTAATTTATTTGTTAAGAAAATTTTGGGACTCAATTGCAGTGCGTTTGACAGTGAAACGAGACAGATAATTAATTTTATTTCGATAAGGATTCAATATGTTTTACGTGTAAATTATTTTGGCATGACTTGCATATGATGGTGAGAGAGTGTTTAGGCATAAGGTTATTGATTTGAGACTAACGAAGCTTGTGTTAGGGCTTGGAGAAAATCTATGGATTTAGGACTGGCAGAGCTTGAATTAGGGCCCGAGGAAAATCATCTAAGGCCACCAAGAGTCCAGAAGAGATGAGCCAGCATGTATGATTCACTTCGCATGTTTTTATGTTTGTTATGAATTTTAATTTATTACATCACATATTACATTTACTGAGTCATAAGACTCACTCCTCTTTTCCCCTGTACTAACCGTATAGGTGGCTTGAGATCTGGTATGGGAAAAACAATGTTAGCAAATGAACCTCTAATTGATAGGAGTTGCGGACTGTTATAGAATTGGTGTTGAGTTTATGTGTTGTTTATGTAATTTACTTGATTTTGTACAAAACTTATGAGAAACAATTAAGGTTCCCATTAGTAGAAATTTTGTATGTTTGTTGGGAATTATTTATATTTATATTTGTAGGAAATTGGATTATATTCAGAGGCCTAGTCAAGTATGAGACTCGGGTGTGTATCCGTTGCTTGTGTATTTTTAAACTCGGGTTCTTGATAGACAAAGGTAGCGAAAGTTAGATCCCACCTAGGATGCCCATATTATTATTATTTTTATTATTATATCATACTTGTTATTGGCGGGACACAGTCAACCTTTGAAATAGGTCGTAGTTGTAATCATTGGTTATGGTGGCACCTGGGAGTGGGCTAAGGCACCACAATAGAAGCCATGATTGCCTATTAGTTGACAGATGTAAGCTAATCAGTAGACAGATCCTACTATTTTTACCTTAAAATACTTTAGCTTTAATTCTCAATATTTGAAAATTTATTTGAATTTTAATATTTTATTTTTCCAATCTCCTAAAACATAAATAACATATGTTTTGGAAAACACTTTGACATTAAATTAAAAGCACTCTGACATTAAATTTCAATACATAGATTTTTCATAGAAAGTATGATTGGTATGAAAAATGTTTCTCCTGCATATTATATAAAATGAAATATACGAAATTAAAAAGAGCTTAGTAACATTAAATTTCTAAATTTTGTGACAATTACAAAAATTAATAAAATTAATTTGTATAAAGAAAGTGTTGCTCCCAAGCAAAAATAAAATTTATTTGTTTTTTTTTCTGTTCCTCATACATCATTGGGTCGTTTCATTATTTTTGAAGAGAATGATCTTATTATATAAACCAAACCACATACTAGCATGTCATTATTTAAGATCTACATTCGCAAAAAAGTTATCAATTTTTTTTTTTTTTATCTTATGTAGGTGAAGTTCCAATAATAACATAAATGTATTTTTTTTTTCAAATACTCACAACATGGTTCTTGCACTTATAAAATGGATCGTACATCCTATTTTCAAATTTGGAGAACTAAGTAGTTTGGAAGATTTGTTTTTGGATCATAATATTATTATTAAGGGTGGTTCTCTTCAAAGCATAGGAGCGATGATTTCTCTTCAAGTATTGTTAATGCGATCCCTTGGTCGCCTTGCAACAGAAGGTAAAACAAAAAAAGAAAAACATTTTTCTACGTTGACAATCTCTAATTACTTTTCTTTCTAAGCGTTTAATTTCTCCCAATGGAGGATGAAAAGAATGTTCCACTAGGATAGATCACCAACTGATGACTTTTCTTCAAAATGTTGAATGTTTTCAAGGGTTGTGTGAAATGAAGACTCTTCAGAAGCTCAACATCTTCAGAAACAAACTTTGTGGGGACATTGCAATTTCGTCTTAGCCAACTTGACGTCACTTTGTTTGCTAGATATCTCTTCCAATGATTTCTCTCGAAATATTGCAATTTCTTCTCTTATCAACCTAACATCCTTGCAATACCTAACGCTCTCAAATATTGGCCTTCGAGTCCCAATCTCACTCCTATCATTTTCTAACCACTCCAAATTTAAGTTGCTTGAAAGTCTTGATAACAACACTACAAAAAAAATTGGTATTTTACGACAATTTTTTTATGACGATTTTAAAAATTACTGCAAAATATGATATTTTACGATGATTTCTTTAACATTTTATGGTAGTTTTAAAAAATCATCGCAAAATTTAAAAATTTTAAATTTTAAAATTAAATTTTACAGCAATTTTTGAAAAACTATCGTTAAATTTAAAAAATAATTTAATAATTAAAAAATAAAAATTAAATTTTACAACGATTTTTAAAAAATCTATGTAAAATTTTAAAAATAATTTAATAATTTAAAAATAAAATAAAATTAACATTTACGACGATTTTAAAGAACCATTGCTAAATTAATTAAAAAAATTAAATTTTACTACATTTTTTGAAAAATTGCCCCAAAGTTTAGAAAATATTTTTATAATTAAAAATAAAAATTCAATTTTATGACAATTTTAAAATTAAAAAATAATTTAATAATTAAAAAATTAAATTAATTTAACATTTGCACCAATTTTAAAGAACAGTCACAAAATTTTAGAAAATAAACTAATATTTATATTAAAAATATATAAAATTTTGATAATAAATAAAAAAATTTTAAAAAATATGTTTAAATCTTCTTTTTTATTTTTTAAATAATTAATTTATTTAATTTAATTCAATTAATTTATTCCATTGTTCTTTTAAAAAATATATTTTTAATTTAATCAATTAATTTATTTTTAATTTATATTAAAAAATATAAAATATAATTCTAAAAAATAATTATTAGATTAGTATATATAATATATGCACAAATATATAATAAGGAGCCTTCATAAATTGATTGGCTTCGCGCGCGTGCACTTGAGAGGTCTTGAGATCAAAATTGGGGAGGTCTTGAGATCAAAATTGGGGAAGGAGAAGGTAGCTAGAATAAAATTCCAGCATTGCCATATGGTGCACACGGCTGACAAGGCAAGCACCCATGCTAAAGTTCAATGATTTTAACATTTGTTAGCAATGATTCTAAAATCGCCGTTAAATGTTATCAATCGTTATAAAAAAATATAATTTGTGACGGTTATTCCAGCGGTGATTGAAAACCACTGCTAAATACTCAGTAACGGATGTATTTACGGTGATTTTCAAAATTGCCACAAAATACAAAAAAAGATCCCCACTAAAATTTAATTTTTTTATAGTGCAAGTTGGTGGCGGAAGAGTGATTGGATTCCTAAACCCCAAGTTTCCTGCTAAATGTCATTTGTCTATCTGATTCTAGATGCAACAATTGCTCCATAGCTTTTCCCTACTTCCTTTACCATCAAACTCAACTCTAAATGGTTGAACTCTCTCAAATGGATTCGAACGGGAAGTTTCCGAATGGGTTGTTAGAGAACAATATGGGATTGGTAGTACTTCTTCTTTTAGAAAATTTAATAAATGAGATAATTTTACCATTACAACCCATGACAAAACTTTTTGAATTGGATACATCCAGCAATCATATTCAAGGTTGCATCCATTCAAAACTTGCCAATATCTTTCCCAATTTAATATATTTAGACATGTCCACAAATGGCTTTAAAGGTGATATTCCTTCTTCATTTGGTGACCTAATTTCTCTGCAAGTTCTAGATTTATCAAACAACCAATTATGTAGTAATTAAGATACCAATTCATTTCGCCATGGGTTGCAAGTCCTTGGGATTCCTAAGCCTATCAAACAACAGCTTGACAGGGCCAGTACAACCCGCTCAAAGTAACTTATTTATATTGCAATATTTGTTTATGGACTACAATATCTTCACAAAAAATCCACCTCTCTTTTCAAGACACTACCCTTTGGTGGTGTTAGATATGGGTCACAACCAATTATTGGGAAGGATTCCAAGATGGATTGGAAATATACCTTCTTTACTAATGCTTTCGATGCATAGCAATTCATTTGAATGATCAATCCTAGTTGAACTTTGTAATCTTAATCCAATTCTATTGGAACTTTGTGATCTTAATTAATCCAGTTCTATTGGACCTCTCAAATAACTACATCACAAAAATAATACCATCTTGCATGAACCTGACAAACATAGAAAAGGTTTGGCTGTCAAATAATAGGCTAAGTGGTCCTTTCCCAGACGGCTTTCGTAATAGCATTTCTTTGAGGGTGCTTGATATTCCTAATAACCGCATGAGCAATGATATTCCAAAGTGGATTGGCATCCTCTCCCAACTGCAAATTATTCTCTTGAAAAATAACAATTTTGAGGAAAATATTCCAAATCAAGTATGCCACTTGTCCTACTTGACCATCATTAATCTTTCTTCAAACAACTTCTTTGGCGATATTCCACCTTGCCTAGGCATCACCAAAACTCAAGGAGCATCTGACCATGACATAGAAGAGAGATTTTATGTGAATATGTAATTTCAAACACCATTAGATGATTTCAAGAGCGTGCAAGAGCCAATTGGGGATCACTACCACTACAAGAAAACAAACAATTTGAGATGAATTTTCAATTTGAAACAAATTTTAAAACAAAATTTTCAGACGAAGTTTGAGACGATTTGTTTTCATCTCTAATTTGAGATGAAATTTTGAGACAGATTTTTTCGATTTTGAGATAAATTTTTTCTATCTCAAATTTGAATTGGATTTTGAGACAAATTTTTTCCATCTCTATTTTGAGACAATTTCTTTGTTGACGAATTTTTCCCCTGCATAATTTGAGACGAATATGGTCCATGAATGAGGATGACGACGATGGTGGTGATGGCAATGGTACCTGGTAGGAACAATCAACAGGGATGACATGAACTTTTGACCCTATCTCATACACACGACATTTTTTCTTTCCACCTACAACCTCCAACCATAAGGATATCTCGTCAATAGCTGGCTACGAGGGCTAGTCAACGTCACTACCTTCCAATGGGCCACCTACCGATGCTTGCGATGATGCATCTTGTTACCATGTCTGAAAGTCAGCCTGCAATCATCATGGATATATGGAATAATTTGTATTATTAATAGGCCAATTAAGCATAATAAGATTTAAAATACACAACTAATATATACTTACATAAGTTTCTTCAGACCTCTTATCGACGAATCCCAAATTATCTTCTTCTTTTTTTTATGTGTGGTGAGAAATAACTCAACCAGTGGTAAAAAATTAAGAATATCATATTCACTATATTATGCAGAATTAAGGTGCTAAAATAAACACCACCAAGTTAAAACAAAGAAAAGATTTAATATTACCCTTCTCGATAAGACAAAAGAACTGTGGTTGCAGATACATTGTACACTGGACAGACTACTAATTCTGAGTTAAAAAACTCATCCTCTCCTAGAATTGTGGGGCCGAGCAACGGGGTGCCTGTAATGGAGCGTCATCCAAAAAAAAAAAAAAACTCATCACTTCTTGTGATAAAAAAAAAAAAAAATTTGAGTACCATGATGGCTAACTGATGTGTCAATACCATCAAGGCGAGGCGTCAAAGATACAAACTGATTTCTAGGCCTTGAAATGTCAAAATAAAAGACAAACCTCGTAGATTTACTTTCTGATGCAACAAATAAATATTGCTTGCTTTCAGAAGCCAAAACATCAACAGTCACATGTCATCCTTTTCATGACACAAATCGCATGAAAACTTGGTACCTAGAAAAGCAAAAGGATTTCAAAGAAGGAATAAGGGAGCAAATATTTGTTTCTGAGTAAAGACAAGCAAAAAAAAAGAAAGAAATATTTTCTTGGTTATTTAAAAATGTTGCAATAATTGGAAATTATAATTAACAGATAGAAATGAATGTGATGTCTCAATATGTTATATTATCTTCATTGTCCCTTTGTGTAAAATACTTCAAAAAACAAGGAAAAAAACAAAATAAAAAAAAAAGGATTTTTTGCTGCAAGATCTTTAAATTAAAATGTTCCTTAATCCACACTCCAATGTGTTGAGCTACTTTCCCAAAATAAGCACACCTAAGTTCAAGTCTCCATAAGTTACACATCCATGGAATCAAAGAAATTTTTTTAATTGAAACACACAATCAAATTGCAAGACTTTCCATTTATATAATTCTAGCAATAAGTAAAGAATAGTTCAATATCCACAAATGCCATGCCAATCACAGTTTGCATAGAAGAGGAATATCCATAGAGGCTTCCAAAGAAAGCAACACAGGGGACTAACCAAGAGAACATCTTATCATCTTCTAGTAAGATGGGCCCTTACCTAATAGGTAATTGATCAATGGTCCAATTAAAGATGATCAACCTTGCAAGAAGATAACATGTAAACTACTAAGGTAGGTATTTCCAGTTAAAACTATAACATCAAATGGGGAAAGCAGGAGGCAGCTGTAAGTCCAAATGTGAAAGATTGAGAGAGAAAGAGGCAATAGTGAAGCAATCAGACAGTAGACAATCAACATAAAAGTTCAATTGTTTAAAAACAGACCTTATCTGTCCGAAGAGTCGCATCCATTGCGACGTAAATAAAGCATCATCACTGGCAACTTCCTTACCCTCCTCCCTGGCACAGCCCAACCAAAAAAAGAAAAAGAGAAAAAAAAAAAAAAAGATACACTTGTATTCTAGGTTTTGCACTTCCCTTCCTGAGTTATAGATTTTGCACTTTTCTCTTTCACGTGCCTTTAACCTTTATTTCCTTGATTTGTACCCTAAGAACAACCACGATAAAGTATAAGAATAAACCTTTCTCACATGCCTAAGCTTTGCCGAGCCCACATTTCTGACATTATCATCCCGGCAAAGCTAATATGCATAAATATTTTCCAGGATGCTCAGTATGACCTTTCTCACATGCCTAAGCTTTGCCGAGCCCACCTAGTGAGATTAAGGCCTGTGATTGTTGTTGGTAGTGTACATGCCTAAGCTTCATGTTTATTGGATAATTGCAATCACAAAATAAAGAATTAAAGGGCATGCAAATTATTTGGATGTATAAAATCCAGCACATATTCATAGATTTGATTATCTATAATTAATTTCATTGACTTACGTTATATGAAAGAAGTAGAACCTCATCCACATAGACAATTTATGTGGATAATATATATTTCAGACAAGTAAAACTATATAATAAACAGAAGGTGTTGATAAGCAAGCACAAACCTATACAAAAAGCTACAGTACATACATCTAGATGCATTATACAAGTTATCATCGCAGTTCATAAACAAAAATATACCGCACAATATTAGAATATGTGAATGGGAAAAACTCACCGTAGTTCTTAACCCCAGCCCAGTTACAACCAAAGGATGGTTGTGCTCCTTTGTAAATCTTGTCACAACCCACTTTCCTGGCTCCTCAAACTTTACCGGGAATGTTGCATTGCAACCCTCTCGTGCACTAGGTCGTGGTTTCTGATCTGCTCCAATAGAGCCGTGATTACGAGAAAAACCCTGCTTGTTACATCCAAGCCAACGTGCAAGTGCTCTCCCGTTAATTCCTGAGCAACGACGCCCCATAATACGCACAGAAAATCCTACCCTTCTAGCATTGTCAGCATAAAATTTCCTGGCAGCATCTTCAGATTCAAATTCCATCCCCATAAATGGTTCTTAAATTTCACCCCCTTTAGACGAACTGACATTTACTTTTGCAGTCCACCTGGTTTAGGCATTTTATCAAACATATGGTGTCCTTGTACAACTAAAACATAAACAATTAATCCAAGCAATAAGGGCAAAAACAAAAGAATCAATTCTGGACACAGATTATTATAAAGAGGAAAAGCACAAACCGGATTGATGTACGTTGAATCACATCAGGATTGATGTACGTTGAATCACATCAGGAGGTGTTCGAACTACCACTTTTGGGTGCTGAGGAAGCTGTCGAAGTCAGATTACAAAGGAATACACAATTACCTCTGTAACTCTGTTGGTCTTTCTGGCTCAAAACACCTACCAGTTTGCTGTAAAAAAGCCCTGCGAGACACTTACAATCGGCATGGCCGGCGGCGAAGGCCATGTTCCGCAGTCGCTCTGCACACGTTGGCATCGGGCGCTGCCGTCAAAGGATTAATTGGCGTGGGTTTGAACAAGTGACTAATCGTGGGAAGAAAGGGTAGTTTTGATTTGCCCGAAGGATTTGAATTTGACGGGAAGAAACAGAAGTTTGGATAGACAAAGGATTTGGTTTGCACAAGATTTGATTTGAGTTTGGAAGGCTAATTTCAATTTAATTTGAGTTTTCTGAATGTATATTTTAGGGGAATGTTTTTTGCTATTTTTTTTTATATTTTTAAATTTCTTATACTAAACTATATGAATTTAGGATAACTTTCAAAAATAAATTCTCAAGTAATTTTAAAAAAAATGATTAATAAATACAAATACAAATACAAATTAATTATTAAATAAATCATCTAATATTTTATAGTGTTAATCATCTAATACATTTAGATTTTCAAATTTGATGTATATTTCTTCATTCTATCGTCAATCTAAATATATATATATATATATAATTCATTCAATTTAAGAATAGTATTTATATATTCTTTAAACATTATTTAATTTAATTTTAATATATTTTTTTAAAAAATATAATTCATATACTAATTTTTTAAAATAAATACGAAAAATGCCTATTTCTCTCTCCCTCTCCCTTTTTTTTTCATTTTGTATATATTTAATAAATATTATCAATATTTAATTATTATACATTTAATATATATTTTAATTTATTTTTCCATTTTTAGTTTACATTTATATATCATTAATTTTTTATTTTATGCACATGAAATATATTTATAATTTAAATAAATATATTTAGACTTTAATTTTAATAAATATTTAATTTGGCCTATATTTATTTTTATATTTATAAATAAAAAAATTAAATCTTTATAAATTAATTTTTTCAATTCATCTGAAGTTTGACAGATATAAAATTTGTGTTAACATCTTTCTTAAATTTGTGATGAATAATTTTCATCTAAAAAATCGTCTCAAATTTGAGAGGATTTTTTTCATCTCTAATTTATGATGAATAATTTTCGTATCAAAATTGTTTCTAATTTGAGACAAAAAAAAATTTATCCAAAAAATCATGTCAAATTTGAGAGAAAAAATTTTTTGTCTCAAACTTGAGAAAAAAAAATTTGTCTCAAAATTCATCTCAAATTTAAAATTAATTTTTTTTTCCTTTTCAAAATTCGTCTCAAAATCTATTTAAAATTTTTGTCTCAAAGACGTTTTCTTGTAATGTAAGATTATCTTTCCAAACTGGAGAATCACATGGAGTTCACAACAAAAGGAATGTCATGGTTTACAAAAGGGTTCCTCTAAGCCTCTTCATAACAATCTATCTCTCCAACAAGAAGTTAACTTGACACATACCACCAGAAATTGGCAACCTTAGTTGTATTAAATCACTCAACTTGTCCCACAACAGATTGATTGGAGCCATCCCTACAACTTTTTCCAACTTGAAGAGCATAGAAAACTTGGATCTCTCTTACAATAGCTTGGAATATCCCTTATCAGCTTATTAGTATATACTCTTTGGAAAAGTTCAATGTGTCCTACGACCATTTAAGTGGAAGAATACCTCAATGATCAAACCAAATTTGAAACCTTTGACTCCAGCAGCTTCATTGGAAATCCATTTCTTTGTGGACAACCAATACCAAATAATTGCAAATCCTACAATTGGTTCACCTCCATCAACATCATCAGTCAAGAATGTCAATGAAGTGGAATTTGGCTTTATTGACATTGACACTTTCTATATGAGCTTCGCAAGGTCTTACATAGCTGCATTACTAGCTATTGTAGGAATTCTATACATAAATCCTCAGTGGAGACAAACATGGTTCTATCTTGTTGAGGTTTTCGCTACTTCTTACTACTACTTTATCATGGATAATCTCTGGAGGATAAAAGCTTGTTTCCTTCATAAATAACATTACTTACCTAGATACGATTCAATGTACCCTACTAAGTGTGTTCTACTTGCAAATTTGAATTAAGTACCTGATATATAGTTTGGTTTTCTAAATTTGGTCGTCATACTCAAAGTGATTAACATGAATGTTGTACACATATTATACCTTTTCTTGGAACACTACATTACTATCTCCCATTTCCTAATAGCTTTTATAAAAGCTTCCTTGTCCACAATCAAGTATAGATGAGTTACATACCACTCAACTAATTAAATTGCATATCTAACATTTTTGAACACTTTTTTCATGTGCGTTTATACCAATCGATTTCGCATAATTGATTTTGGATCATTAAGAAGAACTGGTTGATTAGTAATTTTTTTTATTCATCTAAGAAGTTTTGATTGTTTTTTTTTTAATAATATGTGCATGATAGGCAAATGCTATTTCTGAAGTTTGTTGATATCCCGCTAGCATAGGAATTCGAAAAGAGGTCCCTACAACATTGATATAGAAACAACTCAAAATGATTACAACTCCAATTTGCTTACTAACAACAAAAGTCAAAATAAATATTACAACATCATTCAGTTAATATTTCTCTTTGGGTTTTGTAATGACCTGATCAAGTGATAGGAAGGACTGGAACAATTTACCCTAATGGGCCTACGCGAACTTCCCAGAGGGGTCACTCATCCTTGGATTACCCCAGGTCAAGCACGCTTAATTTGAGAGTTTTTTGCCAATATTCAGCCTAAAAGGTATCCAGGTGGTGTTGTTTCCTTTCTTACACTATCCTCGATATATTCTAACTT
Source organism: Diospyros kaki (assembly GCA_036245055.1). Classification (NCBI taxonomy): domain Eukaryota; kingdom Viridiplantae; phylum Streptophyta; class Magnoliopsida; order Ericales; family Ebenaceae; genus Diospyros; species Diospyros kaki. Next base: position 9,643,647 of record BSEG01000011.1, on the reverse strand, counting down.
CTCTAGACTCTTGGGATATTATATTCTCCCCCCTTAAGCACATGACATCCTCATCATGCGACCTTACAACCAATTTCAAATCTCTCCCCCCTTTACATGGCCGATGTGGGATTCGCCTAAGGTGCCTACATGCACCTCCCATAGAGGCCTACACGCCCCCCTCGGGACTCAGCCTCCTCGCTGAGGTTTGCCCCACCAACACGCTCAGAGGCTCGAGGGTCGGCTCTGATACCACTTGTAACTACCCGATCGAGCAATAGAAAGGACCGGAACAACTTACCCTAATGAGCCAACACAAACTTCCCAGGGGGGTCACCCATCCTTAGATTACCCCAGGTCAAGCATGCTTAACTTGGGAGTTCTTTGCCAACATTCATCCCAAAAGGTATTCAACTGGTATTGTTTCATTTCTTACACTATCCTCGATATATTCTAACTTTTCTAGGCTCTCGGGGTATTACAGTTTAATGGCCCATACATACCAAAATAAAAAGGGCAACCATAAATATAAACACAAAATAAATCTCTTTTGACACGCTTTCGAAACAACTGCCCATGGACCTTTTTAATTAGGACATCTTTGTACACATATACACTACCCAATGACTCTAGCTCCACTAGACTCACCCTCATAGACCGCTTTTTCCTTACCTGGAATGTCGCAAAGAAACAAGGTGAGTCACAAGACTCAGCAAGTAAAATATATATAAAGAAGGTAAGAGCATATGAATCAAGACATGAGTAATAAGAAGTGAAATAAAGTAAAACCATCAGCAACAATACCATTGTTAATTCCATGCCTCACCATAACTATAATGCTCCGCTTTTTTCGAGCGTTATATAACTTAGGAATTTCGAGATATATTTTTTTTTCAACATAAACTCAATATAAATCATTAACCGACAATCCCGTTCTACCTTCTCAGCATACCAAAGTAGAAATTGATAAGCTAAGACAGGTAATCATCATAACTGTGGAAGCAATAGTCAAAACCTGATATGGTATATAACCAAATTCACTTAAACCATAACATAAGAATTCGTACCATATTATATCTTCAATTACAAAATACATAAAGACTCATCTTTCAAAGATAACAACTGAATACCTCAGATACAATCAAATGATACCTCAATAATACTAAACAATATTACATGATCAGTTCCTCAAAACATCACTCGAATACATAACACTCTTACATAAGACTAATCATCAAAAGAGTATAAGATTAAAAACATATCCATCTCTTCATGATGAAGCAAAATACTAGAACCATATACTGAATCTATTAGACACGTCACCCTGTGCCGTCACGTCTCAATTACTTCCATGGTTATGCTGCAAGTCCTATCTAAAACATTTGAATGTTCTAGGAGTATAACCCAATTAGAAGATGAATCTTCTAGTGAGGCTTTAAAAACAGATACATGAATGCATGATACAAATACATGAACAACATATGCCCTAGTATAACTTCCCTAGCCCACCAGCCTGGCACAGAACTCTAAGCAGAATCCCGACCTGGTTTTAGGAAAATTCTAATATTATTCCATCAATTGCCCTTGGGGAATTACGGTTACATTATCCGGGCGACATCTCATCCCGACACAAGTATCGATACGTCAATAATATCATATCGAATGAAATATCATATTCATCGATGCAATAATATATGTACAAATATGATAAGATGTGCATAAAATACATATAATTTAGTCACTTTCATGACTACCATGATCAACATAGGCAAAATTTAACATGTATAAGCTTTCGAGAAAAATCACTCACTTTTAGCACATAATTCTGAACATCTCGAGATATGTGTATCATCTCGATTTGCGTGCTAGATCTTGATTCTTGTGCATAACCTCGATTTTCGCACAAATCACTTAAGCTCAAATCTCAAAGTACCCTATTTATCATACTTATTTAAATGAACATCAAGGCCCATTTTTTCATAATTTCTTTGCATTTTTCTTTATTTTCTTTCTATTTTTCTCTTTGAAAAATCTAAAATAAATACCTACTCAAATATTTCTCCAAATATTTTCACACCAAAATTCATAAAATACAATCTAGATAATCTAGAATTTTTCCAGATTTTGTTTGGATTTTTCTCCTATTTTTCTCTAGTTTCCATAATCTCATTTTTCTCAAAAATTACAAAAATAAATATTTCTCAAATCATTTCCCAAACTTTTCTCCACAATAATACCAAAAATAGTTTGACGAATTTTTTGGAATTTTATCCTATGTTTTTCCTTTTTTTCTTCTTTTTTTCCTATTTTTCTTATCTTCTCTAGTCATTTTTTACGGCGACGGTGACGTGCTACTTGCTTCGATGCTTGATCTGACTTCACCTCCTAGAAGATCTCTTCAATCTGATCACAATGGTGTCATCCGATGATCAAAACACCCACCCAAAAAGGCCAAATCAACCGATTTTCAGTCCGACTCTGACTAACCTCAATTTTCCAGCGAACTCTTAAAACCAACTCAAATTAACTCAAAACTTCATGAAACTTTTCAAAAATGATCCTAAAAATATGATGAACAAAAGTCCTTTATCCTCTTCCCTCAATTTTTCCTGAAACACGCGGATTCAGGATTTGCCCGATTTTTCGATGAACTCTTAAAACCCACTCAAATGAACACGAAATCTCACCAAACTTTCCAGAAATGATCCTTTGGACATGGGGAACAAAAGCCTCTTATTCACTTCCCTCAATTTTCCCTCAAACTTTTGAATTTGAGAGATTATTTTTTGAAGAATTTTGTCATCCTATAACCTCTATTTATAGCCAAATCTGAGTCTCGAAACGCCCATGACTGGTCCATCCAACCCCTCTGAGGCTTCTACCTTTCCCAGATCAGCCAAAAACCTTGATGAGAGCCCCTAAAAATCCAATTACAGTGACCCAAAATTTTAGCCATTTTCGATCGAAAATTAGCCATTTTTGTTGATAATATGGCCCATTGTCAGCCTGGGTGTAACACCCCACTTCTCCGGAGTGTCAGGTAACGTAAGATTCCAGGAACATTTTTTTTTTTCAACCAACGAAAACTCAACACAAAACCGTTCCCCGAAAATCCCATTACACTTTCTTAGTATATCAACTATAAACCATCAATAAACTAAGATGGGTACATCATCTCAAATACGGAAGTTAGATTGAAACCTCAATAGACACAATCGAAACCACTTTATTCATAATATAAAGTCGAACCAATGTTTACATGGCGTCATCAAAATTAACAACATAATTGGAAACGACATAAAGTAAACTATCCACTAGTCGCTGTCACTCCTTGGCGATCCCTTTCCCTTTTGCACCGCTGCTTTAAACCTGGAACATTTGAATATTCGAGGGGACATAGTCCATATTAGATGATGAATCATCTAAGTGAGAGGTCAAAAACACATTTTTCATGAATGAATACAAAACATGAAATAAACTAATACACCCGATAAACTCTAGCCCAAGAGAATCCCGAGCGCTTAACCCTACTACGGGAAAATAGCAATCTCTCTAAAAGCTATGCCACCACACCGACACATCGACACGACACGATTCTAGCTTAAGATGGGCAAGTCAACGCATCTCTCCAACATCTCGGGAACAATCGTTACCAACTCTCAACTCAGGAAGGTCACATCAGCGTAGGACTCGGCTCACCACATTTACATCGAAGATTACGTTCTCACTCTAAACATCTAGGAACCACCACACAATCCCAACTCCAAAATTTCACTTAGACCACCTAGTCACCATAGTACAACTTCCCTGACCGAACGGCCTAGCACAGAAACCAAGGCGGCTATCCCAGCGTACTCACCAGCACAAGATACCCCTATTATTTTGTCACGCCCTTAGAGAATTATGGCTACACTATCCAAACAACATCCTAGGATGGCATCTCACATGAACAACACAATATGGACCACCTAGTCATCCTAGTGCAACTTCCTGACCAAACGGCCCGACACAAAACTAATGCGGTTATCCCAACATGCACACTAGCACAAGATACCCATATTATTCCGTCACGCCTTTGGAGAATTATGACTACACTATCAATGCCACATTTCACAATTCAATGTATCATATAAACAACATTTTATAAAATGCAATGCACAAATTCAAAACATTTAAGGATGAACCTCCCTAATAAAACCAACTGTCACCGGTTATCGTTTGCATGCAACAAAACCATTTTGCATGAATTCACAATACTTTTAGACAAAACAAACACCATGTTTTTAGGGTAAAACACCCATAGTAAATAAGTTTTGGGAGTGAACAACTCACAACTTAAAATCAAGTTTTTCGGTAGAACACTCACCTTGAACAAAACTCAAAACACCTCAAATCTTGTCCCCAACCTCGACTTTTGTGCAACTCCTCAAGTATTTTTACCAAACCACCTCTTTACACGCTCTCACGCACTGCCCAAGTGCTCTGCGCGTGTGATGTCTCACGTATGCTTTAAAAGCCAGTCCACTAAACCCGAAGTATTCTCGTCTAGCACGAATTTATCACAACTTCGAATGAGAGAATCCTAAACCATGAACCCCCTCTTTATAGGTTTTGGAAACTTAGCCACCAAGAAATACATATTCTGCAATCATTTCAAATCTTTCAAAATCTTTTCCAATCATTCCAAATCTTCTAAGATCTTCTGCAATCATTATAAATCTTCTAAAATATTCTGTAATCATTCTAAATCTTCAAAGATTTTATATAATCATTTCCAAATCTTTTAAGATCTTCTGCAATCATTTTAAATCTTCTAAGATTTTCTATAATCATTCCAAATCTTCTAAGATATTTTGCAATCATTCTAAATCTTCTAAGATTTTATATAATCATCGTTATACAAATCAAATTTTATTCAAATCAAATCTTTATCCAAATCAAATCATATCCAACAAAATCTTATCCAATCAAATCTTATTCAAATCTTATCCTTAAAGTCATCATGAGACTTTATCTTATCTTTAACGTCATCATGAAGCTTTATCTTATTTCGAACGTTATCATGAGACTTCATCCTTATCTCTAAAGTCATTACTAGGCTTTTCCTGAATCTCCCAAATGCCCCTAGTAAAAAGATTTTAAAAATTACACTTTGGCCCAAACTTTTGAGTAATTGCACTTAGACCCTTTTAAACATGGTCCTAAAGAATGAATTAATTACGCTAATACCCCTAATTTTTAGGTAAATTACATTTTTACCCGAACCTCAAAAATTATGATTTTGCCCCTAGCTCAAAAATTGAACTTTTGTCTCAAAACATCCACAATCCCTTAAAATATCCTATTTTCTCAAGTATCTGAATCTAAAAATATCGAGTATTACATCCCTTACAATCATTCAATTTTCAAAGCTAAAATTAGTCGTACCGAAAAATTGTCTCTATTCCGATTGCTTTAAGTGTCATAAATCATGTCTCAAGACACTCGTCAATATTATTCCATTTTTCTTGACTATCTAGGGTCTAGACTACTCCCTTCGATTGATTCAATTTTTTAAAACTGCGATAATGTACCCGGTAGCTCTGTTCTTTCAAAAATTTGACTTTACCCTTCATAATATGTCGTTTATAACCTTGAGAATTTCTCTGGTATTACACTAGGCCTAGCCCTGAGGCCTCTTAGTCCATTCCTTCGAGTCTTTCACCACTAAATTGGGTGATGGGAGGTGTTGGTGGAAACTTGGTCAGTCATGACAGATTTCTTCATTGCAAGGTTTTACAAAATTACACTTTGACCCCCTATAAATTTTCACTTTCACTTTGGTCATTTCCTTGATGCCTCTAAGCTTCCAAATAGTGCTATTGCGACCCATAAGGTCTACACTTTCCATTTAATCCCCAAAAATTCAGGAATAGTGTCCTTTCATCCTCTCTCTAGTAGAATTAAGAAATTACACTTAGGCCTAAATGTACATTTTAACCATAAACCCTTTTGTTTCTTCTCAAAACCACTGAAGGGTTGTTCTACATACTAAATATGAACCTCCTTGGGGTTCCGTTGACTTCCTGGAAGTTTGCTATGACAATTCGATTTTTTTGCCTAAATTATAGCTATATTTTAACTATACCAAAAATCGTTTCTAATTTGATTTTTTTCAATGTCATAAATCATACCTCGAGATGCTCATCAGTACCATATCATTTTCATTAGACATCTCGACTTCAGGGCACTTCCTGCAGTCAATTCGGTCACTCACCATTGTACTAAAATTACATTATAGACCTAATCTTATAAAAATTTTATTTTCACCCCAAGATAAATTACTCTTAAGCCTTTTGCAAATTCTCAAGTATTACAATAACATGCAAACATGTCATGCCACCTAGCATCATATAATTCATGCATTCATTTCGTCACTCACATACAACCATTGGCCCTTATATGACAAACTAGCTCATCAGGCTTATAAATATATGTACATTCATAATCTTAATACATAAATTCAACTGTGGCTTGAGATCCACTTACCAGGCTCCTAACTGTAGCTCACCCGTGTCAAGCACTCTTCCACAATATTTTTGGATATCCTTTTCCCCCACGCGGAACATAATCGTCACACAAAATAATAGATGTGCAAATATCTATCATGCAACCTTTCATACAAGAAACATCAAAATTTGCATGAAACTAAGTCTTTAGCCAAGAAAAGCATCATTCCTTAAGAAATATAGAGTGACCGAAACCCTGTTAAGGCTTTTAAAAAGACTCCACAAAAATACAAGAAAACTGCAAAACTTAGCAAAACAAAGGACATACAACATATTTATCAAAATGAGGGTTTTGCATAGGCAATAACTAGGATATTAACATAGGAAGTGTAGCAACATAAGAAAGAATATGAATCAACAAATTCTCAAAATTTCTAGATTTCAGCTGAACTTCGAGTACCTATTTTGGGCTTATAACTTAGTCAAAATTACGAATAATATACTCAAATCAAAGCCCTAGATATCTAATTTCTAAAAAACAAATGGATTTGAAATCAGAAATAATCACAAGAAGTTATTTTTCAAAAATTGAAGCAAGGTGGATTATGCGCAACAGTAAAATTCCAAATTTTTTTGGTAAAGATTAAAAGGGCCATTATAGACTTAAAACGAAGCCAAATAATGCACATAATATATCAAAACGAAACTTATGAAGTCTAGTTTACAACACAATAAACAGATCTCAATTCAAATTTAAACACAGAAAGTAATACCTTGAAATGTACCACGCGCATTCTCGCTGAAGATAATAAGGTCCAAAAATCAAGAGTTTCAACCAACAAATCCCATAGCTGGAAGAAATAAATATGATGAATGGAAAATAGATGAAAAGATCTTGCAAAAATATCGAAGGAATAGAGTAGGAACTTGCATTAACAAGAATAAGAGAATGGAACTTGCATTAACAATAATAAAATAAAGAAACTTGCTTTAAAGAGAAACAAGATGAGAAGAACTTGCCTTGGATGGAGAAACCGAATTTAGAGAAGAAGAAGCTTGTTAGATGCTGCAAATCCACACCCCTTGAACCTCCAAGTGAGAAAAAGAGAAGAGCAAGAAAGAAGAAGAAGAAGGACAATCAGGAGAGAGATAATAGAAGGAAGTAAGAAGGAAGAAAATGAGGAAACAGGGGAGGAGTTGTCTGCCAACTCTTTTCAATCATTCCTCCTTTGGCTTTTTCCCATTTTGCTTCTCACTTCTGCACACACACATATATGTATTATACCCTATTTTGTAATTTTTCATTTACCACTTAAATAAAATCTAAAACAATGTACACATTTAAATAAATAATTTGACTTTTCCACATATCCCAATTTCTTAAACTTTTCAACATAATGCCATCTCTACTAAAATTTTATTTTATATTTTTATTATTATTTTTTTACCATATAAAATATTGCCAATACCTTACTCAAATAATAGTACATTTTACACACATAAAATAACTACAAAATATTTTAAACCCAATAACAGGTCGTTACATTACTATTTTGTAATATTTTGGTAGTTGACAAATTAACATCAAATTAACTTTAATTCTAAAAAATTGTAAATTAGACCAATAGTCACATAAAATGGTAGAATCCTTATTGACTACTTCTAAGTTAAGTGATGATTGATAAGCTAGAATTTATGTTTAAATTTAAGACTTGGTGTTGTTGATCCTTCCACATTAAGAGTTAATGACTTTAGTGATTCAAGTGCCGTAAATGACCAAAGGGCATTTTCTTGATCCCAAATCAAGAAACTTACAACTCATTTAAGCTCTATATGAACACCCCGCTTTTCCAAAGGCATGTCACTATGCTGGGATTTACTTTTTCTTTCATTATAAATGAATTTCTCAATATAAAATCCCCATATACATACAACATTCCATATGATAATCTAAGGAATGATATCTTAAACACTTATGGAAGCTAGAATCAAAACTTGAAAGATATCATAATTTCATAAAAACACAAAATGTACATTACTGTTCTCAACAACCAATTACAATATCCGATAGATGAAAAACATATAAAACTACTTCATACATAGGAAAGATCGTGAATTGAAACTAAACTAAGCTTCAACCATTCCTTTTCCTTTCTCTGAGCTCAATTTACCTGGAACGTGGAATATTCCAAGGACAAAGTCCAAATTAGAAGATGAACCTTCTAAGTAAGGGTTAAAATAAATTTCATGAATGAATGATGCATAAAAATGAATAAACATAAATCCTAGTATAACTTCCCTAGCATTCCAACCCTAGCACGGAACCTTGGTAGTCATCCTAACAAACACACACAGCATGGGATACTCCTATAGTATCTGACAACACTTTTGGGGAATTTTGGCTATACTATCAGGGTAACCACCCATCCCAACCCGAGTATTGATATGGGAACAATATCTTACCAAATGAAATATTCCAATTATCGATGCAATAAAACATGTATAGATATGACAAGATGCACATAAATTGCATATAATTTGACAACCCTTGTGAAAATCATGCTCAATATAGAGAAGACATATCACGTATAAATTTATGTGAGAAACCACTCACAATAAACTAAGTTTTAGGTATGAACACTCACAAATCAAAACCATTTGTATAAAACAAGCCAAGTTTTGATAGTAAAACCACTCACCTTGAACGCAACTCAAAACACTTCGAATTTCGTGCTAACCTTGGTTTTTTTTTTTTTATAGACCTTAATAAGTGTTCTATTACTCAATTTTGAGATTCAACATACCCTGGCCATCATATTTATACAAAAGAATGTCAATATCTGTTTTTTCTAATTTGTTCATAATTTTTCTCTATTTTTTCCCTATATTTCCCTCAATAATTCCAAAATAAATACCTTCTCAAGGTTTTTCCAAATTTTTCTCCACCATAATTCATAAAATAATTTTCTAAAAATAATAAAAATAATTTCGAGAAAATACCTTATTCCAAGGGCCCTCAAGCGCTAACCACGCTCCCTACCCGTGAAGACCCGCCCATGCACTGCACGCATCGGTTGCCTTCCAAGCAAGCCCCTCATCGCCAACAATCAGAAATTCTTCCCGATCACACCACCTTGTAGATCTCTTCAAGTCGATCCAAGTGATACCTTCCTTTGCTTAAAAATCCCACCAAAAATGCTCCAATCAAAAGACCGAAGCCTCAGCTCCGGCGACCGGTTGCGATTCCAACCAAGTTTAAATCCCATTTAAACTTGCATCAAAACCTCCCAAATTCTCCAAGACACAAGGAGCAAAATCCCTCTATCAAATCTCTCAAAAACACTCCAAAACATGAGCAATTTGTGTGCTAACATTTGACCAAAACCTTTGCTATTTATAAGCAAAAAATTGGCCAATCAGTGACCAAGACTTGATCCCCAAGCTTCTTAGGCCACGATGGACCGATCCCTGGTAAGACCTTGATAATCCTTTCATTGGAATCCTTGAATTTACATCGAGGGCCATCGACTTTGTAGGTTTCACACTTGCATACTTTTGGAAATTACACTTTGGCCCATCTAATTTTTTCCAATTGCATTTCAGCCTTTTCCTTGAAGCCCCTGAGTTATCCAAAAATTCCATTAAGACCCATGAGTTCCAAACTCTTCATTTCACCCCCGAGGATTTAGAAAAACATCTCTTTGATCATCCTCGGCCAAGATTAGTAATTTGCACTCAGGCCCGAACATATGTAAGACCATGTTTTGACCGCGAATCCCTTTTGTTTGATCCCGAAACTATTTTAGAGTTGTTCCTTATACATGACTTGAATCCTCTCAAGATTTCGTTAACTTTCAGAAGTCTCTTGCGATCATTCAGGTTTTCAAGCTGAAATATAGATGTACCAAAAACTGACTTTGACTCAATTTCTTTCGGCGTCATAAATCTCGCCTCAAGATGCTTGTCAATCACATACATTTTTCCTTAGATGTTCACGTTCTAGGATACTCCCTTCCATTGATTCGGTCATTAACTAAATCCTCAAGCTGATTTTCAAATTCTTGAACTTACTTAACACTACGAAATACGGGGTGTTATACTGTACACCTACATTTGAGAAATCACCCGAGCAAGTTGAATAGCCCAATCATACAACTATAGCCCAATTGGAATGAATTAATTAACATTGAATCCTTTTAAGTCAACCCTAACTCAATAACAAATTTTGACCACTTTCAAATTAATAGTTAATTTTGGTATTAATTTGTTGTGTTACACAGTATTTATCATTTTATGTTGCAAAGGTAATATGAAAAAAAGCAAAAATTATGTAACGACCCGTTAGGGGGTTTAGGCATTTTCGAGTATTTTATTTTGGGCTCAAAATTTATTCTTTAGTTAATTGAAAATTTGAAATATTTTTTTTAATGGAATAAAGTGTAAGTGGAAATAAGAATTTGAGAGCCCATTCAAATGGGATTTAAAAATGTGGGAAAAGTCCGAAGGAATTGGGTCATTGAGATGTGTTTAGAATTTTAATTGTGAATGAAGGGGATTGGGCTTTGGAATTGAGTTAGGTCCAAGTATAAAGTTGATACGAATAAGTGAAAGTTGAAAGAAGAATCGTTGGGCCTTAATTTAGTTGGCCTAGTTTATTTGAGATAGATTAATGGATTAAGCTTGAGCCCATTTACAAATAATGATTGAAATTTAATATGAATTTGAAATAAAGTGTAAAATGTCTAAAATGGGTTAATGAATGTTTATGCATGGTAAAAAGGTAAGGGCAAGTGTGTAATTCCACAATTGGGTTGAATAAAGAATATTGGAAAAGAAAAGGAGAAAATGACAAATGTCAATAATGCCCTTAGACCTTCGTTTGACCGTTGTTTGGTGAGGGGCAGTCAAGTAATTTTCCATGGGATGCAGTGTGCAGACCTACAGCCCTCTCTTTATTCCACTGTTTGCGTCGAGGCTTTCCTTTCCCATGTATCCTTGCCAACATCTAACTTTCTTCACTTGTCATCTTTCCTTCTTCGTTTATGTCTTCTTATTCAACATTCTTCTTCTTATTCTTCATTGTTCATTGTTGTTGTTGCGATTGCTGTGGTGGAGTAAGTTCAATGGAAAGAGAAGTGGTGGTGTTCTTATTTGATTTATTTTTCTCTCCAGGCAAGTTCTCCTTCTTACACCACTCTTTTATTTTCATGCAGGTTCTTCTTACACCTTTCTTTTCAGGTTCTGCAAACTCCACCATTATTCCTCTGTTCTACACTTGCTGTATGTATATATATATATATATAATTGTCTACACTATTGAGTTTCCTCTCTGTCTGTGCACATTTCTATATATTTATTTTGTACGTAGCAAATGTCGATCGATGGGTCTCTTTATTGTCTCAGAAGGGAGGTTTATTCACCCCCAAATTATTCTGTGAACGACTTCTTATTGGTAGAAGAAGATACGAAACTTTGGTTGTTTCTGTATCTGCGTAAGTTATTTCAATGTTCATATCTTAATGCCCTTAAGCCATTTGAATACCTCATAGCTTGTTGCAACATTATATCCGCATATGGGATATCATATCCGAATGCTAAGAAGCCTCATATTCGAATGCCACTAATCCTATCTAAATATATATATATATACACTCATCTGAATATATACCAAACCCATCCGAATGCCACACTCAATGATAACCATATCTGAATAGATATTCATACACATCTAGATACCACTTTTAAGCCCTAAAGGCCATATACGAATAACATTTTTCCATATCCGAATAACCCCCAAAAGCCCACCTGATTCGGATGCCCAAGGCACTATATTCAAATAGATCACAATAGTAGCAATTTCAAGCCCGATTTTGACCTTGATGAAGCTAGAATATCTCAAAACATGAAAGTTGTAGATATTTTTTTTGTCATTCCTTAGCACCTTGAATCATCTCAATCAAAGTTCGGATGAGAGAGTTATGCCCTGATTACCAAATGATGTTGAAACTACTCAGAATAGTCTCATCTGAATATATATTTATAAATACATCCAAATGTGCTGAGGACCCATCCAAATGCAAGTCATGTAAATTGATTTATTCATACTATTTCATGTCTATCATGTGAATGAAACTAGCTCCATTTGAATGTCTCTCAAAGCTGGAACCCCACATCCGAATGTGTATCTCATCTCATCTGAATGTGTCTTGAAGCATTTGAATACCTTTCATATGTATATCTATCCATCCGAATGAATTTCTCCCACATCCGAATGAATTTCATGAAAGTTGGTCAAATTATGTTGATTTTTGCCTAACATTTGGATGCTACAGTGCCCTCATCTGAATGAATCTTCCTCTCATCTGAATGTGCTAGAAATTATCCGAAGGTGCCTCTCATATTCGTGGGTTATTGTAGTGACCATGTTTCATTCTTTTAGGTATATCTCCTTGTGATGATATCCGATTTAAGATCTGTTTAATGCATTGGAAACTAGAATTCATAGACTTCGATTCAATGTATTATTCGAATGATTTTGTTATGTTTTGAGCCTATAACAACCTGATTAATTTCTGCTAAGAAATTCACAACTTACTATTTTCATGTAATCTGACCACATGGTATTCTTTGGCTTATAACTTTTTTTTTCCATCTCCGAATTGAGATCTGTTTGTTGAGATGTAAACTAGACTTCCTAGGATTATTTTGATGTATTACCCACATTATTTGGCTTCATATTGAGTCCGTAATGGCCTATCAATCTTGGCAAAAAATCTAGAATTTTATTGTTTTGAATTATGCATAGTTGTAGTCTTTGTGGAATAACTTTTTGTGGTTAATTCCGATTGTGAATCTGTTTGTTGTTCCCAAAGTTAGAGTTCTTGAACTTAAATCTCAAAATTTTGTTTGAGACAATTGATCAAATATCAAACCCGAATCAATCCTATGAAATCACCCAAAGATCTGAAATTTAAGGAATCCTTGATATATAACTCTTTTTGGGTTGCGCTTTTTTTCTTATGGTTGAGCTATGAGTATGAATGCAAGTAAATGCATACTGGCACCAATTAAATGAATTCAAGGAAATTATAAGATGAGAAAAATAGCATATTAAATCTATAATACTCCACAAATGGTGAATCAAGATGTAACCTTAAATAGCATATCCCAAAATTATTTCGGTGATATAAATGGTGTTATAAATTGCATCATGAATGTGGTAAATATTATAAAGTAAGATATGTTGGATTTATCCGATGATGGTGAAAGACCCGATATGGGTGAATGGTATTGAAAGTATTTATATTGGGAAAATAAGGATTTAAATGCATGTGGTTGATAAATACATACTTGATGCATACATGTACATGATGTATATATATATATATATATATCTTGCGCACCTATTATTTTGCGTGGAGGGAGAGGGTACCTTAGAGCACCTAGCATGGGACGAGGTGGTCATAGCCCAGCTGGTTGAGTCCTTAATTACTTTTTTTTTGGTATCACCATGTTTTTGGATTCTATTCATTATTCATTGTTTCTCAAACTTGTTGAACCTTGTGGCTCACTTGATTTCCTTTGTCATTTCAGGTAAAAGAAAGACTATTATTGGGGCGAGTCCAATAGGACTTTGGTCCAGAGATAGTGGTGTATGGAGACGCATCATAGCTTGAAGATCTTTAGTAGTATTTTGAAAAAGCTTGTAATGAAATAAGTTTTATTTTGTTAATTCACACTAGAACCTCTTATTTATTTTGTACGGCCTTCGAGCCTAAACTTATGAAGTATTGGAAATGTAACTGAATCTTACTTAAGTTTCCACTGCTGGTAATGAAATAAATTGTTTGTTTTAATATGGTTTTGTTCTATATCATCACTATGACGACCTCCTTTCGAATATCCTATGCTAACAGGAATATTCAAGAGTGGGACCCTACAAATTAATAATTAAATGTGGTGATGAGCTTATTAATATTAATACTTTCTATTTTATATAACCTTAACTAATCATTCCCACGCACAAAATTACATACATGAGTTATCTAATTAGTTTTGAGATGATGATTTAGCTTTGTTCAAACTTGGTCAGACCATTCACATTCCATTTTAGTCAATCTTGGAGAGCATATCTAATATCTAGATAAAGACGACAAAGGGAAACTAGGTAGGCACACCCATTCAACACGTACGCTACTGTTGCACATAGTACATCAATTATTATTTTCTGATAAAATACCCTTCCTAACCAAATTTCTTTGTGTTAGTTTATCCAAAATCACCAACCAAATTCAAATCTCCACTTTGAGAGGGCCAAAGTTCTCCCACATAATTTCAAAGCATTAGCTAGAATGATGGAGTTTGTTGGATGACAATACTTCAAATGATTGCAAGATGACTTGACATAATAGAAAAATAGCCATTCGTAGCAGGCCTATAAAAAGACTACATTTGATTCAAATTTGTAAGATTCAAATCTATTAAGATTAAGATATAGTTCATGTACATCGATTGTAGTCTAAACCCGAGGGGGGGAGGGGAGAGAGAGAGATCTTGTAAGATATAGTTCATGTACATCGATTTTAGTCTAAAGCCGCTAGGGGGAGGGAAGAGAGAGAGAGAGAGATCTTGTAAGATATAGTTCATGTACATCAATTTTAGTCTAAACCCACGAGAGGAGGGGGGAGGGGAGAAAGAGAGAGATATCTTGTTGTCTTTCTCCATCATTGCTCCTATTGATCTCCATTGGTTCCCCATCACAATGATTGGAGCTCGGCTCTAGATTTCCATGTCATGAACTTGGCAAAGGTGATGAGGATTTCTTCCTTGACTCTAAATGGTCAATGTTAAAGGGAAAAGAAAAGGAGCACGTTGGTAGCCATGGTTGTTCTCGCCAAAATCAAAGTGAGAGGAGAGAGGACGGAGAAATAGTGAGCGAAAAATAGAGAAAGATGCAGAAGAAGAATAAAAAAAATAGAAATAAAGTGATTAATTTTCTTGATAGGTTAATGACAAGGGAGATAAGTGTTAATTTTAAAAACACAAACATGGATGGTGAATTTTAGTGGAAGCTCAGGGTGGTCGTATCTCATGGACGCAATTCATATAATTTTGATAATTTTGACGAAAATAAAACATTTTTATTTTAAATTGTATCTCTAGCTTATTTATTATAATTTATGAAGTCTAAACCATTTTGACATTGTTTATTGGTAAGGATGATTGTCACCACCTAAATTTTAGATGGGTTTATTTTTTGGTAAGGATTGTAAGGATGGTTGTCACCACCATTTTGATATTATTTATTTTTTATATAAATTTTATTTTACTTTTTAAATTTAGTGACGAAATCACCTGTCCATCACTAATTTTAGCAACGGATTATTATTCTCGTCGCTAAAATATAAAATAAAAAAATAATTTTAATATTTGTTTAAATAACAAAAAAATAAAAAAATAATAATTTTAGTGACGTAATATTCAATCGGTCACTAATTTTAATTTTTCTTTCATTTTTTTTGTTTTTATAAATGTATAATTTGAATTTTCAATATTATTTTTTTAATTTTTTTAGTCAATTAATTTATAAATATTTAAACTTGAGATGAATATTTAAATATATAAATATTTAAATTTTATAAAAAATTATATATATTAATGTATAAATATATTTAAAAAATTAAATATACATTTAAACATTAGATGAATATAAAAAAATAATTTATAAATTTAAAATTTTTAATTTAAATAAATATATTAAGTTAAGATGAATTGAAAATGTTAATTTATAAATATTTAAATTTTTATTTATAAATATATAAACATTTAGCGGCAAAATTTTTTATATTTCAGTCACTAAATGTTTAATTATTATATTTTTTATCTTTGTGATAGAATACACATTCTTTAAACATTATTTGTTCACTAGAAAAACAAAATACAAGGCAACTCTATAGAATTTCACAATTCTTTTGACTGTGCTCCGAACAATGAACTAAAAGTATACAAATAAATTCTAAATGTATATAAAATGAAGAAAAGGGAATGTTTGTTTGATTAATTATAAATATATGAATTAACTTAATTTTATATGGTCAAGGTGACATGAAATTTAAAAATATAATATAAATTTATTTTAATATAAATGAGTTGAAATTATTTTTAAAATTGAATAAAAATATGAATCAAATTATACATTGAAGTTAACATTTTACGTTCTTATAAAATGACACATATATGATCCTAATATAGCACTTTAATTAATCATAAAAGTTGTATGTAAATAATATAAAATGTAAATATAATACAGAAAAATGTTAAATATAAAATTATATAAAATGTATAATATAAAATTAAATATATATAAATGTAAACTAAATCTGAAAAATATTTTAAATTGAAATATATATTAAATGTATAATAATTTACTATAAGTATTGTAGTTATTTCTTTTATTTTTAAACTATATAAATATACTTTGAGTTTTGTGATAACATTTTGAATTAAGATTAACAATATATATATATATATCAAACATGATTGGGCTCTACATTTCTCTATATAGTATACATTAATGTCTATATAGTATATATCAAACATGATTTTGATTAATAATATATTTACTTATTCATTCAATAATTTATTTAGTATATTATGTTATCCTTAATTCATTTAAGGATAATATCAATTATTATTTTTAGTACAATGGTTAACTATCAATAAATGCATTGTGTTTGATAATATTTATTAAATATGTATAAATATAAACTAAACTAATCCCATGATTAGTAAGATATCATATGTCTATGCTCATTTATATTTCCATATAAAACATGCACAACGTTTTAATATTATAAAAATCTATAAATAAATTAATTATTTAAAATATTATTTATTTATTTTATTTAAATAATTAATAATTTATCGTAACACAAAATTTAAAGTTAAAACTACTTTTAACTTAAATTAATAATTTTTATATTTTAGTTATTAAAATTTAAAATTAAAACTCTACATTTCTATTTTTAAACATAACATAAATATACAATTTTCTTTTCCATTATTTAATCCTTGGAATAGAAATATCAATTTTTTAATAACTTTTTATGTAGTGACTCAAATTTTCACCTCAATTTTTATTTACAACACCGGAAGCAAATTAATTAAAAATACACATTTCAAGGGCTCTTACTTATAAATCATAGTATCAACTAAATAAATCTAACAAAAACACCGTATTTGAGCCCCTATCTACACTCACCTCCAAGGATATTTTAGGTCGGGAGAGTCCCGTATACATGGCTATTGGCAAGGATCTGACAGCATTGAATCTGACCTCGCACTTTTCATTCCTTAACTTGGAATGATGTTAAAATAAAGTGAGTCACAAGTCTCATCAAGTATAAACCCTAACCAAGGTTAAAGTTTTGAGAGAATAACCCAGCACAACCCGCACATTCTGTGCCCAAAACATGCACACGCACAGCATGAGCCGCAAGTCAAATGAAAACCGCATAAATAAACATGCATATAATGGTCTTTGGGGCCCACAGAAAAGACAATGACACCAAGTCCCAAACAAACCTGTCGTTGTCATAAACTGACAAGCATACAACCACGAGCCAAAGATAACCTCAAGTTGATACTCCTACTTAAAATAGAATAATACTTCTGTTTATAATGCCAACCTCAGGTCAGTACTCCTGCCTGAAATGGAATGATACTTCCATGTGTAATGCCAACCTCAGGTCGGTACTCTTGCTTGAAACGGTACGGTCCTCCCGTCCGTGGTAATAACGCCAACCTCAAGTCGGTACTTCCGCCTGAAACTGTAATAGCCCATCTCCCGGAGCCCCTGTGCACTAAGAGAATACGTGAGAGGGTCATTACTTAAATGATACCGAACAATAACACAATTACAACTCTTACTAAAATCATAATCTTTTTATCACTTAACATTTCATAATCATTTTTACATAACCATTCATCACTTGGGCCCGCCTGGGCTTACATAACATACATTTGATTCAAAAACATAATAGCATTACTCTGACCCAGACACATAACACCCAGGATTTAGTTTCAGGAGAACTCTGCACTTGCTATCATAACTCAACGATTTGGACCCAACTTTGTCTAGCGTACCTGCGATCTTAGGATATACTTACCTGGAATGATGGAAAACAAACATGAGTCGTAAGACTTAGCAAGCTCATGAAAGAAAGGCTATAGGTTTAAGATAGGACTCTTCCCATGACATCCTAGCAATTCATGCCAATGCAACCACACCATGTCATGATCCATAAAGTTAACTACACATAAAGGAACTAGGGGCCCACATAAGCCACACATTGGCACCCAAGTTCCGCATACAAACCTGTTACAGCCTAACATAGGCTACCATATCATTATCCATAAAGACTCGCCTTTTCTTGACATTAGTCGGCTTTTCCTGATACCCATCATACCCTCATAAGTTCTTCCTGTCACTCATCACATTATCATATCCTTTCGCGATCATGGTCTTCCATCGGGACCTTTCCCAAGCTAATCTCTAAGCCAAGCCGAAGCTCTCCCGAGTCGGTACTCTCGACACCCAAACTGGCACGGTACTCCGGCCCAAAATAACAGTAACAATAGAACCATGCAATACAACACATAAGAAATGCAATGGCTTCTGTAGCATAAACGTGATGGTAAGACCCCCATAAACCAAGCATCAGACCATGTTACGCCCACATAGGAATACACACATGCGGCATGCTTTAAATGCACATGTTCTCTTAGGGTACCCAAATTGGCTCTTAGACCAACCGGGTCATGCAAATGCTCACACATCCTATCACACACAAAGCATGTTTCCCCAAATGAATGTAGCCCGGCCCCCTGTAGCACACACATCATGATATGCACAAACCAATGTGGGAATCCGGCAGTATTATCTCTTCTGGCCCGTCTAGAGCTTATCGTAACAACCGATGACTGGCGCCCATACATCCAACCATCAACTGTCACGACCCACAGTCGACAGTAAGTGGCTTTGTACCCCATACCCTTAAGACACATATAGATAACATTAAACTCAATCACTTAGGCTCATTATTTCACACACTCAATTCATGACAACTTAAACACCATTATGACATTCACGATCTCATCACTTCTCATACACAGGAAACCATCTCAATATACATGTTACCACACATTACACTTTTCCCAGTAAGACTCTTCACATATCCCCATTTAAACAGTAATTTAATCTTCAAAGAACCTAGCCCAACAGGTTCGGCATCATTCCCAAGGAAAGCAGAGCGATACGAAGCTCCGTGACGGTCGAAATGAAAGACACCAAGATGACATTGCTTATTTCATTCCATTAACAATAAACTCATTAATAAAATATAAGTTATAGGCTGGTTACTACGCAGATTATTTTTATTAATGCGTGGAACCAAGTCTTGGTGAGGGAGGGTATAAAATAAGAGAAACCATAGAGACTTTCACGGGAAATAAAGAACACGAGTAGAGGGTTAGGAGCTTGCCTGAAAACGATTGATTTTGGTCTTTCTTGTGCTCCCATGTGAAGTAAAACGTTTTGTTGTGTTTAATAGAACCATGGCTTAAATTAATTAAATTTAACCGCTTAAAATTTATAATTTAAACATATAACACTTCTACTAATTTTTACTCACGTACCTGATCACTTTCCATGCTGAAATAATCCCAAAATCCTTTTATTTTTCATATTTTTTTTCCTTCTTCCTTTTCTTTAATTTTCTTTTTCTTTCCTTTTCTTTTTTTTTCTTTTCTTTTCTTTCTTTCCTTCTCTTCTTCTTCTTCTTCTTCTTCTCCTCTTTCTTCTTCCCGCATCTTTTTCTTCCTACAAACCCGCGTGCCATGCCTAGCCACCGCCTCGGCCAGCGCCTCCCTCGCCGGCCATCCCCGCTACCAGCTCCACCATCGTCGGCCACGCCACTACCGCTATCGCCACTAGTAGCTGTGGCCTCCCCTGCGCTAGCCAGGTTGTGCGCCCGATCGCCTCTACCAGCTGCTTCAGCTGCCGCCATAGCCCCCGACCAGCCATCGGCCGACCACAGTCGCTACCTCCGTGCATCACCGCTCTCCACCGCGCCTGCTGGCTCGCTGCCCTGTTGCTTCGCTCAGCTTCCATGGCCGAGCTTCACTCGGCCAGCTTCCATGGCCTCCACTACATCATGCCTCTCTCCCTCTTTCTATCTTTTCATCATTTTCCCTTTCCCTTTCCCTTTCCCTTCCTCTCTCTCTCTCTCTACTTCCCTCTTGGCCAGCTCTCTCTCTCTCTCCTCTGTTTTCATTTCAGAGAACAAAGGCCACTATGCTATACTTGGCCTCCAAGCACACGCGCACAGCCATACATTTTTAAACATATTAATTTGATTTACTCTATTATTATTATGATTATATTATTATCTCTATTATCATTGGCAATATATATATGTATTTATATATTAATTCATTAATTTATGTTAAGTTAACATAATTTACACATTTATTATTATTATTAGCATTATCCCTATTATTGTTATTATTATGACTATAATTATTATTATCATCATTATCTCTTTTATTAGTATTATTTTTACCATTATTATGATTTCTATTATTATTAGTATTATTTTTACTATTATTTGGTTACCTTAAATCCTCAAATATTCAATACGAACCCCAAATACCGAAATTTAATAATTATTATCGTCTCCAAAATTTTGGGATATTGTAGAAATAGTACGGATCTCTTGCCCGTGATAAGCCAACCTCAAGTCGGTACTCCCGCTTGAAATGAAACGGTCATCCCATTCGTGATAACAGGCTCAGATCGATACTCTTGTCTAAAAGAAGTACCTCGAGAAAACAGAATCGCCGCTCGCACAGAACCATGCAATGCAACACATAAAAATATAATGGCATAGTAAGCATAAATGTGATATAAGACCCCCATAAAACCAGGCATTAGGCGATGCTTCTCCCACATAAGAATACACACATGCGGAATGCTCTAAATGCATATGCTCACATAGAGTACCCAAATTAACTCTTAGGCTAATCAGGCATGCTAATGCTCACACACCCCATCACACAAGAGTATGTCTCCCTAATGAATGCAACCCGACCCCGACACACACTATCAATATCAACTGTAATTAAATAAATAATAACATCACACTCAAAGACCAAAGACCCACAACCGGCACACACATACCATCTGGAATCTAACCCAACCAGGTGCAGCATCATTCCCAAGGAAAGGAGGCGATACAAAGCCCCGTGTCGGCTAACAAGAAATATTGCACCAATAATAAAAATGGTTATCACGCATAGTTATACAATTAATTCGTGGAACCGAATAACAACAAGGGAGGAAATAAAATATAAATTACGGCACAGACTTGTTGAGGAATTAAAACTCCCGAAGAGAGGGTTAGGAACTTGCCTTTATTTGGTCAATTCTCGCATTCCCCACACTCTCGTTGGTCATTTTTCACACTGAAATAATCCCCAAACCCTTTATTTTCCCCATATTTTGCTTTCTTATTTTTCTTTTCTTTCTTTTTTCTTCTTCCTTCTCCCTTCTTCTTCTGCTTCTTCTTCCCCGCGCCTTCTTCCCTGCATGCGCACCAATGGCCACCCACCGTTGCCTGGCTCCACCGGTCGCTGTTGCTGGCCATACTTGTAAAAATTATCTTCTTATGGCTTACATGATAATTAAGAATTTATCTCATCGAATAAATTAGTAACATTATCTGGTATATTATAATAATTAATATTTATCAGATGTTATGGTATTCATCTGATAAAATAATCGAATCCAATATCAGATATAATTGTGTTAATCTGATGAGATAAATATAAGGATTTAATAATGTTAGACCGGGGGGTGCTATGACACACACCAAGAAGGGGGGTGAATTGATTAAAAACTTAATTGAACTTGAAAAAAATTTAATGCAAATTGAGATTTTAGGATTTAAAACGTGAAGTATATAAAATGACAGATGAAAGTTTACAAAGATAAATATGTGAACCAAGTGAGGAATAATGAAATGCTTGAAAAGATAAATAGATTAAAGAGTACAAGCACAAGAAACACAAGGATTTATAGTGGTTCAAGTTGATCCAAACCTAATCCACTATCTTAACTCCTCACTAAAAATTTTGCAAATAATCCACTAAAACCTCCTACTTAAACAAAGTAGGCCCTCTAGCCCAAGGTTAGGAATTACAACCTCTTACTTATATAAGCAAACCCTCTAGCACCTAACTAGGAATTATAACTCCTTGCTTCAATAAGCAAGTCCTCTAGTACAGAGCTAGGAAAATAAGAGTGATACAAATGTAAACGAGATGCTAAGAGTTGGCACTCTTAGTTTCAAGTTCTCTCACAATGAAAACAAGGCTTGAATGAATTAATACAAGTTAAAATTAAAGCCTTGAAGAGAGAAAAAAATGAAGCACAATCACTGTAAATACAAATGAGAGTAACAGTAAGCTCAAATTATTTTATTCCCATCTATTAGCCTTCTCTTGATCTTCTTGATATGTATATATAAGCATCCCAAGAGTTTTTCCCAAAACTAGCCGTTATTGAGCCATTGGAGAATGAGAAACTAGCCATTGGAGATTGAAAAACTAGCCATTATTGACTTTTGAGAAGCAAATAGTTGACAGACAAAATAGGTTAGTCGACTATTTCTTCAAATAAAACTAGGCATAGTCGATAAATAAGAAAACATAGTCGACTATCTTCTAACACAAATTACCTATAGTCAAAAAACACATTCACATAGTCGACAGATACAAAAATATGAAGAAGATTTTGAAAATCATATACAAACATAGTTGACAAAAGAAAAACCATAGTCGACTATCCTTACATGATAGTCGACAAAATAAAAAATAGTCGACATAAGCCATATATAGTCGACAGATTATACAAGTATAGTTGACTATCCTTAATAACGTAGTCGACTATTAATAAGCATAGTCGACAGCACTAAACCACATAGTCGACTATCCATTTGAAAAATCTGAACACTTAATTGATAATCATGAAGAAGCATACTTGATTGACACAAAACATCACAAGATATTTACATTTCTTTAGTTTATGTAAATATCCTCATTTTGTTTAATTTATATTTTACCTTCCATTTACTTTAATACATAAATGTAAATAAGAAAGTACCCCCTATTTGGATTCAATAAAAATATCTAAAAAATCAAAATCCATAAGAATAAAAAAGTAGAATTTGGGTTTTAGTACAAACTTAGAATTTTACAATTTTACCATCTCCAAGATATACACTTTCTATTTCTTGAAAAATTCGTTAAAAATCATTTTATCACTAATGAACATTAGCTATTGAAATACTGAGAGTTAGTTTTCTAAAAAGAAAACATTTTCACATATATCTCCTTATAAGGTGTTAACCTTCTAGACTTAGAAAAATATGACTTTGAAATCTCGATACTTGAAATTCATTTAATTTTCATTCTCACAAAGTAATACTTGATATTGAAATTGATTTATGCTGAAAACCATAACCTTGATTCATGACTTAGGGACAAAATATTGTTTTTCATCATCAAAACTAAGCATACAAAAGTAAAACAACAAATAAGATAATGGTTAATCTTAATTCTAATTGGTTCAGAAGATGATGATGATAACTCTTAAGAGTCTTGATGGGAGACTACTTCTACTATTATAAATAAGGGGTTTGATCTTCTCCTTACCCAACACAATCAAAAGCAATTATAGTTATATTATTCCATCATTATAGTTGAGGTCAAGGGAGAGAAACCAAATTCTGACATTTCATCTTTAGTTGGTATTTCTCATTACAATAATAATCTCTTATGGATTTAGGTACGCATTTAATTACAGCATTATGTGATTCACGTGAGTTTTACGATTATAGGCATAATGGTTAATTGTATGTTAAGTATGCCATACAATATTATGGTTTTAATTTACAATACTACCATTGCCAGTCAACACCATTGGCCCCGCAATTGTCGTGAGCCATCGCAACCCGACACCACCGTGCCTCTAGCCGTTGCCAGCACGGGCGTACAACACCACCGTCCTCCATGGCCGCTGCTTCAGCCTTCTTTGCCTATCAACGCCTGCCAACTGATCACCGCGACCCCCGCCAACTGCCTTCGCGTGCGCTACCACTCCGCCGCTGGTCCACCCCGTTGCTGCTCTGCTTTGCGTCAGCCATGGTCGCCCACCACTGCACCATAATGCGGTCGCCACCGCTTCGTGCTACAACTAGCTACCCTCGGCTATCTCCATTTTTCCTTCGCTCTCTCCTTCTCCCTTTGTTTCCTGATCTCTCAGCCCTAGCTCCCACGAGCTCTCTCCCTCCCCATCTCTCCATCTCTTCTCTGTTTTAATTTAAAAGAAAAGGCCATTGTATGACGCTTGGCCTCCATGCACGTGCACACGCGCGCACACACACACATATATTAATTTAATTAAATTTGGTTTAATTAATTAATTAATTTATTATTATTATTATAATTATCATCATTTTTGTCATTATTATTAAGATTATTATTATTTATCTCCCTTAAATCCTCAATACGGACTTCAAATACCAGAATTTAATAATCATTAACTATTTTCAAAATTTTAGAATATTACATTTTAAATTAAAAATAACAATACATCAAACATGATCAAGATATACATTTCTCTATATATACATCAATATCTATATAGTATTCAAATATGACCTTATATTTAGTATTATTTTTATAAAACATTTATTCATAAAAACATTATCACCTTATATTCAATATTTAATTAATTTAAAGATAATATTAGTTATTATTTTTAGTAGGTTAACTATCAACAAATGTATTATGTTTGATTAATCAAACACACTCACCTTATATTCTTTAATTAATTATTGAACATCATAACAAAATTTATCTTTCTTCTTGTATAATAAAGTATTAAATTATAAGTAAAACTAATGCTCATATATTTTTACATTTGTACAATCTGTATTTTAGTTCTCTTAAGAAGAATATTGCTTCTCATATATTTTTAAGTTTTGAACTAGTGGCGTAATCGACTTGTTCAAGATTTGAAAGCTAAAATAGATATTTTTTTTATATATTTTGAATTGATATTAAACACATATAAATTATTTTTATTTTTTTATATATTTTATGAAACATTTTCAGTCCCTAATTTTATTTTTCTTATATTTTTTATTTTTTATGCATTAAATTATTTTTTATTTTTTCTTATTTTAGTAAATACCAAAAAATAAAAAAATGAAAAATTAATTTTATATTTATAATTATTAGATTTATAATATATCAAACTAATTTATTATAATTATTAGATTTATAATATAATTATATTTTTAAATAAATATTAATTTGATATAATAATTTAAATTATTTTATTATCATATTTTAGATTATTATTTCAAATTATTATTTTATTAGTTATCAAAATCATAAATTATTTTATTTTTATTAATTAAATAATTAATAATATTATTTTTATAAATTATTTTATTTTTATTTAATAAATAAATATTTAAAAAAATAAAAAAAGGTAAAAAATGTGGCGGGAGATGCTCCCTTCCTTCCCCAAATATTTAACCCTAACTCACCCCTGCCCCTCCCCCCCTCTCTCTCTCTCTTTGTGAACTACTCCCGCCGTCGACACATCCGCTGCTGCCTCCACCTCCGGTCGCTGCCACCTCGCCAAACCCAGTTCGTCCCAATGCCGGAAAACCTCGGCTCTGCTTCTCCCCAACAGGTACTCTGTTTTCTCCTCGCAATCACATACATACATACATACATACATGCATATAACACCAAAGCATCACCAGAGGAATCACTTAAAAATCGGTAAGTGAACATCTAGAGTGTAGGGGCACTCCCTTGAAATCGAAAATGGACATGTTACAGTTAAAAATAAGTTAATAGAAATAAGATGTATTGTTGTTTGTTAGTAAGCTTCATTATCATTATTATAGAATAGTTGGTATTCAGAGCGTGCCTGTGACCTTCCTTGTAGTGAGTATGGGGACAATTTAGGTTAGATGGTAGATGTATTGAATAATCTTTTGTAAGTGTTGGGCTACCAAACCCAAACACGTTAGGGAGATGAATCTAGAGCCGGCTCAAGCATTGCTGGGGCCCTAGGCGGCAGTCCGACGGCCGGCGATCAGCAGCGGGTAGCTGAGCAGCAGGCGACCCCCTCTCTCTCTCTCGCGGGCCGTAGTCCCGTCTTGCTACTGCGTGAATCCTGAACGGCCATGGGGGCGAGTGACAACGAAGGCGAGGACGAGGACGATAAGGAGAAGGGACATGGCAAAGAGGTAGAGGGCGAGGAGGGACTTCTTGTTCCAATAGGCGCCGACGAAGCCGCCCAGGACACCAGGAGGATGGTAAGGCAGATGAAAACAACGGGCCACCGGAGCCAGTGGAGGCACTCGTTGTCCGGTTTGGAGGCCAGCCAGATCCCAGAGGCGATGATGCGGATGGAGCACACGAAGGCTATGAAGTTTAACACCGACGTGATGTTGTTGTTCACTCCTATGGCGGTGGCGACGTTCGAGGGGGAGAGAGAGAGAGAGAGATGGTTGAGATGGGGACGGTTGTGGGTGAGGGAAGGCTCTGGCCTGGCAATTTTTGGGGCCCCTAGGCATAGGCCTCACTGGCCTATGCCTTAAGCCGGCCCTGGATGAATCAAAACTTGTTTGACTATTGCTTTGTTTTCGGAGCAGCTTTTCAGATTTCTTGCAAATAAATAATTGGTTCAAATATATTTGTCAATTTTTTATTTCAACTTATTAAACATTTCAAGTAATCGGTTGTCTAATATTATTTATTTATTCATCTTAATTAAGTTAATATTTCAATAACATTTTAGTTAAAAAATTTATTTATGTACTATATATGAGAGCTTGCAGGTGTATTCTGTGTGTGTGTATATATGTGTATATATATATATATATATATATGAGTTAGGCATTTTAATGTTCAGTGCGGTTACTACTTGAATGAATGACTTGGCAAGAAGCTTGCTGATTGCTCGATAAAGCTGAGTTTTCTCTAAATGGTCAATAATATTCTAACTTTATTGCTCCCACTTATGGATTGGAGAGTTGGAAGGTAAGAGAATATCAATAATGATGCTACTTGCATTGCATAAATATGTAGACAAGGATGGTTGCATCTTCTTGGGTGGCTTGTCTTTTAGAAATAAATAAATAAAAGTCAACTTAAATCTTCTTGTGTGTTACCTGTTGCTGCATTTTCCACCCTCTCATCTCTGTTTTTTCTTTCTTTGAACAGACTAATTTCCTCTTCATAGTTAAATTCAAACTTTAGTCCTGTACTACTTTGATAGCCTACAGTTGCTGCCATTGAAGCGGGCAAAGACATAGCTTTAGCCAGTAAAGAGACGCTGATTGCTGGAGGTCCTTTTGTCCTTCCTCTTGCACATAAACATAAAGTAAAGATTCTTCCAGCTGATTCAGAGCATTCTGCCATTTTAAAGGTATGAACAAATACCATGGTTAATACCTAAATTCGTCACAAAAATTTGCATAAAACTAAAGGATTCTGTTTCTTTCTTTAGTTTATTTGACATAATCATGTGAATTGTTATTTGTACCAAGTAAAATTGTGGCCTTTCATAACTATTGTAATTTGTAAAATTATATGCCTCCAAATTCTTCCGTGGCATTACAAGTCTTAAAAGAGATGTTCTTGCTTCAGTGCATTCAAGGCTTGCCAGAGGGTGCTCTTAAGCACATTATTCTGACAGCATCAGGAGGAGCTTTTAGGTGTGTCAGCTTAATTTCAGACTGGTGTTTGGATTGTATGTTAAAGTATATAGTATGAACCCTGTCTTTACAACATACCTAGCATTTATCCCACTATGTGGGGTCGGCAACTTGAATTCTAGCTTTTTGAATCATCTTTACAACAGTCAAGAAAGGATGCAATAGGAAGAATATTAGAATGTTTTATACTGGTGAAGTTTTATGTATTCAAGCCATCTTAATTCATTGAGTTAGATTAGTGTAATTTCTTCTTTCCCAAATTGTGTGCCTAATATGTTTCTTCTCCCCAGGCTACATGAGTGGTTAAGCTTTGCAGAGTTTAATTTGTATCATACTGCGGTGTTAAATGCTATAGATCTCTAGTTGATTGGTAATAAAACATAGGAGACCCTCAATAGTGCTGAAATGCATTATTTGTTTCCTTCACTTTGGCTACGTTTTGACCCCGTTCATAAATTTGTTCCAATCAAATTCCTTCTCTCTTCCCCCTGAAAATGGAAACAGAATGTACAAAGAAATGAAGAAGCTGTGCTTGACCTGTTCTGAGGAACGGAATTGGATACAACCCTCCCCCTTTTTATGTTTATGCATTAGCGTGGCAAATTTTAAAGGAATGCTGTATGTTTGCAGGTCCATTATTGGGGAATTCTGGTCTAACCATTTATTTTTGTTCAACTGTCAGGGATTGCCCTGTTAACAGATTGAAAGAAGTAAAAGTAACTGATGCTTTGAAGCATCCAAACTGGAATATGGAAAAAAAGATTACTGTTGACTCTGCCACCCTCTTCAATAAGGTGTACCTTGCAGTCTTTTTTGGATTATTACATTTTATAATCTTCGATCTCAGATCTGAAACTATGGTATTGATTATGGACAGTGATTTTTATTTTTAGTTTTTGAGTTCACAATGTGATGCTCCATCATCTTTTTACGTTATTATTTTTTAATTTGTTTGATCAGATGTCTCAAACTGTGGTCACAGATATAGATGGCAATTTTTTTTCTTTTTTGGATAGTGTGATAATGCTTCATCTTGACAAGGTTTGGAAGTTATTGAAGCTCATTATCTATTTGGAGCTTAACACGATCATATTGAGATTGTTAATTCATTCCCAATCTATCATACATTCAATGGTTGAGACACAGGTTTAGCCCATTTCTCATCTTGGTTCCTATTTTCTGGATTGGTGCTCGAGATATTAATTATTTTTTTGTCTATTTTTTTGCTTTTAATACGTTAAGCTACCAAGTATTCTACATTGACAACTTATGTTTCCCATGATTCCTTTGTTCTGGCATAATTGGGGTGGCTTGATATGCGTTTGCCAATTCTCTACGCATTATCTTGGTCCAACAGAATTTACTGTTCTGAGATTATTTGACCCTGTCTTGATCTTTACAAGTAAGAGTTCTTGGCCAAGAAATTTTCATAATCTAATTTTTTTTTTTTTGAAGTTTCCATTGTTTTTTATGCATCTTCATGAAGGTAAAGTTAAATTCAATCAATCTCAATGTTTTCATTTTTTTTAATTTTTTAATAATTTATGTTGCTAAAATATTTTTTTAATTTTTTAATAAAATAATTTTTTAATTTTTAATTTTTTAAAAAAATTTTAATATGTTTTAGTGATGGAAATTTTTGTAGCTCAAATAATTTTTTTAATTTTTAATATATTTTAGTGATAGAATCTTTTTTAACATAATAATTTTTTTAATTTTTTAATAAATTAATTTTTTATTTTTTTAAATATGTTTTAGCCATGAAAATTTTCATCGCCAAAATATTGTTTTTAATTTTTTATTATTTTTAATTTTTTAATATGCTTTAGCGATGGAAATTTATGTTTCGTCGCTAAATGTAATTTTTTTTAAATTTAGCAATGAATATTTTTGTCGCTAAAATAATTTTTTAATTTATATATTTTTTTAATTTTTTAATATGTTTTAGCAATCAAAAATTTCGTCGCTAAATTTAAAAAAATTACAGTATTAGCGATGGGATATTCTGTCATTGTTTTGTTTGGTCACCATATTAGACGACCGAATTAGAGATGAAATAGTAACAAAAATTTCTCTCTACATTTAAAAAAATACATTTAGTAATGAAAATATTTACGTCACTAATCGGTTGCCAAAAATATTAAGCAAAGAAGATTTTAGTGACAAACTCTGTTTGTTGCTAAATCTTTTTGACTTTAGCGATGGAATATTTTCGTTGCTAAAATTCAAAATTCTTGTAGTGTAGGAAAAATAAGTACATACGGACAATCCCATAAGTTGCTTACCTAACCACTCAAACTCCTTATGCCCTTGATTATGTATGACGTGCATGCAACAAGGTTGAGGACTGGTTAGTAGAAACTAGCTAATGCCTATATATATATATGTATGTGTATATGTACACACATTACATAATATAATACTCATGTAACTTCGTAATGCCTCACTTGATTATAGTGCTAAAACATATAATCGATGCTCCAAGGCCAAGATATGTTAAGGTTCACAGGACCACGATCTTCTCTTGTTGTAAACACTATGGAATCTAGTAGTTTGTCCTTCTAAAATGCAAATGATACCTTATTTATGAATATACCAAAAACCATATGTCATTGTACATGGTGCCTAAAATGCATCATTTTTCAACAATTTGTATAATTCAAAAATAAGAAACATTTGGGGTATTATATCATAATCACCATGCATATTTATCTCTATGAAAATATTTCATGCATTTAGAACAATTTGCGTATTATTCAAGAAATCATATATAAAGATGATGTAACGACTCGTTAGTGGATCTAGGAATTATTAATATTTTATTTATGAGAACTGGGAATTTTATTCTTATTAAATTAAATGTGAGAAGTATTTTATGTGGAAAATGTATGTAAATGGATGTATGTATTTAAATTAATGGATTGGGTTGTGTTTTAAATAAATGGGAAGGATTTGATTGGGCCGTAAAATTTGTGAATATAGAAAAAGAGATAAGAAAATGGAAAAAAATATAGCAAATGTTAAAAGTGGGCTTAAGGATTTGTTGAGGCCCTATGAGTTGGGCTAATGAAATGGGTTTGGGCCCATGTGTAAATTAGTGGAAGGAAATAATTGAAAAAGGGAAATGTAAATAGAAAAAGGCCAAAATGGGGTGAGATATTTAGTGGAGTGTGTTGTGTAGAGGGGCATAATGGGAAGAGAAGGTTGGCGGGAGTGGTTGGAGGTGGCGTGAAAGCCATTCTTCCTCCATTCTTCATTTATTCTTCTTACTTATTCTCTCTCTCTCTCTCTCTCTCAAATGTTCTTCTCCTTCCATTTTCTTCATTTCTTCTTCTTCCATCATCATCTTGGTTGGAGCTTCAAGAGGTGAGGGTGGAGTTCTAGTGGATTGCTTCTTCTTCTAAGCATCATCTAAGGTAAGTTCTCCTTGCACTTTTATTTTTATATTGTGCAAGTTTCATGTTTTCCTTATTCTCTTCCAAAGGAATCTCCTTTGATGGCAAAGTGATGCATATATAATTATAGTTTTGTCTCTTCTTGTGGTGGTGAGAACCACCTTTGTCAATGGATGCTAAGTTCTCCATATTTTTGTATGCTTTTTCAAGTTGTGGGTCTCTTTTTGAATCATTAAGATGTCCCATTGATGGTTTCGTTGGGGGTTTGATCACCCCATATTTTTCTTTCATGTAATGACATTGTGGGTTAGGAAGTTAGTTTTAGAGTTTTTGGAGGTTTGGTGGCTATTTTAAGTGTTTTTGGTCGGTTTTTGGCTTTTCCTGGGCGTTCTCGACTAAGTCGACTCACCCAGGTGGTCAAGTCGACTTGGGCCGAGTCGACTTGGTTTTGGGCGAGTCTACTCGGTTTTGGTTGAGTCGACTCGAGCCAAGTCGACTTGAATTTTCGTCGAGTCGACTCGACTGCAGTTTTGACTACTTTGCGCATGCTTCGCTTTTTCGGCCATAACTTTTGATGTAGAATTCAAATTTGCAATTCGTTTTGAAACATCATAAACTAGACTTTGAGGGCTTCGATTTGATATATAATATCATATATTTTGGTTATGATTTTAATGAGTTAAGGCTCTTTTTAATTCAAAGCATGTAAGATGGCTAAAGTAAAATGTTTTTAAATGCTTCCTTTGAAATCGCTCAATCCTCTATAATGATAAAATATGGTTGAAGGCACCTATATGTATATTTATGGGGTTCATAAGATAAGAATGTAATTGAGTTGCATGAGGAAGCATAATGATAATCCTTTGGGAAGTTAATAAGAAGTGATCTTGGTTGGCATGTCCAAGTAACTCATGCTTGATGCATGACTATCGTTATATGAATAATTGCTCTTAATCAATGTAAAATGTGTGGAAGAGCCAAGAGCTCTAATGGAAAATCAAAGTGAGGATGTGTGAATGCCATTTATTATAGCATTGTATGTGGTTGTGTTGTATGGCATTGTGTTTCTATATTGCCTCACTTTGTGATGCTGGAACATGGGTTACAATCATTGGGGGGTCATGCTTTTTATGTGATGGGACATAAGCATTAGCATGACACGATTGGTCCATGAGTGTTGACTTGTGTATGTTAGGCGAGCATATGCATAAGAGCCATTGCGTTCCTTATATGTTGCATTGCATGGTTCCTTTGCGCACATGGGTGTTGGTGGTGGAAATTGGCTTGTGTTGGTGGTGCGTAAGACTGTGGGTGGAGGCCCACAGTAGCTTGTGACCTTAATGAGATTATGAGTGATGTGGTACATAAAGATGATGGTGTTGGGTGTGAGATGAGAGTCTCGGGCTCATGTTCTTATTTTGGTAGCCTGCCCTTGGCTACAACAGGTTTGTATACAGGGTTTTGGGCGTCATTATGTGCATTTTCTTATGTGGGCCCCAAGGACCATATGTGTGCATTATATGTGCATCCATGCATTGATGTATGGCTGGGTAACGTGAGTAATAATTATATGGCATGGATTGTGTGTCATATATACTTTTGAGGCTGGTGTGTCCATATGTGGCATGATATGGATGATGTTCAGGGAAGTCTGGTCATTCAGTTTTTGTTGTTTTGATTCATTTGCGGAGCCTTATGGCTCACATTGGGAAAATATGTTTGATAAATAAAAATAAGAATTGGTAATTCTATGAAGTTGTTAAGTGTAGAAGGCATGAACCCAGTCAATGTTATATGTCGGGTAGTGATTTTTTTTTGGCTTCGAGTTGTTCATGTCTTCATATATATGACTTGTTGATACTTTCCTTTTGAAATATGCTTGCCGAGCTTTGTGGCTCACCTTTGTTTCTTTTGTCATTCCAAGTAAATGGAAAATAAGTAAGTGGAGCGAGTTATGATTAGATGTGTACAGAGATGTTCCAGCCTTGAAGATTCATAGGTGTTGTTTGAGGGCATGATTAGAGGGTTTCATTTATGTATTTAAAGCCTTGATGCCCTATAATTTTTAAAATATATGGGTTGTAAACCCGAGTTTATGATATAAAGTTTATAATATAAAGAATGATGTATAATGTTTATTTTAGCTCGTATTGATAATGAGCAATTATGGAAATGAAAATAAATTTTGCCAAAATGTTAAGTGATATTTGTATTTGTATCCATCTTGAATAGACCTTCTCATGAATTTCTTATGCTAGCGGGTAATCCAGGAGCGGGTCCTGATAGATGATGTATATGTTATCCATGAAGCAGTATATCTTTATGAAAGAACATAAAGTTAAACATAATATAGCCTTTCTACTCCCTTAGAAATGAGTAACTCAAGTTTGAGATGGGGCGGAGGTTTAGTAAAATCTTGAAAATCCGGCCCTAAAATGAACATCGAAGAGAACGATGATTAAGGTTAAACGAGTCAACAAACTTGGGTTTTGGGCTGACTCAAGGGTTGCCACAATTGGGTTGGCCCATGAACTAGTTGGCCCCCACCAATTTGGGCCAACTTGAAAAATAGCCTAAATCAACCATAACTATTGCCATCAGCGGCTGCGGCGATAGCCACTATCGTCTGCGATTTACATGATCGGGGCTATCGTTTGAAGCATCAAGTCAAAGGGATTAATATATCAAAAAATAGGCCAAATTTAATTGTTAAATTTTTGTAGATATAATTTTTAATTTTCAGCCAAAACAGAAGAACACTGCCAATCGGCGTTGCCCTGTGATGCCAATGAATTAGCCAACCCAACTTGACCAGCAACCCCAAGTGAGGCCAACTTGTTTGACATGCTTAGTGGAAGTAGTGGTTTTTGTATAAAATTGATGCCCACGACTAGCAAGTCTTGTGTAGCTCATGTTGTACGTCTTTTGAATGACTTGACTTGGTCTAGGTTGTCTTGAAAGACTTGACCCGACCTAACTAGTTTCTTTAGAGCCAAAGAATGAACCACGGCCAAATCAACTTATTTGAAGTGCTTAGTGAAATTAGTGGTTGTGGTATAAAAGGGTTGCCCATGATATCTTAAAATAATATTTTAAGATAAGCACGTTTGTGAAATGAAGTCATATTTTCCCATGCCCACCAAACACGGATCCCTCCAAGTAATGCCTACGCATTCACACACGTCGCTGTTCCATCATCCGCGCTCTCTCTCTCTCTCTCTCTCCCCACAGAGACAGTGATCGTTGTCCAGTTTGTGGAATTGGGTGTTTGGTGCTTTGTGAAATCAGTGTTAAATATTATTGTTATGACAGCTTGCATTTTGCTTTTTAGCTGTCTTCTTTCATGTCTGTCTTCTTTCCTCTCCAATATCTCTTTGAACTTACAAATTCCTTTGAACATATTTCAAATAACTAAAATGAAAATGATACAAATCTACATCTTCTTATATCCTACAGTATTTTTTTTTTCTAATACTTGATTTGATCCTATCTATATGTACTAAAATCTTCCTCCTACAGATTTACACCTACTTTATATATATTGATGATTAATTACAGCAAAAGAACTATTTATTAGTCAATTTTTTTGAGCTAAGTTAATTCTCATATTTGAAAAACTGAAATAAAAAAAGACAAAGGACTCCTAGCTATTTGCAGTCTAATACAATATATATGGAGTGGTTTTAAATTTCAAAATTGACCTAGGATGATGTTTCATCTAATGGTAATTTTTTATGTTCTTTGGTATACTTAAGACCCTCAAACACCATCATTTAGATTTACTTATTGAGCTCTTTGTGCATTCAAAGCTTAAGATATTTAAGGCGATTAAGTCTAGAAAATCTATGGCAACAAAAATACTTCTTTATTTCAAGATTAGAATAGTTATAATTCAGTCTTTTGTATTTTACTCATTTGCATGTGAAGTGATCTCACTGTGTGAAGGATTTAAATTGCAACAAATGCGATCTAATTATCAAGATTATTTTTATAATTGAGGTTCTAACTCTTATAATACAGAAGATAAGATTATTTCTTTCATTTTTAATGGAACAAATTCATGTTCTGTAAGTCATGCCATATTTTCAAGTCTTCTCTTGCATAACCTAGTCAATGCAAGTCTCCTCCACCCGTCTCTTCATATAATTTTGTAAGGCATGCCATATTTTCAATCTTCTCGTACATATCATAGTCAATGCAAGTCTCCTCCACTTGTCTCTTTATATAATTTCGTAAGGCATGCCATATTTCTAATCTTCCCTTACATATCATAGTCAATGCAAGTCTCCTCTACTTGCTGCAGAAATACTCTTTTCTGGAGAATAATATGTTGGTGTTTATTTCCTTAGGAATGCCATAAATATATACATAATGAATTTTAAGAATTTTCTTAAATTTTAGAGATCAAATTTCTATTTTATAGGATTAGATTACAATAACTTTAAATACAAATGAATCTAATAAAAAATAACTAAGAAAGATAAGCTATAACAGCAATATAAATCAAGATAAGTCACAAAGAATAAATCAACAGATAACGAGCTCAGCAGCTCAGCTATTAGCTCGAAAGCTTAGCCATTCATCAGCTTGGCCTTCTATTAGCTCAGTAGCTCGACTTTTCATTAGCTCGGCAGATTGGCCTACCAGTTTCTGATCTACACTCTCTCTCAAGTTGGGCTAAATATATTATTTAAGCCAAAGTTTATACTTAGCTCATCAAATACTCTTCTTTGTAATGACTTTGTTAGAATATCTATAACCTGGCTGTTTGTAGAAGTATAGCTTACTTGAAAAATTCTTTCTTTTAATCTCTCTTTGATGAAGTGTTTGTCAATTTCTACATATTTTGTCCGATCATGGTGAACATGAATTTTGACAATATTGATAACTGATTGGTTGTCACATAATACTAATATTTGTTGTGCCATAGTCACCTGTAACTCAGTAATTTGTATTTTACTCATTTACGTGTGAAGTCATCTCACTGTGTGAAGGATTTAAATTGCAACAAAAGTGATACAATTATCAAGATTATTTTTGTAATCGAGGTTCTAACTCTTATACAGAAGATAAGGTTATTTTTTTCATTTTTAATGAAACCAATTCAAGCTCTTAAACTTAACTTTGAAGAGAGAGAAGAAATAGACTCATAAAACCAAACCTTTATAAATATCTTGTATGTTGATTGTGCTTGATTATTGAGATTATTGCAATTACTTATTTATCAAAAAATTAAACGTTAAACTTATTTTAAAAATCACTAATTTGATAAAAAAATCATTTTAAAACTTAAAGGACCCATTTTAAATTATTTTTATGAGCAACATCTCTTTATTTATTTACTAAATGGACTACTGTTATATTCAATTGAACCACTAATTCGATCTAATTCTTCAGCAATGACATAAAGTGTGGAATAAAGCAACTTTAAAAAACTAATTTGAATGATGGGCGGGCTTGTCAAAGGACAATAATAATAATTATTGTTTTTAATTTTATTTAAAGTCAAGTCCCTAGTTATCCTTAATAATTACTAATAAATTTTTTTATGCATATTTCTCTTTAAAGAGAGTGAAAGAGGGTTGTATAGTTTTTACGGTAATATTATTCTTGTGATCTCTACTTATATATATATATATATATATGAAGTTACACACGTGCAAAAAACTTGGTAATATTTGATAATTATGGATATCAATCACATTCAATTATGAATATAAATATTTATATTTCAGAAAACGTGGTTATTTTGTATTTTTTCAATTCAAATGATTTTTATAGAATATTAAACTTTGTTCATGTATTGTTCAAATCGTAATACCATTATATTCACATATTCACATGAATGACTTGGGTGATTTAGGTGATGATAGATCCCTCCTAAGAAAACATAATATTATAAGTTTGAATCTTTTCATGTTTTTCAATGTGAACATTATATATATATATATTGTGTTAATTGTGATCCAAAGTTTAAATTCGTTTGTGATTAAAATATTTAATTTATTGTGATTAAGACTTTAAATTTGACTGTGATTTGATTGGTATTTCCAAGTCTTCACTTACATATTCTAGCAATGCAAGCCTCCCACCTCTCTGTTTATATAATTTTGTAAGGCATGCCATATTTCCAAGTCTTCTCTTACATAACCTAGTCAATGGAAGTCCCTTCCACCTGTCTCTTTATATAATTTGGTAAGGCATGCCATATTTCCAATCTTCTCCTACATATCCTAGTCAATACAAGTCTCCTCTATTTGTCTCTTTATATAATTTTGTAGGGCATGCCATATTTCCAAGTCTTCCCTTACATATCCTAGTCAATGCAAGTCTCCAGCACTCAGTTTCTTTATATAACGAAGACTGAGACCAATTCTGTATATAAATGGTTTTCCAGTAGAGATACAAGTGCATCTTGCTTCTTGAAAAAAAACGAGAAAAAACAGGAGGAGTAAGGAGAGATGTATTCCCTCGTGAAAAGCATAGAAAGTACTACTCGTCATCCATGGCTTAGGATGATAACAATGATAGTACTGTTGGTGTTGGTAAATGGGATGTGTTGTCATGGGTGTTGGGAGCAAGAGAGGATTGCCTTGCTGAACCTTAAAGCTTCCATCAACTACCCAAATGGTAGCTCTTTGCCTTCTTGGGTGGATGATCGATACGCCAACTGCTGTCAATGGGAAGCAGTTGAATGTAGCAATAATTCAAAAAGAGTGATCCAAATCTCTCTTGCTCGTACAAGGGATAGGGAATTAAGAAATTATGAGTGGTATTTCAATGCTTCACTATTTCTTCCTTTTGAAGAGCTCAAGACTCTTAATTTGAGTGACAATGGTTTAGTTGGTTGGGCTGATAATGAAGGTATTTTTATTCATATGTTTCTTATGTATTTTATTTATGTTATTAATTTTTGTTTTTTGAATTTCACACAAGAGTATTTATTTATTCATTTTTTTCAGGTTTTTAAAGACTTTCCATGCTAACCAATCTTAGAATTCTTAATTTGAGTTACAACAAATTAAATTACACTATTTTTTATATTTGTTAGTGAAATTTCTTCTTTGAAATCCTTGGATCTATCCTTTAACGTGATCGAAATACTAGATAACTTGAGTAAGTATACTTGGGATGCAAAATGGGATGTGACATCATGGGTGTTAGGAACAAGAGAGGATTACCTTGTTGCGCCTCAAAGCTTCTATCATCTGTCCGAATGTTGACTCTTCAATTACTTTCTAGGGTGGATAATCAATCTGCCAACTGCTATTAATGAGAAGCAATTGAGTGTAGCAACACTTCAAAGAGAGTGAACCAATTCTCTCTTAATTATACAAGAGATTGGAGATTAGAAAATTATGGGTGGTATTTCAATTCTTCATCACTATTTCTTCTCTTTAAAAAGTTCAAGACCCTTAACTTGAATGACATTTATTTAGCTGAGTTGGGTTGAGAATGAAGGTTTTTTCATTTATAGTTTATTATGTATTTTATTTATGTTTTTTGTTTTTATTTCTGAAATTGTAGATGAGAATACTTACTATTTTAAATTTTTTTTATAGGTTTTGAAAGACTTTCGGCGTTGATCAATCTTGAAGTTCTTGATTTGAGTGAGAACTAATTCAATGATACCATTTTAGAATTTGTTGGTGAAATATCATCTTTGAAATCTCTATATCTTGCATGGAATTTCAAGAGACAATCAATTGATTTGAATGGTAAGTTCACTTTTATATATGCTTACTTTTGCAAAACAATAAGTTGACTTACTTTTGCATACAATTATGACAAGATGAAAACATTCAATGTTGATTAATCTTGAAATTCTTGATTTAAGTTATAACTTGTTTAATGGTACTATTTTGGAATTTGTTAGTGAAATTTTATCTTTGAGATCCCTATATCTTGCATACAATGACATGGGAACATCAATCTATTTGATGTTCCCATGTCATTGTATCCTTAATTACAAAATGACAAAAAAATAAAATCATTTCTTTGTAATATACACATAAAATAATTGATATAAAAAAAATCACTTTTGTGATTAGATTACTCATCTTCCAAAGTGCAATCCAAAGGGGGATGGATAGAATCTGGCCCAAGTTGCCTACAATTAAAATTGTATCCTTAATTACAAAATGACAAAAAAATAAAATCATTTATTTGTAATATACACATAAAATAATTCATATAATTCAAATTCATCTCACATATTTTCACATTTCTCTCATGCTCTTTATGAACCATAACAATTCATTTAGAAATTTATTTGAATGATTATTTAATTTGAAAATTTTAAAATAATTCACTTTCCACTGTTGCTTCAAAGTGCCTCCCTTGTGTATTAATCAAAGTTTATTATATGTAAATCACAAAAAAAGTTCATCTAACTAAATACCCCATTATAAGCTTTCCTCCAGTTCCTAAGCAAAAATTGAGAATCTCTACGTATACTAATTGTTAGAATATAGCAAGATACACAAAATTAAACAAAAATCAAACATATAAAAAATAAATTTAAAAGTACAAAAATTTTAATGTGACTTTAAAGTTTATGAATATATTAAAATTTAATATATGAAAGGTTAAGCAAGGTGTCTGTTAGTTAAAAAACATAAAAAATAAGTTTTTCTAGAAGACTACTCATCCTTAATGGACTTATTGTCTTCAAAAATTAAAGAGGGAAATGTAGGAACTTTAGGAAAAGTCGATATCACATAAAGAGGGAAATGTAGAAACTTTAGGAAATTTCATGTCTGCTATCAAATTTATGAAGATAGTTCTGAAGAATTAATGTTGACAATTTGTCCAAAGTAATCAATCCCTTTATATATATTTGTGCTTGTAAGAATTAATGTTGGGAATGTGAAGAGAAAGGAGGAGACACACAAATAATAATAAGGACCGAATAATAAAATATAGACACAATAAGGATCGAGAATTTTACACTATAGGCCTCCCCTATGCGTTTTGCTGCGCATTTCTTCAGCTGCAATTTTGCTTCTTCTTTCAATTTGGCTGCTCCTTTTCCAATTTCGGCGCTACAAATTCCTTCAATTACGCAGCCGTAATTTCCTTCTTTTACACTTTGCTTCTTCTTTCATTTTTTCTATTTTTTTTTTCATTTGCTAGCGGCTCCTCTGACAGCTACAAAAAAATTCTTTTCTCAAAAATGGAGCCTTTCCTTTTTGACTTCTAACATATTTATCCTCTGCATCACGATGCTTGTTAATTTTAAATCTTCTATAGATTTTATAGGACTTTTTAATTGGGAAGAAACGAATTTTAGTAATAATTGGGATGATTTAACCATCTTTTTTAACTACAAGATTACTCATCTAAAATGTGCAATACAGTAGTAATGCTCAAACGTTAAAAATTGCGCCTCTAATCAATTCATATACAAAATCTATTATTTATCTAAGAGAGTTCATATATAATTGAAATTTATCTCATTTTGTATGCCGTATGTACGTTCTCCTGTTTATATGCATCCATCACATTTCATTTGGAGAATTTAATATTTAATGAAATTTTTGGATTTTTTTAAATAAATTATTTTCATAATGTCACTTCAAGCACTTTTTTTCCTAGATTTATTTATTTTTTTATAATAAAAATTTTGCAATTAACTATTTATGTATATGTACCAGATAAAACTCTAATGTACATAATAACTCAAACCATGCACACTAAATTAGTCAGCCTAAAGATTCGCCTCAATGGTCCTAGCTAGATCCCACACAATTCTAATATATAATTCAAAGATTTTGGAGCTACATTTGTTAAGGGTACAAAAAATCACTAGTACATATTTAAATCCAACTCATGAAAGATTTTTGTTCTAGTCCTAGCAATATAGAGCATGACAAAAAAAAAAAAAAAACATGTGACACTCCAATATATGACTCATACTTTCACATAAAACTTCTACATTCATATTTCTCCAAATATTTATAGATTTTTTGTGTATAAAAAAAGAGAAAAAATACCTCATGATTTATAGATTTATAGGACTATTTATTTACCATCTTGGGTGGATAATCAATTTGCCAATTGCTATTAATGGGTGGGAAGTAGTTAAGTGTAGCAACACTTCAAAAAGGGTGATCCAATTCTATCTTAATCATACGAGGGATTGGAGATTAGAAGATTATGGGTGATATGTCAATATGCTTCACTATTTCTTTCCTTTAAAGAGCTTAAGACTCTTGATTTGAGTGTCAATTATTTAGCTGGGTTAAGTTAAAAATGAAGGCTTTTCTATTCATAGTTTATTATGTATTCTATTTATGTTTTCAGTTTTTCTTTTCTCAATTCTAAAAGAGAATATTAATTAATTCAATTTTTTTTACAGGTTTCAAAACAC
The DNA here is from genome assembly GCA_036245055.1 of Diospyros kaki. Lineage (NCBI taxonomy): Eukaryota > Viridiplantae > Streptophyta > Magnoliopsida > Ericales > Ebenaceae > Diospyros > Diospyros kaki. Next base: position 9,601,550 of record BSEG01000011.1, on the reverse strand, counting down.
GAAACCTTTCGATGTTGACCAATCTTGAAGTTCTTGATTTGAGTTTTAACTACTTCAATGATACTATTTTGAAATTTGTTGATGAAATTTCATCCTTGAGATCCCTATCTCTTGCATGCAATTACATGAGAATTGATTTGAATAGTAAGTTCATTTCTACACTAGACTAATTTTTGCAAAACAATAGCTCTTTAAAAATTGAGAAGGTATTAGTTATGGAGCTTTCATTAATAAAATATATTTGAATAGTATCATGGCCCAAGTTGCCTACAATTAAAATTGTATCCTTAATTACAAAATGACAAAAAAATAAAATCATTTATTTGTAATATACACATAAAATAATTCATATAATTCAAATTCATCTCACATATTTTCATATTTTCATATAATTCACATTTCTCTCATGCTCTTTATGAACCATAACAATGCATTTAGAAATTTATTTGAATGATTATTTAATTTGAAAATTTTAAAATAATTCACTTTCAACTGTTACTTCAAAGTGCTTCCCTTGTGTATTAATCAAAGTTTATTATATGTAAATCACAAAAAAAGTTCATCTAACTAAACACCCCATTATAAGCTTTCCTTCAGTTCCTAAGCAAAAATTGAGAATCTCTACGTATACTAATTGCTAGAATATAGCAAGATACACAAAATTAAACAAAAATCAAATATATAAAAAATAAATTTAAAAGTACAAAAAATTTAATGTGACCTTAAAGTTTGTGAATATATTAAATTTTAATATGTAAAAGGTTAAGCAAGGCGTCTGTTAGTTAAAAAACATAAACAATAAGTTTTTCTAGAAGACTACTCATCCTTAATGGGCTTATTGTCTTCAAAAATTAAAGAGGGAAATGTAGAAACTTTAGGAAAAGCCGATATCGCATAAAGAGGGAAATGTAGAAACTTTAGGAAATTTCATGTTTGCTATCAAATTTACGAAGATAGTTCTGAAGAATTAATGTTGACAATTTGTCAAAAGTAATCAATCCCTTTGTATATATTTGTGCTTATAACTGAAATTCATCTCAATATTCATGGTATATTTTGTTGGGAATGTGAAGAGAAAGGAGGAGACACACAAATAATAATAAGGACCGAATAATAAAATATAGACACAATAATGACCGAATAATAAAATATAGACACAATAAGGACCGAGAATTATACACTATAGGCCTCCCCTATGCGTTTTGCTGCGCATTTCTTCAGCTGCAATTTTGCTTCTTCTTTCAATTTGGCTGCTTCTTTTCCAATTTTGGCGCTACAACTTCCTTCAATTACGCAGCCGTAATTTCCTTCTTTTACACTTTGCTTCTTCTTTCATTTTTTCTTCTTTTTTTTTTTTCATTTGCTAGCGGCTGCACGCGTTGTCCTCTGACAGCTACAAAAAAATTCTTTTGTCAAAAATGGAGCCTTTCCTTTTTGACTTCTAACATATTTATCCTCTGCATCACGATGCTTGTTAATTTTAAATCTTCTATAAATTTTAAAGGACTTTCTAATTGGGAAGAAACGAATTTTAGTAGTAATTGGGATGATTTAACTATCTTTTTTAACTACAAGATTACTTATCTAAAATGTGCAATATAGTAGTAATGCTCAAAGGTTAAAAATTGTGCCTTTGATCAATTCATATACAAAATCTATTATTTATCTAAGAGAGTTCATATATAATTGAAATTCATCTCGTTTTGTATGCCGTATGTATGTTCTCCTCTTTATATGCATCCATCACATTTCATTGGGAGAATTTAATATTTAATGAAAATTTTGGATTTTTTTAAATAAATTATTTTCATAATGTCACTTCAAGCACTTTTTTTTCTTAGATTTATTTATTTTTTTATAATGAAAATTTTGCAATTAACTATTTATGTATATGTGCCAGATAAAACTCTAATGTACATAATAACTCAAACCATGCACACTAAATTAGTCAGCCTAAAGATTAGCCTCAATGGTCCTAGCTAGATCCTACACAATTCTAATATATAATTCAAAGATTTTTTAGCTACATTTGTTAAGGGTACAAAAAAATCACTAGTACATATTTAAATCCAACTCATGAAAGATTTTTGTTCTTGTCCTAGTAATACATAGCATGACAAAAAAAAAAAAAAAAACATGTGACACTCCAATATATGACTTATACTTTCACATAAAACTTCTACATTCATATTTTTCCTAATATTTATAGATTTTTTATGTATCAAAAAAGAGAAAAAAAATACCTCATGATTTATAGATTTATAGGACTATTTAATTACCTTTTGGGTGGATAATCAATCTGCCAATTACTATTAATGGGTAGGAAGTAGTTGAGTGTAGCAACACTTCAAAAAGAGTAATCCAATTCTATCTTAATTATACAAGGGATTGGAGATTAGAAGATTATGGCTGGTATGTCAATATGTTTCACTATTTCTTTCATTTAAAGAGCTTAAGACTCTTGATTTGAGTGTCAATTATTTAGCAAGATTAGGTTAGGAATAAAGGGTTCTCTATTCATAGTTTATTATGTATTTTATTTATGTTTTCAGTTTTTCTTTTTTGAATTCTAGAAAAGAATATTAATTAATTCAATTTTTTTACAGGCTTTAAAAGACTTTCGATGTTGACCAATCTTGAAGTTCTTGATTTGAGTTATACCTCGCTCAATGATACTCTTTTGAAATTTGTTGGTGAAATTTCATCTTTGAGATCCCTATCTCTTGCTGGAAATGACATGGGAACAACATCAATCGATTTGAATAGTAAGTTCACTTTTATGCTTGACTAATTTTTGCAAAATAATAGCCTTCAAGAATTGAGAAAGAATTAGTTATAGAGCGTTTGTTATAAAATATAAAAAAAGAAATCACTTTTGTGATTAGATTACTCATCTTCCAAAGTGCAATCCAAAGGGGGATGGATAGAATCATGGCCCAAGTTGCCTACAATTAAAATTGTATCCTTAATTACAAAATGAGAGAAAATAAAATCATTTATTTGTAATATACACATAAAATAGTTCATATAACTCAAATTCGTCTCAAATATTTTCATATTTTCTCATGCTCTTTATGCAACATAACAATGCATTTAGGAATCTATTTGAATGATTATTTAATTTGAAAATTTCAAAATAATTCACTTCCAATTGTTACTTTAAAGTGCCTCCCTCTTGTATTAATCAGAGTTTATTATTTGTAAATCATGAAAAAATATTAACAAAAATTTAAAGCATTTCTCCGGTTCCTAAACAAAAATTGAGAATCTCTACATATACTAGTTGCTGGAATATAACAAGATACACAAAATAAAACAAAAATCAAACCTACAAAAATTAAATTTAAAAGTACAAAAATTTTAATGTGATCCTAAAGTTTGTGAATATATTAAATTTTAATATATAAAAGGTTAAATAAGGTCTGTTAGATAAAAAAACATAAAGAAATAAGTTTTCCTAGAAGACTACTCATCCTTAATGGGCTTCTTGTTTTCAAAAATTAAAGAGGAAAATGTAGAAACTTTAGGGAAAGCCGATAACGCATAATAATCTAGCTTGGCTAACTTAATTATGAAGAATTAATGTTGGCAATTTGTCCAAAGTAATCAATCATTTCGCATATATTTGTATATTTGTGTTTGTAACTGAAATTTTGAAGAATTGTGTGTTTAATAATAAGAATAGTATAATAAAATATGAACATAAAAATTTTACTTGGTTCGAGAAGCTCTTCTACGTTCATGGATGGAAAAAAATACATTGTGTTTTTACAAATACTCCTTACTTACAAACCACAACCCAATTACACCAAAAAAAAAAATTAAATTCTTGGAAATATTAGATAATTATTTTTTTTCTTATTAATAAATTATAAAAAATGAATTATACTCATAAGGGATTTCATATAATTCAAATTCATCTAAAATAATTTCACGTTCCTCTCCGCACTTTATGTAACATAACATTGCATTTAGGAATCTATTTAAATGATTATTTAATTTGAAATTTTCAAAATAATTCACTTCCAACTATCACTTTAAGTGCCTCTCTCATATATTTAATTAGAATTCAATTATTTGTAAATCACAAAAAATATTCATCTAACTAAACACTGCATTATAAGAATTCCTCCAGTTCCTGTGAAAAAATGTGAATCTCTATGTATACCAGTTGCTAGAATATAACAAGGTACACAAAATTAAACAAAAGTCAAACCTATAAAAAATAAATTTTAAAATTCAAAAATTTTAATGTGATCTATTTTTAATGTGATCTCTATCTATTTATATATATATAATGTGATCTATTTTTAATGCGATCTATTTTTAATTTCTTATATATATATATATATGTATATGTATGTATGTCTTTTGCTTAGTTTTTTTAATGCGTTTAGCAATATATTAAGCAATCCCTTTCACAGGTTTTAGAAGACTTACGAGACTGAGCAATCTTGAACTCCTCGATCTTAGTGACAACAATTTAAATAGCAGTGCTATTCTAACATCTATTGGTGGCATTTCAAGCCTAAAGTTTCTGGATCTTTCATATAATTATATCGAAGGATCAATTGGCATCAGCAGTAAGTGATCTCTGCTCCTTTCCTTCCACACCAACTTGGTATGTTTTTTTGGATGGATGCACAATATGATGGCATTATTGTTATACGAAGGAGATGATCTTCTAGAAACCAATCTTCATAGAGACTAACATCATATAGCCTTCTCTAAGATCTACATTAAAGAAATACTTCCATATGTGAAAGTAGGCTTTTGACGTAAAACTAGGCTTCAATGACTTATAGGTTCTTAACTGGTCTTTGAGTGGCATGGATAACATCATATAGCCTTCTCTAAGATTATTTCAATCGGTCAAGACATTGATTCTTATGGAGAACCACTACTACATCAATGTGACAATTTATTTCATTTCTTATCTGTTTCTTCCTTTTGAGGAGCTGCAAACTCTTGCCTTATAGGGAAATTTATTGTCTGGTTGGGTTAACCATGAATGTCTATGAGGATTTCAATCACTCAAAATACTGAATCTTATTACAACTACATGAATGTGACATTTATGATCGAGGTAAAGTTAGGATAACTCTTTTAAGTAATTTAATATCCTTATTGAGAAGTACTTCCTTCTAAATACTCACAACCTAGTGTTTTTTTAAACATATAATTGATGATATGTCATATTTACAGACAGTACAAAATAAAATCAAATTTAGAGACGAATAATAGAGATAGATTTTGATACTAATGAACAAAATAACTGAAATTTCTTTTAGAGACGAAATAGAATTTGAGTTTTTTCATCAGAAACAGAATTAGAGATGAAAAATTTTCGTCTCCCATTTTAGAGACCAAAAATAATATTCCGTCTCTAATTTGAACAAAGACAAAAAGTAGAGACAAAAATTTTCGTCTTTCTATATATATATATATGTGTGTGTGTGTGCGCGCGCGCGCATGCCTACCTTCATTTTTTCTCCTCCTTCTCCTATGCCTTTGCATGTTCCTCTCCCTCTCACTTGTCTCATTCTCTTATTTTTCTCCAACCAGCAGCTTCCAGCCATTGGGTCACCTTCGTCTTCATTTGTTTCTCCTCCTCTTCTTTTCCTTCGCCTTCACATATTCCTTTCCCTCTCGCCTATCCCACCTTCTTCTTTTCTTTTTCAACCAGCATCCATCGGTCATCAACTCGCCTTTACATTCATTTTTATCTCATCCTCCTCTTCCTCTTCTTCTCATATGCCCTTGCTTGTTCCTCTCCCTTTTGCTTGTGTCTTCTTCTCCTCTTCTTCCCCAACCAACAGCTGTCGACCGTCGGCTCACCTTCTCTTCATCTCATTCGATAGTCCTTTCTTTCTCCTCCATGTTGTCCCAAATGCCGGCAATCAGAGTTTCTCCAATTTAAGATAGGAATTTAAAGTTCTCATATTTTAAAGTTTAGATCTAGTAAGATCTAACCATTGGATTGTTTTGGTTTTTGGGTATGTTGGTCGCCAGACTAAGGTGATTCTAATGATCAGTTTCAATCATCAGAATATACCATGGATGGTGGCCGGTGATGCTCTTCCAAAAACAGGTAGCATTTTTTTAAAAAATTAATTTTTAAATCTATTAAAATTCGACCATTAGATTATTTTGGTTTTTGGGTATGCTGGTCACCAAACCAAGACCATTTTGATAATCCATTTCGATCGTTGGAATCTACCATGGATTGTGGTCGCAATTCCCTTCCAGAAATGGGTAACCTTTTTTCAAAGAATTAATTTCTAGATTTATTGAGATTTGACCGTTGGATCATCTTGGTTATTGGGTATGTTAGTTACTAAACCAAGGTAATATCGATAATCGGTTTTGATTGTAGAAATTTGCCAAGGACGGTGGCTAGTGACCAACAACAGGACTAGAAATTAATTTTTTTTCTCCATAGCTAATTTAGAGATAGAATTATTTCCATCTCTAAATTTTTTTTAATCCATACCTCATCCTAGAGATTAATTTTTTTTTTGTCTCTAATTTGACATAGAGACGGAACCAATTTCATCTCTAACTTTAGATATAGAAATTTTTTTTGTTTCTAAATGTAAAATTTGATTGATTTTAAGACCGATTACACAACCAAATTAGAGATGAAATTTTATTTTTTAGGACGAAAAAAAATTGTCTTTAAATTAGAGATAAAAGAAAAAAACTATCTTTAATTGATTAGCGACGGGCGTTTTAGAGATGGATCAAAATTCGTTTCTAACCAGTGAGAGACGAAATTTTAGAATTTAGGGACGGATTTTTTCCATCTCTAAAACTGACATTTTTTTGTAGCTAGGTTTGGAGAGCTTGAGTTTCTTGGAAAAATTTTTCTTGAATAAAAATATTATTAACAATAACTTTCTTTTAAGTATAAGAGTGATGACTTCCCTTCTAAGTGTTGTTAATGCAAGAATGCGACCTAACTAGCAGCCTTCGTATTGAAAGGTAAAATAAAATAGTCCCCCAATGATGGCCAAGGTGGTAAACCATTCTTCTTAGTTAACACGAGGTTATAAGTTTAAATCTTCTTATGTCTCTTAGTGTGGACATTTCCTGTTATGTACTATATATCAAAAAGTAAAAAAATTATTCTTCTACTTGATAAATCATGCCTCAACTAACACTTCTTCAATATATTGCGTATTTTTCAGGTTTGTGCAAATTGAAGACTCTTCAAGAACTCAACATTAGGGGAAATGATCTTTCGGGCACCTTACCTTGGTGCTTAGCCAACTTGACATCACTTCGTTTGCTAGATATCTCTTCCAATTATTTCGACGGAAATATTGCTTTTTCTCCTCTTATCAATCTAACAACCCTGAAATACCTTAGACTTTCAGATAATCACTTTGAAGTTCCAGCCTCATTCAAGTCATTTTTAAACCATTCCAAACTTAAGCTCCTTGAAAGCCTTAACAACACGTTCGTGGAGGAAGGGGAATGTCATTCCTCAACCCCAAGTTTCCAATTAACAGTTATCGGTCTATCTGATTCGAAATCAAAAAACTGCTCCATATGTTTTCCCCATTTCCTCTACCATCAAAATGAACTTCAAGTGATTGAGCTATCTGGGATTGATTTTAACGGGAAGTGGCCGGATTGGTTGTTGGAGAATAATTCAAGATTGAAAAGTCTTGTTATGCCAGACAATTCATTACATGGATCAATTTTACGGTTGCCTTTGAATCCCATAACAGGGCTTTCCATTTTGGATATATCCAACAATCATATTGAAGGCCGCATCCCTTACAAACTTGGTAGTATCTTTCCAGCTTTAGTATATTTAAACATGTCTACAAATGGCTTCAAAGGTGATATTCCTTCCTCGTTGGGTGATCTGGGCTCTTTACAATTTCTAGATTTATCAAACAATCAATTATCTGGAAAAATACCAGTGCATTTGGCCGTGGCTTGTGAGACCTTGATATTGTTGAGCCTATCAAACAACAACTTAACAGGTCCTATACTACCCCCTCAAACAAACTCAAGCACAATTCAATATTTATTTCTAGACAACAATCACTTCACACAAATTCCAGATATCTTGTCAATAAACTCTTTGAGTGTGTTGAACGTGGGTCACAATGAATTAGCAAGAAAGATTCTAGGATGGATTTGGAATATCTCGTCTTTAGGGATCCTTTCCTTGGCCAATAATAATTTTGAAGGACCAATCCCAATTGAATTGTGTGAGCTTCAGAATCTGCTTGAGTTGGACCTCTCAAATAATTATTTCACAGGAATTGTGCCATCTTGTTTCTCAAACCTGTCAAAGGTAGAATTCGTTCGGCTGTCAAATAATAGGCTAAGTGGTCCTTTCCCAGATGGCTTTCAGAACCGCTTTACTTTGACCATGCTTGATCTTTCTAATAATCGCCTAAGCAATGATATTCCGAAGTGGATTGGCAATCTCTCCCAGCTGGAAACGCTTCTCTTGAAAAATAACAGTTTTGAGGGAAATATTCCAAATCAAATATGCCACTTGTCCAGCTTGATCGTCATTGATCTTTCTTGGAACAACTTCTTTGGAGGTATTCCACATTGCTTACATACCACCGAAGTCATAAGTTATAACTATGAACAACCTATTTGGCTTTTGGATCCAAAAGGCATATCATCATTAGATGTTAACAAAACCATTGCAGAAATGTCCCTTAACCCTTATGCTTTCAATTTGGAGAAACAAATGGAGTTCACAGCAAAACGAATATCTCTGATGTACAGGGGAGTTCCTCTAGACCTCTTCTCGGCAATTGATCTCTCCAACAACAAATTAACTGGTTATATACCACATGGAATTGGTAGTCTTAGCCATATCAAGTCATTGAACTTGTCCCACAACCACTTGACTGGACCAATCCCTGCTACTTTCTCCAACTTGGAGAACATAGAGAGCTTGGATCTTTCCTACAACAACTTGCAAGGCAATATCCCCTATGAACTCATAGGTTTACACTATCTGGAAAGCTTCAATGTGTCTTACAACAACTTAAGTGGAAGAATACCTCAGGGATCAAACCAATTTCAAACTTTTGATGGGAGTACCTACATTGGAAATCCATTCCTTTGTGGAGAAGAAGTTGCAAATAGTTGCAATTCGCCCCTGCCAACAGCATCACCCAACAATGGCAGCGAAGTGGAATTTAGTTTTATTGACATGGGCATTTTCTATATGAGCTTTACAGGGTCTTACTTGACTGTGTTACTAGCTATTGTAGGAATTTTGTACATAAATCCTCATTGGAGACGAGTATGGTTCCACTTCGTTGAGGTTTTCATCACCTCTTGCTACTACTTCGTTATGGATAACCTTTGGAAGATCAAAGCCAGGTTCCTACATAAGCGATCACCCATCTAAAGAAGGTTCAATGTACATACCAAGTTTGTTCTACTTGATAGATACATGATAATTGTATTTTCTAAATTTTGTTGTCATGCACTTGTGAATGATTAACATATATTTGATGCCCAATGCCCAAATATCATAGCTTTGTTTTGAACACTACATTAATATTTCTTATCTCCTTTTTATGAATTTTATTTTTCCCACAATCTAGCAATGAGTTAACTAAATTGCTTGCTCTACTTTTTTTTATATATATATTTTTTATGTATTATGGTTTCTCATGCCTATGTAAAGGATTGGTTTTGGGTTATTAAGAACAGCTAATTCTATCTAAGAAGTGAAGATAAAATAATAAAAAGATTAAAAGCAACAAAGTCCTCCTTTCTTTTTAAATATACATCCTAGGTATAACAATTATAAAATTTGTTGGAGCACTTATTGTTTGTAACAATGTGAAAGACAACAAATAAACATCCAACTGTTATTCTAGATAATTGCGAAGTATAGACCAATCATCACTTGAAATGCTTGTCAGCTCAGTAGGAATTTTGTGTTATAAATTCTTATCAAGCCTTAATCATATTGAGTGTGGTCAATTATATAAATTTTAACTTGCCAATCATCTCTATCTATAATAATATCTTTTTTAAGGCCCTAAGTCCTATGGTTCCTATATATAATCGGAGAATTGAAACAAAATCATATCTTCACCGCTAACTTAAGCAACCTACAACATCTTATATAAAAACTAACCAATTAATCCTACTATTATTCAAACTAAAAGATAGAAAAGTGCCCAGAAATTGCGAACACATGAACCCTCAATTTGTGAGATCTCATAAATTGTGGATCATTTGCCCCTAGTTCTTGTACTCTCCTTCAAGGTAGAGAATAAATGTCAGTCATTTCCAACTTACAAATACAGATATCGAAACTTAATTTTTGAAGTGCTTTGGTTAGAACATTAGCCTCCTAAACTTGGTAGGAATGTAGGACAAGGTGGTAGTCCCATTCTTAATCTCTGTCTCGATAAAGTATCTATCAATTCTCACATATTTTATTTGATTATGTTGAACTGGATTATTGACTACATTGATAGCTAATTTGCTGTCTCTAAAGATGTTCATAGGACTTGATACTAGCATGTTTAAATCAATCATCAACCTTTGTATCTAAATGAGTTCACATGTTCCTTAAGCTATGGCTCTATACTCTAATTTTGCATTGTTTCCAGCAACTACTGATTGTTTTTTGTTTCTCCATATCACTAGATTATCCCAAAATTTTGTGCAATACCTGGTTGTTAACTTGCTATCATCAACAACTCTTGCCCAGTCTGCATATGAAAAACCAACAATATCCCTAACTTTAGTCTTTTCAAACAATAACCATTTGCTAGGACTTACCTTTAAATACCTTAAGATCTAATTTCCTGCTGCCATGTGCCTTTTGTGGGAGAATGCATGGACTGGCTTACCATGCTCACACTAAAGGCAATATCTGGTCTCGTGAGTGATAGGTAGATGAGTTTTTCGACCAAATGTTGATAACTCTCTTTATTCATTGAAGAATCACTATTTGACACCTTACGTTTCCAGTTACGTTCCAAGGGAATAATAAAAGGTTTACTGTAACGGCCCGCCTTTTGGAGCCCTTGCTAGCATAGAGGATTCGTGAGAGGGTCATTAGCAGTATGAATAAAAGCAGCTTAAACCAAACCACCATAACATGCCACATAAATTCTCATATGAAAACACCATAACGAAACCATTAAGCATACACATTCAACCGGAACAAAAGAAACATACTTTGAATATAATACATCAGGTCATAACCACAAAACATACATTCGCTCTCGTGGCACAAGAGTCTAACTAGCTTTAGCAGTGCATCATAAGACACCCCAAGACCTTTTTCTTTAGGTGAGCTCTGTACGCATCTATAGACACAAGATCAACCCCTACTAGACTCACCCTCAGTCTTGTCATTGCCTTTACTTGGAATGATGCAAAGTAAAAGAATAAGCCAAAAGGCTCAGCAAGTATAACAACGAATAGAGAAGACATGATCCCATGAGAACAAGCCATAATAACCCAACATAGGCAACCCAATAGGAAAGAAGAAAGTAAGCTAATGAATCATGCCTATGCTATGCATACAAGATCCCATGAGTGGATATAAACATAAGCAACACCGTGACATTTTGTGTCTACACCCACCAACACAACTGACACTTGGGGACAGAAAGCTCATTCCTAGGGTTGGGCTTGCTCGCCACACAACCCTTGAGGATAATTAGTTGCCACCCAAGGTCATAATCACAACACAAACCACAAGGTCATTGGGGCCAAAAAGCTCACTCCTTAGGTTATGCTCATGAGTACATACACCCTTAAGGAAATTTTGCTCCCCCCCAATGCCTAGGTCCGCCTATGTTATACCTACAAGAAAGCACATAGATAAGGACATGCTCACAAAATGTTCTTCCAAACCACACCCCACATACATGCAAACTTGCTAAATGCCATGCCAATGAATGCATAATCACTCCCCCAAAAACATTTAAACATGCTTTAGAACTGATAGGAATCATTAGAGTTGGGACTTCAACCCTTTTTAAAAGAACCAATAGAAACGGTCGATAGTTGAACCCAAAACTGTCAATAGTTGCCTCACTCGAAGCAAACTATCGACAATCTTAGGCCTCTAGTCGATAGTGTAACACCCTATCCCATCAAAGGGTGTGCCACTATGTTGGGGCCCATCATACATACATAATCCCTTTCTTAAATACGTTCCTTATACAACAAATACCGCATTTTAAAGGGAAACCCCCCAGCAAATCATTCACAATGCGGAAGCAATAATCGAAACCTAATACGGTACATACTTGAATTCACCATATATTATATCATAAAGAATTTGTATCATATATTACATCATATCCTCAATACTGAAATACATACAGACACGTCTCCCGAGATAACATCTAACACCCTAGGTGCAATCATATGATACCTCAACATACATAGGCAATTCTGAACAAATAAAATACTCGAACCACCTACTGAATCCACCGGCCACGCCATCACGTGCCGTCATATCTCAACTTGCTCCTTGCCCTAACTGCAAGTCTCAACTAGAACGTTGAATGTTCTAGGGGCATAACCCATTAGAAGATGAAACTTCTAGTGAGGGTCCAAAAACATATATATGAATGCATGATGCAATGACATGAACAACATTTGCCCTTAGTGTAACTTCCCTGGCCCCCAAGCTCGGCTAGGAATTCTAGACAAATCCCGAACCTTTACAGGATAAGCCTAATGTTATTCTCTCAATGCCCTTGGAGAATTACGACTACACTCTGGGGGCGACATCCCATTCCCATGCACAAATATCAATATGACAATAATATTGTGCAATGCAAATATCACGACTTTCCATGCAATATGACAAATGAATATTGCATTCATAAATAGCATGCATATATGACAATCATATCATAAATATAAGTTCTTGTGAGAATACCACTCACCTTTGCCCAAAGATCAAGAAACCTCGAAAAGTGCGCATCTCCTCGATTCTCGTGCCAACTCTCAAAAGTTACACCAATCTCATCATCTCGATCTCCTCAATCATAAAATAATATTTAATCACTAAATATCCTCAATATTCCATTTATTTCCTATTTCCTTTCATTTTTCCTTCTAAAAACCCCAATAATTATATCGAGACTATTTACTCAAATCTATCTTCAGAACAATTCATTATATGTTATGTACTTCAAGGGAAAAATACTGGACTTACTCGGAAGTTACGTTTTCAAGCAAAACAAGGCTCTTTGGTGCTAAAACCGAGACATTGGGAAACCCAAACTCAAATCTTTTTGGACGGGCCTCTATAAAATATTTCTCTAATTTTCAACATTTGTCCCAATTTTTTGGCCTAGCCACATGCCCACATACGCCTAGAGCGAGTGGTGGCGCGTGGAGACCCTCACGTGACCGGCACGTGTTGGTCGTCTTCTCCGGCCATCTTTTCCAGCGACAACGTGTTGCTCCACCACTTGAAAGCCCTTCATCAGTCAATCACCATGGAATAGATTTGATGCCGAAAGAAGCACCGGAGGTGCCTCAACCGGGCCCTTGAAGTCTCAGCCACGGCGACCGCCACCTGACTCCGGCGAAGCCCATAACCCCTTCAAACCTCGACCAAAATGCATCAAAAGCTTCAGAAATCATCTTTAAGCCATGGGCAACAAAAGCCCCTTAAAATGGAGCGCCAATTCATTCAATAAATGGGTCGATATGAAGCTCAAAAACCCTAACTTTCGGCCATCACGAAACTCCTATTTATAGGCGTCCTCGATGCCTCAAATGCCTCAGATCGGTTAGCCCATGAGCCTTGGAGCATAACCCTTCCTCAGATCGACCTAAATCACCAACACCCGACCACATAAAGCTGGTTGAAGTGTCGCGACCAAGCGAGCAGATTTTCGGTCAATTTTTCCCTTTTTTCGGCCACCATGATGACCATTGCCGCCTCTTGCCTTTACAAAAGTTGGTCCCTTGACCACCCTTGTGCCATCCCGTGCCTCAGATGGCCGGTCGGTGACCGTCCGTGCCATGGTCGGATTTTGGCCAAGTTTTGCTGAATTACACTTTGGCCCTTCTAGTTTCGGCTATTTCCACTTTAGCCCTTTTCACTTAACCCCTCAACTTTTCAATATTGCAATTAGAACTCTCAAGTCCTAAAACATCATTTTGACCCCTGAAGATTCTGAAAAATCATTGTTTCGGCCTCCCTCTAGCAATTTCCTAAAACTGCACTTAGGTCCAAATCTTTGTTTTGGCCTTAAACCCATTCGTTTCTTCCTAAAACCTCTGAAGGGTTGTTCCTCATGAAAAATCGAAGCCCCCTCAAGCTTCCGTTGACTTTCGAAAAGTCATCTATGACAATTCGGTATTACAGCCTAATTTACAGTTGTCTTTTTAGCTATACTGAAAATCGTTCCCGATCTCATTTCTTTTAGCATCATAAATTCTATCTCAAGGTGCTCATTAATGCCACATCATTTTCCTTTGGCATCTCGACTCCAGGGCACTCCCGGCAGTCGATTCGGTCATTCATATGGTAATAAATTACCGTTATACCCTCAATTTATCCTTAAATTCTATTTTTGCCCCAAGATAAATTACCCTTGAGTCCTTTAGAATTTTCTTGGGTATTACAGATAGGCTCTGCAAACTTTCGAAAACTTCCTCCTAAACTGTCGATAGGTAGCAGAATAGAATTTCTCTCGAGACATATCAAATGCAAACCAATTGAAAGAAAGCACACACAAACAACTCCCTAACCCAAATACACCTTTCTTGTTAGGATTGTAGGGTGAAACTAACCCTACTTTGAAACCCAAAGGAGACCAACAAGATTAAACAAGAAACATAGGAGATTTACAAAGGTTTCTACATAACCTTTCACAAACGCAAACTTTTAGGAAAACATCAGATTTTTATGCTTAAATCCCCAAATACATTTATCAAAAAGCTTTAAAGAGATAGGATGGATTGGAACTTGCCTTAAAAAGCCCTTCTTGATGATCCTACTTGTGATAATAAGCTTCCAAGAACCTTTAATTCTCACTCTCAACAAGTGAACTAGCAAGAAGAGAAAGAGAAGAAGAAGATGAAGATATCTCTAGCTTCTACACCACTTTTGGATCATAAGCAAGCAAGAAAGAGAGAAGAGAAGAAAACCCTACCTTTTTGCTTTCTCTCTCGATGGTCACTCCTCCTCCTCCTCTTCTTTCCTTAGCTAGAAATTCTTCTTCACATGCAAAAATTGAGCCTTTCTCTCTTATATATATATATTCATATTTCCACCAAATTACTTAAATGTCCTTATTGCATCATAATCACTTAAATGAAAATTTCTTATATTCAATTAAATTCTTTATATTCGTATAATAGCTTAGGCATTAATTAGACACCACCAAATAATATTTCTTCCCTTACCTTGATTTATTTTGTGTCCCACTTCCATTTAAGTCAACCCTTTGACTTTTCCACTTCCTTGCACCACACCTAAAAATATCACATATAATTTACTAAAAATTATTACTCTAATAAAATAAATGTCTCATTTGTCCCATTCCAAAATATATCCCTCGGACCCATTAATGGATCGTTACATTTACACCCAAGTTTTCTTGTCTCCTTAAGCAAGTCAAGTGTGACATTTTTTTGTGAAATGAAGATCTCTTTGTGACTTCTTGCAACCTCAATTCTAAGAAAGTATCTAAGTTCCCCAAAATCATTTTACCATATGAATTCAACTTGAAGTCATTTTTTAAGATTTTCAATCTCCATTTCATCATCACTTGTGATCACCACATCATCTACATATACAATGAGTATTGCTTATTGTCCTAACTTGTTCTTCTTCACAAACAAAGTGTGATTAGCTTACCTTTGGTTGTATCCAAGATCCTTCATTATAGTGTAAAATCATCTAAACCAAGCCTGGGGTGATTGTTTCAAACAATAAAAGGCCTTTTTTTAGCTTACATACCTTGTCTGGATTTCCCTTTACTTCAAATTCAGGAGGAGCTCTCATATATACCTCCTCCTCTAATATGCCATTGAGAAATGCATTATTAGTGTCTAGTTAGTGTAGTCTCTAATCTAAATTAGCAGCAATAGTCAATAGAACTTTGATTGCATTAAGCTTGGCAACTGGTGCAAATGTTTCTTCATAATCAATTCCATAGGTTTGAGTAAAACCTTGTGTTACTAGTCTTGCCTTATATCATTCTATAGTTCCATCTGGTTTATACTTCACTGAGAAGATCCATTTACTGCCAATTGTTTTCTTCCCTTCTGGTAGTCTAAATGTCATTCAATGCTTTCATATTTTCTAACACAGTTTTCTTCCAATTTAGATCTTGAAGTGCCTTTTGAACATTTCTAGGAACATGAATCTCATCAATCTTTGCAACAAAGGTTTTGAAATTTTTTGATAACTTAGTATATGCACATAATCTAATATATGATACTTGAAATTTCTCATACAAGACCTTACACCCTTCCTTATGGAGATTGAAAGATCAACGTTATTGATAGGTTCTTCGTCCTCACAACATGGCTCATTTTTCTCATCATCTTCTTGGTTATTTGTCGTAATGGGATCTGCCATCAGTTCATACTCTTGAGTTTGCATTGGAGTTTATGATCTCCTAAAGTAAACCATAATTGGTTTTGGGTCTATAGTGTTAGATTCCCCCTCTTGACCTATATCACCATTTTTTTGGGACACAGAATCGGATTAGGAAGGAAAGGATGAAGAGATCAAAGGAAAAGGCTCAAAGAAATTGGGTTCCCAATGTTTATCTCCTTGAAAATTAATCTCCACCTCGAGAGAAACATGGGTGTAGAAGGTTTGTATGTGTGAGGTGGATAAAATACACGGGTTTGTTTGGCAAGAGTACAATAATCACACTGAAATGGTGAAGAATCTTTATTAGCTAACAAATAAGGGTAGAAACACTTTAAATAAGAGAAACTAGGGTGATCTAATCTATGATGCCACAATAGAACATTGGAATTAGAGAACAAGAAAAAATAGTAGGTAACTTTAGTCTTAAAGGAGAACCAACACCTGACAAGTAATAGAGACCATATCGCTCTTCAGCATTCCCAATTGCCCTTTTCAATGACAAATCTTGAAATTTACAATAAGAAAGGAAAAACATCACTGAACAGTTCAAATCCTTAGTTAATTTACTCATTGAAAGTAAATTGCACTACAGATTTGGAATATGAATAATTGAATTCAACTTCAACCCATTGAGTTCCATATCTATTCTCCCTGTTGTTGTGCATATAGACCCATATGGTACAGTAATACTAACATTCTCCTCACATGGTTGATAGTTATTGAATCAAATATTGGAGCTTGTCATATGGTCAGAAACACCTGTGTCCATTATCCAAGTATCATGTGATTCTTTACATGACAAAAAGGAAATAATACCTTTATGTGATGTAAGCATTGCAAAGTTAGTAGAAATTGATGGGAAAGTCTTGGAGGCATTTGTAACTGATGAGGAAGTCATTAGGTTTTGAAGAATTTCTATCTACTCTACTGTGAATGGTTGAGAGGTCGCACTAGTTGTTATCTCAACCACATAGGCATTATTTCTCCTCTAGCTTCCAATCTGAGGGCTTTCAATGAATATCCCAACACATATCTTTGGTATGGTTGGGCTTCTTACAATGCTCACACCACATTCACTTGTCCTTTTAAAGAGTTCCTTTTGGATTGTATCCCTCATTTCATTTTGCTGCTAAAGAAGATCCCTGGACTGCTATTTCAGTGGATGAGCTCTATATTGGAGAGGACATCACTTTTCTCCTTGTTTATTCTCGCCAAACTTCAACAAACACATCTTTTAGGTTAGCTAAAGGCTTTGTGCCAAGTATACGTCCTCAAACATTATTAAATTCTTTATTCAACCCTTGTAAGAAATCAAATATTCGATCTTTTTTTACCATCTTATTGTATAAGACCTCATCATAAGTACATTTCCATTCAATATTGTGAAACAGATCAATTTACTGCCACAGTTCTGAAAGAATATTAAAATACTTGATAACAGATAATGTACCTTGTCGAGTGTTTTGAATCTTAGAGCGAACCTCAAAACTTTATGATACATCTTCAAGGCTTGAGTACATTTCTTGTACTGCATCCCACACTTCTTTTGTTGTTTGGTAGAATAAGTATAGATGCCCAATCCTTTGCTTCATCGAGTTTATCAACCATACCATCATAATTGAGTTTTCTTCTTCCCATACACTATAGGTGACAAAATTTGATGGTGGTGTTGCCGTTGTTCCTATAAAATATCCAATCTTTCCTCTTTCCTTGATCACAAGCAATATTGATTGATACCATTCTCTAAAATTGCTCTCATTTAATTTATGAGAGGTGATTTGTATTGTGAGATTTTCAAAATGGTAGGGAACTAATGATAATTGGGGGTTGGAGACAGTTGGAATACTGGTTGATTCTATGGTGGATGTACTGGAGTTGGTCATTTTGTTGGTAACGGTGGCTGTTGGTATTCACATTGGCGACAATGAATTGTTGGTCTAAAATTAAAGGGTTGCTGCAAATCAGACCTAAGATTGTGAAAATCAGATTTGAGGCTGAGATCTGATAGGCTACTATGAAAAAATAAAGAAAAGGACTGGGATAGAAAGAACAAAGAGCAGCAACATAAGTTCACTAGAGCATCGACGAAGGTGAATGGTGACGAGCGATAGTAGTCGACAGCGAATAGGGACTAAACCATCGGGATCTGTATGGGCTGAGTGAGACAAGTCCAACAATGGTAACGGCATTGCGATTAGAGCACTGGAGAGAGAGATCGGAGCAAAAACAGTCTCGATGCACAGATTTGATGGGCGGTGCATAGAGGCAGCAATGGCAGTTCGTCTCCAAGGGGTGGTCGATCTAAGGCCGGTGATGGTGATGGTGGTGGCAGCGACGTTAGTAAGGCGACGGAGAAGGCTTTGGCTTAGGCTTTGCTGTCTTAGCCAGAGTTTTCTTCGCAGGAGACTTCATTGTCTTGGGCTTTGCGATAACAATTTTCTTTCTTGGAGAGGTTCTACTAGACTTTCTTGCAGCTTTAGCTAGCTTCTCCTTGGGCTTTGGCTTTATCGTAACTTTAGGCTTAGGGACTGCCTTTGGCTTTGCAAGAGTAACTTTTGGCTTTGCAATAGGCTTGGAGGTGGGAGCTAACTTAGGTTTTGTGATAACTTTAGCCTTAGGCACAACAACTTTAGCTTTCGTTAGCGCTTTCTTGACCATTGTTGCAAGAGCAGTCTTAGGCTTCGCTGTCACCGGTTTCTTTTTCTCAACAGGAGCTGACTTCAGTGCAAAAACACGAGCTGCCAGCAACAAAGGAATCGTCTGCTAGAACAGTGGAAAATTGATGGTAGCTGCGGGTGGCTCTAATACCATATAATCAAATAATTGAAATAAAATGATATCTTCACCACTAACCTTATCAATCTACAAAATCTTATATATAAATTAACCCACTAATCCTCCCATTATTCAAGCTAAAAGATAGAAAAGCAAACCCATAAATTGTGGACACATGATCCCTCAATTTGTGGGATCCCATAAATTGTGGATCGTTTGTCCTCATTTCCTACAATTCCTATGAATTTCCCATCAAGTCTTTTTTTTTGTCTTTCTTTATCCCTTTGCCTAAAAACTATTATATTCCATCAACCCTCCTCGCAACAACCTCTATTAGTCTTCTTCTCTCATGACCAAATTATTTAATTGTATGTCGCTACTTTTCATATTTTAAGAGGAGTCACTTAGACCTTATTAAAAATAACCTCATTTGTAATCATATTCTTTCTTGTATGATTGCCACTATAATATCCTTATCTCCATTACACTCACAAGTTGGTGTTTTACTGTCCAATATTTTGTGCCATACAAGGATTAATGTACCACATTTCAAAATCAATTACAAGATAAAAATCAATATTTATTTCCAATTTTTTCTAGAAATTTAAGTATAAAAAATAGTAGTTTAATAATTTTGCTTCTTAGGCTTTGTTCGATTACATGTTTTTCAATGTTAAGAAGATAAAAACTAGCTAAAATATTTTACATCCATATAAGCAACCTCACGTAATGAAATAAAGACTTGATATGTTGTTTATAAAATATTTTATATCAAAAAAGTAAAAATGACTTACAAAAGAATTTTGGTAAATCATCTTCTTTTTCCACAAAAAACTCATAAATTCTCTTTCATTCTATGAGAACATCTTTAGATAAATGTATATGTATATAAATTAATACATAAATATACATACACACACATATAATTATAGCTATTTTTTTAAAAATATCTTCTTTACATGCAAACCAAACACCATAAAACAAAATGAAATAACCTTTTTGTGGAAAATATTTTTATTTATGAGTTACTTTTTAATGTCAAATATTTTACATTGAAACACTTGAAGCCATTGTGTAAAAGTTTAAATAATTTTACATTAAACATTAATATTGAAGTAGAGGTGTCAAATAGGCTAACTACTACTAGGCCCGAGCCATGCGGCACACAGGCCACACCTTAAGCAGCTTAGATTATTTTTGAGCAATAAACCTAAAAAAAACTCTCATTTTTTATTTATAAAAAAAGATTAGTTATTTATCTCAATATGCGGGTAACAACATATCAAACATTTTATGTAACTATGTGGGGTTAGCTAACACGACACTAAGCAAGGTATTTTAAATAATTTTAGAACTGAACATTAAATAAATTAACAAAATTAATAGAAGAACTAGTCATTGTTAATTCATGATCCACTAAAACCTAGCAGAGTAATGAATTGACTTCATAATCCATCAGATAAAACAAGAGGAGTACTAGGTATGGTTTTGCCATATTTTTTTGTCCTATTTGTGGGGAGTTCTAGGAGATTACATGGATTAACAAAGGAAAATTAAATTATAGAATTGTTGAGATTTTTCAATCATTAAAAATAAAAGAAGACTAGGGAAAATTGCTAAATAGGGAATAGTTCTCCCTAAAAAAGAACATGACATGTGTTCAAATACAAGGGCATCCCCAAAAAGAATCGTATCTAAATGCATTCATTACCTTATGTTTTGCTAATTGATTAGTAATATGATAATTTGTCTATTACATTAAAATGAACAAACTTAAAGTTGTAAAGAACTAGAATCTATGCTATTCATTATAAATGGCCACGAATTCATGCTTCCAAATATTTATCATTTCTAGGGCCTATAGTGTGATCCATGGCCCATGCAAGAAACTAGGTTTAATTTTAGAAAATGAAATCTCCTCGCTTGCAGAATTATCCAAAAGAATTGAAATCAAAATTAATACAAGATGCATATGGATGAATCATATTAATCATATTCATGCTTAGAGAATGGAAAAGAACAACTATAACAAGGATTCAAATACTCAAACGACAAACTAGTCTCCAATTAAAAGTTTAGTTGTGAATGAGGTCAACAAGCTTATCGTTCTCAACTTTGTAATGATAACCTTGACATGTTCAAGTTGTATTAACTTCCAAAACTATCATGAGATTATGCTTTTCCACATATGTTGGAAAAAATCATGTTTAAATCAAGCAAGGAGGGGAATGGAGAAGAAATGAGAGAGTTGAAAAGGCGAGGAGATAAAAGCAAATAACAAAGAGAATTAAATTCTTAGGGTATGTATGTTTGGGAGAAGAACAAAATAAACAACAAAAATATATCAAATTAATTGCACTAAGTGGAGTCCGTTACATAAATTTTAAATAATTTATCAATTTTCTTTTTCTTTTTTTTTCTGTAAAGTACTCATAAAATTTCAAGACTAGATGCGGGCATCCTAACATGGCACTGACGTAATGCCTTGAAGATTCAAAATAGATGGAGCTACCAATTGATGAGAGAGAGAGAGAGAGATTTTAGACCTTTAAGTGGGAGGCAAAAGAAAGTAATAACCCACTGTAAAGAAAGTTCCTCGCAAAATCCAAAAATCACATATTAGATTGAGAAAAATGTCAAAAATAGTAAGTTAGAAACCAAACAAGAAATCGAAAGTACAAAAGCAAAAGAATTCCCTGTAGTCGCTGGTGACGGAAAAGTTGAAGGTAGGACTTTAAGGCTTAGATCGATCGGTCCAAGACGCACTAAGGTAAGCTAAGAATTGGTCCCAAGGAAAAACTCAAAACCAACCCTTAGATTGAACCCAAATTTTCCTAGATTGAAAGAAAATACCCCAACTCAAGAATAAATACAAACAACACTAGATCTCTCCTCTTCAGTCACTCTCTCACTCGCTCTCTCTCCTTTCTCTTGCCCATTCTAAAAACCACCCCCATAAACCTGATTATATGTAGATAACCATCGAAGCATCTTCACAAAGATGAGGCTCTCTAGGTATCCAGAAGAGATGAGATGAGGGTGAGGAAAAAGGGGGAGAAAACAAACTTGGATTTGAATGACATCGACCAAGTCTCCAATTTAAAAAAAAAAAAAAAAGGCTAGATCAGATCAGGTGAGTAATGGGCTAATAGAGATGACTGATGGGCTAATAGGCTAGATATATATAAGGAGAATATTGGGCTTTCTAATGGGCTTCAGATAGGGCAGATAACAAAATGGGTTGGGCTTGGTTCTTGTTTTGAGCAACTGGGCCAAGCCCGCTTTCCTTAAAAAAAAGAGCTAAACTTACTTCAGCCATCTTCTTTTTAGGCTTCCTATAAGTGGGTTTGGACCTCTCTTTAAATCTATCAATCTCGGGTCTAAGCCTATGATAGTTTTTTACACTTACCCGATCTTATCATCATTGCCTTGGACTTGTTGGGTATCATAGTTTTTTACACTTACCCAATAAATCTCCACCTTGATACCTACTAAGGCCAGCACACAAGCAAACAATATATTAGTTGACGAGAGTACCAAACAAATTGGAATGTTCACTTACCTTTGCCACTGTTTAGAAGTGTAAGATAATTTCTAAATTAGGCCAACGTGAGAACCTTAGTTCCCGTATCTGAAGGGTTATACTCAGACAATACCTTCTCAAGCCTAACATTATCTTGAGACACAATGTCACAAATAAAATGAAGTATGACATCTATTTGCTTAGTGTGTTTGTGAAACACTGGATTTTTACATAGATGAATAGAAGATTGACTATTAGAATACACGATCACATTATTACTTAAAACACTTAGTTCTTTAAGTAATCCCTTAAACCACAATGTGTATAGAGTGCAATAATGTGTTGAATTTGTAACTTCCAACTAATGCAAGAATTACATAAAGTAAACACATAGGAAGATGCAGATTTTCTATTATCCCTATCACCAGCATAGTCAGAATCTGTAAAACCCTTTAGTTTCACTTCTTCAGTTGTGTATTCATACACCAAGCCAATATCATAAGAACCCTTCAGATATCTTAATAACAATTTCAGTGCCTCACAGTGCTTAGGACTAGGATCAGACATAAACCTATTAAGTGTACTAATTGTGTGAACTAAGTCAGGTCTAGTACACACCATTAAATACATTATCGATCCAATGCTTCAGATATCTTAACAATAATTTCAGTGCCTCACAGTGCTTAGGACTAGGATCAGACATAAACCTACTAAGTGTACTAATTGTGTGAGCTAAGTCAGGTCTAGTACACACCATTAAATACATTACCGATCCAATGACATTAGTGTATGGTATTTTATTCATGTATTCTTTTTCTTCTTCATTAGCGGGGGACTGTTCCTTAGACGATATGAAATGGTTAGGTATAGGTAAGGTGATTGGTTTACAATCATGCATGCCAAATTTTTTCAATATTTTTAGGATATAAGATGATTGATGTAAAAAGAAACACAAATTTGATTTATCCCTTTCAATTTCAATGCCTAGGATTTTTCTAGCATTCCTTAGATCTTTCATATCAAATTCTTTATTTAGAGTTATTTTTATCTCATTTATCATCTTTAAATTTGGGCCAATTAAAAGCATATCATTAACATATAACAATAAGAACACACAGTTATTATCATGTTGCTAAAAATATAGATTGTGATCAAATTCACTCCTTTTAAACCCAATGGAATGCACAAAATAGTCAAAGCGTTTGTACCATTACCTAGGGGACTGTTTCAAACTATATAACGATTTTTTAAGATAACACACATGATTAGGTTTATCTTTATCTTCAAAACCCTTGGGTTGAGACATATAAATCTTTTCTTCAAGATCACCATGCAAGAATGCAGTTTTAATGTCAAGCTTCAAATTCCCAATTAAAATGTGCAACTAAGGCTAGCATGACACGTATAGTCTATCCCTTTAATTTGGGTGAATCCCTTAGCTACCAACCTAGTTTTAAATCTTATTGGTTCATCCCCACTAATACCTTCTTTAACTTTATAAATGCACTTACAACCCATGAAGGATTTGTCTTTTGGCTTAGGTACTAATTCCCAAGTTTGATTTTTATAAAGGGAGGTCATCTCCTTTTTCATTGCTTTGATCTTCCTTAGAGTTTTTGTTTTTAATTGTCTCATCATATGTATTTAACTCTTTATCAACTAATTCTTGATAACTGGCATAACCAAGACTATAATCGATTCCCAATCTTTTGGGAGTTCTATGTGGTCTTTTCTCTCTATCTCTAGCCAATTGATAATTGGTTGGAGGGTCATGGTCATCAGGGTGATCTTATATTATATTCTCATTACTCTCTTCCTCAGTAATAAGCTAATCTTGTGTGTCATTTTGCACCATACTCGGGGGCAATGGGAATGTGGGTACCCACTTTCTCTACCTTAACCTCAGACTCTTTAATATCTTGTTGTTTCTCACTCATCAAATCAGACTCATCCTTAAGACATGGCATATCTACTTCATTAAACATGACATCCTGACTAATAATGATTTTGTTGGAAATGTATGCCCTAAAGACTCGTTTTATTTAATTTATGGTAATGATGTTTCTTTTAGTCAGTTTATGGCACATATATTATTTGCATTTAATTGTTGGAAAAGTGTCCATGCTATTAAGTAAGTGATTCATGTGATGGGTCGTTCTTCACAGTTAGGCTTGAATCATGGGTACTTAATAAGCAAGAAAAATATTACTCTTGATCTTTTGATAGAACTGGGCATTCTATCATGATAAGATCATTGTGCAATAGATCCTAATGGAGGATGGCTTGCCTTAGCCAGTAAACAGTCTGTTTACTCTAATTGTACAAGCGCATTTGGAATGCGTAGAGTGGACCTGTGATAGAAGCTAATGACAAAGTACTAATTATCATAGGAGCTAGTCTATCACTGCTACTACGTGGACGAGTACTCTAATACTTGAGTATTAGTTGGTGGTCTAGTGAACCTAGAGCTATATTCTTAGATTCACTGTAGGTGAGGTCTATCAAAGATCAATAACCTTGTGAGTTGGGAGTATGGTTTCTAATTAGCTAAGACAGACTAATGCAAGATAGTTTCTGTGATTCACCCCCTTGTGATTGTCCAAGAATAATCAAATAATCCAGGGCCCTGGGAACATGACTTAAGAGTGTGTGCTTCTGGGTAGCTCTCAGTGATAAGCAAGTACATTCGAGTAGTCACAGATTATTGGACTAGTGATCTAAGGATGGTAGAAATCATTTAGAGAGGTGTTAGTACATTATTCCTTTCTAAATGATGGGTGTTACATAGAGGGGCATTTTTGTCATTACACTAGTAGGTCAAAGACTTTGCACATGCAAAATTATTCGTGGGGTCAGTGTTACCATATGGTGATAGTTGGAACACTTAGAATGACAAAATATAGCTACTGGGTAGCAGGGATATTTTGGTCATTTTAGTAGCCATGAATAATTTGTCTTTTGGTCCCCGGGGTAGCTCGTTATAACTCATGTATTATTTAATACATTCGGCTTGTTGGGTGAATTACATTGAGAGGGAATTATTTTATTCAAAATAGTCCATAATTAATTGGGCTAGAATAAAATAATAGTTCATTATTTTAATTGGGCTAATCCAATTAGAAAATTAATTAAATGGACTTGGCCCACTAGGGTTTGGCCCACTAGGGTTTTAACCCTAGGGTTCTCCCTATATATATTCTCTCTTTAGTTGTTTTTTCACCTAATTGTTTTTACTCTTCTTCACCAAAAGAGAGGCCACGAGTTTGAGTCATACCTTGGAAGATCAAGAGATCTGATGCGAAGGAGCCGACGGATTGCAGGACAGTCGTCATCTCCACCACGCGAAGAAGCTCCAGCGCCTCCTCCTCCCGTCGCTTCATTCCGTCCGGTAATCCGAAGGAAAAGTAAGTTTCCTAGATTCTAATCAATACGAGGAATGTTTTTTTATTTTAAAATGCTTCTGTTGCATGCTATGATCCTCGTGATGGTCCTTCAGATTTTACCACCCTTTTGGCTTTTATCCCATAACCTGTATCCTTTAACACCTTTAAGATAACTTCAGAAGACACACTTCCTAGCTCTAGGATCTAGCTTTCCCTCATTTTGATGAGAGAAAGCAACACAACCAAAGGTTCTCAACACATAATAGTTGAAATACCCAAGAAATTAGAATTATTTGAAAATAAGCGTCTTATTAGAAAAACAAAATTTCGGGGAAGATTGGTATCTAAATAGCTCAAAAAATTGACCGAATCGACTATAGGGAGTGCCCTAGAGTTGAGATTCCAAAGGAAAATGATATAACCGTGATGAATATTTCGAGGCATGATTTATGTGTAGGAACGATAACAAGGATCAAAGCATGCAACGGAAGCGATTTTAATATCAAATCGATCCTCGTATTGAAAAGAATCTAGAAAGCTTACTTTTCCTACGGATTACCGGTCGGAATGAAGCGATAGGAGGAGGAGGCGCGACAGGTTCTTCGCGTGGTGGAGTCATCGACTGTCCTGCGATCCGTCAGCTTCTTCGCATCAGATCTCTTGATCTTCCAAGGTATGACTTGAACTCGTGGCCTCTCTTGGTGAAGAAGAGAAAATCGAAATTAGGGTTTAAAACAACTAGAGAGAGAATATATATAGGGAGAGCCCTAGGGTTAAAAACCCTAGTGGGCCAAACCCTAGTGGGCCAAGTCCATTTTTAATTAATTCTCTAATTGGGTTAGCCCAATTAATTAATTAAAACCAATGAACTATTAAAAAATTCTCTCTCTCAATGTAATTTACCCAACAAGCCAAAATGTATTACAAAATACATGAGTTACATCGAGCTACCCTGGGGACCAAAAGACAAATTATTCATGACTGCTAAAATGACCAAAATATCCCTGCTACCCAGTAGCTATATTTTGTCATTCTAAGTGTTCCAACTATCACCATATGGTAACACTGACCCCACAAATAATTTTGCATGTGCGATGTCTTTGACCTACTAGTGTAATGACGAAAATATCCCTCTATGTAACACCCATCATTTAGAAAGGAATAATGTACCAACACCTCTCTAAATGATTTCTACCATCCTTAGATCTCTAGTCCAATAATCCGTGACTACTCGAATGTACTTGCTTATCACTGGGAGCTACCCAGAAGCACACACTCTTAAGTCACGTTCCCAGGGCCCTGGATTATTAGATTATTCTTGGACAATCACAAGGGGGTGAATCACAGAAACTATCTTGCATTAGTCTGTCTTAGCTAATTAGAGACCATACTCCCAACTCACACGGTTGCTGATCTTTGATAGACCTCACCTATAGTGAATCTAAGAATATAGCTCTAGGTTCACCAGACCACCAACTAACACTCAAGTGTTAGAGTACTCGTCCACGTAGTAGCAGTGATAGACTAGCTCCATGATAATCAGTACTTTGTCATTAGCTTCTATCACAGGTCCACTCTACGCATTCCAAATGCGCTTGTACAATTAGAGTAAACGGACTGTTTACTGACTAAGGCAAGCCATCCTCCATTAGGATCTATTGCACAATGATCTTATCATGATAGAATGCCCAGTTCTATCAAAAGATCAAGAGTAATAATTTTCTTGCTAATTAAGTACCCATGATCCATGCCTAACTGTGAAGAACGACCCATCACATGAATCACTTACTTAATAGCATGGACACTTTTTCAACAATTAAATGCAAAAGATATATGTGCAATAACTGACTAAAAGAAACATCATTACCATAAATTAAATAAAACGTGTCTTTAGGGCATACATTTCCAACATTATGGCATTGAAATAAATGAGATCGAGAATAGTTTTTGGTATAGCTAAAATGCAACTGCCAATTAGGCTGCAATACTGAATTGTTATAAATGACTTTCAGGAAGTCAACAGAAGCTTGAGGGGGTTTTGTTTTTTCATAAGGAATAACCACTCAGATGTTTTAGGAAGAAACAAATGGGTTTGAGGCAAAAATGAAGATTTGGGCCTAAGTGTAATTTTCTAAAATTGCTAGAGGGAGGCTGAAACAAGGTTGTTTTGAAATCTTCAGGGGTCAAAATGATGTTTTAGGACTAGAGGGTCTTGAATGCAATAATGGAAAGTTGAGAGGTTAAGTAAAAAGGGCCAAATTGAGAAAGGCCAAAACTAGTGGGGCCAAAATGCAAAAAACTCAAAAATGGCAACAATGGGAAACCGATCAGGCCACGAGGGTCGCCGAAAGTCACTAGACTAGCATGGGGGGTGGTTGGGGATCATGTGGGTGTGATCATCAGCCGACAAGGGCCATCATGGTGGCTAGAATTTGAAGAAAAAGCTAACCAGAAAGTTGGTCGGATTGTCGTGCCTACAAGTGATGATAGTGGTCAGTTGAGGTTGCTTGAAAGCCGATCTAGGGGAGGTAGAGCCTCCTAATGGGTCGGGTAAGGCGGCCAAGAGCGTTTCATCGCTCAATTTTGCTTATAAATAGGGCTAGAGTTTGGCCGAAAATGGGGGAGAAATGAGCTTCAAATTGGCCGTGATATTGAATGAATTGGAGCTCCAAATTAAGGGCATTTTGTTGCCCATAGACTAAGGATGAATTCTGGAGAATTTGGGCAATTTTTATGGCAGTTTGAAGGTGTTTCGAAGGTCGCCGGAGATGGGAGGCGGACACCGTGGCCAAGACTTCAAGCGGCCGGTTAACGGGCTTCTGGTGCTCCTTTCAGCCTCCAAGGTATGCTATCTAGATCGACTGAAGAAGAGGAAGAGGCTGGTGGAGAGAACCAGCATCGCTAGCAAGGCTGTCGCCGGGGAAGACAACCGGCACTTAGTAGGCATGGGCGGGTCCTTCATGCATGCCCAGTCACCCTAGCACGTGAAGGTGCGTACGGGCGTGTGGGGCATGGTAAAATTTTGTAAAAATCTTGGAAAAATCTAGAAAATTATTTTATCAAGGTTCGTGTAAAAAGATTTGGATTTGGCCTTCCCGATATCTTGATTTTTGCACCGAACAGTCTCGTTTTACGTGAAAATGCACCATTCGGGTAAGTCCAGTATGTTTTCCTTGAAGTTCATAGCCTATGATGAATTGTTGTGGAATTAGATTTGAGAAAAAAGTCTCGATGGTATTTAATGGGATTTTTAGTAGGAAAAATGAGAGAAAATGAAGGAAAAATGAAATAAATGGAATATTGAGGATATTTAGTGGTTGAATATCATTTTTATGATTGAGCTGATCAAGATGATATGATTAGTGTAACTTTTGAGAGTTGGCAGGAGAATCGAGGTCAGACACGCATATTGAGGCGATAAGCATTTTTCGAGGTGTCTTGATCTTTGGGAAAAAATGAGTGATTTTCTCATAAGAACTTATATTTATGATATGATTGCTATATATGCATGCTACTTATGAATGCAATATTCATTTTTTCATATTACATGAGAAGTCGTGATAATTGCATGGCACGATAATATTGTCACATTGATATTTGTGCATGAGAATGAGATGTCGCCCCTAGAGTGTAGTTGTAATTTCTTAGGACAATGATGGAATAACGTTAGGCTTATCCTCTAGAGATTCGGGATATCCTAGGATTTCGTGCCAGGTTGGTGAGCCTGGAAAGTTACATTAAGGGCAAATATTGATCATGTTATTGCATCATGCATTCATATATATATGTTTTTGGACTCTCACTGTAACGCCCCGCTCTTCCGGGTGCGTTATAACTTGAGACAATTCCGGGACAATAAGTTTTTCTTTCAATCACTAAACCTAATTCACATCATTCCTCGAATCCATCCCAAAATACCCATACATTAATCTCGAAAGAGAATCATTATATGCATCAAATGCGGAAGCAAAGATTGAAATCTGATATCTTAACATTAATCATAAATAAATTCTTACATCTTCAACATTCCTCAAAACGTTCAGAATCTAAAGTAGTAGAACTTAAATATAGGGGCTACGTTATATACATTTCATTTCTCATGCACTCTGCCAAGTGCCATTTCGTGCCTCATTTATTCTTGTATCTGTTGCAGTCTCCACCTGGAACGTTTGAATATTCCAGGGGCAAGGCCCAAGTTAGATGATAAATCATCTAAGTAAGGGTATACAATGCTTTGTCAAGTGTGTATGCAATGTCTTTCATCATAGGTGTCAACTGCACCCCTCAGGCTACCTACCATTTTAGCGACAACCTCTTTCGAAGCCGGGGTGTATGGGTGCACCCTTGGTAAGGCAGCGGTGTCAGTTCGTACTCCCTACGGCCTCATATGCGTGTGATCAATGATATCAACGTGTATTCATGCATTTCATAGTCATGTATGCATTCTACGTGATGGATACATATCAGGGCATGTCAATATGATGAAAACATTTTCGAGGAAGTATCATTTACCTTCTCAAGCTTATCGAGCTACCTCGAAAGTCGTGCCTAGCCTCTTGCATTGCCTCGATTTGGGTGCCATTCTCAAAATTTGCACGAGTCTCTTCAAATTCAGCCTGAAAGCATCCTAATCACCATAATTATTTAAATAAACGTTAAAACCTATTTTTTTCATAATTTATGGCATTTTCTTTCCATTTCTTCCTATTTTTCTCAATAATTTCAAATTAAATATTTCTAACAATATTTTCTCAAATATTTCTCTACGAAAATTCATAAAATAATATTCTAGAATTTCTGGAATTTTCTAAGAGATTTTACTTACCTTAACTCAGCATCTCTGATTTCCTCGATATGCGTGCCCTAACCTTAAAACCCATGCCCTGGCCATTTTTCTCCCCAAAATCTCCGCGATATTACCGAAATATAATTTCCTATTTTTCAGAATTTTTCTAAAATTTTCTCCATTTTTTTTCTATTTTTCTTCTTTTTCTTTTCTTTTCTTCCTTTTTCTTTCTTTTCTTTTTTTTTTCTTTTTCCCTCCACTTCATCTTCTTCTTTGCGCCTCCCCTGTTCCCGCGCCTGCAACTCCTTCTTTCCTCCTTCTTTCTTTCTTTCTTTCTTCTTCTTCTTCTTCTTCTTCTTCTTCTTCTTCTTCTTCTTCTTCTTCTTCTTCTTCTTCTCTCTCTTCCTTCTTCCCTGCGGTTGCCTGCAACTGGTGCGCCAGCCATGCGCGCGCACGGTCGAGCTCCGCTGGCCCTCCCCTCGCTCCCATCGGCTCCTGCAATCTCCTTCACCGACCTCCCCGGACGCTACTGCGGCTGGCAGCCGTACGAGGCCACCCCTAGCCACGGCTGCTACTGTCTTGCTGCAGCAGCTTGCAGCCATGGGCGCTGCTGCTGTGCGGCAGGATTTTGGCCGCCTTTCAGCCGCCCTTGTTGCCTCCGGTCGAGCCTCTGGTCGCCACCACACTGCCCGCCATCACTAAGCTGCCGCTGGAGCTGTCCACGGCCACCCCATGCTTGCTGGAGCACGCGACCATGGCTGCCATGGCCGCGACTTCTCTTCTTCCAGCCGCTTCCCGAACCCTCTTCTATCTCTCTCGAGCTCGCAAGCTGCTTTCGGCCATGCTGCAACTCTCACCCATTGCTCCCCTTCTCTTCTTCCTTCCCTCCCAATCTCTCTCTTCTTACCTCTTGGATCTCTGCTTCCATTAGTCCAAGATTGCTTCCCATTTATAGGCAAATGTGGCTTGGGCATTACTCAACTTGGCGTGCAAGATCTTCCAAACTTTGCAGAGGTGAGCTTCGGTTGCAGACGCGTGGCTGATTTGCGCAAATCGCGGATGGCTAATTCACAGGGCATGAGATGGATTTGCAGGGCATGGCACACAGCACGCACGCATTCTATATATATATATTACATATATTTTATACTATATTTTACACATTAAATTAAAGAAAATTACACATTAAATTCTAAATTTCATCCTTATTACACTTGTGCAATTCCCTAATTGCAATTATGCCCTTAAACCTCAAATTAATTTACATTACGATACCAAAAATCTAAAATTAATAACTCAAAACTTAGTCAAAAATGACGATTCGCCCCAATATCCTCACCGGCTATTGTTTCATCCCGAAACTACTGAAGAGTTGCTTGTTACGCAAAACCGAAGGCCCCCTAGGGTTCCGTTGATTTTTCGGAAATTTCCTACAATGATTCGGTTTTGCAACCTAAATGATAGCTGTATTTTAGCTGTACCGAAAACTATTCCGAATTCGATTTCTTTCGATACCATAAATCCTATCTCGATACGCTCGTCGAGACCATATAATTTTCCTTAGACAATTTCACTCTGAGGCATTCCCTGCAGTTGATTCGGTACCTAAAATTGCTATAAAATCAATTTTTCGATATTCTAAACTCATCGAAATTACGTGGCAATGTTATACGAACATGGGGTATTACATTCTCCCCTCCTTACAAAAATTTCATCCTCAAAATTTGTCACATGTCTTAAATCTTAAAATTAGAACTCTTGGACTGACCACACTTATGAATCTCTAGACAAGTACACTTGTCAACTATGCATACCTTTCAAATTATAACTGCATAACTCGGTCCTTGGGCCACGAATCTTCGCTCGAGTTCCTATCTGAGTCGGTACTCACATCATCATAATGAGCCCGTGGCTTTCATATCCACATTCTCAATTTTTAATTTTCTTAAGTCATCACGACATTTCTTTAATTCTGATTTCCTACGACGTCATTTATTTTGAATCAATCAATCATGCTTTGACAATTTTCTAACCTTAACAGAAAGTCCCTGATCTCGATACATCTTAACTTTTATCAAATTGATTCCCGAGGAAATACTTTTATGTCGTCAAACTATTTCACGCACCCTTAGATCCAAAAACATAAAAAATATACGTCATCAAATATCCTTGAAATTAGCTATGCCTTACCTTAGGTCATCTCAAACTTAGTCATTGCTTAATTTTTTACTTGTACTAATCTATTCGAGATTTCTATTGTTTACTCATTCTTGTAGGTATTCATCTCCCGGTACAATCTCAAGTTTCTACCAACTGACCACATTCATCTTCTAATCATGTACTATTTTCTCAAGAAATCTTTATTAATAGATTCTATCTGTCTCCAAAACTTTGACCGAAATTTAACGTTGTCTTCCAAGTCTAGTAATACTAATATCCTTGCACCGCCTGCTCCTTGTTACTTAGTCGCCAACTAATACCCATTCATCCATAACTCCTTGCACTTTTCGAAGTGATCCTCAAATAACATTTCATATCATACGATTAATCATTTGATCCTCAAATTTGCTTGAATTAATCCTCGAGTAATAACGTCTCATATCAACTAGCTTTATCCTTAAGACACCATCTTATGCCAACCACACTTTATCATACGAAAATCATCTAATTGCTTTCTTCGCATCTAACCATCGGTTCTCTTGACTTCCAGTCAACCATAGCACAAGTTCACTTACCAACTTGCAACCTTTAGATTTGCTCATCGACTCTATTGTCTACTTATCCTGGTAATAGTCCTATTAACTTTATTCGTACTATTTTAGCCTCTTAGTCCACCCAATCTATTACATCATTATCCTCCAACCAAAATCTTAGGACCATTTACTCTCAAGCATCACAATGAAGAGCGTCACACGTAACCTTAACATTACAAGGGTCTACTTTACTTCTCGATCGTTTATCAATCCTAGAAAATATCATAGCCTATTGCACCTGTTTAATAATTCATCAAGTTCGAGGTAAAGATATCGACTCTTAATTATCACCTTTTTCAAAGCCCGATAATTTACGTCCTCAATCAAACCATTCATAGCTAAGCATCTAATAACCTTAATCTATTATTGGCAATTTCATCATTAAAAATAAATCTGAAAAACCTTATGAGAATATCTTATGGTATTTTCTATTTTTTTCTTACGGCTTTTCACTGTCCGAAAATGCCAGTACAACAAATGAACAGACTCCTTATAACTATAACTTGCTGACATCACTCAGCTATATATATCCCAATTGGCCTACTAGGGATACCTAGACTAACCGTCTAGTCATACGAAGGTTTCATTCTCCAAAATCGAAATCTTGAATTTCAAATCGATCTAGGCTTGTAGCATTTCCTACTGCGACCCGTTATCCTGGCACATCTATCATCACTTGATTCTCTCTATCATATCTAAGATTCACATAATCTTCTAGATAACAATCCATAATTATACTGCCGGTTAGAGCAGACAAGTACCTTCGTCACCTACGGCACTCCACTCCAGGCTGGATTTTTTTTTTTTGGGTCACCAAACTATTTTACGTACCTTTGGATCCTATCACAAATACACGTCATCACATATCCTTAGGAAATCCCTCGAAAATCGAAAATTGTTTCATCTTTGAAAATCTCTATTCAGATCACGTTACCTGGTTCCAATTATTTCCTAAAAACAACCGAACCTTAAGCTAGCAAGAACTCTTTACTTTAAACCTCGAATAACGATTCAGGTTCCCATACCGATGCACAAGGCATAACTTATTCACGAGTCTTCTCTTACAAACTTTTGAATCCTCAAGCCCACTTGGCATACTGAACTGTAGTCACAACCTCTGCTGATTAGGTTTCTCATCATCCTTCCTTAGGGTCAATATGACCTACAAGTAACTCTTTCTCGAACTGAGATTTCCATCTCACAACTCATCATTAAAGTTTTGGACTAGCCACGCTTTATTACCTGAAATCTCATTTACCGAGAACCCATTGACTCTCGCTTTTTGTTCTTTAGGCCCAGTTGACTATTGGCACACGACCATCTCATGATCTTGCTGCCATACTAGATACCGAGGTATTTTATTCTTTGAGCCTTTCACTGTGCGTCATGTCACCAACTCCTAAGATGACTGCGAACCCTAATACAATTTTTTTTTATATGACACTCGGTTCATATTCAATTTATTTCATTTCGGGTTCAATCCTTAGGCTTCCAGCCTCTTTCAATCAGTCAGTGGCACACTTCGTACCCTAGACTATTGGAACTTGGACCCTAGACACTCTTAGGGTTCCTTATCCCATCTCTATGAGTCCCACTGGTTGCACCACTTCCATCTCATCAATTGACGCAACTCACTTGCCATCACTTGACCACCTTCGGTCTCTTGTTTGACTCAATCCGTTGGATCTCTAATCTTACACATCTTACTTCTGAGACACTAAATGGTCCTCGAAAATTCTTTATTGTTTGATCCTAACTCTTTAACTAGGTTATGTCACATCAGACTAATCATCCATGATCCAATCATCCTTGACAACCATAGTTATCCTATCTTATTATAGAGATTTCAACTAACGAACTGAAATCTAAATCTCTCAGATCCATAATCATGGTTATCGAGTCAACCTTACACCCGAATCATATCATCAGATCCTAACATTAATAGCTAGATTATCTCGATCGGTCGTTCTATTGCTTAGCAAGATTAGATCCTCAAATCAATAACCTCGAAGACTTTAATCGACCATTCCCAAAACTCCAAATAGGGATTTCATTTTATGAACCCTTAGTCTCTTTCCCCTAAGCCTCCACTTCGGGTTCCTACTAACTGATTCTACCAGATCCACTAAAGTCTTCAAATTACTATTCTCTAATTTCCAAATAGGGTCTAATCAACTATATCTGAGCCACTTAGGGCTTCCAATAAACTTAGGCTCTGATACCAACTGTAACGCCCCACTCTTCCGGGTGCGTTATAATTTGGGACAATTCCGGGACAATAATTTTTTCTTTCAATCACTAAACCTAATTCACATCATTCCTCGAATCCGTCCCAGAATTCCCATACATTAATCTCGAAAGAGAATCATTATATGCATTAAATGCGGAAGCAAAGATCAAAACCTGATATCTTAACATTAATTATAAATAAATTCTTGCATCTTCAACATTCCTCAAAACGTTCAGAATCTAAAGTAGTAGAACTTAAATACAGGGGCTACGTTACATACATTTCATTTCTCATGCACTCTGCCAAGTGCCATTTCGTGCCTCATTTATTCTCGTATCTACTGCAGTCTCCACTGGAACGTTTGAATATTCCAGGGGCAAAGCCCAAGTTAGATGATAAATCATCTAAGTAAGGGTACACAATGCTATGTCATGTGTGTATGCAATGTCTTTCATCGTAGTTGTCAACTGCACCCCTCAGGCTACCTACATTTTAGCGGCCACCTCTTTCGAAGCCGGGGTGTATGGGTGCACCCTTGGTAAGGCAGCGGTGCTAGTTCGTACTCTCTACGGCCTCATATGCGTGTGATCAATGATATCAACGTGTATTCATGCATTTCATAGTCATGTATGCATTCTACGTGATGGATACATATCAGGGCATGTCAATATGATGAAAACATTTTCGAGGAAGTACCACTTATCTTCTCAAGCTTATCGAGCTACCAAGAAAGTCATGTCTTGCCTCTTGCATTACCTCGATTTGCGTGCCATTCTCAAAATTTGCACGAGTCTCTTCAAATTCAGCCTGAAAGCATCCCAATCACCATAATTATTTAAATAAACATTAAAGCCTATTTTTTTCGTAATTTCTGGCATTTTCTTTAAATATTTCTAACAATATTTTCTCAAATATTTCTCTACGAAAATTCATAAAATAATATTCTAGAATTTCTGAAATTTTCTAGGAGATTTTACTTACCTTAACTCAGCATCTCTGATTTTCTCGATATGCGTGCCCTAACCTTAAAACGCGTGCCCGGGCCATTTTTCTCGCCAAAATCTCTGGGATATTACCGAAATAATATTTCCTACTTTTCAGAA
Source organism: Diospyros kaki (assembly GCA_036245055.1). Classification (NCBI taxonomy): domain Eukaryota; kingdom Viridiplantae; phylum Streptophyta; class Magnoliopsida; order Ericales; family Ebenaceae; genus Diospyros; species Diospyros kaki. The sequence goes on along the minus strand of BSEG01000011.1, from coordinate 9,564,394 downwards.
TTTTTCTAAAAATTTTCTCCAATTTTTTTCTATTTTTCTTCTTTTTCTTTTCTTTTCTTCATTTTTCTTTCTTTTCTTTTCTTTTTTTTTTCTTTTTGCCTCCACTTCATCTTCTTCCTTGTGCCTCCCTTGTTCCTGCGCCTGCAACTCCTTCTTTCCTCATTCTTTCTTTCTTCTTTTCTTCTTCTTCTTCTTCTTCTTCTTCTTCTTCTTCTCTCTCTTCTTTCTTCCCTGCGGTTTCCCGCAACTGGCGCGCCAGCCATGCCCGCGCACGGCTGAGCTCCGTCGGCCCTCCCCTCGCTCCCACCGGCCGCTGCAATCTCCTTCGCCGACCTCCCCGGCTGCTACTGCGGTTGGCAGCCGTACGCTACCACCCCTAGCCGCGGCGGCTGCTGCAGTAGCTTGCGGCCATGGTCGCCGCTGCTGTGTGGCCGGATTTTGGCCGCCTTTTGGCCACCCGCCATCATCATGCTGCCGCTGGAGCTGTCCACGACCACCCCATGCTTGCTGGAGCACGCGGCCATGGCCGCGAATTCTCTTCTTCCAGCCGCTTCCCGAACCCTCTTCTATCTCTTTCATCTCTCTCGAGCTCGCAAGCTACTTTCGGCTATGCTGCAACTCTTAGCCATTGCTCCCCTTCTCTTCTTCCTTCCCTCCGAATCACTCTCTTCCTACCTCTTGGATTTCTGCTTGCATTCAGCTAAGATTGCTGCCCATTTATAGGCAAATGTGGCTTGGGCATTACCCAACTTGGCGTGCAAGATCTTCTAAACTTTATAGAGGTGAGCATCGGTTGCAGACGCGTGGCTGATTTGTGCAAATCGCGGATGGCTAATTCACAGGGCATGAGATGGATTTGCAGGGCATGGCACACAGCACGCACGCATTCTATATATATATTACATATATTTTATACTATATTTTACACATTAAATTAAAGAAAATTACACATTAAATTCTAAATTTCATCCCTATTACACTTGTGCAATTCCCTAATTGCAATTATGCCCTTAAACCTCAAATTAATTTACATTACGATACCAAAAATCTAAAATTAATAACTCAAAACTTAGTCAAAAATGACGATTCGCCCCAATATCCTCACCGGCTATTGTTTCATCCCGAAACCACTGAAGAGTTTCTCGTTACTCAAAACCGAAGCCCCCCTAGGGTTCTGTTGATTTTTCGGGAATTTCCTACAACGATTCAGTTTTGCAGCCTAAATGATAGCTGTATTTTAGCTGTACCGAAAACTATTCTGAATTCGATTTCTTTCGATACCATAAATCCTATCTCGATACGCTCGTCGAGACCATATAATTTTCCTTAGACAATTTCACTCTGAGGCATTCCCTACAGTTGATTCGGTACCTAAAATTGATATAAAATCAATTTTTCAGTATTTTAAACTCATCGAAATTACGTGGCAATGTTATACGAACATGGGGTATTACACTCACTAGAAGTTTCATCTTCTAATGGGTTATTCCCCTAGAACGTTCAACGTTCTAGTTGAGACTTGCAATTTAGGCAAGGAGCAGGTTGAGATATGATGAGTGGCCAATGGATTCAGCAGGAGGTCTCAGAAATTTGTCTATCCGGATACGTTTTACCTTATGCTTTAATGAGTTGAGATATAGCAATGTATTTAAGTATTTCAGTATCGAGGATATGATTTTAATATATGGTACGGATTCTTATGATGTTATAAAATGAATTGACTATGTACCATATCAGGTTTTGATTATCGATTCCGCATATTGTGAATGATTTGCAGGGGGTTTTGTTTGGAATTAGGCACTTAAGGTTTAAGTTATGTACCGAGAAAAAAAGAAAAAAATAATTTCTGTATATTTTGGCGCTCAGCATAGTGACAAGCTCGGTAAGAGAAAAGCGAGGTGTTACAAAAGTCATCACATTTGCCATACCAACGTTCATAAGGAGTATCACCATTCAAAACAATAGAGGGAGTCAAATTGGTCAAATAACAAGCAGTCATAATCGTTTCACGCCAGAATGACTTAGGCACACTAGAACTCAATATCATACATCTAACTTTATCAAGTTATGTCCTATGTAACACCCCCTCTCTTAAAACTGGCCTAGAAGAGGTGCTATGGAAAATAAAATATAAAACTGACTGATAAACTGAAATCTGATACCAATATGAATAGCTCCATCAAATGAAATAAAACTCTGAGTTAACAAAATTGAAAACCATAAACACTGTCTAAGGGAAAATCACTCAACTGAAAAAAATAAACTAATACTAAATTGTCAAACGCTCTAAAACTAACAAACTGATAAAACTCTTAGACATCTTTGGTCTTGAGCGGCTCCGTGTACATACACTACTGGACAGTACTGCTAGGCCCCACGTCTGGTACTCCCCCGCTAGGACCTAGAATGGTGAAGAGTACAAGGTGAGCTACAAAGCTCAGCAAGTAGTAAGCTGGAAAGAATAACTATAGTTGAATCGAATAATATCGATACTGAAGAAAAACTTACTGAACTTGTATTGAGTGAAACACTATCTGTTTGCATTTATAAATGTAATGCACATAAACTGTAAGATAAATGCAAGTATGCAACTTTGGCACATAGGCCCACATAACTGTAATACATACCTGGCGAATCTGAACCTGCAAGCATAAAAGCTGTAAACACATACTGTGGGCAATATGCCCCTAACTCCCTGGTCAACATCAGACGAGCAAAACAAAATTGAAAACTAAACTGGTGGGATCCTCGCGGACAAGCCGTCTGGCGCGCATAATGCAATGTTGTGCACATATATATGCTGGCACACAACATATAGTGCTCCATATAAAAATCATGCCAAATGCTCATACCAAAAGTGTATGCACATAATCTCACAAGTAATGCTGACCATGTCATAATAAATACTATATATGTAATCTGATCTTCGATGTATTGGAACAAAAAGATTCTATGAACTATGTATTACGGCATTGGCATGATTAACTTGATATAATCTGGCATTTAAATTCAATGGTTGAGGGTATTGACTATTTTATCGAAATTAAACTTGAATTGGACTTTCTAGAAACCTACTAGAGATTCTGAGAAGACCCATCTGGATGCTAAAAAATGGCATACGGATACTCTGAAGGGTATTTGGATAGTCTAGGATAAAGGCTTTCGGATAATGAAAGAGACACTTTAAGAAAACATGGAATTCGGAACAGATTGATACCCTTTCATATTTTTGACATAACTCTCTCTTCTCAACTCCGATTTAACTGATTCAAATTATTGTGGAAATAAAAGAGGAATACCTACAACTCTTATGTTTTTAAGTTTCCGAGATTCAGGCTCCATCAAGGTCAAAATTGGCCCGTAAGAGAACAAAAACTTTCTGGAATGCTGGGTGGACAGATTGATACCCTTTCGTATTTTAGCCAAAAATCTCTCTTATGAACTCAGATTGAGCTGATTCAAATTGATATGGAAAGACAAGAGGAAGACCTACAACTTTTATGTTTTGAAGTTTCCGAGATTCGGGCTCCATGAAGGTCAAAATTGGCCCGTAATAGAACGAATACTTTTTGAAATGCTGGGTATCCGAATACTGAATTCTTGTATCCGGATACCTTCATCTTCCAAGCCCAGAAACGAGACACGTACAGAGACGCCATGGATTCAATTTAAAGCTAAATAACAATACCATTCCAAAAGAAATCTTGGGAAACCAAGTCCCAATTGGTAAGAAACAATCATATGAATGAACAACGGATTAAAACTTGAAGAATCAAAGATAAAGATCCAATGGATAATCTGATCATGCATATTGTTACGCTGATATATATGTATGTAAAAATTGATCTGCAATTCAATATAGATCCTACAAAAGTTGAGTTTGATTGCTACACATGCTCCCGTAAGAATGATTTACAAGGAGAAGAACTTGCCTTTTGATTTGATCAATCAACCGATGAAGACCAATGGATGAAACTAGAATGAACTCTAGGCTTCTTCAATTTCCTTTCTTTGTTCTTCACGGCGTGACTCTATACTAGAGTTTAAAGGCTTATATATATGTATATATAAGTAGGAAATACAACCCTAATCCCATAACTCACACTTCTTTAGTAATTAGGAGACTATAATTTAATCCCTCTTCTCACAAGGATTCTTCTAACATAATAACTCTTAATTAAATAATTTAATTCTAATTAACAAACCTCTAAAAGACTATCATGTCCTTATATTCAATTCTCACAAATGAATAAGAATCTAATTCTATTTAAATACTATTTTCTCAAATAAAATCTCAATTGCCACATTAAATAATTAACTCGCAAAATCTTAAACTAAAAATTAATTAAATAAATTAATCAATGCTAAATAAATACTAAACCCTCTGATGGGTCGTTAGAATTTCTCCTCTCCTTAAAAGAATTTGGTCCTCCAAATTCGTGTCTGATTATTCGAACAATGAGGGGTAAAGACTCCTCATGTCTTCTTCTAATTCCCACGTCGCCTCTTCTGATGAGTGTCGCTGCCATTGTACTTTCACAAGAGGAATTGATCGATTCCTCAAAATCTTCTCTTTACGCTCTAGAATACTGATAGGCATCTCTTCATAAGATACATCTTCTTTAACTTCAAGAGTCAGAAAATCGATCACATGCTGAGGATCTGGCACATACTTCCTCAACATCGAAACATGGAATACATTGTGGACATGGGACAACTGAGGTGGCAAAGTCCCTATCCGTCTCAAAATCCCAAATGGAGCAATGTAATGGGGACTAAGCTTCCCTGTTACGCCAAATCTTGAACTCCTTTAATAGGCATGACTCCCAACCAAACATGGTCACCTACCTCAAACTTGAGGTCTCGTCATCACTTCTCTACATAGCTCTTCTGTCTGTCTTGGGCTATTTTCATTCTTGCTTTGATCACTCGGATCTTTTCTGTCGTTTGTTCCACAATTTCAGGACCTAATAAAGCCCTATCTCTAATTTCTTCCCAACATATCGGCGATCGACATGGTCGCCCATACAAAGCCTCATATGGTGACATTCCAATACTTGAATGGAAACTATTATTGTAGGCAAATTCCACCAAAGATAGGTGTTCATCCCAACTACCTTGGAAATCTAGAATGCAAGCTCTCAGCATGTCTTCAAGAGTCCTGATAGTCCTCTCTGACTGACCATCTGTCTGCGGATGAAATGTTGTACTAAACTTCAACTAAGATCCCAATGCCTCATGTAAAGCTCCCCAGAAATGAGAAGTAAAACGAGGATCTCGATCTGATACAATGCTGGATGGAACACCGTGTAACTTCACGATCTCCTCAATATAAATTCTAGCAAATCTATTCAATTGATAAGTCTTCTTAATAGGTAGAAAATGAGCTGATTTAGTCAAACGATCAACAATCACCCATATAGCATCATAGCCTTTAGTAGTCCTGGGTAAACCCATCACAAAATCCATAGCAATATTATCCCACTTTCACTCCGGAATAGGTAATGGAAGTAATAAACCTGTGAGTTTCTGATGTTCTGCTTTAACTTGCAGGCATATTGAACACTATGAAACATAATTGGCTACATCTTTCTTCATACCACTCCACCAATATTGACGCTTTAGGTCGTGGTACATCTTCGTAACACTTGGATGGAAAGTATAACGACTCCGGTGTGCTTCATTTAAAATCTCTTGCTTAAGATTTCCATCATCGGGTATACAAATGCGTTCCTGAAACAAGAGTATACCATCACCCCGAAAAGTATATCCCAAGGGAGAAAATTTCTCGATATCTGCTAAGATCTGTGCCAACTTCACATCTTTCGATTGCTGTGTCTTGAGTTATTCAAATAACTCAGGTTGTACTCTCATATAAGCACAACTCACAACTGATTTATCTTTTGGGGCTGAAATAGATAGAACACTCAATTGCTCTAATAATTTCCATTCTTGAACCATCATCGTAGCTATAGAAGCTCCTCGCCAACTCAAAGTATCGGCTACTACATTGGCTTTTCCTGGATGGTAGAGAATCTCACAGTCGAAGTATTTAAATAACTCGACCCAACGTCTCTGCCTCATGTTTAAATCTTTCTGGGACAGAAGATAATGTAAACTCTTATGATCTGTATAAATTTCAATTTTCTCACCATATAAATAATGTTGCCATATCTTCAATGCAAATACTACTGTTGCCAACTCCAAATCATGAGTGGGGTAGTTCACTTTGTGTTTCTTCAATTGTCTTGAGGCATAAGCATTAACTTGACCCTCTTGCATCAATACGCAACCCAAACCTGAATGGGATGCATCGCTATAAATGGAGTATTTCTCCCCATTTCTTGGAATGACTAAAATTGGTGCAGTAGTCAATTTCATCTTTAATTCTTGGAAGGCACATTCACACGCGTCATTCCATTCAAACTTCTCTCATTTTCTTGTTAGCTTAGTCATAGGGGAAGACAAACGAGCAAATCCTTCAATGAATCGCCTATAATAGCCTGCAAGTCCTAGAAAACTACGTATCTCTATCATTGTCGTCGGCCTTGGCCAATCCATAACTGCTTTAGTCTTGTTTGGATCCACTAAAATACCGTATCCAGAAACCACATGGCCTAGAAATCCAATTTGTGTAATCCAAAACTCACACTTGCTGAACTTGCCATATAGTTGCTATTCTTTAAGCCTTCGCAATACTAGAGTAAGATGCTCCATATGCTCCTCCACATTAGGTGAGTAGACTAGAATATCATCGATGAAGACAATAATGAATCGATCTAGGTACTCACGTAGAACTCGATTCATTAAATCCATGAAAACAACTGGGGCATTCGTCAACCCAAATGGCATCACCACAAACTCGTAGTGTCCATAGCGAGTCCTGAAAGCGGTCTTCTGAATATCATTATCTCTAACTTGCACCTGATGGTACCCCGATCTCAAATCTATCTTCGAGAATACCTTAGCTCCTCATAGCTGATCTAACAAGTCATCCACTCGAGGTAAGGGATACTTATTCTTTACTGTCACCTGGTTCAATTGGAGATAGTCAATGCATAGTCTCAAAGATCCATCTTTCTTCCTCACGAACAATACTGGTGCGCCCCACGGGGATGAACTGGGTCAGATAAACCCTTTTCTATTAATTCTTCTAGCTGGGCCTTCAATTCCTTTAGCTCATTAGACGCCATCCGATATGGAGCCTTAGAGATAGGCTGTGTACCAGGTAATAACTCAATAGTAAACTCTGATCCTCTTCGAGGAGGTAATCCTGGTAGCTCATCAGGGAAAACTTCTTGGAAATCTTATACTACTGGTACCTCAGATAACTTCTTCTTGCTTCCTTCGTCAGTGGTCACAAAAGCTAGATAAGCTTCACATCCGTCACGTATCAGTTTCTCGACTTTCATCACCGAAATCATAGGAATTGTAGACATAGGCTTGACTCCTCTATAAATAAGAACCGGTTGTTGAGGTAGTTCGAAGTCGATAATCTTTCGCCGACAGTCGACTCTTGCATAATGTCGTGACAACCAATCCATGCCAAAGATCAAATCAAAATCCTTAACATCGAGAATTACCAAATCTCCCAATAGCTTCTTATCATGAACCTCGATCTCACAATTCTTAAACATTTCTCTAGCTATCATAATCTTATCTCCCGGCGTAGATACAATCAAGTGATATGGCAAAGAAATATGGGAATGGGGAATATAACATACTGTGCATAGTGTAATAAAAGAATATGTGGAACTGGTATCAAAATAATGCACGCACATCATGACCATATAAGGATAAAATACCTTGGATAGTCCCATCGCCTTGCTCTGCCTCAGTTGTGGTGAGGGCATAAACCTACCATGCATTTATCTATCTACGGGTTGTGGATATTGAGCTACTGGTACTGCGGGTATAGGTGCTCCTGGCCCTCTAGCTGCTGGTGGCCTCTGATTCGCTTGGTGGCCTCTATTCTGGGGCAGTTGTGTACATCGGTTAGCTGTGTGTCCTTTCTGTCCGCACTTGAAACAAGTTACCTCCGGTGCGGGGAGTGCTGCTTGTTTCCTTGGGCAATCCTACTTCCTGTGTCCTTCTTGCCCACACTTGTAACAAACGTTCTTCCCAGCTAGGCATGGTCCTCCATGCTTCCTCCCACATTGACCACACTGTGGGCTATTTTCTATCTTCTTTGTTTGTTTCGCTGACCATTTCCTCTTCTTGTTATTGGATGAGCCCTGAGTTGAATTGGCTCCCTTCTGAGCTGCTTGTGTCGCCCTCCACTCATTGCGATCCCGCTCAATAACATATGCTCGCTGAACTACCATGGCATAATTCATGCTCAGAGCTCCTCCAAACGCATGTCGGATATCTGCACGCAATCCTCTCTGGAATTTGGAGGCCTTCTTTGCTTCAGTGGACACCAACTCTGGAGCATATCGTGATAATGCTGTAAACTCTGCCTCGTACTGAGCCACCGTGTTAGTGCCTTGTAGCAACTCCACGAACTCGTAGACTTTCTGTTCCTTGACCCATGCTGGGCAATAAGTGTCATTGAACACCTATTGAAACTTGACCCATGTGGGCTCACGGTTACCAAACCTCTGGCGAGTAGTCTCCTACCACCTCTCGGCGTCGCCTCTGAACATGAATGAGCTAAGTCGCACACGTTGGTCGTCCGTACAACCAATCGATCGAAGATGCTTCTCTATTAATAGCATCCAATTCTCCGCCGCTGCTGCATCTGTACTTCCATGAAATGCTGGTGGTCGGAATGCCATGAAGTCCTTCAATAATTGACTCCCAGTGTCTGCCGCCACAACTAGAGCTGTTGGGGCGACTAGCGGATCACCTCCACTGCCTCTTGCTTCTTGGGGTACTTGTGGTTGCCTCGCCTGATTCGTCACAAGGGTATCGACTACCCTCATCAAACCTGCCAACATGCCTCGCATCTCGGCCATACCTTGTCGCAAGTCACTACCAGACTCCCCTGGTGAACCTGGTGTAGGAACTAGAACCTCGTCTAGCGTAGAAGCAACCTGTCTGCGAGTACGGGGTTGTCCTCTTCTGTTACTCATCTTCCTGCATCACCACTTAGGGTTAGAATACTATAAATTGAGCCACTTATCTAACTGATAGACACAAGTCCTAACTCTACCCAACATCCTATGTGTGTACTGGAGACTCCTCAAAACATTGCTCAAATACCAATACTGTAACACCCCCTCTCCTAAAACTGGCCGAGAAGAAGTGCTACGGAAAATAAAATATAAAACTAACTGATAAACTGAAATCTGATACCAATATGAATAACTCAATCAAGTGAAATAAAACTCCGAGTCAACAAAATTGAAAACCATAAACACTGTCTAAGGGAAAATCCCTCAACTGAAAAAAATAAACTAATACTAAATTGTCAAACGCTCTAAAACTAACAAACTGATAAAACTCCCAGACATCTTTGGTCTTGAGCGGATCCACGTACACACACTACTAGACACTACAGCTAGGCCCCACGTCTGGTACTCCCCCGCTAGGACCTGGAATGGTGAAGAGTACAAGATGAGCTACAAAGCTCAGCAAGTAGTAAGCTGGAAAGAATAACTATAGCTGAATCGAACAATTTCGATACTGAAGAAAAACTTTTTGAACTTGTATTGAGTGAAACACTATCTGTTTGCATTTATAAATGTAATGCACATAAACTGTAAGATAAATGCAAGTATGCAACTTTGGCACATAGGCTCACATAACTGTAATACATACCTGGCCAATCTGAACCTTCAAGCATAAAAGCTGTAAGCACATACTGTGGGCAATATGCCCCTAGCTCCCTGGTGGACATCAGGCGAGCAAAACAAAATTGAAAACTAAATTGGTGGGATCCCCACGGACAAGCTGCCTGGCGCGCATAATGCAATGTTGTGCACATATATATCTTGGCACACAACATGTAGTGCTCCATATAAAAATCGTGCCAAATGCTCATACCAAAAGTGTATGCACATAATCTCACAAGTAATACTGACCATGTCATAATAAATACTATATATGTAATCTGATCTTCGATGTATTGGAACAAAAAGATTCTATGAACTATGTATTACGGCATGGGCATGATTAACTTGATATAATCTGGCATTTAAATTCAATGGTTGAGGGTATTGACTATTTTATCGAAATTAAACTTGAATTGGACTTTCTAGAAGCCTATTAGAGATTCTGAGAAGACCCATCTGGATACTAGAAAAGGCATACGGATACTCTAAAGGGTATTTGGATAGTCTAGGATAAAGGCTTTCGGATAATGAAAGAGACACTTTAAGAAAAGACGAATTCAGAACAGATTGATACCCTTTCGTATTTTTGACATAACTCTCTCTTCTCAACTCTGATTTAACTGATTCAAATTGTTGTGGAAATAAAAGATGAATAACTACAATTCTTATGTTTTTAAGTTTCCGAGATTCGGGCTCCATCAAGGTCAAAATTGGCCCGTAAGAGAACAAAAACTTTCTGGAATATTGGGTGGACAGATTGATACCCTTTCGTATTTTGGCCAAAAATCTCCTTTATGAACTTCGATTGAGCTGATTCAAATTGCTATGGAAAGACAAGAGGAAGACCTACAACTTTTATGTTTTTAAGTTTCCGAGATTCGGTCTCCATCAAGGTAAAAATTGGCCCGTAATAGAATAAAAACTTTCTGGAATGCTGGGTATCCGAATACTGAATTCTTGTATCCGGATACCTTCATCTTCTAAGCCTAGAAATGAGACACGGACAGAAATGCCATGGATTCAATTTAAAGCTAAATAACAACACCATTCCGAAAGAAATCTTGGGAAACCAAGTCCCAATTGGTAAGAAACAATCATATGAATGAACAACGAATTAAAACTTGAAGAATCAAAGATAAAGATCCAATGAATAATCTGATCATGCACACTATTACGCTGATATATATGTATGAAAAAACTGATCTGCAATTCAATATAGATCCTACAAAAGTTGAGTTTGATTGCTACACATGCTCCTGTAAGAATGATTTACAAGGAGAAGAACTTGCCTTTTGATTTGATCAATCAAACGATGAAGACTAATGGATGAAACTTGAATGAACTCTAGGCTTCTTCAATTTCCTTTCTTTGTTCTTCACGGCGTGACTCTATGCTAGAGTTTAAAGGCTTATATATATGTATATATAAGTAGGAAATACAACCCTAATCCCATAACTCACACTCCTTTAGTAATTAGGAGACTATAATTTAATCCCTCTTCTCACAAGGATTCTTCCAACATAATAACTCTTAATTAAATAATTTAATTCTAATTAACAAACCTCTAAAAGACTGCCATGTCCTTATATTCAATTCTCACAAATTAATAAGAATCTAATGCTATTTAAATACTATTTTCTTAAATAAAATCTCAATTGCCACATTAAATAATTAACTCGCAAAATCTTAAATTGAAAATTAATTAAATAAATTAATCAATGCTAAATAAATACTAAACCCTCTGATGGGTCGTTACATCCTTTCAGTAACTCCATTCTATTGTGGAGTATAAAGAACTATTTTATGTCTAGTGATGCCACTCTCAATGCACATATTGTCAAAATCAGCATTACAGAACTGAAGACCATTATCCATGCTCAAGAATTTTATTTTATTGCCAGTTTAATTTTCAAATTGTATTTTCCAATTCTTAAATTTTTGGAAAGTGTCAGATTTTTCTTTGAGTAGATATACCCAGACATGCCTAGAGTAATCATTGATGATGGATAAAAAATATTTATTGCCTCCAAAAGTGGGATTGCTCCCAGGACCCCACAAGTCTGTATGAATGTACTCTAAGACTCTAGGTGTCTTATGATTGCTAGATGAGAAAGAAAGCCTATGGTGTTTGCCAAGCATGCAATGGTCACAAAATGGAAAATCTAACACTTGATCCTTACCAAACACACCCTTATCATTAAGAAATTTAAGTCCTTTAACACTTACATGGGCTAACCTATTATGCTACTTTTGTGTGTGATCAGTGTCAATGGATGCAATAGTGGGAGTAGTGCCACTAATTAGTAGTGCCACTATTTACTTCAACATACGTGATATAAATGCCATTTTTCCTAACAGTCTTAAAGGCTCTAAGTGCGCCTTTAAACATTTTAATCATGTCACTGCCAACATTACTCGTAAAACTTATCTTCTTTAATTCCCCTATGAAAATCAGATTTCTACCCATTTGTGGAATGTACCTAACTCCATTTAGTGTATGCACAAAGCCATCTTTAAATTTAATAGTTATGTCACCAACACCAGCTACTTTATAAGCAACATTATCACACGTAATGACATGCCCATGATTAGATTTATGTAAGTTTTCAAACTAGTGTTTATTAGACGTGACATGAAAAGATGCACTAGAGTCTAGAATCCACTCATGCACATGGGAGTTCATAGATAGGTTAATTTCAGAGGGTTCAGGTTCCATTAACATATATACCTCCCCAATCTCACATTGAGAAGATATAACATTAACCTCATTCTTTTCCTTCTCTTTTTGTTTGTTTTTCTCTACAATCTTTTATAAAATGCCATAATTTTCCACAACCATAGCATTTTCTACCTTTTGCCTTCCCCTGTGACTTAGACTTTTTTTCTTGCCACTCTTATTTTGTCCCTCACCACCCCTAATTTGAGGCCTTTCTCTCACAAGATGTATTTCTCCACCCCTTCTCTCGTTTCTTTCAATTTTAATTTCTCCCTTCTTGCACTTAAGAGATTCAACTACAATATCTGGGGTAAAGGTCTCTCTCCCATATTTGATAGCATTCTTGACCTCCTTAGATATTTCAAGAATAACATTTAAAAGAATGATAGCTTTATATTCTTCGGTAATTTTTTCACTACAGTTAGTAATATCTTAAACAAGTTTATTGAAAATATTAAGATTATCATCTATATCTTTCAAGGGGTTAATTTTAAAGCTAAAGAAACTTTCAAGTAAGAAGAGTTTGTTAGGAGTGGATTGGGTTAAATAGAGTTTCTCTTGTTTTTTCCAAAGTTCTTAAGTAGTATCATGTTTACCAACTTTGCATAAAATCGAGTCAGACAAATGCATGATAATAGAAATATATGCTAGTTCATCACTTTTTTGTTTTTCTTCTTCAGTGACAAATTTATCAATAGAATTGTCAATAGCTTTTGTAATCTTTTGTTGAACCAAAATTCCTTTCATTTTTCATTTCCAAATTGCAAAATCACCTTTCCCATTAAACACACCTAACTCAAAGTGGTGTGTAGCCATTAGATGCACAGAACACACAAGTTGCAACAAGAAACAGATTCAAGACTGCAAATACATACTACTTCTAGACCCTCTAGATGCCAACAAAAATTAATTCTTAGGCTAAGGAAGATGACTAATGCAAGTATGGTTTAAAAGTGCGATTTTAACAACAACCAAATAAACAGGAAATCAACAAAAAACTGCCACTTAGTCACACAAAGAATGTTAAAACAAGAAACATAGTTAATGAAGGAAAGTAATCACAATTAACCCTAGTTCTAGCAACACGTAATGGTTACAACCACAACGTAACCCTCAATCCTAATGGCCATACCCACACGATGGCTTGCTAGTTGCTAGAATTTAAATTAGAATTAGAAAATTTCTCACTGTAGCGGATAGATTTTACAGTCCATAAATGAAAGAGAGATGGGGAAGTCAAACCACATGGGAATGACAGGCTCATTGATCTGAGCATGTTGTTTGGAGTTGTCTGCTGGAGTCCTACTCGTCGTTGCTATAGTCACCATGAGCAGTTCTCGGAGTAGCCACGCGCCGCGACCATTGGAGGTTCAAGCCTCACGGGCCACACCCACAGGTGTGCCTCGACGTCGGGGACCAACGAAAGGTCTCACTCGTCGTAATATGAACAAAGTAGGGAGATCTAGGTCGATCTTCGAATATGGGTTAGGGTTTTGCGAAACCTCCCAGATCCAAAATTAGCCGAGTAAACTTCGATTTCTTGGCTTTGATACCAGTTTGTAAATAAAGTTCCTAGCAAAATCCACAAACCACAGATTAGATTAGAGCAAAATGCGAAAAATAGTAAGTTAAAAACCAAACAAGAAATCGAAAGCACAAAAGCAAAAGAACTCCTTGTTATCACCGATGATGGAGGAGTTGAAGGTGGGGCTTCAAGGCTCAGATCGATTGGTCCAAGAACCATTAAGGTAAGCCAAGAATCGGTCCCAAGAAAAAACCCAAAACCAGCCCTTAGATCGAATCCAAATCTGCCCAGATCGGAAGAAAATACCCCAACCCACGAATGAATATGAACAACACTAGATCTCTCATCTTTGGTCACTCTTTCACTCGATCTCTCTCTCTCTCTCTCTCTTTTCTCTCTCCTATTCTAAAAACCACCCCCATAAACCTGATTATATGTAGATAACCATCGAAGCATCTTCACAAAGATGAGCCTTCCTAGGTATCTAGAAGAGATGAGATGAGGGTGAGGAAAAAAGGGGAGAAAACAAACCTGGATTTGAATGGCAACGATTAAGTCTCTAGCCACTTCAAAAAAAAGGCTAGATCAGATCAGGTGAATAATGGGCTAATAGAGATGAGTGATGGGCTAATAGGCTAGACATATATATGGAGAATAATGGGCTTTCTAATGGGCTTCAGATAGGGTAGCTAGCAAAATGGGTTGGACTTGGTTCTTGTTTCGAGCAACTAGGCCAAGCACGCTTTCCTCAAAAAAGAAGATAAACTTACTTGAGCCATCTTTTTATTGGGCTTCCTATAAGTGGGTTTAGATCTTTTTTTAAATCTATCAATCTTGGGTTGAAGCCTATGATAGTTTTTTATACTTACCTGATCTTACCATCATTGCCTTGGACTTGTTGGGTATCACATCCTTAGGACCTTGAGCCATTATCTATAAAGAGATAATAACCAAAGGTATAAGAATGTTAGGGTTGACGCCACACTTAAGATAGAAGAGAAGGATTGCGAGTGATAAGTTAAGAATGAATGCTACAAGATAAAATTTTGATAAGTTCGGAATAGTTCGTTGAAGAATCAAAGAGAAAACTCTCACTATTAGTATTGTTCAAAGTGCCTTCCCCACAAGGTGACATTGGGTTACATTGGCTTATATAGCCACAAACAAAGTAGAAAAAAAAAAGATAAAAGAAGTGCTCAAATATTCTTCCAATCAATCAATCATCCACCAATTTGAGCAATCAATCAATCAACCACCAATTTGGGTAATCAATCAATTAGCCACCAATTGTGGTAATGATCGGGGCTGTCGAACACCGATAGATTAGATGAATAATGATTCAGATTTGCAATAGGGGTGCAACCCAAAGTCGTCTCCCAACGAACCTCAAATGGATCTGTCAAAACAAGGCTAAACGGGGGGGGGGAGTTTTTGATGAAAAAACAGAAAACAAAATAAGCAAGAACACAGTAAATCGAGATGCAATCAGTTGCAAACCAACCTTCTATCCTAGTTTTCATCGCCTTCTCAATAAATAATTTGTTTAGTTTTAATCCTCAAATCGAAAATTAGAAAAATCCTTTAACAACTGCCAAAGATTGGAAAGAAAACCAATAAACAGCTTTCAGAAACCTCTTAGTTCAATCTATAAGTTTTGATTCCCCTTATTGCACAGATTCGAGACTGATTGAAATACCATCCAAACAGGTTGTTCTTTCTTCCAGTTAAAGCCTCAATCGAGCACAAAAACCTTGGATTCTCAAACAAAGACAATGCATGCATTCATCCAACCGGTATCAACACATACACAGATTTAAGAGAGAACGAAAACAAGAGAACAACAAAGTTAAAACTAAAAAATAGATTTCCATTAAAACCAAAGACTCAAACCGGGAACAAGGATGGTATTGCAACTGATTACAGAATCCTTAGCCTTCCATCTTGACAAGAACAATGGAGAGAAGGAAAGTCGGCTACTGTTCATACCCTTCAAGAAGAATCCCCTTTTTTAATGGCCTCTTAAGGTGCTTAAGTAGAGCTTAAGGAGGAAACCCTAGGTTACTGCAAATTTACAGCCGATTTGGGATAGGTTAACGTGCGTTATGGGCTTCAGCCTCTTCATAAGAATTGTAGATCAGGAAGAGTAGATGAATTTGGGCTTTTTAATCACTTGATTTGGATATCGGACGCCCAAGATATGACCTTTTAAAAAATCAGCGTCTGTGCAGCTTTCCTAATTCGACCCAACTTCCTAGCCCCGACTTTGAAGCGTTGTTTGAAGGCCCAAACGAACTTGGATTTGGACAAACCATACCAGTCCAGAAAGCGCAAGGAGTCCTCTACAGTATCTCTGAAGAAATCATCTTCATTCTGGAATTTTATCTTAGCCAAAATACTGAAGGAAGTGGAGGAGGTTAAATCTGCTAAAATTGCCCTTACTTCTCTATCTCCAATTTCCAAGATATCTCATTGCCATCAAGACGTCTCATGCCCCATCTCATGCTCCCATAGCCCTGAACTTGGAAAAGTAAAATAAAATAGTGTCAAGCTCAATTCCTATAAAATAAAATGAAATAAAATCAAGATGAATAAAATGACACAACTAATGTGCAAAAAGACTAAATATGAGGGCTAAATAATATGAAAGTATGTGCTCTATCAGGTAATCAATCAATTAGCCACAAATTTTGGGAATCAATCAATTAGCCAACAATTTGGGTAAATTTGATAATGCCTTGTTTGTTTCTTCATAAGATCTCTTTAACTTACATTAAGAAGCTTGGATAACATTGACAAAGCATGGACTCTTTTGAATACTCAATTCGGGTAAATTATAGTCTTGAGCAAAGTTTGAATTTGAGCTGTGTTCAATTAGCCCATTTAATGCTTCCTTCATTTTCTTTTTTCTTAACCTTGTCATTGGACCTACATGGATGCTTAACAGATGTTATGAGGTTTTAGCAACTTGATTTGCATCATTCCCCATCTCTTGAAAAGGATTTGTCCTCAAATCGTCATCTACATCAAATGGAGACAAATCAGCAACATTAAAGCTTGCACTTACATTATACTCACCTGGAAGGTCCAACTTGTAGGCATTATCGTTGATCCTTTCAAGCACTTGAAATGGTCCATCTCCCCTCAAAAGTAGTTTTTAACGCCTTTAAACCAGAAACTGTTCTTTCCTCATATGCACCCAAACCCAATCACCAGGCTCAAATACAACTTTCTTGCACCCTTTATTAGCTTGGTTAGCATATTGTTGAGTTCTCTTTTCAATGTTTTGTTATGCCTTCTCATGGATGTTCCTGACAAAGTCAACTTTCTTCTTTCCATCTAAATTAACACGCTCATCCATAGGTAGATGAATTAAATCCAAAGAAGTTAATGGATTAAAACCATACACTACTTCAAAAAGTGAAAGCATAGTTGTTGAATGTGTACTCCTATTATATGCAAACTCTACATGTTCATCCTTAGTTGTTGAAAACTTTGTTGTGTCTTCTTACTCAAACTTGCATTAAAACCTCTCAAATTCTCCAAAATTTCTCCTCTTGACACAAGGAACAAAAGCCCTCTATCAGATCCCTCAAACACACTTCCAAAGAAATTTGTGTGCTATATCTCTACCAAAACCTTTACTATTTGTAGGAAAAATCTGGCTACCCCTCAGCCAATAAACGGCCATAACTTCGTCCCCAAGCTTCCTAGGCCATGAAGGACTTCCCCTAAGCACAACCTCAGCCGTCCCATCGCTAGAAATGCTGACTCTCAACGGTGGAAGTACGGCGGCCGGCCATTGTAGGTTTCACACCTACAAGTTTGGAAAATTATACTTCTACCCCCTAGCTTATTCCAAATTCCATTTCGACCCTTTCCTTGAAGCCCCTAAGTTTTCCAACAATGCCATTAAGGCCGATAAGTTCTAAAATTTTTATTCCATCCCCAAGAATTTAGAAAAAAACATCTTTTCGACCTTTCTCAAGCAAGATTAGTAATTTACACTTAAGCCTGAATGTATGTGTCAATCACGAATCCTTCTGTTTCAACCTGAAAACACTTCAGGGTTGTTCCTTATGAAAAACTTGAATCCTTTCGGGGTTTCGTTGACCTTTTGGGGGTCCCTTACAATCATTCAGTTTTTCAGGTTGAATCACAACTATACCGAAAACTTTTTGTTTTGATTTCTTTTGATGCCATAAATCTTACCTTGAAATGTTTGTCATCCCCATATCAATTTCCTTAGATATTTATGCTTCAGGACATTCCCCGCAGTTGATTCGGTCACTCACAACACTAAGAATTTACGCTTAAGCCCCAAAGTTTTGGAAAATTACACTTATGCCCCAAGATATATTACACTTGAGTCCTTTAGAAATTCTCGGGTATTATAGAATCTTAATGTTGTCCAAGTTGTTATCAATCCTATCTTCACGTGTAACTCCTCTATCTCTATTCCCACGCCTAAATCGGCCTATACTGATATTAGAAACATGATCATCATTATCTAGGTCATCCCTATAGTCATCTTCATAATCATACCTAGGTGGATGCCTCTTCGTTGAATAGTAGGAGCTCTATGTGGCTACCTCTTTTGTGAACTAGATTCAACGATATCTATTCTTTCATTTATCTTATCAAACCTCGTCTCTATTTGTGCAAATTTTTACTCCAAGGATTGAGAGAAGAGTTTGGAATCTATCTTTTCTTGAGCTTCATTTTCTCAAGACATGTTTAATACCTTGCAAAGAACAAAGTTAAGAAACCTCACAAACACTCTTTCACGTGTTTCCCCTCAAGATTGAAAACACTCACACTCGTGTTTTCTCACAGGCTTTTACCCTCTTATGAACTCACATTCTCTTTTAGTTCTTTATTGAACTCAATCAAAATTTTCCTTGCAACAATCCAAACTCAACCAATTAGATTACTAAGAATGAGAATGAGGTAATTCGCAGAGGATAAAGAGGAAGAATTTATGAAGTAGTAAGAACAAGGAATAGGAAAGAATAGGATTATTGTTTTCTTTTTTTTTTCTTTTTTTTGGGGGGGGGCTAAATTGCACAAAATAGGCAGAATACACACTTTATGCAATTAAAACTTGGATAGCAAACAACACTTCAACTAGTTTAGATATAGTTGATTTCTGAATTTTCTATACCTTTCTTTTCTTTTCTTTTTTTTTTTTTGAATTTCCAACTTTTCTTTCTTTTGTGTGTGTGTGTGTGTGTGTATAATAACAAATAACATAATTTAAATAGATTAGCCTGAAAAAATAGGCAAAGTTGAAGATAAGGAAGGAAAAAATAAAATAACAAAGGTGCTAGAATAAGGAGAAATAATATATAATGAAAGAAAATAAGGATAGATTAAACCTGATTTAGAGTCAAAACTCTGATACCTAATGATGCGAACCCCATGAAGAAAGATGAGACCCAACGATCAAAATGGTTCCTTTGCCAATGATCATTCTAAAACAGGTTCGCAATAAGAAAAGCAAAATTATCTTGACTCATTATCTATAAAGAGATAAGAACCAAAAGTATAAGAAGGTTAGGGTTGACTCCACACTCAATATAGAAAAGAACGATTGTGAGTGATAAGTCAAGAATGAACACCACAAGATGAAATCTTGATAAGTTTAGAATAGTTCCTTGAAGAACTAAAGAGAAAACTCTCACTATTAGTATTGTCCAAAGTGCCTTCCCCATAGGGTTACATTGGCTTATATAGCTACAAACAAAGTAGAACAAAAAAAAAAAAAACAAGATAAAAGAAATGGTCAAACCTTTTTCCAATCAATCAATCATCTACCAATTTGGGCAATCAATCAATTAACCACCAATTGTGGCAATCAATCAATTAGCCACCAATTTGGGGAATCAATCAATCAACCACCAATTTGGGAAAATTTGATAATGCCTTATTTGTTTCTTCATAAGATCTCTCCAAATTACATTAAGAAGCTTGGATAACATTGACAAATCATGGACCCTTTTCAATACTCAATTTGGGCAAATTATAGTCTTGAACAAAGTCTGAATTTGAGGCGTGTTCAATTAGCCCATTTAATGCTTTCTTCATTTTCTTTGTTCTTGACCTTGTCATTGGACCTCCATAAATTCTTAACAAATCTTGTGAGGCTTTAGCAACCTGATTCGCATCAGACAATGATGACTTGGGCTCAGCTTCCAAAAAAACTATAGCATGAGACAAATATTAAAAGACTTGCAGGAGGATCTCCTGCAAAGACCCTCCGACGATCAAGTCAGTATGTGAAAAAGGAAAATGTTGTTGCCAAAATATAACAATCTATTTTTAATTGCGGACAGACGCAAGAGTCTTGGGAGTCGAGCCTTCACCGATGAGAATCTTGACGAGCAATTGGATCTGTTTGAATTCCAAGTCTGATAATCCGATAGAGCTAATGGTCTGATAAGGCTGATGATTTGGTGGGCCCAAAATGATCAGGTGGCCTAAAATGATCGAGTGACCTGAGAGCGATGAGTAGCCTTGGTAACTAAGTGACCTGAGGACGACGAGTGACCTTGGTAACGAGTGGCCTTGAGGGTGATGAGTGACCTTGGTGACGAGTGGCCTTGAGGGTGACAAGTGGCCTTGGAGGTGACGAGTGGCCTTGGAGGTGACGAGTGGCCTTGGAGGCGACGAGTGACCTTGGTGACGAGTGGCCTACAAAACGAGAGCACCGTTAGGACACGGGTGGGGGTCCCCACGCAAACCCTCCGATGCTTAAGTCAGATCTCGAGAGAAAATGAGAAAATTGAACTTCAATTACTCCAAATTTCATACCTCGTGATGAAGAGGGGTCCTTGTATTTATAGCGGTGGGCGAGGGAGGCCTCGTGATATTCTCGACGAAAATCTCGTGGCCCATTCCAGAGATTTCGTGGCCCATTCCGTGGTTTTTAGGGGTCATTCGGCTGACGAGAGAGGGGCCACTCGATTTGAATAGGGCAATTTATAATTAGCAACCCCAGAGGGTCACTCAGTATGACCGAGTGACCCCCCACTCACTTGCAGCCCCCTGAGTGGGATCTCTCGGCCTAACCGAGTGGACCCTACTCAGCTAGGCCGAGTTAGGGATGAGGGGCCACTCGGCACAGTTGAGTGGCCCTCCACTCGGTGAACCGAGTGGACCCCTATTCAGTTGCGCCGAGCGGGGCCTTGGCCACTCGGGCAACCAAGTAGCACCCCACTCAGTTATGCTGAGTGGGGGTGTCCACTCGGCCCAATTGACTGGGTACCCACTCAGTCATGCTGAGTGGGTCTTCCTCGGCCCCCTACTTTCGTTTCATCCTAGCTAGTTGGGGCCCATACTTGATTAGATATCCACCTCGCCTTCCCAGGTACATCAGAAAAGTTTATGGAATGGAATGTAAAGGACTTCGAAAAGAGAAGTTTAAGAGAATCAAGATTCAGTTACCGAATGTTTAGATCCTGCCAATTGTGTTGTTCCTTGCCTTTTGTAGGGGTCCAGGTCTCAATGATTAATTGGGACATGTGTACAACGCCTTGCTAGTCTCTTGGAGAGGCTTCTCCAAGAGGACGATTCCATGACTCTGCAAAGGTCTACTATTCACTCTTTCTCAAGAGAGGGAAGCCTCTTGGAGAGACTCATCCGAGGGGTTTTTCGACAGAGCCCATCACTAGTTGCCGAAAGATCCTCGAGAGCTCTGTCTGAAAGGATGTCCTTTCTTTTCGAGAGCTAGCCTTCCCGAAAGGATGATTCTTATTGAGAGAATTCTTTCCGTGAGTATTATTTTTGAGATGACTATTTCCACTATAGGCCTTTCTGAGAGAAAATTTACTTTCTCTCTCTGTTAGTTTTAGCTAATCCAGTCTGACTTATTTCTTTTCCTCTTTAGGATCATGGCCATCAGGAGACAGAAGAGAATGGGGTTATCCGGGCTTACCTCAAGGGCACACCTTCCCAAATGTCAGAGGATGATGTTGTTTTTCTCTGTAGCAACCATAGAGTACCGTCTGAGTGCTCAAATAGGATTCCTCGATAGGTTGAAAACTGTGTGGCCGACGCAGATGAGGGTTGGGTGAGCATTTTTTAAGCCAGATTTAGCCACAACTTTAGCCTTTCCCTCCACGACTTCGGCCTTTGATTCCTCAGAGTTAGTGGCTTAGCTCCGGGCAAGCTGCACCGTAACAATTGGGCCCAGTTAGTCGCCATCTTTGTACACTACTGAGAGAAAGAGGTGGTCGACTCTATCAAACTCTTATTTTTCTTTTTCTACCTCTACTTAGTGAGGAACCGATATCACTTATATACCCTACATTATCGTCGCCTGGAGGATCTCATCTTATATGTCTCCCCTACTAAAACCGATTCTTTCGATACTTGGTGGTTTTTGTTCTGACCACCAAACGGTGTATGGAACGCTCCCTGTAAATGGGTTATTGACCTTGAAAGGGTGGCGAAGCCATGATTTGGTAGGGCCACCATTAACGATCTCCTGGAGTAATACCTCAAAAAGCGTCATGCTCTTCGTCTTGCTGGCCCGTCACATGTCTATGATTACCTAACGGTTGATAGATTGATGAGGGACAGATCGATCCCATCACCAAACCCCTAAAGCAGTATTACCTCACTTGCCTACCGTCTGTGTGACTGCAAAGGAAGGAGACATCCCTTTATAAGAGGAGCATTCCTCTGAGGGTGTGGATCCACCTGACTGCTTTTCTCATTTTTCTTCTTCTTTTTCAAATAATTTTAACTTCTGTATATTTGTATGCACAATTTCTTGTCTTTTCCTTAACTTCATTCTCTTCACTATGGCTCTCACTATTTCACTTTTCTTTGCACCTAACGATGAGGCAAATGGCATTCTCCTCGCAGAGAAGGGCAAGCCTTGCAGCAGCTCATGAGGGTCCATCTCACAAACCAACAGCTCTAGGCACCCTATAACACCCCACTTTCTCAGGCATGTTATAAACTGGGATACTTTTTTTTTTAATTTAAAACTATGACTAAACCATATAATTGCTCTTATCTATCCCAAAATTTCTATACATTTATCTCAAAGAGAATCATCATATACATCAAATCTGAAAGATAAAATCGAACATGACATTTTAACATTAATCATAAATCAGTTATTACATCCTCATAAACCATAAATAAGGTTATACATGACCGTCTCTTGAACTTAATCCCCAATACAAGGCTATTCATTAATGGCTTAAAACATAACATAATACATAGCATACGTTCTAGACTAACATTAATACATAACATACGTCATCAACTAATATTAACCCTAACTAGGGTTATACATCATCATCCCTCAAACATCAATCATAATTCATATCTTATATCATGGACTTTCAAAATGTTCAGAGTACAAAGTAGCTGAACTTAAATACAGAGGCTACATATTATACATTCAATTCACATTCATTTCATCATGCACTTTGCTAAGTGCCATTTCATGCCTCATTCATTCTCGTTCCTACTACAATCTCCATTTGGAACTTTTGAATATTCTAGGGGCAAAGCTCAAGTTAGAGGACGAATAATCTAAGTAAGGGTACAAAAATCACATTTCGTGTATGTATGCAAAATGTCATTTTTCTTTTCACTTCGGTTTGAACCGACCGTACCTTAATGCTACTCTCCATTTTTACAGTTTCCTTCCTAGGCCGAGGTTTATGGGTGCACCCTTGGAAGAGTAGCGATCCCGACCCGTACTCTCAAACTCTTATGCGAATGCATGATCAATGATATCATTGTGTACATATGCATATTTCATCATCAATACATGTAAATGCAATCTACATGAACATATTCACATCAAGATATGACAACATGTTCAAAATTATTTACTTAAAATCATGTTTTTGGTAGAACCACTTACCTTCTCAAGCTTATCGGGTTACCTCGATATTCGCATCGTACCTCGAAATACGTGCATCATCTCGATTTGTGTGCCATCATCAAAATTTTCATAAGTCACTTCAACTTAAGCCTCAAAGCACCATAATCATCATATTTATTTAAATAAGTATTAAAACCTATTTTTCCATAATTTCTTGCATTTTCTTTATTTTTCTCTCTATTTTTTCATATTTTTTCCTCAATAAATCCAACTAAATAATTCTCAAATATTTCACTATAAGGATTCATAAAATAACTTTCCTAAGTTACTGGAATTTTCTAAGAAATTTTACTTACCTTCACTTAGCCTCTCAGGCTTCATCGGTATGTGTGCCCTAATCTCGAAACACGTGCACAACCTTGATCCCAGAGCCTTGCCTCGATTCTCATGCCTGACCTTGATTCTCGCACACTACTTCGATATTTGCACATCACATCAATTTTCGTGCACCGCCTTGAACGCGTGCCCGAACCATTTTTCTTGCCAAAATCTCTAAAATACCAATAAATATCCATTTCTTATTTTCTAGAATTTTTTCTAGAAATTTCTCTATTTTTGTCTATTTTCTTTTTTTCTTTTTCTTTATTTTCGTTTTCTTTTTTCTTTTCTTCTTTCTCCTTCTTCTTCTTCTTCTTCTCCCTTCCCCTGCGCACGAACCAGCCATGCCAGCCGTAGCCCGCGTGCCTTGGCACCTGGTTTCGGTCGCCTTTCGCTTCACCGACCACCTAACGACCGCTGCCACCTGCTCACAACCGCCCAGCTCTACCGTGTGACCTGTTGCTCAGGGCCATGGCTATCGCATGCTTGTGGCTATGGTCGCGCTTGCTGCTCACATCACCCACCAACACCACCGGCCACCATGATTGTTGTCGGCCTCCTCCGTGAGCCCCCTACCGCTGACCAGTTGCTGCAACAGTAATGAAGCTGCTGCCATGGTCGAGCCTAGCCATCGTCTACCACCGTGACTTGCCGTGGCCTCATCGTCAGCCGCTGCCTGTGCGCCTTGCCACCTGCCTCCGGTCACCTTTTGCTTCACTGATCACCTAACTACCACTACCACCCGTTCGCGTCGTCACTGGCAACGACCCAGCACCGCCATGTGACTTGTTGCTCAAGGCCATGGCCATTGCATGCTTGCGGCTATGGTCGCGCTTACTACTTCCTTCACTTGCCAACACCATCGGCCACCATGATTGTTGTTGGCCTCCTCCGTGAGTCCCCTACCACTAACCAGTTGCTATAACAACAACGAAGCTGCTGCCATGGTCGAGCCCAGCCATCGTCTACCACCGTGGCTTGTCGTGGCCTCACCTTCAGTCGTTGTTGCCTTCGAAACCACCATTGATCTGAGCTCTCTCTCTCTCTTTCTTTCTCGATCTCTCACAGCTCTCGGTCTCTCCCTTACTTCTCTCGACCGTCTACCTCTTCACACACATATGTACACACACAACATATATATGTATATATATATATTTCTACATCACAAAATCCGACAAACCTCCTCAAATTACTCAAAACTTTATAGTTAAATTCCCTCAATCGTGTGCAAATGTTGGCCATGAAAATGCAGAAGTTTGCCACCAGCACACATGAATACAGACAACATCGGCTGCCTCTGTCCCATCATGCGTGCATATATGTATATATAAATATATATAATATATATCTCACCCATTTAATCCCCCATAAATATTCTTTATTACACTTAAATTTCCTTAAATTGCAAATACACCCTTTAATGACCCATTAATTTGCATTAAA
Source organism: Diospyros kaki (assembly GCA_036245055.1). Classification (NCBI taxonomy): domain Eukaryota; kingdom Viridiplantae; phylum Streptophyta; class Magnoliopsida; order Ericales; family Ebenaceae; genus Diospyros; species Diospyros kaki. Next base: position 9,538,709 of record BSEG01000011.1, on the reverse strand, counting down.
CCACTCAAAACATCCATTTCTCCAAAATTCATAATCGACAATTACTCGATAAAGATCGATTTTACCCTAGTGTCCTCACCGGGCCCTTGATTCATCTTGAAACCATCTCAGGGTTGATCGTTACAAAAAAATCAGAGCCTCCTCAGGGATCTGTTAACTTCTCAGACGTCCCTTACAACCATTCGATTTTTAGCCTAAATCATAGCTTTAATTTCGCTGTACCGAAAACCGTCTCAGTTTCAATTTTTTTAATACCATAAATCCTATTTTAAAACGCTTATCGAGACCATATCATTTTTCTTAAGTATTTACATTCTGGGGCATTCCCTACAGTCGATTCGACGACTTATTTTACTATCGAACCCACTTTTCGATATTTTAATCTCACTAAAATTACGTGGCAACCTTATGCCAAAACAAGATCTTACACACTCAGCCAATGGAAGCAGTTGGAGAGAAAGTGGCTACACCGTGGCAAAAGAAGTAAAAGATGAGCAAGCTGGAAGTAGAAAAGGATGCCGCCATGTTCCACCCGATCATCGATCTCACTATTCTTGAAGAAGGGGAACTTCTTGCTATCGATTTCGAGCCTGTGAATGAGCCTCTCCCTTGACTGTCTTCGTCTCTTGCTTGGGCTTCATTGCTTAAAGATGTAGAGGTCCCATGGTAGTCGAAGCGGGAATGAGTCACAGCCTTATCGGTGCGGAAGACATTGAGGTATCCTCAAGGCTATATCAGATAGCCATTGACGCCACTTAGGGACGAGGTCGTGGTATCTTTAGGCGAGCCATGATCAATCCTCAATGCTAGGGTCGTCAAGTCCTAAACATCGAGGATCCCCAACGAAGCCTCAATCCCATCCTATCGGAGATGCCTCATCCCATTGAGAAGGCATATGATTTAGGCCCAGAGCGTTGGGCACAAGCCAAGCCTTTCTAGATTCAGTTGGGGGTCCTAGATACCGACATGATTGACACACCGGGTGTCGGGGCCCACCTGCTTTATTCCATTATTCTTCCTCATGACGAGGGGCAGTATTTTCGCAACCCCTCCGAGGACATGGACGATTTTGAGTATCACTTGGCCAGTGTAAGTCATTTCTTCTAGATTTTTAGTTTCCTATTCATTGCTTTGTGGCTCTTTCTTACAATCTTTTCCTTGTTCCTTGCAGGGAGCCCAGGGAGCCGTGGTGACAAACACCATGAATAGAGCTTGCTTGGTGACTAAAGAGTCCGAACTTAATGAATGGAGGAACAAGTCAGCCTCCTGAAATCAAGAATGGAAGCTCTTGAACCAACACATTCAAGACTTAGACTTTGAGAGACATTGGCTGTGTTTAGAGAATGAATGGCTTGCCTCTTCACACAGGTCCTTGGAAACGAGCTACCAAGAGACCAATGCAGATTTGAAACACAACAATGTGACTCACTAAGAGCTTGTCACCTCGTTCTGAGATGTCTGGGAGGAAACTTCCCACCTGTAGATTAAGCTACCCAGTACCAAGCAGAGGCTAACCAAGAAGTGAGCGACAAGCAGCGAGACATGGAAAAGGCCGTAAAGAAGGCAGTCAGGGACTACCGGCTTCTTACGAACTTCTTCCATCGGAAGGATGAATACTCCTCGTGATATTCAAAGTTCGGCTTCTACCACGACTGTACCTTTCTGGAGTCGTGACCGATGCACGAGTCGTTTGAAGATATGATCATCGCTGATGCCATCTCCTCCATCCCTCCCCAAACGATCCGAGGCCCAACGTTTACCCAAAATTTATATTGAAAGTATTTATGAAGTTTGTAGAATTTTTGAGTTAAAACGCAGTTCTCCATACATTAGGGCCAAAGCATAATTTATGAATCTTGGCTAAAAATGGTGAAACGATTGCCGAAAGTGGCAAAAAAAAACTTGGGGATAAAATTGGGATTCATAAACTCAAAGGATCCATGAAATGAGGATCAAAATTCTATTTTACATACATTCGGGCCATAGTGTAAATTTTAATCTTAATCAAGCGTGGCCAATAAGATGTATTTCCTAGGTCTTTGGGGATGAAATGAAGAGTTTAGAACTCATGGGGCTTAAAAAAATTGTTGGAAAACTTAGGGGTTTCGAGAAAATGTCCAAAATTGGATTGGAAATTAGAAAGGGGGCGAGTACAATTTTAAAAAGTCAGGTGTGAAACCTATAAAACGTTGGCCGAGGAATTTGGCTAAAAAATTGAGATATTTTAGCATGATTCAAGGCTACTTGAGGCACTTAGTGGCTAGATTTGAACCTTATGGATTTGACAAATTTTGGTTGGAATTTGACTATAAATAGCACACCAAAGGTCAAGGGTTTTATTTTATGTTCGAGTTCAATTCGTGATGCTTTTGTAACATCCAACATCGAGAAATAGGAAGGACTAGAACAACTTACCCTGATAGGTCTACGTGAACTTTCTAGGGGGTTACCCATCCTTAAGCTTCCCCAGCTCAAGCACACTTAACCCGCTAGTTCTTTGCCTACATTCAACCCAAAAAGACCAAAACAACTTATCCTAATAGGCCTACGTGAACTTCTCAGGGGGTCACCCATCCTTAAGCTTCCCCAGCTCAAGCACACTTAACCCGGGAGTTCTTTGCCTACATTCAGCTCAAAAGGTATGCAGCTGGTGTTGTTTTCTTCCTTAGTTATCCTCGATATATACCACCCTTCTCTAGGCTCTTAGGGTATTACAGTTTTAGAGTGATTCAAGTATTGTAGATAAGGGGCTTTTGCTCCTCATATCTTGGAGAATTTTTCTAGAGAATTTGGAGAGGTTTGGTATAAAGTTATGTGGGTTTTAAAGAGGTCGCTAGAAAATCGGGAGTCGTCGAAACTGAACCTGTAAACGGTCATTTGGGGTACTTCTGGTGGTGTGTTCGGGCAACCAAGGGCACCCTTAGGGTCAACTTAAGGAGTACTTCAAGGGGGTGAGATCAAATCGACCATCGAAGCAGTTGTCGACGATTAGAGTTGGAGAAAACAATAAGAGTTTGGGGTTAACGCATGGACTTCACTTTCAGTCCACACGATTGGTGCATGAGGGTGTGTGAAAAATTATTTTGTGAAAATAGGTGGAAAATATTTATTGTGGAATTTTGAAGAAAAAGTGATTTATGGAAAATAGGAGAAATTGGAAAAATTATGAAAAAATTAGGAAAATTAGAAATATTGATTTCCTTGGGTAAATCATTTTTTAGGAGGTGATTTGGCCATAATACTTGAGGATTTGCATGACATTTGAGGTTAGCACGTATTTTGAGGTTACAATGTGAATTGCTATACAAAGGTGAGTGGTTCGACCTACTACTTGATTTAATGTGAATGGTTGGTTTGAAGTGAGTGGTTTTACTATCAAAACTTGGTTTATTCCATGTGAATGGTTTTCCCTAAATACTTTCATTTTACAAGCATGTTGTGCATATTGAATTTATTACGTGATGCATCAATTGAAAATGTTTGGTAAAAATGCATGGCATGTGATTTTCATGACATCAATATGTGTGAATTCTGTCGTTGCATCTGTCCATTAGGATGGGATGGGGTCTCCTTGAAAATTGGGCAATGTTAATCTCAAAGGTATGTGGAAATGGATTTTCCTTGGGTGACATCAATGTGCACCCCAGAGATTAGGTATGCCGCGGTAAGGTCAATCTCAACCGTATGTTGTGGAATGGATTTTCCACCGGTGAACGCCGATATACACCCCGAAGATTGAGTATGCTAGGGAGATTTTACAAGGTTGACATGTTGTGTTGTTTATATGCCATCCTCATGATCATATATGCATTCTATAAAAACTGATTTTATGCTATCATTTAGATAATTTAGCATCTAATCTGGGTTATGCCCTTGAAACATTCAAATGTTCCAGATGAGGGTTACAGCAAGGACAAAAGCATGATCAGTTAAGTGCTGGTGGAGTACAAGCATGATAGTCATGTTGGTCCCTTGACACACACAATGGCCACTCAAGAGGGGGGGTGAATTGAGTGATTAAAATTAATTGAATCGAATTCTTCCCTTTTAAAAACTCTTGAGATTTTCTTATAAACAAAATATCTTTGTTATAAATATATATGTTGTTTGAAAATGATAGCAATATAGATACACAAACAACCACAATAATCGATACAAGAAATATAGTGGTTCGGTGTCTCCAACACCTACTCCACTCTCTCAAGGTCAACCCGACACTTGAGGTTCCACTAAAACCACACCTAGGTTTTCAACAAGCTCACCTAGGGAACTTTTACACAACACCGAGGTTTTCCCCTTAGCTCACCCCGGAAACTAATACAACAAAATACACACTTAGATTACTTAGGCTCTAGGAGGCCACTCACAATCCACAATAAATACAAATAATCAATCCTATGTCCAACACACTTGGACTAAAAAGGATAACAATATACAAACAATATACAAGGCAAATATACAAATCAAATGATACAATTTTTACCACACTTGGAGAGAATATCTTCTTCTCCTTTGCCTTGGGCTCCAATGGATGTATCTTTGAGCTTGAGCCTTGGATTGCTTTGAAATGAATGGTTGAGAGCTTGGAAGTGCTTTAGAATGATAGATCTTGATTGTGCATTAGCCTTCTCCAAAAATCTCACCTTGATATTTATACTTGTGCCTCCAACGGATCTGTAACGACTAGGAAAAATTCGACCGTTGGCGCCGAGAGTCGACTTCTCTAAAACAGGAGTCGACTCCTATTTGAAGTAGGAGTCGACTCTAGTTATATAAGAGTCGACTTCTCTAATGCTAGAGTCGACTCTTCGAAAAACACCATGCTGCCAGGTCGACTCTGCATCAACTGCTCTCGGCTGGGTCGCCTCTCACTTTGCAAGAGTCGACTCCAGTTGAAGGGGAGTCGACTCTAGATATACAAGAGTCGACTTTCAGGCCAGATTTTATAGAAAATAGATTTTAAACATATAGCAATATTTTGAAGGCATAATCCATATAGCATGAATACACTACAAGTTATTTTCATTTCTTTAGTTTAAGTAAATGTCATAAAATAAGGACATTTACTTTAATCCATAAATGTAAATAACAAAGTACCCCCCATTTGGATTCAATAAAAATATCTAAAAAATCAAAATCCAAATAAATAAGAAAGTAGATTTTGGGTTTTAGTACAAAATCAAAATTTAGCGATTTTACCACCCCCGAAATAGATACATTCTATTTCTTTTAAAAAATCGTTAAAAATCATTTTAACACTATTGAATATTAGATATGAAAATAACGGGAGTTAGATTTTCAAAATGAAAACATTTTCTAATATGTTCCCTTATAGCTTGCTAATATTCCAGACTTAGAAAAATATCATTACTTGGTCCATTTTGATACACAAAATAATATAATACTTAAGATATATAAAAAATACATTAGAGGTTTTAAATATACCAAAAATAGTTTTACTAAAATTATATTTTGTTAATCATCAAAACACACAATAGGTTGATTGGAGTAATTTGGCTCAACAAGTCATTATTTAGATTTTGGAAGTCATGTAATCCTTATTATGGTTGGAAGACATTATGTATAAACAATTGCAGCAATCTATGATGTTCGGTCTTATTAATTTCTGATGTGCACTAGTATGCCTTATTCGGCTTAAGTTTATTAATCTTATTAGCTAAATATGTAAGACTAGGATTTTGGGATTTTGTGAGCATGTGAAGATTGTTCTTGAAATACTGTGTGTGTTAAACTTATGTATAGGAAAAAAAAATCTTGATAATCCCTTATAGTGACAAGCTTGGTCAAGCGGGGTGTAACATCCTGAAATTTTGGAGATAAATAATTCTAGTATTTAAGGTCATTATTGAATATTTGGGGATTTAAGAAAAAAAATATTAATTTATATTGTCTTGAGGAAATGGGAAAAATATCTGGTAAAGTCGAGTATAAGTGTAATTATTAATCTAGGGTGTATGTGTTGAATTTCAAAAATTCTGGGTGTTAATGCAATTTTACGAAAAAGGGTCGAGGGTCTCTTTAAATTTAATAGTGTGCATATATATATATTGAAGGCAGTAGCGCAGATGGTTGCGGGCACATGTGGGGAGGCTGAGGTCGGGTGTTCAAGGCTCACGTTCCCGGGGGAATTTTGATAATTTTTCAGCGCAAGAGGCCCCTAGAAACGACATTGTTTCGGGGAAAGGGGTGGTTGTGCGGCAACTGCTAGCCACACCATGTGGAGCGCCCAAGACCGCTTATTTTGGCATTGGTAGCCAAGTTGTTGCATCATGTGCTATAAAAGGGCAATTTTGGCCATTTTGAGCCCCAAATAGAGAGGAAAACAAGAGAAATTAAGGGAGAAGAAGGAGAAGATGCATGGCAGTTGAAGAAAGAAAGAAAAAAAAGAAGACAATGGGAGAAATCAAGGAATTTTTTAGGTTATTCTATGTCTAAAAATACCTAGGTAAGTGAGTAAAATTATTGGAAGCATTGTTTGTCTAGTTTGTGGATTTTTCACGGTTAAATTATATATTTTACACAGTTAAATCTAGTTATTTTGATCGATAATTTTATAAAACGTTTTATTTCACAACGGGAGTGCCAGAAGGTCGAGGAATGGTTGTTTAAAGGCAAGCTCCTAACTCTCTCCTTACATTCTTAAGTTCCTACGTGAGTCTCTGCTATTTTTCATATTTTACTCCCTCCCTTACCGTGACTCAGTTCTACGCATTAATAATGCAAATCCACGTGGTAACCATCCTATGAGTGATGCGTTATTGTTAGGTCTATTATTGATGGTATAAGTTAAGTAGATGATGTCTTGGTGTCATTCATTACGTCTATCACAGGGCTTCGTGTCGCTTCGCTTCATTTGGGAATGATGTTGAACTTGTTGGGGCTAGGTTCTTAGAAGGGCTGGCTATGGTTTTATGGGGTTATGCTAGGAGTCTTAATGATAAAATGATAGTGTTCAATGATAAGAGTGTTGAGGCAAGTTCTTATGCATGATAAGAGATGAGAACATGAATGGTATATTGGTGATTATGTCGCAAGTGCATGATGGGTCATGAGGGAAGTTTATGAAATGATGAGTCTAAAGTATATGGGTCTAATAATAATTATGTGTGTCTAAAGGTATGGGGTACAAAACTACTGACTGTTGACCATGGGTCGTGGCAGTCGATGGCTGGATGTATGGGCGTCAGTTATGCAAGTTATCAACTGTTACAATAAGCGATAGACGGGCTAGAAGAGCTAGTGCTGCCAGATTCTTGCCTTCACTTTGTGCATATTATGATGTGTGTGATGCATGGGGATTGGGTTGTATTTATTGGTGGAACATGCTTTGTGTGATGGGTTGTGTGAGCATTTGCATGACTTAGTTGGTCTTAGAGCCAACTTGGGTACCCTAGGTGAGCATATGCATTTAGAACATTTTGCATGTGTGCATTCCTATGTGAGCGTAGCATGGCCTGATGTTTGGTTTATGGGGGTCTTGTCCTTACGTTTATGCTGCAGATGCCATTGCATTTCTTATATGTTCCATTGCATGGTGAGGATGAGTGATTATGAGAGGTGCATGAAGCACACAAGGTTGTGGGAATGCCCATGACAACTATATGTTATGATGATGTATTATATTATGATGTCAGGCAAAGGCACAATGAATGACAGGAAAAGTCAATTGATGACCCGTGGGGAATGATCTGGTGTATACTCCACGGGTGTTCTTTGAGACTTCTGGAAATGATCTGGTGTATACCTTAGAAGTCTATAGTAGCCTATAGTGGGCTGCTAACAGGTTTATATACGAGACTTGGGTCCCAATGTGTGTCTTATGTAGGCCCCAAGGACCCTCTATGTGCTGTTTACTTTATGTTATGCATTTAAAGCTAAGGCACATATTGATCATGACATGGTGTTTTGTTGCATTGACATGAATTACATGGGATGTTGGAGAAGAGTTATGTTTCAACCTACAGCCTTTCCTTCTTGAGCTTGCTAAGTCTCATGACTCACCTCTCATTTGAACATCATTCCAAGTAAGAGGATTACCTGAGATAGCAAGGGCGTTCAACGAGGTTGGGTCCAGATCGTTGAGTCTAGTAGTAGGTGCAGAGTTCTCCCGAAACTAGGATCCTGGGTGTCGTTGTGTTCAGTCAGGATAATGCTTTTTTGTTCTTGGGATAAGTGTATGTTATGCACGCCCAGGAGGGCTCATGTTGTGAATGGTTATGTAATGATGATTATTAAATGTTATGTGATAAAAAGGTTATGGTTTTAATAAAGGTTGCGAGTGGGTTAGCTTACGTTATTGTTCTATATCATTTGAATAATGACCCTCTCATGGATCTCCTAAGCTAGCGGGAGCTCCGAGAGGTGGGTCATTACACGAGGTGTTACATGATGAGTGCACGCGACGGGCAGTGGAGGACGATCTGAGCAACTCACTAGGCCCCTAGAATCCTTATGTACCAAATCCTGAGGAAGATGAGCCCCTGACGGGTACGACTAACATTAAAGTCCCTGCCAACATAGCCCGCACCATTCACTCGATCAAGCAAGGCCTAGAAATGGATATCACCGGCCAGGCTCCATAGTATATGCCCCCAAGGGGCCTGAGACAAACTGACTGCACTTTCACTTAGAGTTAGGATAGATCGCCTATTTTTTGAACTTGTGGATGTAAGAAAACATTAATCCTTTTGTGGCGATTTATTTTAACTCTTTTGAAGAACATTGATCCTTTGCTATAATGTTCTTAGCCTTCGCATCACAATGTTTGTGCCTTTGAGTTTCTTTGTGCTTTCGATATATATATATATTATCATTGCTTTTAGCTTTTTCAATTACTCGCCAAGTGCGTAGGTTGCTTTAGCTTCCCTTATCTTATGAATAAATCGTAGTGCGGTGAGGGAGTGGTATATTATTAGGGGTTTACATATTTATTTATGGCATTGCGCATTAGTTGTTCTCAGTAGGGGCATACTTACTTGATTCATTGTGTCCTTAGCCCCCATTAACGAACAGTCATGACGCCTGTCTAGTATGCCTCCACCATTTGGAGTCAACGTCAAGTACTAGCTTCAAGCTTAAGCTCTAGGCCTTGTAGGTCAGCATAGGGTCTCTCAAGCTAAGCTTTTCTTGATTGTAGGCTTTTGTTAAATTTTCCTTACACCGGATGGTCACCGGGTATCCAGGTTTGTTGGGGGACTTGGCGTCGGATTCCAACTGCATGTTCGGGTTTGCCGAGAGACTTAGCACCAGATCCTCGCAAGGAGTCTAGGCCACGCACAACAACTTGACTCTAGTTTGCACCAAGGGATCTAGGTTGGTTTCTAGTAATAACACTGAATTTCACTGGTGAATCCAGGTTAGTCCAGGGGGCATTGCGCTGGATCACCTTCGAGTATTTGAGGTAGCCGTTCAGCCTTGCTCGCGCTTCCCATATCTTCATGCCCTCTTTTAAACTCGTCTACCATAAGGGATCTAGGTTTGACCCAAGGTTAATAATTGGGATTCTATTGGACGTTCCAAGTTTGCTGAGAGGCTTGGTGCCGGATCTATCAAGGGGTTAAAGTTGGCCTATAGGCATAGCATCGGACTCACGCAAGGGATCTAGGTTAGCTTATAGGCATTGCATCATAACGCATTCTGAAATCAAAGAGGGTCCAAAGCCATTGTGCCAGATCACAGTTAGGCGAGTTTGTCATATAAGGCCGACCATAGTCTCATGCTTTCCTTGGACCCCTTTAGATTGTTCGATGCAGTGTCTTTAGGTTAGACCTAGGATTATTTGCTAGAATGCTATCGGTTGTTCCAAGTTTATTGGGAGGCTTGGTGCCGGATCTACTAAGAAGTCAAGGTTAGCCTGTAGGCTTAGCATCGGACTCACACGAGGGATCCAAGTTAGCCCCTGGGCATTGCATTGGAACACATCCAAGAATTCAGGGAGGTCCATGGTCTTAGGGCCAGATTGCTAGTTATCGAGTTAGATCCTTTAGGACGTAAGTTCCCCATTACCTTTACTGTTTTGTCGTTGTTGAGCTTGGCGACGTTAGGGCTCATCAGAATTGATTCCCTGCTATGGCCCTACATCTAATCTTATGACAGCTACATGTATGTATACATGCAATGCACAAGGGAATTTATGTGGTTCAACTTATAACATCGCCTACATCCACGAGAATATAGGGGGTATATTCTTTTATTCATTCGGGGGGGTTACAATGCCTAGGGAAATCAAAAAAGGAATCCTAACCCATAACATGATTAGGAAGTGTCCCTCATGGCGCATAACTCCCTGTGTCTTGCTCGTCGTCCCTCCTTGTGACTCTTGTGACTGGAATAACTAGAAAGTACCTTTTGAGGTGCATGGTGTTCCACGTCTTGCCTAGAGCCCACCTTGCAATGTTTGTAACACACATGTGTTCAGCTAAGGTCTACTTCCACTAGGATGAGGGCATCTACCCCATACACCAAGCTGAAAGGAGTTTCCCCCATAGACACACGTTTGGTCGTGCGATAAGCCTATAAAATGTTAAGGAGTTCATCAGCTCATCTGTCTTTTGCCTTCTCTAACTAGGTTTTCAGTCCATGCATGATGGTTTTGTTGCTCGTCTCTGCTTGCCTATTGGCTTGGAGATATGCTACAGATGCCATTCTCAAACTGATCCTCGATCTCTGACAAAAGGCCTTGAAAGCTTCAAAGTCAAAATATGTTCCATGGTTAGCATTGAGAATTCGAGGAACACCGAAGTAGTAAATTATCTCTTTTCATACCATCCCCTCTACATTCTTCTAAGTTATGGTTGCTAGGGGTCTTCTTTGACCCACTTCGTAAAGTAACAGTAGCCACCAATAGAAATTTTCTCTACGCTAACGCCATTGGAAACAGACCCAAGATGTTTAACCCCCATTGTGCAAATGACAATGGCTGGAATATCAGCTGGATCAATGAAGGGGGTCGTGCTATCAAAGGGCCGTGCTTCTGGCACCTATCACATGTCTACAATTTCTGGGCTGCATTCTGTCTCAAGGTTGGCTAGAAGAATCTAGCTTGTAGAATCTTTCTAGCAAATGCTCTTCCACCGAGGTGTTCTCTGCAGTCCCCTTCATGCACTTCTTCCAAGGCCCGTTCTGCTTCTCGAGGCCCTAAACACTTGAGCAACGATGCAGAGTACCCTTTCTTGTATAGCTCTCAACTGATAATCGTAATGTGGGTTGCACTGGTCTTCATCCTCTTGGCCTTTGAAGGTGCTATTAGGAGCTCTCGATCAAGCATATACTTTAGCATTGTCATTCTCCAATCATCAGTGATAACAATGCAATGCACCTCTATTTCCTTTTCATCTACATTTGGTTGCTGCAAGACTTCCATGTGAATTAACCGTCCCGGAGTATCACAAGTGGAGGCTAACTTGGACAGCGCATCAGTATGTTGGTTAAGGAACTTGTTAATTTGGATTAGTTCAAAGTGTAACACCCTGCTTTCTTAGGCGCGTTAATTCTTGGGATAATTCTGGGATGGTAATTTTTTTTTCCTTTCAACATAATACTAAACCACATCATACCTCATCTCCATCCTAGAATTTCCATGCATTTTATCTCAAAAGAGAGAATTATCATATATCTCAAATGCGGAAGCTAGAATCGAACCTGACATCTTACTTTAATCATAAATCATAAAACAAATCTTCACATCACCATTTCTCGAACTTAATCCTCAGTACAAGGCTATTCATCAATGGAACAAAAATCCTCAACATGACTTAAAACATAACATATGTTCTCAACTTAACATTAATACATAACATACGTACTCAACTAACATTAATACGTAACATACGTCCTCGATTAACATCAACCCTAAACAAGGTTCTACATCATCATTAACCATAAGGTTAAACATCATCATTCCTCAAACATTTAGATTTCAATGTAGCAGAACTTAAACACATGGGCTGCATTACATCATTCATTTCATCATGCACTTGGAAAGTGCCATTTCATGCCTCATTTATCCTCATTCCTGCTATAATCTCCATCTGGAACGTTTGAATATTCCAGGAGCAAATCCCAGGTTAGATGATGGATCATCTAAGTAAGGATACAAATCATTTTCGTGCATGTATGCAAAATGCAAAATGTCATCATTCCTCATTTCCTTCCATGAATTGACCGTACCTTATGTTACCCCCCATTGCTACGACTTCATTTCCATGCCGAGGTCAATGGGTACAGCGGTGATGATCCGCATTCCTGTTTGCACCTTAATGTTACTCCTCATTGCTATGGCTTCCTATCCATGCCGAGGTCAATGGGTGCAGCGGTGCCAGCCTAAACTCATATGCAATGCATGATCAATAACATCATCGTGAATATATGCACCTTTCATCATCAATACATGTAATGCAATCTACATGACATAATCACATCAAGATATGACAGCATGATAAAATCGTTTACATCAAATCAGGTTTTGGATTGAACCACTTTCAAATCAAGCATTTTCCATAAAACTAAATTCAATTTGGTATGTACCACTTACCAATCAAATATTTTCATAAAACAAAATTCATTTGTGAAGTACCACTTACCTTATTCGCATCTCATAACATCTCGATTCTCGTGTCATGCTTCTAACGTACTCAACTTAGAACCTCAACATACCCTGACCGTAACATCAATAATCTATTTTTCCTAATTTCCTTATGACTTTCCTTTATTTCTTCCTACTTTCCTCAATAATTCCTTAAACATTTTCCTCACTAAATAATTTCTCAAATATTTTCCTCAATTATTTTTCAATAGAAATTCCTAAAATAAGTTTCCTAATCTATTGAAATTTTCTAAGAAATTTTACTTACGTTAACTTAGGCTCTCAAGCTTTCTCAATATGCGTGCCTTGACCTTGAAACGCGTGTCTAACTTTGATTATCACGCACCGCCTCAATTCTTACGCATTACCTCAATTTTTGTGCGATATCTCAATTTTCGTGCACCGCCTCGAAACATGTGCCCGAACCATTTTCCTCGCCAAAGACTTCAGAATATTAATAAACCACTATTTCCTATTTTTTGGGATTTTTCTCTCATTTCTTCTATTTGTTTTTCCTTTTTTTCTTTCTTTCATTTTTTTTCTTTTTCTTTTTCTCTTTTCTTTTCTATTTTTCTCTCTTCCTCCTACTGTTCATCTTCTTCTTTCTTCTCCCTCTGTTTCTTCTTCTTCACCAAGCACACACGCACAGTGCTTGCACACATGGCTACCTCACGGCCTTCCTCGGCCAAGCACCGCCGTCTTCGCCCGCCATCACTTCCACCGTCACTACTCCTGACTCCGCCACCATTGCTGCGATCAGCCTCCCCTGCATCGCTTGTTGTTGCGCCCAACTACTGGCCTCACTTCAGTCATTTCCAGCTTGTGGTTGCAGCTCATTTCGGTCGCCTCTGGCCGACCTCGAGGTTACCTCCAGGCTGCGCACAACCTGCCATCGCTGCTTAACCTGTCGGCCTCCTCTGCTCCAGTCGAGCTTGCGGCTATAACGAACACTAGCGAGCCATCTCCCGCCCTATCTGATCTCTTTCTTTTAGCCCTTCTCTCTTTCTTACTCTCATGGCTTCTCTCCATGCTCTCACTCTCTTGGTCATTTTGGCTTGCTGCAACTCGGCCATTCTTCCTTCCGATCTCTTAGCCGCTCACTCCCCATCTATATATATAAGTGAGCCACCACCCTTAGAACCTTGGCCAACACTTCTTCTCACGACCAATCTCTCAAATTTTCTACAAATCCTTAGCCTGAGACTCACAATTAGAGAACCCAACATGTAGACGAAATTGCCTCCCACGCATCACACGCATGCGCCTATATATATAATATGTATTTTATATATAATATACTAATATAATTATGAGAAATACTTATTTAATCCCCATATTTATTCTTTATTACACTTGGAAATTCCTCTAATTGCAAATACCTCCCCTAATGCTCAAATTAATTTGCATAACGATGCTTAAATCCAAAATTAATAACCTCAAATTTACTTGATTAGGACAATTTTTCCCCCAGGTCCTCACCGGGCCCTTGATTCATTCCGTAACCACTAAAGGGTTGATCCTTATGAAAAATTGAAGCCCCCTCAGAGTTTCGTTGACTTCCCGAAATCCCATATATGACAATTCGGTATTTCAACCTCAATCACGATTGTATTTTAGCTATACAGAAAATCATCTCAATTTCGATTTCTTTTACTTCCATAAATCCTATCTCGGAATGCTCATCGAGACCATATCATTTTCCATAGCTAATTACACTCTGAGACATTCCCTGCAGTCGATTCGGCACTTATAACTGCAATAATTTACACTTAAGCCCCTAATCCTTTGATAATTTCTCCTATGGCCCAAGCTCAAATTACTCTTAAGCCCTTTAGAAAATTTGGGGTTTTACACAAAGTGCTTGAATTTGTTTGCCAACTCCTTCACTTTCTGCAGATATTGGGACAGTACTGGCTCCTTACTTCATAGGTCCCTTGGAACTATTGAACAACCAATTAAGAGTCACTACAAGCCTTTTAGCCAGCTTCATCCCCGCCAACAACACTTTATATTCAGCTATGTTGTTGGAACTGGGCAGGGAGTACTCCAAAAATTCCTTTTCAAGAGCGATCAAGACCACTCCTGCTCTACTTCTTTCGGCATTGGGTGCCCCGTCTACAAACACAATCCACTCCTTACATGTAGCGTCATCTATTGTCGGCGGGTGAGTGCACTCCACTATAAAATCTGTCAATGCCTTCCTTTTTACTACCTGATAGGGCTTAATTGTATATATATTTTTATCTTAACCTTATGTTATTTTTCCTACATAAATGTGTGTTTATATAAATTTTACATTATTTTAATATCTTTTTGTAGGAACCTAGTAAAGGATATTATTTCGAAGATTTGGGCGTAAAAAGAAAAAAAAAATTATCAAGTAATTAGTAAAGTTAATATTATATTAAATTAATATTATAATATAATTAGAAATTTATTTATTTATTTATTTATTAATAATTAAATATATATTATAGTATTTTATCTATATATTATATATTATATTATAATTAATTAAATATTTATTAAAAATAAAATATATATTATATTATATACTATACTAAATAAATGGCAGTGGCATGAAATTGGAGGACTCAAGCTAGGTTAAGTCCATGCCTATATATATATATATAAGGCTTCTGGGCGGCGCACATGAAGAGACATTTCATGGCTTCTTTGTGGTGTACAGATTGGAATTGAAGGCAATAAGAGACCGCACAGAGTGAAGAATTGCAAGGCGGACGCACGAGCACACTTCACGCCCAACAACAGGTGCACCCAAATTTGTTTCAGATCTGGGGCAGGGAACTTTTTCTCCATTTAATTTCTGTTTTATTTTTATTTTAATAATATCTAGCTACATTATTTTAGCCCAGGTTTGGATTGATTTTAATTATGGAATTATGTGATTATTTGTTTAGTTTGATTCAAAACCTGATCATTATTTGCACGAGGATTTTATATTGTTGTGCTTAATACTTTAAAAGATTGATCACCTTTTAATAATTTAATAATTTATGCATGACTGACTAAAGGATTGTTATAAATTAGATTCATAGGCAATATAAATCACATGCTAGACTATGAGATCGAAAGATGATTAGCTCATGTGTGAGAATCTAGAAAGTTTCGTGAGTCAAACCCCCTTCCGAGATTAGAGGTTTCCAAAAAACTTAATGCTTATTTATTTCATTGATATCTATTCAAAAATTTGACAGTGAAATTGAATTAATAAAGGATTAATATGACTTGAGAAAACTTATTAATTAATTGAGGGAAATCCACCATCACATGTAAATAATTATAAAATACTATAAGGGTATTTGTGGTTTTGAATCGGATTGAATAGATAATTACATAATTCAGATTAAATGAAATCTAAACCCTAGTACTTTCATTAATTAATTTTTCTCATAAAGAATTCAGTTTTCCATTTATTTTTCTTTTTATTTATTTGATTAATTAATTAGTTCATCTTAGACTAATTAAAATTGTTTTGGTATTGTGATCTAGTCCTCGTGGGATCAACACTTTTTTCATCACTATATGCATATTTGACTA
The DNA here is from genome assembly GCA_036245055.1 of Diospyros kaki. NCBI lineage: Eukaryota > Viridiplantae > Streptophyta > Magnoliopsida > Ericales > Ebenaceae > Diospyros > Diospyros kaki. The sequence continues at coordinate 9,522,544 of BSEG01000011.1, read as the reverse complement.
GGGTATACTTACCCGAATTAATTGTGTTTAAATGACACATCACTACCCTTCAGGGTTTGAAATTGATATCGTACTCATTAAGCTCCATTGCCCACTTAGTCAACCTTCCTGAACACTTTGGTCTTTGCAGGATTTGTCTCAACGGCTAATCTGTTAGGATAGTTACTAAGTGGACTTGAAAGTAAGGTCTCAACTTCTTAGCTAGCTGCCATGACAAGCGATAAAGCCACATTCTCTGCGTACAAGTATCGCTCCTCAGTGCCTTGCAATAATTTGCTTACATAATAGACTGGTTGATCGACCTATCCCATTCGCTTGATCAATACTGCACTAACCATGTGGTGGCTAATCCCCAAATACAAGTATAAAGGCTTCCATTCTTCTGGATGGAACAACAAAGGTATCTCTTTTAGGTAGTCTTAAACTCTTAAAAGACTTTCTTGCATTACCCCGTCCACTGAAAATTCTTCCCTCCTCTCAAAGCTTTGAAGAAAAGAAGGCTTCGCTTGGTGAGCTTGGATAAAAAATGTCCCAAAGTTGTCAAGCACCCATTCAGTCTCTGCATCTCTTTAACTAATGATAGAGCCTGCATATCAATCAATGCCTGCACTTTTTTTGGGTTTGCCTCAATACCCCGGTGCATGATCATATAGCCTAGAAATTTATCAGATTTCACCCCAAAAGCACACTTGCTAGGATTCAGCCGCATCTTATTTTCTCGGAGCACTGTGAAAACTTTGGCCAGCTTTTCAGAATGTCATTCTTCCTGCTTGCTTTCAATAATCATATCATCCACATAGGCCTCCATCACTTCTCCAAGCAAATCCTTGAACACCTTGTTAACCATATGTTGATGCGTGGCCCTCGTATTCTTTAAACCAAAGGACATCCCTTTGTAGCAATATGTCCCCCTCTTTGTAATAAATGCAGTCTTCTCGACGTCTGTTGAGTACATATTGATATAGTAGTAACCAGAAAAAGCGTCCAGAAAACTCAGCATGGCATATCCCGAGGTATCATCGATAACTCTATCAATTATGGGGAGTGGGTATGAATCTTTTAGGCAGGCTTTATTCAAATCAGTGAAGCCAACGCAGACCTGCCACTTCCCATTAGCCTTATTGACCAGGACTACATTAGCCAACCATTCCGGGTAATGCAGTTCTTTGATAAAACTAACTGTAAGAAGCTTTTCCACTTCAATGGGCCTTTTCTTCTGTTTAATCAGCCATGTTTCAGGGCATACATTCAGATGGTGAGAGATTACATTGGGGTCAATTCCTGGCATGTCAGTTGGTGACAAGGCGAAAACATCCTCATGGGCCCGCAAGCGTTTGATAACTTCTTCTTTTTTCAGACTCTATAGTTGGGTTCCCACATACACTAGTTTCTCTTTGTCGCTTATCATCAAGGGTACAACCTCAAGTGTCTCCGCGGGCTAGGGTTTAACAAAGTCGAGAGTCTATCCACTAATCATTAGTGTCTCTTTAGTAATCAACTACTCCTTCCTATTAACAGGCTTAATGAGGTTCACATAACACACCCGGGTTTGCTTATGACTGCCCCTTACCTGACCTTCCCCCTGGGGTGTGGGAAACTTCATCAATAGGTATCCTGGAAAAATAACTGCTCTCATAGCATTGAATAGGGATCGCCCCAGGATCACGTTGTAAGTAGGGGAGAAGGTTTTGACCACCATAAAGTTCACCTTCCTAGTAACCACTTAGGAGTGGCTCCCTAAAGTAACAGGAAGATGGACCAACCAACGAAGACTGCTTCCCCCGTAAAACTATACAGTGGTGACGTGATCATCTTGAGTCGGTCGTGTGTGATCTGCATCTTTTATCAACACTTTCAATACAGTAAATTCACAGAGCTCCTATTATCCACAAAATGTGCTCTATAGGGTGTTTGGCAATGACAACCAAGATCACTAACGGATCATCATGGGATCTTCGTTCTTTTACACCTTTACCACTGAGTCTACATGTAGTGCCTAACACCCATAAGCCTTTTGGGTCGCAAAAGAATCTCCAGCCAGATTCTCCCCTCCTGAGATCATATTGATTCTCTCCATGGTAGGCTCACTGTCTCTTACTCTAGTACTCAGACCTGATTGATCTCTTTGGGGGCTTTATTTTTCTCTCACCTGATAGGGTTATTGGTTATCCCTCCTGTTTGGGCCATCATTCCTAGGACGAGAAGGCCTTCTCTAATTATCTCTCCTAAGCCAATCTCCCCTGCCCTGCTGGTTCTTTGGCTTCTCCAGGATAAATCGATCAAGCTTCCCCTATTTGATCAGCTTCTCGATTTGGTTATGTAACTCCCGGCATTGCTCCGTGCTATGGCCTGGGCACTCATGAAACTTGCAAAAGGCTTCCATATTTCTCCCCAGGGGCTCCTTGGAAAGAGGAGGAAAGTTGATAAGCCCTGTGTGTGCAATGGAGGAAAGGATCGTCGCCTAGGGCTCATTACGGGGAGTGAAGCTTTGGAACTGCATCTTTGAGGGATCTTTCCTTATTTGTGTTTTGATTGCCTAGTTGTGTAATACCCAGGAAATTCTCAAGGTTATAAATGGTATTATACGAAGGGTACAAATGGTATTTTTGGAAAAATGAGGCTATAGGGTACACTATCGCAACTTTAAGCGACCGAATCGATCGAAGGGAGTATCCCAGACCCTAGATGATTAAGAAAAATGTAATGGTATTGACCAGTAATACGAGTTATGATTTTAGGTGATAAAAGAAATTAGATCGAGAACAGTTTTTGGTATAACTGTCGACTCAGCTAAAAAAATTGAATCGACGTAGGAAACATCTGGAAAGTTAACGGAGCATGTTGGGGACCTATATTTTATGTGTAGAACAACTCTCTAGAGATTTCGGGTTCAAACGAAAGGAATTAAGGTCAAAACGACCAATCGGGCCAAAGTGTAATTTTCTATTTTGCCCGAGGGAGGTCAAAAAGGTAATTTTTTAGAAATTTCAAGGGAGAAATGAGGATCACTAAACCTATGGGCCTTAGTGGTATAGTTGGATAGATCAGGGGTAACATGGAAAGGGCCAAAAAGAGATTGGAAGAAACTGGGGGTGAAACTGCAAATTATCAAAAGTTGGTAGTGCAAACACAAGTTAAAAATCGGTCACCGCCTTCCACCGCACGTGGCCACCATTTTCAACAATGGGACGGCCAAGAGAGGTTCGAGGGAGGTGGTATACAGCGCAAGGAGGCTTGGGGGACAAGCCATGGCCATTGATTGGTTGGAATTTAGCTGGAATTTTACTATAAATAGCTAGGTTTTTGGCCTAGAATGAAGACACAAACTGGCCGTGATTTGGAGTGAATTTGAGAGAAAGGATAAGGGGCTATTGATCCTTGCATGAAGAGGAAGATTTCTGGAGCATTTGGAGGATTTTTATCAAGTTTTGAAGCTACTTCGAGCATCGCCGGAAAACGCAAAGCGGACCACCACGTCGCACCTGCAACTGGCCATTTTGGGCCTTTTCAGGTGAGTTTTTAGGCAACCAATGGTGCCACTGTGATCGTTTGAAGGAGATCTACAAGGGTGTGGGATTAGTTCGACCATCGAAGCAGTTGCTGGCGGCCGGACTTGAGGAAGATGATCGGTGCGTGGTTGTACGTGCCATCTTCCATGCGCAGACACGCACTTAGTGGGTGAGGGCGCGTAGGCTAGGGTTATTTCTAGAATTTCACTTCTATATTTTTCTAAATTTATTTTAGGAATTCTCATGTTGAAAACTTTGAAAAAATGTTTGAAGAGATAATTATTTTTGAATTATCGAGGTGAAAATTAGGAGAAAAATAGAGAAAATTATGAAAAAATGAGGAAAAATAGATTTTAATGCTTCCTTAATTAAATATGGTGTTTAGGGAGTGTCGTGGCTCGAATTTGAGTATAAATACAGGTTTTTGTGACTTAGCTCGCAAATCGAGGTAGTACACGAGGATTGAGGTATCCCGAATACATTTAAGGTGAGTTGTTTGCTACCAAAACTTAGCTTGTTCATGCAAATGGTTTGATGTGTGAGTGGTTCTTCCCTAAAAATTGTTTATTGTGGGTGTTTCTACCCTAAAACTTGGTATTTGTGTTATCTAAATGTGTTGTGATTTTATGCAAAATGGTTTTATTGTATGCGAGCGGTAACCAGTAACAGTTGGATTTTATGAGGGAGGTTCGTCCCTAAACGTTTTGTACTTATGTATTGCATTTTATAAAATGTTGTTTATATGATGCATTGAATTGTGAAATGTGACATTGTCATGCATTTTGTGATTGTTCATATGGAATGTCAACCTAAGATGTTGTTTGGATAGTGTAGCCATAATTTTCCAAGTGTGTGACGAAATACTAGGGGTATCTTGTACTGGTGTGCATGCCAAGATAGCTGCCTTGGTTTTAGTGCTAGGTCGTTTGGTCAGGGAAGTTGCACTAGGATGACTAGGTAGTCCATATGGGATTTTGGGTTGGGATATGGAATGTTAGCCTAAAATGTTGTCTAGATAGTGTAGGCATAATTCTCCAAGTGCGTGAAGGAATAATAGGGGTATCTTGTGCTGGTGTGTATGCCGGGATAGTCGTCTTGGTTTTCGTGTCAGGTCATTTGGTCAGGGACGTTGCACTAGGATGATTGGGTGGTCCATATGGGATTTGTGTGGTGGTACCTGGATGCTTAGAGTGGGAACGTAATCTCCGACGTAAATGTGGTGACTCGAGTTCCTACGTTGATGTGACCCTCTGGGCCTAGAGTTGGTAACGATTATTCCCAAGATGTTGGGGAGATGGGTTGATTTTCCCTCTTAAGTTAGAACCGTGTCGCGTCGTCAAGTCGGTATGGTAGCATGGCTTTTAGAGAGATTGCTCTTTCCCCATGGAAGAGTCAAGCATTATGGAATTCTCTTGGGCTAGGGCTTACCGGGTTGTGTTGGTTTATTTCATGTCTTGCATTCATTCATGAAAAACGTGTTTTGAACTCTCACTTAGATGATTCATCATCTAATATAGACTATGTCCCTGGAATATTCAAACGTTCTAGGTAAAGGCAGTGGTGCGAAGGGAAAAGGATTGTCAAGGAGTGACAGCGATTAGTGGATAGTTTACTTTATGTCGTTTTCAGTTATGTTGTTAATTTTGATGACGTCATGTAAATGTTGGTTTGACTTTATATTATGAATAAAGTGGGTTCAATTATGGTTTATTATGATTTCGATCTAGCTTCCGCATTTGAGGTGATTTACCTGTCTTAGTTTATCGATGCTTCATAGTTGATATACTGAGAAGGTGTAATGGGATCTTCGGGGAACAGTATTGTGTTGAGTTTCTGTTGTTTGAAAAAAAAATATATCCTTGGAATCTTACATTACCTAACGCCCTGGGAAGGCGGAGTGTTACAAGTTGGACTCTGAGTCCCTTGCTCTTCCTTTTCTTTTCGTCTCCCAAGCATCTAAAATCTCCATCTAGACGATGAATTGCTTTACTCAGGTGAATAAATTAGTCATGGAGCTTAGCTTAGAAAAGTCCAGGGATTTTCTAAGCAGTGTGTAAGTAGTCCCATTAAGCAAAGTCGATGCTGCCAACTCAACCTGGAGGTCCCTCACTTCTTAAGTAGCTACCCTAAATTACTCTATATATTACTTCAATTGCTTGCCAGGCTTTTATTGCAAGCTCATCAAGTATATCACGCTCTTTTTCTTCAGTACGTAGGTCGAGAATGCCTCCAAAAATTCCTTCTTCAATTACCCAAATGATCGTATGTGCCTTACTAGCAAATCCGTGAACCACTATTGAGTCTGCCCTGCCAGAGAAATGGGGAAGACTCGACATTTGGTTACCTCATTCCAGCTGTGTAGTACAACCATGGCCACAAAATGCTACAAATGCTTCTCTGGGTCTTTTTTCCCAAAATAGACAGGAAGTTGGGGTAGCTTGAACCCCGATTAGACTGATTGTCTCTAGAGATCTTTTGACAGGGGGAATCCCTTGGTGGGAGCTTTTCTAGGCATTTTCATTACTTATTTATGCTTAAACACTTCCTCTATAAGCTTCTTAATGCCTGTCGTGTTTTGTGTTCCTTGCTTTGTGCCTTCCTTCTGAGGAGGAGGGAGATAAAGAGCCCTAGAAGGGGTGCTCTCTGTTGTTTCTTCATATATCAAGGCCTTCCCTGCCTATCTACTACTTCCATCAAGTGGGCCTGTTGGTCTCGGGGCACGATCATTTTACTTGGGCATCCTAATTCTTATCCCCGCCTGCGCTACTCTCGGGATTAGACCTTGGGCGCCCGATTTGCCTTCCCTAACATCTACATGTCCTGTATAGTGGATGTGTATGTTAGGCATCAACTCTTGCAAGAGGGCTATGATCCCTTGCATTCTCCTCACATTCTCCTCATTACTCTTCTGAAGCTCTTTATTTTGAGGTCTCAACTCCTCATAGTTCTTCTAGAGTCTTTCGCAGTCAATGAGTGGCACTACAGGAGGTGCTATTCTGGATGGTCCTGAGATTCCTCTTAGGGTCGTGGATGGATTCTCTCGAGAGATCGATGATTACTCCAAAGAGTCTAGCTGTGGACATGTATGGGCTAGGGGTGGAGTTCATCTCCCCTATTTCGTTGCTCTTGCCCCAAGATTGGTAATGTGTATTTCTCCCTGCTTAGACCGTCCTCAAACCCCGATCTCAACTATAGGATCTTCTTATAGATCGACAATTTGATTACCCCCCTAGTCTGACTACCTGACTGTCCTCCGATTAGGGTATGCATCCTGAGTGAACTTCTTGTTCCCAGTGGTAGTCCATGAGTGTTGGCTATAGCGGTGATGTAACACCCCCTCTCCTAAAACTGCCCGAGAAGAGGTGCTATGAGGAAAATAAAATAAACTAACTGATAAATTGAAATCTGATACCATAATTGAACATCTAAATCAACTAGAATAAAAACTCTGAGTCAATACAAACTAAAAAGCGTAAACTCTGACTAAAGGATAATCCCTCAACTGAAATGTAAAATAATCCTAAACTGATAAGACATCAACCAATCCCAGACTTCTTTTATCTTGAGCGGCTCCAAATACACACACTATAGACCACTGCTACTAGGGCCCATATCTGGTACTCTCCTGCTAGAACCTGGAGGGGTGAAGAGTACAAGGTGAGCTACAAAGCTCAGCAAGTAATAAGCTAGAAAGAATAACTGAAGCTGAATCGAAAAATATCGATACTGATAAATAACTCACTAAACTTGTACTGGATAATCACTATCTTATTGCATTCATAAAAGTGTAATGCACATAAACTGTAAACTAAATACAGGTATGCAACTTTAGCTCATAGGCCCACATAATTTGATAAAACATACCTGACCGATCTGAATCCTGTAAATAGAAAAAAACAGTAAGCACATATTGTGGGCAATAAGCCCTTAGCCCCCTAGTGGCCCCCAAGCGGGTAACTCATAAATTGAGCTGAAACTGAAACTGATGAGATCCCCGCGGATAAGCCGCCTGGCACGCATAATGCAATGCAATGCTCACATGAATGCTAGTACACGATATGTAGTGCTCCATATAAAGTCATGCTCAATGCTCATACCAAAATGTATGCACATAATCTCACAAAATAATGCTGATCATGTTATAATAATGCTGAACATGATATGATCTTCATCTATATATTAGAATACAAAGATTCTATGACCTATGATTTAGGGTATGGGTATGATTAACTTGTCATGTTCTGGCTTATGAATTCAATGTTGGAAGGTATTGAATACATTAATTGAATTAAACTTGAATTAGGACTCACTGGAAGCTAAATTGGATTTCTGGAAAAGTCATCCGGATATCAGGAAGGATATTCGGATATGAGGAAAGACATTCGGATATGAAGAAGGCTCATCCGGAAACACTGATATTCAAAGCAGAAGCTATTCGGATATGCTGGGATGTATTCGAATATGAACTAGGACATCCAGATATGATTCTGGTCATCCAGATATCTCACTGATGCATTCGGATATAACTGGGGACTATTCGAATAAAAAATTCAACTTTTGAGAGAGGCATCTGGATATCAGGCGAGACATCTGGATATTATCTTGACATCTATGCATGTATAAACAAACCATCCGAATATCATGCTCGAAGAACTTTAGATACATCCGGATACGATACAAGGTATCCAGATATTAGAACTTAGAGTAATAGAACTTGCAATCCAAAATGGAGACGGATTAATCGAACTTGTAATCCAAAATGGATAAGGATTAATGGGACTTGCAATCCAAAATGGATGAGGATTAATAGAACTTACAATCCAAAATGGATGAGGATTAATGGAATTTACAATCCAAAATGGATAAAGATTAATGGAACTTGCAATCCAAAATGGATGAGGATTAATAGAACTGTCAATCCAAAATGGATGAAGATTAATGGAACTTGCAATCCAAAATGGATAAGGATTAATGGAACTTGCAATCCAAAATGGATGAAGATTAATAGAACTGTCAATCCAAAATGGATGAGGATTAATGGAACTTGCAATCTAAAATGGATAAGGATTAATAGAACTTGCTCATAACTTCACTGTTATACGCATATATATATATACGTCTCTGGTTACTAATATAAATCTGAAAACTACAACAAAGAACTGGAATAATTTGAAATCAAAACTGATATGAACCTGTAATGGAAGGGATTACAAGAATAATACTTGCCTGATAGAACTCTTTGATCGAACCCTGGAGCGATCCTTAAGACTCTAGCAAGCCTTTGCTATCTCTTGGCCTCTTGGTTCTTCACATGGCGTGAAGAAAATCTAAACTAATGGGCTCTATATATAGAGGTATAAAAACCCTAGATCCCACTCCCTTTATAATATTGATTCCTTCTCCTAATATAACTACGAGACTTTAAACCAAAACCATCTCATACATGGATTCTCATTCTCCTTTAAATACATAATCTCACTTAATTAATAATAATACAAAAATTATTACTAAAACTCTCAAATAATAATAAAACTCTAGAATTACCTTCATGCCCTTGCATTTAATTTTCACAATAAATAAATGTCATTAAATGCTATATAAAAACCCTAGATCCTACTCCCTTTCTAACATGGATTTCTTCTTCTAATGTAACTAGGAGACTTTAACCCAAAACCATCTCACATATGGATATCTTATAACTAGGAGACTTTAAACCAAAACCATCTCACTTATGGATTATCTTAATCTCTTAATCAATCTAACTTTAATTAAAAATTAAATTCTAATAACAAATTTCTAAATGACCTTCATGTCCTAGCATTTAATTTTCACAATAAATAACTAGAATTAAATGCTCTTTAAATTTTATTTAAATACTATTCTCTCCATTAAAAATCTAAATTGCCACCTTGGCAAATTCCCTTAACTCCAACATTAAAAAGAAATAAATGCTATTCTTTTCCTTCAAAATCCCCAAATTGCTACATTAAATAATTAATTGAAAAAATCTCTTAATTAAATACTTTAACAATTAATTAAATAATTCTGAATAAATACTGGGCCCTCTAACGGGTCGTTACAGGTGACACTAAGCTGGGTTTTCCAATTATGGTTGTTCAAAAACGGGTATTTCTCTGGGTTTGGTGGGACAAACTACCCAAGCTAGTTGATCTACTATTTTTGGTCAACTTGGTTTATGTTTATTTCCCACAGACAAAGCTAAATTGTTATTGTAAAAAATACAACAATAAAAATTTGTTATGCGGGAAACCATCTTCTGAAGCCAAGTGAGATGTTGGTCTCCGAAAGTACAATTGCTAAAAGGGCTCTCTTAGAGAGAAGAAAGCTACAAAAGGGTTGAGAAAGACTTGCAGATATGGCCCCTTGGAGAGGAAGCATCTCTCGGAGGAAGCTAGATCTCTCGGAGATGCAATGTCTCTTGGAAAGGCACAATTAGCCTAGTGACCGAATTCGGTAGACGGCTCTCGGAAGGGGTCTGAAACACCCTTCATAGAGGAATTGATTGGCTTCTAGAAAGATGAGTCTTTTTTCGAGAAGGTGTTTAAAGGGCCTTAGAGAGAGCAAGGGTTCTCTTGGAGGGACAATGACGACCTAGGCTCAACTTCCGAAAAACCTATAACACGAGACAAATATTAGAAGGCTTGCGGGAATGATATCTTGTAAAGACCCTTTGATGGTCAAGTCAGTATGGGAAAAGGAAAAGTTCATGTAATGAAATGTAAAGGACTTCAAAAATAGAAGTTTAATAGATTAAGATTCTATTACCAGATGTTTAGATCCCGCCAATCGTTTTGTGTCTTGCCTTTTATAGGGGTTCAAGTCTCAATGGTTGATTGGGACACGTGTGCAATGCCTTGCTGGCCTCTCAAAGAGGCTTCTCCAAGAAGGCAATTCTGCGACTGTGCAAAGGGCCTCTATCTGCTCTTCCTAGAGAGAGCAAAACCTCTGGGGGAGGCTCCTTCGAAGGGCTTTCCGAGAGAGCCCGTCGCTAGTTGCCAAAAGGTCCCTGAGAGCTCTCTCTGTAACACCCCACTTTTTCAAATACATAACAACATGAAATATAAGAAGACATCACCTATGGGCGTTATTGGAAATGCTTAATCAACAAAAGCATTGGATCAAACCTACAAGCTTAATAAAGGGGTTTCCACTAGATTTTCTTTACAAGCGTAAGAAATGCATACAACTTTCAATACTCCAAGAAAAAAAACACAACACATCACTATAGGTACAACAACTATAGGACACTCACACACACACACATCTCTTATAACCTTGAGTACCTTAGCTACTATTACAATACATCATTGTGGTTTACAAGGGTACATAATAAAATAAAGCCAAGGTTGGCTGCAATATCCAAAGCTAGTCCAACACCGCCTCTCTGCCCTTGCTCAAACTAGAACCTGGATTACTTGACACATCTGATATACCTAGGATGTTGAATATCCCAAGGGTATGAAACACCCGAGTTAGATTATTACATCTATGTGAGTGGTACAAGGAGAAAACTATGCATGCAAGATCAATATGTCGCTTTGCTAGGAAACATGCAGAAATAAGAACGAAATCTCCTAAGATCACAACTCACCACAAGAGCATGAGGTATAGGCTCACTGCAAGAGCACGAGATCCCCTGTGATATGCCAACAACTAGCCACAACTACAAATACTGAGATGCGTATAAAATAGGCAAGATTTTCTCGAAAGCAATAAAACATAAGATGTGACCACACGACCCCCTTACACAAGCACGAGATATCCTCCTTACTTGCCATGTATGAACCCCTCGGCCCCCTTAAACAAGCTCGAGGTAGCCCTCTCACACAAGCCCACGTGCTCAGCCCCCTTACATAGGCCCCAGTGGTAGTTCACACATGACAAGCCACCAACTAGCCACAGTCACCAAATGACAAGTTGTATGACAAAGCAGAAGGAATATGATCACAAGTCACGCACGAAAGTTGTCATGGTCAAATTCGATGCAACAAAGTAGAAAGGATATGCTTGAAACAAAGGGAACATAAGATCAGAGCAACAAACCATCCACAAATGAATCCAAGAGTGATCAAGTGGAAGCAACAAGCATGCACAAGGACCGTTCACCTTCAAGTTCACCAGAAAGAACCGTTTACATGCAAATTGAGGTTGGTTACTGCGAAAACATAAGTTTTAGTAAGGCAAATGCAAAATATTTTTATGCAAGGATTACATCAAGGGTCACTACTGCAAAATTCCAAGGAAAAATGAGGTTGCACACGCCTTCACGTGCCCCGGGAAGGGGCCTCACGCACTACCCCTATTTCCGGCCAGCTTTCCGTAGTTTTCGTATTTCGGCCATATCTCCCTTGTTTTAACTCCGATTCTACCCCCATTTTTTACTACTTGCTCCTCTTTCATCCCTCTACCCAATTATGGTAAGAAATAGGACTTACCTTGCAGTTTTACTGAAGTTTGGAATGCTTTACGGTGGCGGTCCCGAACCTTTCGGTAAGCCTCTCCTTCCTCGTTCTTTGGTAGATTTTCCCCCTTCTTTTCGGCAGCATTTCCTCCCTCAAACTCCCTTTCTTTTCCACCTTGCTTGGTGCCCAAAATGAATAACCCCAAAGCCCTTATTTATAGGAAACTCCGGCAAACCAAATCGCGTCTCGTGTCACGTCATCATGAGACTTCAAATCCTATCTCCTAAGTGGCTAATGAATGCTTGCCACATGTCTTTAGGGATAAGGTTTTGAGACTTTTGGAGGCTTAAGTAATCTTGGAAGCTAAGTAAAAGTCTTGGAGAAGACTTGGGGAAGACTTGGACTTTAAAACGATCCAATGGTGGAATGGAATGTAATTTGAGTTCTGCAATCATGAGGCCTTATCTTAACTTCCAAGCAATCCATTCATTGCTTTCCATGTGTCCCTAGCTTGGGGACTAAGCAAAGGCTTTGACATAAATAAGATTTGGAATCCAAAATTGAATTGAAATGTAAACTCACGTACGCACCGTCCTAAATATTTACACCCTTGTCCCTGCCATCTCACACATTGATTTTTTGTGCCTTATCATGACTTCCAATGCTTAGTTGGCTCAATTCATTCCCCAAATGATCCAATCACAAGTTTCTAAGAATTACACATTGGCTCAAACTTTTCAGATAATTGCACTTAGACCCCTTGTAACTTGGTCCCTGGGTCATTTTTAATTGCACTTTTTGGTGCCCAAAAAATGGATAAATTACACTTAGCACCCCAAAATTTTAGATAAATTACACTTTTACCCGACTTCAATATTTACGATTTTGCCACTTGTTCAGAAACTGAATTTTTCCCTCAATGCTTCCTCAATTCCTTGAAATGACCTACTTCCTCAAGTATTAGAACCTAATAAGCTCAGGTATCACCTCATATTTGAGTTTAAAAATTTGGTGTATTACACCCTTCCCCTTAAAAGAATTTCGTCCTCGAAATTCCTCTTCATAGCTGACTCAGAATCTATTTCCCAAAGCAAATTCCTCAAAATCATGGTGTCCCCAGAGCACCTTCTCTAGGAGATATTATTTCACTTCTCAAAACTCACTTCAAGATCAATGATTTATTTGACCTTACGTGCCCCTATCAATATGGTTTGTCTTAACTCTTAGCTTAAGGCACCAATTTTTTTCAAAAATCAAAATGTTTCATCCGAAAACCAATATAAAGGTTTTCGACCCATTCCCAATTGTTAACACATGACCATACATTCGAGTCTTCTAGAATAGTTTTCCAAATCTGTTCATCAGATGAGAATGAATTTCTAGGCTAGTGACGTAAACAGATGTTCCATCAGGAATCACATTCAATGCCACTGGCTAAAAAGCCTCTACCAGTCCCCACTCTCAGGTCAACAAAACAAGCTCATTCTCACATAAGCCACCACGTTCACCCAGAACAGGCTTTCAGAGCAGGCTCATTAGCCACCACGTTCATTTTCCCGAGGTGGTACTGGATCACACAACCACAACCCTTTAAAAACTCTAACCACCGTCGTTACCCCGCATTCAAATCCCTCTGAAAGAAGAAGCACCTCAAGCAATCGTGAAGACCTAGAACTTTCATATAGCGTTGCCATAGCATGCACACTACTACATCAACATCCGCATCAACAAGGGCAGAGTTCAGGATAAGCAAATCAGAGTCAATTGCTCACAATTTCTGGGGTGTACAACAAATTTGCAAACCAAATCGAAGGTCAGGTCGGTAACTAGAATAAAATTTCCCTTCCCCAAAGGCCAAGTATGGGAACCACAATCCCATTGCTTGCTATTACGGGAAAAAACGTTTCCTAAGCAAGCCCAAAACACATCACATGCCCATATCAGGGAAGACATACCACTCATAGCTACGACCTACCCTGACACACGTATGCGATTACCATTCCATCACCCCCCTTCCAAACCTTCGATTCCCCAAGCCCACTTAGCATAGGATGCAGTAGTCACACTCTTGGTACTGACACTTTCTCATACCTAAATTCTCTAAAGGAGAGCAAGTCAGATATTGGTCCATAAATACAATCACAAACTCAGATAAGTACGATTTGAGCACCTCAATCGTCAACTCATAAGGGTTACAGGTACGTTTGCTAACCCCAAGTATCATTACTGGCTTCTTATAAAAATTCATAACAAGGTTTAGGGTAGTCCTGTTACATCTTCTTTTTCATCCTTAATTACATTCCTTAAAGTCATAAACCATACTCAAATTTACAACTTTCTACTTGGCATCCCTTCTTTTCCAAATTATAGGTTGATACATTTATCATTACTCCTTAGGTGATGTGAATGGGCTGATTGGTCGACTAACACCTGTATAACCTCATTAAGGAGGATTCGAGGTACCTTGTACAATCGCCAAGTTGTCACTGGCATCTTTTCCCGTCAACTGGAACACACGACCCCGCTATAGCTCTTGGCCTCTTTGATTCGTCCCAGATTGATTGACTTCCCTCCTTTGCAGGAAGTCCCTAGAGAAATGGCCAGTCTGTTGGCACCTAAAGCACCTGGGTCCTTTTGGACAGTCTCGTGCAACGTGGTCCCTCATCCCGCAGGTGTAACATCCTTGGGTTCTTTCTTCACATGGTTTCCCAGGGTGAAATTTCTGACATTTGGGGCAGTTTCTTTTGTGTTTGAAATTTTCTCTTTGAACCCTAAGTTCATGTCTTTTCCCAAGCTTTCTATCATCGGGTTCCCGAAATTCTATCCTCAATGCATTCATTCGATGGAGGTTGCTCTCCACAATCAGGGCTTATGACACCACCTCCACGTAAATACGTGCCCCTAAAGAGCTTAGTGCTAATTGGATCTCCAATTTCAATCCCCCAAGGAACTTTTGTGCCTTGGCTTTCTCGTCCAGGTTGTAGACTGGCATGTACTTGATTAGTCAAGTAAAACCATCCTCATACTGGGTTACAGTCATGTTCCCAGTCTACTTTAGGTTCATAAACTCTCAGCCTTTTCCAATTTCTTGCATAAGGAAAAATATTTGGTGTTAAAGAGTTCTTTAAATTATGCCCATGAAATATTTAACGTACCTTGCCCCTCAAGATCTGGTAAAGTCCTTTGCATAGTTCTCCACCAATGATCTGCCTCATCCCGGAGCATAAAAGTGGCACAAGTAATCTTTTCCTCCTATCTACACCCAATAAAATTAAATATCTTTTCGATCTACTCCAACCAATACTCACTTTCACTTGGGTCAGCTCCCGCTTTTCCTTGAAAGATAGGCGATTCAACCGCTGGAACCTATCAACCGCACCAGGAACTCGAGGGGTAACTCAATCTACTAGCTGCACCCCTTGCATATAAGTTACCATATTTTCCATCACTCACTCCATTTGGTCCATGCCAGTTCCACCCTCCTGGTTTCCCCCTTGGAATGGGTTTTCTTGGGGGGTCTCAGATGCCTCTTCGTGGGTGTGTTGTATTTCTTCATCTTGGGTATCACTCCCATGATGGTTTAAAGTAGTTGGTTCAAATCTTCAGGATTGTCTGGTACTCACCATCTGAAATATCCAGACTTGAGCCATGAGATCAATAATTAGATGTTAGAAATAAGTAATCTAGGGCATTCATAGTCAACCAAAACTTATAAATTCCCCATCTTCCTCGATTTTTTCAAGCCCGACCAATTGTTATTTCAATAAATCCCTAAATACCTATATCCCAGAGCTGGGAATTTCATGAACTAATTGCCTACGAAATCTTCCAAATTCCAACATTCTCGTAAGATACAATAGTTTTCCAAATTTTTGTAGAATAATTAGGCAATAAAATAGTTTCCCAAGTACTTATTGTTCTCTAACATCCTTGAAACACCTGCAAAACATTTGTTAATCCTTAACAAACCATATATCATTATATCCCCAAAAATCTAGTTGGTCTCCAAAATCTCATCTATAGGTTTCCTTTTCTTGGACACTTAGAAATCACGCTTCTCCCAAACGATTGCTACCTACGGTCCACCAAATTTCAAAATTCATCAAACTCCTATAACATATTTATCAACGAGCCACGTATCATAAAATTCATGTTTCCAAAAATCTCACAAGGCACTCAAGATTTTGGCTAAGGGTTTAATCTTACCAAATAATTTCTTGCACCAAATCTCATTCTACTTACTTTTTCGGGCATAATTATTCATACACCTATCTTGAAATCCAAAAGTCTGCAAAAGTTAGTAACATCAAATATATCTCTTGAATCCCAAAATTTCCATAGGAAATAATTTTCCAAAGAATTCCCTAAGATCCTCAAATTAACATAGGGTCTTAATGACCTTAATTCCTTACATTCCTCGAGTTTCAAAAATCCTCATAAATAATTTAACTTACAAAATAACCTCTCGAAATCCTCGAGACCCAGGTCCACCAAATTTCTGCAAAATATTGGTTAATAAAATTTCTTATCCCCCAGCAATTCTTTGAAAATCAAATGATCAAACGATCTCCTTAGCACCCAATAGACCTTAAATAAACTTCCATATAAAGGGTTCTATCTTATTTCAATAATTTAATCAATCTTTCCCAAGATTTACCAAATAACCGAATACTTACTCACATCTTGTCCAACTTTCGTACTCACCAAATCCTGTTGTCCTTAATAGGGATAACCTCTGAGTATCCTATCCTACCATCAAAACTCAAAGATTAGTATACAATGTTATTTACATTTACTCGCTTTTTTACACATATATAGACTCATCATTTCTCTATTTTGTCTATTCGGGTACATCTACATACAATCCTTTATCTCGAAAACCAAAAATCATTTATCCTTGGTTTCGAATCTTTTCCTGCCATAGGTCAAAACATCCTCAAAGTTAGTTAACTCAAATCTAAATCAAAACCTCAAAGCAACCACAACCTAAAATATTCTCAAAATTAATCAATCACACTTAGGTAAGAACCATATATATTTCTAGCTCTGATACCAACTATAACGCCCTGCTTTTTCAAATACAGAACAACGTGAAATATAAGAAGACATCACCTATGGGCGTTGTTGGAAGCCCTTAATCAACAGAAGCGTTGGATCGAACCTGCAAGCTTAATCAAAGCTTAATAAAGGGGATTCCCCTAGATTTCCTTTACAAGCATAAGAAATGCATACGACTTTCAATACTCTAAAAAAAAAAAAACACAACACATCACTATAGGTATAACAACAATAGGACACTCACACACACACACACACCTCTTACAACCTTGAGTACCCTAGCTTCTATTACAATACATCATTGTGGTTTACAAGGGTACATAATAAAATAAAGCCAAGGCTGGCTGCAAAACCCAAAGCTAGTCCAACACCGCCTCTCTGCCCTTGCTCAAACTGGAATCTGGATCACTTGACACGTCTGATATACTTTGAATGTTGAATATCCCGAGGGTATGAAACACCCGAGTTAGATTATTACATCTAAGTGACTGGCACAAGGAAAAAACTATGCATGCAAGAGCAATATATCGCTTTGCCAGGAGACATGCATAAATAAGAATGAAATCTCCCAAGATCACGGCTCACCACAAGAGCATGAGGTCTAAACTCACTGCAAGAGCATGAGATCCCCTGTGATATGCCAACAACTAGCCACAAATACAAATACCGAGATGCGTATAAATAGGAAAGATTTTCTCAAAAGCAAAAAAACATGAGATATGACCACACGGCACCCTTACACAGGCACGAGATATCCTTCTTACTTGCCATGTATGAACCCCTCAGTCCCCTTACACAAGCTCGAGGTAGCCCTCTTACAAAGGCCCGCGTGCTCAGCCCCCTTACACAGGCCCCGTGGTAGTTCATACATGACAAGCCACCAACTAGCCACAGTCACCAAATGACAAGTTGTATGACAAAGCAGAAGGAATATGATCCCAAGCCATGCACAAAAGCTATCATGGTCAAACTCGATGCAACAAAGTAGAAAGGATATGCTCGAAACAAAGGGAACATAAGATGTAAACAACAAACCATCCACAAATGAATCCAAGAGTGATCAAGAGAAAGCAAGAAGCATGCACAAGAACCACTCACCTTTGAGTTCACCAAAAAGCACCATTTACACGCAAACCGAGGTTGGTTATTGTGAAAACATGAGTTTTAGTAAGGCAAATGCAAAATATTTCTATGCAGGGATTAAATCAAGGGTCACTACTGCAAAATTCCACGGAAAAATGAGGTTGCACGTGCCTTCACACACCTCGGGAAGGGGCCTCACGCACTACCCCTATTTCCAACCAACTTTGCGTAGTTTTCATATTTCGGCCGTATCTCCCTTATTTTAACTCTAATTCGACACCCGTTTTTTCCTACTTGCTCATCTTTCATGCCTCTACCCGATTATGGAAAGAAATCGGACTTTCTTTGTAGTTTTGCTGAAGTTTGCAATGCTTTACGATGGCAATCCTGAACCTTTTGGCAAGCCTCTCCTTCCTCGTTCTTTGGCAGATTTTTCCCTTCTTTTTGGTAGCGTTTCCTCCCTCAAACTCCCTTCCTTTTCCACCTTGCTTTGTGCCCAAAATAAATAACCCCAAAGCCCTTATTTATAGGAAACTCCGACGAACCAAATCACGCTACGTGTCGTGTCATCATGAGACTTCAAATCCTATCTCCTAAGTGGCTAATGAATGCTTGCCAAATGTCCTTAGGGATAAGGTTTGGAGACTTTTGGAGGCTTAAGTAATCTTGGAAGCTAAGAAAAAAACTTGGAGAAGACTTGGGGAAGACTTGGACTTTAAAACGATCCAAAGGTGGAATGGAATGTAATTTGAGTTTCGCAATCATGAGGCCTTATCTTGACTTCCAAGCAATCCATTCATTGCTTTCCATGTGTCCCTAGCTTGGGGACTAAGCAAAGGCTTTGATATAAATAAGATTTGGAATCCAAAATTGAATTGAAATGTAAACTCACGTACGCACCGTCCTAAATATTTACACCCTTGCCCCTGCCACCTCACACTTTGATTTTGTGTGCCTTATCATGACTTTCAATGGTTATTTGGCTCAATTCATTCCCCTAATGATCCAATCACAAGTTTCCAAGAATTACACATTGGCTCAAACTTTTCGAGTAATTGCACTTATACCCCTTGCAACTTAGTCCCCAGGTCATTTTTAATTGCACTTTTTGGTCCCCAGAAAATAGATAAATTACACTTAGCACCCCAAAATTTTAGATAAATTACACTTTTACCTGACTTCAATATTTACGATTTTGCCACTGGTTCATAAACTGAATTTTTCCCTCAAGGCTTCCTCAATTCCTTGAAATGACCTATTTCCTCAAGTATTAGAACCTAATAAACTTAGGTATCAACTCATATTTTAGTTTAAAAATCTAGGGCATTACACTCTTTCTGAGAAAACTCTCTCGGCAAGAACTCTCTCGAAGAGAGGGAAGGGTACAACAAAATTCAAGCCACAAGATGTAGCAAAAATAAATTAAATGAGATGGTAAACAATTTTAAGTGGTTCGGTGTCTCCATATACACCTGGTCTACTCTTCCAAGGTCTAACCACCATTGGGGTTCTATTAAATCAATTTTACCAAAGTTTCCACAGTAGCTTACCTTGGAAACTAGATACACACTTAGATTATTACGGATTCTAGGCAACCACTATACCAAGGTTTCCGCCTTGTCTTACCTTGAAAACTAAATTCACCTATTTTTTTACCGTTGTAAATTGGTGACCTCATATTTGATGGAGAAATTTAGAATAAAATTGAAAATCTTTTTCTCTTCTTACCTTATGTTTCTTCGATTGATGTTCAATAACGCTTCGAGTCCTTTGGATTATTTGGAAGTTAACTTGAGAGCTTTTGAGATTTTTTGGATGCTTTGAATATGCAATACTTGCACAAAATGATCTCCAAAAATGAGTTTGTGGTATTTATAGGCATTTTTGTACACTATTCCCACGGTAAAAAAACTCATCGTTATGGCGAAAGTCAACTTTCATTAAGCCAAGAGTCGACTTTTGTTTGAATCAACAACGGTCGAAAATCTAACCGTTTCATCCGAGAGTCGACTTTTTAGCTCACCGAGAGTCGACTTTTTGGACTTTAAGAGTCAACTTTCTGGCTCACCAAGAGTTGATTTTCAGGATATCAAGAGTCGACTTTCTAATCCAGTTTTTGAAAAAAAAAATTATGCATATTAAATTTCTTGAAAAATAATTTTAATGAAAAATAATATTTTTGCTAATACATATACTATGATAGAAATATTTTATAAATTAATTAAAAATAATTTAGTACAACAATTAGTATATTTAATAATAATACTCTTTTTGTTAGTCACCAAAAATACTATAATTTGTATATTAAAAATATTTTTTTTATTAATCATCAAAACTTAATTAATATGACTAAGTTGACTCAACAACATGGTGAATGGATTGGCTATGTTATCTATTGAGAAAAAAAAGTTTCAATAACTTAATTATATAAATTTGATTGATATTTTTGCCTCTAAAGCTACAAGAAAAGTAGTTTTTAATTGATCATTTAGGAAATTTTTTATTTTACTCTTTGATATGGTATGAAAATTTATTTATTTTTTATATTTTATTATAAAAATTAAAATTTGAATGTACACTATAATTTGTGAGGCCATTTTTACATTTTGACTTAGAATTCCAAAATCTCAAGTAGAACACTTAAGTTCATGTATACAGATGAGATGGAAACCTCAGCATCATCATTCTCATTTTAGGTTGCCATTTGCATTTTGTAAAATATAAACTATACTAAGATTTTTTTTACTTATTAAATAAATATAAGAAGTTGACACCATTGACTTGGGCATATAAGATAAAGAAAGTAATGCCTACCCGAGATATGATAGTAACCTAAAATATATATAATTTCTTATTCTACTTGCCAAAAGATACAAAATTAGTTGATCAGAGATACTACGATGAATTAATTTACAAGATTGATTGAAGTCTTCAACTTTGAAACAGAAATATAAAGTTCAACAATTTGCTTTGACATACAAAAGAAATATGTGTTCTTTCGATCCGATTATTGTGGGAGTTTGGTCATAGGTTGCTTTCAATATTCCCCACGCTTGGGATATTATAATCTGAAGCTAAGATTCTAATTTGACTTTTTGGTTCCATACTTAACCTAATTATACCTTACATGATTGTCATTTTACTATCTGTCAGGTTTATTTATATATATTAATCTTGATTGATACAATAACCTAAAATGTTTTTGTTGGGTAATGAGCAAAACTCTATTAAAAAAGACTAAAAGAAAGGCTTAAGAGTTCAAAAGATCGTTTTGAATTAAAATGCACAAATTTCTGGTACACAAGGCGAGGGAGTCTCGCACAAACGTCTAAACTAAATAATTAAAATATTCAAAAAATTTTATGAAAAAATAATAAATTATCTATAAAGAATTTTAAAATATTGGGATAAACAATCATCAACAAGAAATTTTATTTGAAAAAGAGGTAAGATAAACATTATCTATAAAAGATGGATGTCATCTATAATAATCCTAATTCTAATCCGACTAGAAATAATCAAGATAAACGTTATCTACAATAATCATAATTTCAGATTAATTAAGATTATTTTATATTTCTCTATAAATCAGCAGGCACTCATTCTTAAAAAGATATGTTTCTGATATTAATTTCAATATAGTTTTCATCATTTCAATGTCTGATTTAAGTATCAAAATATTTGCGTGAGATCTCCTCACATCTTTTGATTGTTTTCTTATTTTTACAGGTTTAGGTGACTTGATGACAAGATGTTTCTATTCTAATAAAATCATTATTATATTTAGGCAACAAAAGTTCTACTTTTTTTTTTTTTTTTCTTCATCACATTTGATTGGATTTAAAGAAGCTGGTCATATATAAGAGGTTTTAGAGCGTTGAGTTTCAGTGCCGACAAATAAATGACTGACTTTCTACAAAAAGACAATGTATAGTCGTGACTAGTTGCAATACTTTGATTCTATCTGGGCGATGTCTATGAGACTAAGTTATTATGAATTTATGATAGAAATTTTCATATTCATCTCAAACTTAGTTGTATTTTTAGATTTATTTTTCCTTTATTTCTTTCGGTTCTCTTCTATATTTTTGATGCATTACTAACAAATATTCTATGAAGTTATGCCAACTAATTGATGTCTCTCCTAAACTTATAAAATAAAGATGAAAATATTTTATGAAATAATTGTCACAACTTTTTGTTTTTTGTTTTTTTCTTTAGGCCAACCAATTCTTCTCCTTAACTTCATTATAATTTTTTATTTCATATTTACCAAGCTATTGTTAAAGACAAACACAAAGTGATTGTTCTCCTCATATTTCAGTTTTTAATTTTAAATTTATTTTTAATTTTATATTTTAAATGTCTATTTTGAGATTGTTGAAAATATATTCTTTTTGTCGGTATTGTTTTTCGTTTTTTGAAAATTTTGAGAGTGTTTGTGATGAAAATAACCAAAATAATTTTTTGTTGCTTTAAATTTTTTTTTAAAAGAATTCTTTGTTTTTGAAAATACGTTTTTAAACATATAAAAATAAACACGATTTCACTATTTTAAAAAAATTAAAAATTAAAAACGGTCTAAAAACAACAAACAAAACGAATTATAAATTTAGACGTTTATAATTTTAGCTTTTTGAGTGTTATATAAAATTATTTTTTATAAATTATCAAAAAAAAATCAAATTTCTACTTTTTTTTTCTTAATTTTGGACTAAATTTTTAGTTTTATTAATATTAATATCTATCTTTAATTTATTTGAATTTTATGCAGTCGTTATACATCCATTAAAAAAAAATCTACAAAGTGCTCATGTGGGATGATTCAGATTTAAAAATTAAAACATTTATAAACATACATACATGTATATATAATTTTGTATTTGAATTTTAAATTTATTATAATATCTGAAAAAATAATTGAATAATATAATTACAAAATGTTTGAAATACTAGCATAGAGGAAAACCTACTTCAAAAAATTTCAACATGGGATATTAGTTTTTGTTTGAATTTAAACCCCATGATTAGGGAAGGTGACTAAAATTGTTAGTTTTTTTTTTTTTTAATTTAGAGTTTGTTTACTTATAAAGAATGTTTTCTGTTTTTATCTCCAGTTTTTTTCTTTATTCTCATGTTTCCATTTCTATAAAAAAATAAGAAAAAAATGAAAAACATGTCCATTTTATTAAGTATGAAATTAGTTTTAGATTTTAAAAAATAAGAGAATATGTTTAAAATTATACAGAAAAAAAGATGCAGAAATCAATGGAAAGGAGATAGGTGAATGGTCAAGGTAGTTTGATAGAGAAAGGAGTCTCATTGTCACAGTTGCAAAGGGAGGCGCGGTGGTACTGATCAAGAGATGAAGATGATAAGATGAGAAGAAGAAGGTGGTGGGGAACGGGGCACTGGTGGTGCTTATCATCGCATTGGCAGGGATGGAGATGGTAAGAGAAGAAGTCGGTTGTGCTCATTGTTGTCGTGGTAGAGAGCACTGAAGAAGTGTGGTTAGTAAATAGGTGATTGTAAATGAAACACTATAAATAAAAGTGAAAAAGAAAAAAATATTATTGTCAAGATTTGAAGTGGGACTTAAGTTAAAAACACGTGTTTTTCCTAGAGAAAAGTTTTAAGATATTTTTTAAAATCTAATATGATTTTAAAAATAGAAAATTTGTTTTCTATTCTCTAATTTAAAAAAAAATACTTTGAACACATTTTTTATTTTTCTATCTCTGTAGAGATATTCTTTAAAAAAATATTCTAATTTTTCAAAAGTAAATAGAGTCTTAACTTTTCATTTGAATTTTAAATTTATTTTAATATAGTTTAGATATCAAAAGTAATGATTAGATACATTTTTGAGACACAGATGCTGCAAAGGGGCATTATGGGAATTGAAAAGGCTTCAATCACCATTAAATCAAGGGTAATACTAACAATATTGTTCTTAAAGAAATGGTTAAGATAATAAGTCCACTTTATTTTCATATTAATTACATGTCGTTTTAAGTTTTGAAATAATTTTATTAGTTCAATAAATGTTCCAAAATATGATAATTTACAATCAACTATTAAATTATTTAAATAAACAACAACATATCCAGCCGTTATCCCACTATGTGGGGTTGGCTACATGAATTCTAGCCGTTATCCCCTGGCGGAGTAAAGTATTAAATTATTTAAATATTAAAATAAAATACAAATAAATACTTATTATTTTAAAAAATAAGTATGAAATTAGTTATCTTGTCCACAGAAGTGGCGGTGACACTCTCTGATAGTGGTTGTTCTACAGTAAGGGGGTCTGGGTCTCTTTTGTATGGTCTACACACCACAGATGCCAACAACAACGGAGTTCTGCTCCAGGCCTTCTCTTTGCAGCAACAGCAAGAGGCTTCTCCTTTGCCCAACAGTGGTGGAGACTTTGGTCTCCAACTGCCAAGTCTACTCCTATTATAGCGGTAACAACAGACTACATACAGTACGGGTTCCTCCTCTGCTTCGACAATAAGGGTTGGTTAATCCTTCACGAGTTAATTAGGTCAAGCTCGGGGTTACTTGCAACACTTCGATATAGTGTGGGTCTTGCCTTCGGCTGTGACTTTGTAGCGATGAATGAGCAGCGGTAGGTTCAAATCCACACGAAACTTCTCTGATGTGGCCACATAATGTTTATAATATATATGAAGTTCTAAGACTGACTTCATTGACTCGATATCTAACGGATCCCATTTGATATTTTCGTTTTTTTTATTTACTGTATCATCCAGAAATAAACAATAAAATCAAACGCTGGCTGCCAAAATTAAGAGAAATAATGGATGTGGTGAGGTTAGATGGATGGAGTCCTTTAGGTTTTGTTATTGCGAGATTGGCCGCTAGCTAAGCAGATGAAAGTGATAGTCAGAAGAATTTTCAAACACGGCAGATTCATCATCATCCTCCTTTGTTCCGTTGTGTTTGGCAATTTTCTCTCTTTAATGGAAATGTTTTTGAGTTTCAAAGAAGATGAAAGATGCTCCAAATATGTCGACTTCATCCATCATTTTCCCAACACCGGATTTTTTTATTTTTTATGTTAATTCTACTTTACTTTTTATCCCAATATATCTTTGTCGTATATGTGAAGTTCGGAGCAACTTTTGTAATGAAAGGAATAAATTTGGCACTTTTCCATACCTATGGGTTAAGGATTTAGGCCACTTTAAACTAGATGTTGAGTTAAATCTATTTAGGTCTATCTATCTATATATATTTTTTTTATCTATAATTGGATTAAAGTTGACTAATGTATTATTTATGGATCGCATTTGTCTAGTTAGACCTCAAGAGAAGTTACTTAAACCATGAATATATATGAATTTGTTAGAATGAAATCTATCAAAGTATATAAATATCTATCAATTACCATTACCTTACAAGTATGAAAATCGAGATTAAATAAAATATTTTAAGAATGTATGTACTAGAATGGAGGTGCAGATACAGGTTAGGAGAAGTGGTCCCTTTCATAGACCCTTCTCATTACTATCCCTATGTAAGGGTCTCTAGACAGAGCAATTATTTAAGGTTGCATTTGAACAAGCTCATTTAATTTTGTCATTTGTCATTTAGAAGTTGAAATTTCAAATTTGTTGTTTTTTTATAAATATTTTTGAATTCATTGTTTTGTTACATAATTATTGGAAATATTTGGATTTAGATTCAAATTCATCCTCGATGTAGACCTAAAATTTATTTTAAATAATAGAATTTGAGACGTCTTCCCCAAAATTGAACTGTTAAAATGTCTTCCCCAAAATGACCCTTTATTCCATTATTATAGTAAACTACCAACATTCAGATTTTTTTTAACAAATTGTCGTTTCTTCCCAAAGCTTCTCCTTCATATTGTATAGATCAACAGACCCTTATAAACGATTCTCTTCCTCTATTTGATTAACACTAAAATCTCATGTGTAATTCCCCATGCTTAGTTTAGAGTTTTACAAAGGACCCTAGTTCTTCTACTTGAGGACACTTGATTGAAAGCTATCAAAAAAGGATATATGGTTTATAAGTAACCGAATTGTTCTCCTACCTAGGGAGAAACTTTGAGCAGGGTCAGATCCAAGGGTTGAGACTGGTAGGGGCTGGGGCTGGCATATGTTTATACACCGAGTTTTATTGTATAAAGCTATATATAAAAAAATTCTGTATATATGTCTACTGCATAAAGTTATATATAATAAAATACCTCTTCCATGGTGCATGTATATAGCAGGCACATGTATATAACTGTATACAATAGAATTCAAATAAGGTAACTTTCATGGCATGTATATAGCAGGCACATGTATATAACTCTATACAATAGAATTCAAATAAGATAACTTTCATGGCATGTATTTAGCACGGACTTGATTTCTGCAGTTCTTGGAGTAAACTATTTGCAGGGGCAGAGGCTGGCACGAGCTGAAGCCCGTGCCAGCCCTCCCCCAGATCCGCCCGTGCCAGCCATGAGTACTCTCTTCACATTCTTAGCTCAAGTGACGTTGAGTTTTCTTTAGTTCTGCACTTGTGAAAAATTTGTAATTAACAAGTTATGCATGCATCATCTCATTAAACCGATCAGAGAAGCAATTTAAATAAGACATGGATAAAGTAAAGGGCTTCTGGCTCCTACATGTATATAATACCAGAGTGAGTTAAGGTCTACATTTATCTACTAACTCCAGGCTAGAATACTTACACTTATACAAAACATTCACCCAAAACAGGAACGTTCAAACAAAACAATCACCAGCACTATTGTCAACCACCGTTCATTATTATCAAATACTAACCACTTTAATTAATTTGTCATGATGTTTTTACCATTGGAGGATCCTACATCAACTATATAAAATACGTGCATATAGTAAAAGAAAAAGTAATGATTATGTTACTTAGAAACACATACTTCAAGTGCATAGGTGCAGAGATTGTGCAACATGAACATTCTAACAAAAGAAACTTTTACAACATAATGTTTTTTTATTTTCTTGTATATCTTCTTCAAGATTACATTGGTTGTGCACTATTATCAAGAGCAACCACTTCGAGTGTCCACCTTGTCCTAATCCTAGATATTGGACTTAACTTCATGGCATCTCACCAGTCTTGGTTATTCTGTCCGGCCTCAATTCAAGGACTTATGGATCCTAGTCTTACGTTTAGTCTAAGGTAAGGAAGGATACATGCACTCGGCTAGTTCCTACAATAGTCCTTGGACAATAATTATTTGAA
Source organism: Diospyros kaki (assembly GCA_036245055.1). NCBI lineage: Eukaryota > Viridiplantae > Streptophyta > Magnoliopsida > Ericales > Ebenaceae > Diospyros > Diospyros kaki. Next base: position 9,495,198 of record BSEG01000011.1, on the reverse strand, counting down.
AATTTTATCTAATACTACTTGATGTGATGCATGAAACGTAACTTGAGATGCACACGCAATGGACCATCCCACCTAGTGACCAACCCTAGATGTTCATTATTGTTGTGTGGTGCCTTAGGAAAATCAATGACAAAAAGTTTTAAAAAAATCTAGAAGTGTCTCAAGAAGGTTGAAGATCCGGATGACTCTAAAGAGTTTTCTGGGCAAGAGTCTCCCGAAACCTCCAGATAGTCTCTAGGGCAACCTAGTCCTTAGTATCACTGAAGCCCAAGACTTATATGGAAAGTCTTCTAGGCCTAAGCCATTTGATGACTCTAAGGAGTTTTCAAACCCTTCAGGAGGATACTCATTGGGGCATTTTGTCCCCAAAGATACCATAGGCCCTCCAACATCATCTGAAATCTTTTCACAAGAAGAATCGGCACACACATAAGCATGCCACGTGTAATGTGGACCCCACCATCAAATGTCTATAAATACCCATTTGTTACACAACAAATTGACCTTTTTGGACTCTCTCTCCCTCTCTCTCTCTCTCACACACACACACAGACTCGGGACCTGAAGCTTTGACCCCAGTCCACACAGAACCCATTGGAAGACTCCCATCCGAAGACACTCATCCGGAGCATATTGCATACACACATACATAAATTAATACTTCTATTTCATGGCATCATCATTTTACTTAGGCATCAGAGGGCCCATGTGAGGAAGATCTCCTGTGCCTTCTAACTATTCTTTTCTTGTAGACCCATCTGATGCCTTCCTTTGGAAGACCTTTCAGACTCTGTGGAAGATTAACCATCCAAAGACTCTATAAGGAGCAAGGCCCCTAAAGACTCCCAGAAGCCATTCGGAGACTCTCGGCATCTTTTTGGCTCTCATAGACAACGGATCGAGCCCGACACTTGTTAACCCTCCTATGGTGCCCCAAACCTTAAGCTTTTGTCTAGACTTTGCCAAGTTGTTCCATATGACAAATAAATTTAGTTGTTGTAATTAGGCGACAACAATTTGGCGCCGTTTGTGGAAAACAAGAAAAGAGTCATCCTCCATGTCAAAGACTATAAGGTCCACTCGCGTAAAGATGCTATTTCAGTTTGGGAGCCCTCTGAAACACTCCTGCCCAAGCCTGTAGTGTAACACCTCAAATTTTTCTGGCATGTTATAACTTAGGATGTCAGCAATTCTATTTTTTTTTTCTCACATCACAACCACTGATATACAATAGGCAATTCCCAGAAATCCAAATTTCACCTTCTCAGCCTAATAAACTTAATAACCAATTAACTAAGATAGATGATGTTATTACAAACGCAGAAGCTAAATCAAATTTGATATGGTTCATAATCATAATGCTTTATTTATGATATAAGCTTCTGTTCAAGATGTCTACAAAATATATTACATGGACATCATTTCTTGTAAGCATTAACTGAACGTCTCAAACATGACCGAAAACATACTAAGGTTTTGCATAGGTTCCAATCATCAACTAAATTTGTTGTACATAATTAAAGACATGCTAAAACATGCTATATATAGCAAAATAAACTTATTTTTCAAATGTCTCATTTCACTTAGAGTCGTTTGTTGAATCTGAAACGTTTGAATATTTCAGGAATAAAGTCCAATTAGAATATGAACATTCTAGTGAGAACTCCAAAACAGTTCATATATATATGCATGAACAGATATAAAATGTATGAGGAAACAACGAGGACTATTCTGAAGTACCTCTTGAATAGGTAGCCTCTTCCAATGAGAGCTTTCTCAACGACGCATGCATAGAGTCTCTTGGGAAGTCTCTAATCATGTCACCTCAGTCCAACCTCATAGAACTCATGCATCAACCACATCTATTGTCCCATAGGCTCACACAGCCTCCCACTCGAGAGCTTTCTCATGGTGCATTTAGCGCCTCTCTGGGGAAACTCCAACCATGACTTTTGCACTTGGGCAACAAGAGATAGGTACAACAATATGGCCACACAGACTTTATGAATGTAATAGTTTGAAAGTGAACAACATACATTTTTAAAGAAAAACACATTTTAGATATGCAACATGATTTCATGCAAAAGAACAATCGCAATTTGCGTACAAAAGTCTCACACAAAATAGTAGTATGAGTATTGGGGTCTCACCTTGAACTTAATTTGAAATTTCTCAAAATTCGTGCCCGATTTCAATTCTCATGTCAGGTGTACTATTGCTCAACTTCGAGTCTCAACAATCCTTAGCCATTGTATTTATTCAAAGGCATATCAATATCTATTTTTTCATAATTTTCCTCAATTTTCTTCCTTTTTTTTCTCAATAATTTTAAAATAAATATCTTATCAAGTATTTTCTCAAATTTTTCTTCACCATAATTCATAAAATAATTTCCTCACAATATTAAAATTAATTTTGAAGAAAAATAATACCTCACATGTAACCCATGCGCCCTGCACGTATTAACCAACGCGTGCACCACACGTGCCAATTGTCTTCTACCTTTTTTTGGTCACTAGCAATGCTCTGATCATCGATTTTTTTGCACCAATATGAAAAACCCTTCAAGTCGATCATGATGGCATGCTTCTTGGCCTGAAAACACCACTCGAAGGCCTCCAATCAACCAGTTTAATGCTTGGCTCCTGTGATCGCTACAACTTCTAGCCACTCCTCAAAACAACTTTAAATCAACACGAATCCTCATAAATTTCTCAAAAAATGATGCCCACGCACCAGGGAACAAAAGCCCTTATCCAATATTTCAAAAACACTCCAAAATATAAACAAATTGATGCTCAAAACCTTTGAAACCCTTGGCCTATTTATAGGCAAAATCTGGCTATCCCTAGGCTAATCATCGGCCATTACTCCGCCTATACACTTCTTAGGACAATGGTGGCCATACCCTAGCAAGATCCAACCGTCCTATCGCCGGATTTGGCTCCAAGTGTGGTGATAGGTCGGCAACCACTTGTTGTGCATTCACACTACAAGTTTCAAAAATTAAACTTTGGCCCCTAAGCTTCTTCCAAATGCCATTTTGGCCCTCATTTCAAGTCTTCAAGCTTTGATATTTTACCACTTAAACTCCTAAGTCCCATGTTTCTCAATTGGCCCAACAAATTTGAAAAAATATCATTTTCAACATTTTTTCAACAAGAATTAAAAATTACACTTAGGCCCGAATGCATGTTTTGATTGCAAACCCTTTTGTTTCATTTCAAAACCACTTAAAGGTTATTTCTTATGCAAAATATGAATCTTCTCAGGGTTCCGTTGACTTCTCAAAAGTCCCTTACCATTATTCGATCTTTTAGTCTATAACTTAACTGTACCAAAAACTGTCTCTAGTTTGATTTCTTTTAGCGTCATAAATCTAGCCTCAAGACATTCATCAATGTCATACCCTTTTCCTTAGATATTTATGATCCGAGGTACTCCCTTCCATTAATTCGACAATTTATTGCCCTCTCAAGCCAATTTTTCAATATTTCAAATTCATTCAAGAATTACGTGGCAATCTTTGGAAATACACGGTATTACATTCTTCCCATCTTACAAAAATTTTGTCCTCAAAATTTGACTCGTATACAAAATTTCTGAAAGTTAATAAAGTATTTCACTCATTTACATAACTTTAAGATACAATTTCTGGAAGAGCAATACAATAATTTTCTATCCCATTTCCATTTCTTCGAACAAGTGAGGATATTTCTTCCTAATTGCATCGTCGAGTTGCCAAGTCGCTTCATCTTTGGGGTACTTGCCCTACCTGACCTTTTCTAACGGGATCTCTTAATTCCTCAACACTTGAGTTCGGTAATCCAAAATTGCTCCAAGCGACTCCGAGTAAGTCAAATCATTTCTTAGCTCAATTGTCTCCACTCGAACTCCGAGGGTTGAATCTGGCACATACCTTTGAATTTGGGAGACATGGAACACATTATGAATCCCGAATAGGCTAGGCGGAAACTCCAATCGATAGGCCAAATGTCCAACTCTTTCCACAATTGGATATGGCCCTATATACCTTGGCTTTAGTTTTCCTTTACTGTTTTCACGCTTCACCAAATGCTGGGGTGACACTTTGAGATATACTAGATCTCCTATCCTGAATTCTACATCCCTTCTTCTTTGATCAGCATAGGATTTTTGTCAGCTTTGCGCAGCTCAAATCCTCTTTTGGATTATTTAAATCTTATATGTAGTCTGCTGCACAAATTTGGGTCCTAACATCTATCGTTCCCTTACTTTGGTCCAACAGATGGGCGACTAACAATTTCTTCCATATAGAGCCTCATAAGGAGCCATCCCGATGTTGTCGTGGTAACTATTATTATATGCGAATTCTACCAATAGCAAATGCTCCTCCTAATTTCCTCCAAAATCAAGGGCACAGGATCTCAACATATCTTCAAGTATTTGAATAGTTGTCTTTGATTGCCCGTCAGTCTACGGAAGATAAGCTGTACTCAACTTCAGCTATGTCCCCATGCATTCTTGTAAACTCTCCCAAAACCTCGAGGTGAACCTTGGATCCCGATTTGAGACTATGCTTATCGGTGAACCATCGAGTTGTACCATTTCCTTCACGTACTAGTATGTGAATTTTTGTACTGGTTGGTCCATCCTCGTAGGCAAGAAATGTGTTGTCTTTGTTAACCTGTCTAATACCACCCATATGGCATCACTACCCTTTCAACTTCTCGAAAATCCTATCACAAAATCCATTGTGATGTGCTCCCATTTTCACTCAAGAATTTCCAAAGGTCTCATCAACCCTGTGGGTTTCTGGTGCTTAATTTTTACCCTTTAACATACATCACATTGTGCCACCCTTTTAGCCACTCTAGCCTTCATCCTGAGCCACCAATAGATTTCCTAAAGATCTCGATGCATCCTTGTGGTTCCCGGGTGCACGGTATACTTAGCTCTATGGGCCTCATCCATAATTTTTTGCCTCAATTCTGAAGGTTCGGCACATTCACTCTACCCTGAAACTTGAGAATCCCATTCCGCATCTCAAAATCTGAACTCTTGGGTTGGCAATGTTCGTTTACCAACGAATGTATATGTTTATCACATCCACATACCTCTTATATCTCGTTCTCTAAGTCCAGCTGAACTGCCAGGCCAGCTACTAACATGGACGATCCCTTCGAGACTACACTCACCGTCATTAGGCTAAAAGCCTCCAACAATTGCCACTCACAGGCCATCATCCCGGCCATAACAGTAGGCACACTCCTATTCAAAGTATCAGCCACCACATTGGCATGTCCCAAGTGATACAAAACGGTGCAGTTGTAATTCTTTAGGAACTCCATCCATCGTCGTTGTCTCATGTTCAGCTCTTTCTGTGAGAACACATACCTCGGACTCTTATTGTTCTTGAATACATCAAACATCTCTTTGTATAGGTAGTACCTCCATAGCTTCAAAGCATATACCACCACTATCAGCTCCAAGTCATGAGTTGGGTAGTTCAATTTGTGCCTCTTCAACTGGCATGATCCATACGTGATCACCGAACCATGTTGTATCAACACACAACCCAAACCAACCTTTGAGGCATTAGTGTATACAACATACCTACCGAGCCCACTAGTCATTACCAAAATAGATGCTGAGGTCAATCTACCTTTGAGCTCCTGGAAGCTCTCCTCACACTTGGTAGTCCATTTGAACCTGACTTCTTTTTGTATGAGTTTCGTCATGAGTGCAACTATCTTTGAAAACCCTTTCCACGAATCTTTGATAGTAGCCTACCAATCCCAAAGAGGTTCGCACCTCGATCACGCATGTTGACTGCTTCCATCCCCGAACAACCTCAATCTTGGTCGGATCCACTGAGATCCCTTCGACCAAGATCACATGGCTAAGAAATGCAACTTGGGATTGCTAGAACTCGCACTTTGAGAACTTGGCATACAATTGATGTTTCTTGAGAGTTCCCAACACTATTCTCAAGTGCTCCTCATGTTCACTTTCCTCCAAGAAATACACCAATATATCATCTATAAACACAATCACAAACTGATCTAAGTAGGGTCCGAACACTCGTTGCTGGAGCATTCGTTAATCCGAATGGCATTACGAAATACTCAAAGCGGCCATACCTTGACTAACATGTCATCTTCAGAACATCATCTGGTTTAATTCTCAACTGATAATATCTGGATCTCAAATCAATCTTCGAGAACACCTTCACTCCCTGCAGCTAATCAAACAACTCATCTATCCGTGGGAGTAGATACTTATTCCTTACTATGGCCTTATTCTGCTAACAGTAGTCAATGCATACCCTTAGACTTTTGTCTTTCTTCTTTACAAATAGCACTGGTGCGCCCCATGGCAATGTGCTTAGCCTAATGAACCCCTTATCAGTCAGTTCCTACAGCTTACTCTTTAATTCTTTCATTTCAACTGGAGTGATTCGATATGATGGGATTGTTGTCGATTGGGTTCTTGGCACTAGCTCAATTGAGAACTCGATCTCCCAAGCTGAAAGTAGTCCTAGAAATTATTCCAAAAACACATCCTCATAATCTTGTACCACTCGTACCTCATTGAGCTTTGACACCTCTTTCTTTTCCAATTGAGCATAAGCTATGTATCCATGAGCTCCTCAACTCAACAACTTCACCGCCTTCATTGTCGAAATTATTTTTCCAACCTTAAGGTCACCTTGCCCCCAAAATTTGACCCACCCTCCTTCGGGTTTCCTTATGGTCATTATTATCCTTCAGTAACTATATTAGTGTCATACTTGGACAAGAAGTTCATCCTTAAGATTATGTCAAAGTCATATACTTCTAAAAAAATTAAATCAACCTGAAACTGAACATTACTCAAACTAACTTCGCATCCTCTTACCATTTTTGAGGACTTCATACTTCTTCCCATAGGTGTCGAAATCACCATCAAACATCCCATAGATTTGGTTTCTACTACCAAACTCTTAGTCAATGCATGCGACATAAAAGAGTGAATAGACCTTGGATCTATTAATGCATGCACTGAAGTATCTAGAATGAAGATAGTACCTTAAATAATCATAGGATTCGCCTCTACATCCTCTTTGGTCAAATTATAGACTTGCCCCTATTGGGTCCCTCTCATTTCATCGATCTTCAGTTGTTGCTCTTTCTTCTTTAAGAAATTCCTCGAGGTGTACCCGTGTTGGTTGCAATTGTAGCAGATCACGCTCCTCGGTGCTGCTACTATGGCCTCATGCTTTCGGACCATGTCCTTCAGGCAATTACTGAAAATATGTCTGGGTTGTCCACAAGTGTAGCAGATAATGCTTTGGCCATTGCACTTTTTGCTCGGGTGCCTCTTTTTGAATCTAGGGCACAACTTGCATTTTCAAAATTCTCCCATCCCGAGGTCTTGAGTTTAGGTTTGATTTCTCCGTCTGCCCTCCACTTTGAGCCATCATGGCCTTCAGCTCTGCCACCCGCGTCATATTCTCCTTGGCCGTCATAGCTTTGAAAACCATGTCTGCATAAGTCTCCACATGGTCCAGGCTCATCAGCTGCTGGAATTCAATTCACAAGCGTTGCAAGAATTTTCGTCCTTTCTCCACATCGTTCATTCCGTACATCGGCATATACTTGATTAATAGTAAAAATTTAGCTTCAAATTGGGCCACAGACATATTCGGTCCTTAACGTAGGCTCATAAACTCTTGACCTCTAGCCAATTTTTAGCAAGTGGGAAAAAATTTCCCATTAAACAGTTCCTCAAATCGCTCTGATGACATCTGGGGTACCACCCCAATTCTCCGACTGTCGCCAACCCCTGAGATCCTGCCAAGTTTGGTATCGATCGCTGCATGGTCTTCCATCGTTGGACCTCTTCCTCTTCCATCATATAGGTCGCACACTCAACCTTGTCCTTATTCAAGATTCTTAACCTTTGTAAGATCTTCTTGGTCTGGTCCAACAAGTATTCATTGATAACAAAGTCGTTTGTCGGCCTTTCTCGAAACACCAGTGGATTTTGTCACAAATACCTCTCCCAAGCATCTACTATTCTTTACTCGAGCTATAACTCTAAAATTGCCCTACCCATACCTTTTAGGACCTTCTTAATCCTATCCATCTAACATTCACCGAGGTTAGCTCTTGCATCTCCTTGCCCTCCCATACCATTTCCTGGGTAGGTGTTGGTGTTATTTTCTTTCCCATTGCCTCTCTCGCACCTATTTCTTATTGTATTCACCATCTTGAAAGAAGATTGGGAAAATTATCATCGACTATATTTCCATTAAATCACCAAGGCATGGCACAATTCAAATCGAGTAAGCAACTAGAGTATACCACTAAATATATATAAAAAAAAATCCATTTTTCGGCTAACTCAATAACGATTTAGGTTTTATGTGGTCGCCTAGGGTACAACCTATCCACATAATATTGAACTTATGAATCTCATCAAAATCCTAACCTAATTCCCAAATTTACAGTGGCCTTACTCATCTAGCTACACACAATTTTCTGATCACCTAGCAAACTCATCCCACATGCAAACTTTTTCGCATGTTCACTCTGATACCAACTGTAACACCCAAAAATTTTGGCCATGTTATAACTTAGGATTTCATGAATTTTTTTTTCTCCTCACATCACAACTACTGATATATAACATGCAATTCCCAGAAATCCAAATTTCAGCTTCTCAACCTAATAAACTTAATAACCAATTACCTAAGACAGGTGATGTTATTACAAACGCAGAAGCCAAATCAAATTTGATATGGTTCATAATCATAATGCTTTATTTATCATATAAGCTTCTGTTCAAGATGTCTACAAAATATATTACATGGACATCATTTCTCGTAAGCATTAACTGAACGTCTCAAACATGACCGAAAACATACTAAGGTTTTGCATAGGTTCCAATCATCAACTGAATTTGTTGTACATAATTAAAGACATGAAAAAACATGCTATATATAGAAAAATAAGTTTATTCTTTAACTATCTCCTTTCCTTTAGAGCTACTTGTCGAACCTGAAACATTTGAATATTCCAAGGTCAAAGTCCAATTAGAAGATGAACCTTCTAGTGAGAACTCCAAAACAATTTATATATATATGCATGAATAGATATAAAATGTATGAGCAAACACTGAGGACTATTCCGAAGTGCCTTGTGAACAGGTCATCTTCCTTTCTTAACAACGCATGCATAGCTTCTCTCAGGAGGTCCTTAACCATGTCACATCGGCTCAACCTCATAGAACTCATGCAACAACCACATCTATTGTCCCATAGGCTCACACGGCCTCCCACTCGAGACCTTTCTCACGGCTCTTTAAGAGCCTCTCGAGGGAAACTCCAACCACGACTTTTGTGCTTAGATAACAACAAATAGATACAACAGTCGGGCCACACGGACTTTATGAATGTAACATGATTTCATGCAAGAGAACAACCAGAGTTTGAGTACAAAAGTCTCACACAAAATAGGAGTATGTGTACCGGGGTCTCACCTTGAACTTAATTCAGGATTCATTAAAATTTGTACCTGACCTCGATTCTCATGCCAAATGTACTATTGCTCAACCTCGAGTCTCAATGATGACTAGCCATGATATTTATTCGAACGAATATCAATATCTATTTTTCCTAATTTTTTCATAATTTTCCTCTATTTTCTTCGTATGTTTTCCTCAAAAATTTTAAAATAAATACCTTCGCAAGCATTTTCCCAAATTTTTCTCCTCCATAATTTATAAAATAACTTTCTCAAAATATTAAAATTAATTTTAAAGAAAAATAATACCTCATGCACCACCCATGCACCCTATGCGTATTGATGAGCGCGTGCACCATACGCGCCGATCATCTTCTACCAATTCCTAGTCACTAGCGATGCTTCGATCACCAATTTTTTTACACCAACATGAAGAACCCTTTAAGTTGATCACAATGGAATGCTTCTTGGCTTGAAAACACCACCCGAAGGCGTCTAATTGGTCAGTTTAATACTTAGTTCCGGCGATCGCTGCAACTTCCAGCCATTCCTTGAAACAACTTTAAATCAACATGAAACCTCACCAATTTCTCTAGAAATGATGCCCACACACCAAGGAACAAAATCCCCTTATCCAATCTGTCAAAAACACTCCAAAACATAAACAAATTGATGCCCAAAACCTTTGAAACCCGTAGCCTATTTATAGGCAAAATCCGACCATCCCTTGGCTAATCATCGACCATTGCTTCGCCCATATGCTTCTTAGGACAATGGTGGCCATACCCTGACAAGATCCTCCTATCCCATTGCCAGATTTGGCTCCACGTACGGTGGCAGGTCGACGGCCACTTGTTATGCATTCACACTGTAAGTTTCAAAAATTACACTTTGACCCCCAAGCTTCTTCCAAATGCCATTTTGACCCTCATTTAAAGTTTTCAAGCTTTGATATTTTACTACTTAAACCCCTAAGTCCCATGCTTCTCAATTGGCCCAACAAATTTGGAAAAATATCATTTTCATCCCTTTCTCAACTAGAATTAAAAATTACACTTAGGTTGAATGCATGTTTTGATCGCAAACCCTTTTGTTTCATCTCGAAACCACTTAAGGGTTGTTTTTTATGTAAAATATGAATCTTCTCAAGATTCCATTGACTTTTCTAAAGTCCCTTACCATCATTTGGTATTTCAGGCTATAACTTAGCTACATCGAAAACTATATCTGATTTGATTTCTTTTGGCGTCATAAATCTCGCCTTAAGACACTCGTCAATGTCATACATTTTTTCTTAGATATTTACGATCTGGGGTGCTCCCTTCCATTAATTCAACGACTTATTTCCCTTTTAAGCTAATTTTTTCGGTACTTCAAATTCATTCAAGAATTACGTGGCAATCTTCGGAGATACGGGGTATTACATGTAGTGCTTCCCAATGAATCACACTACAAATCCTCCAAAAAGTCAATGCGGAGCTTTCACAAGGCTTTTCTCCTACGATTATGAGCATGTTAAGGGTTATCTCCCACTATTATGCCTTTCCCCCTCAACAATGTGACTGGCCCTCAAGGGAAGGATGTGGCATCACGCCTTACCTTAGGAGCATTCCTCAAATTGATCGACTGAGAACTAGACAAGGAAAGTAGGAGAAACGGGAGAACGTATGTCACATTATGTTCTTTGAGGTCCAAGTTCAGGCAATAGTCACTGCCTAAACTTGAATTTGATGAAAGGTTGTTCCCCCTAGCAATGCCGATCACTGAGAAAAAGCATTATCCTAATGTCAAACCCTATTTCTGCTTCTCCAATCAATTCGAGGAGTAGTCATTTAAAAGTGGAGTAACATCTTCCCTGAGTAAAATGATTTTTCAAGAGCCTTCTATGAACCAAAGAGGTGCCTACTTGTTCAGCAAGAGTTTCTAAAAGGTCAAGAGTGGAAGCACTAACAAAGTTGTTCGAAGGATTGGCAAGAAGAGGTTGCTATCAGCACCTTCTGTAGCCATTATATTTTTGTAACCACTTTGATTCTTGATCCTTACATCTGTTCCTTTTCCATAAATTGTTTTGTGACTATTATAGTCCCCCGTGAGCCCTATGAGAGTTTGTCATGACCTTTGCCATAAATTCTTCAAAGGAAAAATGTCGTGTGAGCTCTCAAGGCATTATGTTGATTGCTTTACAAGCACCATTCTCAAAGAGTCTGTAACACACCCGTTGACATAATAGTTGTACGTAGTATTCATACAAGAAATAATCTTCCCATATTATGGGAATCTCTGATGTTCGACCAACATGGAAATTAATATGCACATGTATATAATACCAAAGTGAGTTGAGGTTTACATTTATCTACTAACTCTAGGCTAGAATAATAGACTTATACAGAAATTCACCCAAAACAAGAACGTTCAAGCAAAACGATCACAACCACTACTTTCAACCACTGTTCATTACTATCACATACTAACCACTTTAATTTTTCATGATGTTTTTACCTTTGGAGGATCCTATAGCAACTATATAGAATATATGTATATAGTAAAAGAAAAAGTAATGATTATATTAATTAGAAAGACATAATTCAAGTGCATAGGTACAAAGATTGTGCAACATGAACATGCTTACAAAGGAAACTTTTATAGCATAATGTTTCTTTCTTTTTTTTTTTTCTTGTATATCTTCCTCAAGATTACATTGGTTGTGCACTCTTATCAAGAGCAACCACTTCGAGTGTCCACCTTGTCCTAACCCTAGATATCAGACTTAACTTCATGGCATCTCACCAGTCTTGGTTATTTTGTCTGACCTCAATTCAAGGACTTATAGATCCTAGTCTTACTTTTAGTCTAAGGTAAGAATACATGCACTCGGCTAGTTCCTACAACAGTCCTTGGATAATAATTATTTGAAAATTTTATTTAATAATACTTGATGTGATGAATGAAATGTAACTTGAGATGCACATGCAATGGACTATCCCACTTACTGCCCACCCGAAGTATTCCTTATCTTAATTTTGGTGCAACTGATCATCTATCTGGTAACCAAAGTCTCTTTTCTTATCTTTTTACTTCTTCCTATTTGCCAATGGTTCCAAAACATCTTCTACAGGGATTGGTTAAGCACGATAGCTTCTTTCATTACCTTTAAATTTTGTTTTATATGTTCCCGAAAACCCTTTTAATCTTGCTTTTATTAGAAAATTGGCACATACTCTTCATTGTTCCATAACATTTTTTGTGATTCTGTTGTCGTATAGGATTAGGGTATGGGACAGATGATTGGCGTCGGGCGTGAGTCACATGGACTTTATTATCTTGAGAAGCCATCTTCACCAGCAGTCTACATTTCTACTGAATCTCCAAATCTTCTTCATAATCATTTGGGACATCTGAGTCTATCCAACTTACAAAGATGGTCCCACGTCTTTCCACTACTTACACTTTAAATTGTGAGTCATGTCATCTTGGAAAATAGTCTTGTACTTCATTTCCAAAATGTGTCAATAATCGGGTTACATCCCTTTTTGCACTTATCCATAGTGATGTTTGGGGTCCTTATCATGTTCTTTCTGTTTTAGGTTTTCGGTACTTTGTCACTTTCATTGAGGATTACTCTCCATGTACTTGGGTGTTTTTACTAAAAAATCGTTCAGAGTTATTCACTATCTTTAAGGACTTCAATACGAAAATTCAAACTCAATTTAATGTTTCTATTCATGCCTTTCGCAATGACAATGCTAGAGAATATTTCTCAACTCATTTCACTACTTTTATGGCTTTTAAGGGTATTTTACATCAATCCTCATGCTCTTTTTCATTTTTGAGTTGATGTTGTTCTCACTACATGTTATCTCATTAACCAGATGCCTTTCTCTGTCTTACCACATGAGGTCCCTCACTATATCATTTTCCTTGCTCAGAGTCTTTGTCTCATTCCACTTCGTGTTTTGGGTGCACTTGTTTCATTCATGACATTACCCCTAGTCGTCCCAAACTTTTAGCCAAGGCTATCAAGTACATTTTCCTTGGTTATTCATGACTTTAGAAAGGCTATCGGTGTTACTCTCCTCATCTTTACTAATGTTACCTTTTTTAAGACATCTCCCTTCTTTCTCTCTTCCCCTGTCCAGAGTCATCCAATTTCTGAGATTCTTCCCACTCCTTACCTTTGTTCTCCTTCCTTCCATCCTGCTCCTACTGTCCCTGAATGTCCCAATCAGGTTTGTCATCGCCATCCACATCCTCCTACAACTGCTGATAAAGAACCTGATAACTCACTTCATGCTCTGACATTTGCACCTGCCTTGAACCAGCCAGTTGCTTCGAGCTAGATGTTGACCCTTCTCTTGAACCCATTACCACTCTAGAAGGTATGCACTCTATTGGAAACCCTCACCTTATATACACCTTTCTTAGCTATCATCACTTGGCTTCCCCCTATTATGCATTTGTGTTTACTGTATCTTCTATTACTATTCCTAATACTACCAGTGAAGGACTTTCAGATCCAGGGTGGCACCAAGCTATGGTTGATGAAATGGATGCTCTACATTCTAGTGGCACTTGGGAATTGGTTTCTCTTCCTTTTGGTAAATCTACTGTTGGTTATCGTTGGGTCTATACTATGAAGGTTGGTATTGATGGGAAGGTTGATCTCTTTAAGGCATGTCTGGTTGCCAAAGGCTAGACTCATATTTTTGGATTGGATTACGGTGACACTTTTTCTCTAATAGCTAAGATTGCCTCTATGTGCTTGTTTTTATGCATTGCTGCAATGAATCACTGGCCTTTTTATCAACTGGACATTAAGAATGCTTTTCTTCATGGGGATTTTCAAGAGGAAGTCTATATGGAGCAACTCCCAGGCTTTGTTACTCAGGGGGAGTCTGAATTAGTTTGCAAACTTTGTCGCTCTCTTTATGGGTTGAAACAATCTTGGCAAGCTTGGTTTGGACGGTTTAGTACAGTTCTTCAAGAATTTGGTATGAATCACTATGAGGTCGACCACTCGATTTTTTATCTCCACTCATCAAATGATAAATGCATTTATCTAGTGGTTTACGTGGATGATATTGTCATCGTTGGCAGTGATCAAGATGGTATTCTTCAATTAAAGACACATCTCTTCAACCATGTCAACCATTTGAAATATTTTCTTAGCATTAAAGTAGCCTAGTCCAAAAGCAGCATAGTTATTTCATTATGGAAATATGCTTTAGACATTCTTGAGGAGGTTGGTTTACTTGACTGTGGACCGGTTGATACTCCCATGGACTCAAATATCAAGCTTTTACCAGGACAGGGGGAGCTATTATTTGACCCTGGTAGATATCGTCGACTTGTCAGAAAGCTAAACTACCTCACCATCACTTGGCTAGACATCTTTTTTTCTATGAGTAATAACTAGTCCGTTTCTACAGTCTCCGTGTAATAGTCATTGGAATGCTGCCATTCGCATTCTTAGATATATCAAAGGCGCATTGGGTCAGGGGATTGTTATATGAAGATAAGGGTCATACCCAAGTGATTGGGTATTCTAATATTGATTGGGCATGATCTCTTTCAGATAGACGCTTTATTTCAGGGTATTGTGTTCTAATTAAAGGCAACTTGGTATCTTGGAAGAGTAAGAAGCAGGATACGGTTGCTAGGTCTAGTGCTGAAGCAGAATACCGTGCTATGGCCTTAGCAACATATGAACTTATATGGTTGAAACAATTGCTTTAAGAATTAAAATATGGCAAGGTGACACAAATGAAATTTATCTATGATAATCAAGCTACCTTACATATAGCCTTTAATCCTGTTTTTCATGAGAGGACCAAACACATAGAAATTGATTGTCATAGAAATTGATTGTCACTTCATCAGAGAAAAATGTTTTATCTAGATGTATTACTACTAGCTTTGTTAATTCAGTTGATCAACTGGCAGACGTCTTCACTAAGTCCATTTGGGGTCCTCGTATTGGTTTTATTTGTAACAAGCTTAGTGCATATGACCTATATGATTCAACTTGAGGGGGAGTGTTGGAATAAATGATTGATTAGCTATCAATTAGCTATTAGACTAGCTATGATTAGTAGACAAGTAGACAACTAGGCCTTAATTCTGGGAGTATCTTTAGCCTTAATTTCAGGAGTATCTTTTGTACATAAATCCTATAAATCCTAATTGAAAGAGGCTAGAAGACCTCATCAAGTTCTCTAATTCAACACTTCCCACTAAGGAATTTTAAAAAATCCACTAAATCTCCTACTTAATCTCAAGTAGGCCCTCTAGCAACAAGTTAGGAAATTACAACCTCCTACCAACACCCAGCAAGCCCTCTAGCATACAATGTTAGGAATACAAAACCTCCTATCAAAACCCGATAAGCCCTTTAGCTCACAAGTTAAGAAATACAAGAATGATGTACAAAAAGAAAATCTAAAAGATAAATCTCTCAATTACAATGATCTGTCAAAGATAAATATAAAGGCTTGAACAAATGATATAAATGATAATCAAAATCTTTTGATAGAAAAGTGAATGCACAAGTAGAATAGAGAAGTAAAAATACAAATATTAGCTCAAATGAATTTATTTTTCTTTCTTGCTTCTTTCATGAGCTTCCTTGAATTTATAGGCATCCCAATAGTTTCAAAAGAACTAGTCATTTATAGTCATTGGAGTTTGCAAAACTAGCCATTAGAAGTCTTTGCAATAAAAACGGTTGATAGATTCAAAGAATCGGTTAACAGGTTAGTTTAAAATTCAAACATTAGTCGACACTCAATGAAGAATGGTCAACAGTTCATGATGCAGAAATGATCAACAACAAACAACCAAGACTTAAAAACGGTTGACATTTTAAGAGAAAATATCGACAACTTATAAGAAATGGTCAACAAATTGCAATGCAAATAGTAAAATTCATTGTAGCAACGGTAAAAATCACTGTAGCAAACGACTTTTTTGATATAACAATTTTAATTAAATAAAACATAATTTTCCAAATACCATCAAAAAATTGAAAATCACTGTAGTAACGGTAAAAATTAATGTAGTAAATAATTTTTTTGATATAACATTTTTAATCAAATAAAAAATAATTTCCCAAATACCATCAAAAACTTTATCACAAAATTTTTGGAATTGAATTGCATGATGAAAATAATTTTCATTTTGGTGCTTAATAGAACATATAAAAGTAATTTTGAGCACCAAATTAATAACTATTAATAAAATAATTTCATTATCAAAATACAATTGTTTTTAATCATCAAAATCATATGAAAAGAAAAACATAAACATACGCTAAGGTTTTCTTCCTATCTTACATTGGAAACTAGATATACTCCTAGATTAGAATGAGTTCTAGGAAAACCACCACCAAAGTTTTCTCCCTAGTTTAGCTTGAAAACTAAATACACTCTTAGTTTTTAATGGTTTTGGGAAACCAATACAATCTATATTAAGTTTAAATGATTACAAATATTTTTCCATAGTTGGACAGAAATAAATAAACAATTAAGTACAAATATACAAGACAATGAAATATAAATAATTAAATCAATAACCTTAGATGGAGAAATTTGAGTTTGTCGTACAAGACTTGAAACGCTTTTCTCCTATTGCCTTGTGACTCTTCGGTGGATGTACAATGAAGCGTTGAGAGCCTTGGATTGCTTGGATTTTTTCTTAAGAGTGTTTGGGAGCTTTGGATATACAATATGTGCAATTCTTGATCTACAAAATGAGTTTAAGGCTATTTATAGGCATTATGAAAATTACTGTAGCGACCACTATAGTGTTTACTGTAGCAATGGTTGAATTATTGTTGCAATGATCAAATTTACTGTAGCAATGATAAAATCACTATAGCAAGGTAAAATATGTTTATATAAAATTTTTATACATTTTAAAATTACTTAAAAATAATTGTAATGGAAAATAATATTTTTGGTAATACATATACTATGAAAAATATTTTATAAATTAATCAAAAATAATTTAATACTATAATTAGTATATTTAAAAATACCTTTTTGTTAATCATTAAAACATTATAATTTGCATATTAAAAATATCTTTTTTATTAATTATCAAAACTTAATTAATATAAGCAAGTTGGCGCAACAACCGTTGTTGCCTAGGGTGGATTCCAATCTCTTCATCAACCTTTGAAATCACTGTGAGGTATATTACTAAACCCTTATGGTGTGCTTTTATTATATTGCATAAGATCATTTGATACCGAGTCTTGCAAGGTGATTCTATTGATTTTTTTAATGCGTTTGTATGAGTTTTCGAAAATGATTTTTGAAAACAGCAAAAACCTTTGCATGATACACCAAATGTTGGCATTCATTTTCATTCCAATATACCTTAAGTTTGTCCAATTTATGTTTTATACCTCAACATTTTAACATATTCAAAAACCCTTATTTTTTTTCAAATATGCCCTTTAACCCATATCTTTTCAAAATCCGTACTAAGGCCTTAATTTTTCCAAAATTTCCACAAAGCTATAAACCTTAGATCCAATTTCTTCAAATGGCCAAACCTTTTCCTTTTCCCTATTTTTTGTCCTTAACATGTAGGTTTGTTGCATATAAGTATAAAGACCCTTGGTCAAACATAATACTTCACTAAACCTCAAGTTCTTCCATCTTTCTTTACAAACCAACCACGTGCATGAATGCAACTATGATTTAAAGACTTAATCTAGCTAAATTTAAATCTAAATCATCCAAGAACATAGTTCACACTTACCCCAAAAAGAATCTATTGTGAGCTGATTGACAATTAAACTTATTCCTTTTCAATTTTTTGAGCTCTTTCCTCTTTAAATTTAACACATGCAATTGAATAATCAGGGGTTAGGAATTGTAGGGGAAGATCTTTATAAGAAAGATAAAAGAAAATTGACAAAAAAGGCCTACCTGGACTACAAAGTCACTAACAACAAATAGCAACAACTTCCTTTTATTTTCTTCTATTTTTCAGTAGTCTGGTCTCTATTACCAACAATTTCTCTTATTATTGATAGCCTTTCATCCTCACCCTTGTTCCTTATTCTTTTCCTTGATTTCTCTCAATTATCTTTCACATGTTTCCTCTTAGTAAAAATAACGAGAGAAATGTCACAATATGATTATATACCACTTTTGACTTTGTTGTTTCCAAAATACAACAATGAATTTGTAATGTGGGAAAAATGATCTTGATATTCCTTTGTGATAATGATCAAGAGACCTTGAGGCAAATGATCAGGATACCAAATGATCAAGTGCCATGATGAAAGAATGGCTTGCTGATGAACGAGTGCCCTCTAATGACCGAGAAATCCTAAATAACCGAGAGGTCCTGAATGAGCGAGAGGTCATGGATAACCAAGAGGTCTTGGATGACCAAGAGGCCTGCCAAGATAAAAAAAACAGTTAGGGGGGAGAAGATGTCCCCGTGTAAAGCCTCAAATACTTAAGTTAGTCTTCGAGTACTTGAATATAAAATGAAGTATGAGTATCAGAGTAAGGATACTTGAGAGAGGAGGCAACCTCCTATTTATAAAGGAGGGAGAGAGAGACATATGGCAACCATCCTAGGTTTCTCAAGTGGCATATTCCAAGTATATTCTTGTCATATTCATGGAATATTTTGTGAAACATTAGAATATTCTTAACATATTGAGTGCGAGGAATGCCCAAGAAGGGTCTGTCAGTCATAAGGGAGGCTCCCGGGGCTAAGTGGCCATCATGTCGTGGTCAATCTGTCATGATTGAGTGGTGGCCCCTTAATCATCAATTCTCACTTCTTGGCTTCATTTTCCTTTGGCTTGTTGCTTTTTCCTCTATTTGATTTGATTTGTTTTTTTGCTACTTTCTCTTCAATAGGGGACTTCATACTTTGATCTTTCATGGTTGAATGGGGGCCACTTGGTCATTACTTTGTTCTTTTTATCTTGCTCTTCCTTTGTTAGTTTTGCTTTTGGGTTGTGTATTTTGGCCTACTTAGGTATCTATTTAACCCAAATACCCATTTATAAATCTGACTCGGATTTGCCACTTTTTACACTTCCCCTTTAGTTTCTTGTTATTCCATATATATATATATATATATATGCACTTTTTTGAAAATTTTACTTCTATCCCACTCAACTTTAAGGAATTTCACACAAACCCACTTAATATAATATTTTTATTTAATGTCCTTGCAAATGAGCCCTAACATTTAATTATTTTTCATTTTGACCCAAAAATTTTTAGTTCTTAATTTTCTTAGTCCCTTTTGAATTCTTAAAATAATTTCAAATTTTGACCTTCAATGATTCACCTCAATTCTCATAATTCACCCCTCAGAATGCCTTTAACTTCACTAAAATTTGGTGTGTAATACGGGTTTTGTATAACATCTCTCTTTCATTGCAATACTTTATTAGTCTTGATCTTTGCTCGATGATTATTTTGTTCAGAATAGAAAAGTTCAATTTACATCTCTAACCATTTCTATGGGAGAAAAACAGAGAGTCAGAGACCCTAAAGAGAAACATAATCATGAAACAGTAATTTTAACGTTCATATTTTCCCAGGGTTTCTTTCTTTCTCCTCCTAAATCACTAATTTGTGCCACTGTTTTCTCCACTTAAGTGTAAATTTGGTATTTTTGCATTTAACTAATTCGGAGAAACATAATTAATATATGTAATTATTTGGCTTTAATTGAGGCTTGGGTTTAGGGATTGATTGGGGTTAATACTTATTTTCACTTTTTTTTCTTTCTAATTTTACTTTACAAATCATCAATTGGTGACACTTTCCTCCACTTAAGAGTTAGTTTGGTTTTATTTTTAATTAATTTGTAATAATAGAATTGTGTGTAATTACTTTAAATTAATTAGGATAATATAATTATTATCTTTCTTCAACATACAAATCTAAATCTTTTTGTGAGAAAATGGTGTCAAATGGGGTTATCAATTTAAAATAAAGACTACAAAGGATTAAGTGTACTTGTTACGCATGACAAAATAAATTTATAGTGTGGATTGAGAAAAAAATTAGCAAAAGGGTTAGAGGAAGAAGGTCGGGCCCTCACATGGCCGTCCTAGACCCATCCCAACACCTCTTTGAGCAGGGATCACTTGGGGGTAGCGATTGACGAATAGCATTAAGGCATGGGACACTCCTCCCACGTGGACTGGGTTATGCCATGTGGCCACTTGCGAGGCGAGGGACCTTTTCTTTGCAAGCAGGGTTGCCCAAGTAACCACCCCAGCCCCTCGAGTGGGGTCACTAGAGGGTGCCATGGCTAGGCGAAGGGCTCCTGCACGCGAGGCCGTGAGCCCACTAAGCGAGGGGATTCTTGAGCATGGCCGCCGCGCTATGTAGCTATAAGGTAAGGGGGCACCGTGCCAGCATTCCCGAATGACCCTTACTTGGGGCTGCCTTGCGCTTGCACGTGCTCGCACCCTAACACCTCTAAGTGAGAGTCACTCAAGAGTGCCCTACGTTCACGAGCACCTGTGCCCAAGCCCAAGCACCCACCCCTGCACTTGTGTGCCCACTCACGAGTTACTTGCCGAGAATAGTGGACTGCTTAACATTGTTGGCCTTTTCCATCACTATAAATAGGGGGGTCTTCCCCCTTCCCCTCAATTGAGGTATGTCATTTCTCCCATTCACATTTTCTTTTTGTATTCAAGTATTTCATACTTTCAAGAAGCTAATTTAGGCATCAAAGGGTTTGTGCGGGGATCATCTGTACCTTTAACATATTTTCATTCCAAACAGGTCATATATCACTCGAATGGGTCATCCATCACTGTCATTCCACCACGGAAAAGTCATGCATCGTTGTCACTCAACCCTAGAAGAGTCATCTGAGTCACCCATCATCTAGATGAGCCACCCTTATCATGGTCTCCCATACCTAAATTTATTATTGTATTTAAGCAACAATACTAAATTATAAAAAAAATAATAATAAATTTAACCAATTTAAAATAATGTCATTTAAAATTCCTCTATCCAAACATAACTAAAAACTAGCTAGTTTGTATACACTAAAATGCAATTATTAATCTTAATGAGAAAAGTTCTATTTTCATCTAAAATCAAGGAAAATATCATTCTCTTGGCAGGCACGTGATAGAATATAATAGAGATGAGTTGAAAGAGTCGCTCACTATTATTCCTGAAGAGAATTCTTGGAACCGATCCAAGTCTTCTTTAAACAAGATTTATTACAATTTTTCTATTTAATCAACTCCGACCTCAAGCAAGATCGACTGATTTTGTTTCTATTATTAATTATATTCAAACAATGAATTCCTAACATCTCATTATAAGCATGGCGATATTAAACAAATAATAATTAATATTACTTCAACTCAACCAATTGGCTTACATATATATATGTCAGCTCTGCCTTGCCTCCAACTTGCCTATTGGTTATTGCATAAAATCCCAGTCCAGTGAACGTGAAGCATACGAGAGGCTGTGGCTTGTTCTTATCCTTCCAAGAAGGACAAACAGTCACTCAGCTGGATGACCCAATAGCTGGCAACGTGTGTATCATTCATTCAAATAATTTGTTTGAGGCTTCGCTTTTATGTTTTTATTATTTTGGCATCCAATAACAATGCGATTGATTAATTAATCAGTCCAATGGCCAAAAACCCCATCCTTCTTTCTCATTCATAATCAATCATTGCGTTTGACTGATCGTTAATGCAAGAACAGATAACTCAGCGCCAAAAACAATTTTATCTGAATAGATTCTATTCAAATAGATTTATTGAGTTAAAATATAAAAGAATATTTATGAGCTTTCTTTTTTATCAAGTTAATGTTTGTTAATCAAGATATAGATCGAAAAAAGTGGGATATGAAAAGTATTTTAGATAAAAGTATTTTTTATTGTATTTATTAAAATTATTTAAAAATAATTTATGTGATTTTTTATCTTAAACTTTTCAGATAAATTTATCTATTTTTTCCGCGAATAAGTTATCTTGAACCTTACAAATAAATTATTTTAATACAATTTTATCTTACTCATTTTAACAAATGCTACGTAAGAATATATACTTCTTAAATTATTTGAAAATTAAAATTTTAAATAAGTCTTAGGGAGTTTTATACATTTGTATGTCTTTTTCTATCTCATCTTTTAAAAATTATTAAAAATGCGTCTCCTCTACGTCCCTCCGAACTAATTTTATGGTGTAACTAACTTAATTCAAGGGAGCATTTTAGTTTTTTATTTGATCAAATGGAGTTTATTTTCAAACAACTTATAAGCTCTTAAATAAAAAATAAAAAAAATTAGAGATAAAACTCCTTCTGAGGTGATGATTAATATGTAATTCGTGTAGGAAACAAGTACATATATACAACATAAAGTATATACTAGTTTTCATGCGTGTTGGCTTAAAACATATAGGTATATTCCTTCGACCCATACAGTTTGAGAGGTCAATAATAATAATGGTTCCAAATGGCAGGCAAAGCCAGATCCCCGAAGAAGCCGCCATCTCCCAAGCTTGAGCTTGAA
Source organism: Diospyros kaki (assembly GCA_036245055.1). Classification (NCBI taxonomy): domain Eukaryota; kingdom Viridiplantae; phylum Streptophyta; class Magnoliopsida; order Ericales; family Ebenaceae; genus Diospyros; species Diospyros kaki. Next base: position 9,472,165 of record BSEG01000011.1, on the reverse strand, counting down.
GAGGCCTTAATGTTGCTGAGATGATCCAACACGTCTTTGAGGACTTTGGGGCCCAAACTGCATGGAGATTGAGATGGATCCGTCTGATTTCCAAAGGTTCCACTGGTGGGTATAATACTACTGCTGGGGGGCATTAATGGCTCCACGTCGGGAAAAGATGGGTAAGTGGAGAAGCAGGGCACTTGCTCGTCGTCGTCCTCGAACTCGTACTCATTAATGTAGTTTGATGTCTTCAGCTTAACTTCATCGGTTTGGTCGAAGCTTACGTAGGAATCCATCAATGGGGGCAAAGACATTGAACAGCTCGTGTCGTCACAGTTGCTCCTCTCCATGCTTTGTTTGGCACCGCCGGCTTCTTTATTTTTCTGGACTACTCTACACAGTACCCAATCCTCCTATCCATCCCAAAAATATGAAACAAATCCATTAATTACATACAGAAGAGAGAGAGAGAGAGAGAGAGAGAGAGAGAGAGAGAGTTTACTTAGAGAAACTTACCATATTATCTTTTACCACCATTTTGTCACTGCTTAATTTATTAATTGAGATAAATTATATATAATTTTACCTTTATTGATTGACACAGAACAATATATAGAGACAGAACTGTAATTCTACCTTATCAACCTATAAACAAATTAAATTATTATCTTATATCTTATAAACAAATTAAATTATTTTAGAATGGGTAAAAATTTGTTAAATTTGTTTGGCTCTCCTTGTGGACTTCCGTTGATAAGTGAAGCCATGCAATTGTGGTATGAGAGTCAAGAGTAATTTGATTATGGAAACATCAATGCATTTTTTTGCTTTTTAGGGCTAAATGGTTGTTTTTGCATAGACTTATATTATAAAACACAGACTTAGATTATAATATAGATGAATAACTTTGATGGGATTTGATATATTTATTTTCATACTAAAAAAAATCTCTACTTATCTCAGGCACATATTGATTATGTTCAGTAAGGATAACGCAAAAGAAATAATTAATACATTAGCTTTGGTGAAAGTTCAGGGTTAATTTGACCTTAAAACAAGAACACAAGCGGAATAATATGTGGAGAGAAAAAGGCGTTAACTTTTAGATATTTCAAAACTGATTTCGACTGGAAACTGCCTCTGTGACCCAGATTCAATAATTTAGGGGAAGTACATAAATGTCAACTTCAAAAGGTCAATTCATCAAATTTTGTTAGGTGAAAGTTGAATAGAAAAGAATATGTATGGATTAAAAACAAAGCAAGGAGTATACGTGGAAATTAAGGGGAAAACCTTTGGAGGCGAAGCTTTTGGAGGGCTAAGGGGTCCTTCCAGCCTGAATTCGTGCATGACCCAATTAGTTTTTCTACCCTTTGGTGCTCTACCTTGGTAGAATACTAGGGTTTTCCTCATCCCAACTAGGGCTTCCTGACAAATGATCGGTCGGTCCTTCCCAGTGGCCTTCCAGTACCCCGAAGAAGTTGCTCGATTTGTTCGTAGCCCAGTTGCATATTTCCGATCACGCTGGCTGTAAAAGTACCATTCCTTGCCTCCCACACAAGCAGTTTCTAGCAAACAGAGAAATCACAAAATAAATAAATAAAGGACTTTTATTACGGACAAGGTAAGGAATGGTTAAATTGCGCCATGGAGCTTAGTTAAGCTCGTGGGACGAATTAATTAGGAGCTAGGAACACTCATACTACACCTACACATACAGGAGGTCTTCTACGCCAGTTTAATTAACCATTTTATATTAGATGAGGGTGACATATTAGACATCTAACTTTGGGGATTAGAAATGTCAATTTTGGGTAATTGACAATTGCAGAGGCCTGTGGCTGGCATTAGGTGAAATGCTCATCAGCACTGATGGATCCCCCAGCTGCTTTGGGCTTGCAATTCTAATCCCACTTGCTGTCACCATCTTTGTTTTATTTAGATAACTCCAAGAGTCAATTTCAATATGCATCAAACTAATCGTACACCACACGCACATACATGCAGAAAGATCAGCGGCATCCATCTTCTTTCACATGAAGCTGTGGTTATGCACATCCAACATCAGGCTAGCTGAAGGAGATGTAAAGTTAAGGATACTTGCAAAATAAATAAATAAATAAATAGATAAAAATCTTCTAAGCTGACGAAGTTTTGCAGGAAAAATACCCATTTATAGTTGAAAAAGAGTTATGCATAATTCAACACTATTGACCAGAATATATGCGCAAGGTATACCATACATATGAAGAATATTCTCTATTTGGAATTGGGATAATATAAATAAAAATTTACGTAAACTTTTTTCTCAAAAGTAAAGTAAATGTAAGCTGTAATAATAATCCTACATGAAAGAGAAAGACACTTGGCGGGTCATAAATGTAAAATCGCCATTATTCAAATGTTTTTATTTTTAATGGTATTTTTAGAAAAAATTTAAATATCTCTCTCTCTCTCTCTCTCTCTCTCTCTCTCTCTCTGTCTTCTGCTATCTTCTGCTACCATCTGTTTTTCATAGCGAGAGAGAGAGAGAGATGATACATATACATATGGGTGTATGTGGTGGAGGCGGCGGTGATGAGAAAGAAATTAAGAAGAAAGTTAGAAAGTAATCAAGAGCAGCAACGGATGAATTAATTACCAGGAATGTCCCAAGGCTCGCATTTGTTGAGGTCGACTTCAATGAAGAGAGAGCATAATTGATCAGAGCATTCAGTCACCTTCTTGGCCAAGTAATCGCATACAAGTTCTTCATCTCTTGGATGAAACCTGAAGCCTGGCGGCAACTCTGCCTCCACCATGCTCAGTCTGCTCATTCTCCTAATCAATCAGTTTCCAAACTACTCGGCGAGAGAGAGAGAGAGAGAGAGAGAGAGAGAGAGAGAGACCAATTGAGATGGCCAAATTTAATGTTGCTAGATAAACCTTCAATATATATATAAATAGAAGTGGGCAACTCCTGTTTTTCTTTAATAAAAAAATCTTGAAATAGAATTTCGGATTAATTTTATATATACATATATATGTGTGTGTGTGTGTGTGTGAGAGAGAGAGAGAGAGAGAGAGAGATTAAAGTCAACCGGTAATTCCGTGCAAGAGAATGGGGTGGGGGTGGTGGTGGGTTTGAAGTTTGAACTGAAAAAAGAGAATATTTTCTACGTGGGGGATGACGTGGACTCACCGAACGGTGCCAAACAGATGACATGTACAGTGATGGATACTGAGAGAGCCACCCGAGACCCATTGACTGTTCTCTTCATTTGCCCCTCTTCGATTCTCTTTTCTTTGTATCTTTGCGGAACAGAGGGAACCATTTTATGGACAATAATAATGCATTATTTTGGCATTATTGTATTTGTACAATTTCTCGTCATTTATATTTTTAATTTTGATAAATAAGATAAAATTATATACAAAGACTTTATTTTACTGTGTAAGACAAAAAACCGAACTCATGATCTATTGATACAAATCTCAACTTATCATGATATAATCACTTGACTTGTGATTTAAGGATATAATGCATTTATAAAAAATACCAAATTGTATCATGCTCTCACTTTTTTTTTTTTAAGCGCGTTACGAGTGGACTAAATTAAGTCTGGACTAGATTAGAATTATCAACTTATTATGATATGATAGGGACATAATGCATTTCTAAAAAATACCAAATTGTATCATACTCTCACTTTCTTTCTTTTTTTTTTTTTCAAACGCGTTATGAGTGGACTAAATTAAGTCCGGACTAGACTAGAATTGCCAACTTTTAGATCTTCATTGAATAAATTTATTTCACTAATTCACAAATTACATATATGCTTTTAATAAGTATATAAACACTTGTATATGAACATACCCCAAAGAAATATTTGAACTCTAATAACACAGTGAGTCATTATAAAATCTATTACATATGATGTTTTGTATTTATAAAATGATAATAGTATAATTTTTGATGAAAAAAATTGCAAAAATATTTATTAGTCGTAGTTCATTAGGAGCCAACTTTTACTGTGCTGGAGAGGTACTTTTGAGAAGGTAGTACATGGAGTGTGCCACTATGAGCAGGCCCCATGCAACAGGAGAAGATGAGTTTGGACAAAAGACTTCGCCACCACGCCTAACTCATCACCTCAAAATGCACATCCCCACCTAACCCACCATTCGGGACATCTTATTGTTTAGAAATGTAACACTTCTTTTTTTTTTTTTTTTGCATAATCATATATTCTTTTATGATTTATATATCTTTAGACTTATATTCTTTCATTATTAAAATTGGATCCTAAAGCTTAGGCAAATGTATATTCATATAATTTGTGTATCTTTATTTTCTCATAATTTGTATGTGTGAAGTGAGATATTAGAATCAAAGATCGAAAAATCTTCTCAATTATGCAAAGTAATATTAGATTTAAAGTGGTGAATTGGATTCATCGTGCTCTTCCACCGCCGTAGGATATGTCAGCGTTTGATTGGGTGTGCCCTGGCTGGCCATAGGTGAGAGGGTATATTTCATGAGAGTTTGTTTGGATGTTGTCAGCTCCCCTATATAGATATGACCAACATACCACCATAGTGTTAAGACTGTAAACATTACAAGTGGAATGTTAGTCGGGGCGGTGGGTAGAATCTAAGTATGTCACTGTCTTAAAAACCACCATAGTGTTGCGGATTAAGTGGCACAGATGGCCAAAGATTGAGCTCCACATTAGATGTGGAAAGGAGATAAGGAGTTGTCTCTTCGATCACCTACTATGAATCTTCCAAACAAGATTCGCATTCACCACCTTGGGAAGTGTAGGTTCTAAAAAGTTAGCGGGAGGTACCTTTAATTCAAGACCAAAATTAAATGAATTTTTTAAGATAATCACATTGATAAACCTTAAATTCTTTTGCAACTAAATCTCTGTTTTAAAAATGGCAAATCAATCAAACTCACTTTCTTGCATCCTGGATAAAAATGTTTTGATGAGATCAAATTTTAATGATTGTCTCAAAAATTTAAAACTTATTTTAAATATGAAGAAGATCATGTATGCTTGGATAGATATATTCTTACAAAATTTCCCCAGGGGTCTAGTGAAAAAGGGTATGTGGTATTTAAGGAGATGCATGACCATGATTTTAGGCTTAGGAACTTCATACTCGCCTCCATGAACAATGAGTTTCAAAGGCAGCACGAGCATTTATGGACTGTTGCTGATACAGTCTTAAATCTAAAGGAACTGTATGGGGCCCAGAGTAGGACAGCTAGATATGAGGTTTCAAAGTGGTTCTTCCGGGCTCTAATGTTGGGGATCATGTGTTATCCATGACTGATTCGATCATTCAATTGGATGCATTTGTTTCAGCATGGATGCGAATCTACATATTAACTTGATCCTACAGTCACTCCTTGAGTCATTCTCTGGATTTATCATAAACTTTAATATGAATAAAATCCAAACCACACTCTCGGAGCTACTTAACATGGTGAGTCAGCTAAAGCCCAAATGAAGCAGAAGGGCAAAAAGAGTCATCATGCCATTGTCTCGACTTTTAGATCTTTGAGAAGGAGGTTTACCTCTAAGAAGAAGAAGAAGAAGGTGGTGGGGCCCAAGAAAGAGGTCTCCAATAGCAAGTCTAAAGCGTAGAACCCAAGGAAAAATGTTTCCAATGTGGGCAAGTCAAGCATTGAAAGAGGAATTACCTAGAGCTTCAGCATGGCCTTAAGGGCAAACGTGGGGAAACTCAAGAGGCAAGTATTATTTCTTCCTTGTTTGTGAGTGAGATGATCAATTCAATTGGTTAATCTCCAGTTACTTGGATTATGGATTCTGGTGCATCATCTCTGTAACATCCCGCATCAAGCGATAGGAAAGATCGGAACAACTTACCCTAATGGGTTTACACGAACTTACCAGGGGTCACCTATCCTTAAGCTTCTCCAACTCAAGCACGTTTAATTCGGGAGTTCTTTGGCTACATTCAGTGCAAAAGTATTCAGCTGGTGTTGTTTCCGTTCTTACTTATCCTTGATATATATTACCCTTCTCTGGGCTCTCTCGGGGTATTACATTCTCCCCCCCCTTGAGCACATGACATCCTTATCATGCGACCTTACAACTGGTCTCAGATCTTCTCCTATTTGGGAGCTGCCATCCTAGAAGCCTGTCAGGAGTCACTCACTGCCCCCGCGCCACTCCCTGCCCTTATCAGACTGCCTTTTCCAACGATTGGCTCTGATACCACTTGTAACATCCCGCATCGAGCGATAGGAAGGACAAAAAAAACTTACCCTGATAGGCCTACGCGAACTTTCTAGGGGTTATCCATCCTTAAGCTTCCCCAACTCAAACACGCTTAACCCGAGAGTTCTTTGCCTATATTCAGTCCAAAAGATATCCAATTGGTGTTGTTTTCTTCCTTATTCTCGATATATACTACCCTTTTCTGGGCTCTCTTAGGGTATTACATTCTCCCCTCCCCCCTTGAGCACATGGCATCCTCATCATGCGACCTTACAACTGGTCTCAGATCTTCTCCTATTTGGGAGCTGCCATCCTAGAAGCCTGTCAGGAGTCACTCACTGCCCCCGCGCCACTCCCTGCCCTCATCAGATTGCCTTTTCCAACGATTAGCTCTGATACCACCTGTAACATCCCGCATCGAGCGATAGGAAGGACAAAAAAAACTTACCCTGATAGGCCTACGCGAACTTTCTAGGGGTTATCCATCCTTAAGCTTCCCCAACTCAAACATGCTTAACCCGAGAGTTCTTTGCCTATATTCAGCCCAAAAGATATCCAACTAGTGTTATTTTCTTCCTTATTCTCGATATATACTACTCTTCTTTGGGCTCTCTTGGGGTGTTACAAATATGTGTTTACATGCAGGATCTTCAAACAAGTAAGCTCCTTTGAAAGTAGGAAGTTGTCCTTAGAGTGGGGAATGGAGCATCTATTGATCCATTAGCTATAGCGACTTCTTCTATTACTTTGTCTACCAAACATGTATTAAGATTTAGAGATTCTTTCTATGTACTGGAAGCTATTCGGAATGTTATTTCAATTCCTAAGCTTGCGAAAGAAAATTATAAATTTTTCGTTTTCCAACAATATGTGTTATATTCATTTTGGAAATGAATGTGTTGGAATGGATACATTGGTTAATGGTCTTTATGTATTAGAAATAAATGAGTCGATGAGAGGTGGAAATGCAAATATTACAACCACGACCAGCAAGAAGCATTCTTGTGATGTCGGTATGGATCTTAAGCATTTGTGGCACCTTAGGCTAGGCCATATCGGTGATAGGAGGGATAAATGAGTTTCTTAAACATGGATTCGTTAATCCAGTAGGTTTGGAACCCTAGCTAACTTGTGAGACCTGCCTACTCGATAAAATGGCTAAGCAACCTTTTGTTGGACAAAGTGGGAGGGTCGATGATTTTCTAGGTCTGATTTATACTAATGTATGTGGGTCGTTATTAGAAATGGCTAGAGGTGGCTACTCTTACTTCATCACTTTTACTAATGAATTTTCAAGGTACAAATACATATATCTGTTGAAATACAAGTTCGAGGCCTTTAAGAAGTTAAGGAAGTTTAAGGTTGAAGTGGAGAACCAGAATGGAAAGAGTATTAAAACATTTCGATCGGATCGGGGTGGGGAATATTTGAGAATGGCGTTTGGTACTATCTCAAGTCTTGTGGTATAATTTTTTAGTTGACACCACTGCCACATCACAATTAAATGGGATTTTTTAGCGTAGGAATCGTACCTTGTTGGACAGAGGGCGTTTGATTATCTCCTATATAGATCTGTTATTTTCTTGTGGGGTTATGCGCTTTATGACTGTACTGTATCTTCTAAATAGGGCTCCGAGCAAATCTATTAAGATAATGCCATATGATATATGTGAAAGGAAACACCAACTATTGGAGTATCAATGAAAGGGTTGTAAAACCCCGTTGTTGAAATAAATGAAAAAGGCGAATGTTCCATAATTTGCCATTAGAATGAGTAAACTCCAGGTCTTATATAGTAGACTGTTAATAGTAATTAGCCGAATCAATCGAAGGGAGTATCCCAGAGCTCGAAAGATCAAAAGCAAGATCACATCATCGATTCTCAAGTCAAAATAGGATTTTTAGTGCTGAAAGAAATCGGATCGGAGATAGTTTTCGGTACAGCTTCAGTCCGGGCTGATAAAATCGAATCGTCAGAGGAAGCTCCCGAAAAGATAATGGAACCCTTAGGGGGCCTCGATTTTTCATATAGAGTAACCATTCAGTGTTTTTGAGTGGTAATGAGAAGAGTTTCGATGAAATAAGTCAATCGGGCCTAAGTACAGTTTTTCTGAAAATGCCCGAGGGAGGTCTAAACGTCATTTTTTCTAAATGTCTAAGGCGTAAATGTCAATCTTGGAACCTTAGGGTCCTAGTAGAAACAAGGAAAACCTCAGGGGCTTGTGAGAAAGGCCAAAATGGAAATTTTCAAAACTGAAAGGGGCCAAAGTGCAAAATTTGAAAAATTGAAGCTGCCATGGCCGACAGCAGCTCTGGCCGACCATCCCTCGGCGCCTCTGACCCTGGGGATTCCGAGGAAGTGGTTTAGGGAAGCTCGAGCATCCATTAGACCTTCCATCGAGCATGCAAGGGGGCCAAAATTTTGAAAAATTCGGACATGGCGTGACCGAATTGCAGCGGCTGTAAATGGGCCGTTAGGTTGACGGTCAGGCGCATTTAAGGTCATCCAATGGAAGGATGAGGCATTAGGGCATCGGGTGAGTGGCCATGGGCAATTTCAAGGCTCGGGTTTGAGTTATAAAAGAGAAGAAATGGGCGAGGGTTTTGCAAAAATTTAAGTTGCAATCGGGCATGATAGAGGCCGAATCGAGCATAGCTAATAGAGGGCTTCTGCTCTAGTGAGGGTGAGGATCGATTCTGGAGAAATTGGAGGGTTTTTGCGTGCGTTTGGTGAGGTTTCGAGCGGTCGCCGGAGAAGGAGGCGGTGGTGTCGGCCTAGACTTCGAGGCTTCGATTGAGGTATCTCTGAGCTTCCTTTCGAGCTTCCAAATAGGCCATTGGGATCGACTGAGGAAGGAGATCAAGCCAGGCCAGAAATCCCCGATTTCTGGTGTGCCGTCGCCAGAGAAGACGATCGGAGCGTGAGCCTCACGTGCCTCTCCCACTCGCAGTCCAAGGGCCTCGCATGTGAGGGCGCGTGCACAACAGGTTTTCTTCCGAATTTTTTTTATATGTTTTAGAAAATTATTTTAGGATTTGTTATGCAAAAAGATTTGAAAAAAATTGGACTTAGGTATTTATTTTAGAATTTTAATGAAGAAATATCGAGAAAAATCAAAGGAAAAATGTGAGAAAAATTGGTTTTGGTATTTACGGACTTAACATGATGTCTAGGGTGCATTAAGGCTTGAACTTGGGTGTTGGTTCGAATTTTGAGGATTTGCACGCAAATCGAGGTAAAGCACGTGTTTCAAGGATCCCCAAATTTGTCAAAGGTGAGTGAGTAGTTCATACCAAAGACTTGATTCAATATGTGTGTCTTGATTTTCAACCTTGGAAAATGTGAATTTGTTTTTTTTTAAGGACTGGATTTACTATGAGCGTTTCTACCCTAAGCTTAATTTTCATGAAATGATTTCATACCATGTTGACATGCCCTAACATGCTATGCATCACATAGGTTGCATTACATGTTATGATGAGATATGCCTATGTACACAATGAGATTATCGAGCATGCATCCGCATAAGGGTTTGAGAGTACGGGCCGGGGCCGCTGCTTTTCCAAGGGTGCACCCATACACCTCGGCCTGGGAAGGAGGCTGTAAAAATGGAGAGTAGCATAAGGAATGGTCGGCTCAAACCAAAATGAAAGGAAAGACATTTTGCATTCATGCACGAAAGTGATTTATTACGTTCTCACAGATGATTCATCATCTAACCTGGGCTTCTGCCCCTAGAATATTCAAATGTTCTAGATGTTGTTGTAGCACAACCAAGTACTGACGAATCATGTGATGGCACTTTGCAAGTGCCCGATGAAGTATGATTATGATGTTTATATTGATGTATTTAAGTTCTGTTACTTGACATGTGAACATTTGAAAGGCGTTGATTTATTTTCAAAGTTATGGTTATTGTAATGTTAGGTTCGATCTTTAGCTTCCGCATGTAATGTTTTGAGGACTACCTTCAGAATGAATGAAATTTTGGGTTGCTAGTCAATGTGATTTAACATTTAGTTGGAAAAAAAAATATTATTCCCAAATTGTCCTGGTTATAACACGCCTAAGAAAGTAGGGTGTTACAAGGGTTTAACCGGTTTTCAAAAATATTTTTTGAAAACACATATAAGGCAATGGAAATAAACATCAAAAACACCTTGCAAGAAATGTTTCCAATAACCATATGCAGTGCAAGACTAAACCATGCCATAGGGGGTTTAGTAAATATACCACACATCACTTAGAAGGTCGATGTAAAGGCTATAATCCTCATTGGAAAGTAAATCCTTACTCCCAAACAAATTTTCAATTAGACTAAACCGTCTCTTAAGAACATGGGATGCTTAGTCAATCCATGCTCTAGTGAATGGTTGAATCCCTCAACTCACTCTATGTGCTAGCCAGAGAAAGTGAGGGAGATTGGGTTGAAAAGAGGTTCAAAGGATAATATCCAAACCAATATAGACTATCTATATGGTTGGGTTGCTATTATAGTAATGGAGAAATCAAAGAGGGGAGTAATGAAGGAAGGGGCAAGGGTTCTGGAATTAAGAGAAGAATGAGCAAAGACCAAGAGAAAAGGTTGCAACAACTTGCAAGGCTAAAGCTTAATCGTTATTCTTCTCTTTTGGATTATATATGAAATACATAAACCCTAGATACCCAAAATGAATCCAATTGGACAAAATCGATTAAGAGAGAGGAACTAAGGGTGACAAAGACACATGTCATCACCTATTTCATCCTTCCATCATCCTCTCGTGCCATGTGCCCCAAAAATCGTTGTATATACTACAAAATGACCGAGCGATTTGCGACCCTCTACAACAAGAACAGACCCTTCTGTTTAATCGTTTTTCTTGATTAGTCAACATAATTGATCGATAGCCTTCAAAAGCTGCAAACCATTTTTCTTCCATTAGACCAAGTTTCCATAAATTGCATTTAGACCATCCATTAACACTTAATGACCATTTCACCATCCCATGATAAAATTGAGGCCCCTGTTAATTCTTAACGGCATGCTTGTAAACTCTTGACTTTTGCTCCTTATTAATTTGATCATTCAAACCGATCCGTTAACTCTTAACGGTAACGTCATTAACTCTTAATGACAATTTCAACTTTAATCACTTAGTCAACCACCACACCTAGATATGCGTGTGCCCTTCTAGGTTCACTACTAAGTAGCAATCAAGATGCACCAAGCTCTTTGACGTTGACCAAACATTTTGGTCTACGTACAACGAGGATCTCTCAATTTCTCAAATTTACCCCAAAAGATCTTGAGTGACAACTAGCATTATGTCTAGACAATCCTACTAGTAATGAAGTCTTACTTCAAAATATAACCTATTTGGATTTTCAATTCCCGTGTACTATAATCTCTCCATCAATTATCATCTCGATCGAGTGAAAGTCATGGACTAATTAAACTCACTAACTTGATAACTATGCCAAAATTGGTGTGGTAGGATTTAGATGACATATTGAAACATCTTTCGACATTGGAACACTTTCCAATTAAGTGTACCCTAGTCAGGGGTTTCTTTAATCAAGACCACAACTGATCGCATAGGATGTTTACCTTACGCCGGAGGCCGATAGATCCCATTAGCAATCACCTGCCTCCACACGCCACTGCATAAGAACCACACAGTGCATTTCTCAAATGGTAACCAGACGATCCTTAACAACGAAAAACCCCCACCATTGACATACAAGACAACTGTGCTGCCTCTAGTCTAAGGACTAGTAACACATTCGAAGCCTTTGATAGATCATAAATCCTCTCAACCATGTGATCTATCACGTGTGTACAACCTTTCTTGGAACTTTCCATGCTAAACCTCTTTAGCATATTTTCTATATACAAACTATAGGAGAAACTTATTAATCTCCTTGATCTATCTCTATATATGCAAATTCCCAATATATAGGTCACTTCTCCTAAATCTTTCATGGATAATTTATTGGATAACCATAATTTAATTCACATCAACATGCCAATGTCATTCCCCATCAAAAGGATGTCATCCATATACAAGATTAGAAAGGCTTGTGCACTCCTACTGACTTTCTTGTATATACATGGTTCATCCACATTTCTAATGAAACCAAACTCTTTGATCTCATTATCAAAGCAAATGTTTCAAGACGTTGAGGCTTGCTTAAGACCATAGATGGTTCTTTTAAGCTTGCACACCTGATTGGGATTGGAAGACTCAAAACCATGTGGTTGCTCCATGAATTTATCTTTCTCAAGATAACCATTCAGGAATGTCATTTTGACATCCATTTTTCAAATCTCATAATTGTAGTGTGTTGCTGTGGCTACCATCATTCTAATGGATTTAAGCATCACAACCAGCGAAAATGTCTCCTCATAGTCAATACTGTATTTTTGACAATATCCTTTCGCCACCAATCGTGCTTTGAAGGTTTGCACCTTTCCATCAGGAGCAATCTTTCTCTTGTAGATCTGTTTTTACCCTATAAAAACTATTCCTTCAATTGGATCTACTAGAGTCCAGACTTGGTTGCTAAGTTATATATAATTTATGTGCATCTTGACATATCTGTACATGTATTATTGCATTGATAGTCGTGATTTTTCACTGAGGATGATATTGTTGGCATTTTGATACTTGTGAATAGGATGGGATATTGCCCTATTAGTGTAGCCATAATTCCCCAAGGGTGTTTGTTAGAATAATGTACAGGGGTCTCCCGTGCCATGTGTGCATGCTGGCATGATTGCTTAAGGTTTCGTGCCAAGCTGGATTGTCAGGAAAGTTACACTAGGGTATCTGTTATACATGTTTGTGCATCATGCATTCATGTAACAGTTTTTAAACCCTCACTAGAAGATTCATCTTCTAATTGAACTATGTCCCTGGGATATTCAACGTCCCAGGCGAGACACTAGAATATTCCACATTCCCGGTGAATCGAGTGGCTGGAAAGGGAAAGGAATGGTTGAAGCATAGTTTGGTTTCAATAGACGAGGTCCCTTAAGTCTGAAGTAGATTTTCATGTTATACTGCTTTCTGGATATTGTAATCTGTTAACTATTGATAATAATGTTGTTCACTTGATGTTGTTATGAAATTATAATATCCTTCAGGTTACAATTCTTGCTTCCACATTTGTAATGATATGTTGGGGATTTTCTTTGAAATATGATACTTGAAGTGTTAAGGGATGTATCAGGGATGTTGAATGTGCATTTATATGTTGAGCCCTAGCATAGTGACATGCCTTGGAAAAGCGAGGTGTTCAGTATCCCATGTGCTAGTCCTTACTTGACTAATCATAGTCCCTTTCTGAGAAGTCTAAGGACTGTGAATTATCATTAAAATATCCATAATACAAAAGTCCTTAGTCACATGTTCTTAACACTTAAGAGTAAGATCTTTAACTATAAATCTAGGAACTCATTCATATATAATGATTGGAGAGCTATAAATGAAGATATGACGTCAAAATATGAAAACTTATTTTGTTGTATATATGTGTGTGTTTGTGTGTAAGAATTACATCATTAGTCTCATTATTATAATTTTTAGATGCCATTTAAATCTAACATTAGGATACCAACACTAACAATATGGTATAGGAAACCTCTCTGTCTTAAGTATGTTAAGGTCTGGGGTTGTATGGGTTTTGTTAATATGCTTAAAGTAGATAAGTTGGAGGCCCGCTTTGACAAATGTAGATTTATGGGGTATTCGCTCCATTGTAAAGGAAACCAATTATATTTTTCAAGTGATCAGAGGAATCTGGTCAGCATAGATGTTATTTTTTTGTAGAAAGAGTTTCTTCAAGAAGGTGGAGTCAAGAAGAGGTTGGATTTGAAAGAGGAGTCTTCCAAGGCACGAATTGTGTATAGTAAAGGGAATGAGCTGGTCGGTTCTTCAAATGTCATCCCTAAGGCACTTTGTAGGTTTAGTAGAGTAGCTCTCTCTCCAAACGATATGGATTAAGTATAGAGGTGATGGAGAAGATGTTCCTGTATGGTGAGAGTGATCTAGTGGTTGATCCAACCACTTATGAAAAAGCAATACGTGATATTGATTCCAAGAAATGGTTGGAGGCTATGCAAGTGGAATTGGAATCTATGTATTTCGAATGGGTCTAGACTCCAATGGATCCCTAGAGGGAATAGTTTTCATAGGCTATAAGTGGATCTATAAGAGAAAGATCGATGCTAATGGGAACGTGAAAATCTTTGAAACACAATTGGTGGAGAAAGGGTATCGTCAAGGCCAAGGCATTGATCATGAGGATACCTTCTCACTTCTCATTATGTTTAAGTCCATCAGGGTGATGCTAGCCGCACACTCTGATTATAAGATCTGACATATGGATGTTAAGACGACGTTCCTGAATGGTTATCTTGAGGAAAATATATTCATAGAACAACCGTAGGGATTCTAGTCAACTGATCTTAATCAAGTTTCCTAACTGAAGAGATCCATCTATGGTCTCAAGTAGGCATTGCGCTCTTGGAATATCTATTTTGATTATGAAATCAAAGAGTTTGGTTTCATAAAGAATCCAGATGAGCCTTGCAAATACAAGAAAGTAAGTGGGAGTGCAATAACCTATCCTATCTTGTATTTGGATGACATTCTGCTTATGGGGAACAATATTGGCATGTTGATGTTAACTAAGGTTTGGTTATCTAATAAATTCTCCATGAAAGATTTGGGAGTTCTAACCTTCATCTTGGGAATCTATGTCTGTATAGATGGAGCAAGGAGATGGATAGGTCTCTCCCAAAGTTAGTACATAAACAAGATGCTAAAAATGTTTAGCATGAAGAACTCTAAGAAAAGGTTGATACTCGTTTGGCATGGAGTTCCATCTCTAGGAGGATGTTTCCACAGACTCCGAAGGAGAGGCAACGCATTGAGAGAGTCTTTTATGTTTCGATGGTGGGAAGCCTCATGTACGTTATGCTATGTATGAGGACATATATTGCTTATGTGGTGAGTGTCACAAGAATATATCAATCTAACCTAGGTGAGAAGTACCGGGCAACCGTGAAACATATCATGAAATACTTGTGAAGGACTATGGATATGGTTCTAGCATATAGAAAAGGTGATCACCGTGTAGACGGGTTCATAGATTTAGACTTTAAGTTTGATGTGGATGATAGGAAATCCATATCTAAGTTTATATTTATCATGAATGGTGGAGTAATTAGTTGGAAATGTTTCAAGCAAGATATAACTGTGGATTCCACCACGGAGGCAGAGCATGTGGCAGCATGTGATGTAGCTAAGGAAGCTGTTTGGATGAGGAAGTTCATTTCTAAACTTGGTGTGGTTCTAGCCACTGAGTTATCGATACCCTTGTGTTGCAACAACAACGAACCTATTGCAAAAGCTAAGGAACCCAGGTCTCACTAAAAGTCCAAGCATATTAAGCACCGCTTCTACCTCATTTATGAGATTATAGCATGTGGGGATGTGCGACTGCAAAAGGTGGCATCATTGGAGAATGTTGCCAACCAACTGGCTAAGGCTTTGACGAAAGCTCAACTGGATCGCCATCTTAAGAAGATGGGTATTGGATACCATGCGATGATTCGATAATTGTAGCTTGTAAATTAGCATCAGTGCAAGTGGGAGTTTGTTAGTAATAGTGCCCTAGATGTTAGATTTACATTACATGGGATGTATGTGAATGGCATAGTTGATTGTTCTTGATATTTATAAAAGGTCATATCTTAATTCATATCTCTCCCCCTCATTTTATGAATGAGTCCCTAGATTTCCTGGTAGACTTACTTATCTCAAGGTGTTGAGACTATGTGACTTGGATATCTAGTCTAGGATTTCTTAAAATCATTCCCAGTTCTTAGACTTATCAGAAATGGACTATGTTTAGTTGATTAGTGGATTGGTACGTGGGCTACTACCGTGTTTAGCATGGAGAAGCTAATGAGATGAGGTGTAGAGTCACACGCCACATTGCATGGGATGCATATAATAGACATGTAAGTGGATGTTGCGAGAAAATCCATTAAATGTAATGCTTGTGAAAGATCACATGGCTTGAGGATTCATGATTTGTCGCTGGTTGTCGAGTGTGTATCTAGTCCTTAGACTAGAGGCGACATGGTGTCTTCTACATTGGTGTTAGGGCTTTGTCGTTGAGTGAAACCATCAAGTATAAGAGGTAGGAATGCTCTTTATGTGGTCTCAGTACAGTGGTGTATGGAGAGAGATGCTTGCTGAGGGGATTTATTGACCTCCATTGGATGGGGGCAAGCATCCGATGTGGTTCATGTTGGTGATTGTGATTGGAAATGCCCTTACCAGAGTAAGCATGAGATTTGAAAGGGTTCCAATGTGAGATGGGGTCTAACATGCTACCTTAATCACACAGTACTTCATTTGTCACAGATACTGAGTCCTATGAGTTTAATTAGTCAATGACTCTTACTCGGTTAGGATATTAGTTAGTGGAAGGATTAAAGTGCACAATAATTGAGGAGGCTTAATGTAACGCCCCACTTTTCCAAATATGCAATAACTTGAAATATAATTAAGACATCATCTACGGGCGTTATGGAAACCCTTACCAACGAAAGCATTGGGTCGAACCTGCAAGGTTAACCAAAGCTAAATAAAGGAGTTTTCACTAGATTCCTTTATATGTACAGGAAACACATACAGCTTTCAATAAACCCAAAAGACACAACTCACTACTTGTAGTTATAACTGCAACACATGCCCAAGTTAGCGAATAAACTCTCATCATGGCAACTTCCCCATACAACATTTGAAGTGCGTCATGACCACCACAACAATACTGCATATCCCGTATACCCATTAATTTATGGTATTACAAAGGTACATCTTACTATACATATACATAAGAGCAACTGTAAGACACCCACACACACCTTTTACAACCTTGAGTATCCTAGTTGCTATTACAATACATTACTTGGTTATAAGGGTACATAATGAAATAAAACCCAAAGTTAGCCAAGCACCACCTCTTTGCCCTTACTCGAACTAAAACCTGGAACACCTGGCACTTTTGAGAAACCTGGGACGTTAAATGTTCCAGGGGTATGAAACACTCGAGTTAGATAATAACATCTAAGTGAGTGACTCAAAAAATGTAAGTACATGCGTGCAAATGCAATAATGCCATTATGAAATCCACCCCTGTGGTAGCAATGCCAAGGTGTTGCAATCACCCCTGCGGTCATCATAGTCACTCCTAGCTCATCACTAAAGCATGAGATCTTCCATGATGTCCCAACAACTAGCCACAGTCTCAAACATGAACATGATATATGACAAAGCAGAAGAAATATGCATAACCAAGGGAAAATATGACATGTAAGCCACAAAGACATGATATGCAAGCCAACATCCATACACAAGTGAAGCAACAAATGCTCAAAGTGTCACAAAACATGTAGGAATCACTCACCTTGACCGATTACCTTAGGAAGCATAATTTACAACGAGCGAGATGGGTTTCCTTGTAGTTTTGCTTACTGCTTGGCACGAACTTCGAGAAAGACACGAAAATTCCATCAAGGCTCATTCTCCATCGACTTTCTCCCTTCTTTTCGACAACGTTTCCTCTCTCAAACTCCCTTCCTTTTCCTCCTTGCTTGGTGCAAAAAAAGAACAACCCCAAAGCCCTTATTTATAGGAAACTTCGACGAACCAAATCGCGCCACGTGTTGCATCATCATTCCATCCATGAGCATCCAATTAAAATAATGCCATGTGTCCCTAGATATTTGTGCCTCCACATGTTTAATTAGATTTTCAAGATTCCCCATCATTACATCGCACATGGTTAATTGAATCTTCCACATTTCCCATCATAACACTTCAAATTCTATCTTCAAGTGGCCAATGAATGCTTACCACATGTCCTTAGGGATAAGGTTTGGAGACTTTTGCAAACTTGGAGACTAAGTAAGCTTTTCCTTAGCCAATCACGCAATGCCACCTCATGGGGTCATTATGAGCCATAATGTGACCTTATCTTATTCTCCAAGTGGCCAATAGTTGATTGACATGTGTCCTTGAGGATAAGGTTTGAAGACTTTTGGAAGCTAAGTCTTGAATTTCAAAATGATCCAACAATGGATTAAATGTTATTTGAGATCCGCAATCATGACTTAACTATATTGGAATAAGTTTAGAATCCGCCATCATTACTCCCAAATGGTTTAGTTGGCCCAGTTCTTTATTCCAATGATCTAGCTACAGGTTTCAAGAACTGCACCTTGGTTTGAACTTTTCGAGTAATTTGCACTTAGGCCTTTGCAACTTTGTCCTCGGGTAATTTTTAATTTGCACTTTTTAGTCCCCAAAAAATAAATAAATTACGCTAATACCCCCAGGTTTTTAGGTAAATTACACTTTTACCCAAACTTCAGTATTTACGATTTTGCCACTGGCTCAGAAACTTAACCTTTGTCTTAAGGCTTCGATAATCCCTTGAAAGGATCTATTTTCTCAAGTATTAGAAACTAATAACTTCAGGTATTACATCATATTTGAGTTTAAAAATCTGGAATGTTACATCCTCCCCCCTTAAAAATAAATTTCGTCGTCGAAATTCCATCTCATTCCTCAAGATTATGGTGTGCTTAAAACACCTTCCCTAAGAGATATCATCCCACTCCCTAAGACTCACATTAGGATGGACAATGTACCCGATTTGGTATGCCTTACCCAACATGATTGCCCCAATTTCAGGCCTTAGGCTCCTGAATTCAACTTAGAAATCAAAGTATTTCATCAAAAAACGTGAATCAAGGTTTTTTACACAACTATTTCGGAGAATCCCTTCCTGAATCTCTGACAACAGACTGTCAATCTCAAAGAGTTTTCAACCATCTACAGATAGTTAGGGATCTTATTACAGTGCTTCGGTCCTTTAGGACTTGGATTCTAGTCCCAACATAACAGCCACGGTGTTACCCAAACTCTGGCATCTGACCGTCTCCGCAGTCCACTAAGTAGCTCTGACTCATGGGTCTCACACCCTTACCTCGAGCCAGCCTACAAGCTGCTCCAATAATTAGTCACAACCCATCACTAGTCCTCTGCCTTGGTCCTTAGGCTCAGATCCGCTATTATAGGCCACACACCTATGATGTTATTGTTAGGCTAGAGCCTTTTATCCCGTCTCTGAGAGTTGTAATTGACCCAACTCCTGTCACTTTTGATACTTCTCTTAGTACCAGCCCAAATCTCCAAATCATGGGTGACACAGCACAACTCACAATTTCCCTTCTACTGGAAACCATGCTCCCAAGTGTATCAGAGTGCATCTACTACCGCATCATCCACTATACTAACATGGCAAGATTCAAGACAATCAAACTAGAGCCAGCCACCCATAACTATTGGGATGTACAACTGTCTGCATACAAAATCGAAGGTCAAGTCAGTAACCAGAATAAATTTATCCCCCAAAGGCCAAATCTAGGGATCACACATCCCCAATCTTACTGTTTTGGGAAACACGTTTCCTTGAGGAAGACGACATCACAACACATGCCTTTATAGGAGAAACATACCACTTACAGTTACGACCTGCCCTACCCACGTATGAAACCACAGTTTCATCGCCAAATTCATTAATAAAAAAATTCAAAAAAATAAAACAAAATAACCGCAAAATTCATTAATAAAAAAATTCAAAAAAATAAAACAAAATAACCGCAAAATTCATTAATAAAAAAATTCAAAAATAAATTTCATGGCGGTTTTAATCAACCATCGCAAAATTTAGCAATAAAAAAATAAAAAATTAAATTTCAAATAAAATTTTAAAATTAAATTAAATTAAATTTTACAAAATAATCTAATTTTTTTTATTTTTTAATCAATTAATTTATTTAATTTAATTAATTAGTTTAAAACATTTTATGTTCAATTAATTAATTTAATATGTTAACTCTTTTTAGGTGTTTTAACAGTTCAATTAATTAATTTAATTTAATTCAATTCAATAAAAAATAAAATTATTTTTTATTTTATTTAATTTGGGGTCAAGTGTAATTTTAAAAGCTTGAGTTTGTGCAAAGGGAATTCTGAAAAATAGTGGTTTGATTACTTTACAATTAATATGCGCAAGTATATTATAAGGTGGCTTTGTAGATCAAGTGGCTTCGCGCGTACACGCGTTTACGACAGGTTATGGGATCGAAACTTGGGGAAGGCATTTGCTGGAATAAATTTCAGTAGGCACGGTGGGCGGGTGGACGCACGCGTGGACGCGTAGAGGCGGGCCTCGCGTGCGTGTGCTATTTTTGCCCACGTGTGGGAAACAACGGCGATTTTAAAACCGCAGCAAAAAATTACCAAAATTGCCATTAAATTATTTTTTATAATGAAATTTAATAATTTAATATTAAATTCAATTAATTTTAGCGATGCTTTTAAAACCGCCGCTAAATTTTAAAGATCGTCGCTAAAAATATCACTTAGCAGCGATTATACCAACGGTTGCTAAAAATCGCCATTAAATGTTGCGTGACGGTTGTATCTGCGGTGGTTCAAAACCGTCGCTAATTACAAAAAAAATGCGACTAAATGCCAGTTTTTTTTGTTGTGTTAGATAATAGCGCGGCTGGAATGCAATATAATCAAAGTTAGTGGAGCTACCCAACTTGGGTCAACTAAAGTTTAACTTAGGTTGACCGAACTTCAAAAGTAAGGTTTGACAGGCTTAGGTTGACTGAAATGCTCAACTCGGTCTAAACAACATTAGTAGACCAAACCTCACAGTTCAATCAGCTGAACTTGCGCCACTTTGTCTCATTAGAGTATTTAATGTTCTAATGATTTGCATGGATTGGGGATGGGATGAAAAGTAAGAGGCATGCATGGTGATAGGGGGTTGGTATTTCAGATTAAGAGGGGTTAAGAAGGTTAATCCAAGCCACTCATCTCACTCAATCTCCTAGCTCGCTCGCTCTCTCTCTCTCTCTCTCTCTCTCTCTCTCTCTTTCGTGTTACTGCTATATGCTTTATCTTTCTCCCTCCATAGCTCTAGTTTTTATATTCTTGCTCCAAGTTGGTTGGTGCACCTTGTTCCTCTTTTCTCCCATTTTGATAGGTTATTGGATAGCCACCAGGAAACCAAGAAGAAACCATAAAAGAGCTTCAGATCCCCTCCATCGAGAAGGTCCTAGCATGGCTCCGTTAGAGGGCTTCGAAAATGGCTCAGGCGTGGACTGACTAAATCTTCCACACTTAAGGAGACAGAGTGGTCGCTCAACATAGCAATTAATTCAAGGGAGCTCGTTGGATAGCAAGGAGGAGGAGCACTTCTTTCGGGACAACCGACACTGACCTTTGTTGAAAGGTATACCAAAAAACCCCTATGTCATGGTTTTTCTTTTGTGCATATGGATGAAGTTTATTGATTCTTGCAAGGATCATTTTTCACTTCCATGTTTTCGCTTGTCTGATGTATGTATTTGGTTTTGAGAAAGTTTTTAAAACTTATAGATTCTTGCATTGATCCACACGTGGTTGGTTTTTGGCTTTGGGCCCTCATTTCCTTTCAGCTTGAGTGTGATATGTCAATGTTAGGGGGAAAGCTTGGCATATAATTTCATCTTTTCATCCATGTAGCACCATGAGGGATTCATAGTTTTTAGTATGGTCGTGAGGGTTGCCATTGCCCCAGTATGCTGTCATCTAGGGCATCTTGAATTTTTTTGACAATGGCTTCTCCATGATGGTCGAAATGAAAGGGATTATTTTCTCAAGTTGATGCTTGGATGCAGGAAATAACTTTTTATGTTCCAAGACTTTTTTTTATCATTCTTTTCATATTTATCGTCTCGTGAACATTGAATGCTAATGGGTCCTCAATTTCATTGATCTTTTTCACAAAGCCCCTTGGTGAAGCTTGTTCTTCATTTGTAGACATGCTTCCTTTAATCTTGAGATACTTCTTCTTCTGAGGATCCTTCTGGGTGTTTGCTGGCCATTTTCAGGGTTCTTCCCTTTCCCAATCTTGAATCCGGTGAGGGGACAAAGTTGCGCGCACGAGTCCTTTGAGGGGGAGTGGATTGTGACTATGTCCTTTACAGTTCCAGAGTGATCTTAGAACTTCTTGCTTGTGTCTCATGGATAGGGATCGAGCTAGACACAAACCTTCTCAAGGTTGGTGGCAATGTCACATATGGGGTGATGCTTTGTAACAAACCTTCTATCTCTTGAAGTGCCTACATTCCTTCATCATATTGGAGTTGCAAGGCCTCATTCTCAGCATGTGGTACCATGGAGAATGCCTGCTTAGGTGGGTTAATGTGGCCTACAAGACAAGTCTCTTGCAACCTTTGAAAGCGAGTCTCCAGCTCATCTTGAGGGTGGGTCTCCAACCTGTATTGAGAGTGGCTCTCTAACTTGTCTTGAGAATTAGTCTCCAGTTCGTCTTGAGGGTGGGTCTTCAACCTGTACTAAGAGTGGGTCTCCATCCCATCCTAATAATTGGTCTCTAGCTTGTCCTGAGAGTACTGTCGAACTCGAGGCTAGGTATCCTAAGTAGCACTAAGAGGATTATCTAGTAGAGGTCTTGTAAAGCGAGGGAGTCTATATTAGGTCCCAAGTGGGTGTCCCAAGGACCCGATTTTTGCTTCTTCTTGCCTTTGTTGGTTGGTTGCACTTATCATCCAAGCCATTGCAAACTAATGTGCTGGCTTTTTGTGCGATTCCCATAGATGACATCAATTATTGTCGCTTGAACACAATAATGAATTTATGGGGTGAAAATGTCCATCAAGCTGTCTAAGTCTACATGGCAGAAAACAATTAGACGGCGCAAGAATATCCCTATGCAAACATTCTGATGCTTAAGTTATGTTGAAAGCTTAAGAGTAGTATTTACTAGTACTAGAGACATATCTTTTTGGAATGAGGGCTAGCTTATTTATAGTAGAGAATGGAGTAATCCTAAGTTCTCTAGCCTTCTCTCTCTAAGACTTACCCGTAAGACCTCAACCCTATTGTTTTTGCCCAAAATACAACAATTAGAATTTTTCAGAGTGGGAGGTCTATGGATGCCGACACTGGATGTGATTGATGCTCGATTTTTGAAATAGAGGAGGGCCTCTGCAGGAATGTTCTTGAAGAGGCTTTCCGAAGGGTCCTCCCGAAGATCCTTCCCAAAGGGAAATTTCTTACCAGGTGAATGTCTCTCTAGGTCCTCCCAAAGATGCTTCTGAGGGGTTCATTCCGAAGGAAATAAGGATGCCCAGGGAATAGTCTTTCCAAAGGAATGAACGAGGTATTTCGAAGGAACTAGGTCTTTTCCAGCAAACGGTCTTTCCGAAGGAATGGGTGTGGTGCTTCTAGAGGAACTGTGTACAACAAATAAGGGTTAGAAGTCTTGCAGGGTTTTCCTCTCGCAAAGACCCTCTATGCTTAAGTCAGTAACAGAAGGAAATTAATCTTACGAAAATGAAAGTAGGTTAGGTTCCTGAAGAAAAATGGAAGTGTATTACCAATGTTTGGATCCCTTTCTAAGAACTGTAGCTAGGCTTTTATAGGGCTCAAGCCTTTAGGATAGTCGCGGGGGGCACATGTGACTTATTTATTAAGCCAAATTGCTCCAATCAACCTATTGTGTGTTTTGATGATTAACAAAATATAATTTTAGTAAAACTATTTTTAGTATATTTAAATCCCCTAATGGATTTTTGATATGCCATATGGTGGAAAACATAGTTTTAAGTATTATAGTATTTTGTGTATCAAAATGAATCAAGAAATGTTATTTCTCTAAGTTTGTAATAGTAGCGCATTATAAGAAAATGTTTTCATTTCGGAAAACTATTTTTCGGTATTTCGATAGCTAATATTCATTGTTGTTAAAATGATTTTTAATGAATTTTTCAAGAAATAGAAGAAATGTATTTTGGCGGTGGTAAAATCGCTAAATTTCAATTTTATACTAAAACCAAAATTCTGCTTTCTTATTGCTATGAATTTTGATTTTTTAGATATTTTTATTGAATCCAAATGAGGGGTACTTTCTTATTTACAGTTATGTATTAAAGTAAACGTCTCATTTTATTTTATTTATATTTTACCTTCTATTTACTTAAACTAAAGAAATGTAAATATCTTGTAATGTATACATGCTATATGGTTTATGTCTTCAAACAATTTCTATATATATAAAATCTATTTTCTATAAAATCTGGCCTTAGAAGTTAACTCTTGTATATCTAGAGTTGACTCCCCTTAAGTTGGAGTCGATTCTTGCAAAGTTAGAGGCGACTTAGCCGAGAGCAGTTTTATGCAGAGTCGACCTGGCAGCATTGATGTTTTTTGAAAAGTCGACTCTAGCATTAGAGAAGTCAACTCTTATATAACTAGTGTCAACTCCCACTTAAAATAGCAGTCGACTCCTATTTTAGAGAAGTTGACTCTCTGATCCAATAGACAAATTTTTTCTATCCGTTACAGATCCGTTGGAAGCTCCATTATAAATATTAAGAAGAAATTTTTGGAGAAGGCTAATACTTTATCAATATTCATCATCCTAAAGCACACCCAAGCTCTCAAGCAACTCAAGAATAACGATCTAAGGCTTAAGCTTAAAGTTTAATCCATTGAAGCCCAAGGCAAACTATAAGACATTCTCTCCGTTTGTGGTAACTTGTATTATCTTTATCTTGTCTTGTATATCATTGTGTTTATTTCCATATTAGTCCAAGGTTGTTTGGATATAGGATTTATTTGTATTGGATTTTGGTGTGGCATCCTAGAGCCTATTGTAATCTAGGTGTTGTTGTTGTTGTTGTTTTAGTTTACGGGGTGAGCTAAAGGGAAAACCTTGATGTTGCGTAAAAGTTCCTTAGATGAGCTTTTTGAAAACTTAGGTGTGGTTATAGTGAAACCTCAAATGTCGGGTTGATCTTGAGAGAGTGGAGTAGGTGTTGGAGATACCGAACCATTATATATTCTTGTGTTGTTATTGTTGTTTGCATATTTATATTGCTATCATTCTCAAACAACATATAAATTTATAACAAGTATTTTCTTTGTATCAGAAAATCTCAATAATTTTTAAAAGGGAAGAATTCGATTTAATAAGTTTTAATAACTCAATTCACCCCCCTCTTGAGTGGTCATTGTGTGTCAAGGGACCTTTATTATCCAGAAGGGACACGTGACTGAATGGTCTTTGCTGAAGGATCTTTTCGAAGAATTCTTCCAAATAAGGTTGTTGCTTTGTGGTGAGAGGCGCCTTCCGAAGCTTTCTTTTGAAGGAAGTTGTTGCTCGCGACAGTGAGGCTATTGCTTTGTCGTGCAAGGGGCCTTCCGAAGCTTCCTTCTAAAATCTCCTTCCGAAGCCTCATTCTGAAGTCTTTTTTCCAAACACCTTTATTCTCATCTTGACATGTTTCCTGATTTTTTTTTTCCGATTATTGGGGGTACAACACCTATACTACTCTCTAGGTCACCAAAAGACACCTTAAGACACATATCATACATACATTTTCATACTCTTACACGAACTTCTTGGACTACATTGTTTGTCTTAGGCATTGAAAGGCTCATGCAAGGAAGATCCTCGTGTGCCTTTCTAATGTCCTTTGTTGTTGTAGATTCAACAAAGTCTTTGATCCTCGAAGACCCTTCAGGATGCCCCTATCCTTGGATTCCTAAAGACTTTCCCAGGTTGATGATCTTGGAGGCCCCATTTTATCTCTCGAAACTCTAGCCTTCTAGGACTGCTGATCTGATTTAGACCCAGTTGACTCCACTTGTGACATCTTGGATCCTCAATCTAGTTGTGAAACTTTATTTGCTATTTTCAAGACAAATAAATTTAATCATTGTAGTTTGAAAACAACACTTCCATTGTTTGAAAGTACCATAGGAGGCTAAGGGCCTCTCGCCTTAATTGCGACTGACGACGTGGGCTAGGAAAAGTCTCCCACCCTTGTCATCGTTGTCCGAGGAATCATAGGAGGCTGAGGGCTTCTCGCCTTGGTTGCAGGTGGTGATGTGGGGCAAGAGAGGTCTCTTGTCCTTGTTGCCACCGTTCAAGGTTTTGTGAGAGGCAGAGGGTCTCTCGCTTTGGTTGCGGTTAGTGTCGTGGGCCGGGAGAGGTCTCTCGCCCTTGTCGCTGGGTCTTCCGTCAACAAAGAGCTCTCACACCTAAGTCTTCACCCATTCTTCTAGGTCAACCCGAGCCCACTCGGTCAACTCGTCTTTAATTTTTTCTTTTTTATTTTTCTTATTTTCTTTCGGGGTATTTTTATATAGGATATATAAAATATCAAAACACCACATAATTATAAAAATCTACCATTATAAGGTAGGCGTATTGTCATTTTCCCTAACAGGATTATCAAAACTGATTATTTGTTTTCTTTTTTATTTTTCTTTTCCACAATATTTGCTTCTGGATCGAGAATGTGGGTTTTGAAAATAATGTCTATAGAACAAGGCTAAAGCTGAATACAAAATCGACAAGTCCATTCAATCTCACGCACAGGTGACGTTATTATCATTGATGGCATCTCTTGCTAGTCTAAACCGCCCACAATTGGGCCTAACATGGTTCCCTTTGAAAAAGTTAATGACAAGGAAGGCTCATATTGATTGGGTTTCTCCGGCCATTAATCCACAGTAGTAGAGTAGAATTCCCTGAATGCACAAGCTCCAGTCAAAACGCAAGTCCAGAGAGTTAAAGAGTTCGATAAGAACAAGGACCATTTCGCCCACGGCTCCAGTGAAAGGGATCTCTCAATAAATAAACAAAACTAGCTTTGCAGACGTTATTGCATGGCAACAGTGGGCTCTCACCAGGAACAACTCTTCCGGCCAAACACACCTCAGTGGATGAATGGGAGAGGTGTTTTGGATTTTGCAGCTGATTCTTTGAATAGTTTGAACAGCCAATCTCCACCACTCTTTTCTGTGATGGTAACAGCGTTTATCTGCAACCCATTAAACTTTAACACCTGCCAACAAAAAGACAAATGTTATTCAAACTTGACACGTGGGTACGTAGTGTCAAGTTATTGCCATTTGTCACCTGAATGAGTGCAACCAGGACGACAATACCTGGCGTTTCAATCCGATTGTGTGGTGTTCCAAAGCTCAATGCAACCATGGGCTTATTCAAAGATATTTTTGCAACGACTTGATATTCTTTTTCTCAAAATTCGTGGAGGTATAGAAGAGAAGGGAAACTAGCAAGAATAAGGCTTTGGAAGAAATTGATGTAAATCACGAATTTGAGTCAGTAAATAGCCTTTTACAAAATGGCAGTGAGAAGACATATAATATAAAATGATGATTATATTATAAGTACATTATTATGTATATTTTAACTTATATAATATATCATAAATGATCAAAATATCCTTGACACCTCAATGTCTCATCTCACTGCACCTCAACATCTCATTTAATAATAGAAATTTAATACCATTATATAACTCAAAATATATATAGCCTCCTCATTCCCTGTGAATGTGAATGCCATGAGATTGGAGAAGAATTGTGATGGAGAAAAAAATGGGTGGGTCACAAAACCGATAATAATGGATTTGTCCTTTTCAATCCAGCATGCTAATAGAGACATCTCAAGAAGAATCTGGTGGATCACAATCATGAGCACAGGAGAGCTACAGTGGCTTTGAATGGGCATCATTTTCCTGGTAAGTTAGAAAACTAAAAATGATCCTATACGAATATGTTGATTGATACCCAAAGTGGCGAATCAGAACAGCTGAATAAATAAAAAGCCAACAGATATAGAAAAGGATTTAGTCAATCCAGAAAATTGTCAGGATGCAAAATCAAAGAAAGAAAAACCATGGGATATGGTTATGTAAATGCACCACCTACTTAAAAGAAATATTTATAATATAATATCCCATATCACATGTTTATAATATAATATAATTGACTCTTTAAGGCATGCTTAAGGGAAAATTTGAGGATTAAGGAGTATCAAATTAAAGCAGTCAACTTGAAGAATAATGATTTGAGGAGTTGGGAAAGCGTCGAATCACTAATAGGAAAGGCTTCAAATCTCGGGAAGCGGCATGTAAAATGAAGACGAGGAACTCAAAGAGAGTTCACTGATAGGATTTAATCTTGCAATTGGGAAAGTGTCGGAATGATTGACATGCTGACTCGGGAGAAACTAAAATGCTAGAAGAGACTTGGGGAAACCAAAGTGAACCAAAATGAGGGTTTGTATTTTGTTAAAGACCAATTTATCATGTGAAAGTGCCAGTCTCTTAGTAAAGGGATATGATATATTATCTTGGTAGAAATCTTATACATCCTTACATCTACTCTTTATAATCTCTCTAATGATGTGAAAACATCTTAGAATGTAATTGGATTGCTGATGAGACCTTGACTCTTTGGCTTGAACTATCACCCCATTATTGTCACAGTACACAAGGACTGTATCAACTGTGGATGAAACCACTCCTAATTTCAAGAGGAACGTTTTCATCCAAACTATTTCTTTGGTAGCATAGCGTACACGAGGGATCCAATAGTCGATGCCAAGTTGCCTCCACCTCACCCTCCAATTTGTCACCACGTGAACAACACTACTATTGGCTAAGGCGGCATTGGGAGTCAATTCTCATCCTCAAGCCATGGCACTTGACTCCTTGATGCACTAAAATGTAAGTTAGTGTAGGCTTCATGAACAAGTGTGGTAGTTTGGTAACAGATACACAATAATTGCTGCAATAATAAAATAAATTATACATAATTCATCATTTGTACTTAATTGTATATAAATGCCTAATGATAAAGTCTTGATGACTAACCTATGTGGAGAGTGGTTAAAGTGTGACTTTAATTGTAAGAGCACTAAACACATACACCAAAAGGTTAATATTTTAAAACATAGTCCTTGGTCAAGGTATCATTGAGAAGGGATATCAATGATGCATGCAAGACTGGTATATATGTTACCTCTATATTAAAGAAGACAATAACCAATCTTACAAGGTTGGTGGTGTGGGATCCAAGGCAAATGTATAGGTGCTTGTTGGAGAACAAGTTCATTGGACATGACCTAACATGGGATTACATAAGGTTTTCAAGTGTCTATAAAACCCTAGTGGTGGTTGTATAAAGTCATCATTTGACTTGTGGTCACCATAGTATCTTTTGTGTGGATTCTCGAATACTTTGACTCTATTATGAAAGCATCCAGTAAAAGGTGTGAACTCGATGGTGATTAGGTATGTCATGAAGCATACGAAGGTTGTGTTGTGAGTGATCCAGAGAGGATTCATTGACCCTTAATGGGAGAATGTCTCTTGGGTCCCTTTGGTGAAAAGGTAACTACTAAACATGTGCATAGTGAGAATATGATTTGAGAATGGATCTTAAATCAAATACTCTTAAAGTTATCATTTTGATATATCAAAGATAACAAAACCAAATTTAGAAAAGGTGGCACCTAATTCAATCCTTTGTTTCGTTGAGACACTTTAAACCGATGAAAGGATAACATTAAACATATATGATTGTAGCCTCCACTGAAAAGTTAGTGATTGCTTTTGATCCTTCTACTAATTGGGAGGCCTTGATGGATTGCTAGATTCCACTCAAGGTCTATGGTTCTTTTAGGAAAAAGAATCATTGCTAACATATGTTGAAATCTAATAGATCACACACAATAGGATAACATGATGAGGTAATTGCAGACTTGATAGGTTTTGTGAGTAAATCTAAGTGTAAGAGCTAAATTTTCATAAATATTAATGAGATTAATATTGAGAAAATTAATGTAAATAATGATCCTAATAATATAGGATTAAAGTTACTTAATGTCCTTGGCAAAGATGCAAACCCTAATTTAGATATAAATCCTTATTGGGCTTTAGGGTTTGGTGACTTTTTAGCCCAAATTATTAGTTGATCTTATTTAACACTTACCTAGGATTAATGAGCTGGATTAAGGAATTTAATTTGGACTATTAGTGGATAGTTTAAAATGTTTAAATAAAACCAAACTCAACAGAAGAAGGGCCACACTCATGGGCTTTAGCCTACACAAGCTAGCACTTCATCAAGAGTGATTTTCGGCCATTCTTAAGGGGCACCCTCTTGCCTCTAAATTCCACGCTCCCATTAAGCTAGCACTCAACGATACCCTAGGAAAGCCATTATCGTTGTGGTTTCAGGTACTGTTCATGTGGATTACACGCCAGAGGCTGGCGATTGTGTAGCTAGAGACGATCATTCTTTTCAGTGACTTGTGTTATAAAAATGTAATATCTTGTCCTTCTTCCATGATCTATTCCATAGGAGCCAATCCTTTAAGGGAATCCGTGAATAAAAATTTTAAATTCCATTGTGCTTGTCTACGCGAATTCCTTTAGAGATATTAAAGCCATGAAGATGAGCGATGAAGATAAATCCAAAACTCTGAAGCACTTATCTAAATTGTTGCACACACTCCTACCTCAAGTGGAATCTGTATTAGCGCCTCCCCCAAGAAAACTTCAATACCTCCACAACAACACTCATCTCAGCCACTAGTGGCCTTACTCAGATCATGAAAACATGTTCCTGCCATAGAAGAGTTTTATGCAGAGAGGCGTAAGAACCCAAGCAAAGCCATTGTGCAAGAAGAAACGATAGGAAACACTACTTCTGCTAGGCCTACGCGGGACTCTAACCTCGAAGCCCGTCCAACTTCTTGGAGTTAAGAAATTAAGAAGTTGATTGAAGAAGTCTTTGAGAAAAAGATAACAAGGATGGTGCCTAGCGACAAGCAACCACGAAGGGTACCTTTCTCTAAGGATGTACTTAACCATGCCCTTCCTCCTAAGTTTAAGCTCCCACAAATGCTTGAATATAATGGTAGGGAAAATCCCATCCTCCACACATAGCGATTCAAATCCTTGGTGTACTCGCACAACTGGAGTAATGCCACCACGTGTTTGGTCTTCCCTCAGTCCTTGACAAAGTATGCTAACACCTGGTTTAGTGAGTTGGCTTTCGACTACATTACTTCCTATGAGCAGCTGCGGGCAGAGTTTATTACAACTGTCACAAGTAATGCCTCAAGGAAGAAGGATCCCACCTTCCTTCTTAGCATTTGGCAAGGTCCCAATGAGACGTTGAGGTAGTATATAGACCGCTTCACGAATGCGATGCTGGAGGTCCAGGATCTTCCATTTGGGGTAGCAGTATCAGTCTTTCTTTAGGGGACCACTCTTTTGCCACTAAAGGAGTCCCTAGCTTTGAATAGCCAACAACATTGGCCATTCTATTCACCTGTGCCAACAGATATGTGGTGTAAATTAGATATTTTCCGCACTTGTGATCCCCCAACAGAACAACCTGATGAACTGGTAAAGAAAAGGAGTCAACCCGTTGGTGAAAGGTCTAGGCAATGTGATATAAAAGTCCCGAGACCTAACAACTATTATTGACCTCGATTCCAAGCATACCCTAGCCAGATTCTAGGCTTACACCCCTCTCTCTACTCCCCGGGAAGCCATCCTCTCATTCATAGCGCACATTAGGCTTATCAATTTCCCCCACATATTTTAACAGACTAATAGACAGGGACCTACAGTCTTTCTGCTAGTTTCATCAATGTTTGGGCCACACAATAGAGAGTTGTCACTAGCTTTGTGACCAAATTGAGAGGCTAGCTAAAGAGGGTAAGCTCGATCGCTTCCTCCTAAATCGACATAGGCCAGTCGTAGTACAACATAAGGGCCCACACTTTGGTGATCCCTTGCAGTAAGATCGGCTTCCTAGAATGGACCTTGCCTCGTGAAAATGATGACCCTGAGGTCATGGAAATCAGTAGTATAGAGCTCAATTGCAACAATAGAGAAGGCCTCAAGAGGGTGAAACTTCCATACCACCAACAAACAATGACCCTACGTGGGAGCACATCAATGTTATTTTTGGAAGAGAAATGTTGGCTAGCGATTCTTTATTAGCAAAGAAGTCATATGGGCGCCAGGCCCTACACATGGATTCAGTGGCTCACGTAGCATTTGATGAGGAATCCATTACCATTACTCCCGCGGACTAGGGGAATATACTCATGCCTAATGACAATCCTTTGGTTATCTTCACTGTGATTTCCAAACACCTGATTGATCACATCCTTGTGGACAACAACAATTCTATCAATTTGATCTACTAGAATTGCTTTGAGTAGATGCATATTGCTCATTAGCAGCTCTGGCTTCTTGCCTCACCATTGTACAGTTTCATTGGCGAGGCGATACCCGTGGCGAGTTCTAT
Source organism: Diospyros kaki (assembly GCA_036245055.1). NCBI lineage: Eukaryota > Viridiplantae > Streptophyta > Magnoliopsida > Ericales > Ebenaceae > Diospyros > Diospyros kaki. Next base: position 9,439,652 of record BSEG01000011.1, on the reverse strand, counting down.
ACATCTACCAATAACCCTGGGCTCAAACCCCCAGAGCGTTACCTACCAGGTAAATTTCATGGTAATAAAAATGTTGTTTGCGGCTTACAATGTCATCCTAGGGAGGTTGCTTAACAATAATATGAAGTTCTCAACCTCTAGCAACATGGGGAAAGTTTGAGGTGATTAAAAGAAAGCCCAGCTCTATTATGTCTCATCCACCAAGAGTGCAAACAACAAGGAGGTTCCTGATGCTTCAGTTGAGACCATGTCCATCTCCAAACAGGCATCGCTGAACCCATAGCCAGTGGAGGCTTTGGATCCTATTAGACTCTAGGAGGATAATGAAGAGAAATTGGTCTATGTCAGGAGCCAACTACTACCATAAGAGAGACAGGAAATTGTATAGAGCCTGTAGAATAATGCGGACATTTTTGCATGGACACCCACAGACATGTTGGGGATTAACCCTCAAGTGATTTCCCACCAATTGAACATAAGGCCAAGAGCTAAGCTTGTCAGATAAAAAAAGTGAAATACTGCACCTAACAAATTGCTAACCCTCGAAGAGGAAGTTGACAAGCTCCTAAAGGCTAGATTTATTCGTGAGGTCCACTACCTTGAATGGCTCGCTAATGTTGTGATGGTAAAGAAGCCCAGTGGAAAATGACGGGCCTATGTGGACTTCACTAATCTAAATAAGGCGTGCCCATTCTTATCCCCTGCCATGTATTAACCAGGTGGTGGATGACACTTCAGAGTACCATATGTTGAGCTTCTTGGATACTTTATTCGAGTATCACCAAATCAACATGTTTCTGCTTGACACTGAAAAGACCTCTTTCATCATCGGAATAATAACCTATTACTACAAGGTCATGTCTTTTTGACTAAAAAATACGTGTGCAACTTATCAATAGATAATCAACAAAGTGCTCAAGGACTTGCTGGGAACAACCATGGAGGCCTACGTCGATGATCTAGTGGTTAAGAGTTGTTGTAAGGAACCGCACATGGAGAAATTGGCACAGGTTTTTGCAGTGTGAGATCAATACAACATGTGACTTAATCCAAATAAGTGCACCTTTTGGTTCAATTAGGCAAGTTCCTTGGCTACCTTATCACACAATGTGGAATCGAAGCCAACCTAGAAAAGATCTAAGCCATACTAGATATGTAGTCTCCTTTAATGTGAAAGAGGTTGATCGACTGACTAGTCATCTTACAGACCTTAGTAGTTTCCTCTCTAAGTCTGCAAAAAAAAAGACTGTCGTTCTTCCAAGTGCTGAAAGGAGGAAAAAAATTTCAATGGGATGACAACTGCGAACAAGTGTTCTACGTGCTAAAAGTCTACCTCTGGGAAATACAACTGCTTATTAGGCCAGAGAGACTGGGGAGACATTATATCTTTATCTAGGTGTTAGCTAAACAGTAGTTAGTGCAGTGTTATTGAAGAAAAGGGATCAAGTGGATCAACCCGTGTATCATGTTAGCCAAGTACTTCATGGGGCCGAGACCTACTACCCCTATGTAGAAAAAGTGGCCTTTGCGTTGATTGTGGTGGCAAGGAAACTCAAATCGCATTTTCAAGCCCATAGCATCGTGGTACTTATTGATCAGCCTCTGCATCAAATTCTACAACAACTTGAACACTCAAGAAGACTCACTAAGTGGGCCATTGAGCTCAGTGAATACGATCTCCAATTTGAGCCTCACAAAGCCATCAAGGAACAGGCACTGGCAAATTTCATAGTTAAATGTACCCACGTGCCAGAATCTAAGACAGTGTCTCTACCCAAGTGGATGTTATTTGTGGATGGAGCTTCAAATGTCCAAGGCAATGGGGCTAGTATTGTTTTGATTTCTCTTGGGGATGAAGTTCTAGAGTACTCCTTGCGGTTCACTTTTCCCAGCTCTAACAATGTAACGGAGTACGAAGCTCTCATTGTCGGCTTAGCAATCGCCAAAAAATTATATATGAAGAATGTGGTAGCCCAAAGTGACTCTCAGGTTATGGTATAGCAATTTCAAGGTACCTATGAGGCTAGAGATCCAACGCTTACCGAGTACCTAGAAAAGCTACAAAAGTTGGCCCACTCGTTTAACGATTTTTAGTTGATTCAGATCAACCGCACCCTTAATCAACATGCAAATGCCCTATCTAAATTAGCAGCGACAAAAGATACTCTTGGGTACATGATCCATATGGAAGATCCTTCAAAGACCTAACATAGAAGAAAATGGAGGTGCGAGGACATTACAGTTTATTGAGATAGTTGATGACTAGAGATCACCCATCATATTATATTTGCTCATTGTGAGGCTTTCAGTTGACTCTAAAAAAACCAGGCTAGTAAAAATTCGGGCAACTTGCTTTGTATGCTACCCTCTATGAGCGAGCATTCTCTATGCCACTCTTAAAATGCCTTGGTCCACAAGAGGCACTAACCGAAGTACACAAAGGAGACTGCAACAAATACCCTAGGGAAAGATCATTAGCTACCAAGATCATGAGGACAAGGTTCTTTTGGCCAACATTACATCAAGATGCCTCTATGAAAGTTCGAACCTGTGACAAATGCTCAGATATCCAACAAATTTTCTTGTAGCCATTGATTATTTCACCAAATGGGTTGAGGCAAAGCCCTTAACTACCATGACAGAGAAGAAAGTGGAGAATGTTGTATGGAAGGACATCATCTGTCGCTTCAAAATCCTTAAGATCCTTGACATGGATCACGGAACACAGTTTGACTCTGATGTTTTTCGTGCCTTTTGTAATACATGAGGGATCAGCCTTCGCATGGCATCAGTTGCTTATCCACAAGTGAATGGCCAAGCCGAAGCAACCAAGAAAATAATTGTCCATAGCCTCAATACCTGACTAGAAAAAGCAAAAGGCATTTGGGTGGAGGAGCTTCCAACAATCCTATAGGCCTACCATACCACCAACCAGGTGTCCATTAGTGAAACCCCTTTCAATCTCATGTATGGGATTGAGACCCTCATCCTTGTGGAAGTCAACATTTAATCCCCATGAGTATTAGCCTTCGATAAGCAGAGGAACTCAGAACAACTATCCAATAACCTAGATTTAATTGACGAGTTGAGGGATCAAACTAGTATTCGATTGGCAGCCTATCATCGAAGAGTAGCCAATTATTACAATGCCCGCATTCAAGATAGACCGCTACAAGCGGGCGATTTGGTGCTCAAAAGTCAATTATCACTGGTACTCTCCACGAAGAAGGCAAACTCTAAGCGAACTAAGAAGGCTCGTACAAAATTCAGGAAATGTTGGGGCCAAACACCTGCATCCTCCAGACACTTCAAGGAGAAACACTTAACAAAACCTAGAATGTGATGCATTTGAGAAGATATTTTACTTCTTTTTCTATATAAGTTGTCACATTGTAATTCCCACATTAAAATGCATAAATACCCCTTGTATTCCTATGGAGGTAGGCCAAATAAGCTAAACCATGTAAAAACTCCTGGTGTATTCGGTCATGTAATTGCTAGGGGTGTGTGCATTCGCTAACAATATATACTATGTTTATCGGCTCTACTTTGCAGGGAATGCATGGACGACAATATGGAATACACCCTGCACAACAAAGGCCCATGACCTTCCACACAATTAAATCTTATTCGTACACATTAGTCATCAGATACACTCCTGCGAGAATATATATATATATATATTGATGGAAGGAATAGGGCACTAGTAACAAACGACTCACATGTGTCGGCATGGCTATGAACAGTCAGGTATAATGCTGCAATTCCCTTTACATGTGATATGCAGGTCACAAGTAGTGGAGGTGGAACTCAACTCTCATACATTACGCAAGGGTGCCTAGTAGGCACCCTCGCACCTACCTGGGGTTAGACATTTCTCAAGAAAACTCTATAGATTTTAATGTCCTCACTCTCGCATACCATGAAGACATGTACTGGAGAGACAGGCTCCTTAATGACGAAAAAGTCGGGGCATACGGTGACAACCATAAAACCCCGATGAGATCCACGAGTCTAAGGCGACCCAGGAGGTTAGAACATAACCCATCCCTCTAGTCGTGGCGGAGGCAATAATACTACCAGCTAGCCTCAAGCTTTAAACACTTAACAGGATGTTTCATTTTGCAACACGTTCGGCGAGTATATTTTATAAAGTTGTCATTCATGCATTTATCCATTATTTATGCTTTACTCCCCAAAAGATGGAACAAATCAACACCCCCAAGACAGTCACACTGGGAAGTCAGGTTTTCTTTATATATATGTGTGCGCAAGTGTGCAGGTACTCGCAAAACGTACAACTCTCGCTTGAGGCAATTACAATCCCATGAACAATCATCGGTTCACAAGCAGTAGGGGAGGAACCCAACTCTCATACCTTATGCAAGGGCACATGGTGGGCACTCCCGTACCTACCTGAGGTTAGACCTTTCACAAGGAAACTCTACGGGTTTTGATGTCCTCCCTCCAACATATTGCGATGGCATGCATTGGATAGACAAATTCCCATGCTCCTCAGCGACGAAAAAGCGAGGGCATGCGGCGACAATAGTAAAACCCCTATAAGATCTGTGAGTCTATGGTAATCCGGGAGGTCAAAACATGACCCATCGCCTTAGTCGTGGCGAAGGCAGTAATAGCACCCGATAGCCTTAAAGCTTTGATCACATAGCAAGACATTTCATTTTGCAACACGTCTAGTGGGTTCATTTATTAAAGTTATCGTTCATGCATTTATTCCTTATTTATGCAATTTTTCATGTACAACTGCTTTACTCCCCAAAATTTGGGACAAACTAGCACCCTCAAGACAATCACACTAGGAAGCCAGGGTTTCTTTGTATATATGTGTGCGTAAGTGCGTAGGTACTCGCAAAATGTACAACTCTCGCTTGAGGTAATTACAATCTTATGCGCAATCATCAATTCATAGGCAATAAGGTGGTACTCCACTCTACCCATCCATGGTTAGACCTTTCTCAAAGAGAGTCTACAGGTTTTGGTGTCTTCTTTCCTGCATTTTGCGAGGGCACATGCTGGATAGACAAATTCCTATGCTTCTTAGTGACGAAAAAGCCGAGGCACAAGGCGACAACCGTCAAACATCGACAAAATCTACGAGTCTAAGGCAACCCCAGAAGTTGGGACATGCTTGTCCCCCTAGTCATAGTGAAGGCAATGATACTACCAACTAGCCACATTGAACGTGCAGGAACTCATAAAAGAACAAGTATCCTCCATGATGGCTAAGCCCTGCGACTTTCACACAAGTAATTATTGGCAATTAGGTACTGTTTCTAAACACTTAGTTTCTTATTGAATATTGCATGTGCATACCAAGCCAACCTGCATCTAAGTCTTCGGGACATCGAGCAACTGGAGACATTGCAGCCAAAGGCAAGAGTGAGGAGTCATTATTGTGGAGTGCTCTAGAAAAATTAAAACAAAAAAATCAAAAAATTCCAAAAGGACCCAAGAAGACCGAAGACCCGAATGACCCCGAAGAGTCTTCTGATCAAGAATCTTCCAGAGACACTTCGGAGTCTCTAGGCTAGCCAGGCCCTTAAGCTCATTTAGGCCCAAGACTCATCTGAAGAGTCTTCCGAGCCCAAGCTACCTGATGACTGAAAAGTTTTTGGGAAAACCAATTAGAAGGATACTTTTCGAGGCATTTCATCCCCCAAAGACACCTTCAGGCCCTCCGACCTCATCTGCAACTTCGTTGCTCAAAGAGTTTTCCAAGGCAAATTAACATGTCACATGTCACATGGCCCCCACCAATAGTGCCTATAAGTAACCTCGAGTGCATGCCAAATAAGAGGGGAGAGGACCCAGGTCTAGGACTCGAAGACTCAGACACATCACACTCCAAACCCATCAAGAGACTTCCATTCGAAGATACTCACTCAAAAACTCATACAGTATACATACATACATACTGCATTCGATACCACGACATCACCTAACTTTGGCATCAAAGAGCTCGCATGGGGGAGCTCCCTGCGTGTCTTTTGATTGTTTGTGTGTTGTAGACCCATTCAAAGACTAGACAATCGAAGACCTGAGTTATCTAAGAGCAAGGCCCCTAAAGACTCCCCAAGCCATCCGAAGACTCAAAGCACCCTTTTTGCTCTCCTGAACAATGGATCAAACCACACTCCAATTAGGCACCTATATATTAACCCCTTTTCTTGTCACAAACCTTGTTTCTCACCTCCTCGCCAAGTCTCTACCAAGCTATTTCCTAGGACATAAATTTAATTGTTGTATTCCACCAACAACAAAAAGAGTGATTCTTCTTTCATTGTAAAAACTCTTAGTAAAAGCATTTCTTTGACAACATGGAAAGCACTCCTAGGGCATTTTTCTTCCTAACCAGCATGAACAATTCTACTTGCGTGGCATGTTACATGGCAACTTCACTACTCCTTCTAGTAATATTAGGTAATATTATTTAAAAGTAACACTATCTTAGTAAAAAGAACAAACTTACTTCTATCCTAATTTCATAAAATAGAGATTGCTAACAATGCCCAAGTCATGTAGTCAACCACAAAGTTGCAATAATCATAACACCCAAATCGATTCCTGAGGTAAAGTCTGGTCCCTTTTGGTTTTCAGATCAAACAACTCATTACATAAAGCTCCTTTCAAATTTTCTTAGCAATTAACGCTACATTCCTAGGTGACAATTTCGGATCAAAAACAGGCAACATGACGGCTTCCATGGCATTGCCTTGTTCCTGGAGGAACAATAATCTATCAAGCAGAAGAAGTGTTTCTGAAACAGGCCCCAGTGCAGCCCGAAGAGACAAAAAAGGCCCTATGAGCTCCTGCATCAAAATGATATAAAATATTTTTTGGTACTTCCAAGAGAATAATCATACAAATAAAAAAAAAAAAAATACTGAACAGATGCCTCACAAAGAAACTGCTACAACTGTGAAACATGGTATTGCTCAACGAAAAAGTGATAATGCATGCTATAATCTACACATCCAACAGATACAATCAATAGAGAAGGCATAGCAACTAACCATCCACCTGATAATTACCCAATTCACAGCAGGCAACAGACTCGAATGAATCTTTAGCATGCACCACAAATCTGGTTACTATTTGTCTAAGTTCCCGAAGTTGGAGTAAGAAAATGAATTACCACAGACCATTGGTATAGAGCCATCACACGTTATTGGGTGGAAAGGGACAACAGCTGTCCAGAGGAGGTCAGAAAGGAAATTCCAGCACAGTAGGTTCAGAAGGTGAACGAACTCTCCATTTTTCTGTATCTACTAGGCAACACAAGAGAGGTCATAGCAAACTCCTCAAGAAATCCAGGGTGCGGATGCTAGATCATCCAGTAGGATCTGGGGAGAGATTAGAAGGATCTCCAAGGCGGTTAGAGAAAGGTTATAGACTGACGTGGTAGAATTGGTCCACACCTGGATATCTTGAGGAAGACTGGCACACCTGCAATAAAGCCACCAGTCTCTTGAGACCAAACCACAAGACCAGGGAGCGCCAAATGTAAGGAAGCATTGGAATCTTTCCTCAGCATTCTAAGTGTTGGAAGTTGACCACTAACTCGACTAGGTGAGTTGTGTGAATCCAAAGGAGTACCATCCGCTAGAGTTGAGCAAGCAAGTCCAGGCAACCTTAGACCAAGTGAGTGGGTATGTTAAATTTTTATTTGTGAACTTATTTATAAGCCAATCACTTAATTCAGAGATGTCAGCATTACTAAATCCCACGGGCCAATTGGCCCATTTTGGTTCATCAATAGTACTCCAAAAGTGTTAGTCATTGGTTTGGACCAAATTTAGTATCATTTGGTACTCAGACATCTTAATTTTATTTCAGCCCAGGATCAAACCTATTTGACAGTGATTAATGTGGGTTTTTCATGCCCAACGATTGGCAACTATCTTTCTGGAATTCTGTTCCCAAAAGAACAAGGATCAATCAAAAAGGAATGATGATAGTGGCAGGCGATCTACTTGCAGCAAGCTAAAGAGCAGGCCACCACCAGAGAGGGGCAGGGCAGAAGGAGGAGCCAAAGGCAGAGGAGGGCACTGGCAAGACTTTTGGATTGAAGACCGGAGGGGATTAAAGAAGAATTAAATGGTGAAAGAGGTGAAGAGTCACTGTTTTGTAATAAGTGGATCTTACAGAAGCTGTTAGGACAGCATGTGCAATTTTGTTATAATCTAACAATTACCACTTTACCCATGTCGGTTAGGAGAAGGCATAAGTGTTGTACCTCCCCAAAAAGATCAGAAAGAAATCTTCCAAGAGGATACCCAAAAGAATTATTTCAAGAGAGACCGAGAGGTACTTTCAGGTGGGCCAAAAGAGGACAGCCAAAGGGAGAGATCATCCCCGAAACATCCTTTTGGGTCTCTCCTGAAAGGAATTTTAAGGAAATGTATGCCACGTGTCCCCATCGAGATCCGTGCCCTATAAAAGCCAAGCTACAGGACAACAAAAGGGACTTTTTTGCGACCATTGGGTAAAAACCACCCTAACTTATCTTTTTTTCTTTCCAGATATTTACTGCTTTCTTTGAGAATTACCTTCATTCCTTTCCGACACCAACTTAAGCATCGAAGGGTCTTTGCGGGTGAGTACTCCCTGCGAGCCTTCTAACCTATTTTTCCCTTTACAGTTCTCTCAGGACACACCTTTTTCCAGACCTCAATTCTCTCGGGACTCAATTCTCTCGACACACACCTCTTTCGGGACCTCAATTCTCTCGAGAGACAATTTCTATCGAGACGCAGTTCTTTCGAGAACCCCAGTTCTCTCAGGGACAGCACTTTTGGGAAATTCTTTTGAGAAAAAGGTAACTTTCGGAGATTATTCCGCCCACCCGCTCCACTGTGCGTTATAACCTCACACGACATAATTGTTGTATTTTTGGTAACAACAATAAGAGACCAGGTCTTGTAAAAGAATGGAAAATAAATGAAAATTGAATTCAGTCTCTCACATTTCCTCTATTTTCTGATCTCTTCACAGTTTTCTTTTTTATCTTCTGTTTTATTCTCTCCTTAAACTCTCCGGAAAGTCCCTAAATATTAAAGGTAATCACTGCCTCTCGTGAGATCGTATCTGTGAGAATCCCACATCGCCTTAGCAAGGGAGATATGGGCAATATATAAGGAGGATCCCTCTACCTTCTCACAGTATCAAATGTGGGGTATCATTAAACTGTTAGGAAATTGTGCTATGATGTTTCAGTTGTTGATTATTTTCTTCTGTTTCTTTTTGCTAGATAAGCATTAGTTGTTGATACCTTTCATTTAAATATGCCATGACTCAACTTATTTGTATCCCCCCCTCCTCCAGTGCTGGCACAACAGCGATGAAATCAGAACCTGTAATACATTGCAGAGGGCACCGTTACTGGTTTCCTATTGTGACATGCAAACAGTTGCACCCTTTGCATATGGCAATTATTGGCTGACAGGAAAGGAAAGAAATCTTGTACCCAGGTACAACATTTTCTAGGATAGCATAAAATGTCAAGCATTGGATGATTATCATCATCTTACAGGACAAATCAAGTAGATCGCATCTTTTTTTCCTTGGGCTTGTGGCAGGGTTTGAAAAGAAACAAGATCTCATAAACTTGAAAACTTCCTATCCTCTCCTATGCAAGCCAGAATCAGCATCTAGTCCAACAAATTCATCAAAACAAACAAAAACACTGATAATTTAAAGGAACAAAAATTTTGTAATTCACAGTGTCACAAGCAAAGCAAAATGGTTGCATATGTATAATTTAAGGGAAAAGGAAGTGGCAATAGGTAAGAGAGCTTACAACAAGAGGCTCTGTCTCCTTCCATAATCCAGCCAAATTGATTTCCTTCAGATGATGGAGACCAAGTTGCCGCATTCCAGACTGGCAGAAATTCTCGAAAAGCAAATATTTATCAACATGTTTAGCCTCTTCAATTTCAGCATTTCCATTAGGAGGAAAACCATGAAACAAGGCGTCAGTGCTAAAGGCTGAGCCTACAGAGCCAAAGTGCCACAATATGTTAAAGAGTAGAATAGCAAGTATCAGAACCAGTAATCTGGCCCAAGAATAATCAGCCCCCAGCAAGAGTCATATATTAGGATCTGCAATCTAAATGAATCCAACAAAACTTTTTTAAGCTGGGAGGCATCAAACTGAACCCAGACCTACTTAAAAGCAAACTGCTCACTCATTCCAGTCTGCAATTTGTAAGCCACATACAAGATCTACTGCTTTTTTCCTAATATGCAGGGGAAGGGAAGGGAAGGGAAGTATGTGTGGATGCGTAACATCTATATAAAAGCATGTGTGGATGTGTGAGCCCAAACATCTATATAAAATTCTTAAATGGTCCAATAAAGATTCAAAGTGAATTACCTTTCTTCTTGGGTATTCCTGCTTCAGCAGAGTTAAAGTTTTTCCCAGATGATGAATCAGAGGACCTTATGTTTTCATGCTGCAGATAAGACTCTAGGGTCCTCCGATTTTGTCGACGACGCAACGCTTTCCCTTGACGCCCAATAGCAGGACTGGTTATCAAAATTTCTGGATAATATCGAAAAAGAACCTTCAAAATACTGAATTGATTAGTGAAACTAAATAAAATGGGTAGAAAAAAACAACACACACACACAAAAGTTCTAGAAAGATTAAGAAATGTGAACCAACAAAACAAAAAAAAATACCATCTGGAAGGCAGCACGTAAAGAATGCAACTCAAAATTATGAAGACCAGCATCTGATCCCAAGTCCTTCCATCTTTCTGCACTCTGAACAAGAAAACAAGTTTAAGTGTATACAATAGCCAAAAGATTGATAAATGAGTTTCCTTGGAGATAAATTGTGGCCCAAAAATTAATCCAAAAAAGAATGCTGAGTTGAACAATAAGTGCTTGGGCGCCTCAGAAAATATTCTCTCAATAAGATAGATAATACCAGGGAATAAACATATTAATCTGGAGGAATACATGGCTTGCATGTACCTGACAGGCAAGATCACGCAAGTTTTTCCCGAGTAAAAAACCAGCATGTTTAACACCTTTACTCATTGGAAAGCCACACTGGGAATCAACAGTATTGGCCCCTTCCTCAGACAGCAAATTGTAACAACAACCAATGCTAATCACTGCTTTAACTTCACTGCACTCCAAAAAGGTCCTGACAAAAGAATAATCCCGGAAATTGGGCCAAAAAAGTATAAGCAAGTTCTTCCCCATAACAAAACGAGAACAAGACCATGCAATAGGAAAATTACAGCAAAACTATAGGGTTTTGGCATAACTAAAGAATAATGATAAAACATAATTACCATATCATAACAAAAATGCTGGGACCAAAACGATCAACATAATAAATTTATGTTCTGTTTCAAATCATTACTAATCAATGCTTTTACTTTTGGAGGCACTATATGTTACTGAGTAAGCTGAGTAGTTCTTCAGCAGGTAGTAGAGCAGCTTTTAGGAGTCCCTCCCTCACTCCTTCCCTCTCTACCAAATTCTCCTAGCGTCTTCAGTACATTAGCCCAAGTTGTATTGACAGTGATAGAAATAAGGAACACCATTCCTCGGCCAATAGATAGGACAAAATGGATGAGGAGACTGACAGTTTTTAATATGCTTACTAGCTGCAGAGGTGTAATTCCTGCTAAGTAAGCTAAGTGGCTCTTCAGCAGGTAGCACAACAGCTTTTAGGAGAAGAAGTCCCTCCCTCACTCTTTTAGGCAAGTGTTATGAATCACCTCAATTGACTGAGTCATGATACTTGGGAAAATAAATAGGAATTTAACAGTATCTGGAGGATCTTGTGTTATCTACTTGTACTTAGGGAAAACTATCATGTCATGTGGAGCTTCCAGGTTTGCCATGTCAGTGCCACTGTACATGCACCCACACAAACCTTAATTCCATTTCTCTATAATTGTCCACCTTCATGATCCTATTTAGAATATTGTCAACCAAAAAACAGATGCTGGCTTTAAGCCATTTGTTGGAGTTTATATCTGAAGACACAAATGCTAGAACATAAACCTTGAAACTACATGATTCTTCTAAAGTACCAATCAATGCGATTCCCTATAATTAGGGTTTTCATTTAAAATAAATCCACGCTACATCTCTAATCTCTTTTCCTAACACCTTATTCCTTCATCTCGTCCTTTTCTATAAATTATCCTCAACTTTAGTGGACTAAAACACACTCCAAGTCTTTACTCTTTGTACTGATCTTTCCAGAAAATTCATAAATGCCTTGAACATGTCATATTGGATCGATACTATCTATTATATGGTAATGTAATTGCTGTGGCCAAAAATACAACAATTAAATTTTATGATGTGGGGCCAACTAGTGTAGGCTCTTGAGCTTGGTATCTAGTGAAACAAGGTTGCCGTAAGAAAAATTGCCACAAGGAAGTTCGCCTTAAGGGTATCACCTCACGGATCTCGCCTTAAGGATCTCGTCACAAGGATTTTGCCTCAAGGACCTTGCCTTAAGGATGCTTGCCTCAAGGATCTTGTCTCACGAGTCTTACCTTATAGCGTCTATAGTATACACGTGTTAGGCTCCAACATCTTCTAGATTCTATAGAGCCCTTTCCAATTCGGCCTGAGTTTCCCTTCTTTTCTGAGAGTGTTGGTGATGGCCATCTTTCTAAGTACCAAATCTCCTTCGAGTTTACGAGGGCGAGGGAGAACCCTTTCGTTGTAATAACTAAAGACTCTCCTCTGATAAGCTACCAACTGCACCGCTATTTTTTCTCTTAATTCATCCGGCAGGTCCAAATTCTCCCTTAAACGATCTAATTATTCTCCCCCCTAAAGGCCATGACCCAAGGTGAGTTAAGATCCACTTCCACAGGGATAAGAGTGTCTGCCCCACCAAACTAAAAGGTGTTTTCCCAGTAAGTACCCAACTAGTTGTGCGATATGCCCACAAGATGCTGGGGAGTTCATCGGCCCATCTGCCTTTCGCCTTCTCCAATTGGGTCTTTAGCCCATGTAGTATGGTTTTGCTGCTTGCTTTGGCTTATCCATTTGCCTGTGGGTACGCCACAGACACCATTCTCAAATTGATACCCCATATATGACAAAAAAACTCTAAATGCGTCTAAGTTGAACTGTGTTCCATGATCTGTGTTAAGTATACGGGGCACACTGAAACAACAAATAATATCCTTCCATACCATCCCCTCCACTTTGTTTTCAATTATGGTCGGTGAAGGTTCAACTTCCACCCATTTCGTGAAATAATCCGTAGCTACCAACAAGAATTTCCTTTGAGCAAATGCCTCTAGGGACCGCCCGATTATGTCTAGACCCCATTGTGCAAACGGCAGTGATTGAAATATCGATTGGATGAGGGCAAGGGGCCTCATCGTCAAGGGGTTCAACTTCCACCCATTTCATGAAATAGTCCGTAGCTACCAACAAGAATTTCCTTTGAGCAAATGCCACTAGGGACGGCCCGAGTATGTCTAGACCCCATTATGCAAACGGCAGTGATTGAAATATCGATTGGATGAGGGCAAGGGGCCTCACCGTCAAGGGAGCATGTTTCTGGCACTTGTCACTAGTCTGAACCTTCTTGACCACATCTTGCCTTAGTGTGGGCTAAAAGAAACCAGCTCACAAGATCTTCCCGACCAACGCCCTTCTCCCAAGGTGTTCACCACAATCTCCCTCTTGCACTTCTTCTAAGGTTTGTTGTGCTTCTTCCCCAAGCCCTAGACATTTCAGTAGCAACATGGAGTACCCCCCTTTTGTACAGTTCCTAGCCGATTACCATGAAACAAGCCACGCTGGTTTTTAATTTCCTTGCTTCTGTGGGGGTTTCTAGAGGCTCTCGACCAAACAAATACCTCAGTATCGGATTTCTCCAATCTTCGATCCCTGTAACACAATGCACCGCAACGTCTTCCTCCTTTTCACCAACACTGGGATGTTGGAGGACTTCCATGTGAATTAGGCGTCTGGGAGTGTCTTGGGCGGAGGCCAATTTTGATAGTGCATCCACGTGTTGATTGAGGGACCTGTTAATCTAAATTAGTTCAAAGTGCTCAAAGTTGTGGGCGAATTCTTTCACCTTCTACAGATAAGGGCCAACACTGTCTCCCTCACTTCATAAGCTCCTTAGAACTGTTGTACCACCAACTGAGAATTGTTGTGGGCTATCAGGCTCTTTACTTTCAATTTCTCTGCCAATTTCATTCTAGCCAACAAAGCCTCATACTCCGCGGCGTTGTTTGAACTAAGGAAGGTGAAGCAGAAGGAGTACTCCAAGATCTCCTTTTCTGAGGAAATCAACACTATCCCTGTCCCATTCCCTTTGGCATTTGATGCCCCATCGACAAATAGCATTCACTCTTTACCGCGGGCTTCTTCCATTGTTGGCGAATGAGTACATTCCACTATGAAGTCTGCCAACGCCTGCCCCTTTATGGCCTTTCTAGGCTCGAAATTGATATCGTACTCACTGAGTTCAATGGCCCATTTGGTTAACCTCCCCGAGCATTCAGGCTTCTATAGGATCTGCCTTAATGGTTGATTTGTCAATACTGTTACAGTGTGGGCCTGAAAATAGGGTCTCAATTTCCTTGCTGCTATCACCAATGCCAGAGCTACCTTTTCAATGTAGGGGTATCGTGACTCTACCCCCTACAATACTTTGCTCACATAATAGACTGGCCTGTCGGCCTCCTCCACTTGCCTGACAAGGACTGCACTCAGCATGATGGCTGACTCCCAAATATAAGCATAGCTTCTCTCCGGCTTCCGGTTAGGTTAATAAGGGAATCTCCTTTAGGTACTCCTTTAATTCTTGAAAGGCTTTCTCGCACTCAGTAGTCCACTAAAAATTACTACCCCCTTTTAAGGCCTTGAAGAAGGGGAGGCAACGCTTGACAGTTTTCAAGAGGAACCTACCCAGGGCTGCCAGGTGACCTATCAACCTGTAAACCTCCTTTATTGAGGAAGGGGACTACATGTCGATTACCGTTTGCTCCTTTTTTGGGTTAGCCTCTATCCCTCTGTGAGTAATCATGTATCTCAAGAATTTCCCTGATTTCACCCCAAATGCGCATTTGTTGGGATTCAAGCGCATATTATTATCCCTAAGCACAGCAAAAACTTTCTCCAACTACTTGGTGTGTGGCTCACCTTGCTTGCTTTTTACTATCATGTCATCCACATAGGCCTCCATTACCTCCCCGAGCAAATCTTTGAATACCTTGTTGACCATTATCTAATACGTGGCCCTTGTATTCTTTAAACCAAAAGGTATCACCTGGTAGCAGTATTTTCCCTTTTTTTTGATAAAGACCGTTTCTTTAGCATCGGGTGGATGCATATTGATCTAATGATAGCCCAAGAATGCATCCAAAAAACTCAGCACGGCATATCTGGAGGTATCATCAACCAACCTATCTATTCTAGGGAGTGGGTAGGAGTCTTTTGGGCATGCCTTGTTAAGGTCAATGAAGTCGATGCATACCTGCCATTTTTCATTGATTTTTTTTACCGTCAAGACATTTGCTAACCACTCGGGTTATTGGATTTCCCTGATGAATCCCACCTTAAGGAGTTTGTCTACTTCTTCTCCCAAGCACTTCAATCTCTCTGGGCCAATATATCTCTTCTTCTGTTTGATAGGTCGGGCCTCTGGACAGACGTTCAATCAATGGGATATGATTTATGGGCTAATCCTTGGCATGTCAGCTGGCATCCAAGCAAATATGGCAGCATAGGATCGTAGGCACTTGACGATCTCTTCTTTTTCCGGGCCCCCCAATTGGCTACACACATGCACTTGTCTTTTGCTATCACCAAGACTTAGAAAGATTGCTTCAAGTGTTTCTGCTAATTGAGGTTTGTTGGCTTCGAGAGTTTGTTCGCTGATCATTAAGGTTCCCCCGTCGTTGCTTTTTGCTTTCCCTTGGCACCTTTGGTAGAGCTCACATAGCATACCCTGGCTTGTTTCTAATTGCCTCTCACCTGGCCTACCCCCTGTGGCGTGGGAAATTTCATCAGCAAATACCCTGGAGAAATGACTACTCTCATCGCATTAATGAAGGAGCATAACCTACTGGGTGATCACTTGGGGGTAGTCTCCTAGTGTAATGGGCAACTGAATCGATCCAACCACGGGCACTGCTTCTCCAGTAAAACTATACAGAGGGAAGGTGACAATCTTTAATCAATCGTGGGCAATATGCATCTTCTCAAAGCAATTCCAATATCGCAGGTTGATAGAGCTTCCACTATCCACTAGTATTCTCTCAATGGGGGTGCTTGGCAATAACAACAGAGATAACCAAAGGATCATCATGAGGGAGCAACACATCTCCTTGATCTTCGGGTGTGAAAATGATGGGATCCTCGTTCTCCTGAAATTTTGCTACTGAGTCCACGTGTAGTGCCTGGTGCACATATGCTTTTTTGGCAAAAGAAGAATCAGCTGCCAAATTCTTTCCCCCAGATATCACGTGTATTCTTTCAATAATAGACTCGTTATCATTTTCCCCTGCACTTAGTCCTGCTTCTTCTCTCTTCTGATTGTCTCTCTCTCCTTCCCTTTGGTGGGGTTGCTAGTTTTCTCTTCTCTTGGTAGCATCATTCCCAGGGCGAGGGGGCCTTCTCGCGTTATCCCTCTTGGCTCTTCTCTCTTGCCCTACTGATTCTTGGGTTTATCAAGTACGAATTCGTCCAACTTCCTTTCCCTAATCAACTACTCAATCTAATTCAGGAGCTCCCGACACTGTTTCGTAGTATGCCCCGGGGACTCATGAATTTGTAGAAAGCGTTCATGTTCCTGCCCATAGGCTGGTTGGAGTGAAAAGGAAAGTTGAAGAGTCCCGTGTGTGCAATGGAGGAAAGAATAATGGCTCTTGGTTCAATGAGGGGGGTGAAGCTTGGGAGTTGCATCCTTGGGGGCTCCTCTCTACGCTATATCTTCACTGCCCTGTTCGACTCAGCATCATTCGGCCTTCCTCTTCTTTTACCTTCCAATGCATCCAAAATTTCCATTTGGACGATAAACTGTTCTATCTGGCCAAATAATTTGGTCATAGAATCTGGCGCGAAAAAGGCTAAGGGGTCGTTTGAGCAGGGCGTATGTAGTTCCGTTGAGCAAGGCCGACACGGCCAATCTGACCGAGAGATCCCTTACTTCTTGCATCGCGGCTCTAAATAGCTCGATATATTGCTTCAGGAATTCATTAGGCTTCTGTTGCAGGCTCATCAGATACATAACACTCTTCTTCTTCGAGATGTAAGCGAAGAATGCCTCCAGGAATTCTTTCTTCAACTGTTTGAATGACCATATATGCCCTGTTGGTAATTCAGTGAACCACTGCTGAGCTTGTCCTGCCAAGGAGAGTGGGAAAGCTCTGCATTTAATGACCTCATTCCACCCGTGTAACACGGCCCCTACGACAAAGTTTTGTAGGTGCTTCTCTAGGTCCTCCTTCCCCAAGTATACCGAAAGCTACGGCAGCTTGAACCTTGGTTGCACTAGTTGCCTTTTGAGTTCTTCGGACAGACCCTTTCCTTTCGTGGGTGCTTCCTTTGGCACCATCATTACTTACTTTTGCTCCAACACCTCTTCTATGAGGCGCTTAATATCAGATGCTCTGAGTGTTTCTTGTTTCGCTTCATTCTTGCGAGGAGGTGGGACATAAAGAGCTCTTGAGGGGGTGATTTCTACTGTCTCTTCATACATAGGGGTCTTCCCCTGCCCTCTTGTCATAATCCCTTCTCGGGTTTTCCATTTCTGGGGCTTGGTTATTCAACCTTGGAGTCCAGATCCTTATCCCTTGCTGTGTAGTTCTCAAAGGGTTGTCTTGAGATCTCCGGTGTTCTCCCCCCATGCTTGTTTGTCCCATGTGGGGAATGTGGATGTCAAGCATCAATTCATGTGGTAAAGCGGTAATCCCTTGTAGTCTTCTCATGCTCTCTTAATTATTCATCCTGAGCTCGTCATTTTGGTGTTTTACCTACTTAAAATTCTTTTATCATTGTTCATAATCTGAGAGTGGGACTGCGGATGGAGCTATCCCAAAGGGTCCCGGAGGTACTAAACTCGCCACGAGGTTTCTCCTTGGAATTGATGACTGTCCAAGGGAGTGTTGTTCCCGATTTGCGGGTGCCACAAGCGGCACTTGCCTTCCTCGCTCTGTCGCATGTCTCCTCAATCCAACTACGTGTACCTCCCTGTTTTGAATGTTCCATGCCCCCTAGTCCAAAAGTCTAGATGCCCTGGACCATAGGAATGTTCCCTGAGCGCACCTCAATATCTGGGTGATCTTCCAAAAGTCCAGGGACTGTAGGGTGCACCTGGCTGGGGTCTCCTGTGGCTCTTGTCTTGGTGCGAGTGCTCCTTCGAATGGGGTTAGGCAGGTTCACCAAACCGGCTAACCGTGTCCTACTCAGCATCTTGTGTTAAGGTTGGCGTTCCAATGATCGAGTGGCGCCGACTCTTGCGTGGAGGTCCAGTGAACCTCCTACACCTTCTCTCTGAGGACCGGTTGAGGAGGGTCGGGCCCTAGATTTGTCGAGCTTCCTTCGTCCATCAAGGGCGCAATCAACCTCGAAGAGAGTCGATGGACACGTAGTGAGGATTTCTCAATGCGTCCAAGAGTCTTAGACGCTAACACTATAATATGCTTGGTGTCAAGGCACCTTTACTGTATTCCACCATTCTTCCTCAGGACGAAAATCGTTAATTTTGGAACCCTCCAGCTGACATGGATGATTTTGAGCGCCGCTTGGCTATTGTAAGTTTCTTGTTTTAGTTTTGGGTCTATTATTTCTTTGATACTCTTTTGAAAATTATTTGTTTGAATTTTCTTTTGGCAAGGTGCCCAAGGTGTCGTGGTTGTGAATACAATGAATCGGGCACTCCTTGCTCATGTGGAGGAGGAGATTGCCCAATGGATGAACAAGTCCTAGAAATGGAAGGAGGATGAGCAAGTGTTAAATATGAGAGTCTGACAATTGGAATCTGAGAGTTCAAACCTTCACACGCAGGTCACGAGCCTCCAAGGCCTTACCATTAGATGTCAGGCGACAGAATCCGATGTCCAGAAATGGAAAGAAAAGTCCGAGGGGCAAAACAAAGTGTACAAAGAGATGGCGTCTTCCTTCTCCATCGCTCGTGAGGAGAATGTTCAACTATGGAGGTCCCTTGCTTACTCTGAGGATCAGGTGGCACAAGCTCGTCAAGAAGTAGCCAAGCTTGGCAAAAGTAGGTAAGCTCGGCAAAAGTAGGTGTCGAGAGATTGATGAGACCGTGAGAGAATCTATGAGGAGTATGAGCCCTCAAAAGATTGCTTTCGACGAAAAAAGGCCTACGCTAGTTACTTCTCCAAGTTCGGTTTTTACCTCGGCCGTAGCCTTCTAGAGTTCAGGCGTCTTGGAGAGTCGTTTCCAGATATGGTTCTTTCGGAAACATCTTCACTTGTTGATCCTCCTGACTGATGGAAATACGAGTTAGATTCGTGCGACCCAGATGAATATATAAAGGCTGCCTTAGCAAATGACTTCACTAATCTGTCCGAACTGAGGAGCCCTTATGCGCCTGATCCAGAGGATTCCTTAGGATTATCGAGACTATTTAAACGATCAGACATGGTTAGACGAGCCTGAGGGTGCCCCCTTGAGTCTGCTTCCCCCGGAGTTGGAGCGCATTTCTCCCCGTAGGGATGATTAGGACGTGTATTACATTTCTTTTTGTTGAACTTTTAATCTTCTAAACTCTAGTTCTTTTAAAATACTGTCATATATTTTAGTGCAAGTTGCTTGTGTAAATGATTTTTCCATCTTGATTACGTAGGATGACAACTTTTGTTGGTATTAGTATGGATGTTGTTATTTTGAGTCATTATGTATGAAAGTTCTAATTTTCTTGTGCATTATGCTTACGCGCATGTTGTGACTGCCCCTCTTTTTTAATATCTTGCATACGTGTTTGTTTGTCTGAGTTGAATGTGTCTGAGTTGAATGTGCCTGTTATCCTTCTTTCTAGGTCAATCATTTAAGTATGAACATTTGACCTACATATTGCGGGGTTAGGATGCTTTAAATTTAGTCTTTTCTTTAACCATTTTTACAGTTGGACATCTTCTACTCCCCCTCACGGCCCATATTCAAGAACCATTCATCATAAGGAATTTAGGTTGAGCACTGTGTCCCTAGCTTAATCGCGAAACCCCTGCTACGACATCGACTTCTCCTGGTGCTCCGATTCGGGGGGTGCCTCATCATCAAGCCTTCGCGAGACGTCTTGAGGGCTAACATGTAATTTCTGAGTGGAGTACCTTCCCCTTATGGGCTCATCTGCCATAGGTAATCCAGATTTGGTCCAAGGTCTGACACAGGATTCTTCTCAAGCATCCGAGTTTGTCGGGAGGCCTAGGCGCTGGATCAACCAAGGAGTCAGGTCCAGCTTTGGGGCTTAGCATTGGACTAAACTCGTTATTTTTGGAACCCCCCCAGCTAACATGGACGATTTTGAGCGCTACTTGGAAAAATCATTCACACAAGCAAGATGGAAAAATCATTCACACAAGCAACTTACACTAAAACATATGACAATATTTTAAAAGAACTAGAGTTTAGAAGATTAAAAGTTCAACAAAAAGAAATGTATGCACGTCCTAATCATCCACACGGGGAGAAAGGCGCTCCAACTCCGGGGGAAGCGGACTCAAGGGGGCACCCTCGAGCTCGTCCAACCATGTCTGATCGCTTGAATAGCCTCGATAATCCCTGAGAAATCATCTGGATTAGGCACATAAGGGCTCCCCGGTCCGAACAAATTAGCGAGGTCATCTGCTAAGGCAACATTTATATATTCATTTGGATCGCACGAATCGGGCTTGAATTCCATCAGTCAAGAGATCAACAAGTGAAGATGTTTCCAAAAAAACCATATCTAGAAACGACTCTCTAGAATGCCTGGACTCTAGAAGGCTACGGTCGAGGTAAAAACCAAACTTGGAGAAGTAACTAGCGTAGGCCTCTTTTCGTCGAAAGCAATCTATGGAGAGCTGATACTCCCTCATAGCTTCTCTCACAGCCTCATCAATCTCTCGGCACTTACTTTCGTTGAGCTTGGCCACCTCTTGACGAGCTTGTGTCACCTGATCCTTAGAGTCAGCAAGGGACCTCCGGAGTTGAACATTCTCCTCACGAGCAATGGAGAAGGAAGACACCATCTCTTCGTACGCTTTGCTTTTCCCCTCGGACTTTTCTTTCCATTTCTGGACATCGGATTCTGTCCCCTGGCATCAAGCAGTAAGGCCTTGGAGCTGGGCTTGGAGGCCCTCGACCTGCGTGTGAAGGTTTGAACTCTCAAATTCCAAGTGTCAGACCCTCATATTTAACACTTGCTCATCTTCCTTCCATTTCCAGGACTTGTTCATCCATTGGGCAATCTCTTCCTCCACACGAGCAAGGTGTGCCCGATTCATTGCATTCGCAACCACGACACCCTAAGCACCTTGCCAAAATAAAATTCAAACAAATAATTTTCAGAAGGGTATCAAAGAAATAATAGATCCGAAACTAAAACAAAAAACTTACAATAACCTAGTGGCACTCAAAATCGTCAATGTCAGTTGGGGGGTTCCAAAAATAATAATTTTCGTCTCGAGGAAGAATGGTGAAATACAGTAAACTTGCCCCAACACCAAGCATATTTATAGTGTCAACGTCCAAGACTCTTGGATACACTGAGAAATCCTCACCACGTGTCAATCGGCTCTCTCTGAGGTTGATTGCGCCCTCGATGGACAGAGGAAGCTCAGTAAATCTGGGGCCCAGACCTCTGAGACATAACCTCTCCTCGCTATGTAAGACTCGGCGTTCACAACATTGTGGGTTGACCACACCTCTGCAAAATTGCCCAAGACCAGCAGTAATGGCCGTATCGATGGCCGCTTGATCGAGACAAGAAGTAACCTCTACTTCTCCCACACCAGGAACCCCAGGAGTTGCATTAGGATGGCCGACTTGCCCCACGCCACCGAGGACCCCGCTCATGGCGACTGAATGAAGTCCTTCATCATGAAAGTCGTAAGGCTTGAGGGGATCTGCAGCTGGTGGAGGAGCTAATGGGGTACCTTTAGGGGGTTCCAAGACAATAGAGGCAACGATCGACTAGAAAGTGGACAGATCTGCCTCAATCTATTAACGTCAACTCCTTTTGTGACGATGGCGCACCTCACCAGTCTCTTCCATGTCCTCAACAACATGGGCTTCTAAAGGGGCAAGAATGCTTTCAGGAGGACAAGCCGTCAGTTGAGAAGGTTCATCTCGGGCCACATCCTTAGCCGCCCTCTGGCGTGAAGCTCGCATCACCCGCATCGTGCGGACACAGAATTCGCCCAGCTCAGGCAATTTGGCATAATAAGAGGAAAGAAAACGATAGTTGCTCACTAATTGAGCAACCTCGTCGATTGTTAGGGCGGAACACCTGCCCATGAGAAATCGACAGGCGTGTCCCTTGAGATCCTGAGTAAGAAAATATACACCCCTAGATGTCATGATTACCAAAAGGCAAAAAGAAAGCCAAAATAAGAAAGGTACAAGACTTGGAAGAAGGGAAGGATAACCCAAAGAGTAAGGCACGAAAGGGAAACGTTTCCCCAAAGAAGGAAGGAAAAGGAGGAAAAAACACAAAAGCTAGCGATAGGAAGGCTAGCGATAAGAAAGCTAGTGGCAAAAAGCTCACGATAAGAAAGCTAGCGGCAACGGGGCTTAAGGCAAGAAGGCTAGCGGCAAAAGCTCACAGCAAAGGGCTTGCAGTAGAGTGAACGAAGGAAAGAAGGCTAAAGGCACATAGCTTGTGGCGATTTTTCTTACGGCAACCTTGTTTCACTAAATACCAAACTCAAGATTCATGAGGCGGGATCCTTGAAGCGATACCCTTGAGGCGAACTTCCTTGTGGTGATTTTTCTTACAGCAACCTTGTTTCACTAGATACTGAACTCAAGAGCCTACAACAGTTGGCCCCATGTCATAAAATTTAATTGTTATATTTTTGGCAACAATAGTAAAACACTCCAGGAGCAAGTGACAATATAAACATTAAAAAGAAAACAGAGGCTACTACATGTTGATGCTCACCTAAGCATTGTGACTGATAAGTCTCCACAGGCATGAAGTCCAGCAAGAAGCAATGAAAACCTACTACCTTCAGAAAAAGAAGAGGAAGGAACTTTGCTGTTGGAAAATGCACAAGGTTGTTCACCTGCAAGTTGTCTATCCAGATCTGAATGTTCAATGTCATCTTTTTGCAGTAAGGAGTAACTCAGTGCTTTCAACATGTCAGTGGACAGTACTCGGCATGTGACTGTCTTAGGTATGCTTAAGCTTGTCTCTTCCAATCTAGCAAAAGAACAAGTACAGTCAAAAAATGCAAGGCATACACAAATTTCATCAGAGATATTGGACACTTAGATGGCAGTGAACAGATGATTTTACAGGACAGCTTGCAACTTAAACCCTAGCTTTGCACAAGTTAAGCATATGATAAAATCTTACATGTCAAATTGTCACAACTAACTGATGTGGTTAGTAGAGATCCAGATCATAATTGATCAAATGGGGAGAGAAAAAACAAAACAAAAACCCTAAGAGGTAGAAGGTAGCCTATTCAAGAATTATAATTGTATGCAAATAAAGTTCATATTTTAGCACGTAGATGCATGGTTCAATAGCATAGATAATCTGTGTGAATTTCCCAGAAAATGGATTTGTAACAGAACAGTTAGGAAAACCACCATAGTTGAGGTAACATAAACCATGTTGTGGCTAGCATGAGAAAAATAGAATCTAGCTGCCACTTACTTTGACAACATGCAACTTCAGTTACCTGAGGAAACAAATATATAAAAAACAGAACAAGAGATGTTTCAACTTTAGTTGATTCCTTCACATACTTAGAATTACGCATCTTAGCAGCATAATGTTTTTTGATTCGCTCAGCCCGAGCATCTGTAATTCTTCCATGATGAGAACAAGCATCTATTGCGATTACAGAGAGCTGGTACTCAAAGCCAAGTACTTGAGCAAGATAACCCTAAAAAAACAACCAAATGGATATAGGTGTTGAAGTCAAGAATGAAATAATTATCATAATAATGCAATGTAAATAACATTCTCATTGACTTTTCCCAACAAATAAAGATCCTTAGTCAGAAGCACCAAGGCATCAACTTTGCTGCTTCGATTCTAATTTTCTTTTTCTTTTGAATAAATTATATTGACCATGCCTGAGATTTAGTCTGAAGAAACAGATCATACCATCATGTTTCAAAAATTACAGTGAGTACCCTTACATAATGAAAGTTATTGTTGGAGAATCACGGGAGTACAGCTGGAATAATGGGAAGGTTGAAAAATGACAGGAAATTATGGCAGCAAATTTACTGGGCAAGAATTGGGAAATACATCCCTTTGATAGACAGCTTTTGTGTTCTGTATATGTGCTGTAGAATATATAATTTCCAAGTACATAGTTTCCATTTTTTAGGATACCTATTCTGTATTGTTGGAATAATGGAAATAGAAGACTTACTCAGATAATTGGCTCACCATTGAATGCAGAAGATTATGTTTCCTAATGTAGATATGGAATGTACAGTTAGTTGTTTTTCTATATTAATTAGTTGCCTAATTAGTTGGTTTCCTAATTGTATATGTTTCCTTAATAGCTATTTTCTTTGGAAGATAGATTGATAGTTTCCTTATGAAGGTGTCAAGACTCACCTTAAATATGATTGTAATTCTACGCTGTGAATACCTGAGAACTTTGAGAATTCCTACATGCATCTTCTAGTTTATATAAATAAGAGGAGGAGCCGTGAGGTAGGCAGTCTCCTACCATTTCATTCTAGTCTAATTGCCTAATATTCTAACATGGTATCAAAACCACAATTAGGCTAGACCTAGGGAGGCATGATCTGAGCAGAATGTCGCAAGAAGAGGTTCAGTCCTCTGGTGTAACAAGCAACACAGAATTCTGTGAAGAAGTCAAAGCTGCAATGCTTGTTGATAATCCATCTCTTTTGATAAGCCCGGGAAGCTGGAGGGAAGCAACTACCCGGCATGGTCCTGCTCCTGCAAGCTGTTCATCAAGGCAAGGGGATTGCAAGATTATATCACTGGAGTGAAAGGTAAGAAGCCTACTTCTGATGATATTAGTGCTCGAAAATGGGAGACAGAATTCCCTTGTAATGTCTTGGCTGATAAATTTGATGCAGCCAAGCATTGCAAAAGGGTGCTTACCATTGGATACTGCATGGAAAATCTATAATGAAGCCTCTCAGACCCACTCACAAATAGGGGATGCACAGATTTATGAAATCAGGAAGAAAGTCCATGAGACTAAACAAGGAGAGTGGACTGCAGCCCAATACTATGCAAAATTAAGCAGCTTATGGCAAGAACTGGACTACTACCAGAATTTTCAGGTTGAATGTTCCAGAAGATGATAGACAGAGAGAGTTTTCAATTTCCTTTCTGGACTCAATGTAGCGTTCGATCAGGTAAGAATCCAAATTCTAGGTAGCGATCCATTCCCAACTCTAAATCAAGTTGACTCCTATGTTCAACAACAGGAAAGCAGAAGAAATGTCATGCTCCTACCCACTACAAACAGTAGGTCAGCCATGGCAGTAAAAATCTTCAACTAACAGAAATACTTGTAGTCAAGGGACCACCAATAAGGACCTGCTTCGCTGTGACTTTGGTGGGAACCAAGGCATACCAAGGAGACATGTTGGTCTCTCCATAGTAGACCTAACAGATGAAGAGGGAAGAAAAATGAAGGCCATCCTCAAGGACACTTGTCAGAGACTGCAGAGACAGAAACCGAATCACATGCTGAAGTTGGGACTGCCAATCTTTCAAGAGAAGAGTAGCCATTTTTGCAACAGTTAATGACCAAGGTTAAGATGGAATCACCAGCCTCCTCATCATCATCCTTCCCTACAATACCTTCCTCTCATTACGCCCAAACAGTAAAACTGTTACAATCTCTAGTCCTATTACAGCACTTAAGTTTTCTACCTCATTAGAACAATGTCCCTGGATGATACTCTGGAGCCTCGGCACACATGATAGGTTCATCCAAATCATACCTAAATTATCTTCCCTGGCAGAGACGAAGTAAGAATAGCAGATGGAACCCTCTCCCCCATTTCTGGAAAGGGCTCCATAAACTGCACCACTTCACTTAAACTTTCTTCTGTGCTCCATGTTCCTAATTTTGCAAATAATCTGTTGTCTATCAGCTCTCTCGCACATGATTTAAACTACAAAGTCAACTTTTTTTTCCCACTTATTGTATCTTCCAAGACTTGAGTACAGGGAAAACGATTGACTATGGTAGATTGGTTGATGGCTTGTATCTGTTGGACAGCCACCCTATCAGTCAAGCCTTACAAGCTATCTTGTTGACTACAGCATGGAAGCAGTTGGTTCAGTGGCTTCGTCAACTGGGTCACCCCTCATTCATGGTCTTAGGAAAATGATTTCCAAGTTTAGGTAAATATTGTAGCCTCAAGACTATATTCTGTGAGGTTTGAGTATGCTAAACATACAAGAAACGTCTATCCTACAAGCAATAATAAAAGTACTGAGCCTGTTATGATTATTCATTCTAATGTTTGGTACAATGCAGGGTTGTATCACTGACTGGTTATAGATGGTTCATTACCTTTAATGACTGCTATAGCCACACTACTTGGGTTTATTTCATGACAACAAAAAGTGAAGCCAGTAGCTGTTTTCAAACATTTCACAAAGACTTTTACTCAGTTTGGTGCTAAAATCAAGGCATTGAGAAGTGACAATGGATTGGAGTACAAAGACAGAAGCTTCCAAGAGTATCTAAGGGCCCAAGGGATTGTACATCAGACCAGTTGTGTGGACACCCCAGCACAAAATGGTGCAACTGAGAGGAAGAATCGGCATCTATTGGATGTGGCAAGGTCTCTTCTATTTACTAGAGTGTTTTACATATATATTAGGAAGATATGATGTCCCATGTTTGTACCTTGTAGCGAAGAATAAAATATAATACTTTTTCCTCTCAAAATATAATATGGTATCAGAGCTACAAACCCTAACCCAACCCTAGATCCAGCCGTTGCTGTCACTGCCACCGACTGACGCCACCACCGTCGGTCACTTCGTCCGCCGTTGTTATCTCAGATCTTGTGCATTGTGGCTTAGATCTTGCATGGCTGTTTCTATCTCCCGTTGTCGCTGCTTCGTTGATCTGCCATCGTCGCCCCAGTGTCACCACTACTTCGCTGTTTGACCTCCAGCCACCTCTACACCATCCAGACGTCGTCGCCTGTGTCGCCTTCGCATGTCATCGGCCATCTGAACATCCTCGCTAATCATCGACAACCAATAGGCGACCCATCGATCGATCACCTGCCATCCTTGCTCACTTGGCGGACCTCCGCCTTGTCGTCCGACCGCCGTGCCAACCGCCGTCATTCCAACTTCGTTCTCGTGGCCCATCTGTGCCTCTGTCTGCCATTAAAGTAGCCAAGTTTCACAGTTTCAAATCCGGCTTCGGTAGCTTTAGATTTTTGGGTCATCAGGTTCAGCTCTGTTTCGGGGCTAGGCTATTGCTAGTTGGGCTTGGGTTTTGCACTATGGCCTCTTCAAATCCAAGAGTGGTGAGTTCCTCTTTGATTGACTATCCTTGTGATCGTTCTTGTACCTATACTGTCTTTTTCTGGTATTACAACCATTACCAGTAACAAATTGAATGGTAAGAACTATATGTCTTGGTCAACATCTGCTCGAATGTGGTTTCGTGGGCATGATGTTAGTGATTATTTGACTGTGAAGATTTTTGACATTGCTAAAGCAAATAGGATTAAATGGGATTGCATAGATGCACAGTTGGTTACATTGTTGTGGCAATCAATAGATGTTAATTTAATCCCCTTATTTTGTGTCTATGAGACCTGTTTCAATATTTAGTCTCATGCTCAGCAACTATATACTAATGATATTGTATGTTTATAAACTATCATTAGTAATTTGTTTTGCATTCAAAAGGGGGACCCAAATGTGTCTACTTGGGTCGTATTCAATCTGTTATGACAGATTTTAACGCTATGCTTCCGGTTCCAACCAATCTCAATGAGTAGAAGAAATAGAGAGACAAGTTGTTTATGGTGCTTACTTGGGCCTAATATGAAGGATGTTCACACTCAGATCTTGAGTAGTCTTACTATACCTACCATAGAAAAGGTGTTTGCCCAAATCCTTCGTAGTACACAAGCATTTTCTGAGGCTTCAGTTGGAGAGCGATCTATACTTGCCTCTCAAACTCCTAGATCTTCCCAAGAGATTGGACCTGGAGGTGGTTGTGGTAGAGGTGTTGGGTGAGGTCGCAATGGTAAGCGCCCTTATTGTAATTATTATCATCGCCCTACTCATTATAAGGATACATGTTATGCACTCCATGGTCGCCCTCCCAAGGCCAATGTTGCAATTCCTAAGGGTGCAAACACACAGTCTGTGGTACCTAATGCTTCTCATATTGAGCGACCAACTTCTACATATACGACCTCTGCTGAGGAGTTAGCTAAGTATCGTTAGTTTCAGGCAGCTCAGTAGGCCTCATCTCCCGTAGCTTCTATTGCCTAGGGATCTCTTTCTTCTGCTCAGTCATCTACTGGTGCTCCTCATATATGTCTTACTCATGCTCAACTTAGTCCTCGGATTCTTGATTCTGCTGCTTCAGAACATATTTCTAGTAATAAATCTTTATTCTCTCATTTTGAGTCCTCTACATCCCTCCCCCCTATCACTGTGGCTGATAGGTCTATAACCCTTCCCACTAGTATCGATAGGGTTGCTCCACTTCCGTCTTTTTCTCTTAATTTTGTTCTACATGTTCCTAGTTGCCCATATGTCTCATTTTTATTCATCGTCTCACTCATTCAAATTGTCGTGTTATCTTTGATTCTGATTGTGTTCTTGTGCAGGATCGGGGTGCAAGACGGATGATTGGCATAGGACGTGAGTTTGAGGGACTTTACCATCTTGCCTTGCCAACATCTACGACATATGCTTGTGCTACTACAAGGGCATCTCCTCTTCTGATTCATTCTCGGCTTGGTCATCCTCACTTATCTACTCTTTGACAGAAGATTCCTTCATTGACGGTATTAGAACGTGAGTCCTGTCAGCCAGGAAAACATGTTCGTTTGTCTTATTCTAGTTGTCTTAATAAACGAGCAAATGCTTCTTTTGATCTCGTACATTTAGACATTTAGGGTCCTAGTACAGTAAAGTCTAAACAGGGTTTTCCTATTTTGTTATATTCATTGATGATCATTCTCGTTATATTTAGCTTTACTTAATGAAAGATCATATTGAATTGCAATATTTATTCACTTCTTTTAATAATGAAATTTCTACTCAATTTGGTTGTACTATTCATATCCTTCGCAGTGATAATGCCAAGGAATATTGTTCTCATTCATTTTAGGCTTTTCTCTCATCTCGAGGTATTGTTCAGCAATTCTCTTGTCCTTACACTCCGTAACAAAATAGGGTGGCTGAACGTAAAAACTGTAATCTCATTGAGACCACTCACAATCCTCATCCCATTTATACTTTTGTGAGCTATCACTATTTGTCATTTGTTTATTTTTCTTTTGTATCTGCTCTTTCTTCTGTTTCTATTCCTAAGATAGATGTTGAAGCTCTTTCTCACTTTAGGTGGAGACATGCTATGGATGAGGAGATGTCTTCCTTGTTATCTAATGAGACATGGGATCTAGTTCCATTCCCTCCGGGGAAGTTTATTATTGGTTGTCGGTAGGTGTTTACAATTAAGGTTGGTCCAAATGGTTCTATTGATCGTCTAAAGGCTTGGCTAGTTGCTAAGGGTTGTACTCAAATTTTTAGCCTAGATTATGGTGATACATTCTCTCCCATGGCTAAGATTGCTTTTGTTCGTGTTTTTCTTGCTATGGCCGCTATTCAACAGTGGCCTATTTATCAGTTGAATATTAAAAATGCTTTTTTTCATGGTAACCTTCAAGAGGAAGTATATATGGAGAAACCTCCTAGTCTTGTTACTCAGGAGGGAGTCCTAACTGGTATGTCGCCTGAAGAAATCCTTATATGGCCTGAAGCAATCTCGTTGGTGTTGGTTTGGTCGCTTCAGTTCTGTCATCCATTCTTTTGGTATGCATAGAAGTGAAGTTGATCATTCTATTTTCTATCGCCATTCTCCTAGTGGAGTCATACTATTGGTGGTGTACATAGATGACATTGTTATTATAGGAGATGATGTTGATATTACGCAATTGAGAACTCATTTGCATTCCTATTTTCAAACTAAGGATTTGGGTAGGTTGAAGTATTTTTTTGGCATTGAGGTAGCTCAATCTGCCTATGGCATGTGTATCTCTCAAAAGAAGTATGCCTTAGATATTTTGGAAGAGACCGGTATGCTTGATTCCCGGCCTATAGATACTCCTATGGATCCTAATGTCAAGCTTGTACCAAGACAGGGGGAGCCATTGGAGGATCCTTGGCAATATAGGAGACTGGTTGGGAAGTTCAATTACCTCACTATTACACGGCCATACATCTCTTTTGTTGTTAGCGTGGTACGTCAATTTTTGGACTCCCCATGCGATAGTCACTAGCATGCTTTAGTTCGTATCTTGAGATACATTAAAAGTGCTCCTAGCAAAGGCTTATTGTTTGAGAACAAAGGACACAAGCAGGTTGTTGGATAAACTGATACAGATTGGACTGGTTGTCCTACAAATAGGCACTCCACCTCGAGTTATTGTATCCTAGTTTGAGGAAATTTGGTGTCTTGGAAGAGTAAGAAGCAAAATGTTGTGGCTAGATCTAGTACAGAAGAAGAATATTTGGCCATGGCTTTAGCCACATGTGAGTTGATTTGGCTCAAGCAACTTCTTACGGAGTTAAAATTTGGAGATTCAAGGCCTATGCAACTTATACTAGGGTTTGGCTCAAGCAAAATACTAGGGTTTCTCTCTCAAGCAGAATACTAGGGTTTCTCTCTCAAGTTCTCTGATTCAATAAAAGTCAACCACCGACTCAAGAGTGATGGAAGAGAAGGTGTTGACAGGAACAAATATCAAAGGCTAGTGGGTAAGCTAATCTATATTTCTCATACCAGACCAAATAATGCCTATGTTGTGGGGGTTGTAAGCCAGTTCATAGAGAATCCAAAGTCTACTCACCTTAAAGTTGTAAACAAGATCTTAAGATACTTAAAATCAGCTCCTAGTAAAGGTCTGTTGTTTTCTAACCAAGGTCATGCAAATGTTGAAGGATTCACTAATGCAAATTGGCAGGATCATTGGATAACCAAAGGTCCACTACAAGTTACTACACCTGCATCGGAGGAAATCTAGTTACATGGCGTTGTAAAAAAATAGACTATTATGGCTAGGTCTAGTGCTGAAACTAAATATAGGACAATAGCTCTAGGTGTGTGTGAACTCTTATGAATAAGGAAAATGATGGAAGAACTAGGTTTCACTAAAGAAGGACCACTCTTATTGTACAGTGACAATAAGGTAGCAATAAGTATTGCAAACAACCCAATTCAACATGATACAAAGAAACACAATGAGATTGGCAAGCACTTCATAATGGAGAAACTATCAAGTGGCCAAGTTCGCATTCCATTTGTACAATCAAAGCAACAGCTGGTCGATATCTTTACTAAGGCCTTAAAGGGTAAAGACTTCCATTTTATTGTCTACAAGATGGGCATGAAGGATATTGTCAACCACCTTGGGTTGTCCTAGGGTTAAACAAGGAATTGAGAAGAAACTGGGGGAGAGAGAGTATAAATGGAGGGAGAGAGAAAAAAGAGAGAGAGGGAGGGAGTGAGAGAAATGAGGGAGAACAGAAGAGATCGAGGGAGAGAAATGTACAGAATTCAGATTATTATTCCACAATGCAATCTCCAACTACTCTAACCTATTTAGAAGTTGTCTAAGACTGAAAGGTACAAACACTATAGCAGCGAAGTACAACACCTAACTAATAGATATAATCTACTAGGACTACTATGCCTTTGGGGTCGTGACATTCCCCCCTCCTTGAGAGGTTTCTTGTCCCCAAGAAAGTAAGAAACTACTAGTAATACGATTGTGCTGCTGTTTCTTCATCCAATTCCCGTTTTCACTATTTGGTTCATCCCAACAGCAAGACTTTTACCTCCTTCAGTTATTTCCCTTAGTTTTTCTCCAGTTACATGTTATCGCCATGTTTCCTCAAAGTTAATATAAGATTGCTCCGGTCAGAATTGCTTAGTCAAGCATACACCTAATCCATCCTAGATTACTCACCGCATGTGGTGCGCCAAAAACTTGATCCATCCTAGGATAGATGTCACAAGCATACATCTCATCAGATACATGAAAATTCACTTCATCACCACTCTCATCTCTGACCTGATTCATAACCGACATATTTAATGAATCAATATTTCATTCCAATTCCGATTGTTTAGAAATCTAAGGAAGGACTCCAACACCAGTATCCACAAAGATGGATGGTCCTTTAGTTGGAATTACATGATCCAATGCTAATTCAACAGCATATTTTTCTTTTTGTTTGCTAGCATATTCTAGAGGTTCACTTTTCGACAATGTTCGCTTCCAAAAATACTCTATTAAGATAGGCATATGGAACATCTCCCTTCAACTCTTTTTTTAAGGAATCAAAATACTCCTTAGAAAATAATTCAGTTGGAATCCTGACTTGAAAGTTCTTAACAATCATATTCATTAAGTTGTCCAACTTTTGGTCAATATTATCAAGACTTTCTTTGGATTTATCAAGTTCTCCCTACATCATGCAGTTGCTTTCCGCCATTTCTTCAATTTGCTTGCTTTAGAAATAATCTCTGATCGATTCCAAGGATGGTCTATGAGCAGTAGTCACTAATGATCAGCAATCACCTATGCAACAGCTTCCAAAATCGCCTAAATTCCTTTTCTAAACTCAGCTTCCTAAATCGCCCAAGTCCAATGTAGTAGCCAAGGATCGGCTATTATGAATCCCCTCTTTAGAACCGCCTCTATTGCAGCTAATAGAATTCGTCGAAATCACCATTGGAAATTGCCTGGCCTTGCTTTGTTGCCTAGATGGTCGGAATTTGCCTGAGCTTGCTTTGCTACCTAGATCACCGAAATTCACCTAACCTTGCTTAGTTGAATCAGTTAATAGAAGTGTCAAAATCACAGCCAAGAACTGTTGGCTCTCATACCAAATGTCACGCCCCTAGGGTTGTCTTAGGGTTTAGAAAGGAATTGAGAAGAAATCGGGGGAGAGAGAGTAGAAATGGAGGGAGAGACAGAACAAAAAGAGAGAGAACAGAGAGAATTGAGGGAGAACAAAAGAGATCGAGTGAGAGAAATGTAGAGAGAGATGACATAATTCAGATTATTATTCCAACATGCAATTCTCTAACTACTCTAACCTATTTATAGGTTGTCTAAGACTAAAAGGTACAAACACTAGAGCAAAGTACAACACCTAACTAATATATGTAATCTACGATGACTACTATGCCCTTGGGGTCGTGACAGATATTCGCACACCATCTTTTGGATAATTGCACTTAGACCCTTTCAACTTGGTCCCAGGCCATTTTTTAATTGCATTTTAGTCCCTGAAGAAAAGACTAATTACGCTAATATCCCTAGTTTTAGGTAAATTACATTTTTTCCCAAAATTCAATATTTACGATTTTGCCCCTGCCTCAGAAACTAAACTTCCCTCTCAAGACTTTTATAACCCTTTTGTTTCATCTCGAAACCACTTAAGGGTTGTTCTATTCACAAAATTAGAGCCTCTTCAGGGTGCCGTGGATTTCCCGAAAGCTTCTCACCATCATTCGGTCTTTCAAGCCGACTCACAACTGTACTGAAAACCGTTTATGTTTTGATTTCTTTCAGCGTCATAAATCTCGTCTCGAAAGGCTCGTCAATAACATACCCTTATCCTCAGGTATTTACGCTTCAGGGCGCTCCCTACTGTCGATTCGACAATTTATTTTGATATCAAGCCACTTTTTCGGTATTTTAAATTCACTTAAAATACGTGACAACCTCACGAAAATATGGGGTATTACAAAGTATCTTCCCGAAGGTCAACTTCAGTAGGACCTGACTTTTCTAGCCACAGGAGATGCAGAAGCATTCCCCATATACAGCTTCTCGAAGCCGTCAACCTTCTCATAAGTGGTGAACAGAGCCCTGTCACCGCATATGTGTTTCGTAGCCCCAGTGTCAACCCACCAACCCTTGGCGTTTGACACCCTGCAAACATCTGTGATGACTGCAATCAGCTCGACATCCTCTTCCATCATGTTGGCCTGACTGTTCTTGCGCTGGTTGTTGCCAGAGCTCTATCCCTTCTTGTGACGGCAGTCAATGGCTCAATGACCCATATTGCCACACACCCAGTAGCTCCCCTAGATGCGATTGGTGGGGGTCTTGTTCTTGGGACCCATGTTCCCGTTCTTCTTCTTGCCTTCTTGTTTCTTGGGTTGAGGCTTTGAGGCTTTAACCACGTTAGCCCTTGCTTCCAGCCTGAGAGGGACTTTATCCCCCTTCCGATTGTCCTCTTCGATGCGGAGTCTCACAGCCAGATCTTCCATGGACAGCTCCTTTCGCTTGTGCTTGAGGTAGTTCTTGCAATCTTTCCACAAAGTTGGTAGCTTCTCCATCACAAAGGTAACTTGAAACAACTCGTTAATGACTAAACCCTCACTCAGCAAGTCACTAAAAAGTATTTGTAGTTCTTCCAACTGGCTAACCACCATCTTGGTGTCGACCATCTTATAGTCGAGGAATTTCTCGACCAGGAATTTCTTGGTACCCGCGTCTTCTAGCTTGTACCTCTTGTCCAGTGCCTTCTAGAGCTGCTTTGACGTTGGGTAGGCCGTGCAGTAGACATTATAGAGTGAGTCTGCCAACCCGCTCAATATGTAATTCCGGCAAAGGAAATCCGAGTGCTGCCACGCCTCCTTGGCAACTT
Source organism: Diospyros kaki (assembly GCA_036245055.1). Taxonomy (NCBI): domain Eukaryota; kingdom Viridiplantae; phylum Streptophyta; class Magnoliopsida; order Ericales; family Ebenaceae; genus Diospyros; species Diospyros kaki. The sequence goes on along the minus strand of BSEG01000011.1, from coordinate 9,404,548 downwards.
GTGTCGCCACCGTTACATCTTCTTCGGGAGTGACTAGGCAATCTTGAGAATATGTGCCAAGTTCAGTGTTGTAAGATAGGAAATCATCTTCTGTTGCCATCTCTTGAAATCCTCACCGTTAAATTGTTGAGGCTTCTCAACATGTGGTGTTGCTTTGGTAACAATTGGTACAACAGCGACGGTCGAGGCAGGGGCCGGAATACCGACGGCAACAGAGGTCGTTGCGGCAGTAGAACCGACATTAGGGTTGGGGGCAGCCATTGTAGGTTATAGAATATATTTTTCCCTTTCAAACTTATAATCACCAGATTGATTTAACGTCTTTAGAATGTTAGAACAGCAGTAGCAATAACACAAATTGCAATCTCAATCAACAGCAACAACCACCATATACTGCAACAGCAGATTAACAAGAACAATATATATATGCGAGAATATTAACTGCAACAGGCACAGCGACAAAGAAAGCAAACCCGGATTCTAGAGAGGTAGGCTGCAACTGAGAGACTCAGGTCCGACAAAAATAGCAACACGGCAGGAAGAAGAAAGCAACCAATGGTCGAGGCACGCTTGAAGCGTTGTCCTGAAGACAGTAATGCCCTGCTCCGGTCACTAGTAGGCTCCGGCGACTGTCGACGCATGATACAACGGCCTACTCCAGTGAATGGTGACCATGCTCGACTGGATCTGACAGAACTATTGGGCACTCGCTCTTTGTTGACTAACAAAGCACAAGGCAAAACCAACACACGAGAAGGCTAGAGATGATCTGCTTCACAGCGAAGCTCGACCAGCCCTTATATAGTTGGGTCGAGGGGGCCAAACAAACGCATCCATCAAAGCAACATTGATTGCCGGAGTAAAAGCCGACACTTGGAGCAGATGAAGCAGTCGGGAAAGATTTAATGGTCGTCTTCTCAAAAGACCCGGCAGAAACCAGACCGTCATTGAAGACGACGGAAGCAGAAATAAAAGGAAACAAAATAAAAAATAGTTAATTTCTTTTATATAAAAATATATATTAAATGACCCGACCCACCCGCCTGCCCGTCCGACTGACTGGACGGACAGCGGTGGCGGCAACCCTCACTCATAAAATCTGGGTGCCCCTTAGGGCCCAAACCCAAGTGAAAAGAAAGAGTATAAATACCCACTCCCATCTCTTTACAAAACCAATGTGGGACAAACACCCACACTCACACGTACACTCACATACTAAGAAACACAACAAAATATAGCACGCGTGTGGGGTGGGGGTGGGGGTGGGGGTGGGGGAGGGACTTGGAACATGCTCTGGGCTGGAGTGGTGTTTGGATTTTGTTTTGGGGTGGTGTTTGGTAACTTTAGTTGTAGTGTTAGGATATTTAATATGACATTTAGCAACTTTAGTTATGGTGTTTGGGTACTTATGGTATTTGTATTATAAAGTTCACATAACTTAGGTTTCTTAATCATACTTTTAAATTTTTAGTTTTTATTTATTTATATTTATTTGTTTAATAAACTGTCCAAGCCCAGTGTAACCATTTCCCCTTAAACCTCTCCCGTTTCTGGTTTGATAACCCAGTCTAATTTTCAAAATATTGGTAATTTTCCCTTTCCTTTTATTTATTCTTTCAGTTGCAAACTCAAGGAGGAATCCTAAAACAAAGCAAAACCAGGATCCTCAGATTAAGCAGAATTTAGGCAGATTCAGCAATTAGAGACGGAAAGCAGGAGGCGAGATAGAAAGAGGAAGATCGAGAGAGAGAACAGAATCAAAAGAGAGAATTAGAGAGGGAAATCAAAGGAGGCGAGAGAAAGAACTCAGAAAAAGAGAGAAAGAGAAGCTGATGGAGGAAAAGCAGTCAGATCTGAGAGGGAGAGAACATGGAGAGAGAAAATCAAAAGTCTGAATTTGATATTTCACATAATGATTTCTTTACAACTCTAGTAACTTTATATAGCTACTTCTCCTAGGTAGGTAATTGTATTACAAAATAAAACAGAAAATACAACTAAAATACCAAAATAACTACTTTTCCTAAGAAAAAATCAAGCTACATTCAACCCTACTGTAAGCCAATGCACCCAAGGTCCTAACAATTTCCCCCACCTTAAAAAGTTTCTTATCTTCAAGAAATGCAAAAAATCCTCACGAAGATTGAATAACGTGTTGTAAATAGCTTTTAAACTCTACAACTATCAAATCTTATCTCTTTTTTTTCTCTCTTCCACAGCTTGTATGGATAAATCTTGAAAAACCTTTGTTTGCATACCAACTTGTCATTAGTTGTCATGTGCTCATCAACTGGAACAAAACCACGTTTTGTTACTACACTGATATTCTCCAATCCAAAGTCTTCTATAAGTGGAGCTCTTCCAATTGCGATCAGAGTTGCATCTACCTAAAAGGGGTGTTTGTGTTGTTTTGTCTTGGCTTTAATGAGCTCAACAATGATTGGTTTCCCATCCTTTGTAAGAGTAACCTTGGATGCAAACACTCCAGTGTAATAGACAATTTTCCTTGGATTTATTAAAACTCTTTGGGCCAACTTTCCTATCTCAGGATCAAATCCAGGCTTAAGTTAATCCAGAACTTCAATGAAAGTAACCTCACTGAATTCAAGACCAATATAGCTATCATGACCCCAAGGGCATTAGTAGTAATTGTTTCTTGTTTGTCTTTTCTCTTAGTTGTATCTTAGGCTAGTAGGTGTACTTCAATTGTTAGTGTGTTAGTTTGATAATAACTGCATAGATGTAAACAGCCTATAGTTGTTGAATAGAGAATAGGCAACGATTGATTGAATGAATTTCATTCTATCTTCCCTCTCAATTCTAATCTCCCTCTCTGTTTCATCTAAACCCCTCCCCTTTCTTACCAATTTCTCCCTCTTTATGTCCTGTTTTCTCCCTCCTTTCAGTTCTTTCTCCTTTAATTTCCTCCAAAATCCCATTCTAAACCCTAAGAAAACCTAGGCGGTGACAATAGCCACCTCCTACAATAGCTATCCAATCAAGATTGAACTCCAACTTAAGAGCATGATTGCAAGTAATCACGGTCTGAGGACCCAGTATTATGCCAAAATCTGTCAATATGTCCACGCCAAGTGCCTTTAATGAATTCCTTAAATTCTTATGAATTTTTTAAGCAAGACTACAGGCATGATCAGCCACTCCCTATCTATCATAGTTAGCAGCTAAAATCTGCAAACCTAAAGCCTTCAAGTGATGATCATTCTGAAGTTCACACATCTGACCAATTACCAAAAGAAAAGTTTTTGATGGAATATAACCTCTGTTTACATATGTTCCCCTCATCGCATCACCTTCAACGTTGGTTGTTTAGAGACTAGAGGATTGTCTAGCTATATCCGAACAAGCAAACTGCCTTCCTCTAATGCTAGCAGTGCCACATCATTTCTCATTCATCGCAATAACTTCCTTCTCTTGTAGTCAACAGACTCAAGAGTCAAACGTAGTCTAGCCACTTGCACCAAATCCTGTGCATTGTCAACTGCAAAAATATCAGTAATATCCTGCAAATGCAGCAATTGAGGTGCATAGACTAGCTTCAAGTACTCATTGCGAAAGGCTGGACCAATTTCAATTCCAAAAAAACCACGTCTCTTTCTCAATCTCAAAAAATTTTTTGTTATCTTCTTTCAATCCTAATGATTGATTGTCGGAATCAATCATCTCGTGATCAAAACTTCCGAGATAGTCATCTTGAGCATCTTCTTCAAAAACATCTCTTTTTAAGAAATGAGCATGTTCCTTTAGATCTACTTTCTGAACATCCTAGACCTTATTGTTTTTATTTGGAGAATGAATTTTACCACCAATATCATCACTGTTATTGTTATCATCCTCCTTATCAGTACTTTTTGAATCAAAACACTCCTCAAGATTGGAAGTAATCAAAGAATCAGTTTTCCACAATTTTGACTTCTCTTGGTACTGCTTCACTTGAAAAAACTCCTGAGGCTGAAAACATCGCTCACAACATCCTTCTTATTACTTTCTTCTTCCTTAGTTGAACTCTTTGGTTTGTTAATGGAATACTGATTCCTTGGGCGAGTAATGTATGGATCTCCAACAGTCAGTCATAGGAACTAGTCTCTTTCTTTGGATAATTGGATCAAAATATTCTTTAGAAAGTAATTTAGTTAGAAGACTAACTTGATATCGTTTGGCCATCATAATCATGAGTTTGCCTATTTTCCTTGCAAATCTATCCACATAAGCTTCGAGTTTCTGGTAACCATCAACCATGGAGAAAATCCAAAAAGAGCCAGATCTGAAGCCAAAGAACTGCTCTGATAGCAATTTGTCAAGATTCTAAGATTCTGACACGAAAAGTTCACTGCTGATTGAAAGAACTAAGCAGGATTTAGGCAGAGTTAGGGCAGATTCAACAATTGGAGAAAGAAAGCAAAAGGAGGCAAGTTACAAAGAGGAAGATCAAGAGAGAGAGAGAGAGAGAGAGAGAACAGAATCAGAAGAGAAAATTAGAGAGGGAAATCAAAGGAGGTGAGGGAGAAAGAACTTGGAAGGAGAGAGAAAGAGAAGAAGAGAAGCTGAGGGAGGAAAAGCAGTCAAATTCGAGAGGAAGAGAACATGGAAAGAGAAAATTAGAAGTCTGAATTTGATATTTCACATAATGATTTCTTTGTAGCCCTAGTAACTTTATATAGCTACTTCTCCTAGGTAGGTAATTCTGTTACAAAGTAAAACAAAAAATACATCATCTAAAATACCAAAATAACTACTACTAACTACTTCTCCTAAGAAATAATCAGCTACATTCAACCCTGCTGTAAGCCAATACACCCAAGGTCCTGGCAAGCAAGTCTACAGCAAACATAAGTCATAAATTTCCATACTAGGATATTTTAGAAATTTCACAAATTAAGCTTATTTTCTCAATTGAGCTCTTGCGTTCTCCATCTCTAAGGTTAGTTGCAATTTTTGTAACAGTTCAAAAATATTATCGTTATTGGAAATGTTTCCTTGAAAATTAATATGCTCTCTAGTTTCAATTGGTTTGATTTTCTATTTCAGGAGTTTACTTGTAAGTTTGTTAGAAATCATTATAGGGATACAACTAAGATTATTTCTTATTTAGAAACTATCCACTTTGCTTGAATTTGAATCTTTTCTCCCCAAATGGTGGAACAACTTTTAGATAGTCTACATTGGCTCTAGGGTTTGCAATATCTACATAAAGGGTCCTTGTTGTGGCAAAAATTCACTTCTTTTTCAGGTATTGATAATGACAGTTAATTTGTGCATTGATGCCAATCAAGCCCTCCTGGGATAGGTACTTTATTCCTGTCCTATCCAAGGAAATGATCTCACCAATAGCAACATTAAACACAAAAAGATAAAGATTCACCTGACCAGCACCAACATCAACAACTGTACTAGCTCCAACAGTCCTTGCAATTGAATTGATGATGGCAGCCAGAGCTTCTATCTGCTCATGCAAAATCACATGCCAGGAATTAGTGGTCCAGAAGGCTTATGGCTGTGAAAAGAAAAAAAAAGAAAAAATTGAGGACTCAAAGTGGGGGATGATTCTTATCTCTGCAAAGAAATTCATTATTTTTTATTTACTGTACTGAAAGTGAGGGGAAGTTCCTATCACCAAAAAAAAAAAAAAGAAAAAAAAAAAAAAGAAAAAGCAATGAGGGGAAGCTGAATTTGTCACTATCATACTAATGCCTAAATACTGGTAGTTTGGTTTTCTGGTTAGTTGTTCTTGGAAATAGGAATGGTGCCAAAAATACTAGTTGCATCTCTTTTCCATCTTCATTCAAGAATGAAAATATGCTATTAGAATCATTAAATCCTATAAATGATTACTGTGATCTATCGTGGAAAGTGGAAACTCTTTGAAAGAATAGAATCAAATAATTTTTTATCTCCCTTGTCACTTATAATATATGGAAGCACCAACATAGTTTCAAAGTTATTTTTAATATTGATATCATTAAGAAGACCCCTAATTTGGAATTTTGGAGTCAAAATTGCAATGAACACATTGGAAATGCTTGGTATGCAAGAGTTTGTTTGAACCATGTCCATAGATGCATAGGTTTCTCTTTTTTGTTTTTTTCTCATGTTAATCATAATATCTTCACTTTAAGTATACGAAGAGATAGAGATAAAGATAACAGCAACCGGTGATCAAGTTTGGCTAGAGATAGAGATAGAGATAGCTTGGCTAGAGATAAAGTTTAGAGTGTTTGTTATTTTTTATTTATCCTTATTGTACATTTAAATATTGTTGTAATCTAGTTCTAGATATTAGGAATGTAATCTAAATAATAGGGATGTAATCTAGTTCTAAATTTTAGAAGAATTCTTAGAAAACCTCTTGTATAAATATTTTCATTCATATTAATAAAATTATAGGGAATACCGTTTCCTTTTCTTCTACATGGTATCAGAGCCTACTGATTCAAGCCTATACTACCAGCAACCCAAGTGCCTTCATCGCACATCCTACAGTTACAACATGCCTTCATTGCACTCATTCCCTGTTTCCAGTCCAACAGCAGATTGAAGCTATTCTTGTGTCTGATCCTCTTTGATCATCGTGTCAGAAACTTCAGCACACCCTTCCCCAACTCAGACCATCACCACTGGAGAAGTAATTCCAATGGATCAGCCTCCTCTTGCTAGTGAATTACCGAATGTTCACCAATCCTACCGGTTAGATGGTAGGAATTTCCTTCAATGGCCTCAATTGATCAAGACGCTTCTCAAAGGGCGAGGAAAAGGCAGCCACCTAACTAGGAATCCACCAGTAGAAAACGATCCAGGTTTCAATGCATGGGATGTGGAAGACTCCCTTATTATGTCTTGGTTGTGAAGTACCATACAGCCGAAGATCAACAAGAATTTTATGTTCCTTATTACTGCCCGAGAAGTTTGGGAGACCATTCAGCAAACCTACTTTAAAGCCAAGGATGCATCTGTGATCTTTGATGTTAAAATAAAGATCAATGACACAAAACAAGGCCAATTGACCATCACAGAGTATTACAATCTGATGAGACATGCTTCAAACTGCATAAGATGATGTGCCAAGAGGATACTGTCACCCTCAACCAAATCCTTGAAAGAGACCGAATGGTGGAGTTCCTAGCGGGCCTAAACCCCGAGTTTGATCAGGTACGAGTACAAGTTCTTGGTAAAAATAAGCTTCCTAATTTAAATGAGGTATTTGCTATTGTGAGGAGTGAAGAAAATAGGAGAGGGGCTATGCTTAGTGGATTTAACACGGAAGGATCAGCACTCCTATCCAATAATAAGGAGTAAGAGGAAAAACGTGGAAACTATCTACAGCCCGAACCAAGGCTTCCAGACGTGAAGGACAGCGGTGCACTTTCTACAACAAGCCTCGGCACACTAGAGACATGCTTCAAACTGCATGGGAAGGAGGCAGTTCTCAGCCGAGTTGGTGGGTTCCAGAATATGAGGACTCAAAGCCATCAACAAAATTGTTCTCAAAGCTACCTATCAACCAAGGGACAAGAGGGAGAAGCAAAAAGAGAAGTAACCAGTTCTGGATCAAATTTGAATCAACTCAATAAAGAGGAAATAAATAAGCTAAAGGAGTTCCTAAAGACCATCCAAGATCAAGGAGCATCTTGCTCCATTGCACAGGTAGGTAAACAAGTATTTTTTACTCCATTTTCAGCCTCTAATACTGATAGGAATAACACATGGATCTTGGATTCAGGGGCTATTAACCATATGACACCCAATTTCCATGTTTTTGATACCTATGAGCCCTTTGAAACCATCAAACAAATTACTATTGCCAATGGGACCTATATTCCCATTAAAGGAAAAGCCAAAGTAAGTCTTGGCCCTCATTTATCAATAAATCAAGTACTCTATGTAGCAGATTTAACCCTAAGCCTTATCTCTATAAAACAACTCACAAAAAGACCTCAATTGCAATGTTGTTTTCTCTCCATATGTGTGTAAATTTCAGGCCATGGATACAAGGAAGACGATTGATGTGGCTAAAGAGCAACATGGACTGTACATCTTACAAGGGAGGAGTTCTTTACCTAAAGACGACCAACTGCAGGCAGCCTACTCAACCCAAAATTCAGCATTTGATCAATCTTCCATTTGGCTTCATCATCTTCGTCTAGGTCATCCTCCTTTTAGTCTATTGAATGAAATGTTTCCTACTTTGTTTAGAACTCTTGATTCTAGCAATTTTCAATGTGATGTGTGTGTTATGGCCAAACATCATAGATCTTCTTATCCTATTAGCAATAAACTTTCATCGAAGTCATTTGCTTTAATTCATTCAAATGTTTGGGGCCCTTCAAAAATTCCTAACTACTCAGGGGCAAAGTGGTTTATTTCATTTATAGATGATTGCACCCGAATGTGTTGGATTTTTCTACTAAAAGATAAGGCTAGCATTGGGATTGTTCTACCCTATTTTTGCAAAATGATCCACACTCAATTTGGAACTCCTATCCAAAAATTTAAAACAGATAATGCAAGGGATTATTTCAATGCTCACTTACATCATTAATTTCCAAAATGAAGGGATAGTCCATGAATCTTCATGCATAGACACTCCACAACAAAATAGAATAGCTGAAAGGAAGATGAGACATCTCTTTAATGTCACCCAAGCCCTTCTTCATTATCACAGTGTTCCTAAATATCTTTGGGGAGAGGCTATTTTGACAGCCACTTGTGTTATTAATAGGGTCGCATCTAAGGTTCTTAATAATCAAAGTCCTCTCCAATGCCTAACCAAATTTTTCCCTGACCTAAGGTTGTATTCTCCTTTGCCTCTCAAAGTTTTTTGATGTGTATGCTTTGTTCACATACCCAAGATCCACCGAGACAAGCTAGACCCTAGAGCAAGAATGTGTGTGTTCATAGGTTATTCTCCAACCCAAAAGAGCTATAAGTGCTACAACCCTATTTCTCAGAAAATCTATGCTTCTAAGGATGTCACCTTCATTGAGTCTCAATCCTTCTTTGACTCTCAGCCTAAAGGGGAGAGCACTTAATCTGAAACCAATTTAGACAGTTACTTTCCCTTTCCAGAACCAACTGCTGATGTTGTCCAACATCTTCCTAAGTCATCCCAACCTCCCTCTCACCAGTGTAATCCATCAGAAGCTTCTCCTCTTCATCCAACATGCCCTGATTCAGCAAACCACCAGCTGGTTCCTTCTGACAGGTACAAAGGATCTCGCAATGTGTACAAGAGAAGGCAGCCTAGTGATGGTCCACAACCCACACCAATGGCAGCCCCTGATTCAAGTATGAAAGAACACACACCTGGAAAAACAATTGCAACAAAACCATAATTTACTGATCTAGACCTTCCAATTGCAATCCAAAAAGGAGTCCAAAATTGCACCAAACACCCCTAAGCCAATTTCCTATCCTATCATCGCCTTTCTCCTACCCACAAAAGCTTCCTAACATCCTTAGATGCTATTGTTATTCCAAAATCAATGAAGGAGGCACTAAAGGATCCAAATTGGAGAGAAGCCATGTTAGAAGAGATGAGGGCTTTGCATAAGAACCAAACTTGGGAATTAGTATCTCAACCCAAGGGAGTTAGTTGTCATGAACATAGGGTTTAGCTAGGATTAGATTGGAATTCGGAGAGATTCGAGAGGCTTAGCATTAAGAACAAAATGTTTAGAGGGGAATTTGGACAGAAATGGGGGAAGATAACATATAGAATTGAGGGAGAGATATTGAAAGAAAGGGGGAAGAACAAGAGAGAAACGTGAGGGAGATTGGGAGAGAATTCTAGAGAGAAATAAGAATATTCATTTTTCATTCAAGCATAATGTCCCTCCGTTTACAGTAGCCCTTTATACAGGCATATCTGGCTACTAACTAATTTCCTAACAACACTCATGCACTCCTAACAACTATCATAAGCCTATTACCATATTACCCATTTATTGCTCCTTGGGTCATGACAATTCCCCCCTTCTTGAGAGAGTTTTTGTCCCCAAGAACTTGCAGCAAGTAGCCATGGCTCTTCATCCAATTCCAACCTTCTCTATCTGCTTCATCCTTCTTTCTTTCTTTCTCCTTCTTGGTCTCTTCTTCTTCGTTCTTAGGTTCTCATCAACTGGAACAAAAATGATGATCATTCCAATCAAGGCTGCATCTACCTCCAAGGAATAATATACCATTTCCCTTGGGTTTGCAATAGCTACCAAATTAAGATTGCTAGTACCCATAGTCTAAGGATCCAATACGATGTCGAAACCTGTCAATATGTCCACATCAAATGCCTTCAATGACTTTAGCCGCTACTTGTCGCAAGTGGCAGCTGAAACCTGCAACCCTAAAGCCATCAAATGATATTTATTCTGAAATTCACCCATCCAACAGGTTACCACGTGTGTTTCCCTCTTCTCATCATCTTCAATGTTGGCTATTTTGAACCCAGATGGTTGACTAACTAGTTCCCTAGCCATCTGTTCATCCTTCAGTTCAATAGACACGCATTCGGATTGGGCAATTGGAAGAAAAACCAACACAGCAGCAGGAGTCTGGTTCTCTTCGATAACACCTCTGACTTCTTCAACTACCTCCCTTAGCTTTTCCCCAGCTACCATTGACTTCCAAAATTCCTCACCACTTTGAATCTGTTGCAGGTGGAGAGAACTACTTTCAAAGTCATAACTCGTAAAAGATTTCTCTTGAATGAAAGAAAAATTAACATCTCTATTTTCAGCAAGTGTGACCTACCAACCCTCATTAAGCACATCCAAATGCATTAACTCTTCCCATGGCTGCAAAACAACCTTAACTACTTTTTCTGTCAGAACTTCCTGTTTCCATGTCGGTAGTCTAGCAACATTTTCCATGTCGGTAGTCTAGCAACATCTTCTTCTTTGTGTTTGCTAGAATTTTCCTCTATATGAACTTCTTTTTCAAAAATATTCGATGGTTCCTTTGCATCTGTTGTCCTATCCACTTAATTGTTACCAATTCCCTTTGGATAATGCCATTCACCACCAACACCATTTCTGATATTATAATCATCCTTCTTGTCATTGTTGTCGAAATCATAATACTTCTTTTTTTGCCCAAAATCTAAAGTAAGCAATAAATCGCTCTTCCATAATCTTGACTTCTCCTTCGGCTACTCTATTTTGAGGAAGTCATCTTTATTAAAACTTCTACGATAATCCTCGAGAAATTCCGCAAGAAAGCTGTAATGATACTTCTTAGTCAGTATCATTACAAACTCCTGCAACTGCTCGTGTAACATACAATTGAATTCCTTACTCGTATCATGTACCCAACTTCTTGTTTCCTTGTCCAATTGGTTGATCTGATTCTCAAACTTTCTTTCCCATACCTGAGGCTTTTGGCCAAACTCCTTGTGCTATCTAACTCCTCCAACTGAAAACGCAGCATTCTTTTGCTGCAATTGCGAGCTCGACAGCTTCATGTATGCACTGCTCCTAATGGCCTCACGAGCAAGTCATCCCCCAAAAAATGCAGCACCCTTCTACTACAACCGAGATTCCAATGTCCTCGTGCGTGCACTACTCCCCCTAGCAGACTTCTCACGAGTAAGACAACCTGAAGGCCAATAAATAGGAGCTTTGTACATCCTAAATCCCTCACTTTTCTTTCGTATGTGCCTCGCAACAATCACCTCTGAGGCTGATCCAAGAGGTGGCAAATTGCAGGTTCTAGAGTCGCCTAGAGCTACCAATTCTCCTGACTCTCCTGCTGCAAGTAGTCTCTATACTTGCCGGAATCGCAACGGTGACGCCGACCTATTCGTCTCCACAAGTCAGACACATTTCTGAATTTCACAACAATCGCCTATCAATACTCGAACCTTGATCGGCTACTAAATTACCAAAATCGTAGTTGAATCTGATTTTTCCTTCAAATTCTACTCGATATAAGTATCGGAACTCTCCTAACCTGCGTCGAATTCAATTCCTAAGTCGAAATGGTTGCTCAGCTTCGCCTCCTTGTTCGATCGACGCTACTCCTGCTCGTCGGAAATTACCCAGCGATGTTCCAACCAACGAAAAAGAAACAGCCTCTAGATATTGTTGCTATCTATTTCGACAGCCGAAATTCCAACTTCAAAGCTACCACCTACTTCTCTCTCAAGATTCGAATAGGAGAGCCCAGATTCACAGGCGACAATTGATGAGTGTATAATTCCATATATTTATTTCCCTTACATATGATCTCTTGGGTGAGTTTTATGCCTTATTGTGTTGATTTATACTTATTTTTATGGTTAAGGCAATTTTGGATAGGTTAGAATAAATTAGGCTTTTACTTAGAAAATTTCAACTTTTTAATATTTTGACCTTTTGGCCTTCTTGCAGATTTTTGAACATGTTAAAAGTTCAAGAACATGAATAAGGTCTTCAGAGATTTTGTAGAGGACTTCTTGGGCTTTCCATAATGGTATAATTTGTCCAAATCCAAGTTCGTTTCGGCCTCCAAACATTGTTTCAAGTTAGGGTCGAAAAGCTGGGCCAAATCCTAATTGGATTAGAATTCTGCACAAACATGGAACCTTTAAAAAGCCATAACTTGAGCTTCGGATGTCCAAATCGAGTGATTCAAAAGCCTAAATTCATCTAAACATTCTGAACTACAATTATTAAGAAGGGGCCGAAGCCCAAAACGCTCGTTATCCTACCCAAAACGGGCTTGTAAGTTACGGGAGTCTAGGAGCCCTAATTCCTTTGCTGATTTGGATTCTTTGTTGGGGGATATTTAAAGTCTTGATCCAAGCTCGAGAGGGAGGACGTCCAGGAAGCAAAAGAGGCAGAGAATCACATCCAAGAGGGGGAAGAAGGATCCTTTTCATATTTTCTCTTCTTTTTGTGTTCTTTCTCTCATTATGTATGGCTAAACTTTGGTTTTTCGGTAGGAGGATATTTTGAAGCCATGGTGAAAAACATTGTGAGATCTTTTTGAGCTTATTTGCAATCTGGTTTTCTCTTGAATATTCATGTATCTACTGATTTTATTGTTTATGATTGTGTGTTTTGATTGCATACACAGTCGCTATTCGATTCTTGGCGTATGATTAATTGCTAGTTTGAATACCAAATCCGTAATTGTTTGGTCTTTCTTGCATAAGTAGCAACTAGGGTTGATGATTATGGACAAGTTTTAATTCAATTCCTAGGGAGTACGTGTGCTGAATTAAATAAACTAAGCTTGTGTGTTAATTATTCAGATTTGTTCTTATTTCCACAAAGTTTAATGTTGTCATTGAATTAAATTCAAGATAGCTTGTTCTAGGGTTGTTTGAAGGTAAGGGTTAATTGAAGAGCTTGTTTTAATCAATTAAGAAGTAAGGGAAACATTGAATGAACAGAGCTTGTTGTTCTTTCTAAGGCCAAGTATTCAAGGAAAATTAGTGATTTTGATATCAATAATCAGTATTATAACCATTGGTGGATAAATCCCTTCTACCGGAAGTGTTTCTATTGATTGCTTTAATCTTTTTATATTTTGATTTGCCTTATTAATTTAGAATAATATTCTGTTTTTAATTGTTTAAATTTCAAATTTTAAAACCCCCCAATTGTTTCTTCTATTTATTTTAAGTTTTCAAAGGAATAGATCTAACCAATTCCTGTGGATACGACCTTGCTCATCACTATCACAATTTATATTTTTAAGAGCAAGAATTTATTATTTGTTGGATTCGACTCGTCTCACGTCAATCGCCCAGGGAAGTGGCCAACCCAATCACCGTCCCCTACTAGTCACAACTTCTATTTCCACGTCTGACCCAATCTCTATCACCTTCCAATTTCGAGTCCAACAATACCTTCCTTGAGCAATTGTGTTGCACCCACGGAATTCTCTGAAGTACAAAATCGTTGGTTGTTGTAATTTGTGAAGTGGCTTCCCAATTGCCGAATCTTCTTTACCAATCCAATCACCGACCAATTTAAGTGACAACACCAGCTACGCACCTGATTGAATTCGCACTTGCCTCACCCAGTCACCATCCAATGGTCCACCAGCTTTGTTGTACTCTTCTCGAAATCTCAGCGAAGCTCACCTGATTGAATTCGCCATGGTCTATGATCATCGGAATCCCACCCCGCTTCCGTTGCGTCTTCAATTCCGAGTCTATAATTGATCGCCTACTGTGCTTCCCCAACTACAACAGAGCTCCTATACCGGCTTTTTGCTCTGGTATTGAGTCTCCTAGCCATCCGCATCAACACGTATGGACTCGCGATCACCTTAGATTCCAAAATCACCAAGTTCACTACCAGTTCAAATCACGATACCCACTCCCAAATCCAAGTCGCAACACCCATTGAACCGCTAATACTTTGGATCCAACATGCGATTTGTCATGAACTAGGGTTTAGCCTAGGATTGGAATGACAATTGGAATGAACTGATGAATAGAATTAAGAACAGCATGCTAGAGAGGAAGAAATAGATAGAAATGGGGAAAGAATGTAGAGAGAAATGGGGGAGAGAAATAGAGAGAAAATGAGAGGGAGATTGTAGAGAATTGTAGAGAGAGAGTTAGACATTCATTTAATCAATTGAAGCATATCCTCTCCTCTTACAATGGAGCCTTAATATAGGCATAGTAACTAGTTAACTAATTTCTAACAATATCCTAACAGCACCCATGTGCTTTTAACAACTTGTAAAAATATCCTAACAACCCATTGCAACCCTATTACAATGACATCCTTCTATTATTCCTTGGGTCGTAACAATTCCTCTCTCCTTGAGAGAGTTCTTGTCCCCAAGAACTTGCAGCAAGTAGTCATTGCTTCATCCAATTCCCGCCTTTTCTATCTGATTTATCTTTCTTTCTCATTCTAGGCCTTTTCTTCTTTCTCGTTCTTAAGTGTCCGAGATCAATCCCAGGCATTATTTGGCCCAGAACTTCAATGGGAGCAACCTGATAGCGTTCAAATCCAATACACCCACCTTCAACAATAGCTGCCCGATCAAACTTGATCTCCAATCTATGGACATGATCAGCAAATTCCGGACAGACACACTTAGTAGCTGAAACTTGGAGTGCAACGTAAAGACTATCTGTGTCCGTGACCTCCATTAGTAGTTTTTACCATCCAATACAAGTAAGAATGGTAGACCTTCATCCTTAGTTACAGTTATTGTCTTCTCTTTCAACCCACAGCCATGCTTCGTTGCAGAAATATCAACAGTATCCTCAAAACGCAGCAATGGAGGATTGCAGACTTACCCTTGATACTCAAACCAAGGCTGTTTGTGAACATTAACATTAGGAGCTACTGCAATTTCAATTCCAACCAACGATTTCTCAATGACTGACACCTGACCAAGTGTCTCAACACTAGTAAGAGTGCTTGAGAGGCTGTCAATTGATTGAGTGTCATCCTCCAATTCCTTTTCCTCACTCTTTTCTTCCTCCTCTTCTTTCTCTTCCCCTTCTTCCTTAAAGTTGGACTGCTCTTGTTGCAGAATCCCAAAAACATCACCATCAAGAACTTCTTTTCCAAAGGAATCGGTGTGTTCCTTTAATTCTCCTTTTGCCTTTACTGCTCTTATCAATCTGTGCATTGCAAATTCCCTTTGAATAATGCCATTAACCTATAATATCATTTCTGATGTTGCACTTCTCCTCCGGCTGCTCCATTTTTAGGAATTCCTCTTTATTAAAACTTTGATGATAATCATCAAAGTATTCCGCCTTAAAGTTGTAATGATACTTCTTAATCAATATCATTGCAAACTCCTATAGCTTCTTGCGAAATATTCGACCGAATTCCTTGCACTCTTCATGTATTACACTTCTTGTTTCCTTGTCAACTTAGTTGATCCCCTTCTTCTGTTCCCTGTTGCTACCAACTGAAAATGCAGCCTTCTTTGGCTGCCATTGAGGCTCCATTCCAACTAAAAATGAAGCTTTCTTCTACTGCAATTGAAGGTTCATCTGCTCCATGTATGCACTGCCTCTCCTAGCTTCACAAGTAGGACACCCTACTGAAAATGCAGCATTGTTTCGCTGCAATTGAGGCTGCTCTCTTGCTTGAAATTAACCACTGAAAATGCAGCATCATTCGGCTGCAATTGAGACCCTTTTTGTTTCATGTGTGCCGTGCTTCCCATGGTCGACATCTCACAGACATGACACTTGGAAGACCAATACATACCACTCTTCTTCAAACAAGTTAACCAAATTAACCTTTGTTTCCCTTTGCTCACAGTATAGAATTTCGATTGAAATCCACCACCTAAAATTACTGCTCCATTATGATCTACCTTAATGAATCGAATCGGAATTACCGCAAAGGAGCACCGCAAGTCACAACCCAGAATCACCCATCCAAATTCGTCTTCAAAAATCCACTTCCAACTGCTCCAAACCTTGCTGGAATCAGATACTGAAATTGCTGGGCTTCTTAGCCAAGACCCAGACCTATTCCCACTTCACTCGTCCCTCCTTGTCGGAATTGGCACCTTCGTCTCCTCAATCCAAATCGATCAACTAAGCCCCTACACTATTCGCTATCTACTTGCGAGGAATCGCATGACAGCATTCATCATCAGTAAGCAAAATCAGAAGTTCAAAACCATTCGTCCGAACCATTGGACTCGCCTTGAATCCTTCCTCTGGTGCTGCCTACTGACTGGTTGCGATTGATAATGGTCACGACACCTTCCTCATCCGCGTCGCCAACTACAAGGAACTCTTGTACCGGCCTTCTGCTCTAGTAGCTAGTCTCCTAA
This sequence comes from Diospyros kaki, assembly GCA_036245055.1. Classification (NCBI taxonomy): domain Eukaryota; kingdom Viridiplantae; phylum Streptophyta; class Magnoliopsida; order Ericales; family Ebenaceae; genus Diospyros; species Diospyros kaki. The sequence goes on along the minus strand of BSEG01000011.1, from coordinate 9,387,784 downwards.
CCCTCTGCGTTAACACCAGCGGACTCGCTCTCAACTCGGTACTTCTGCACCCGACGTCCAACACCACCGTCTGTATTGCCACTGGCCGGAATCGGCTCTACTCACGATTGTTACGGATTCAACAATTGCCTCCCGCTGACTCCTCCTTCTCACCCAATCACTGACCATGGGCTGGAGGACCACCGCACTCCTTGAGTTCGCCTTGATCAACAAATCCTCAAAATCCAATTACGATCGTGGTAGGCTCCAATCGCACCATTGAAATGGTTCGACTCCATCACCTTGTCAATTCTGTGTTGTTTCTGGAATCTCCTTCGGCGACTGGTTCCTTTCTACCACTGATCGCCGATCAGCTTCAACACCTATAGTAGATTGGTGTCCATCGCGGCTCTCCTTCAGATCCGAGTTGACACTCACCCCCTCGCCTATCGGAATCGATTGCGAGATTCATCCGGGAATCTACTGGTTGTTTCTCTATCGCGAATCAGCAGTTAATCAGAATAGTCAGAGTTGCATTGGAAGAAGAAACTAACAGCTAAGGGACTGCTCCAAGAGTCGCCTCAACCTCGTTTTCTCGTCTGCGCACTCTAATTATCGCCTAAACCTCCTTTTGCTGGAAATCACTTCCAATTTTGAGGATCCAATGCTTCAGACGGCAACCGTCGATATCCGTCTAACCTTAATCAATAACGAAAACTGCCGAGGAACGATGCTCTAATACCATTTGTCATGAACCTAGGGTTTAGCCTAGGATTGGAATGACAATTGGAAGGAGCTGATGAATAGAATTAAGAACAGAATGTTGGAGAGGAAGAAATGGACAGAAATGGGGAAAGAATGTAGAGCCCTTCTATTATTCCTTGGGTCATGACACGATTGCCTTGACTCGGCAATTGCTTCTAGACCTGCTTCCTTACTTGTTGGAATCTCGACTCGACCGCCAAAGATCGGCCAGCTTGCTCACTTCCAATCAGATCGGGCACTATTAAATTCCTAACTCACAGCCAAAGAACAACCATTCTGATACCAATTGTCCTGAACCTAGGGTTTAGCTAGGATTAGATTGGAATTCGAAAGGATCTGAGAGGCTTAGGATTAAGAACAGAATGTTTAGAAGGGAATTTGGACAGAAATGGGGGAAGATAACATATAGAATTAAGGGAGAGATATTGAGAGAAAAGGGGGAGAACAAGAGAGAAATATGAGGGAGATTGGGAGAAAATTCTAGAAAAAAATGAGAATATTCATTTTTCATTCAAGCATAATGTCCCTCCGTTTACAGTAGCTCTTTATATAAGCATATGTGGTTACTAACTAATTTCCTAACAGCACCCATGTGCTCCTAACAATTTGTAAAATATCTCCTAACAACTATCATAAGCCTATTACCATATTACCCCTTTATTGCTCCTTGGGTCATGACAGACCTATGGGCTGCAGATGGATCTTCAATCTAAAATATAAAGCTGATGGTACCCTTGAAAGATATAAGGCAAGGTTAGTGGCCAAGGGCTACACTCAATCCTATGGAATTGATTATCTTGAAACCTTTGCCCCAGTAGCAAAGATGACAACCGTTCAGGTACTCATTTCATTAGCAGCTAATTTGGGGTGAAAGTTGCAACAACTTGATGTTAAAAATGCATTTTTACATGGGGATTTAAAGGAAGAGGTGTTCATGGAATTACCTCCTGGTTTTTCACATAACCAAGCAAGACAAGTGTGCAAGTTGAAGAAGGCGTTATATGGACTCAAGCAGTCCCCACGAGCCTTGTTTGGGTAATTTTCTACAACAATGAATACTATGGGGTACCATCAAAGCTAAGGGGACCACACCCTCTTCATCAAACATACGGGAGATAAGATAACCACTTTATTAGTTTATGTTAATGATATTGTTGTGACAGGTAATGATGAAGCTGAACAAGAAGGCCTAAAACAAAATCTTGCCAACAAATTCGAAATTAAGGACCTTGGGAGATTAAAGTACTTCTTAGGAATTGAAGTGGCCTATTCACAAAAGGGGATCTTTCTATCTTACCGTAAGTATACACTTGATTTGTTGGTTGAGACCGACCTGCTAGGAGGAAAGGGAGTACAGATTCCAGTGGATCCAAACATCAAGCTGCTGACAAATGACTCTAGGGAAGCAATAAATAAAGGGCAATTTCAAATATTGGTAGGTAAGTTAATATATCTCTCACATACTAGCATTTGGAGTCAGCCGAGTAAGTCAATTCATGCATAGCCCCAATGAGGATCACATGCAGGCAGTAAGAAGAATTTTATATTATCTAAAGGTACACCAAGCAAAGGCATTCTTTTTGCACCAAGAGCAACCCTCAAAATTCAAGGTTACATAGATGCGGATTATGGAGGCTCTCTAGTGGATAGACGGTCCACAACTAGATATTGTGTGTTCTTAAGGGGTAATTTGGTGTCTTAGAGGAGTAAAAAACCCAATGAGTGGTAGCACAGTCAAGTGTTGAGGCTGAATTTAGGGTTATGGCCCTTAGTGTGTGTGAACTCCTATGGCTACAGATCATTCTAGAAGATTTGAAGATTCAAATACAACACCCCATTGAGCTACAATGTGACAACCAATCAACAATAAATATTGCTCATAACCCGGTACAACATAACCGTACCAAGCACATTGAGATTGACAAGCATTTTATTAAAGAAAAATTGGAATTCGGCTACAAATCTCCTATGTTTCATCCAATCAACAGGTGGCAAATCTTCTCACTAAAGGGTTGGCAATTAAGTGATTTGAGGAGCTAATAGGCAAGCTAGGAATGGTAGATATCTATTCACCAGCTTGAAGGAAAGTTTTAAAGTATGTGAAGAGATAGAGATAAAGATAACGATAACAGCAACCGATGATCAAGTTTGGCTAGAGATAGAGATAGCTTGGCTAGAGATAAAGTTTAGAGTGTTATTTTTTATTTATCCATATTGTACATTTAAATATTGTTGAAATCTAATTCTAGATATTATGAATGTAATCTAATTCTAAAGTTTAGGAGAATTCTTAGGAAACCTCTTGTATAAATATTTTCATTCATATCAATAAAATTATAAGGAATACCGTTTCCTTTTCTTCTACATCACTCTATAGCGCTTGCTAGTTCCGAAATTGTGGTTGGCATTTGTGTTTTTTATTATATATTGGTTACTTAGATTGTTATGTATAGTTTTGTTGAATTTTACTTTGTCAAGAGCCAAATGGCATTATTTCTTACTTATTACTTTTTTGTTTATTACACCCTACAACCATTGTTTCTTTATCCATATTGAAGTTGGTGGATATACTTTGTTTAATTGATATCTAGAAGTACGAGTAAGACTTATATATGTCTTGATATTTTTAATTATCTTCAATATAGAACATGGGTGGTCACAAAAGTAAGACTAAAGAACTAATGTCGTGGCCCGATGAGAACAAACACACTTTTATCAAAATTCTTAACAAGAATGTGAAATCGGGGATATTGCAATGTTCTACATTCACGAAAGACGAATGGGGTAAGATCAATCAAGCCATGATTGCTGTCACAAAAATGGATTATAGCATAGATAGATTAAAGGGGAAGTGGAACCGCTTACATAAGGTGCATCGCTTGTTCTCTGAACTTTTAAGACATACAGGTGTTACATGGGATCCAAATACCAACCAAGTTAATGCTACAGAGGAAGTTTAGCAACACTTTTATGCGGTATATATCTTTATTAAAGACTATTTTCACCATCATTTTTTTATCATATCAATTTTACCCTTTTTTGCTATACAATATGGTAATGTGGCTTATTTTTACTATTGTAGATTAACAAGTCCGAATACAAAATATTCAAGAAGGAAGGATGTAAGCACTATGAAACTTTTGGAGAGATATTTAGTAGGACTACAGCTACTAGAGGATTAGGCAATGCTTCCACTCAACTTCCTCCAACATTAGAGGAAGAAAAGTAGCTAGAAGATAATTTTTTAAAGGAGTTCATGTACATGTGGAAAATGATGATGAAGTTGATGTAGTTACAAATACTCGTCAGTGTGAAGAAATTGGTACATCTAGCGAACACCGACGTAAGGAACCTAAGATTAGTAAAGGTGATAAACTCGAGCCTTGCATGGCATAGCGGTCATCTACAATTAGTATGAAGAACGAAGAAACTGAACTTTACCTAAAAGAAAAGCTTGCAAGGATCCAAGGAAAATCATGTAATCAATCAAATAGTGAAGCTACTAGTCCGGATTCTTATTCAAATGTGGTTTTCTTGGACATTTTAAACAATATGGAAGGGGCGTCTAATGAGGTTTATATGAAAGCGATAAAGGCTTTTAAGGATCCAGATTTCAGGGTATCATTTGTGAAGATGCCAGAAACTAGGAGAGGACCTATCTTGGAACTTCTTTGATTTGGTTGGTTAGATTGCATATTTTCTAGTAACGTGTTCTTTTCATTTGTGATATTGTGGTTTGAAGTATTGTGTTTTCTTACATTAGCTTGAAGAATTGTTTTATTTTCATAGCTTGATGTTGTTGGTTGTAGAACTGTGTTTCAAGTGGAACCACTTGATGTTGAATTTCTCTAGAATTGAATTCTTGTTTTATTTTAATCAATGGGTTGGAGTTTACTAATTATTTCTTTACGTTGATTATAATAAATGATGATTGATATGGCTACTAATGATGATTATGAATATATTTGTGCACAGACATTCAAATGTGATTGGTAATGTGAGTACCGACGATTCAACTGACGAAGATTTGAGTAGTGATGATTTTTTATTTATGAGTGATTTTTAAGCGAATTTTGGGAATGCAATGATGCCTAATTGCTTTGTTGCCTACAAAAGAAGTGTCATTAGCAGGATACCTTGTAGAACATCATTGCTTACTGGGAAAATGTACATGGTAGAAATTCTGAATGGACATCCAGTATCGTATCCTCTCAGATCCAACAAAGTTCTTCTAATAAGAATACTTAGGTGGAAATCACAAGAATAAGGGAAGGAAATGAAGAAGAATTGAGAGGGAGAGAATTGTAGAATTAGAGGGAGAATTCGAATAGGAATCAATTCAAAAGTATTCAATGCTTACAATTGTATTGGGCCGAGCTTTATATACTCGGTTCCCAGCGGTTGGCGCCAACAGCATGGCCCTAATACCGCATTCGATTTGTTGTACGTTCTAGTAATGACACCCGCCACTCCAACTATGCTTTTATTACAGTAAAGACCCCTTAGGTACACGACAACTCCCCTCCCCTTGAATTAATTCTTGTCCCCAAGAATGGTAAGTAAGCTCGCTGCGTTGGGAAACTGGTTGAGGAATTATGGGAGGTATTCCCACGTACTGCTATCGGGGTGTAGTGTAGACCATTGGACCAGCACCTGAGTGATAGGGGCCCTTTGCTGGAAGATGACCCACTTGTCTATAACAGCAACTGGTTGGACAGCTGGTTTTGGTTCGCGGAGGGTGACTGGTAGGGGATGGCTGGCGACCTAAAATCCGGTAGATTTTCAGAGAAGGGACACATAAAACATCGGGTGTATTTAGGTTCCTTTGGGTAGCTGCAATCTGGAAGCAACTGGGCCCACTCGTTCGGTGATGGGGTAAGGTCCCTAAAATTTGGGACTGAGATTGGTCACCTTGTGCTGTAAGATGGATTTGAGTTGGGATTGGCTGAGCTTAAGGTACACTTCGTCTCCTGCCTCGAATTCTCATTCACTTCTCTTCTTATCAGCCATCTGCTTCGTTCAGTTCTGTGCTTTGGCCAATTCCATTTTAAAATTTTGTAAGACCTCCTGTCGATGTTGTAGGTAGGAGTCCACATCTGCCACTGAAGTTGGCTCGCTACCCATCCATAGTAAGTTGAGGGTAGGCCTCAAATGGCATCATCCCTATGGAATGATGGTGGCTGGAATTATATCACCATTGTACCAATGATAGCCATTTGTTCCATCCTTTAGGTTGCGCAAAACAAAAACATCTGAGATAGGCTTCCAAGCAGTGGTCGACTCTCTCCGATTGGCCATTGGTCTCAGGATGGTAGGCAGTTGACATAAGAAACTTAGAACCCAATGCTTTGAACAACTCCCGCTAAAATAAGCTGGTAAACACTTTATCCCTATCTGAAATGATAGACTAAGGAACCCCGTGCAGCTTTACTACCTGATCCAAGAATTCTCTGGCTACTTCTGGTGCTGTGAAGGGATGGGTGAGACTAAGGAAATGGTTGTACTTAGTCAACTTGTCTACCATGACCAGCACGCAGTTCTTCCCTTCCGAGCATGGCAACCCTTCAACAAAATCCATTGTAATGTGAGCCCAAGCCCGATCAGGTACTGCCAATGGTTACAAAAGACCTGGTTTAGCCACCGATTCATGCTTGCACCTTTTGCAAATGTCCCACTTAAGTACATATTCCATCACCAATTTTTTTAAGCCTGGCCAGAAAAATACCCGTTTCACCTTTCTTTATGTATTTTGAATCTGAAGTGCCCCCCTAAGGGTGAGTCGTGCATCATTTGTAGTATCCTTTCCCTTAATGCCTCACAATCTCCTATCACCAGCCGTCCTCGATATTGAATGAGACCGTTATTAAAGGTGTAACCTTGGTTTCTGTTGGGGTCTAGACTCAATTGTTCCAACAATTCCTTTGTCCACAAGTTCTTGTCATAACTACTTGTTACTTCTTAGTACCAATCCAGGATCACTGCTGATGTAACTACACATTGCCCTTCCTCATGGCACCGTGATAACGTGTCAGCTGCCACATTCTCTTTTCCTTTTTTGTATTGAATCACAAATTCCAATCCCATCAGCTTAGTCATCCCCTTTCTCTATAAATTGGTATTTAACTTTTGTTGATACAGGAATTTGAGGCTTTCGTGATCAGTTCTTATGATAAACCGCCTAACCTCCAAGTAATGCCTCCATTTTTCGACTGCCATAAGGGCTGCTAATAGCTCCTTATCATACGTACTTAGCCCTTGATGCCGTGGGGCCAAGGCTTGGCTCATAAAAGCCAAAGGTTGCCCATTTTGAGATAGAATAGCCCCCACCCCTGTACCACTTGCATCTGTCTCTAATGTAAACGGTTTGTTGAAGTCAAGAATGCTGAGTATCGGCACCTCATTCATGGCTTTTTCAAGATTTTCAAATGCAACTTCTGCTTTTTCACTCCACTTAAAACCATCCTTCTTCAATAGGTCAGTTAATGGCTTGCTCATTACCCCATAGTTTCTTACAAAACGCCTGTAATAACCCGTCAATTCCAAAAATCCCCTTAGAGATCGGATATTCCCAGGTTTTGGCCATGACAACATTGTCGATATCTTCTTAGGATCAATGCTAACTCCGGCACTAGAGATCACTGTCATGGTCCTAGGGTTTAGCCTAAGACTAGAATGGAAATCGAAAGGATCCGATACCGTTAAAGTTAAGAACAGAATGTATAAAGGGAAGATTAAAAAAGAATGGGGGAGAAATTAGAAAGAATGGAGGGAGAATGGTAGAAGAACAAGGGAGAGAGATTAGAGAGAAATTGTAGAGAGAAATATTGGAATTTCAAATATCATTCAACATGCTTTTTCCCTTCCCCTACTAACAGCCTTTTATAGACTTCCTCTAACAAAAATAACAGCATCCCTGTGCTGTAACAGCATTACAAAATATCTACTAACAACTTGTTAAGTCTATTACTATAATGTCCTTCTATGAAATCTTGGGTCATGACAATTCCCCTCCCCTTAAGAGAGTTCTTGTCCCCAAGAACTTCAACAATTGGTCACTGCTATTAACCAATTCTAGCTTTCTCAATCCCAGTCATGCCTCTTTCCTTCTTTCTTCTTCTAAGCTTCTTCTTCTTCGTTTGTAGGTTCTCAAGATTAATTCCAAGACTAAGTTGGCGCAAGACTCCAGCAGAAGAAACTTTATCAAGTTCAAGTCCGATGCACCCAAGTCCTACAATGGCTGTCGAATTACACTCAATCCCCCCATCCAATACAAGGAAGGATGACATACCTACCTCCCTAGCAACCTCTACTCTATTCCCATTCATCCCATGGCCTTGCTCTGTTTCAGCAATATCCATCTTAATCCTTGCCAATGATTTCTCAGCGACTACCATATGTACTTCATCATTTCCATCTTTTTCCACACGATTTATAGCTTGCTTATCAACTAAATCCTCTGCTTCCTCTTCCTTCAATAATCCTTCATTTTTTAACTGCCAGTTCTGACGAGGTATTAGCTCTTTCCATTGTTGCAGAGCTGGTTGCAAAGCAGTTGTGGCCAAATTCATGTCCAAGTCTCCCAATTTCTTGCTGGCTCCCATCAGTACTGTTTTCTTATTGACTTCCCCAATCATTTCTTGATTTGGACCTCCTCGATTATCACCTAGAACATCCTTAATGATGACTACAGTTTCAGTTATGATCTCTTGATTCCCTACAAGTAATTCAGCAACTTCTTTTCCCTTTTGTTGGCTGCAATTCCCCTCTATTTGGACTTCTTTTTCAACAATATCAGATGATCCCTCTACATTGTCTGCCCTATCAATTTGTTCATTACAAGTTCCCTTCGAAGGATGTAATCCATCACCAATATCATCTCTGATGCTGCCAACATCCTTCTTGATATTGCTGCCTAATTCAAAATACCCAAGCACATACTCGGAAGTCAATGATGAATCAGTTTCCCACCTTCTTGTCTTCTCCTTCGGCTTCTCCATTTTAAGAAACTCCTCCTTATTAAAACTTCCATGATAGTCATCAAAGTATTCGATGGAAACACTGTAATGATACTCCTTAGATAGCATTATTGCAAACTCTTGCAACTTCTCGCGAAACATTCGACCCAATTCCTTGCACTCTTCATCAAACCCTCTGCTGGTTCCTTTGTCCCTTCAGCTAGTCTCATTCTCAAACTTCTTTTCCCAAATTTGATGTTTCTGGTCAACTGAAAATGCAGCATTCTTTGGTTGCCATTGAAGCTCCATTCCAGCTGAAAAAGAAGCATTATTTTGCTGCAATTTAGGGCCCATCTGCTCCATGTATACACTGCTACCAATGGCCTTATGATCAAGTCGTCCCCCTAAAAATATAGCACCCTTCTGCTGCAACTGAGACTCCAATGTCCTCATGCATGCACTACTCTTGGCTGAAATCTCACTGGCTAGAAAAGCAAAAGGACAAGAAAACGCAGCCCTTTCCATCATAATTCCTCACACTTCCTACTTCTAACTTAGCAATTGGCAGCTTGAATCCGATTGCTGTGTTGATTGACCAACTACGAATTTTACCAAATCTATTTTTCCTTCCCACCAATTCGAACCGAGAACTGTCGAGAAGTAACATCCTATAAATTATCAGAAATTAACCGTCAAGGAGCGTCGGAACCTAACCGAGAGCCACCTCCCGATCAACGCAGCAGCCCTAATAGCACTCCTAGATCTGAATTTTAGCGCCTCAGATCTAAGTCCTCTTCCTTGATCGCCCAAAGCACCGACAATCACTTGGCTCGTTGGAGCTAGATGCGCTAAATCACCTTGTTCTAGCAGCTTCGATCGGAATTGCTGCTCGCCGTGGATTTTGGAAACCTGCTACGCAACTCTGCTTCTGAGGTCACCCTCTTGAGTCGCACTATCCCGCTTAGAATCGCCTTGCTTCCAGAAAATCCCTTTCGATAATCGTTAGACGATTGCAACTCTAAAAATCGCTACAAGTTCTAACAGCGATTGTCAAGATGCAACAATCGCTTCCAGACTAATTCCTTACTGAAATGTCAGCTCTGAATCGGATTGGAACAACCTCTCAACAGCCAAGAAACACCGTTGGAATTCGTTTCTCGTGACCAATTTACAGTGATTGAATGAACTGTTTTCGTTGAAATCTCAGCCGAGAACCAACACTAATCATCGTCCGCTTCACCCAATCACCGTCCAACACTCCAAATCTGCTTCGACTGCAATTCCGATCAACCTAAACTACTCTAGGAGTCGCTAGAAGCTTCGTCGGAATCGCCTGATGCAATCGTTTCCAGCACTCGATCACAGCAAATCAAGATCGCCCAGACTCTCTATCCAACTGTTGCGCTTTCCAATTCCGAACTGAGGGTGCTCTCTTACTTGGAGATTAACAACTCCCAGTGCCAGCTACCGCCTAATCACCAACCAACACCACCGTTTCTGCTGTCGCTGGCCCTCCTGGCTGTCTATGTCACCATTTCTGATGGACTCCCACACCAATCGAGAATGCTCCCCAATTCGCGTTGCCTCTGATGCTGTCCACGTTGCCCACTTCAGGGGATCTACCGTACCAGTCGTTCGCTCTAATCACAAATCCTCCTGACTTGCTCGTCTTTGATTCCGGACAAGATAACTGGAGTCTTAGCCACGAGCCAATCCTCTACTTCTCCTTCAAATCCGAGCTAGCACTCCCTTCCTCGTGCATCGGAATCAATTCCAAGATTCAATGGCCATGGATCATAGGCTCAGTTCAGCCTCCAAACCATTGGCTCCAAATCCGCCTAAGCTACTATCGATGCCTCCAAGAAAATCGAACAACTCTTCCAGATCACAAGCCGTGATCACCTGCAGCTCCGCTTACCCAATCACTTCCTGTAACTCGACTGGCTTCGAAGCTGTCCTCCAAAGTAGCCTCAATCAGTTCTGAGGGATGACTCGCTTGGTGATGATCTCTCCTTGGTTCCTTATGAATCGGATCAAAATTGTTGGCCGATCGGTTCTGTTGAAGCTCTTCGACAATTCGCCAATATCACTATATTTACCTCAATTCCGTCTAGAATAGATTAAAATCACAGTCGAGGAACATGCTCTGATCCAATTTGTCATGGTCCTAAGGTTTAGCCTAGGACTAGAATGGAAATCGGAAGGATCCAATACCGTTAAAGTTAAGAACAAAATGTATAGAGGGAAGATTAAAGAAGAATGGGGGAGAAATTAGAAAGAATGGAGGGAGAATGGTAGAAGAACGAGGGAGAGAGATTAGAGAGAAATTATAGAGAGAAATATTGGAATTTCAAATATCATTCAACATGTTTTTTCCCTTCCCCTACCAACAGCCTTTTATAGGCTTCCTCTAACAAAAATAACAGCATCCATGTGCTGTAACAGCATTACAAAATATCTCCTAACAACTTGCTAAGTCTATTACTATAATGCCCTTCTATGGAATCTTAGGTCATGACAATCACATAGCCCAAGTACTCCACCTGTGTCTAAGCAAAGGAACATTTGGACTTTTAGATGCACAACCGATTGAGTTTAAAGGACTTGAAATGCAGCTCTAAGGTGTTCTAAGTGTTGGGTGAAGGAAGAGCTATAGATTAGGATATCATCGAAGAATACCAAAATAAATTTGCGAAGGTAAGGTTCAAAGATATGATTCATATGGGCTTGGAAGGTTGCGGGGGCATTGGTTAAACCGAAAGGCATTACGGTAAATTCATAATGCCCATGGTGAGTTCTAAAAACGGTCTTAGGAATGTCCGAGGGGTTCATTCAAATTTGGTGATATCCGAACCTAAGATCAAGTTTAGAAAATACCGAGGCATTAGCTAGTTCATCGAGTAGATCTTCAATGATAGGGATAGGAAATTTATTTTTAATGGTGATGATGTTGAGCTGGCGGTAATCAATGCAGAAGCGACAGGTTCCATCCTTTTTCTTAACTAAAAGGACGGAAGATGCAAAAGGGCTTCTGCTAGGTTGGATCAAGGATTGGTCGAGCATTTCTTTAACCAGGGTTTCAATCTCGGTTTTAAGTTTAGGAGCATATTTATATGATCGAATATTGATGGGTTCTGCATTGGGCTGAAGGGAAATTGTGTGATCAAAGGGTCTCTTAGGAGGAAGGTTGTTAGGTTCTGCAAATAAGTCCCCAAACTCAATAAGTAGTGCATCAAGAGCAGACAATTCCTGTACCTGCCATTAGTTGGTCATTGGGATGTTATTACCCATCAACCCTTAACCTCTTTGTTCTTCCTGATCCACATAAGCCTCAATGGTAAAAAGCTGAGCCACCTGGGACATCTTACACTTCAGTAACTTATGCAGCCTTCTTCCTTTGATCAACTTGCACACCCCTGTCTCCACATTTCCTTGCAACGTAATTCTCCTATCTCCCCTAGCCAATGTAACTTCCATCTTGTTAAAGTCGAAGCTAATGGGACTAACCTCTCTCATCCAATCAACTCCCAACACTATTTGGTAGCCTCCCAATTTTAGTAATCTGAGATCAACTTCAAAGGATTCCCCTTGCATTGTCCATCAAAACCCCAGACATGCCGACTTACTTGACACTCAACTTCCGTTAGGTACAGTTATCGCTAATGGTTAAGTGTTGGATAGCTCACACTTGATCTTCCTTCCAATTCCCTCGTCAATGAAGCTATATGTGCTTCCACTGTCGATCAACACCATGAGTGACCCCTCCAGTACCTTCTCTTCTACCTTGATTATTTTACTGCTAGCCACCCCTTTAATAGCATGGAGAGAGACAATGTCATTGTCTTCCTCATCTCCCTCTTCTTTGGCCACAAAATTTTCCTCCCTTGTATCATTCTCCACTTTGCCTCCTTCCAATAATAACAATTGTCTGCCACAGCAATGCCCAAGGTAATACTTATCGCCACATCTGTAACACAATTTGGGAGGCCTTTTTGGCTCCATCATCCTTCCCCCTTGCTGCATCGTATTAGTTGGAGGCGGCAAGACAAATGGCTTCGTTACCGATCCCGTTCTGTACATCTCTCTTAACGGCACCGTTGGGGATGGGACGAATCCATGTCCCCTCGCTTGGGTCCTCTGCACCTTCATTATAGCTCTACATTCATCTCCTAAAGTAGAGCACTCTCTACTGCTTCTTGTACCGTTCGGGGCCTGGTCATTTTCACTACGGACCTTAACTCCTCGTTCAAACTGCTCAAAAAACTTAACACGAAGTAATCTTCGGTCAAATAGGGATTGCGGCTCAACATCTGAGACTTCAGCTCCTCGCATTTGAGCCGGTACTCTTGCACCGAACCATTATGCTTCATCTTGTTAAATTCCTCCACGATGTCCATGGTTCTCTTTTCTCCGAACCGTTCACGTATTCCCTAGACAAATTCCTCCCAATTACAATCCTCCCTCACTCGTGACTAACCTTGGTACCACACATCCCCTACATAGTTCAAATATGCTACCGCCAAGCTGATCTTCTGGTCCTCAGCCACCCGGTGTATCCCAAATAGTTTCTCACATCGGCGTAACCACCAGTGAGGTTTCACCTCGTCAAACACAAGTAATTCTAATTTTGGTAGAGGAAAAATAGAATTCACCTGAGTTTCCGGTCTCCTTCCCATTCCAATGTCTTCCAAAGCTGTCGGATCACTCTCCGCTTCCGAAGAGCCAACCATTCTCCAGCTCGTACCAGCTCCTGGTAAGATTTGATCCGACCTTTCTCTCGGAGAAAAATATAAAGATAGTCTCACCTGAGTCTGACTTGAGAACATGAGCATGAATTGCTGCATCTGATCACGCAGCATACTGCTCTGCTCTCTCATCTCCTCTCTGATTTGGTTGCGCATATCCCCACGTAACCGATCCATTACCTCCTCCAATCTCCAATCGATCACCGAACCTAATAATTCCTCCATTGATCTGACTCGAGTCTGAACATCCATCACCGTAGCCGACACTTGTTGAAGTTGCAGTTCCATCTGCTTCATACGAGTTCCATCTGCCATCGCTATTGTCTCAATTTCCTTGGAAACCAAGAGTGATTGCTCTGATACCAATTGTTGTATCCTCTTGGATCCAACAGAGTTCTTCTAGTAAGAATGCTTAGGTGGAAATCACAAAAATAAGAGAAGGAAATGAAGAAGAATTGAGAAGGAGAGAATTGTAGAATTAAAGGGAGAATTCGAATAGGAATCAATTCAAAAGTATTCAATGCTTACAATTGTATTGGGCCGAGCTTTATATACTTGGTTCCCAGCGGTTGGCGCCAAGAGCATGGCCCTAATACCGCACTTGATTTGCTATACGTTTTAATAATGACACCCGCAACTCCAACTATGTTTTTATTACAGTAAAGACCCCTTAGGTACACGACATCTAGATGTGTGCTATCGTAATTTTCATACGCAGAAACATGTGTTCATGAATTTTCGTGATACTTTGAAACATAATCAGCTATTGAAAGATGGAAAAAAAGTGAAAGTCAAGGAGGGTGTTGTTATGTTTCTGATGATTGTATGGCACACTACACGATACAGTATTATTGATGATAGGTTTCAACATTCCAACAACACAATACACAAATGGTTTAAACAAGTTTTACGGACTGTTAGTTCATTTGGCATAGAAATAATCTGCCCAACACATCAAAATGTTGTACATAAGCGGATTTTGCGCAAATATCCTTACTTTAAGGATTGTATAGGCGCAATAAATGGAACACGTGTTGCAACTTGGGCACCTGCATCGAGACAAACATCTTTTCATGGAAACAAAACTAATATAACACAAAATGTGATATTGAGTTGTGATTTGATATGAAGTTCACATTTGTGTATTCTCGATGGGAAGGTACTGCTAATGATTAGCGAGTATTCATTGATGCAGTCACAAAAACCTCAAACAACTTTCCAATGCCACATGGAGGTATATTCTAATACTTCAAATGATTTGTCAAATATTTGTGTAGTATTACAGTCTTTAAGTCATAACTTTTTTGCAGATCAATTATACCTTCTTGATTCTAGCTATCTAAACATGCCTGGTTTTATTGCCCCTTATTGAGGTCGAACATATCATCTGCGTGATTATGTTGGATGAGGAAGACCGCGTGGAAAGGAAGAACTGTTCAACTATAGACACTCCTCGTGCTGTAACATTATTAAACGTTGCATTGGAGTTTTAAAGGCAAGATTTCCTATTTTAAAATTAATTACCAATTATCCACTTAGTAGGCAAAGACAAATCCCTATTGCATGTTATACAATACATAACTTTATTCGCCAGGAGCATACTTTAGATAGGTTGTTTGTTGAGTATTTATCAGAGAATATGGTATTTCAAGATATGTCAGAGTCAAGTCAAGATCAAGAAGTGATACATTTTGATGCTAGTCAAATAGCTCAAATGGGACAAGTCAGGGATCAAATTGCTACACAAATGTGGAATGACAACTCAAGAAGTCATACATGATTATGTGGATTTATTTTATTGCTTAGCGTCCGAACTATGCTTATTTCTGCCATGACTATCTAAACCTATAACTATAGTCCACTTGCTATTAAATGGTTTGATGTAATCTTATTTATCATAAACAATCATATTTTCTCATTCTCACTAAGCTTATCTTTAATTTTTATTTATATATTTCCTATTTTTTGCCAAAGTTAATTTATTTTTTGTTTGTATTTTATTTTTGTAACAAGAAAAAAATATTGCATGATTCACCAACTTCAAAATGTATATATTACTTAATAATATACTAGCATTAAATTGTTCCAATTTACTGAATAAAATATCATAAAATAATTTTTTCTCAAAATTCCAAATTAAACTCATTTTCTAATTTTCTGTCTTGAGAAATAGTTTTTCAGAATTTTCTGTCTTGAGAAATAGTTTTTCAGAATGACAAAAAAGAACATGCTTTCAGCAATCTCAAAACAGACACTCAAAACACAAAATTGAAAATGAATTCAAAACTCAAAACTAAAAACTGAAACACGAAAAAAACAGCCCCTAAGATTTTCATTAGTGAGTGCATAAAACAAAAATTTCCAAGTATGAGTTGGTAGATGTTGTCTAATACAATTGTGACCAAAGAAGCAGCTATAAGAAGGAATATGGATAGCAGAATGTGAAACTAAGAAATCAAATAAGTCAATAACATACCTCATGTTTTTTCTTCCGATTCATTCCTTGTGTAAGGACATTATCAAGTGAACTCAAGTGCAGATCTGGGAATACCTGCTTAGAAACCCCAAAGATCACCTACACTTGTTATTCAAGAGCCCAAAAATAGAACAAGACATTAGAGATGGATCAAAGAAAAACAAACAAATAAATAATTTCTCTAGAGAGCACAAGCTTTGGAAGCAATAGTAAGGTTGCTCCTTTGTAACTAGAAGGTTACAGATTCGAGTTATGGAAACCACCTCCTTGTAAAGTAAGGGTAAGGTTGTGTTAAAATATGGCCCTTCCCCAACCCTCAAGAAGCAGGGCTCAGGAATTGACACACCCCTTGAACAAATTTCTTTGGAATGGGAACTAGAATAAAGTCTTGTCCCTCCTGTTGAAAGTTCCCTAGAAGCATTGTCTCTCTCCTTCACTAATTGGTTTTATACTAGGCAATGAGGTTGCTTGATGACCTTTTGGAAATAACAAAGAACAATGAGTAGCTACAAGAGCTAGAAAAGAGAAAGGTAAGGAAGTTCATGAAGCCTTGTGTCTCTCCTTCACTATAATTGGTTTTATGGCAAGCAATAAGGTTGCTTGATGGCCCTTTGGAAATTACAATGAACAAAAAGCAATGGCATGAGCCGGAAAAGGAGTAAGTTAAGGAAGTTTAGGGGAGAGAGAGAGAGTGCCCTAGAGAAATCAAACCAAAAATCCAAAAAATCCAAGTAAATGCCCAAGAAGGCCGAAGA
This sequence comes from Diospyros kaki, assembly GCA_036245055.1. Classification (NCBI taxonomy): domain Eukaryota; kingdom Viridiplantae; phylum Streptophyta; class Magnoliopsida; order Ericales; family Ebenaceae; genus Diospyros; species Diospyros kaki. The sequence continues at coordinate 9,371,109 of BSEG01000011.1, read as the reverse complement.
CTCAGAAGACCCCAAAGAGTCTTCTAGGCAAATGTCTCCTGATGACTCCGAAGAGTCTTCGAATAGCCAGTCCTTAAACCCCTAAGCCCAAGACTCATCCCGAAGAGTCTTCTAGACCAACCCTGAACCCTAAAGACCCAAAAAGTCTTCGGGGGAGTCTCATCCGAAGGATTCTCCTCTGGGGCATCTCATCCCCGAAGGTAACTTAAGGCCCTCTAACCTCATCTGCAGCCTTTGCGCTCGAAGAGTCAGGCCACGTCAAGTTACCACGTGGCCCAGCCATCGAAGCCTATAAATACCCCCCGATTTCGTGCCATTAAGATCTTGATCTAGCACCCATAGACCCAGACCTAATAGTTCAAATCAAAACGCACCTAGAGACTCTCATCTGGAGACACTCACCCGAAGACTCACATAGCATACATTCATACTTCATTCTATAGCATGACACCATCTAACTTTGGCATCGGAGAGCCCACGCAAAAGAGTTCCTCATGTGCCTTCTAACTGTGTTTGTGCCACAGACTCATCCAAAAACCCTGAAGCATTACACCTCCAGGAGACTCTCACAACTCTCTCAGAGCCAAGTCATCCAAAGACTAGCCATCCAAAGACCCAAGTCTTCGAGAAAGAAGTCTCCCGAAGACCCATCGGCCCCTCAGACATCCGAAGACTCTAGGCATCCTTTTTGCTCTCCCAGATAACAGATTGAGCCCAGCCCTAAGAATTATGCTCTCCCGAACAACAGATCAAGCCATCCTCCAACCAAGCGCCTGCTAGCACCCCCTTGCCGGCAAAGACCTTATCCCTCACTTCCTCGTTGGGACCTATTGATACACATTCCAGTCTCCTCAAACAATGAGAGGTTGCTATTGGGGAGTGTCCTTCAGCTATTTCCCCAAGTTCATGGGCCGCAGGCCCTGTAGCATCACGAAGAAGACAGGGGAGCCAGGTGGCCAATGAACAATATTCGTCGAAGCAAGGCCGGTCCATCAAACAATCATCGCCCATGCACGCCCTACCTCTACACACCCCAGGCGGCCCTCTGAACAACGAGGACGTCCTGCCAGACAGGTTCCTAAGCTCGAACAACCCAATAACATAGAAGGTGATCAAATCCGGGCCGAAGCACCAGTAACCTCAGGGGTTAGGAGGTCATATACTATATCTCTTGAGGAGTTCCAGAAGTTAGAGAAGAGACACGAGGATTTGAGGAGAAGCGATAAAGAAAAGTCCAAGGCCTTGAAACATTTATCTGAATTGTTGCATGCACTCTTGCAAACTCTTGGAGGGGCTCACATCCCTAAGCCTCTTCCTCGAGGGCAATTCAGATCAGTGCCTCACCCAGGCAAACTCCAGTACCTCCTAGCCAACATTGATCACAGCCGGTAGTGGCCTCACTAAGGTCACATCTGCACATTCTTATATCTGAGGAGTTATATGCAAAAAGGTGCAAAAACATAGGCAAAGTAGTTCCATAGGAAAAGACAATTGGGAGCACCACCTCTGCCAGGGATGCGTAAAGGCCAACACGGGACTCCAATCTTAGAGCCCTTCCAGCTTCTTGGAGTTCAGAAATTAAGGGCCTATTCTCTTTGTTGTTTTCGGGCCGTTTTCTGTTTTCAATTTTTCAAAACACTCAAAACGTGTTCTCTTTGTTATTTTCAAAAACGCATTTTCAAAAACAAGAAAAAATATTGTAAAGGAAACCCAAAACAACAAAATATTATTTTGGATGTTTTCAGTGAAAATACACCCAAAAATCAAAAACGTTGGCGAGACCCCCCTCCCCACCCCCCCTGCAATCTCACATCTGCTATCTCTCTCTCTCCTCTCTTCTCTCTCTCTCTCTCTCTCAAGCCTCGACCAAACACAGCCATCACCGCCGCGCCACCGCCATTATCGCAATTGCCCAGCAACACCTACCACCGCCATTATCTCTTCCACTGCCTATCACCACCGCACCACTACTTAGATTCACCATCGCAATCGCCCAGCAGCACCTACCACCGCCATTATCTCTACCACTGCCTATCACCGCCGCACCACCGCTTAGATTCGCCATCGCAATCGCCCAGCAACGCCTACCACCGCCATTATCTCTTCCACCGCCTATCACCTTCGCACCACCGCCATTATCTCTTCAACCGCCTATCACCTCCGCACCACCGCCTAGATCCGCCATCACCACCATTGCCATCGCCTAGATCCGCCATCGCAACCGCCCAGAGCCGCCATCACCGCCAAGATCTGCCATGCCCAAATCTGCATCACCGCCATTGTTTCTTCCTCCTGCCTTCTGCCATTTCTTGCCTTTGCCATTTTTTTTCAATTATATTTTTATAATTTTGGACAAATTAATATTTATTATTTTATGATTTATAATTTTTTTAATATTTATGTTATGAGTAATTTAAATCTCAAAATTAATGTGAGATTTTAATTTGTAGGTAAAAATAAATTTATCATGAATTAAAATATTATAAAATAAATGTTTATAATTTTAAATTAAATTTATTAACTAAAATATTATAAAATAATTTTTTAAAAAATTTCAAAGTAAACGTGTTTTCTAATTTTCTGTTTTAAGAAATAGTTTTTTAAAATGACAAAAAGAACGTGTTTTCAAAAATCTCAAAACACAAACTCAAAATACAAAACTGAAATACAAAGAGAACACCACCTAAGAAGCTGACTAAGGAAATTTTTGAACGAAAAATAGTAGGGACAGTGGCCAGTGATAAGCAGCCCTGGAAACTCCCATTTTCTAGGGACATATTGAGCCATGCCCTTCCTCCCAAGTTTAAGCTCCCACAGCAACCCAAGTTCACTGGGAGAGAAGATACTATTCTCCACGCACAGCGATTAGAATCACTAGCATATTTGCATAGGTGGAAGCCATGATGGCTAGGCCCAAACCAACTACGGCAAAGGCTCTAAGGGGGTTTCTTGGGTTAACCAGGTATTACCGCCGGTTTGTGAAGGATTACAGGGTTATCAGTAAACCCCTGACAAAGCTCTTAAAGAAGGAAGGATTCAATTGGGGGCAAGAGGCAAAGAAAACCTTTGAGGAGTTGAAAAAGGCTATGAGCAGGGTGCCTGTCTTAGGGTTGCCTGATTTCAGCAAACCCTTTGTTTTAGAGATAGATACTTGTGGGACGGGAATTGGACCAGTATTAATGCAGGAAGGAAGGCTATTGGCATTTCTCAACCAGGCCTTGGGTCCTAGGCACATGGGGCTCAGTATATAAGAAAATGAATTCCTAGCAATATTAATGGCTATAGAAAAATAGAGACATTATTTGGAGGGAGACAGGTTTATAATTAAAACAGATCGTGAAAGTTTGAAACTTTTATTGCAACAAAAACTGCATACTCAATTTTAGAAGAAGAGAATGGCAAAACTGATGAGATTGGACTATATTATACAATCCAAAAAGGGCAGGGAGAATGTGGTAGCAGATACACTCTCAAGGTGCCATGAGGAAGGAAGCTCAATAGCTATAACCACTATAGTTCCTGAGTGGTACCAAGAAGTATTAACCAGCTATAAGGGAGATGAGAAAGTAGGGGAATTGCTGGAAAGGTTGGTTGTGGGTTCCAATGAGGCAGATGGATACACTTTGGTGGAAGGTATGTTAAGATATCAAGGCAAGTTGGTGATTAGAAACAATGTTGGTCTCAAGAGGAAAATAATGCAAGCCCTACATGAGTCTCCCTTGGGGGGGCATTCGAGAATTCAAAATACCTATCTTCAAGTGAAGCAATTGTTTTATTGGCCCAAGCTTAAAACAAAGGTAAAGGAGTTTGTGTTATCTTGTGACACCTGCAAGAGGTGTAAACATGAAAGTGGCTTACCCGGGCCTTCTACAACCTCTACCTATCCCTAACCAAGCATGGACTGGTGTGTCCATAGATTTCATTGAGGGTTTACCAAGATCAAAGGAAAAGAACAGCATATTGGTGGTTGTTGATAGGCTAACAAAATTTGCCCATTTTATAGGGCTGACTTATCCTTACACAGCTCAGGAGGTGGCTAGGGTTTTTCTAGATCAAGTAGTGAAATTACATGGGATTCCTAAGTCTATAATTTCGGATCGTGATAAGATTTTTACTAGCCTAATGTGGCAAGAGCTTATGAAGCCTTTGGGGACCAAGTTGAATATGTCCATAGCCTACCACCCCCAATCTAATGGGCAAACTAAAAGGGTGAACCAAAGCTTGGAAACCTACTTAAGTTCAATTTGCTTCCTACAACCTAAAGGGTGGCATAAGTGGTTGTCTTTGGCTCAATGGTAGTATAAGTATAACTGTTAACCACCATACTTCCCCCAAAATGTCCCCATTTGAGGCCATATTTGGGTACAAACCTCCCATTTTGCTTGTTGTAGGGGAATGCACTACTGTAGCAATGGTTGAAAACTATCTACAGCAGAGGAAGAAGGTACTACAGCAGTTGAAGGAGTTAGCATCAACTCAGAATAGAATGAAACAATTCGCTGACTGGAGAAGAAGTGAGAGAGAATTTGCAGTTGGGGAGGAGATGTATTTAAGGCTAAGGTACCCTCATCTAAAGTCCATAACTCAAGGGCAGGTGTCCAAACTCAACCCCAAGTATTATGGACAATTCCCATAGTGGCTAAAGTTGGGAGGGTGGCCTATCGCTTACAGCTTTCAAAGGGATCACAAATCCACCCTATGTTCCACGTTTCTCTTTTAAAGAAATCTGTGGGCACACAACAGGTGAATCCTACATTACCTCTACTTCCAAAGGAGATCAACAAGATGGTGGAGCCTAAGGCCATAATAGATAAGAGGGTGATATACAAGCAGGGAGCTAACCTTATACGAGTTTTGGTAAAATGGAAGAACAGCCTGGCAGATAGTAGTACCTGGAAGTATCTACCTGATTTGCTCAAGCAATTTCCAAGATCTGCCAACCTCCTCAACATTTCTTGAGGACAAGAAATTTGCTAAGGAGAGGTAAATTGATACGAGTAGGACCATGGTTTATGGTATTTTTTACTTTTACTGCTGTAATTTCCATTGTGTTAGTTCGTTACCATGTGCAAGTGGTTATAGTGTAGTGAGAGTTTGTTACAACCATGGAAGAGTGTAGAATCCACCTCAGCAAGGATCCACTCTTCCGACGCCTTACATAAATCCCCAACAACCTTCGTGGATTGGGGTATGCAGAATATCGAAGAGAATTCTGTTTTCACCCTCAACATTCTCTCTCTCTCTCTCTCTCTCTCTCTCTCTCTATTTTCTCTCTTTCCCACTCTTTTCCTTTCTCTCATTCTCCAATTGCTCTCTGATCTCTGTTCTACGCCTTTTTGATTCATACCAAATTAAGAAGCAAACAATTGTCAGGTTTTGAACCCATTTCAGTTTTATCTCCTGCAAGTTGCTTGGCTAGTACATAGGCTAACTTGCAGGATTCAACCTCTATTCTGAGCATGGACTAACTAGGCCCCTCGTATTTTCAAGGGTCAGATTTGTTGTCCAAGTTTGCTGTCCGGAATAGTGAGACTGTTCGGAGACATTGTTCGGGAGCTATCCAGTGAGCATAGAAGCTACCTCAGGTGGATTTTCAGCCACTTCATCGGATTCGAAACTCTCCAGTGAAGTATACTTTCTAACCCCTTATGGATGGTTTCGGTTTGTATTGCATATGATTGTTGATACCGAGTCTTGCAAGGTGATAATGTTTTATTTTTGTTGTGTTTATTATGTGTTTACGAAAAAGTTTTGAAAACCAATAAAACCCATGCATGATACACCAAGAGTTAGCGTTCCATATCACTTTCGTCCCATTATATCACCTCCTAAGAGCAACTGCGTGCAAAGTTTATTGCAGCCTTCGCAGCTAATGCCTTGAGGAAGAAGGACCCCACTTTCCTTCTTAGCATTCGACAAGGGCCCAAGGAAATGTTGAGGCAGTATATGGACCGTTTCCGAAACACTATCCTGAAGGTTCAAGACTAGCCAATCGGTGTGGCAGTTTCGGTTTTTCTACTGGGGGACCACTCTTTTGCAACTAAGGGAGTCCCTAGCTCTTGACCAACCAACCACGCTAGCTGATTTATTTGCCCGAGCCAACAAATATGTGGTGCAGTTGGATATTCTACACACTTGTGAGTTCCCAACAGAGCATGAGAGGACAAAGAAAATGAACCAATCAACTGGTGAGGGGTCTAAGCAACGTGATGTGGAGGCCCCCAAGCCTGATGACTCCAATTGACCCAGGCTCCAAGCGTATGCACCACCCCCAGCCAGGTTCCAATACTTCTCTTTCCAATTCTCGCTCAACCATTCTTTCATCTGTTGCGCATACCAATCTCATCAGTTTCCCTCCACCCTCTGACAGACCAATAGGTTGAGACTTACAGTCTTTTTGCCAATTTAATCAATGCTTGGGCCATGCAATAGAAGACTATCGCCATCTTCGTGATCAGATTGAGCGGTTGGCCAGAGAGGGTAAACTTGATTGGTTCCTCCTAGACTAGTCCAAGAGCAGCAAGGGGGGGCACACTTTGACAATTGGCAGCAACAAGAAAGGCCTCTGATAGGTCCCGGTTCATGGGACTTACCAAAGAAAGTCCAAGAGGCAGGGGTGGGGTGGTAAATTGGCTAGCTGGTACAACAGCCAGCCATGTGCGTGGGGAAGTTGCAACAACCCAGCAAGTGTGCATAACAGAATGCGGTTGAGGGGGGAGAGAGGGATATATGTAGAGGGTGAAGATATTGGGAAGGGAGGATTTTGGTATTGAGTTCTTAGGAGAGTTAAGAGCCTCTCGAATGTCCTGGATTGTTCTTGTTTTCTTGCTGAAAATTATTGATAGCTATTGATATTTGATTGTTGTTTGGATTTCTATTGGGGATCCTATCAATTTGGTATCAAAGCATTTCGATCCTAATGGTGAACTTGACTGATCCAGTCGGTGATTTGGAGATGAGGGTGGAAGGCATTCAACTGGGAGATGATGCCATGAGGAGTGCGTTTCAAACGATGAAGAGACACCTAGTGAACCTGCTAGAGCAATTCGCGAGGATGCGAGCGAGATGGGAAAAACAGGAGCGGGCGAGCAAGAGCAAGGGGAAGGACGGAGATCGGCCATCTAAATTCACCCCAGGATTCCGAGGTGACGCCTGGAGTTGGAGCGGGCCAAGGGGTGACAAAGGCAAAGATACGGGAGTCTGCGACTCTAGGTTTCAAAGGAGGGGCCATTTTGTGGTCCCAGTGGGAGTGAAGGAGACGAAGAGAGATTCGTGTGGGTAAGAAAGCAAACCTGAAAGACGAAGCCATAGGGCGCCACCATCATGTCTCTGCTCAAGCAATGGCGAAGAAGGGGAAGGCGAAGAAGAAAAAGTCGGTGACTAGACAACCACAAGGTTACGGCAAAAGCGTCGAGAAGAAACGCAGGAAGAAGAAGAAGCTTCAAAAATACCAAGCTCCAGTCCCAACCAAAGACACCGACGTCGAGAAGAAATGCAGGAAGAAGAAAAAGCTTCAGAAATACCAAGCTCCAGTCCCAACCAAAGACACCGCGATGCCAATTCAATCCGATTCGGACGCCGACGATGATTCCTCCTCCGGTGAGACCAAGCCCGAGAAGATCCAGAAACTTCTTGAGCCCTACACCAATCGCCAGCGGATTAACTTCCTTGTCAGCGCCGTCCTGGCCGACGTTTTCCTCTTCACTCGCATCTGCGATGCCGCGGATCGCAACATATCTCGTCACAAGCTCGTCGTCTACGGCCTCGCGTGGGACACGACGCGAGAAACCTTAGTCTCTACCTTCAAGTCATACGGCGAGATTGAGGACTGCAACGTCATCTTCGACCAAGTCATGGGCAAGACCAAGGGCTACAGCTTCATCCAGTTTAAGACGAGACGGGAAGCGGCCAAGGCATTGAAGTAGCCGAGGAAGAAGATCGGGAATCTGATGCCACGGACAGCCGATTCGGTGACAGCCAAGGAGAGCATCTTGCCGAGGAAGAGGGCACCATCAACGGTCCATGTTGTCTGGGAAGCTGGTTTGACTCTTAGCCAGGGTTCTCAAAAATTTTACAATGGGTTGGTTGATAATGGAGGGCCCCCCATGTATTCTCACCACCATGAGGGGGTGGGTGCCTTGTCCAAGCAGGTCATGATGGTGGAAGGGCAGCTTGTTTCTAGAAGTCAAGGACTCAATTTGCATTTTGTTGTGGAGCCCAATGGTATTGATCCAAAGATCTTAATTAATGATGAGAATTTGGGCGAACTTCATGATGAAGTTGAGAAGTGGCCAGCCATGAAACAATTGACAAAGTCAAGGGGCTGGGAAGTTGTATCAATAACCAAGGATGCAGTCATTGGAATGGGAATTGTTGAAAATCAAAAACCTACTACGAATGAGTGCTATGAAGAAAGAGCACAAAGTGAGCCTCTTGTCAGTCAAGAATCTAATGACCCTAATGTAGCCTGGAATGTGCCACTACAAGCATGTATGCACAAAATTCCTCTTGCTGAAACAGAACGAGGCCATCTCTTCTCCAAAGTTACAAAGAGATGTCATTTGATGGCTGGGGTTGCTGAGGTTGACCAGATTCTCAGTCTAGAAGGGAAACTGATTGTTCGCGACAAGGTGGAGATCATCAACGAGGTGGAGGAAAGGATTGGGGGGCTGGCGTACAAGCAGTCTCTACCCCGATCATATGTGTTAGAGGTGCTCATGCAATGGAAGGGGCTACCCCCATTGGAAGCTACTTGGAAGCCTTATCTTTTGATCCAACAGCAATTTCCATTTTTCCACCTTGAGGACAAGGTGAAAGTTGGGGGGGGGGGGAGTAATGATAGGTCCCGATTCATGGGACTTACCAAAGAAGGTCCAAGAGGCAGGGGTGGGGTGGTAAATTGGCTGGTTGGTTATACCAGCCAACCATGTGCATGGGGAAGTTGCTGGGTTGTTGTGTAACAACCCAGCAAGTCTGCATAACAGAATGCGGTTGAGGGGGGAGAGAGGGATATATGTAGAGGATGAAGATATTGGGAAGGGAGGATTTTGGTATTGAGTTCTTGGGAGAGTTAAGGGCCTCTCGAATGCCCTAGATTGTTTTTGTTTTCTTGCTAAAAATTATTGATAGCTATTGATATTTGATTGTTGTTTAGATTTCTATTGGGGATCCTATCAGCCTCGCTGAATAGACCGCGGCCCATGGAGAGGACAACCACGAGGTGGTTGTAATCAACAACAAAGGGCTCAACAGCAGGAACAGAGAAGGCCCCAAGGGGGTGAAACTTCTACAACCCTACAAACAATGAGCCAATGCAGAAGCACATCCATGTCATTTCTGGTGGGGAAACCTTGGCCAGCGACTCTTCATCAACAAGGAAATCATACACGTACCAGGCCCTTCATGTGGATTCAGTGGCTCACGTGGAATTTGATGAGGAGCCTATAATTTTCACTCTCACGGACTAAGGGAATGTGCTTATACCCCATGATGATCCTCTAATTATCTCTATTGTGATTGCAAAGCACCCGATTGAGCATTTCTCATGGACAGTGATTGTTCTATTAATTTGATTTATTGGAATTGGTTCAAGCAAATTCATATTGCTCATGACCGCCTCAAGCCTATTTCTTCACCTCTATACAGCTTTACTAGCGAGGCAGTCCCCGTGGCGGGTTCTGTGCAGCTACCAATAACACTGGGCACATCCCCAAAGTGTCACTCACCAGGTAAATTTCATGGTAATAAGCACACTATCCACAGCATATAATGTTATTCTGAGGAGATCACTCATCAATAACATGAGGGCAGCCATCCATCCCAGCTATCTTTTAATGAAGTTCCAAACTCCCAATGGAGTGGGGCAAGTCCAAGGTGATCAGAAAAAAGCTCGGATCTATTACGTCTCGTTCACAAAGAGTGGAAAGGGCAAGGAGGTTCCCGATGCCCTAGTTGAGACCGTGTCCATTTCTAACCAGGCAACGCTGAAGCCCCAACCGGTGGAGGCCTTGGAGCCTATCAAACTATACGAAGACAATGAGGACATTTTTGCATGGACACCTGCAAACATGCTAGGGATTGACCCTCAAGTGATTTCCCATCAATTGAACATATAGCCAAGAGCTAGACCTGTCAAACAAAATAAGCGAAATATTACACCTGATAGGTTGCCAACCCTCGAAGAGGAAGTTGACAAGCTCTTGAAGGCCGAATTCATTCGTGAGGTCCATTATCCTAACTGGTTTGCTAATGTTGTGATGGTGAAGAAGCCTAGTGAAAAGTGGTGGGTATGTGTGGACTTCACCAAATTGAATAAAGCTTACCCTAAGGATTCTTATCCCCTACCACGCATTGACCGTCTGATAGATGACACTTCGGGTTATCACATTTTGAGCTTCTTGGATGCTTTTTCCAAGTACCATCAAATCAGTATGTTTCCTCTTAACACTGAGAAGACCTCTTTTGTTACTAAAATGGGGACATATTGCTACAAGGTTATGCCTTTTGGGATGAAAAATGGCGAATGATCAACAAAGTATTCAAGGATTTGATGGGAACCATCATAGAGGCCTATGTCGATGATTTGGTGGTCAAAAGCTGCATGAGGAGAAACTTGCATGGGTGTTTGCAATGTGCCGTCAATACAACATGCGGCTTAATCCAAACAAGTGCACCTTTACCGCCCAATTAGGCAAGTTCCTTGGGTATCCTATTACATAGCACAGGATTGAGGCAAACCCGAAAAAAAATCAAGCCATACCGAACATGCAATCTCCCTCCACCATGAAAGAGGTTCAGCAGCTAACTAGTCGCCTTGTAGCCCTCAACCGCTTCCTTTCAATCCAAGTGTTGAAAGGAGGAAAAGATTTTCAGTGGGATGATAGCTATGAACAAGCGTTGCAAACACTAAAAGACTACCTTCGGGACATACCGCTACTCACCAGACCAGAGACTGGGGAGCCATTATATCTTTATCTAGGGGTCAGCCATGCAGTAATCAGTGCAATACTATTGAAGAAAACTAACCAAGTGGACCGGCCCATGTACTATGTTAGCAGGGTATTTCATGAGGTTGAGATTTGTTACCCATATGCTAAAAAAGTGGCATTTCCACTAGTTGTGGCAGAAAGGAAACTCAAACCACATTTTCAAGCCCACACCAATGTGGTACTCACTGACCAGCCTCTGCACCAGATTGTACAACGACCGAATGCTCAAGCAAACTCGCCAAGTGAGCCATTGAACTCAATGAATACGATTTCCAGTTTGAGCCTCACAAAGTTATCAAGGGTCAGGCATTAGCAGACTTCATAGTTAAATGTACTCACATGCCAGAGTCTGAGGTAGGGTCTCCATTCGAGTGGATGTTATTTGTAGACGAAGTTTCAAATGTACAGGGCAGTGGGGCCAATATTGTTCTAATTTCTCCTAAGGGCGAAGTTCTGGAATACTCCTTGAGGTTCACTTTTACCAGTTCTAACAACGTTATGGAGTATGAGGCCTTCATCGTCGGCTTAGCTATAGCCAAGAAGTCGGAAGTGCAAAGGGTGATAGCCCACAGTGACCCTCAGCTTGTGGTACAGCAATTTTAGGGTACCTATGAGGCCAAAGATCCAACGCTTACCCAGTACCTACAAAAGCTTCGAGATTGGCCCACTCCTTTCCTGATTTCCAGTTGATCTAGATTAATCGTACCCTTAATGAACAAGTTGATGCCTTGTCCAAATTGGCGGCGACAAAAGATACTCCAGGGCGCTTGATTCATGTGGAGATCCTATAGAGGCCCAATATTGAAGAGGGTGAAAGTGAAAAGGCAGTGCAATTCACTGAAATAGCAGATGACTAGAGATGACCAATCATATAGTATTTACTCACTAGGGAGCCTCCTGTTGATCCAGCAAAGGCCAGCCTGCTGAAAATTTGGGTAGCTCACTTTGTGATCATCGATGACATCCTTTACAAGCAAGCCTTCTCCATGCTGCTCTTAAGATGCCTTGGTCCACGGGAGGCACAACAGGCGCTCACAGTACACGAGGGAGATTGCGGTGAATACCTCGGGGGATGAGCATTAGCTACCAAGATTATGAGGGCATGATTCTTTTGGCCAACACTTCATCAAGATGCTTTCGCTAAGGGTTGGACTTGTGACAAATGCCAGAGGCATGCGCCATTATCTTCAATGCCCACAGCAAACATCCAGCAAATTTTCCAACTCAGTCCCTTTGCACAATGGGGGCTGGATATACTTGGTCTCGTCCCTATTGCTTCTAGACAACGTAAATTTCTACTCGTAGCCATTGATTATTTCACCAAATGGATAGAGGCAAAGCCCTTAACTACCATAACAGAAAAGGTGGAGAACATCATGTGGAATGACATTATTTGTCACTTTAGAATCTACATGATCCTTAACACTGACCATGGCACGCAGTTTGACTCCAATGCTTTTCGTGCCTTTTGTAGTAGATGGGGGATTCGCTTCGCATGGTGTCAATTGTGTATCCACAAGCACATAGCCAAGCTGAAGCGACCAACAAAACAATTCTCCACGGCCTGAAAACCTGACTAGAAAAAGCAAAAGGCGCTTGGGTGGACGAGCTTCCAACTGTCTTATAGGCCTACCGCACCACTAGCTAGGTATCCACTGGAGAAACTCCTTTCAATCTAGTGTATGGGACTAAGGCCCTCATCATCATGGAAGTTGACTGACATTCAGTCCCCACACGTATTGACCTTCGATGAGCAAAGGAATTCAGAGCAATTGTCCAGCAACTTGGATTTAATTGATGAGCTAAGGGATTAAGATGGCATTCGATTGGCAGCCTATCACGGTAGGGTAGCCAACTATTACAATGCTCGTGTCCGAGATAGAGCACGGCAACCAGGTGATTTGGTGCTTAGAAAGTCAGTTATTATTGGTGCTCTCCATGAAGAAGGCAAGCTCTGGGCGAAATGAGAAGGCCCCTACAGAGTTCAAGAAATGTTGGGCCCAAATACCTATATCCTCCAGATGCCACAAGGGGAAACAATTGGCAAGACCTAGAACACGATACACCTGAGGTGATACTTTTCTTCTTTTTCTATGTGAATTGTATTGCATTGTACTCGCATTGTAATTCCCCCAGCAAAACGCATATATGCCCCCTATATTCCAATGGGCATAAGCCAAATGAGCCAAACCATATAAAAGCTCCTAGTGTATCCTGCCATATAGCTACTAAGGGTGCATGCATATGCTAACTGCTCTATCTACCTGCCCCGCTTTATAGGAAATATGAAAAAGGGTGTTACGACACACACCCCATGCCACAAAGGCCCATGTCCTTCCACCCGATCAAATCTTACTCGCACATAAGGGCCATCGAGCATATGCCCATGAGAACCAATTTATTCTGTCTTTGGACGCAAAGACCAAGGGTGGCGCCACCTCTTAATTTATGTTCTCCTGCCCTACGAAACATATATCGATGGAAGGAATAGAGTATAAAGACAACAACTATCATACGCCAACATGGCCATGACAAGCCAGGCATAACACTGTGCTAACGACATTTCTTTCGCACATGATGTGTAGGTTTGCAGGTAGCGAGGTGGTATTCAACTCCTACACTGCACTGGGGCACCTAATGAGCAAGTCATGTGCTTATCTATTGGCTCAACCTTCCTCAATAAGAAATTAGGGGTTTCAATGTCCTCCCTCCCGCGTTCCCGCAAGGCATGCACTGGATGAATGAATACCCATTGCTGCTTAGCAACCACACAAAAGTCCCCTGTGACTAAATAACCGAGGAATGTGGCAAAATCCGTCAAGCCTCAACTAGGGGTTACGAGTCATGTCCAGACCTCCCAGGCACCTAAGCTTGCAAATAACAGCTACCTAGTGGACAAGGCTCCCCACTTTACAAGGATTAGGGAGGGCTGTCTTTGTACACAGCCTTACCCTTGCTTTGAAAATATATTATTCCCATGACTCATAACTCATGACCATGAAAATAACAGCTGCCAAGGACAATAAAATAAATCTAAAATACCTTCTGCAGATCTGCCTGTTCACGGGGAATTGCTAAAGACCTTGATGTAAGGATAAATTTCTTAAGCGTAGCAGGCCAATAATCCTAGCATAAAAAACAAGATAAAACCAGGAATTAGATCAGTATAAAGCAGGTACCACTTGGACCCCCCCCCCCCCAAAAAAAATTGCCCCGAATTACAATGTCATCATGAAACTTTTAATTTCTCTATTTGAACCCTCAAAACTTTCTTGAACAATCAAACAATAATATGTACAGATGTGTTAAAAAATACAAGTCATACACAGTTGTGCAGTTGCCAAGCAATAAAAGTTTAACAAACCCTTTTCAGTATAGGCTGAGCAATCGAACTACATTGATTACCTTTCAAAAGTTCGAGAGCTTAAATAAGATCAGAGAAAGATTGGCCAAGAAGAAACAGAATTAACCTGGACAACTCCAGAAGGAATTCGAACAAGATTTTCGACGGGTTCGCGTCGTAGACAATCCATCCATTCCACATCAACAGCTTCCCACTGCCTATCCTGTGAACAGAATCGAAGCATTAATACATTCAATTAAATACAAGAAGTTCAAAGGATATAATTAAGTGAAGAAACCTTAAAGAAATTGACGACGTGAGCATCTAAGAAGAAGCGGTAAGGCTTGAGGAAGTCGATTATTGCGTGAATCCACTCTAGGGTTTTGGCAGCTGTCTCGCAGGAATACTCGCCGTCGCTGCGCATCATCGGGGATGCACGGCGCCAGAGAATTCAAGGAAAGAAATTTGGGCTGAAATTAGCAGGGGTGACTAAGAAAAAAGGAAATAAGTGCCACTAACTTATTGTTATTTTTATGGCACAAAATATTTATATTAGTATCATTAAAAGAAAATTAATATTAGAACATAATTTTGTTTACTGATATTTTTATTATGAGTGACTAAAAGTTTAAAATTATGAAATTTTTATATTAAAGAATTGGTAAGTTTCACTTATTTAGTATTATTTTTAAGATAAATATCACTAAAAATTTAAAAGTAGTAACATTTTCCAATAAATGACACTAAGTAGTGTAAACAAACTAAATTTTTAATGACATTCATCTTAAGAAAACACTAAATAAGTAAAGCTTATTTTTTGAAAAAATAATTTTCTAATGATATGTCTAAAAAAATGTCTATAGAATTTTGTTTATTTTTAAATTATTATATCCTAAAATAATGAGTCCAAATCTAATGGAAAAGGCCCTAGAGTTATTATGAGACTTTCCTTAAAATATGGTTTCTAGGAGACCCTAAGAAGGTGTAATAATCCATATTTTTATAAGGTCGCCACGCGATTTAAGTAAGTTTAAGATATTGAAAATGTGATTTGATAGCAAAATAAATCGTCGAATCGATGATATGGAATGCCTTGGGACTTAGATGTCTAAGGGTAAGAGTATGACATCGTCTAGCGCCTCGAGACATGATTTATGACGCTAAGAAAAATCAAATCCGAAATGGTTTTTGGTATAGCTAAGTTATATCCTAAAAGACCGAATGATGGTAAAGAGCTTCCAGGAAGTCAACGGAATCCTTTAGAAGCTTTAATTTTGTGAATAGAACAACCGTTAACTGGTTTTATGATGAACTAAAAGGCTTTATGGTCGAAACATATATTCAGGCTTAAGTGCAAATTATTAATTTTGACCAAGAAAGATCGAAATGATGGTTTTTTTGAATCTTCGGGGGGTGAAATGAAGGTTTTAAAACATATGGGACAAATTCAGGGGCTTGAGAATGAGGGTCAAAATGCAAAAGGAAATTGCAAGGGGTGGAACTGCAATTTCAGAAACTTCTACAACAGGTATGGCCAAACCTATTGCAAATCGTGGGAGCCAAATCCGGCAATGGGACGGTCGTACGTCGCAAGGGCATGGCCGAGCATGGGCTAAGGTCACGTATGGACAAAGCAACGGCCTCTGATTGGTCGGAGAATAGCCGGGATTGGCCTATAAATACCGAGGGCTTGGCCGAAGTTCTTCATTCAAATATCTCACATTTGAAAGTGATTTGAAAGATTTTGCTCCCAAGGCATCAAGGATTAATTCTGAAAATTTTGGGGCATTTTCGTGTCAATTTGAAGTTATTTCAAGAGGGTGCCTGGAATCGTGACGAACGTTAGAGCTGAGCCTTTGGCCAAGCGTTTGAGGGTTTTTCTGGTGGTTTTTCGAGCTCCAAGGCCTGCCATCGTGATTGAAATGTCAAGAAGAATAAGGGGGAAGAGAGAAATCGAGGTTACGGTGAGCAGATAATTGAGGAAGAAGATAAGAGGATGCACGTGAGGTGCACGCGCCTGGCAAGTGGCTGCGGGCGCGTGAGGAGGTAAGGAAAAATAGAAAAAGAAAGAAAAAAAAAGAAAAAGAGGAAAAAGAAAGAAAAAAATAAAAGAAAATTAAAAAACATCAAAGATTTTATTTTATGAATTTTTGTGAAAGAAATTTCTAGAAAATATTGAAGGAAATATTTATTTTGTGATTTTTGTGAAAAAATAAGAGAAAAACTTGGAAAAATCCCAAAAAAATTCTAGAAATTAGGAATATTATTTTATGATTTTTTTTGAGAAAAAATTGGAAAAATACTTGAGAACGTATTTATTTTGGATTATTGAGAAAATAACGGAAAGAAATTTGAGAAAAATTATGAGAAATTAGGGAAAAATAGAGATTGATTTTCCTTTGAATGCATTTAATGTCTAGGGTATTATAAAGGCTCAAGATTAAGCAATAGTGCGCGCGCCTGGCATGAGAATCGAGGTCGGGCACAAATTTTGAGAAATCCCGAATTAAGTCAAGGTAAGACTGGTACTCAAACTCCTATTTGTGTAAAGTTCCTATTTCATGAAACGTGTTTTGTGTAACGTTCCTGTATGCAAAATCCTATTGTTCTCTTATGTGAAATGATGGTGCATATATGAAATGTGTTTCCTTGAAAAATATATGTTGTTAGCTTTTAACTATTGCATTTATAAAATCTGTGTGACTATATTATTGTATCTCTTTGTTATTGGTTGAAGATAAAAGTCGGATATCCCCCGAGAGGCGCCTAAGGGATAACGGATGTGGTACTTGCATGAATTCTATGAGGTCAAGTTGAGGTGACATGGTTAGAGACCTCCCGAGATGCGCTATGCATGCGCCATTGAGAAAGCTCTCGTTAGATGAGACTTACATGTTCTTAAAGTACTTCAGAGTAGTTCTCGATGTTTTCTCATTCGTTTTATAACTGTTCTGTAATGGCCTGCCTCTTAGAGCCCCCGTGCACAAACAGGATTTGTGAGAGTGTCATTACTTGGATAATATAGAATAATAACTCAAGCTAGAACCCATACACAACCCTTATTGAAACCATAACCTTTTTATCACATAACATTTTCTAACTATTGTTACATAGCTATTCATAACATGAGCTCACCTGGGCTTACATAGCATACATGTAAGTCATGAACCTGAAAGCATTACTTTGACCAAACACACGACACCCAGGACGTAGGTTCAGGAGAACTCTACACTTGCTACCATGGCTCGACGGTATGGACCCAACTCCGTCGAACATACTTGCGACCTCAAGATTCTCTTACTTGGAATGATGGAAAGCAAACGTGAGTCACAAGACCCAGCAAGCTCATGAAAGAAAGGCTGTCGGTTAAGGATAAAACATTCAACATAAAATGACAAGATTGCGACTCCAATTAATTAAATCTAACCACATGAACTGTATAATCTAATCGTGAAAGATCTACAATTTAGATGTATGGTACTTCTAACAATTTTTCCCACATACCTAACCACCTTTAACACTGAATAATTCGAGAATCCCCTATATTTTTCCATTTATCTTCCCTTTCCATGGCTGTTTGCACCCTTCTTCTTCTACCTTAATTTCCCCCCATGCTTTTGCTTCAAGAACAACCGAAATCGGCCTTAAAATGGCCAAATTTGGCCTTTATATACAGCAAAATGGAAGTAGCTTGGGGAGCAAGGCAAACAGGCGGCCAACAGCGCACCACGTGGCACATTCTGTGGTTGCCGTATAGCCTTCCCTTCCTAACAAAACAACAATGTTTTGGGAGTCTGAGGCTGATTAAAATCAGCCATTTTTCCCCCTAACGCGCACCTACTTCCCCTCGGTCTCAAACCTGCACCAGCCACTTGCACACGCGCACGCATGACCGCCTGAGCTAGCAAGTTCCCTTAGCCTATATACTCCTCCAACTAATCTTAAGGTGACTTCTCACAGCTTTTCCAAAATTACACCAACATCTCAGACTTCCGAGAACCAACATTTACACCCACTTTAATAATTACACTTACACTCCGAAACTTCTGAAAAATCCCAATTACACCAAACATAAAATAATTGATTGTCCTGATTTCCCATTTTCTCAAAATAACGTAAATAAATATTTTCTCTTAAATCTCCAAATATTCAATAATAACCTCAAAAATCGAAAATTAAAAGTTGTTATTTGTCTCCAAAATTCTGGGATGTTACATGTTCATGCATTG
This sequence comes from Diospyros kaki, assembly GCA_036245055.1. NCBI lineage: Eukaryota > Viridiplantae > Streptophyta > Magnoliopsida > Ericales > Ebenaceae > Diospyros > Diospyros kaki. The sequence continues at coordinate 9,352,549 of BSEG01000011.1, read as the reverse complement.
ATATAAACTGTTTTAGAGTTCTCACTAAAAGATTCATCTTCTAATTGGAGTATGTCCCTGAAATATTCAAACGCTCCAGGTTCGACAAGCGGCTCTGAGGGAAATGAGATAACTAAAGAATAGACTTATTTCGATGCATGTAGTATGTTTAGCATGTTTTGATTTTGTGCAAACCTATGTAAGCCTTAGCATGTTTTGGTCAAGTCAGGACATTCGATTGCTGCTTAAAAGAGATGGTATCCATGTACTGTGTTTTGTAAGCATCTCGAACAATTTCTTATATTAAATAAAGTATTATGGTTGTGAACCATATTAGGTTCGATTAAACTTTCTCATTTGGAATTTTAACACCTGTCTGAGCTATTCGATTAATGGGATTGTTAGGCTGAGAAGGTAAGATTAGGGTTTCCAGAAATTTGTGACGTATGTTGATAGCATGCATATTTATACTATATTTTGGCATTTCACCTCAGTCTTATTACACCATTTGAAGTAATTTTTGCTGATCTTTCATTGTTTCTATTTTATTATACTTCAAATCATCCTTACACTATTTTCTATCTTACTTCTATGGATCCAAGCTTGCTTAGCTTTAGGGAATATTGGATGGTCACTTTGGTCCCCAATGTACAACTAGGAAAGTCCTGGATTCTGGATTATATTGGCCTTCACTCTTTAAGGATTCATATGAATTCTGTAAGAATTGCACACGTTGCCAACACATAGGCACTATATCACGTAGGAATGAAATGCCTCAACAACCCTTATTGTTTTGTGAAATCTTTGATGTTTGGGGCATTGACTTCATGGGTCCATTTCCTGTGTCATTTGGTTATGTGTACATTCTGTTAACTGTGGATTATGTTTCTAAGTGGGTGGAAGCTAAAGCCACCAGGACTGATGATGCTTCTGTGGTTGTAGATTTTGTTCGTTCTCACATCTTTTGCAGGTTTGGCATGCCCAGGGCCATCATCAGCGACCAAGGATCCCACTTTTGCAATAGAAAGATGGACACCCTACTTCGTAAGTATGGGGTAATACACAAAGTGGCGACTCCTTATCATCCACAGACTAATGGGCAAGCTGAAGTCTCAAATAGGGAGATCAAGCAGATTTTGGAGAAGACTGTCCAGCCCAATAGGAAAGACTGGAGCAAGAGATTAGAAGATGCGCTATGGGCCTACAGCACTGCCTACAAAACCCCCATCGGCATGTCCCCTTACAGGTTGGTTTTTGGAAAAGCGTGTCACTTACCGGTGGAAGTGGAGCATAAGGCATATTAGGCGGTGAAGCAATGCAATATGGACATCAGTCAAGCGGGGTCCTAAAGAAAGCTCCAACTTCAAGAGCTTGAGGAGATTAGGATGGACGCATATGAGAACTCACGCATCTACAAGGAGAAAACCAAGGCTGTGCATGACAAGCTTATTGTGAGAAAGACATTCGAAGTTGGCCAGAAAGTTCTGCTATACAATTCCCGTCTCAAGTTGATGCCCGGTAAGTTACGTTCCCGTTGGACTGGTCATTTCATAGTTACTCATGTTTTTCCCTTTGGTGCAGTTGCAATCAAGGACAAGTCCAATGCAAAGCAATTCATAGTGAACGGGCAGCGGCTTAAGCCATTCTATGAGAGCTTTCAGGAGCATACTGTGGAGGAGCTTCATCTCCTCAACGCCGCCTACAATTGACAAAATCAGGCTGTTTCTCTCTCCCTAATATTTTACATTTACTTGTCCTATTCTTGATTGGAATTGCATGTTTACATTGAGGGCAATGTAAAGTCTAAGTGTGTGGGGGGGGCAGCATTCTTATTTTAGCAGCATTTTCTTTATCTTTTCATATTTCTTTTTCCTTGCGTCTAGTTGAGTTTGTTTTGCATGGAAATGCAAGTTAAGCAATTAAGTCTAAAAGAACCCAGCATGATTAGAACTTCAATCTTATCTTCCTTGATTTCAAGTGACTTGGCAATGAGTTTGATTTGATAGATTGATTGGGTAGTCTACAACCGTGAGGATTTTGAGCCTATTGTCTTTCTTGTGTGTGCATTCACCTATCATGATCTCCACTCTAGAACTTGTTTTGATTCTTGGTTGAGGCTATATTTGTTCATGCATGACTCAAACACGATTAAGGCATTCTTTCTTGTCCCCATTTGGCCATTTTGTTATTCAAAAAAAAAATAAAATCAATCAATCCCTTTCGCTTGCCACTTAGAGCCATCATTCTTACCCTTCATTTTCATACACCTTTTTGGACCTTCAACCTTAGGAAGAGGAATATTAAGTGCATTCTAGAGAGAGAGACTGAATTCATCAAGTAAGTCATAAGGCCAAAGGCCATTTGCATCCATAAAAAAGAAAAAGAAAAGCAAGCAAAGGATAAAATGGTGAGAAGGAGTGTAAAACGCACTCACCTCTTTCAAAAAAAAAATGATGAAAAATGAAATGAAAAAAATTGATGAGAAAAAGAAGAAAGCAAAGTTGAGACAGAGCGTAAAACGCACTCAACCGAATAAAGATGCAATGTTTTTCATAATGCTTGGAAATTCTATCTCTTGATCTTGGAGTTGCATGAAATGTTTTCTCGACCTAAGGCATGTTTTCCTTCATTGTTGTCTTTCCATTTCTTTCTTCCCCACATTACAACCCTGAATAAGTCCTTTTGATTTGTGGCATGCATGTGACATGGATAGTGGAGATTGAGAAGATAAACAAGCTTATGGTAGTGGAATTGTGATTGGGTGAATTTGAGCGAAACAGTCACCACCACCTCTTGAGAGATTTTTGAGCATACACTTGTCCTGTGAGAGGCTTCTACTTTTGATTTGTCTTATTGAATGAATTGCCATGTCACTTGTTTTCTTGGAAGTAGAGGAAAGATGATCTTTGAATGATGAATTCTCGAAGACTTACCTTGCATCTTATTTGTGTTTTTCCACATTTTTGTTCTTGAGTTATAGAGTTTAGTGTTTTGCCCAGGAGTGCAAAAGTCTAAGTATGGGGGAGTTGATAGCATGCATATTTATGCTATATTTTGGCATTTCACCTCAGTCTTATTACTCCATTTGAAGTAATTTTTGCTGATCTTTCATTGTTTCTATTTTATTATACTTCAAATCATCCTTACACTATTTTCTATCTTACTTCTATGGATCCAAGCTTGCTTAGCTTTAGGGAATATTGGATGGGCTAGAGAAGTAGCTGGAAAAGACTTGAAGTGGCTCATTTCGAACTTCATGAGGGTAGGCCGGCCTTGGGCAATTGTGGGACTCATCTAAAGGAGCTTGGGCTCACTTTCAAGGAGCAAATTTGGGGTGCTCGATTTTGTTGTTTTGGGCTCACTTATCTCTCTTCTGTTTCTTTTCTTTTCTGTTAGACTAGGCCCAACCCTAGCCTTCCTGGCTCTTCCTTTCTTAGCCATGTATTTAAGGCCTCTTAGCACTTATTTCCAGATGGATAGAGAGGAGAAAAGAGAGGAGATTCTGGTCGTTTTTCTTGTTGTTAGCATTTTTCTGTTTTCTTCATTTTGTCTCCATTTTGTCTTCCTTGCTGTAATGAAAGGCTAGAGCTATTGTAACTGGTTGTGTATCTTGAACCCGTGTGGAATCTGAGTCCCGGATGAGCTGCAAAAACCTAGTTTGTTTGTTTTAATCTTATTCATTTCCATTTGGTTTAGTTTGAGCAGATTTTCGAATGCATGGAGTTCATGGCAGGTTTGTGTGAATTTGCATGGATTCATTTTCTGTTAAATGCTTAAGAGAACAGAGTGTTGTAGCCGGTTGGTATAACATCTCGGAAATGAATATAATGTGCTTGAATGGTTGTTCTTGCATAGCTCCGGATGTGTTGAATAGAGAGTGAATGGTTGCATTTTGTTTATAAGAGATTTCTGTATTCATTTTGTTGTTCCAATCATTCTAATCCTTGGACGGTTGTTGGGGATGCTTTAAGTTTGATATCCAGAGATTAAAACATCTAACAAGCCAAGATTTATAGGTTGGACGAGGAAGATTTCACAGAGGGGACAAATACACAACTGGTTGCATTTCATTTACTGATTTTCATCTATCCTTGTTTTTTCTATTTTGTTACTTAGTTTTCTGTCAAACCCCCCCCCCCCAAACATACTGTTGTTTATATTGGTTCTCCTTGTTGGTAGAAAAAGGTGAGGCTCCTTGTGAGAGACGACCTAGAGTGCACTTTGCTGCAAACTAGAGAAGAGATACATAGATATCTAATCTGGAGTGGTTCGACAGCCGCTGGCCATATGTCAGTGATTGTGGTGTAAAAAAAAAATAATTATATTCTTGAAATCCTAACTTATAAAACTCTCGAAAAATTTAGGGTATTACAAAAGGTGTCCCAAATAACCCTCAAACAGACAATTGCAGGTGCCTCCAAATGACTTTTTTCTAGAAAGCTTATCTGGTTCACCTTGAAGAGATCCCACAAAAAGATTGAGTGAGACTTCCTAGAAGCCTCTCTCAATATCTTCAGGAGATCCTTCCAAGAGATTCCTTGGGTTACTTGGTCTTGGAAACCTCTCTCTCAATAGTGAGAGACTCCTCAAGCCCCTCAAATATGGTTTTCAGAAGATTATTCATGCCACGAAACTACGAAGAATATGTCAAACTTACCTCTAATGTGTACACTTGGAAATTCGAAAGAAGTAATCTTGAGAGATGTGGGTATTCATCTACCTAATAATTTCATCCTCTATAAATAGGGAAACATTCATCCAGTTGAGGTACACTCAAAACTCTAGTCTAACTAAACTTCTACTATTACTTTATTCTTTCTCAAATATAGATTAACTTAAGCATCAGAGGGCATGCATAGTAGACACCCTGTGCCCTTAACCGTTTCTTCTTTTGCAAGTCTCCCGGAGACTCAAGACTCAAGATGGATACTTACTCACAACCATAAATTTATTGTTATATCTAAGCAACAACAATTGACCACGTTTGTGGAAACTAGATCGAAAAGCCAAAAAAAATTAAGTAATGACACAAGCAAGGAATGTCACTAGCCAATAAAGCCACGAGGGATTTGTGCGCAATCTCCCACCAACCAACCACGACCTTCGGAGACCCCACACAACTAGTCTCTCAGGACCCTAGGAAACCCTCACAACTTGTCTATCAATGAAACAATCTCCAAAACCCTGTTAAAGAACACAAGAGACCTTTACCACTAGTCTCTTGGGGACTTCCCAGCCAACACCTTTAATTTGCCCTCTTATTGATTCGCCCTTACTTTCTACTATGGGGACCACCTATCAAGGAGAGGTCTGCCTCTAACACTGATGGCTAAGGGACATGAATTTAAAGTGCAACTGGGACTAAGGGAGCCTGGTGTTAAAGTAAGGCTGATTTAAGCCACAGTGTTGCCTCGTGATGAGTAAGATTTCACGGGCCACACGTTGAAGGTTTTGATTGTTGCAAAGTAGTGCTGGGTTAAGTTATGGGAATTTTTTTAACTTTTTTACCCCTTATCCCTTTTATTGAATATGACCACTAATATTTGATTTTTGTTTTAGCCTGGTTGGCGGGGGATACAATGATGGGTAATTACGACCATAAGTGTTTAAGCCGATTTGGCCAAGACTAAGGTAGACAGGAAAAACTTTATAGAGGAAGGTCAATGCCTTCAAGTTGAACGGAGCCATCTTGAGCACAAGGTCAAGGACCTCGAGGGGTAATAGTGTTAGTGTCAGTGCTCTAAATGCTAGATTTACACTACATATGATGTATGGGCATGGCACTAATGATATAACATAGTTCATATATATATATATATATATAAGGTCATATTTTCATTCATACTCTCCATTTTTCCTTTATGAATGAGTCCCTAGATTTCTTGGTAAAGATCTAATTCTTAAGTATTAAGAATAATGTGACACAAATTTCTAGTTCATAATTTCTTAAAGGAATTTTTAGTCTTGAGATTTTTCAAAAGGGAAATATGATTTCCTAGTCTACTACCATTATTTAGCATGAGATGCTAATGAGTATAGGTGGCGAGTCACATATCACCTTGCATGAAATGCAGATAATAGACATGTGAGTAGGCGTTAGATGAACATCTACTGAATGTGACGCCTGCAACAAATCACATAGTTTTAAAGATTAATAATCTATTATTGGCTCTCGATAACGTATTTGGTCATTTGACCAGAAGCGACAAAGTTTTCTTGTGCATTAGTGTTGAAGATTTACTATTGAGCAGAACCATCCGAAGTCACTACAAAAAAAATCAAAATGTAGCGGTTTTTTTTTTTTGTCATTTTGCAATGATTAAAATCTGTCGCAAAGCGATTTTGCGACAATTAAAATCCGCCACAAAGCGATTTTGTGGCGGTTTTAAAAATAGTCGCAAATCATTTAGTGGCATTTTTTGCAATCGCTAGAGTAAATGCCACAACGCTATATTTTTTGCAGTTGTTCGTAACATTTAGCGGTGATTTCAGAACTGTCGCTAAAATTCGCTAAATCATTGAACTTTAGTGACGATTCTGAAATCATTGTTGTTTTTGATGTGCACACGCACATGGCTTTCGATCGTGCAATGCCACACGCCCACTCGCACGGGCCATGCACTTACTTACCCGCATGTTCGCAACTACTCTCATCACTGCCCTCGCGCCACGTGGTCGCATATCCGCTCTGTTAGGATTACATATATCTCATCATATGCACAACGGAATAAAAATTTAGTTTGCAGATGTCCCTTTTTCAGAAATTATGGTTTACAAATTGAAGGAAAAATGAAACATTACATCTTAGATGAAATCCAATTTCACCGTTAAGTTTCTCGCCATATAATCCTCCAAGTGTAGGATGCTGAGTCGGTCCATCCGAAATCACTTCTATTCGATTTCTCAAAAATTTCTAACTCATTTTTGGATTTGCACACACATTTCTTCAAGAACTCTTTGAATTCTCAAGTGTTTCAAAAGGAAGAAATGAAGGGTTAATGGAGTTATTTATAGAGTTTCAACATAACCCTACTTCTTTAATGGGTTAGGTTTCTTAAGTCTATTCCATTTAATGTTATTAGGTTAAGTTCAATCCAATGGAGTTTAATTGTGTTAGATCCAATCCAATAGTACTATTGGGCCAAGTCTAAGTAAAAGGCCTAATCTAATTAATGATTAAATAATTATATTCACAAATAATTTAATTATCCTAATTTATCCAATAAATAAATGCACTATTATTAATAATTATAAAATTATTAATTTATCCATGTTCTTTTTTAAAGTGATTTCTTTTGGGTGGAACTTTCTAGGTTCATAAATAAATTGACAGCGAGAATAATCAAGGATTAATTCTCATAAATCATGAATAACATTTAACAATATGTCATGATTTTTCAATTTATTATGAAGCGGGTATTGTGAACCTTTTATTACTTTACCATGCAATACGATCCTTCTATCATCCTATATCTCGACAAGATATGAGATCATGGTCAATATGTTGAATCTCTTAATCTCATTATATGACTAAATCCAAAATCAATCTTAACTAATTATGACATAACCTTATGGAACAAATTCCATCGTCATGTTACCTCGACTAAGAATTTATCATTAAGTGATTATTGGATCATATAGGATATCATCCTCATAAATCTCGAGGTGATAGATTCCATGTCTGATATACACATACCTCATGTATCACTGAACAAGGCACATAGATACGTATGATTATTACTAATTAAAATAATCATATAATATCGTTGATATCCTAATCCACCAATACATAGATATCTATGTCATTTCAGGTTTAAGAACTAGTTGCATATCGCAAATAATATTAAATCATTGACCTGTGAGAAATAACCCATGTGTTCAATGTTAACAGTTCTGTTCAGTGAACTCGTTCCTGTAACGAGCACCCACTTATCTTTCTTCTATATCTTATACAAAATGGCATGAGAGTCACCAACCTTATGTTTTAATATCTCATACTGAACAAAGAGGAAGATAATATGCTGACATTTACAAGTTATTATTATCTAGATTAGGAACTCTACAGGCAAGAACTTGGTTATAGTATAATGAATTGTGAATTATCCGTAACTCATATTCTTAACACTTAAGAAATGGTATCCACTCTTTATTATACTAATGGATATATGTCTTTTAATTTAAATCATATTAAAATTTAAATAAAATATAAACTTGTCATTTAAATAATATTTAAAGCATTACAAGATTGTCCCTTTGTGTCATTAGAATCGGTCTTCAACGCTCATATCTAACACACTCGCCACGTGGCAATGCTAGAATTTTATTCCAACTGTTGCCTTCCCTAAATTTGATCGTAGGACCTCCTGTGCGCACGCAAAGCTAGCCGATCTACAAAGCCCCCTTACTATATACCCACACATATTAATTATATACTAATCCAACCACTATTTTCCATAATTTTTTTTATATTTTTTAATATAAATTTAAAATAAGTTAAAAATTTTAATTAATTGATTAAATTAAAAATATATTTTTTAAAAGAATAATGAAATAAATTAAAAATAAATTAATTGAATTAAATAAAATAAATTAATTTATTAAAAAATAAAAAGAAGAGTTAACATATTTTTTTAATTTTTTTTATAAATTATCAAAATTTTATATATTTTTAATATGAATATTAGATTATTTTCTAAAATTTTGCGATAGTTCTTTAAAACCACCGCAAATGTTAATTTAATTTTATTTTTTAGTTATTAAATTATTTTTTAAGTTTTGCGATGAGTTTTGCAAAATTTATAAAATTAATAAATTTTGTGGCGGTTCTTCAAAATCGCTGCAAATTTTAATTTAATTTTATTTTTAATTATTAAATTATTTTCTAAATTTTACCATGGTTTTTAACCGCTACAAATTTTAATTTAATTTTTTAATTATTAAATTATTTCCTTAATTTAATGATAGTTTTTCAAAAATTGCCTCAAAATTTAATTTTAAAATTTAAAATTATTAAATTTTGTGATGATTTTTTAAAATCATTGCGAAAAAAATGTTTTTCAAATACCATATTTTGTGGTGGTTTTTAAAATCGTCACAAAAAAAATCATTGCAAAATATTAATTTTTTTTTTTTTTAGTGAGTAAGAAGTGGAAATGCTCTTTGTGTGGCTTTCGTGCAACAGTGAATGGAGGCAAATACTCGCTGATAGGATTCATTATCTTCCATCAGACAGGGGCAAACATTCTATGTGGTCTCTGTTAGTTGTGATTAGTAAACCCCTGGCCAGTGTGAGCATGATCGAAAAGGTGTTTTCGATGTCAAAAGTAGTTCTAAGTTGCTACCTAGATCACACCGTACTGGATCCAACATGGTTACTGAGTCTTGTGAGTTTAATTAGTTTATGACTATAACTTGGTCAAGATGTTAGCCAGTGCATTGTTGTTAAAATCTCAATTCAACTTGTACGATTTTACAATTTTATGCATCGGAAACCCCTAAACGATTCAAATCACATGTAAAATTGGAATTGGGATACAATCGGATAAAATCAGAATTTTAAGTGGTAAATCGCATAAAATCATAAAATCAAGATATAAAATTGCATAAAATCGAGATATAAAATCGTATAATTAAAATTATTATTTTTATTAATATTAAATTATGACTTATGCGAATTTACAATATATGAACTAATATTTGGAGTTTTGATTATGGATGGATGAATGATGATAAATGATGGACTTAATATTTAAAAATTTTATATTGTTTAGTATTTTTGAAATTGATAGATGAAGTAATTTTGAAATAGGTACATGCATTTCATTTATAATAAGGAATAATCAAGCTATTAATATTATTAATTCAGTTTTTATAAAATTATGTTATTATAAACATATGTTTACAAAAATTGAAGGGTATTTTTAATTATTTTTAAAATCTTACGATTTTAGGATTCGCTTTTATGATTCGATTTTATGGACCCTTTTTCAATCCCACTTAAAATCCTGATTTTAACTACCTTGAGTTAGTGGAAGGATTAAAGTGCACGAAAATCGAAGAACCTTAATAGGTTCATCTAAAGTTCAGACTTCATTGCCATTAGAATTGTCCTGAGTGCTAGCTATGAGATACTTAGAATCTTTTAAGATGTTATGGGGATTTGGAGAGATCCACTTAGTAAGTCAAATTGTTCTACTGGCATCAAGTTAACACGTCTTGATTGCTACATGGCTTTGGACTTAGAAAGTTACAAACAAATAGTGTGTTGTGTCCGATTAGCGATCAGTTACAGTAAGTGTGTTCCTTTTCATTAAAGAGTTAATGATGCCAGTTGTGGTTAAATATTAACTAGTTATATCCAATTGTATTGGAGATCACTAAGTGTTAGCAAGGCATATCGTTAAGAGTTAAAGAGGCCTTGGTTTCACTAAGTGTTGGTGAAAAATCTATTAAGTGTTAAAGCAGGCCAAAGAGCAATATTTCATTGTGGTTGTTAGGTCGGTCGATTGGTTCTTAAAGGCTGTTGATCGGTCGATCAGTTCTATTCTTTCTGTCTACTATTAGTGTTAGACACAACCCCCTATTAAGTGCTATATATCATGGTTGTTGGCTGAGTAGAGATACCACTTTCGCGTGAGAAGTTTAGAGAAGGAAGATAAGGTTTTCCAAAGAGTCTCTTGGCCATTTTTGCTTTCTTCTTCTTGCTTCTTGTTGTTTCTTCTTCATTCTCCATGGCTAAGCTATCCATTGCATGTTCTTGCTCCATGCTTTGGTAAGTTATATTATCCCTTTGGATTATTTTGCTATTTGATAGCAAGCTTGCAGCCAGTGGAACACCTCCAACTCTACATCACCTTCTTTCAGAGGGTGCTACCTGTGCTTCAAGGAAAGGTTCAATTACATCTTGGGTATGAATGGACTAGGACCTCCACATTTGAGAAGGCAGGCTAGTTACCTAACTTGCAAGTTTGTGGGAGTAGCTTGGAGCTTTATTTATGGACAACTGATAATGGAAGGATCATCTTTGGTGGTATTTTAGAAATCCCCCTATGGTTGATTTTTGTTTTGCATATGGATGACTTATACTGGGTTTTACGAGGGCTATTTTTCTTCTACTATTTTGTTTTGGTTTTTAAAAAGTTTAAAATTGGTGTCCCTTACATAGATCCACCAAGTGTTGGTTTTTCATATTCGCCCCTTTCAATTTAGACAGAGTCTAGGGCCTTGAGAGAGACATTGAGAGAGTAAGCAGAGAGAGGAACTCCCTTAAAGATGAGCTCGGGCAGACAAAGCACAAGTTGGAAGGGCAGCGAGAAACTGATACAACTTTCCAAAAGGCCAATGCCTTACTGATAGAAGAGCACTAACGTGCTTTAAAGGAGAAAGATTATTTGTAAACTCGACTCCAGGAAGCAGAGAGAAGAGCTGAGGAGGTTGGCCTCCAGTTAAAAGAGGTGGACATTAATGCTATTTGCGCAGTGGCAGTGAAGGAGTATCGGCTCTCTCGAGCATGCCACGAGGAGAAAGAAAGCTATGCCACAAGCTTCATGAAATACGGCTTTTACTTGGCCTGAGGTTATCTAGAAAAGATTCACCCTAGAGATAATTTTTCGAAGCTTATTTATATGGTGGAAGCGATTCAATGTAGCGCCCTTGATTAGAGGGAACTTGGAGATCTGGATCCGAAGGCTCTGATATCACTGAAATATTTCTAATGGTAAAGTAGCAGAATAGAAATCTTACTTTGAAACTTCAAGATAGATAACTCTACCTTTCAAATGCTAGGAGTAATTTGTGTAGAAACATAACTCCACACCAAGGGTAATTTGACTACCAACTTAAATAAGCAGCGACCAAAATGATTTCACAACCCAATATGTCTTCCTTGCTAGTCTCTTATTCTTCTCATTAGAAGAATACTTGTATAATCCTTCAGTCATCTTCTCTTTCCTTTTACTTTGTAATATACAAAGAAAAAGCTCTCAAATTGATACCTTGGATGAAATGGGTGGTGCTTTATTTATATTTGTGTGTCACCCTTTCCCAAAGGATTTGTCCTTGGAGAAAGGGTGCATGGAACCTTCCAAGTAACCACCCATGACTAACTTGGTGTGAAATGATGTGTGGTGACCTTAGTGTAACCACCCATAACCAACTTGGTGTAACCACCCATCATGGTGACCTTTCATCCATAAAGAAGAGAGAGAGACTTCTGTGTTGCCATGTGTCAGCACGTGGTTAAGTCACATGTTAATTAGCTAGTGGTCCATTTACGCTACCATGTCATCACCTAATGACATGTCACTACCACCTTGCTTGATGACACATCACTCAACTAGTGTCATTCCCTCGAGCTGGGTCCAACTACTTTGAGTTGACTTGAGCTAGAGTGAGCTGGGTGAGCTCGAGTTGAGCTGGAGTGAGTTAACTTAAGCTACTGTGAGCTATTTAAAACTCACATTGGGCTCTCTCTAGCTATCTCGTGAGCACATTGCTGCTAAGCTTCAATTCATGATCCATCCGATTAAGTTTAACTTGTGCGTACACAAGTATTCACTCAAATTTTAACAGCTCCCACTTGCACATGGTAAATTTGAACCAATCATCCTCAAATTAGTGATTTAATAAATGGCTTAAAAGAAATGATTTGTAATGTACTAGCCTCAGAATAAAATGAATCCATCAAAAATCAAGATTCGGGATACACCCAAGTCATCATCATAGGCTAGCCTAGAAAGCACTCGGGGTTAGTCTTGCTTGGCCTCGAGTCATCTAATAGGGTTTTGTCCTTAGAACTCCAATCAACAAAGTGACTTGCCAGTCACATCACCAATTCCAAGAGACCTAAGAAGAACCCAAATTAGACTGACGTCGATGTCTTGAGTAGGACCAACCTAACCAAGTCATCCTAGGTTCACAGACAAGTGACAAGAAGGGAGAACAAGTCTAGTGGGCCAACACAAGGGCTGCCACGAGTGGGTTAAGCCATGCCCAACACATTGGGCCATCCTATAACCCAATCGGGTCTTGCCATCCTAGGCCAAAACCTAACTCCATCTGCCCAACCCCAAAAGCCTTATTTTCTTTTTCCTTTTTATTTTATTTTTTTTCTCTGTCTTTTCTTTTTCTTTTCTTCTCTCACTTTTTTTTTTCTTTTTTTTTTCTTTCCGACAAAGTGTCGCCGCCGGCGATCGCCGTCGGCCGGTGAAACATAGCCGACCAGCATACCAAATCGAAGCCCTCACCACAAACATCAACATATCTCAAAATGAGAGCCATCAGACGGTTAGGTCTTAGCAGATCTAGATTTTAATTTTTGGCTAACATAGAGACGAAATCTGACCATCGTCGACCGCCGACTGCTGGCCATTTTTCTAACGATCGGAGCCTACCACGAGGTGCACAACACCTAGGTGACCAACATACCCAAAAATAACAAAGATTGGACGACTAGATTTTCATAGATTTAGGGTTTACTTTCCGGAAAAAAATAAAGCTCACTGCTAGTCACCGCCGGCCAACGTGGCCAGCGATTTCTGACGATTGGAGATCGCCATTCGACACCCTCGAGAAATTTGACCAACAAATCGCAAAACCAACAAAATCCAACAGTCGGATCTTCGTAGATCTGACCTTAAACAACCAGCCAAAACCTACATCGCGCCCTAATGCACACACTCCCCTGAAACAACAAACAAACCCATCAAGATTAAGCCAAAATGCTTACCTTCATGTAGATTGGGGGCTCTTAATCAGTGGAAGTGAAGTCGGATCGAAGATCAAATGGCCAGATCGTGAGAAATCAGTAAGAATTTGAGAGAAAGCGAGAGAGAGAGATCCGATATCGGGGGGGGTACCCGCGCGACTCCTATTTTCCTTTTATATTTATTTATTTTTTATTTATATATATTTATTTATTATTTATTTATATTTTTATATTTTTTTCAGAATTAAAATTTTAATACTATTATTATTATTATTATTTATTTATTTTTTCTATATCTTTACAGTTTGGCTACTTTCAATCCCTTTTGTGAGTTGAAACTAATTCAAACTCATGAACCATACTAAACAAGGAGTACTCATGCTTTAAACCGCTATGCAGTGGAGGCTTGTTTCCCTAAGAAACATATGATCCGAATCGATTCCACATACAAGCGACAATGTATTCAAACAAAGTCTTCCTTTTGAACTCACTATCTTACAACTATGAGTTATTTAGTTGCCCAACAAAGAAACTGACAGACTGTATGTTCTCATGGTCATAGGTTACCCATCAAAGCAAAATAAATAACTCATAATTAGGGGTGTTCAAAAAATCAGTGGACCGCGAAAACCGCCCGCACCGAATCGGACAGCACGATTTTTTTAGAAAGGCGGTTCGGTGCGGTTTGGAAAACCTCCAAACCGCGGTTTTGCAGTTTGAAGGTTGGCGGTTCGGTTTCAAACCGAACCGCCCGATTATACTTTAATTATATTAAAATATATATATAATATAAAATATAAATTATAAAATGAGAAACGCGGCGGAGAGGGGGCGTTTAACCCACTAACCCTAAATCCCCAAGTCACTTCTCTCTCTCCCTCTTCGTCTCTCCCCTTCTTCCTTTGTCGGCGTTGGCGACACACCCCTCGCCGCACCAAGTTTCTCACCGACAGACCCATGCTCTCGTCGATCGCCGCTACCACGCACCTGGCCCTGACTCACCCATCCTCCCGCCGGCCGCTACTGCCACGCATATAGACCTGACCCACCTGCCGCACCCAGACAACGATCGAAGCAAGAGTGACGAAGCTTGTGATGAACCAACCCCCGTCGCCCACTGCACCAGACCAATTCACGACGCCATTTCGATCAAGGTACTGCAATATCCTGACTAGAATAAGATGGGTTCAAAGCTTTTATTATTTGGAGTAAATCTGAGTCGATGAGCGTATGTGGAAGTTTGGTGATGGTGAACTAGATTGAGAGTTGCATTTCTAGCAAATCGCGGAAACCAAACCATACTGCACCACAATCTGTGGTGCAGTTTCTCCTCACTATGTCAGACTAGTTGGTTTGCTTATAGGTGTAAACCACATGGGCAGTTTGGCGAATTTTCTTGGCCCAAAAACGGCCAAACTAAACCGTGTACACCCCTACTTATAATAAAAAAATAGTAGTCAATAGTCACTAAAGGCATACAAAAAATAAAATGAGAAGCTCACACAATATCAGAGATAGGGATCACTTTTAGTTACTTCTCGGTGGTCACTATATTAAATGTACACACATGGTATGAGACATGTGCCATGGTATCACAAGCCACTTAAATGATTTACTACAAGAACCACCCAAATGCTCCCACTTAAATCATGTCCAGTGGAATTCTGCCAAGTGTATTCCTACTCAAAAGAAATGGTCTCGTTCAACTTGGAGCATATGTCAAGATTTGAATTATTAATACCATGCAGACTTTAACCAAAACACACATGTTTTGTCTGAACTTCTTCAAGAATTCTTGTCTGGTTCATAGGTTGAGCAACATATGTGGGGTACATATATGCTTAGTGAATCACACATCACCTCATCTTGAGGTTCTAACATAGAGAACACATCAAAGTGACTAGCATACCCAAGATCACATCCACAAATAATGTGACTACCTCGAACAAGCATATCTTGATTGTGTCGGTATTTGAGTAAGTCTCATCCTTAGTTCACAAACTAAGGGCAGATTGCCCGTGTGAGAGAGAGAATCCTCAATCTATACTTGACATATCCTTTAAGTGTTATTGAATATGCTAATGGTAATGAAAAGAATACATCTAATCATTTCATTAATAAAACAACCTTGAATACAATATGGTTTGCAGGTTACAAGGAAGTACAATCATATCCTACGCAACCCTATTGCTTGAACATGACGGGAAAATAAATCAGTTGGTATAGGCTTAGTTAAAGGATCTACCACCATAGTTGTCGTAGATATATATTTCAAACAAACTTCCTTGGACTCAAGTGCATCTCTCACAAAATTATATTTTATCCCAATATACTTGGTTTTCTGATAGGGCTTAATTATATATATATTTTTATCTAATTTTTATCTTAACCTTGTACTATTTTGCCTACATAAAATGTGTATTTATATGGATTTTACATTATTTTATTCTCTTTTTGTAGGAACCATCAAAAGATATCATTTCGAAGATTTGGGCGTAAAAAAGAAAAAAATATATTATAAAATTAATTTCAAAATTAATATTATAAATTAAATAAAAAAGAGTTATTTATCTACTAATAATTAAATATATTATATTATATTATATATTATTTAAATATATATTATATAGTATATTATATTATAATTGAAGGCCCAATTGAAGATTACGTAGAAGCAACAAATTGAGAAGTTGAAATTTGAGATTGAGATGAGGGCTAAGGCATGTATGTATATAATAAAATATTAGAGGAAGTGAAATTGGAATGGGATTCAATCTAGGGAGGTCATGGACATCCTCCTCTCTATATATATTATTATATTGGATTGAAAAGGGAGGATGAGAGATTGGAGGGCTTCTGGGAGTGGCGCAGGAAGAAGAAATTTAAGAGAAAACAACGCACAATGAAGGAGAGGAAGCCGCATGCACAGAATAGAAAGTTGAAGGGACGCCTCACGCACAGGGACGCCTCATGAGCAATAACTAAAGCATATTCATTGTGACCCAGATCTGTTTTAGATCTGGATAGGGAGCATCATCTCTTCTGTTAGTTCTATATAATGGCGAATATGTCCCAAGAGGGGGGGGCGAATTGAGAGTTGGGTAAATTTTCAAAAACTTGACAACTTTAGCTAGCAGGATACTAGGTTTCGAAATCTGAAGGAGTATATTTTGAAACTGACCTCTCTGTTAAGTATGTTTCGAAACACAGGTGAGTATGTTTCGAAATCTAACTTACTGGAAGGTGTGTTTCGAAACCTACTATAGTATGTTTCGAAACCTTGCTCTCTCGTTTGCTTATTTTGAAACTTCTTTAACTTTTGAAAACTGATTCTTTTGAATGCCCAGACAACACCAATAATCAATAGACATAATCAAGACACTTGCACACGAGATTTATAATGGTTTGGCACCCGCCTACTCCACTACCTTCAAGCTTACCCACTTGAAGGATTTTCAACCATAATCACTCTTCACTTAGTGATCAACACACTAAGAGTTTTACCACGGTTCACCCTAAAATCTTACACGGTGAGTTTTTATGGCTTAACTCAAACCTTTACCACAATGAGCTTTTTCGGGATAAACTCGAACCTTACAACTTTAAACAAGATAAATAAAGTTTACCTCTTACCGCCTAATGGATTTACGTAATGAAAATGACTTACCAAGACATGATTGTACAAACCTTTTTTGTTTGAGAGTAGGAGAGCTTAGATTAAAGAATGCTTTAGCTTGCTTCTCCTTTTTAACTTCACACAGCACACTTGAAGATGGATACAAAGGATCTTCGTTGAATGCTTGTCAACTATTTTCTTTCACATGTGCTTGTGAGTGTAACTTGTGTCTCTTGAGAGTATGAATGAATAAGTGCTTGCTCTCTCCTGTTCTTGAGTGTTGTGGATATCTTTACATCTTTAAAGACCTGCTATATATATTAAGAAATAAAGTTCTGACTCAAAATAGCCGTTAGAGACAAGATCAGAAAAGTGGGTTTCGAAACATGCATACTGTGTTTTGAAACATCATAGAAATAGACCAAGGTTTCGAAACATGAACATCAGGTTTCGAAACATCACAGCTTCCAGCTGGATAAAGCACTTAGAGACACAGACAAGTGGGAGACAAAATCCTTAAGGAATCTCATGGCCTTTAGGATATAAAATAGGTCTCCACTCAACCATTTAACAAATGAGTTTGCAGGGCATGGAGAAATCATTTTAGAATGATTTTAAAGGCTTTTTGATTAAACAAACATTCAGCTCCCATGCTGCATGGTTTTGAAAATATTCTGCTGACATAGAGTCAGAGGTTTCAAAACATAGATGTGAGGTTTCGAAACATACTTCAAAAACTTCTTTCAAAACATATGCAACTAAAAAACGATTGAATGCTCTGCAGATAGAGACATAGGTTTCGAAACATGATAGGGTGGGTTTTGAAACATACTTCTTAAATTCAATATAGGTTTCGAAATATGATATGCAGATTTAGCAAACAATGAAACTTAAACCAAGACCAAGACCATTTCGAAACATTTATAGAAACATATAAGAGCAGTGTTTCGAAACATAAACACTTGGTTTCAAAACATCATGCATGCATTTGGATTCTTTCAAACATTTAAGCATTTGTGTCTAAAACTACTTATGCATTGTTTCGAAATATGAAAGCCTATTTCGAAACATGATTTTCACAAAGATAGATTTTGCATCAAACACATTTTTCTCATATACCAAAAAATATGATACAACAATTCTCCCCCTATTTTTTGATAATGGTGAAAACCCTTTAAAAAATCAATATGCACTCAACATTCACATAACTCCCCCATAAACTTACATTGGAGTTAGAAATACAAACCTTGAAATGGCACACCCTCTTTTGCACTTGTTTGAAACTACATAATATAAAGATTTCCTTGATACCAAAAGTTAGTGTTTCAAAATAAGACCAATAGGTTTGCTTAATATCAAATGTTAACTCGGACAAGATTTGCTTAATGCATGTTTGATACCAATTTAATTTAAGCATACATTTCATACATTATTGCATACATTTTTCTTATTTTTCTCCCCCTTTTTATCATAACCAAAAAATATGGTAATCAAGTTAAAAACATCCATGAACACAAGCAAGGTACCAAAAGTAACTAAGTAGGAATGCATTTCTAAAAAACATATCCAGTACTTGCAAAGAAAAACGCTTGTCCAACACAATGACATATGGATAATCACTTACAAACCATAGAATTCAATTGAAAAATAAACTAGGGGGATGGGGAGGTGGGGGCACTAGGACTTGGGTGATCGCGACCAACTCTTCTAAATTTCCTAGTTGATCCCTAAGACTGTCAAGGTAGTCTTTTGTTTGGTGGTTGTTGTCATTGACCTTGTTGTTTAAAGCTTGTAGCTGAGTCCCAAAGGTGGCTTGAATAGCCAAGACGTCATCAAACTTGTGAGTCATAGATGTAAAGCCTTCAGCTATAGTGGATTGAAGCAATGCTAACATGTCAGGTGTGACTCTAGAGGAGGGTCCAGTGTTAGTGGCTGGAGCATCATCGTCTTCTTCGTCTTCTTCTTCCTCAGCTTCTTTTTCCGCTTGTTCTTCCACTTGCGCATCCATCTCAAAACTAAATCTTTGGTGACGATGGATCATTTTGGTATACCTTTTGTTCACATCATCATATCTATACCCCATTTTTGTAAGAGATGTATGATTGAAAGGTGTAAGTTTGGATACCGAAAGAATGGATGAGGATTGGATAGATGGAAACTTGGTTTTGATAAATGCTGAAAGTAAGCAACTGTAAGGAAGTGATTGCTTATGATGAGCGTGAGCATTTACCATTTTATTACACATGATTGAGGGAAGATTGATTGGTTTATTTTCCATAAGGTTTTCCATGAACCATAGGTCCTTGGGATAAAGGTTAGCATAGTTTCCCTTCCTAGGATGTAAGACTTGACAAATAATAATATGAAGGATATGAAAATCAAATGATAAGGCATTTATGTTTGTGAAGGCCTTTTGAAGATTAGGATTTCCAGAAATCTTTCTACATGTATCTAAAGATTTAAAAGTGAAAGGAATATAGATGTCTCCTTCGGCAGGTATGTTCAAAAAGGTAGCCATTGAACTAGGGCTAATTTCAAGTTCAGTGTTTTGAAGAAAGGTTCAAAAATGATCAATGTACTCATGCCCATCAAAATATGTTTGTGCATTTGAATAGAGAATTCGAACATAGTCTTGAAAGACTAGGGATCTAAACTTTAAGAGTTGGAACCAATTTCTATCCTTTAACAAGGGTATATAGGAGAAGTTTGCTTTTTCTAAAACATCAATATCGAATGGGCGACCGGGATTTACCTCACATTTTTCAAATAGCGATTTGAAGGATTGGTAGGCTTGAGGAGTAGGAAAATCGTCGTTGAACTCTTGAGGAGGAGGAAACGGTGAGACATGGGTGCGTTGACGCTTTTTGGCGGTCCTCTTTGATCTTACCATTATTGATTTGCAATATTGGAGAAAGAGATTGAGAGAGATTTCGAGTGAGAGTGAAAGGGAGAGAGGTTTTGGAGGCTAGGGTTTCAAAATGGAGAGAAAGTTTCGGAGAGAATGAAGGTTTGAAATCGTTCGGGTATTTATAATCTGGATTCTAGGTTTCGAAACATGGGGCTTATGTTTCGAAACATACCTCTCTAGAAAACAGGTTTCAAAATATAGATCAAGTATGTCTTGAAATAACACTCTTTGGAAATTGTGTTTCGAAATAAGATAATATGGTGTTTCAAACACGATTTACTCGATACAACACATGTTTCGAAACATAAAAAAAAGATGTTTCGAAACTTCCTTTAGTAGAAACACTTAGATTCAAAATTTTGGTAAAACTAAATATAGAACTTGATTTCTAACAAGTTAAGGCACGATCTAAAGTGTTCGAACTTCGCACTCTCCAAAGGTTTGGTAAAGATATCGGCTACTTGATGGTTTGTGTCTAAGAATTCTAAAACAATATCTTCCTTCTAAACATGATCCCTTAAAAGATGGTGTTTGATCTCAATATGCTTGGTTCTTGCATGTAATACAAGATTTTTGGATAGAACTATTGTGCTCATGTTATCACACTTGATTGGAGTTCTTTCTAGATGAATGCCATAGTCTTCTAGTTGATGTTTAATCCATAAAACTTGTGTGCAACACAAACTCGCTGCTACACACTCAGGTTCAGTTGAGGACAAGGCAACAGTGTTTTGCTTCTTGCTAGCCCAAGACACTAAAGAGTTTCCTAGAAAGTGAATATTCCACTTGTACTCTTCCTATCAATTTTGCATCCTCCATGATCAGCATTGGTAAAAGCCTTTAGCTTGAAATCTTTTGATTTTGAGTAGAATAGACATAAGTTTTCAGATCCTTTGATATATCTTAAGATTCTTTTAGTGGCTTTTAAATGAGACTCTTTTGGATTGGTTTGATATCTAGTACACATACCCACACTAAATACAATATCGGGTCTAGAGGTTGTTAGATATAACAAAGAGTCGATGATTCCTCTATATAGCTTTTGGTCTATCGATTTCCCTTTCTCATCTTTATCAATTTCATTTGATGAACTCATAGGGGTAGAGATAGGCTTACACTCTTTCATTCCTAATTTAGCTAAGATTTCTTTTATATACCTAGTTTGACTTAGAGAGGTTCCTTTAGGTGTTTGCCTAATTTGAAGACCTAAGAAATAATTCAATTCTCCCATCATGCTCATTTCAAATTCATTTTGCATCATTAAGGCAAATTCATCACATAGACTAGGATTTGATGATCCAAATATAATGTCATCAACATAAATCTGGATAATCAATATATCATTCTTTTTCTTTTTGATGAAAAGCATTGTATCTACCTTTCATCTTTGAAATCCATTTTCTGTAAGAAACTTACTTAGCCTTTCATACCATGCTCTAGGAGCTTGTTTTAAACCATATAGGGCTTTAGTAAGCTTGTATACATGATTTAGATATTTTGGATTTTCAAAACCAGGAGGTTGTCTTACAAACCCTTGCTCCGAAATGAAACCATTTAGAAATCCACTCTTAACATCCATTTGATATAAGGTGAAGTTCTTGTAGCATGATAAAGATAATAGGATTCTTATAGATTCCAATATTGCTACCGGAGCATAGGTTTCATCATAGTCAAATGCCTTCGTCTTTACTATATCTTTGAGCAACTAATCTAGCCTTATTTCTAATGATATTACCATTCTCATTAAGCTTGTTTCTAAATACCCATTTTGTTCCAATGATAGGGTGATCTGATGGTTCAGGTACAAGACACCAAACTTCATTCTTTTCAAATTGGTTTAGCTCATCTTGCATAGCCTCAACCTATCCATCATCATTTAGAGCTTCTTGAACACTTTTTGGTTCTATTTGAAAAATTAGAGTTAGATTGCTATTTACTCCAAAAGAAGATCTAGTTGATACTCCTTTTCTAGGATCTCCTATGATTTCACTATTTTTGACATAGTTTCTTTCTCTTAGAAATGAGACTTCTTTTTGATTTTTAGGATTTTGAATATTGGTTTGATTTTCTTCTTCATTGATTTAAAGCTGATTTATCTTATTTGAAATGATTTCTAGATCATCATCATTATTTTTTATTACTGGATTTTCATCAAACACTATATGAATTGATTCTTCTATGACTAGTGTTCTTTTTTTTTAAGACTTGATAGGCCTTACTTTGAGATGAATAACCTATGAATATGCCTTCGTCACTCTTAGCATCAAACTTTCCTAGATGGTCCTTTCCATTGATTAGAATAAAACATTTGCACCTAAAATATGGAAATACAAAATATTAGGTTTATTGTGTTTATACAATTCATATGGGGTTCTCTTGATGATAGGTCTTATTGATACCCTATTAAGAACATAACAACCTGTATTTATAGCTTCAGCCCAAAAATACTTTGGCAAGTCATTTTCTAGCAACATAGTTCTAGACATTTCTATGAGAGTTCTATTCTTTCTTTCAGCAACTCCATTTTGTTGGGGTGTTCTAGAGATTGGGAAGTTATGATGAATTCCATTTTCTTGACAAAAAGATTTAAATTCTTGATTCTCAAACTCTGCACCATGATCACTTCTTATTTGCTTTATCTTTAAGTCTTGTTCATTTTGGAGTCTTTTGCATAATCTGGAGAAGGATTTAAATGCATCATTTTGCTTCCCAAGAATAATACCCATGTAAACCTTGAAAAATCATCTACTATGACTAAGGTATAAGATTTTCCTCCTAGACTTTGAGTCCTCATAGGGCCAAACAGATCTATGTGAAGTAATTCTAAAGGTCTAGATGTGCTAACTGAGTTGATAGGCTTAAATGAAGATCTAGTTTGTTTTCCTTTCATGCAAATATCACAAACATGATCCTTTTTAAATTTTATGTTAGGCAAGCCTCTGATTAGATGTTTTCTAGCTAATTTATCAATTAAGTTCATGTTAGCATGTCCTAGCTTCTTATGCCATATCCAAGACAGATTTGCATTTGAGGCAATCAAACAATTTTCATGTTTAAGCACAATTTCATCAAGCCAAAGAACATACACATTTCCATGTCTATTTCCAGAAAAAATGAGTTCATTTGATTTCAAATCATAGACATTGCATTTGTTTGATTCAAAGATGATCTTGTGACCTTTATCACATAATTGGCTTATACTTAGCAAGTTATGTTTTAAACCATCAACAAAGCATACATTTTCAATTTTAGTTCTGCCTAAACCAACTATGCCATGGCCAAGTATTTTACGTCTTGAGTTGTCTCCATAGATAACATTACCTCCTTCTTTGTAGGTAAGAGAGACGAATTGAGTCTTGTCTCCCGTCATGTGCTTGGTGCATCCACTATCAAGATACCATTTCTTCTTTGCTTCCTTAGATGCCAAGCTTGCCTACAAGAGATATATCATATTGGTACCTTTGGTACCCAAACCTCTTTGGGTCCAACAATGTTAGCAATCATATCATCTTTAACTTTTGGAATCCAAATCAAATTTAATCTATAAGCATTTTTTCTGATATAGAATTGTTTGATATGATGTCCCTTCTTGTTACAATAATGACAAGTCACATTTGTTCTTCTATAGGAGCTTTGATTATGAAAATGGTGACCAACATGTTTTTTAAATGATGGTGGCTTATATGGTACTTTTTCTTTAACAAATTTTGTTGTTAAGTAGATGGTATATTAATTGTATAACCTATCCCTCTCTTGTCTCCGAAGGGTTTTTGACTTCCCAAAATCATTTCTAGCTTATTTTTTCCTTCTAAGAGTTTTTCGAAAGATTATAATAAATCATTGTTTTTGTCTTCCAATTCTGAAAATCTGATTTTCCAGTTTTCAATCTCTTTGTCTTTTTCTCCCATAGCCTTTTCTAAATCATCATAAGCAATTTTCATATTATAGTTTTCCTTTTCTTTGGCAATCGAAAAACTTTTCAAAACTTTATTTTTGGCTAGAATCTTATTGCAAGTATCCAATTGTAAGTTATATTCATCTTGCAAGGAATTAAATGACAGTGAATCACAACTAGATGAACTGGAACTTACCTCTTCTTCCCCTTTAGCCATAAGACAAAAGTTAGCATTTTCTTCTTGTTCGCTTGAATTTGATGAGGAGTATTCATCACTGCTCTATGTGGCTAATGCTTTCTTTTTCTTGACTTTCTTGTGAACTTTGAGGAGTGGACAATCTGCCTTGATGTGTCCTGGTTTCTTACACTCAAAACACTTCATTTCATAAGTAGTTTCTCTAGAAATTTTCTTGTTATCATTGAGTCTTCTTTTAGAAAATTTTCCCTTTCTTATGAATTTGTTAAAACGCTTTGTGAGCAATGCTACATCTTTAGTTTCATCATTCATTTCACTTTCATCATCTTCTTTGGCTTTTAATGCTAAGGATTTTAGTTTTAACTCATTCAAATCTTTTCTTTTTATCTTTATCACATGAGTTAATAGTGAGCCTAGTAAATCATCCATAGAAAGAGTAGATGTGTCTCTAGCTTCTTCTATTGTCGTGATTTTTGGTTCCCAAATAGATGGTAGGCTTCCTAAGATCTTTTGAACCTTTTCTTCTGTGGTGATTGTTTTTCCTAGGGCTTGTAAGTTAGTTACAATGTCATTAAACCTAGTAAACATTTCCTTAATAGATTCACTAGCATGCATTTCAAAGTTTTGATATCCACTAGTAAGAATTGCAATTTTATGCTTTTCACTTTCTTTGTTCCCTCGTGTGTTACTTTTAAGTGATCCCAGATTTCTTTAGTTGTAGTACATGAGATGACCCTATTGAACTCAGCCGAACTTAATGCACAATGTAATATATTGACGGTTCTAGCATTTATCTCATTTGTGTGTTTTTGTTGTTCACTCCAACCACTGGTAGGAGGTTCGAGTAGAGTTGTTGTATTAGATATACATGTATATAAATCAGTATTTTGCATTAGAAAATACCTCATTCTCGTTTTCCAGTAGGTGTAGTTCGAGCCATCAAAGTATGGTGGCCTTGAGGTATTCTGTCCTTCCAACTTGAAATGGGTGTTGAATGTCATTTGGATCTTTGCTCTTTGGTGGTTAGACCTACAAAACACTTAGAGACCTCGCTCTGATACCAATTGTTAGTTCAATATAATGGCGAATATGTCCCAAGAGGGGGGGGGGGTGAATTGGGAGTTGGGTAAATTTTCAGCAACTTGACAACTTTAGCTAGCAGGATACTAGGTTTCGAAATCTGAAGGAGTATTTTTCGAAACTGACATCTCTGTTAAGTATGTTTCGAAATCTAACTTACTAGAAGGTGTGTTTTGAAACCTACTATAGTATGTTTCGAAACCTTGCTCTCTGGTATGCTTATTTTGAAACTTCTTTAACTTTTGAAAATTGATTCTTTTGAATGCACATACAACACCAATAATCAATAGACACAATCAAGACACTTGCACACGAGATTTATAGTGGTTCGTCACCCGCCTACTCCATTACCTTCAAGTTTACCCACTTGAAGGATTTTCAACTACAATCACTTTTAACATAGTGATCAACACACTAAGGGACCACGGTTCATCCTAAAACCTTATACGGTGAGTTTTTATGGTTTAACTCAAACCTTTACCATAATGAGCTTTTTCGGGATAAACTCGAACCTTACAACTTGTGAGTTTTAGGCTCAACTCAAACCTTATAACTTTAAACAAGATAAATAAAGTTTACCTCTTACCACCCAGTAGATTTACGTAATGAAAACGACCTACCAAAACACGGTTGTACAAACATTTTTGGTTTGAGAGTAGGAGAGCTTAGATTAAAGAATGCTTTAGCTTGCTTTTCCTTTTTCACTTTACACAGCACACTTGAAGATGGATACAAAGGATCTTCGTTGAATGCTTGTCAACTATTTTCTTTCACATGTGCTTGTGAGTGTAACTTGTGTCTCTTGAGAGTATGAATGAATAAGTGCTTTCTCTCTCTTGTTCTTGAGTGTTGTGGATATCTTTACATCTTTAAAGACCTGCTATATATATTAAGAAACAAAGTTCTGACTAAAAATAGCCATTAGAGACAAGATCAGAAAAGTGAGTTTCGAAACATGCATACTGTGTTTCGAAACATCAAAGAAATAGACCAAGGTTTCGAAGTATCACAGCTTCCAGCTGGACAGAGCACTTAGAGACACAGACAAGTGGGAGACAAAATTCTCAAGGAATCTCATGGCCTTTAGGATATAAAATAGGTCTTCACTCAACCATTTAACAAATGAGTTTGTAGGGCATGGAGAAATCATTTTAGAATGATTTTAAAGGCTTTTCGATTAAACAAACATTCAGCTCCCATGTTGCATGGTTTTGAAAATATTCTGCAGACATAGAGTCAGAGGTTTCGAAACATAGATGTGAGGTTTCGAAACATACTTCAAAAACTTCTTTCAAAATATATGCAACTCAAAAACGATTGAATGCTCTGCAGATAGAGACATAGGTTTTGAAACATTATAGGGTGGGTTTCAAAATATACTTCTTAAATTCAATATAGGTTTCGAAATATGATATGCAGATTTAGCAAACAATGAAACCTAGACCAAGATCATTTCGAAACATTTATAGAAACATATAAGAGCAGTGTTTCGAAACATAGACACTTGGTTTCGAAACATCATACATGCATTTGGATTCTTTCAAACATTTAAGCATTCGCTCCTAAAACTACTTATGCATTGTTTCAAAATATGAAAGCCTATTTCGAAACATGATTTTCACAAAGATATATTTTGCATCAAACACATTTTTCTCATATACCAAAAAATATGATACCACATCTTCTTCATTCAATTTTCTGCCTTTATTTGTTATTTTAATTATGAGTAGTTAATTTATTTTAGCTAGGGTTTGGATGGATTTTAATTTTGGGATTATATGGTTATTTATTTAGTTCGATTCAAAACTCGATTATTATTTGCATGAGAAATTTATATTGTTGTGTTTAATGCTTTAAAAGATTGACCACCTTAGTGACGGTGAACAATAATTTTCAGAATGCTTATAAATAGCTCGAAATTCATTTTGGACATCATCCATTGCACATATTGCACATCCTAAGCACTCAAATGCTCCCAAAAGCTTTCAAGCTAAATTCCAATCATTTCAAGGCTCTCAAAGATTCATTGTACATCTATCGAAAAGCCACAAGACAAGAGGAGAAAAGTTTTTTACGTCTTCTACGACAAATCCGAACTTCTCCATTTGTGGTTATAAATTCATTTATTTATTTAAATATTATTACCTTGTATAATTTGTTCTTAATTTCTTATTTTTTTTCAAGTGTAAATAAATTATTTATAATATTTAAATTACCATTGTGGATTGTATAGATTTCATAGAATCGTTAAAATTTAGGTAAATCTAGTTTCCAAGGTAAACTAGGGAGAAAACCTTAGTATTGGTGATTTTC
The DNA here is from genome assembly GCA_036245055.1 of Diospyros kaki. Classification (NCBI taxonomy): domain Eukaryota; kingdom Viridiplantae; phylum Streptophyta; class Magnoliopsida; order Ericales; family Ebenaceae; genus Diospyros; species Diospyros kaki. The sequence goes on along the minus strand of BSEG01000011.1, from coordinate 9,324,857 downwards.
CTAGAACTCGTTGTAATCTAAGTGTATATCTAGTTTCCAAGGTGAGATAGCGTGGAAACCTTGGTGAGATTAGTGGAACCTCAAGGGTGATTGAGATATTGAGAGAGTGAAGTAGGTGTGTGGAAATACTAAACCACTATAAATTGTCTTATGCCTCATTTATTTATTCTTGCTATATCTTGTGACTTGTAATTTATTAATATCAAACTCACATATACATAGTTATAAAATATTAATTTGTTTAAAATTAAATAACAAGAATTTAATTAAAAGAAAATGATTTATATATTGTTAAAGAAAATAATTAATCAATAATATTTATTAAAAGAGAGAAAAAATTTTAAACACTCAATTCACCCCCCTCTTGAGTGGCCATACCTTAAGGGACCAACAATTATTAATAATTGGATCGGGCTTAATGTTAGCACATTAAGCCCAACCCAATAGGGATTAGGGTCTCATATGATTTCTTATAAATAAGACCATAAACCCTAAATCAATGTGGTGAAACCAGAATTTAGTCATAAGTTTTTAGAAAATTTTTGCCTATTCTCTCGAGATAATCTTGGATTAAAGGTAGTTTCGAGTGGACCGACTCGACATCCTACTTGTTGAGGATTTAAAGGCAGGTGTCCTAAGGCAGAAATCAAATTTCGTCAACATGTATTCTTTTGTTTATTCTTTGGTTTGTAAATCATAAAATTATGAAAAATGTGATATTTGAAAAATATATTTTATTTCGTTGCGTATGATTTGATCTAAGTTTTCTAACACTAAGTGCATAGACTGGGTACGTGTGTATGCATTTTATGCATGTATGCATGCATTGAAATGGAGCGAGAACACAAAATAATAGAATATTAAAAAGTGGTAATGGGTCACCAACAATAATGTTTGGCTGTTCGAAGCAGGGATAGTACATTTTGTGAATATGTGTGTTCTTAGGCACACATAGGCACATAAAGAAAACCCAGCACCTCGGTGTGATTGTTTTAAGGATGTCGTATCGCCCCCAACTTGTGAGGGGTAAAGCAGTTGCATATATAAAATTATGGAAATGATGAAATAACTTCAGGGGTAATGATGTACTTGCTAGGGCACTATGAGATACATGACCCTGATAAATATTTAATATATGGATAGAATTGCAATAAGCATCTAGAATAAACATAAGGCATAGAGCTCTGTTACTCATATAACAAGCAAATCCAACGGGGCTACCCCCCTAGTGCAATGGGGGGAGGGGGGTGAGAACTAGTGGACCTGCATAGAATTGCAATAAGCATCTAAAATAAACATAAGGCATAAAGCTCTGTTACTCATATAACACAAGCAAATCTAACGGGGGTACCCCCCTAGTGCAATGGGGGGAGGGGGGTGAGAACTAGTGGACCTGCATAAAATGTTTCCTCAACCCCATTCCTTACACAAATATACATGAATGTGCAGGGTAGAGATTAGTAATTTGGAGGGAGTGATCCTCATCTTTGTGTCCAAAGACAAATTAAACTGTCTCACTCCCCAATGAAAGAGAATTCCAGGTGAAAGGACGTATGCCCTACGTAATTGCACGGGGTAGGCATGAGAGTGCTCTATTTTGGTGTTGTGGTTAGACCTAGTGCCTACCTCCATGCCTATTTTATTTTGGTGGTTCGGCTCTTCACCTACATTTGCAATCAGAATACCAATATTTTATTTCGGCAGTTCAACGAAACACCTACATTTGCAAACAAAATATGCATGTTTTGTTTTGGTGGTTTGGTGAAACGCCTACGTCTGTAACAAGAATATCCATATTTTGTTTCAATGGTTCGGCGAGACGCCTACTTCCACAAAAGGCATGTTGAGAATGAATGTCGGCTAAACTTATGGCATAACTGCTTGTACTTGTTTCCTACTAATAATCTTGTGGGGCACAGAGGCTGCAAAGCGTTGCGCTATTCTAAGGTAGGGGCCAACTTTCCAATTTAATGAGTCCATCAAGGAATGCTTTGATAGTATGCACTTCAGATGAGTATTCAATAGGTGTTCTGATACTTCTGTTCGGACATCTATATCTCGAATCCCATTTATTCATGATCAATTCTTCGATCAAATCTGATCCCAAATATAAAAGATTAACATTAGGCCTAGCCTAGGGGATTCCATCCCCCTGACTCCTCAGTTTGAGCCAAGTCGGACTCTCGGTCTACTTTTGAGTTGCTGCAAAACAAATAAGGTGCGCACTCTTGATCGAGGCTGTCGAACTGACCAGATTAGTGTATGTATTAGGACTGGTTTGCAGCTAGGATGCTCCCCAGGTCATCTCTGAACGAACTGTCAACGAACTATCAAAACAAGATTAAACGAGGGGGGGTTGTGATGAAGACCAAACTTAAAAACGCTCAAGAATGAAACAAAGTTGAATTCTCGACCAACTAAAACGTAACCCGTTACAAACCCTACCTCCTTACCATGGTAATCCCTGTCTCACTTATGAAAATAATTTGTTTGGTTTGATTTGAAAAACTCTTCTACAACCGTAAAAGATTAAATGAAAACGAGCAATCTCTCATACAATTTATAATATACCGTTTCTTTCTAATCAAAGCCTCAACCGAGCACGTCAATTAAACCCATCCAAAGATCATGCATGCATTCACACAACCGCGTAAAAGAAACATACATAAACTTAGAGAAGGAAAAGAAACGAAATCATCAATAAAAACATGAGAATCGAGTTCCAAACCAGATTCAACTATATGACCGAGACTCAAACCGGGCAAGGAGTACGGGAATGTAGCAGATTACAAGTGAATTAGCCTTCCATAGCTTCTAGGTTGAAACCGTGAGAATCCTCCAAAATCGGCCACCCTAATGCCTCTTAGCTAGCTCTTATTTATAGGGTTTTGGAAAAGAAAAACCTAGGCTAAATGGGCTTAGGGTTTTTTTATTACATATGGCCCATAATTTAATTAATTAAAAAGGGCCCAATGGATTCTAAATTTGCCCATAACCCATAATGAAGTATGGTTGCCTCTTTCAAACTCGATGTCCACCCACCTTGCGAAGCCCACTTGCGCCTCTATCGAAATAGCTCAAATCTGCGGTCCAAATCTGCCAAATAAGAATAAAAATAGTGTGAAGCCTAATAAAATAAAATAAACACAAGACAAATGAAATAACCTAAATAGAGTGCAATGAAGATGGAATAAGAGGGATAAATAATATAAAATATGTGCGCCATCAACACACACACATATATAGTATGCACATACTACCACTACTACACTCTTTTGTATAAATATGTTTTTGTTTATGCTGTCCGGTACATGCTCCTACGTCCACAGTTTACAATGAGTTAGTTTTCAATTAGTATTATCTTCGCTTAAGCATCTCTACTTGCATTGTGTACTCATTGGTCTTCAGGTCGGCCGATCATTAGAGATTCTAATCATGATGTAAATTATCTTGGAACTCTTCAAGAATGGTGCTCATGTGCCTTGATAAGTCACATGACTTTTTGCCTTTGAAGCACTTATGACAAAGGCAATGAAAAACTCTCGCCACAGCTGATCACGTTGTCTTGCCCACGTAGGGCTTGTGGGGGATTATAATAGTCACCAATCATATTCTGGTAAAGGGGGAAGATGTAGAGATCAAGAAGAGGAGTGGTTGCAGAAATATATTGGCTGCAGAGGGGCATCCAGATATGAAACAAGACATCCAGATATCAACTTGACTCATCCAGATGTATGAGAAAGGCATCCAGATATCACACTAAACACATCCGGATACGACTCAATGTATTCGGATATCACTAATAATAGACACATTTGGATACGACACGATGTATCTGGATATCACTCACAAATCAATACTGGAACATTCAGATACAAAGAATCTGAATATCACTAAGACCATATGGATATGAATAATGGTCATCTAGATGTCACTCACATAAACTTTTTGACACATCTAGATAGCCTCTAGCCCATCCAGATGTCACTCACATAAAACTTTTTGACATATTTGGATAGCCTCTAACCCATTCGGATGTCACTCACATACTCTAAAAAATCTATTCGGATATGAGGGAACCTATCCAGATGTTTGCAACTTTTAATCCCAGAAATGAACGAACATAGAGATTGAAACTTGAATCAAATCTTAACAAAACTACACCATTCCGAATAAAATCTTGGGAAAACAAAACCCAATCAACTAGAAACAATACCAAGGATGATTCAAGGATTATACTTGATTGAATTGTTATTTAATCATGCAAGAAACTACTAAGAAACTCACTGTAACGCATATATATACATACGTATCTGCTGGCTAATATAAACTAAAAACTAAACAATGATACTGGATAATCTAGAAACAACTCACAAGAACCTGTAATAGAAGGGATTACAGGCAGAATACTTGCTTTAATCTTGATCGGATTCCTCAAACGATTGCAAGGCTTCTCCTATGCTAAACTTAAACCCACTGCTACCTCTCTTGTTCTCTATTCTTGCTTCGCGACATGAGAAGAAAATAAGGCTTATGATCTATATATAAAGGCATGGGAAGCCCTAGAAGCCATCTCTCAATCTCCTATACAAACTTGGAGACTTCCTATCCAAATCTTTCTCACGCATGGTCACCTAATCCCTTAATCATAATAATTCCAATTAATTATTTAAATTCTAATAACAACCTCTTAAATGACCCTCATCTCCTTGCATTTAATTTTCACAATAAATAAATAGAATTAAATGCTATTTAAATGTTATTCTCTCAATTAAAAATCTAGATTACCACATTAAATAGTTAAATGACAAATTCTCTTAATTAAATTCTTCAATAATTAATTAAATAATTCTAAATAAATACTGGGCCTGATTCAATTGAAGATAATCGATACACAATCTCAAAGATACATCTTTTTTCCTTACGAACAATACTAGTGTGCCTCATGGGGATGAACTAGGTCAGATGAAACCCTTCTCTATTAATTCTTCTAATTGGGCATTCAACTCCTTTAACTCATTAGGTGCCATTTTATATGGAGCCATAGAAATAGGCTGTGTACCAGATAATAACTCAATAGTAAACTCCGCTGCTCTCCAAAGAGGTAATCCTGGTAGCTCATCAGGGAACACATATGGGAAATCACGTACTACTGGCACCTTGGATAACGTCCTCTTGCTTGCCTCGTCAATGGTCACCAAAGTGAGGTAAGCTTCACATCCGTCATGTATCAGCTTCTCGACTTTCATCACCGAGATCATAGGAATCGTAGACATAGGCTTAACTCCTCTATATTTAAAAACCGGTTGTTGAGGTAGTTCAAAGTTGATAATCTTCCTTGATAATCAACTATTGCATAATGCCGTGACAACCAATTTATGCCAAGGATCAAATAAAAATCCTTAACATCGAGAATTACCAAGTCTCCCAATAACTTCTTGTCATGTACCTCGATCTCACATTTCTCAAACATTTCTCTAGCCACCATAATCTTATCTCTTGGTGTAGATACAATCAAATGATATAATAAAGAAATTCGAGAGTGGGGAACATAACATACTATGTGTAGTGCAATAAAAGAATGTGCAGAACCAGTATCAAATAATGCACGAACACCATGACCATATAAGGATAAAATACCTTGGATAGTCCCGTCGCCCTGCTTTACCTCAGCTGTGGTGAGGGAATAAACTCTACCCTGCACTTGTCTCTCTGCGGGAGGCGGATACTGAGCTATTGGTTGCACCGAAAAGGTGTTGCTCCTGGCCCCCTAACTGCTAACGGCCTCTGATTCGCCTGCTGGCCTCTATTCTGAGGCGGTTGTGTACACCTGTTGGCTATGTGTCCTTTCTATCCGCACCTGAAACAAGTCACCTCTGGTGCGGGGAGTACTGCTTGATTCCTTGGTCAATCTTTCTTCCGACACCCTTCTTATCCACACTTGTAACATACATTTTTCCCAGCTAGACATGGTCTTCTGTGCTTCCTCCCACATTGATTGAACAATGGATTATTTTCTATATTATTTCTTGGTTGCACTATCCACTTCCTCTTCTTGTTATTGGATGAACACTGAGATGTACCTATGCCCTTCTTTGTTGCTTGTGTCGCCTCCACTCATTGCGATCTCGCTCGATAGCATACGCTCGCTAGACTACCGTGGCATAATCCACGCTCAGATCTCCTCTAAAAGCATGTCGGATATCCGCACACAATCTTATCTGAAACTTGGCGACCTTCTTAGCTTTAGTGGACACCAACTCTGGGGTATAATGAGACAAGATTGTGAACTCTGCCTCGTACTCGGCCACTGTCTAGGTACCTTGAACTACCTCCATGAACTCATAGACCTTCTGCTCCTTGGCCCATGCTGGACAATAAGTATCATTGAACACTAGCTGAAACTCAGTCCATGTGGGCTTTCGATTCCCAAACCTTTGGCGGGCAGTCTCCCACCATCTCTCACATCACCTCTGAACAAGAATGTGCTAAGTTGCACCCGTCAATCGTCTATGCAGTTAATAGAACGGAGATGCTTCTCTATCAATAGCATCCAATTCTCTATCGTTGTTGCGTCTGTGCCTCCATGGAACGCTAGGGGTCGAAAAGCCATGAAGTCCCATAGTAACTGACTTCTTGTATCTGCTCTCATAACTGGAACTGTTGGAGCGATTAGCGGATCGCCTCCACTGCCTCCTACTTCAGGTGGTACTTCTGGTTGCCTCACCTGATTAGTAACTAAGGTGTCTACCACCCTCATCAAACCTACGAACATCCCTCGTATCTCGACCATCCCTTGCCATAGGTCACTACTAGACTCCCCTGGTGAACCAAGCATGGATACTGGAACCTCGTCTGGAATAGAAGCAGCCTGACTGCAAGTACGATGTCATCCACCTCTATTACTCATCTTCCTGCATCACCACTTAGGGTTAGAATACTATTAATTGGGCTAACTTATCTAATTAACGGACACAAGTCCTAACTCTATTGAACATCCTATGTATGTATGGGAGACTTCTCAAAACACTACTCTGATACCAATACTGTAACACCCCCTCTCTTAGAACTGCCCGAGAAGGGGTACTAAGGGAAAAATAGATAAAATAAAATAAAACTCACTGATAGAATAAATATGATACCATAACTGAACATCTTAATTAACTGAAATAAAACTAAGTCAAAATAAACTGAAAATCATAAACTCTGTCTAAGAGACAATCCCTCAACTGAAACATAAAATAAACTTAAACTAATAAGACACCAACTAATCCTAGACATCTTTTATCTTGAGCGGCTCCACGTACACACACTATTGACCACTGCTGCTAGGCCCCACATCTGGTACTCTCCCGTTAGGACCTAGAATGGTAAAAAGTACAAGGTGAGCTACAAAGCTCAGTAAGTAATAAGCTAGAAAGAATACTGAAGCTGAATCGAAGAACATCGATACTGATAAAATACTCACTGAACTTGTACTGAGAGATATAATAATCATTGGATTGCATTTACAAGATGTAATGCACATAAATTGTAAACTAGATGCAGGTATGCAGATTTGGCTCATAGACCCACATAATCTGATACATACCTAACTGATTGGAATCCTCGATACATAAAAACTGTAAGCACATACTGTGGGCAATATGCCCTTGGCCCCCTAGTCATCACCAGTCGAGCAATCACACAAATTGAAACTGAAACTGGTGGGATCCATGTAGACAAGCCTCCTGGCACGCAAAATGCAATGTTCATATACATGTTAGCACACGATATGAAGTGCTCCATATAAAGTCATGCTCAATGCTCATACCAAGATGTATGCACATAATCTCACAAAATAATGCTGATCATGTCATAATATATACTAAACTTGTAGTCTGAACTTCAATATATTGAAATACAGAGATTCTATGAATTATGTTTTATGGTATGGGCATATTAGACTTATCATATTTGGCATGAAAATTCAATATTTAGGAGTATTGAATACTTTAGTTTAATGAAAACTTGATTTGGAACTCTCTGGAAACATATTTGAAATTATAGAAAGGTCATCTGGATATGGGGAAGGATATCTGGATATGAGTAAGGACATCCGGATGCGAGGAAGACTCATCTGGATACACTAGCGATAAAAAAAAAAAAGCTATTCGGATATGTTGGGATGGTATTCAGATATAACATAGGACATTCAGATATGATTTAGGCCATTCGGATACCTTACTGATGCACTCGGATATAACTGGAGCTATTTGATTATATAAAATTCAACTTTTGAGAGGGGCATCTAAATATGAAACGAGACATCCGGATATCAACTTGACTCATCCAGATGTATGAGAAAGGCATCCGGATATCACACTGAACACATCTGAATACGATTCAATGTATCTGGATATCACTTATAATAGATATATCTGGATATGGCACAATGTATTTGGATATCACTCACAAATCAATACTGGCACATCCGGATACAAAGAATTCGAATATCACTAAGATCGTCCGAATATGAATAATGGTCATCCGGATGTCACTCACATAAACTTTTTGACACATCCGGATAGCTTCTAGCCCATCTGAATGTCACTCACATAAAACTTTTTGACACATTTAGATAGCCTCTAGGCCATTCGGATGTCACTCACATACTCTTAAAAATTTATTTAGATATAAGGGAACCTATCCAGATGTCTGCAACTTTTAATCCAAAACACGAACGAACACAGAGATTGAAACTTAAATCAAATCTTAACAAAACTACACCATTTCGAATAAAATCTTGGGAAAACAAAACCCAATCGACAAGAAACAACACCAAGGATAATTCAAGGATTATACTTGATTGAATCGCTATTTAATCATGTAAGAATTGCCAAGAAACTCACTGTAACACATATATATATATATACATACGTATCTGCTAACTAATATAAACTGAAAACTGAACAATGATACTGTATAATCTGGAAACAATTTACAAGAACCTGTAATGGAAGGGATTACAGGCAGAATACTTACCTTAATCTTGATCGGATTCCTCAAACAATTGCAAGGCTTCTCTTATGCAAAACTTGAACCCACTGCTACCTCTCTTGCTTTCTATTCTTACTTCGCAACATGAGAAGAAAATAAGGCTTATGATCTATATATAAAGGCATGGGAAGCCCTAGAAGCCATCTCTCAATCTCCTATACAAACTTGGAGACTTCCTATCCAAATCCTTCTCACGCATGGATCATCTAATCCCTTAATCATAATAATTCTAATTAATTATTTAAATTCTAATAACAACTTCTTAAATGACCCTCATGTCCTTGCATTTTATTTCCATAATAAATAAATAGAATTAAATGCTATTTAAATGCTGTTCTCTCAATTAAAAATCTAAATTGCCACATTAAATAATTAAATGAAAAATTCTCTTAATTAAATTCTTCAATAATTTTAAATAAATAATAGGCCCTCTAATGGGTCGTTATAGGACAACTTCATTAGCTACTTATCACAGAAGGGTGGCTAGTTACTACAACTCTTGGGTGAAAAATATGCCATTCAAAAATGGGGATATGGTTCTCAGAAACACAATTATTACCAATGCCTTCCAGGAAGAAGAGATATTGGGAGCAAATTGGATAAACGTTTCAAGGCAATGATATTGGAAAAACCTGGAACATAAATCATTTGAAATTGTATCTACCCCTAGACATATAAGAATGCCTCCAATGGTAATTGTATCCTTCTACAAGTAATAAAAAGTGCCCTCTAGTGGGACCATGGACGTAAGCATATATGGCCGAACCACGTAAAAATTCTTTGTGTCTTGTGTGTATGGTACTATTCTTAACATATGATTATAGAATCTTCTTTTCATGTGCTTTGGTTTTTAGGACATTGATCACATAAAAAAAGGATCCAAAGAGAGATGGACATGAAAGTCTGATAATCAAATGATCTAGAGCTATTGTCTCTCAAGGAATAAATAAAATTCATTGTCCCACGTACAACACGAGTTGTTAAGCTTGACAATAAAGAGTTTATTAAGGCATACTTCCTAAAGCTAAAAATTGTTAAAGATCCACCATGGGATTCAAAACTTATTATCTTGCATGTAGTCCAAACTATGAAGACAAGCAATAACAACCCATGGTCCATCATATAACATAATACAAATGTCTAAGCCTTACATGACATAAAACCTTAAAGTACAAATAAGACCTAATATGAGCATGTTGTGACAAAAGGGTCATCTCGGCTTTGGATAGAAGACCTCATAAAAGACAGTCGATCCTTGAAGGTAAGGTAATTAAGTCATTATTCTGGTGTGATTACTTGTTAAATATTTATGAATATCCTATGAAGAACTAACATTTAGTGAAGTAAAAGTGTGCATAAAATCAAAATAGGAGCAAGAAAACAAAACTAAAAGACGAATAGTAAAGCGTAAAAAAAACATAACTTTCATTAATGATGAAAGAAAGGTATATAGCGTCATTAAAAATTATAATTCAATAAAGGAAAAAATAAAAAATCTAACTAGGGTTAGATGGGAACTCCACATAAGGTGCCAAAGAAGGGATAGGAGGATGGAAGGGAACTAGTGCACACTAGTCCCTAGCTAGAGCATTCGAGATCTCTGTCACCTGTAATGCTAATGAAGGAGTATCCCCAATGGCTAAGTCTTGGCTTTGTCTTGGCCAGTCGTATCCAAATGCTTGAGGGCATCAATCATCTCACCACCCTTAGGATCTTGGGAATGTGGCTCCTAGGGTCTCGAAGGGTTTTCCAATCAGCCACAAGGTTGGATGCAAGGAAAGTCCTGGGGCTTCTAGGATTTGGATCATAACAATGCCAATTTGGAACCTCAAAGTCCTCAACCTTTGGAGTAAAGGTAAGCTTAGGGAATGTCTGTCTTGGACAAAGTGACTCCAAAAAGGAATGCACCAAGTAGAAACCATATTTGGTAAAGTAGTTGGTATACCATTCCTTTCTATCATAACAGTCTTGGGATAAATGATACTCCTTAACTGCCTTTACCCAGATGGATGAGTAGTCCTTCTCTAGTTGTTGCTTGGAAGTTTGAAGCTACTCTTGTAGATCTAACTCTTGAGCTTGGCTAAAGGCTAACTCCTTGGACTGTTGGGTTTGCTCTTGGAGAAGTGCCTCGTGTCCAATCTTCAACTCTTCAAGTTTTAGTTGACACTCTCTCTTGGCCAATCTAAGTTCCTCGATCTCCTCCTTAAGGGCTGAGGAACTAGAATGCACATTAAACAATTAGGAACGTAGTTCCTTAGCCTCTTGCTTCAATCACCAACACCGATTCTATTGGTGTTGCACATCCATGTCCCATCTCTCTTTCTCTCACTCTCTCTCTCTATTTCTCCTTCATTTCTCCATCTCCACCTCTATTGTAATGATAGGATTGCACCTAGACGTTGGCGACTACCATCCCTTAAAGCCCCATATTATAAGATTAAGAAGAATGTTAGAATATGAAAACAAATTCATAATTCTTAAAATAGATAAAAATAATTCAAGGATGTTTACCTCAATCAGTTGTCTCTCAAGACCATCAATAACTCATGGAACATTCTCGAAGAATTAATGCTCATCTTGAGGCAGAACAATAGAATAAATGAGACGAACAGTAGAATAAATGAGATTAGCCACAAAGTTAGACTCAATCACCCTAGGATAAACTTGGAAGTGATCTCCTCATACCCTTTGCTTGCTTGGATGTATTATAGACTGGTTGTTGGGGTCTCTAATCTTTGGTAGGATAGGAGGGGCTAGGAAGTGTGCCTCCACCTTAAGTGTTCTCTTATACTTCCGAAATGGGATGAAGGATTGGTTGCACTTGGCTAGATGTTTATGGTGGTACTCATTGAGGTATAGGCAGGATGTGGCCTCTTTATCCTCAAGGCATGGAGGACTGGGAGCGTGGTGCAAGTTCTTTGCCCTCATAACTTAGGAAGATTGACGAAGAGCTATCACTGAAGAGGGCATATGTGGAGGATTTAGAATAGGGGCCTTGGCTGTAGATGTCCTTGTGGGGGAAAGGAGGGGGGAGATGGTGCACACTTTGATTGGGAAATGACAAACGAGGTGCCTGCCTCTCTTTGATGAAGACGAAGACACTTACAGGCATGAGATGGCTTATCTGTCCTCCTTGCTTGTATATCACCCTCTTGTTTTCGCTTGTTGGTAGCTTGCATAATATTTATTGCTAAAAGGACATAATAAAAAGAAAAGTCAATAATTTGAACTTTAACAAAGAAAGCTTATTATGATGCAAGGAATGATGATACAAGAAGAAAAACACCCTAAGGAGAGGATTGCTCCTATGGGGTCATGGAGGTGTGTGAAGAGGAGGCCCTAGTGGAATCCTCAATGAGGTCATCCCAGTCTCTCACCATTGACATAATTTTATAGAAATGGCACCACAACCCAAGAGGGAGGTGAATTGGGTTGTGTTAAAAAATTGATTATGTAACGGCCTGCCTCCTAGAGCACCTGCTAGTATAGGAGATTCGTGAGAGGGTTGCTAAAAGATGGAATAGAACAATTTAATGAGAACATCCAAAGGTATTCACATTACTTAAAAACTTCACAAACCAACATAATCTTTCAACTTCATACAAAAGCAACTGCTAACCTCTTACTTTTATACAACACAAAATCAAAGCAAAAGTGGAGGAAATTACAAAAGACTTTCACACTCCTTCTGCCTTACTGAAACATCCTCCCAAGATCCCTTAGCATAGGATGACTCTATACACATGCTGCACTGAGTTAAACTCCTCTAAATTCACCCTTTTCCTTAGCTTTACCTGTGCCCTTTCCTGAAATGACATAAAAGAACAGTATAAGCCACAAGGCTCAGCAAGCATATGCAATGCCAATAAAAGGAGAAAGGCACAATGAGAGAAATACAATTATGAAGCCCATTTCTCGAAATGACTCAATATCTTACCCTGAATAGAGACAATCATGACATCCAATTATGACAAGTTATCAATAACTTTGTGTTAACCATGCCATTTACCAAAGAATCTTAATAAATGATGATGCATTATATGCATATGGTATGAATATGAAAATTTGGTGGACTTTTATCCACTCCTTACACCTAGACCATGCTAGGCGGTAATACGAGCCGTAACTCCCACGGTTTTGCATAAGCTTGCTAGCTTGGTAGGATATCCTTATATCAAGCAGATTTATCGCCACACATTCAATATGAGCATCACACATGTGCCAATGCATGTAACATGTATATCTCTGCTCAATCTCATCATGCACTTTACGCATCATATCCATTTTATCTCAATAACATTCTCCTGATAATTTTATGAAGATATTTCTCCCCCTATTTAGCCTATTCCATTACTGGCACTTAAGAATCCCATTATAAAAACAAACCCATTAAGAGTATCCACCCAAGAACAACCCTCCAAGGATGATAATCAAGGTTAATATTGATAAAGGGCTTGCTAAGGGTTTAAGTGAGGGCTTAAACATGTTTAATGCACCAAAAGACAAATCGGGACAAATTGGAAGCAAATCGATCGACAGATGGAAGGGTATCTGTCAATCGCAAAAAACCTAAAACCCAATTTATCGACAGATTAAACCACTTCTGTTGATTGATCCCACTCAAATTCCCAGTCTATCGACAGATGCCTCTATCAACCGACAGAATACTGAAAGGTCATCTGTCCACAGTAGCAACTCCTTTTGTCGATAGATAGAAGCTTCAACCTGACTCCAATATATCCAACCCTTAGAAATACATGAAAATAATGCCAAAAACTTGCATGCAACTACACCCTAATAAAAAATACGCCATTTCTTCCAAAGAATTGGGGAAGAATAATTCCCTGACAAGGTGATAAGCACCGTTATCCAAAAATATAAGAAAAAGAACACAAAGCGCAATCAACCAAAAATGGAAACCCTCCTACCAACGAAGGAATTTCTCCAAGGTTTGGCCTTAAAAAATGGCCATTCAAGACACCACAATCAAGGGAGCAAATCAGCTATTATTTCCAAGAGGAAAATGAGAAAATAAATTGACTCCAGAAAACACCATATTTAAAGGAATTTACACCAAAAGAGAAAAAGATGAAAGAACTTTCCTTTAAAAAACCTCTTGATGATTGAATTAAAGCACAAAACTACCAAAGTCACTAGCTTCCACTTCCAAGATCTTTAAATCTCAAGGGAGAGATTGAGAAAGCAAAAGAAGAAAGAGAAGAGCAAGAAAAGAAGAAGAATGGGAGATGAGAAAAGAGAAAATGAGAGATTTCCCCATTTTATATCCATATATATATATTCTCTTTTCCCTTTTTATTTTCCTCTTCTTTGACATTTCCAAAATTGCCCCTTGCAAAGTTATAAAATCCACACATACATATAGCTGGCAATCTCATTCCATTTTAGCCCACTTATTTTGACTTTTCAACTCAATTTACTTTGAATTTTCCACTAAACCAAATCTACACCATTTGACTTTTCAACCCTTAAGATTTTGCCACTCTTTACTAAGTCATTTTTGACTTATACCCTTTGACTCATTTAACCCATCTTGCAAAAACATTAACATTACACAATTCAAACCTTTAAGCCAACTATGCCAACTACAACACATACGATAAAATATCAAATTTAACCCGAACCTATTAATGGGTCACTATAAATTAGACTTGAAATCTTTTTTGCTGAAAATTGAGATTTTAAAACAAATGAGGATAATTGGGGGACTGCTTAGCACAATAAATGAAACAAAGAATGAAAGCATTAGAGGGACACAACTATTTATAGTGGTTTATGTTAGAAACCGGGCAACCGTGAAGAGTAGATTCTGCCTTGATTGATCCGTAGAGCCGAAAACATGAACTCCTCCAAGTCGGTCCACACGATCGGCCGTTTCCACGAACGCCTTGAGTAATGCTAGTTACCCTAGGCACCTATGAGAGAGATTTGAAATTTTTCTCTTGTTTTTCCAACTTCTTAAGTGGCTTATTTATAGAGTAAAAACCCTAATTATGCCTTTGGAAAAACCTAAACGATTTAGGTCTGGCCCATAATCATATTGGGCCATATCTCTCTTTTAATTTGTGGAATGGGCTCGACCCAAGTGTGTGACCCCTTAGGTCCACCATTGGGCTAGATGTAGTGCCAAATCTATTGGGCTATATGAAGGCCCAACTCATTAGAATAATTAAACTCTTTAATTAAACTTATGGGCTTCATAATTAACTCATCTCATGGGCTTCTTAATTAAACTCTTTAATTAATAGTTTTAGAATTAATCATATTAATTCTAAAACCCTACATATCATGGTTAACGTCTAGCAACATGCCATGAACGCCTAGCCAACGATGAAAAATGGACCTTTTCGATTGCAGTTACCGTACAGTAAAATCCTTTCATCAATCTATGTCCCAGTTGAATTTAGGGTATGGTTTTATGACGAAACCCTAGTCATCCAACAACTATGTATCCATTCCAAATTTATGACTTGTTCGATGAAATCAAAACACCTTTGATTTCCACCTCACCTTGGCCAAGGATTTCCTCAGTCATGAAATCATCGAAATACATAGGACATTTTCTCATCTTATCGATAAGTGATGAATCCTATTTCGACATTCACAAGCCTTCATATGTGATAAGGTTACGCCCAGTGATAATTTGTTAATGACTCCATTGGAATCCAAAAAAGAACCAAAGCGTAACCAGTCAAATATAAGACTACCATGATGTCTCAAGTCTAAGGACCAATCTACACTATTGCAACACAGAAATTCCAATTCGACAATAAACAATTACCATTAGGAATTCTGTAGCAGGTCAATTCAGTATACTTATTCTTATAATAAGCACCCACATATATGCACTAGTGTCCACACACCAATGTCCATGAAACAAGACATTCTCCTAATTGAGCATGCATCATATATGCTAGTATATCCGAGTTATTAGTGTCCAATCCTAATAACTCTACGACTAGGAACATTTAAGATCGAGGCTTATAAGGAATATGTTTCATGATCGTCATCTCTATGCACGACCATATTCCATGAGCCTATCTGATCTATGGACTTTGTCAAATATGGAAATAATAAAGACAACCATCATTGACAAATACAAACATAATGCCTTGCAATAATAATTGATTGAAGATAAAGAGTCACAATATAAAATATGATCAATTACATGTAAATATAATTGGCTTGTGGGGCATATCTCTAACAGTTTAGCCAAATGGCCTAATCCACTCCCTTAGCTCCTCACTAAGGATTTTAAAACACTTCACTATAGCCTCTTACTTGATCACAAGAAGGCCTTCTAGTCCCCAAAACTAGCAAATACAATCCTCTTACAATCATTGTAGGCCCTCTAGCACAATTTGTAGGAATTACAAGAAATTTTACAAATGAGAGAGTCTAAGAGATTAATCTCTTAGTTACAAGAACTCTCAAACAAATAAATACAAGGATTGAATGAGTAAATAAAAATGAAGAACAAAGCCTTCGAGAAAAATTTACAACACTGGAGCACAAGAGAGTAGATGGACACTTAACGCTTGCAATGAATTTCTCTAACACCATAAATAGTCCACCAACCATGTATTTATAGAGGTAGATGATTGCTTCCAAAAATATGGCCGTTACTGGGTAGTTGGCGCATTAAATGATCTTCCTAAACTAGTCGTTGGAGACATTTGCGATAAAGAGGATCTACAGATTCTAAGAATCGGTCAATAGGTTAGTTCAACTATTTGAAAAACGGTCGACATCTTTGAAAAATGGTTGACCAGTTTACTTACAGTTGTTGTCAATTGCTCATAGCCAAGAGCCAAAAAAGGACTGGTCGACAGCTTGTCCTTTACTTTTTAAACCAACTTGCTTTATTTTCTCCAAAATTTTAAAGCAGATTTTGAAATATATCTTTGGAAACTCATTTGAGACATAAGAATTTGTTTTTCCAATCTCCATTAAGATATTTTAACGAAGAAAAAAAATTGTAAATAATTTGTATTCTAAATGAGTTGGAAATTTATTTTCATTCGAAATAGATTTTCATTGAAACCAAAAACCTCTTATGAATTGAATGAGGGAATAGATATAAAACCAATGTTTTTCGTCATGAAAACCAAAATCAAGATCAAAATAACAACCTTCCTTCGACTGGAGAGGAGTCATTAGGTAGGGATGTCCTTGGCAGATATAGGGAATGAAATGGTCTCGACATCTCCTCGAGAGGGACACCCTATCCCTTGGCTAGGATGCTCTCGAGAGTCAAAATATTATGCAAATGGAACGGTCCCTGAGACATCAATCCCTTTATGGTTTGGATATACACGGTAAGGGCCTACTTGGATTTGGGGAGCCTTTTTTTCCTAGATCCCCCTTTTGCTATCCCAACACCATTAACGTTAGGTGTTCCAACTCAACGGGGGCTCAACCACAGACCAGCTAAACTTGAAGTTGTCAACTTTGTTGGGTAAGTCAAAAAACAACTTGCCAATTCCATATAGCCTTTGAAGAGTAGAGAAGCTAGCTCGTTAATCCACTCTTCTTAGATGATAAAAGCATTTGAACAACCTAATTGAGGAAACCACACTTCTTTGATGACATAAAATAGAAAAACCAATCAATTGTTCCTAACAATTAGGGTGAAGTTGGGCAGGGACAATGTGGTTTGCTCTCAAAACTTGCGTGCTAAACTCAAGAATTGGGAAATAAATTCCTAAGATAAGCGATACCTTATGGATCCTAGCAACCTTAGCAGTGCAGATCTCCTCTTGATTGGGTAGTCTTATGTTAAACCTAGGGGGGAAAGGGAAATGACTCCTTGATTCTCACTAAGACTCTTTTGTCAAGGTTGGAGCTTTTCCCTAAAAGGATCCTAGTTCTTTGAGGAGAAGGCACACTTTTAGGGTTCTTCATTCTAGCTATAATGGATAAAGTCTTCAGGAGAAGTCTCTGTGTGAGTACTTTGAAATTCTACGGGTGGTTGATTAGAGGACTCTAGGAGATTATCAATAGCGACAGAGGGACTTCGAGAGATTATGAACTTCTTGAGTGACTATCGCAAACCCCGGGAGAGTCATAAGAATGTCTCATGAGTGATTGGGTTTTAGGCTCTCTAGGAGAGTTGTAAGTAGGTCTATCAAGAAGATTCATCAAAAAGTCTTAAGCTAAAAGGTACAAATGTGCTAGCCAAGAGGCCCATTTTTTATAAAGGACTACGGGAGATGAAAGGTCAGAAGATCCAAACTGTGCAAGATTGTAGGAGATGAAAAGTTAGAAGACTTGTGTTGTACGAACTAAATTAGTCAAGGCTTTATTACTCTACGAATAAATGAAGCCCCAAGAGAGTGTTGTCTCCCGAGAACCTGGAAGAGTAGTCTCCTAAAAATTTGAGATAGTGTAGTCTCTTAAGGGGTACAAAGTTAATACCCTTTCCTTTGGGATACCTAGAAAAAATAGTAGGGAGCAATTGTTGTATCCTTGAACAATGGGTCCTAGCCTAACGGAAAAGGCCCAAAAGGGAAGAAGCTCAAATGGAAGAGGCCCAAGGGTTATTGTGAGATTGTCCTTAGAAGATAGTCTTCAGGAGACCTTCTAAGGGTTTCTCAAGTGACTCCAGATCCATAGAGCATATTCGATTAACTCTAAAGAAATCCAATGAAAAGACTGAGTGACGATTCTTAGAAGCCTCTATCGATATCTTTAGGACACCTTTCCGAGAGTTTTTCTTGCGTTACCTGGTCCCGAAAGTTTCTCTCTTAACAGTGAGAGACCCTTCTGAGATACTCCTTAAGCCCCTTAAATGTGGTCTCCAAAACGCTATTCATGCCACAAAACTATGAAGAATGAGTTAAACTTATCTTTGATGTGTATGATTGGAAATCTGAAAGAGCTAATCTCAAGAAATGTGGGTATTCCTCGTACCTATCAATTTCACCCTCTATAAATAAAAAAAATCCCTTCGGTTAAGGTACACTCACAATTGTAGTCTAACTACACTTATACTATTATTGCATTCTTACTCAGATAGAGACTAACTTAAGCATTGAAGGGCACGTATAAAAGACAACCTGCTCCCCTAACTGCTTCATCTTTTACATGTTTCTAGGAGACTCAAGACTCAAGACGGATACTGTAACACCCTGTTTTTTCTTACCTAGCGTGTCACTATGCTGGGGCCCAAAATATACATAAATTCTATTTTTTTTCCATGATACATATCTTAATCCTCAAGTACTAAATTTCCATACACAATCCCCAGCATATCATTCACAATGTGGAAGCAATAATCGAAACCTAATATGGTACACAACTGAATTCACTATAATCATAACATAGAAATCTGTACCATTTTACATCTTCAAATACATAAATTGCATGGAGACATATCAACAAGAGATAATAACTAAGTACCTCAAATGATACAATCTAATGATACCTCAATTATACATTGTTGTTGCCAAAATACAACAATTAAAATTTGTGATGGGTGGGGTCCACTCGAGCTTGATGTCGGGTGAAGTTAGGTTGCCGTTAGAGAAGCCGCCACGAGGGAGTTTGCTCTTCGGATGCTCGTCACAAGCTTTAGCCGCTAGCCTTTGCCACAAGCTTTTGCCGCTAGCCCTTTGCCACAAGCTTCCGCCGTTAGCCTTTCCCACAAGCTCGTCACAAGCCTTTGCCACAAGCTTTCGCCGCTAGCCTGTGCCACAAGCCTCGCCACAAGCCTTTGCCACAAGTTTCCACCACTAGCCTTTTGCCACAAGCTTCCGCCGCTAGCCTTTACCGTGAGCTTTCGCCGCTAGCCTTTGCCACAAGCCTCGCCACAAGCTTTTTCCACAAGCTTCCACCGCTAGCCTTTTGCCACAAGCTTCCGCCGCTAGCCTTTGCCACAAGCTTTCGCCACTAGCCTTTGCCACAAGCCTTGCCACAAGCTTCCGCCGCTAGCCTTTTGCCACAAGCTTCCGCCGCTAGCCTTTGC
Source organism: Diospyros kaki (assembly GCA_036245055.1). Lineage (NCBI taxonomy): Eukaryota > Viridiplantae > Streptophyta > Magnoliopsida > Ericales > Ebenaceae > Diospyros > Diospyros kaki. The sequence goes on along the minus strand of BSEG01000011.1, from coordinate 9,304,834 downwards.
CACAAGCTCTCACCGCTAGCCCTTGCCACTAGCTTCGCCGCTAGCTTAGCCACAAGCTTCCGCTGCTAGCTTTTGGCCCTGTTAGCGCTGAGAAAATAGGTTAGAAGGCTCGCGAAAATCTTCCCCGTGAAGACCCTCCGATGCCAAAGTCAGTCCCCAATACCAATGACTATTCATCAGAAGCAGTAAATGTGCAATCAAAGTGTAAATTTTTACCCGAGTCGGAAGTCCTCATTAATGTCCTGTAGTTGGGTCTTTATAGGGCACGATTCTTAAGGGTGGTTGGTGTCGACACATGGCGTTTGTTAAATGGAAACAAATTCAACAAAGAAAAGGGATCACCACGAATCTGCCGTGAGGCTAGCCCTCGCAGCCAGCCAGCAAATGGCCGCAAGGCTCAGCCTTTGAGCCTTGCGGCCAACATCTGGGGGCCGCAAGGCTGAGCCTTGCAGCCAGCCAATAAGCGGCCGCAAGGCTGAGCCTTGCGGCCAGCATCTGTGGGGCCGCAAGGTATCAACTTTGCGACCTGCCATTAAACGGCCGAAAGCCTTGCGGCCATCCTCCTCATTTTGCTTTTATTTTTTTGTTTATTTTTTATCCCCTCTTTTTAGATGGCACAACATTTGCCCCCACTCTTCTGTTTTGTCTTTAGACAGAATTGAAGAGTAGAATATTAGCCAGAGAGTCGGATTTAGCACCTGAATTCAATCAATGGTTCTAGGATGCCCGAAGATCCAACGTTAGCCAAGGGCTTTAGGTACCAAATTATCTTCTGGGCAATCATGCCCTTGGGAGATAATTTCCACTGAGGGGTTCTCGCTGGGGGTCCGAGCTTGCCGGGAGGCCTAGGCGCTGGATCAGCTAAAGAGTCGGGTCTAACTAGGAGCATAGCATCGGACTCAGTCAAGGGGTCCAGCGAGCCTGCGGGCACAGTCTCCGGGACATCCGATGATCCTATGATGGATCATAATGCTCGGGCTATTGTGTTGTCCATGTTCATCTTTTTGGGGTTAGCCCATTTCAGGGAATCTGGGTTTGGCCAGTGGTCCAGCATGGGATTCCTACCAGACATCCGAGTTTGTCGGGAGACCTAGGCACCGGATCAACCAGGGAGTTGGGTCTAGCCAAAAAGGCATAGCACCAAACTCCAACTAGGGATCCGGGTGAGTCTGCGGGCATAGGCATCGGATGTTCTGGCAATCCCGGGCCAACTTGTGGTCATAGGTACCAGATTGCAACTGAATGACTCAATTCTGATAAGTGGGGTCATGGTAGAGTTGTCATAGGGTTGTTGTCTTTTCATGCCTTCCTTGGGCCAGTCTACCTCAGGGGATCTGGGTTTGGCCAGTAGGCTGGCACGAGATTCCTACTAGGCATCCGAGTTTGCCGTGAGACCTAGGCGCCAGATCAACCAAGGAGTCGAGTCTAGCCAAAACGGCATAGCACCAAACTCGAACGAGGGATCCGAGTGACTCTGCGGGCATAGGCATCGGATCCTCTGGTGATCCCAGGCCAGCTCATGGTCATCAGCACCAAATTGCCACTAGGCGACTTGACTTTTGGGAGCGATCTTGTGCTAGAGCTATCAGGTGATCATTTTGCTTCTTTTCTACCTTCCTAGGGCCAGTCTACCTCATGGAATCTGGGTTTGGCTAGTGGTCCAACACGAGATTCCTACCAGACATCAGAGTTTGCCGGGAGACCTAGGCACCGGATCAACCAGGGAGTTGGGTCTAGCCAAAAAGCATAACACCAAACTCAAACGAGTGATCCGGGTGAGTCTGCGGGCATAGGCATCGGATGTTCTGGTGATCCCGGGCCAACCTGTGGTCATCGGCACCAGATTGCCGCTAGGGGACTTGACCTATTGGAAGCAAGCTGTGCTTAAGCTGCCATACCTGCATGAGACATACAAATAATCTGGGCCCACGGAGATTTTACGTGGTTCGGCTTATAGTTTTGCCTACTTCCAAGGGAATACAAGGGGTATATTCTTTTATTTATCGGGGGATGTTATTACAATGGAAAATTAAAGACAATTTCGGCCTTCAACCGGGCTGAGTAATGCTTCAGATGACAGGCTCGACTTTGCGTCTCGCACTTTGTCCGTTCCCCTAGGGCTAAAGTTGGGAAGTACTTCTTGAGGTGCATGGTGTTCCAAGCTTTCCCTACCGCCTCGCTTTATCGTGTCGGCGGTAAGTACCTGTTGGGTCCTTCGCACTTCGTGCTGAGTTTCCCTCCCTCTTCTGTTACTTTCCCCTGCGTCCAAAATTTCTATTTTGATGATAAACTGTTCTACTCAGTCGAACAACTCCGTCAAAGAGTTTGGCTCAGAGAAGGCTAAGGATCTTCTAAGCGGGGTGTATGTAATTCTGTTTAGTAAGGCTGAAGTTGCCAATCTGGTTGGGAGATCCCTTACTTCTTGCGTCGCGGCTGTGAATCGCTCGATGTATTGCTTTAAGGATTCATTTGGCCTCTGCTGTAAGCTCATTAGATATATTCCACTCTTCTTTTTTGGGAGATAGACGGAGAATGCATTTAAGAATTCTTTCTTCAATTGCTCGAATGACCGTATATGTCCTGCTGGTAATTCGGTGAACCACTACTGAGCTTGTCCTACCAAGGAGAGTGGGAAGGCTCTGCACCTGGTGACCTCATTCCATCCATGTAATATGGCCACTGCAACAAAATGTTGTAAGTGCTTCTCGGGGTCTTCCCTTCCTGAGTACACCGAAAGCTGTGGCAGTTCAAACCCTGGCTGCACTGGTTGCCTTTGGAGTTCCTCGGACAGAGGGAACCCTTTCAGAGGAGTTACCTTTGGCACCATTATTACCTGCTTTTGTTCTAGCACTTCTTCTATGAGACGTTTGATGTCAGACGTGCTGAGTGCTTCTTATTTCGTTTCATTTTGGCAAGGAGAGGGGTCATAAGGGATTCCCGAGTAGGTGTTTTCTGTTGTCTCTCTATACGTGGGAGCTTTTCTTGCCCTCCTGCTATTTTTCCTTCTCAAGTCTGTCACTTCTGGGACTTGGCTATTCAACCTTGGAGTTCTGATTCTTATCCCTTGGCGAGGGTCCCTTGGTGGGTTATCTTGGGATCCCTAATGTTCCCTTCTCGTACCGATTTGTCCCATGTGGGGGATGTGAATGTCCGGCATTAGCTCATGTAACAAAGTAGTGACTCCCTGTAGTCTCCTCATATTCTCCTCATTGTTCATCCTGAGCTCATCATTTTGTTGCTTCAACTCCTCAAAGTTCTTCCGCAATAGCTCATAATCTGAGAGTAAGACTGTGGGTGGAGCTATTCTTGAAGTCCCTACGAGGTTGACATTTGGAATTGAAGACTGTCCAAAGGAGTGTTGTTCCTGACCAGCAGGCGTTGCATGTGGGACTTGCTTCTCTTGCCTTGTCGCATATCTCCTCCATCCAACCACATGTGCTTGTCCTTGCTCGGAACGCTCCATGCCCCCCGATCCAATGGTATGGTTGCATTCGGGCACCGAGAAGTTCCCTGAACGCGCTTTATTGTTAGGGTGTTCTACTGAAAATTCTGGCACTATAGAGTGCGCTTGATGAGGGCCCTTCATGGCTCCCACTCGGGTATGAGCGTTTCTACGGGTAGGGTCAGGCGGGTTCACCCAACCGGCTGATCTTGTCCCTCTCGGCATCTCGTGTTAAAAATCGGCTTTTTGTTGCATTTCCCACAGACGACATCAAATTGTTGTTGCCACAATACAACAATTAAAATTTGTGATGTGTGGGGTCCACTCGAGCTTGATGTCGGGTGAAGTTAGGTTACCGTTAGAGAAGCTGCCACGAGGGAGTTTGCTCTTAGGATGCTCATCACAAGCTTTCACCGCTAGCCTTTGCTAGAAGCCTCGCCACAAGCTTTTGCCGCTAGCCCTTTGCCACAAGCTTCCACTGCTAGCCTTTGCCACAAGTCTCGTCACAAGTTTGCCACAAGCTTTTGCCGTTAGCCTTTGCCACAAGCCTTTGCAACAAGCTTCCGCTGCTAGCCTTTTTCCACAAGCTTCCGCCGCTAGCCTTTGCCACAAGCTTTCGCTCCTAGCCTTTTCCACAAGCCTCGCCACAAGCTCGCCATAAGCTTTTGCCTCTAGCCCTTTGCCACAAGCTTCCATTGCTAGCCTTTGCCACAAGCTTCGTCACAAGCTCACCATAAGCCTTTGCCACAAGCTTTCGCCGCTAGCCTTTGCCACAAGCCTTGCCACAAGCCTTTGCAACAAGCTTCCGCTGCTAGCCTTTTTCCACAAGTTTTCGTCGCTAGCCTTTGCCACAAGCTTTTCCCGCTAGCCTTTGCCACAAGCCTCGCCACAAGCTTTTGCCATAAGCTTCCGCCGCTAGCCTTTTGCCACAAGCTTCCGCCGCTAGCCTTTGCCACAAGCTCTCGCCGCTAGCCCTTGCCACTAGCTTCGCCGCTAGCTTCACCACAAGCTTCCGTTGCTAGCTTTTGGCCCTGTTAGTTCGCCGCTAGCCTTTGCCACAAGCCTCGCCACAAGCTTTCGCCCTAGCCTTTTGCCACAAGCTTCCGCCGCTAGCCTTTGCCACAAGCTTTCGCCGCTACCCCTTGCCACTAGCTTCGCCGCTAGCTTCGCCACAAGCTTCCGCCGCTAGCTTTTGGCCCTGTTAGCACTGAGAAAATAGGTTAGAAGGCTCGCAGGAATCTTCCCCGTGAAGACCCTCTGATGCCAAATTCAGTCCCCAATACCAATGACTATTCATCAGAAGCAGTAAATGTGCAATCAAAGTGTAAATTTTTACCCGAGTCGGAAGTCCTCATTAATGTCCTGTAGTTGGGTATTTATACGGCACGATTCTCAAGGGTGGCTGGTGTCGACACGTGGCGTTTGTTAAATGGAAACAACTTGAACAAAGAAAGGGGATCACCACGAATCTGCCGCGAGGTAGGGTGCCGCGAGGCTAGCCCTCGCGGCCAGCCAACAAATGGCCGCAAGGCCAGGCATTAAGTGGCCGCAAGGCTGAGCCTTGCGGCCAACATCTGGGGCCCGCAAGGCTCAACCTTGCAGCCAGCCTTTGTGGGGCTGCAAGGTTAAGCCTTGCGGCCAGGCATTAGGTGGCCGCAAGGCCAGCCATTAAGTGGCCGCAAGGCTGAGCCTTGCGGCTAGCCTTTGTGGGGCCGCAAGGCTCAGCCTTGCAGCCAGCCAATAAGCGGCCACAAGGCTGAGCCTTGCAGCCAGCATCTTTGGGGCTGCAAGGCATCAGCCTTGCGGCCTTCCATTAAACGGCCGCAAGGCTTGTGGCCATCCTCCTCATTTTGCTTTTATTTTTTTGTTTATTTTTTATCCCCTCTTTTTACATGGCACAACATACATGATCATCAATATGATATAAACTTCTAAACATGACTAAAAACATATCCTGAATCCTCATGAAGAAGAAAATACTGGATTTACTCGCCAAAACTATCGGCCATGTCATCACGTGCCGTTACGTCTCAATCATCTCCTTGCCATATCTGCAAGTTCTAACTAGAACTTTTGAATGTTCCAGGGGCATAACCCAATTAGAAGATGAACCTTCTAGTGAGCATTTTAAAAAACAATTACATAAATGCATGATGCAAATACATGAACAAATGTTTGCCCTAGTGTAACTTCCCATGCCCAGTCCGGCAAATAACCCTAGGCAGAATCTTGACACCTTCGACAAGATAATCCTAACATTGTTCCCTCAATTGCCCTTGGGGAATTATGGCTACACTATCGAGGCGACATCCCATCCCATGCACAAGTATCAATATGCCAATAATATCATGCCATATGAAAATCACGTATTTCCATGCAATAATATATGAACAAATGTGGCAAGATAATTATAACTTTAATGAATAACATGCATAACATAACACATATGAGTTTTTTGAGAAAAACCACTCACAAAACCAGGTTTAGGATAAAACTACTCACTTGATGCCCAAAATCTAGAACTCCTCAAAAAATGCGCATCACCTTGATTTATGTGCCCAATCTTGATTTTCGTGCTAACCCTCAAAAGTTGCACCAATCACTTTATCTCGAGCACAACAATCCTAAAAACCATCATATTCATTTAAATAGGAATCAAAACCTATTTTTCTTCAATTTCTCTATTTTTCTCCTATTTTCTTTTCTAAAATCTGAATAAATACTTCTTAAACTATTTCTTCAAGTCCATTCCCACAACAATTCATAATATCCTATGAATTTCAAAGGAAAATTACTAAACTTACCCGAATGTTATGTTCTCATGCTAAACGAGGCTTATCAGTGCTAAAATCGAGACAACGAAAAGCCCAACTTCAAAACTTTTTGCACAGACACCCTTAAATTATTTTTCTGGATTTCATAACATTTTTCTCATAATTTTTCAAGCAAGCACGCACCCCCATGTACCGCGCATGGCTTCTGCCCATGAAGGTAGCGTGTGAAGGCCACACGCCGGCTTTCTTCTTCGGTGACGACACACCGACATTTGGGTATTTTGCCACCACAATGATCTTTACTTCTGGTTGATCCGAATGGCATAACTTCATGCCTGAAAGGAAGGTCGGAAGGCCCTCAACCAAAGGCTTAAAGCCTCGGCTAGTGCATCCGCCTCGCTTCTCTGGCGAGCTTCGAATCTCCTTCAAATGGCCACGAAAATGCTTCCAAATTTCCAGAATGCTTCCTCTGGGCTTGGGGAGAAAAATCCCCTTAATCTCAAGCTTCAATTCATTCAAAATCGTGATCAATTTGAAGCTTTTCTCCTCCAAAACCCTCGGCCAACCCTTTCTATTTATAGTTGCAAATCGAGACTTGAAACGCTCGAGGATGGCTGACCTAATGCCTTAAATGCTTTCCCCATCCCTCGAATGACCCAAAAGCATCGACCAACGGCCTCAAAAGGCCAATTTACAGGCTATGACAATCCGGCTAAGCCACTATCGAAAACCTCGAAATTCAGCTACACTCGAGCTCGATGTCGACCCATACCTATTCTAAAGACCTCCCCGACCACTTACCTCATGATTCCAATGGTCGGATGGCCATGGTCAGCGATCGGAAGTGGCTGTCGTCCATGGCAGCTTACTGGTCGACCACGACAGCTCCCACTTTGCTGAAATTGCATTTCAGCCCCTTCCATTTTCCAAATCACTTTTTGGCCCTTTTTATCAAGCCCCTGATCTTTCTGACATTTCCCATAGGACCCTCAAGTCCTAGGATCATCATTTCACCCCTCAAAGATTCCGAAAAAAATGACATTTTGACCTCCCTCTAGCAATTTCAGAAAACTATACTAAGGCCTAAATCTTTTTTTTGACCTCAAATGCTTTTGTTTCCTCCTAAAACCATTGAAGGGTTGTTCCTGACGAAAAATCAAAGCCCCCTCAAGCTTTCATTGACTTCTCAGAAGTCTCCCACGATAATTCGGTATTCAGCCCAAATCCTGACTGCATTTTTAGCTGTACCGAGAATTGTTCCCTATCTAATTTCTTTTGATACCATACATCCTATATCAGGATGCTCGTTAATACCACATCATTTTTCTTTGGCATCTTGGCTCCAAGGCACTCCCTGCAGTCGATTCAGTCACTTTTTTGAGCTATTCAAATACTAATCTTCCCTGAAATTCTATTTTTGTAATAAAATGCTTATTCTCAATTTAATTTCAATTTTTTGTTTTGATAGTCTATTTTTAGAAAACTTAAAGCGCATTCTGTTTATCATTCTAAAAAACTATTTCTTAAAATAGAAAACTGAAAAACGCGTTTACTTTGAAATGTAAAAAAAAAAAAAAAAACTATTTTATGATATTTTATTTAATAAATTTAATTATTTAATAAATTGAAACAGTTTAATACTAGTATATTATTAAGTAATATATACATTTTGAAGTTGGTAAGTCTTACAATATTTTTTTTGTAACAAAAATAAAATACAAGCAAAAAATAAATTAACTTTGACAAAAAAAAAAAAGAAATATAAAAATAAAAATTGAAAATAAACTCAATGAGAATGAAAAAATTTGAAAGATAGACAATAAATAAAAAATCAACAATAACCTATTTCATAACAAGAAGCATAGAAAATATTGGCATGATATTTAAAAAAATAACCACTAAAGCTATCTCCAACCCACCTTCATATCCCACTCCTTGTTATATTATAAATAATTCACTCTATATGTAATGACCCAAATTTAGTTATGCAATACTTTATCATGCCTTGAGGTTGAGTTGGTTAGCCTTGATGTGTAGTATGTTGTTTTTGGTGGTCATTAATTAAGTGTTGGTCTAAGCTTGATGTATTCGAATGTCTAAGCTTGGTGTATCTGAATATATGTTGGGATATCCAGATGAGGAGTGTGATATATCCGAAAATAGGGGTTGGGATATCCAAATAGACTTTGTTTTTGGAGGGATTTTCGGATAGCTCAAGAGATATCCGGATACCCTTAGTTTGGGGAGGTATCCGAATAGCTTAGGTGTTATCTAGATGCGCCTTTCTCTCTCTCTCTCTCTCTCCCTCTCTCTCTTGTATTTGAATAGCTCAAGTGTTATTCGGATCTCTCTCTCTCTCTCTAGCATCTGAATACCTTGCCTCACATTTGGATAGCTTCCACTTTCTCTTTCAGGCGGTGGTGGACGTCTTCCACCTGATTTTGCCATGCATCCTCATCCACTAGCTTATGTTCCTTATATATATATATATATTCCAGATGCTTCTATTTCTCATACATATATATATGATATTCTTGTAATGGTTTTGGTGTTTTTATAATGACAAAATTAAATGTCAAGTCTATAACTTTGATTTAAAATCAACTTTCAAACATTTCTTTGCTTTTGAAACTATTCACTTGACTCAATTTTCATATATCAATTTAAAATGCATTTCTCATAATAAGTGATCTTATTTGATTAAACAAACAACGATTGATCAATTAAACGTGTTTTGAAGTCATATTTGGATAAATGATCATAGGTTTTGAAAGCATGACGAAAAGAAAAATCTTTTTGTGTTTCAAGGTTAGAAACTATATATAGTATCTTTTGTCTACAAAGCCAATCTGTCGACAGTTTAAAATCAAGCTCTCTGGATCCAACTGTCGATAGTCGACAGTATGCCTTTGTTATGTTAATTCTTCGACCAAATATGTCGACAGTATCATCTAAACTATCGACAGTTTATTTTCTACAGGTTTCATAACGGTTAATTTTTTAGCGTAATTAATGCACCCCAATGATGTAGGCTCCCCTACAACGTATACGTTCGAGTATGGATTGCACTAAGAAAACGAATATCGTTCTTATTTCATAAGCAACAAAAAAACCCTACAATGTGAATAAATGTCTTAAATAGGTGAAAACTGAAAACCTATTGGGCCAACAATACCCTAACAGATTGGGCTTTTCAAAACAAAATAAAGAAACATTTAAAATAATGAACTAAACACACAAAAACGTATTTTTGACACTATAAATGATCTCAAATGGTCAAAATCCATTATAGGTCACATCAAAACAGTGAGTATGATTTGTCTCATTGAGACCTTTTTGGAATAGGGTCGTGGGCCCAAAACGGACATGGTATACGAAAGTTACGCCTATTTCTTCAAACACCGACTGTCGTAACATTCCAGGAATGCAAGGGCTCGTTCCTCCGCATTAGACACATGAACCTTATCACCTGTAACATCTCGGATCGAGCAATAAGAAGGTCCGAAATAACTTACCCTGATAGGCCTACGCAAACTTCCCAAGGGGACATCCATCCCTGAGCTTCCCCAGCTCCAGCACGCTTGACCTGGGAGTTCTTTGCCTACATCCAGCTAGTGTTGTTTTCTTCCTTACTTATCCTCGATTTATACTACCTTTCTTTGGGCTCTTAGGGTATTACATTCTCCCCCCTTTAGCATATGACGTCCTCATCATGCGAACTTACAACTGGTCCCAAATCTTCTCCACTTTGGGGCTGCCATCCTAAAAGCTGCTAGGAGTCACTCCTTGTTCAGGCCCTCACGCCCCTATGCCACTCCCTGCCCTCATTAGACGACTTTCTCTAAGGGTCAGTAGTTAACCCCAGAGGGTTGTTGGCTAATCTAAGTGGGCGAACTTAGAGCCATCACAAGGTTCTTGGCCGAAATCTAGGCTAGTCTTGTAACAAGTCATTGTCAGAGCAAAAGGTTTGTTGCTATACAAAGAAGTGAGTAAAGACAATGGCTGGTGGGAATGAAGCTGTCCGTGATCGTGTTGCTCGTTTAGAAGCTCAAGAAGCGGAGAAGGATCCTATTGATGATATCTCACTGACCCAGAATGTGGCAAGTGTAGCCTAATCCCTAGAGAAGTTGCAAACCTTGGTGGACGATTTATGCACGTCATGGAAAAACCATGTTATGGCATCAGAAGAGACTTTGGCTGTGAAGATGGCTTTCTTGGAGGTAGATCTAACTGCTTAGGCAGAAGCTCGTGAGGCAGCCTTGAAGGATCAAATTGTTGCCTTGCAAGGGGATGTGGCCTGCTGAAACATGTACTGATGAGTGGACCCTCTAGTGGGGGTGAGGCAGCACCAAAGATGAAGGTGTCCGAGCCAAAGTCCTTCACTAGGGTGCGAGAATCAAAGACTTTGGAGAACTTTCTGTGCGACATGGAGTAATACTTCAAGACTGCTTGCATACTTGAGGGCGAGAAGGTGGATCTTGCAAGCATGTTCTTGGCGGGTAATGCAAAGCTTTGGTCGCAAACCCATGTGTCATCAGATGACAAGGACAAGCCTCGGATTCAAACGTGGGATGAATTGAAGGCAGAGTTGAAGACTCAGTTCTTGCCTTTACATGGATCATGGATAGCTCGTGAAGCTCTTAAGTGGTTGAAGCAAACTGGAATTATGCGAGATTATGTCAAGCAATTCAGCTTGCTTATGTTGGATATTAACAAGATGTCAGAGGAGGATCATGTTTTCAACTTCATATCTGGTCTCCAAGTTTGGGCCCAAACGGAACTTAGGAGGCAAGATGTGAAGGATCTGACCTCGACAATAGCTACTATAGATGCCCTTATAGACTTATAAGCCTTGAGGGCCAATGATGGTGTAGTTGGCAAGGCAAAGGATAATCGTAGGCCAGATCAGAAGAGCAGTTACCAGGGAAAAAGAAAAGTTGCTATGGGCGAGATGAAGAAACCCAAGACTAGGGGATGCTTCATATGTGATAGGCCACACATGGCTTAGGAATACCCAAGGCCTGAGTGGCTTAATGCCTTGGTTGCTGAGGGAAAGTGAACCTGATTCATCGCCCACATAATAGGGCTCGGGGCATTGGATAACTTGAAAGGCATAACTAACAATTGAAACAAGCCCTCTCTTATCTTAAAGGCTGTCTTCCACTCATCGCCAGGATGAACTCGGATCTGGTGGTAACCACTTTTCAAATCAAGCTTAGTGAAGACTATTGCTCCTGCTAATTGGTCAAGTAAATCATCAAGCCTCGGTATGGGAAAGCGATAATAGACTGTTATTTTGTTGATGGCTTTACTATTAACACATATCCAACAACTCCCACCTTTTTTTGGTACTAGAAGCGCAAGTACTACGCAAGGGCAGAGGCACTCCCGGATATGATCCTTCTGTACTAACTGCTCCACTTGCCTTCTCAACTCCTCATGTTCAGCTGGGCTCATTTGATAATGGGGACGGTTAGGTAGCGATGCACCATGAATCAAATCAATATGGTGTTGAATATCCTATTGTTGTTGCCAAAATACAACAATTAAAATTTGTGATGTGTGGGGTCCACTCGAGCTTGACGTAGGGTGAAGTTAGGTTGCCGTTAGAAAAGCTGCCACGAGGGAGTTTGCTGTTAGGATGTTCGCCATAAGGATTCGTCACAGGCCTTTGTTGCTAGCTTTTGCCACTAGCCTTTGCCACAAGCTTTTTGCCACAAGCCTTTGCCACTAGCCTTGGCCACTAGCTTTAGCCACAAGACTTTTCCACAAGCTTCACCACAAGGTTTTGCCACAAGCTTTTGCCGTTAGCCTTTGCCACAAGCTTCGCCGCTAGCTTCGCAACAAGCTTTTGCTGCTAGCCTTTGCCACTAACTTCGCTGCTAGTTTCACCACAAGCTTTTGCCACTAGCCTCGCCACAAGCCTTCGCCGCTAGCTTTTGCCACTAGCCTTTGCCGCTAGCTTCGCCACAAGCCTTCGCCGCTAGCTTTTTCCACTAGCCTTTGCTATTAGCTTCGCCACTAGCTTCACCACAAGCCTTCGCCGCTAGCTTTTGCCACTAGCCTTTATCGCTAGCTTCGCCACAAGCCTTCGCAGCTAGCTTTTGGCCCTGTTAGAGCTGAGAAAATAGGTTAGAAGGCTCGCGAGAATCTTCCCCGCAAAGACCCTCCGATGCCAAAGTCAGTCCCCAATACCAATGACTATTCACGAGAAGCGGTGAATGTGCAATCAAAGTGTAAATTTTACCAGAATGGGAAGTCCCCATTAATGTCCTGTAGCTGGGTATTTATAGGGCACGAATCTCAAGGGTGTCTGGTGTTGACACGTGGCGTTTGCTAAATGGGGCCAACTTCAATCAAAGGGGGATCATCACGAATCTGCCACGAGACAAATTGCGGCAGGGGGCCGCGAGGACAAGTGGGCGCAAGGCTTGAACCTTGCGGCCTAACCAAGTGGCCGCAAGGCAGCCATCAAATGGCCTTACGACCATTTTAATTTAGCTGGCCGCAAGGCTCAAGCCTTGCGGCCAGCCCTGAGGGGGTTGCGGCCCTCGTGGCAGGCAGTCGCGAGGCCGCTTGCGGCAATTAGCCGCAAGCGAGCTCATGGCATGCAGCTGCGAAGCCAATGGCTAGCTCATGCCGCGAGGTTGGCGGCAATTTGCCGCAAGGCTAGCGACAATTTTTCGCAAGCCTAGTGGCAATTTGCCGCCAGCTTTGTTTTTATTTTTTATTTTTTTATCCCATTTCTTTTCAGTGGCACAACAATTGGCCCCCACTCTTCTGTTTTGTCTTTAGACAAAATTGAAGAGTAGAATATTAGCCAGAGAGTCAGATTTAGCACCTGAATTCAATCAAAGGTTCTAGGATGCCCAAAGATCCAACATTAGCTAAGGGCTTTAGGTACCAAATTATCTTCTGGGCAACCATGCCCTTGGGTGATAATTTCCACTGAGGGGTTCTCGCCGGGTGTTCAAGCTTGCCGGGAGGCCTAGGCGCTGGGTCAGCCAAGGAGTCAGGTCTAACTGGGAGCATAGCATCGGACTCAGTCAAGGGGTCCAGCGAGCCTGCGGGCACAGTCTCCGGGACATCCGATGATCCTATGATGGATTTATTGTGTTCTCCATGTCTGTCTTTTTGGGGTTAGCCTATTTCAGGGAATCTGGGTTTGGCCAGTGGTCCAGCATGAGATTCCTACCAGACATCTGAGTTTACCGGGAGACCTAAGCACCAGATCAACCAAGGAGTTGGGTCTAGCCAAAAAGGTATAGCACCGAACTCAAACGAGGGATCTGGGTGAGTTTGCGGGCATAGGCATCAGATGTTCTGGTAATCCTGGTCCAACTTGTGGTCATAGGTACCAGATTGTAACTGAATGACTCAACTCCGATAAGCGGGGTCATGGCAGAGTTGCCATAGGGTTGTTGTCCTTTCATGCCTTCCTTGGGCCAGTCTATCTCAGGGGATCTGGGTTTGGCCAGTAGGCTGGCACGGGATTTCTACCAGGCATCCGAGTTTGCTGGGAGACTTAGGCACCAGATCAACCAAGGAGTTGGGTCTAGCCAAAAAGCATAGCACCGAACTCAAACGAGGGATCCGGGTGAGTCTGTGGGCATAGGCATCGGATCCTCTGGTGATCCCAGGCTAGCTCGTGATCATCGGCACTAGATTGCCACTAAGCAACTTGACCTTCAGGAGCAGTCTTGTGCTTGAGCTATCAGGTGATCATTTTGCTTCTCTTCTGCCTTCTTAGGGCCAGTCTACCTCAGGGAATCAGGGTTTGGCCAGTGGTCTAACACGGGATTCCTACCAGACATCAGAGTTTGCCGGGAGACCTAGGCACTGATCAACCAGGGAGTTGGGTCTAGCCAAAAAGCATAGCACCGAACTCAAACGAGGGATCCAGGTGAGTCTGCGGGCATAGGCATCGGATGTTCTGGTGATCCCGGGCCAACCCGTGGTCATCGACACCAGATTACCGCTAGGCGACTTGACCTATTTGAAGCGAGTTGTTCTTAAGCCATCATACCTGCATAACACATACAAATAATCTGGGCCTATGGAGATTTTACGTGGTTTGGCTTATAGTTTTGCCTATTTCCACGGGAATACAGGGGGTATATTCTTTTACTTATCGGGGGACATTATTACAATGGAAAATTAAGGACAATTCCGGCCTTCAGCCGGGCCGAGTAACGCTTCAGATGACAGGCTCGACTCTGCGTCTCGCACTTTGTCCGTTCCCCTGGGGTTAAAGTTGGGAAGTACTTCTTGAGGTGCACGGTGTTCCAAACTTTCCCTACCGCCTCGCTTTATCGTGTCGGCGGTAAGTACCTGTTGGGTCCTTCGCACTTCGTGTTGAGTTTCCCTCCCTCTTCTATTACTTTCACTTGCGTCCAAAATTTCCATTTGGATGATAAACTATTCTGCTCGGTCGAACAACTCCGTCAAAGAGTTTGGCTCGGAGAAGGCTAAGGATCTTCTAAGCGGGGTGTATGTAGTTTCGTTTAGTAGGGTTGATGCCGCCAATCCGGCTGGGAGATCCCTGACTTCTTGTGTCGCGGATCTGAATCGTTCGATGTATTGCTTTAAGGATTCATTCGGCTTTTGCTGCAAGCTCATTATATATATTTCGCTCTTCTTTTTTGGGAGATAGATGGAAAATGCATTTAGGAATTCTTTCTTCAATTACTCGAATGATCGTATATGTCCAGCTGGTATTTCAGTGAACCACTGCTGAGCTTGTCCTGCCAGGGAGAGTGGGAAGGCCCTGCACCTGGTGACCTCATTCCACCCATGTAATACGGCCACTGCGACAAAATGTTATAAGTGTTTCTCGGGGTCCCCCCTTCCTGAGTACATCGAAAGCTGTGGCAGTTCAAACCTTGGTTGCACTGGTTGCCTTTGGAGTTCATCGGATAGAGGAAACCCTTTCAGAGGAGTTACCTTTGGCACCATCATTACCTGTTTCTGTTCTAGCACCTCTTTTATGAGGCGTTTGATGTCAAACGTGCTGAGTCCTTCTGGTTTCACTTCATTTTGGCAAGGAGATGGGTCATAAGGGACTCCCGAGTAAGTGTTTTCTGTTGTCTCTCCATACGTGGGAGCTCTTCTTGCCCTCCTGCTATTTTTCCTTCTCGAGTCTGTTACTTCCGGGACTTGGCTATTCAGCCCTGGAGTTCTGATTCTTATCGCTTGGCGTGGGTCCCTTGGAGGGTTGTCTTGGGATCTCTGATGTTCCCTCCTCGTACCGATTTGTCCCATGTGGGGGACGTGAATGTCAGACATTAGCTCACGTAACAATGTAGTGACTCCCTGTAGCCTCCTCATATTCTCTTCATTGTTCATCCTGAGCTCATCATTTTGTTGCTTCAGCTCCTCAAAATTCTTCCGCAATAGTTCATAATTTGAGAGTAAGACTGTGGGTGGAGCTATTCTTGAAGTCCCTAAGAGGTTTCCATTTGGAATTAAAGACTGTCCAAAGGAGTGTTGTTCCTGACTAGCAGGCGCTGCATGTGGGACTTGCTTCTCTTGCCTTGTCGCATATCTCCTCAATCCAACCACATGTGCTTCTCCTTACTCGGAATGCTCCATGCCCCCCGGTCCAATGGTATGGTTGCAGTCGAGCACCTGGAAGTTCCCTGAACGCGCTTCATTGTTAGGGTGTTCTACTGAAAGTTCTGGCACTGTAGAGTGCGCTTGATAAGGGCCCTTCATGGCTCCCACTCGGATACAAGTGTTTCTACGGGCAGGGTCAGGTGGGTTCGCCCAACCAGCTGATCTTGTCCCTCTCGGCATCTCGTGTTAAAAATCGGCTTTTTGTTGAGTTTCCCACAGAGGGCGCCAAATTGTTGTTGCAAAAATACAACAATTAAAATTTGTGATGTGTGGGGTCCACTCGAGCTTGACGTCGGGTGAAGTTAGGTTGCCGTTAGAGAAGCTGCCACGAGGGAGTTTGCTGTTAGGATGCTCGCCATAAGGATTCGTCATAGGCCTTTGCCGCTAGCTTTTGCCACTAGCCTTTGCCACAAGCTTTTTGCCACAAGCCTTTGCCACTAGCCTTGGCCACTAGCTTTTGCCACAAGGTTCACCACAAGGTTTTGCCACAAGCTTTTGCTGCTAGCCTTTGCGACAAGATTCGCCGCTAGCTTCGCCACAAGTTTTCGCCGCTAGCCTCACCACAAGCCTTCGCCGCTAGCTTTTGCCACTAGCCTTTGCTTCTAGCTTCGCCACAAGCCTTCGCCGCTAGCTTTTGCCACTAGCCTTTGTCGTTAGCTTCGCCACTAGCTTCGCCGCTAGCTTCGCCACAAGTCTTCGCCGCTAGCTTTTGCCACTAGCCTTTGCCGCTAGCTTCGCCACAAGCCTTCGCCGCTAGCTTTTGGCCTTGTTAGCGCTGAGAAAATAGGTTAAAAGGCTCGCGAGAATCTTCCCCACGAAGACCCTCCGATGCCAAAGTCAGTCCCCAATACCAATGACTATTCACGAGAAGCGATGAATGTGCAATCAAAGTGTAAATTTTATCAGAATTGGAAGTCCCCATTAATGTCCTGTAGCTAGGTATTTATAGGGCACGGATCTCAAGGGTGTCTGGTGTTGACACGTGGCGTTTGCTAAATGGGGACAACTTCAATCAAAGGGGGATTATCACGAATCTGCCATGAGACAAATTTCAGCAAGGGGCCGCGAGGACAAGTGGCCGCAAGGCTTGAACCTTGCGGCCCAACCAAGTGGCTGCAAGGCAGCCATCAAATGGCCTTGCGGCCATTTCAATTCCTTAGATGGGACATTTTCCATGCTATCAAACACACCCTAACTGTTTCTTCATCTTCTCCCATGACTGAATCTTCGCCTTGCCATGACAGCTCCAATTCTGCTTAACTTACTGCCACCAAGTGGTTGCCTAAACATGTAGCCTAGTAGCCACCAAGGGTATCCTTTTATCATCGGGCACCTCCTTGTAATCCAAAATCTCCTTTAATGCCGATAGCCAATCGAGAAATTCATCAACCTCAATCCCACCATGAAACTCGGGGATATCCACCTTAATTCCGGCCTCCCAATGCTGGAAAGCATCTCGCTGCACTGTTGGTTATTGTCTGTCAATCTGTTCCCGACGCTGCATCACACGACCGCCTCGTAACTTCAACATGGTCTCCTCGCCCGACGGCCCCTGTAAACCATAACCACTCATGTCATCCCCATTGACCGCTAGTCCACTACGCGGTGGAACATGGGGGTTCCATGCTGCACAACCTCCGTCGCTCACGTTATAAACTGATTAAACCAGGTTGTCAACGTCTCGATCTGATTCCGTAAATTTGCAACTTCGTCACCTCGGTGGCCACAAATAGCACGTCCTCTTCCACAAACCATGCTCTGATACTAACTAATGTAGGATCACCTCCAACGTACACATTTAAGTACCGATTGCACTAAGAAAATGAATATCGTTCTCATTTCATAAGCAACAAAAAAAACCCAACAATGTAAATAAATGTCTTAAATAGGTGAAAAATGAAAACCTATTAGGCCAACAGTCCCCTAACGGACTGGGCTTTTTAAAACAACATAAAGAAACATTTAAAATAATGAACTAAAAACACAAAAATGCATTTTCAACACTATAAACGATCTCAAACGCCCAAAATCCATCATAGTTCAAGACCTTTCCAGAATGGGGTCGTGGGCCTAAAATAGACACTATATGCAAAAGTTATACCTATTTCTTCAAACACCAACCGTTATAACATTCCAAGAATGCAAGGGCTTGTTCCTCTGCATTAGACACACGAACCTCATCACACAACTACCACCAATGGTCTGATTTTTGGCATTTCTTGTCCTCAACTATAAATACCAAGCAGGTGGCTCATTTAAGATGCTTACGTGAATTGATTGCTGATCTACCAAGTGCCAAAATCATTTATTGTGCAAAATTTTTGAATTCTCTCATTCACTATTTTTGTTGGTTCCTAATGATGGAAAATATATCCCAAGAGGGGGGTGAATTGGGATTTGAGTAAATTTTTGATAATTTAAAACTTTGATGGATGGCAAAACACTATGTTTCGAAATATAAGATATATGTTTCGAAATAAACATTTCTGTTAAGTAGGTTTCGAAACCTACTATATATGTTTCGAAATATACCTCACTGTTTTTCTAGTTTCGAAATATAGAATGTATGTTTCGAAATACACTTTTCTATTTTGCTTGATTCGAAAACTTTTGGCTTGTATTTCAAACCAATGATCTTTGGGAAAGATGATTTATATAATTAAGAGTATACCAAAGATGTTTGTATATCAAAGATATGTTTTCTATGTATATGCAAAAACTTATACTCAAGAAAATTGTTTTAGTCTTTGCTAACTAAACTTATGGAAACATTTGCAATAGGCAATAATGATAGGAAAAAATGAAACAACACTTGCACACAAGATATATAGTGGTTTGGCACCCCGCCTAGTCCTCTACCTTCAAGCTTACCCACTTCAAGGATTTTCAGTCCCAATCACTTTTTACTAGTGATCAGCATAATAAGGGTTTTACCACGGTTCACCCTAAAACCTTACAAAGTGAGTTTTTACGGGCTCAAGTCAAACCTAGCACCAAGTGAGTTTTAGACTCAACTCAAACCTTTACACCACAATGAGTTTTAGGCTAAACTCAAACCTTTACAACATTTACAAGATAAATAATATTTTATCTTTTACAACCCAATAAATTTATAGCAATGAAATGCCTTACCAATGGCTGCACAAACCTCTTGGTTTGATGATAGGAGAGGTTAGAAGGATGAGACTTCAGATTTCAATTTTCTTTTTTCTTTTTTTTTTGTTTACACCATAATACACAAGAATAAGATATTTGTGGATCTTTTTTGAAAGCTCAAACAAACATTTTAATCACCTCTTGTGCTTAAGTGTGTGTCTCTAGTGTGTGTTCTCTTGTTGTATCTTGTTCTCATTTGATCTATCTCAATCAATCTCTTCTTGTCTTCAAATACTTGCTATTTATACCAAGAAATAGAAATTTGGCCATTTTATAGCAGTTAGTGACAAGATAGAAAAGTAGGTTTCGAAACATACATAATAGGTTTCAAAACGTCACAGAAATACACTAAGGTTTCGAAACATACTCCTCATGTTTCAAAACATACAGCCTTTCTAGCTGTACTTACACTTAGAGACAGCATTGAGTAGGAGACAAAGTCTTATGCCCACTATGATTAATTAAAAGCACTCACATTCAAATTTAAATTTAAATCTCATAGCATGGAGAATGTATTAAAAAATGATTGAGAAGTTTTTAGATAAAATGCAAAGAAAAAGCATCTCAGATCTCTGCTGACAGAAATATAGGTTTCGAAACATGATATATATGTTTCGAAACATACCTCTCTGGAAATGAGGTTTCGAAACATGACATATAAGTTTTGAAGCATAATCCAAAACTTGAAACAAATGTTAATACATAGATGTTTCGAAATAGCATACACACTTTAGAAAACATGAAAACCTTTTCAAAGGGGTTTCGAAATATGCACAGAAATATGACAGAGTTTCAAAAGGATTTTCTTAAAAGCACAATCCATAGCATGTATACCTCACAACTTATTTACATTTTTTTTATTTATATTTTACCTTCCATTTACTTTAATACATAAATGTAAATAACAAAGTACCCTCTATTTGGATTCAATAAAAATATCTAGAAAATCAAAATCCATAACTATAAGAAAGTAGAATTTGGGTTTTAGTACAAACTTAAGATTTAGCAATATTACCACCTCTAAAATACATACTTTCTATTTAATGAAAAATTTATTAAAAATCATTTTAACACTAATGGATATTAGATATTAAAATACCGGGAGATAGTTTTTTAAAATGAACGCATTTTCAAAAACATGTTTTAGTTGGTCTTTTGTCTTAGAATATTTAGACCAACGATTTCAAGGCTAATTTTGAAAATCACTTTAGGAGATTCTTTGAAATTATAATACTTGGTTTTGCAAATCTTCATATGAAACTATTTTGGTTTTCATTTAAACAAAATAATACTTGATATTGAAATTGATAAATGTTGAAAATCATAGCCATGACTCATGACTTAGGGATTAAGCTAATTTATATTTTTCATCATTAAAACTAATATAAAAAAAGGAGCAACAACAGTATTCACTGTAAAGGCTTTGTATTCCTATTATTCATTTTTTATTCAAGCCTTTTTTTACTTTGAGAGAATTTGTAACTGAGGGGGAAAACCCTCAGAAGCTCTCATTTCAATTTTGTTGTATTTCCTAGCATCTTAGCTAGAGGGCCTACTCTTTATGTAGTATGATTGTTTTGCCTAGCATTCATTGCTAGAGGGCCTATCTTGAAGATAGGAGGTTATTTTCATAGTGGATTAGGCTCGAGTCAAGTCGAACCACTATAAATCTTTATGTTCTTGTGTGTTTGTGATATTTACCTTACTTTTGAGCACCAACCAATTCTTCACTAGTTTCTCATATAAATATATCATTGGAAAATATTTTACATTGTTTAATGTTTTGAAAGTCAAATATTTTTTTAAATAACCAATTCATCCCCCCTCTTAGTGTGTGCACTAGCACTTAATTTCTATCAATATACACTAAGGGAGAGTGTGAGAAGAAGAAGAAGAAGAAGAAGAGGGATAGAGGATGAAGAAGAAGGAGTTTCTTTACTGTTTCAGGCAAGCTCTTACCCAATTGCTTTCCTTCTATTGTTGTTCCATGAACATCTTTCCTTGTTAATTTTATTTGATTCTCAAGTATACCTAGGAAAGCATTTGATTTTCCCTTGCCAGAGTAAGGTTGTCTTAATTTCCTCCGTGTATGGTTGGCTTTGGTGCTATCTTTCCCACGAGACTGCAAGTTAACCACTTCTCATACTCTTGGTAGAAGTTGTCCAAAAGGACAATTAATTAATTAAAACATGTATTTTTGTTGTTCACGTGGCGATGGAGAGATTAGTTCCTCTATAATTTCTTTGTAGAATGAAGCTAGGCCTTGTTGGTGGTTATTTGACCAGTTTACTTATGGTAGCCATTATGCTATGATGACACATAAATAGGACTCACATGACTTGTGTGCTTGGGCACATACATATTAGATTATTTTTGACACCTTGTGTAGCTAGACAAGGGCATTACACGGTATATAATTTCCTTTATGGCCGAGCATAGCCTAATGCATGGCTTTATGGGGGCTATGTATTACGTTTATGCTCATTATTCCACTGCATTGTATATGTGCATTTGTATGACTCTCGGCACTAGTGTTGGAAACACAATTGTTTCAATGACGTGGATTTCCACACCGGGGTTATGTTCATGGATGAGGCGAGCTTGGCGGGTTATTTCAGGTGTGGTTGTGCCCACTCAGGGATATCTGATGTAGGTTGCAAGTTATGTTTCCCTTCAGGATAACGGTAAGTTTATGATATGAACTTGGGTGTCATTGTGTCTTGGGTGGGCCCCAAGATCTGGTATGTGCATATTCTTCATTATGCCATTGTTACCTATCATGCATTATATGATACATGGGCATGTTGTATATAGATGTTGCACATGGGGTGCAAGTTGTTCTTTAGTTCTACACTCTTATTAGCTTTTCTTTCAATTATGCTTGTTGAGTCTTGTTGTAACACCCCGCTCCATACAGGCGTGTCACTATAAGGAAATTCCTGGGGTTTCTTTTTTTTTTTTTCAAGTCTGCTACATGCGGCGCCTGTGAG
Source organism: Diospyros kaki (assembly GCA_036245055.1). NCBI lineage: Eukaryota > Viridiplantae > Streptophyta > Magnoliopsida > Ericales > Ebenaceae > Diospyros > Diospyros kaki. The sequence continues at coordinate 9,282,857 of BSEG01000011.1, read as the reverse complement.
CACAATCTTCACTTGCAGATGAAACACTCGTCACAACACTACAGGCGGCACCCGCGGTGATCTTAAAAACAATCTCCACACACATTTATATATACCCCGAAAGTTCCAGTCTTACTCGCTTAGTCAATAACATACTTACAACTGAACGAGACATTACAAATACAGCGGAATACTTAACCAAAATAACGTGGCCTACCACGTATTTACACAAGATGTTTCCTACCAACATACATATAACATCATTACTAAAAGTTTACAACACCTACGTACGAATGTTCATACATATAGCAAAATAGGTTACTATGCTACTAAACGATGTAAAGTCTATCACATAAACACCATTGGCTCTCCGGCCTCGTCCTTGACTTCGCAGCTGTCCCTAACTGGAACGTTGAATGTTCCAGGGGCATAACCCAGGTTAGATGATAAACATCTAAGTGAAGGTATGAAACAGTTTATATAATGCATGAAAGACACATAAGCATGGCATACTAAACGACAACATGTAAGACACGTCAAACTTGAGAAATTTCCCTGACATGCCTAATCCCCGAGTGCCCTACCGTGTCACTCGGTTACCAGTCCCGGATGCCCTACCGTGTCACCCGATCACCAGTACCGGCTCCGGATGCCCTACCGTGTCACCCGATCGCCAGGACTAACCGTGTCCCATTCTCAAGAAGACCCCGTCCCGCCCCATATGCACCCAATGATGTAAAGAAACTAGACCCCAAAATGATATGAAAATTCACACGCCATGCGCTAACATTTTGAAGTAAATCAGTTAATGCAATGTAGCGAATGTCGATGCAATGGTTATAAGCAAAAGTTTTGTAAAATAAGCTAAGTCTAGGAGGGCAAAATTACTCACTAGAACTCACCAAAACACTTTAAAAACACTTCCAAGACAAGGATAAGCTAGAATCAAACCACTCACCTCAATTCGGAAAAGTTCGGATTTCGCCTCGAAAAACGTGCCACACCTCGAAAACTGTGTAAATCCTCTTCCAGTGACCCAATTAACTCCTATTTCACCATTTAATACCTTTGGAATCAAAATTCTATTTTTTCCATAATTTTCTCTATTTTTATTTAATTTTTAAACACTTATACCTTCGGAAATCCATTAAAAATACCAAACATCATTTTTTTCAAAATATTCTTCCATGATAATTCCTAAAATAATTTAACCTAAATTATTAAATTAAAAACACATCAAAACAGTATCTCACGCGCCACCCCGGAGTCCTGCGAGTGGGACTTACGCGCCGCCGCACAATCTTCTTCTCCGGTCGTTTTCTCCGGTTCCGGCGACTTCCTTTGGCCAAAACAACTATGGGGGCTTGTAGATCTCTTCAAGGCGACCTCAATGGTGCCCTTGTTCGTCGGAAAAAGTGGCCGGAGGTAGGATTAAAAGTGAGTTGCAGGTCGCGGCGGCGGCGGTTCGTTTTTCCGGCCAACTTCTAAAACTCCATCAAACGTACACCAAACTCCTCTAAAACTTCCAGAAATGATCCTTGCAACCTGTAGAACAAAAGCCCTCTAATCTCCTTGCTCGATTCTTGCCAAAATGGGCGGAATTTGATCGATTGTGCAAAAACCCTTTCGGCCAAGAACTCCTTTTATACTCAACCTCGACCCGAATTTCCACCACCAATCGATTGCTCTTATCCCCTTAACCCTAGATCTATCCTCCAAACCAATTAAACGAGCCCAAATCGTGACCCTAAGCCCTCGAAAAATTCGGCCAAAACGGGAAAATCTTCCGCCATTAAAACCGGTCACGTCGCCGCCGTGCTCGGCCAATGGCCACTCCCTGAAGCTTCATCATCACCTGGAGCTCGTCCTAGCACCCTTAGGCGAGCTTCCCGACGTCCAGAGGCGGATGGCCGGCGGCCCATGTGCGGCGGTCGGATTCCCATTGTGCAATTTTCCAAAATTGCAATTTTACCCCTATTTTCTTAATTTGACATTTTAGCCCTTTTCTTTAGAGTCCCTTGTCTTGCTAAATATACCACTATGACCCTCAAGTCCTATATTTTCCATTTCCTCTTGGATTTTTTGAAAAATTCGTTGATTCGACCTCCCTCTGACATTTTGCAAAATCTGCACTTTTACCCAAACTCTCCTAATTGCGTGCTTTTGACTTCAAAACTTTGAAATCCTTGATTTTTATCAAATATCGTCCAATTGCGCCATTTTTCCTCAATTGGCTCATTCTAACTTGGTCATTCGTCTTTCGTTTAAGTTTCGAATATTGCACTTAAGCCCGAAACTTTGTTAAATAACCTTTTGACCCATATCTTCAAAAATTCTCTTATTACTTAATACCGGGTATTACATCCTCCCCCTTTAAAAAGAAATTTCGTCCTCGAAATTACTAATTTACAATATCAAAACAAATGCGGATAAGAAATCTTCATTTCTTCTTCGCGTTCCCAAGTTGCCTCTTCTTCGTCATGGTTGCCCCATAGTATCTTTACTAAGGGAATAATCTTGTTCCTTAAGACTTGATCCCGTTGATCTAGGATTCGAACTGGTTCCTCAGGGTACGTTAGATCATTTCGTATCTCAATGGTCTCATTCCGAAGTACCTGCACAGGGTCTGGCTCATGTTTCCGTAGTTGAGACACATGAAACACGTTGTGGATGTTTGAGAATGTCACAGGTAAGGCTAATCTGTAAGCCACTAATCCAATTTTCTCCAAAATTTCATAGGGTCCTATGTATCTTGGGCTTAATTTCCCTTTTCTTTTTCCTCGAATCACTGATTTAAATGGAGAGACTTTTAAGTATACCTTGTCACCGACCAAAAATTCCAGGTTTCGCCTTCGTTGATCAGCGTATGATTTCTGACGACTTTGACTTGTCCTCATTTTCTCTTGTATTTGCTTGATCTTCTCAGTAGTAGTCTGTACAATCTCAGGCCCCATCAATCCTATTTCTCCAGTTTCTACCCAACAGAGTGGTGTTCTGCATTTTCGCCCATATAATGCCTCGTAGGGGGCCATTCCAATGCTGCTGTGATGCCCGTTGTTGTAGGCAAATTCTACCAATGGTAGATGTTTCTCCCAACTTCCCGAGAATTCCAAAATACATGCCCTCAACATATCCTCGAGCGTTTGAATTGTCCGCTCGGACTGTCCGTCGGTCTGAGGGTGATAAGCTGTACTGAGCTTCAATTGTGTTCCCATACACTTGTGGAAACTTTCCCAAAATCTTGACGTAAATCGTGGGTCTCGATCTGACACTATACTTGCAGGTATTCCATGTAATCGTACTATTTCCTCGATGTACAGCTGGGCCAGAGCGTGAGTCGGTTGCCCTATCTTAATAGGCAAGAAATGTGCCGACTTGGTTAGTCGATCCACTATCACCCAAATAGCATCGTTTCCTTTGGGACTTCGAGGTAGATTGGTCACAAAATCCATAGTGACGTGATCCCATTTCCACTCGGGTATGTCCAATGGTTGTAACTTCCCCCCCGGACGCTGATGCTCAATTTTGATATGTTGACAGGTATCGCATTGTGCCACGTACCGTGCCACGTCCTTTTTCATTCCTGGCCACCAATAAGTTTCCCTGAGATCCTTATACATTTTTGTGGATCCTAGATGTACTGTGTATCTTGCCCGATGAGCTTCTCCCAAGATAACTTGTCTTAGACCTTGATCCCTTGGCACGTATGTTCTTCCTTGAAATCGAAGTATACTATCATGGTAACTGAATTCAGGTGCCTTAACTTGATCGCTCTCGTCTATCTATTGACTTCTTCTTGTGTCTGATTGAAGAGCTGATCTGATTTGGTTCACCACATCAGGTTGAATTGTCAGATTTGCCAAATATCCCGTGATTGGTTTAGGCTTAACACCTACTGTCAGGTGGCTAAATTCCTCGATCATCATGTTAGCCACAATCTCGGAGCTTCTTCGGCTAAGAGCGTCTGCAACTATGTTAGCCTTCCCTGGATGATAGGAAATGGTACAATCGTAATCTTTTAAATACTCCATCCATCTTCTTTGTCTCATGTTTAATTCCTTCTGAGAAAATATGTACTTCAAACTTTTATGATCCGTAAAAATCTCAAATTGTACTCCATAAAGATAATGCCTCCACAACTTCAAAGCATAAATTATGGCTGCTAATTCCAAGTCGTGAGTTGGGTAGTTTTGCTCATGTCTCTTCAATTGTCGAGATCCGTAAGCAATTACTTTCTCATCTTGCATTAAGACACACCCCAACCCTATCCCAGAAGCATCACTATACACCACAAACTTTCCTGACTCTGTTGGCATTGCTAAAATGGGTGCCGTAGTTAACCGCGTCTTAAGCTCTTGAAAACTTTGCTCACACTTGTCGTCCCATTCAAATTTAACTTCTTTCTGCGTCAATCGAGTAAGTGGAGCAGATATTTTTGAAAATCCTTCTACAAATCTTCTGTAATATCCTGCTAGTCCAAGAAAACTTCGGATTTCCCCAATGGTCTTAGGTGCTTGCCACTTTTGAACCGCTTCAATTTTTGCTGGATCGACAGCTACACCTTCCGCAGAAATTATATGTCCGAGAAATGCTACCTCAGTGAGCCAAAATTCACACTTCGAGAATTTGGCGTACAACTTATGATCCTTTAAAGTCTGCAAGACTATCCTTAAATGTTCTTCATGATCACTCTCACTTGTAGAGTATATCAAAATGTCATCTATGAACACTATCACGAACTTGTCCAGGTAAGGTCGAAAAGTTCGGTTCATTAAATCCATAAATGCAGCAGGTGCATTGGTCAATCCAAATGGCATCACTAGATACTCGTAGTGACCATATCGTGACCGAAATGCAGTCTTGGGTACATCCTCCGGCTTGATCTTCATTTGATAGTACCCTGACCGAAGATCTATCTTAGAAAATATTCTGGCTCCTTGAAGTTGGTCAAACAACTCTTCAATCCTAGGCAACGGGTACTTATTCTTTATGGTTACCCTATTTAACTGTCGGTAGTCGGTACACATACCCAAGGTACCATCTTTCTTTTTCACGAACAATATCGGAGCTCCCCAGGGCGACACACTTGGTCTGATAAATCCTTTGTCGGTCAAGTCCTGTAATTGCTCCTTTAATTCCTTCATCTCAGCAGGGGCCATCTTGTACGGAGGTATGGATATTGGCTGTGTACTTGGTACAAGATCTATCGAAAATTCAATTTCTCTTTGGGGAGGTAATCCTGGTAATTCCTCGGGAAATACCTCGGGATACTCATTCACGACTCTTACTGACTCCAACTCGAGACTTTTCTTTCCTGATTCAGGTTTGGCTGACTGCAGTGTATGCAAAGTCATGCCATTTTCTTTCCTAATCTTCTTACTTCGACCTTGGAACACAGTCCATTCTCCGTTAAGCTTGGGTATGCTTACGGTCTTACCCTTGCAATCTATTTTAGCCTCATGCAGTGATAAGAAATCCATTCCGATGATTATGTCGAAATCTTGAATGTCTAACACCACTAAATCAATCTTGAAATTTCCTGATCCCATACTAAAAATACACTCGCGGCACCCTACCACGGTTCTTAAAGTTGAACCCATAGGAGTGGCTATTACCATTTGATAACCCAATTCTCTAGGTTCTAATTGTAAATTTCCTACTGATGCATGCGACACGAATGAATGCGTAGCACCTGGATCTATTAAAGCATGAACTGGAATATTCGAGAAGAACAGTGTACCTTCAATAACTGCAGGATCGGCCTCAGCGTCCTCACAAGTCAGATTGTACACTCGGCCTGGATGAACATTTTGTGTACTTCCACTCGGTGGTTCCATCTTCTGCCTTTTTGAGCAATCGCGCGAGATATGCCCTGGTTGTCCACAGTTAAAACACACCACTTTTCCCTGATATCCAACCTGGGGCGTTGCTTTGTTCTTTGGGCAGTTTCTTCCGATATGGCCTTCTTCGCCGCACCCGTAACATTTTATAACACATCTTTTTCCAAAGTGTTTCTTCTTACATCGAGGGCACTTTTCATCGTCCCTTGGTTGAGTCATCGTACTACCTGATTTACCACTCTTACTTCCTTCCTCTGTCTTGATGATCTCGGCTCGTGTCAGATTTCTTTCTATGGTCAAAGCTCGGTGCAATGCTTCTTTGTAAGTTTCAATGTCCCATCCACTCAAAACTTGCTGGAGATGTCCTTGTAATCCTGAGACAAACTTTTGTGCTTTCTGACTCTCGTCAGTCTCGTACATGGGGACGTACTTAATCAGTTGAATAAACCGATTATCATATTGATTCACATTCATCTCATCTGTCTGCTTAAGCCTCATAAACTCCCAGATTCTTTCTTCCTTCCAACTCTTAGAAACGTACTTGGCATTAAACTCTTCCTTGAATCCTGCCCAAGTATACATTGGTGCATCCTCGTTCTCAACTTCGCGTTCCTGTTGAGACCTTATTAATGAACGCTCGGTAGACTGCCACCACCGACCTGCTTCTTCCTCCAGCGTGTAGGTTGCACACCTCACCTTTTCCTCTTCACTACATTGGAGATGATGTAGTAGTTTCTCGGTCTGCTCTAACCAATACTCGGCTGCGTTAGGATCATCGCCAGTCCTTCCTTTGAACACAGGAGGCCTCAAATGTCGGTATCGCTCCAAAGCCGTGGTCGTGTGCCGAGTAGGCTCCTCTCGACTTACGTATGTCAGCATATTTTCCAAAAATCGCTCCATTCGCTCAAACCGGTCTTCACTGGAGCTTGATTCTCCAACATATCTTCGATTTCCTCCTGAGTGATTCCTGTGATCACCCATATCTTCAGGATTATTTTCTTCTCTTCTCTCATTTTCAGCATGGGCTGCATTTCGAAGTCTTCGTGTATTCACCATCTGAAGTGAATCACGGAAATGAATTATTCACAAGACAAAATTGTTTCTGTACAAAGGGACAGTTTTATTTCTTTATATTATCCCATAAACAGACAACTTAATATTACTGAAAAGAAATAGACATAACATCTTATTATATTTTATATCTACATATCCTTTCTTTCTTCAGTCACTTCTTCGGCCTTGCTCAGTAGTTCTTTGGCTTCCAGATCCAGGACTCTTTGTGATCCCCATCACTGTCGAATGCCACCGGGGGTCCTTCGTCGTTATCTTGGACTTCCCGAGTCTCCTCATCTGATTCCTCGTCAGAGCTAATATCTATGACCTCATTTGCGAGGTTCGCAGCAATCTCTGCTTGTTCCTCCTCATCCATAACGTCTCCAAGTAGGTCTTGATGCTCGTTCCTCATTCTTGCACAAAATTCACGTAGAGTGTCATCCTCCCAGTCTTGCCACAACCACTGTGCAAAAGTTTTCCATTCTCCCTCAAATTGATCAATAAGAAAGCCAATCTGAAACTCTGATAAATCTACCAACTGTCGATAGCTGGGGGGCACATCATCTATGATCTCTTCCATTGCAAGCAGAAATACATTCATGTCCTCATCCTGCGGGTTTCCTCGAGCTTCGATCCTATTTGCCCAGTGTGACAGCAATACTTGGTCCACCATTTTCTACTAACATTACACAAAGATTTTCTCAAAAACCTCAAACAAGTGTTTCCTAAAGTTTTCATATGTTACTTAAAAATCCATGTTCCTATTCCAAGTTAACAAATCTAACCGTGCTAAGTTCAATAACCTAGCCTAAGCATCCTAGGGTTTTAACCTAGGGCTCTGATACCAATTGTAACACCCCGCTCCATACAGGCGTGTCACTATAAGGAAATTCCTGGGGTTTCTTTTTTTTTTTCAAGTCTGCTACATGCGGCGCCTGTGAGCACAATCTTCACTTGCAGATGAAACACTCGTCACAACACTACAGGCGGCACCTGCGGTGATCTTAAAAACAATCTCCACACACATTTATATATACCCCGAAAGTTCCAGTCTTACTCGCTTAGTCAATAACATACTTACAACTGAACGAGACATTACAAATACAGCGGAATACTTAACCAAAATAACGTGGCCTACCACGTGTTTACACAAGATGTTTCCTACCAACATACATATAACATCATTACTAAAAGTTTACAACACCTACGTACGAATGTTCATACATATAGCAAAATAGGTTACTATGCTACTAAACGATATAAAGTCTATCACATAAACACCATTGGCTCTCCGGCCTCGTCCTTGACTTCGCAGCTGTCCCTAACTGGAACGTTGAATGTTCCAGGGGCATAACCCAGGTTAGATGATAAACATCTAAGTGAAGGTATGAAACAGTTTATATAATGCATGAAAGACACATAAGCATGGCATACTAAACGACAACATGTAAGACACGTCAAACTTGAGAAATTTCCCTGACATGCCTAATCCCCGAGTGCCCTACCGTGTCACTCGGTTACCAGTCCCGGATGCCCTACCGTGTCACCCGATCACCAGTACCGGCTCCGGATGCCCTACCGTGTCACCCGATCGCCAGGACTAACCGTGTCCCATTCTCAAGAAGACCCCGTCCCGCCCCATATGCACCCAATGATGTAAAGAAACTAGACCCCAAAATGATATGAAAATTCACACGCCATGCGCTAACATTTTGAAGTAAATCAGTTAATGCAATGTAGCGAATGTCGATGCAATGGTTATAAGCAAAAGTTTTGTAAAATAAGCTAAGTCTAGGAGGGCAAAATTACTCACTAGAACTCACCAAAACACTTTAAAAACACTTCCAAGACAAGGATAAGCTAGAATCAAACCACTCACCTCAATTCGGAAAAGTTCGGATTTCGCCTCGAAAAACGTGCCACACCTCGAAAACTGTGTAAATCCTCTTCCAGTGACCCAATTAACTCCTATTTCACCATTTAATACCTTTGGAATCAAAATTCTATTTTTTCCATAATTTTCTCTATTTTTATTTAATTTTTAAACACTTATACCTTCGAAAATCCATTAAAAATACCAAACATCATTTTTTTCAAAATATTCTTCCATGATAATTCCTAAAATAATTTAACCTAAATTATTAAATTAAAAACACATCAAATTAAATAACCTTTTGACCCATATCTTCAAAAATTCTCTTATTACTTAATACCGGGTATTACACTTGTGACTCACTCTTACTTCTTTTCATTCCAAGTAAAGAAAATGACAAGGTTGGGGGCGAGCCTAGCAGTTTTTGACCTATTCTAATAGATGGTGTACAGGGCAATACTAGCTGGTCTTGTCTTGAGGCTTTGTGATCTTTTGTGTAATCAGGGTGGTTTTATCTTATGGTTTTACCGTTAGTCTATATATATATATATATAAACCATGTATCCCTGAGGGTTGGTCATCTTTTGTATGCATTCCCAAGTGGTGGTTTATGCCTTTGTTGTTAGATTCATGTTCAGGTATATGTGACTATTATGTACATGTAAGCCAGGCCAGGTGCTCTCGTTGCTGGTTACGTAGGTGTATGTTTAGTTGTAGAGGTGCATGAATGGTGGATTGAGTGACTCTCTTTTGTTTTTTGTTTCTTCTGAGGCACCTACTTAGGTCTTTCTACATGGCAGGGGTATCCCGGTAAGGGTTCCACACAATATTTTTAACTTGTCTAAAAAATTGTGCTTGTTTCAACCACGTTCCCTATTCTCTTCTCTATTTCACTTGATATTTTTTTTATTTTAATAAATTTTAATTCTATTTATTTTACTTTATCTATAATTTTCATATATACACAAAATTAATAATCAAATATACAAATTAATAACTAAATACAAAAAATAATCAGATACATGCATAAACAAAATAATTAAATACACACATATATAAAATCAATAATTAAATACACACTATTAATCATCCAATACATTGATAAATAAAAAAAATATCAAAATCCCACAAACCCACCTCTGTAAATTTGGTCTCCAGAGATTCCAATCCAAAATTCAAAGGAAACCACGAAGCAATCATTGGTCACGAAGAAACCCATGTCGCCGCTGTTGCTGCTCGTCCTCGCCCCTGTCATTGCCATTGCTTGTCACTGTCGCCATCGCCGCTACTGCTCATCCTTGCCACCGTCGCCACTGTTGTTACTCGTCGTTGTCATCGCCGTTGCTACTCAACCAATTCAACCTGCCTTGCGTTTGGTCGCCCTTGGATCTGGTGATTGTTGATGGCCATTAGGGGGAGGGGGGAAGAGAGATGGCTGTCATCAGATCTGCTGTTGTTGATGGCTGTTGCGTTTGACTACGTGCAAGAAGGAGAAGAATAAAAAGAGAAAAAAAAGGAAGAAGATAAGCCATCAGATAAGCTTGCGCGCTCTCCACATTTCGGTTGAATATAGCCGAAACAACAATTTTTTTTATTGTTTTAGGTTTCCTTTACAATTTTATTTTTTTTATTTTCGAAAATATATTTTTAAAAACAACAAAGTAAATGCGTTTTGAGTGTTTTAGAAAACTAGAAATTGAAAATAGGCTAAAAACAACAAAGAGAATGCAACCTAAATTTTTTCATTTTTAAAACTTAAAAGGTGAAGATAAAATACTATATTCTGACACAAAAAAAAAAGAAAAATAAATCAACTCAAATAAATTAAAAAATTTGATTCAAGTCCCACAAATCCATAACCCAAATACCCAATCTCCAATTTGGGCAGATCAATCCTTTCTTTTCAAAAGAAAATCAAACTTCCTCTTCTCCTCTTGAAACATGATATGCTACATAAAAAGCTTAAAGACAATGCAATATATCTTTAGAATGAAGGTAACAAAACTTTGCCCAAATAAGAAAGTTTGTATGAAATTTTGAAAAGTTTGTTTTGTTGAAAGGAAGGTTGTCCTATTTATGAAGCTTCAAAATATGATTGTTAATGCATTTGAATTAAAGTGGGTGGGAAACCATTTTTGGCAAGACTTAATTAGTTATCTGAGGTTGTGACGGCCCGCCTTCTGGAGGACCCGCTAGTATAGAGGATCCATGAAAAGGTTATTGTAGGTAATGGTGCAGATGTATCCTGAACAAGGACAACCAACCTCAAGTCACAAGATCGCATATGGGGACAACACAACTCAACAAAAACACATAATTCCCCATTTCCATTGCCAACATATACAACCATTTAAGACAAAAGATACATAAGAATTAGGCTTCCACTAATTACAACATATCAAGCAACGATCACAAAATATTTACAAGTTCCCAAAATACAAGAGTCCAACCAAAACTGGACACACAAACAAAAGACTCCCAAGACCTGGTCTTTAGGTAAGCTCTGTACATGTATAATCCCCAAAAGATCCGCCCTTACTAGGCTCGCCCTCTGCCTTAGCTTTGCCTTTAGATGTAAGTAAGAAAATGAGCCACAAGACCCAACAAATATAACAACAAGATATGGAAAGCATGATTAACAAGAATAAGCCACAAAGAAATATAACCCAACATGAGTAAGCCATAATGCCCCATACAAGGTACACCTACCAGAAGGTGAAATACTAGCCCAACCATACCTTGCACACAAATCCAAGAACAAGGGATATGGCTTACCCGCTCTCGAAAGTCCTGTAAACACAGGAGTTTTGAGAGAAAGCCCTCATGGAAATGGATACAGATGCAAACTTAAACAAAACATCTCTAAAGAGCTTTTCATTAGTATACACAACAGAAGCAGAAGTCATATAGTGCACAATCTTTAATGACAACGTTAAGGCTCACATGCCCGCATATCCCACAAAAACATCATGTCTAGCATAGCAAGACAATATTCTTCGTGGACTCAAAACAAGACAAAAAAACCCAAGAATCTTCTAATTAGGGTGCCTTTGTACACGACATCTATCATAGGGAAAGCTAAGCTTGGTCAAACCCACCCTCGACTGTCTTTCCATGCTTACCTGGAATGATGTAAAGTAAGAGTGAGTTACAAGACTCAATAAGTATATAGATAGAAAAGGTTAACAGGGTTAATAACTAACTCACCCATAACCATCCCCCAAATCATGCCATGTTTCGCATACCAAGCTATGCCATGTACCATGATGCCAAATCATAACGTAAATGCACCCATGCACACAAATGGTCCTTGGGGCCCACATAAGACACACACTGGCACCCAAGTCTCAGATACAAACATGTTGTAACCCAATATAGGCTACCATAAACTTCTGAGGTATACACTAGATCATTCCCCGAAATCTCAAAGTATACCCGTGGAGTATATACCAGATCATTCCCCACCAGGCCCAAACAACTTCCATATCTAGAGACTTTTGAGGTATACACCAGATCATTCTCTGGAGTCTCACATCCTCATCATACAATGCAACAAATAAAGAAATGCAACGGCTTATGCAGCATAAATGTGATATCAATGCCCCCATAAGTCAAGCATCAGGCCATGCTACACCCACATAAGAACTCACACATATGAATGCTCCATGTGTCTATGCTCATCTACACTACACAAGTTGGTACTCACAAGCCAACTGTGTCATGCCAATGCTCGCATCTCCAATGTCCCAATGCATCACAATGCAATAGTAAATAAATTAAAATACCACACCACCCCAAATAGAAACCTTTTGGAACCTACCCCGTTAAGGTTCAACATCATTTCGCAAAGAAACGTAGGGAGATCAAGGCCTACTCGGCCATTGAAAACAAGACACGTCAAGAAATGCCAAATAAGACCCTTCCAACCATCTAGGGATTCATAACTAAAAGCATCACCACTTAGCCTCTCAATGACCCTCATCATATCCCAAATAAATATATTTATTCCATAAAATTGGTGCAAGGAAAATCTCCCACGGTAGAAGAATTCCCGTATCTAGAGAGAATTTGATAGCTACTATGGACTCAAATCATACCCAAATTACTCAATTAGCTTATCAGAACCAAGTCTATGAAATCTAGACTATGACAAAAAATATGGATTTCAATTTGGAGATCACCACAAATAGTTATGCCCCAAGCACCAAAACATTATTGGATTGGAACTGAAGATTTAGATTTTTAGTTGCTAGTTCATAGGGCTAGGGCTCCAACTCATCCAATTTTGGTCCAAATACCCCAAATATATACCAAATCAAATCTTATTGAATCTAGTTTACAACACTTCAAACGGTTTGTCAATCCGATATCTATATAAAAAGTTATGGCCAAAATAATATAGGATGCACAGTATAGAGTCGACTTACGAATAGTCGACTAATGAGAGGATTAGTCAACTATTGAAAGCATTAGTTGACTAGACCAAGACTTGATCTTTTGGGGGTCAGCTAACCCACTTATTAGTTAACTATTGACCAAAATAGTCGACTATTGAACCTAGAAATGCACAGAAATGATCGGGAATACCTCAAAATCATTCAAAACTCCACCATAATCCATCCCAACAAAATGTAGTATGGAGCCAACCCTATTTGAAGTTCCAAACCACTCCAACCAACACAATCAAGAAATTGGAAAAATCTTACAAAGATTTTACATACAACATCTACCAAGAACCCACTTGAAGAATCATGGGGTTTTCACCATTAATCCTCAAAACACTAAGATTAGGGAGTTTTGGGAAGGCTTAGAGGAGTAGAACTTGCAACTAAATAAGAAGATGAACAATGAAGCTTGAACAACATAATTGAAAAATAAATGCAAGCAAGAACTTTCCTCTATTTGGATGAATCCACCAAAGATTCCAACTGTTAATCCCACAAATTTGAATCTCCAACTTCAATTTCAAAGAGAGAATAAAAGAAAATGGGAGAAGAGAAGAATTGGATGGAAGAAGAAAAGAAGAGGGTTTGAAGAAGGAGAAGAACGAGAACGGGAGAGAGAAAGGAGAGATTTCTCTCTTTATATAACATGATATATTTCCCATTTTGCCCTTCTTCTTTTCTTTTAATCTCCACCTTATCCCTTGACTATTTAAATAAATGCAAATATCATATAATTCCTTTAAACAAATACTTTTTATGTAAATACATCGTTCTCTTCTTTTTCATTTCCCATATAATATTCTACACACATACCTTGCATAGTCGTGGGTCCCATTTTCGTCAAAGTCAAATGCCTTACTTTTCCACCATTTTACCTTATGTGCCAAACCAACTAAAAATATCACATATAATCCTTCAAAAATAATGGTTCAAACAAAGCAAATATTTTACTCCCACAGTTAACACCTAGACCCACTAACGGGTCGTTATAACCAAACTCATGTAACCCCAAATCATGCACCAAACCATACCCAAGAATGCCCAAATAATCTCCCAAGAGCATTTATACATTCGTAGGGATCGTGAAGAAATCACCCCACACTTAGCCTTCCAAACATAAGCCTCTCATGACTCCCAACTTACATAATACCTCACCAATGAATGCATAATTGTTTCTGATATGCCCTATAAACATGGAGAATCACAAGACCTAAAAAACAGTCTTGAGACATGGACATGAAGCCCAAAGGCCCAATGGGTTGTAGGAGATCAAGGAAGTAAGCCGAAGGAGCAAGAGGTCGAGCCGAGACCAAGTGGGGAGGCCCCACTCGGTTATGCCGAGTGAGTACAACACTATCTTAGTTTTTTGGCCATAACTTTCTCATACGAGCTCCGATTGAGCTGATTCAAAGTCCTATGGAAAGATGAGAGAATTATCTACAACTTTAATGTTTTGAGTTTTGATATATTCTGGCTTAATCAAGGGGTAAATCGGGTATGAAGTTGATGCACCTACATTATAAAGGCTCGGAGTTAAGTATTGAAGGAAGATGGACTCGAACCAAGTCAAAAGGGCAAAAGAAGGCATAACCGAGTGACCCCCCACTCGGTCGGGCAAAAGAAGACATGACCAAGGGGCCCCCACTCGGTCATGACCGAGTGGCCACTCGCTATTTATGACCCACTCGGTTTTGCCGAGTGGGTATGACACTGCTTCAGTTTTTCGGCTATAACTTTCTCATACAAGCTCTGATTGACCTGATTCAAAGTTCTATGAAAATCTAAGAGAATTATCTACAACTTTTATGTTTTTAGTTTTGAGAGATTCGAGTTCAATCATCATAAAAATCGGGCATGAAGTTGAGGTAAGGGAACCACTCAAAATCGAGCCAAGGAAAAGGGGAGAAGAATGCATGATCGGGTGGCCCCCCCCCACTCGGTCATGACCGAGTGGCCCCCCACTCGGTCATAACCGAGTGACCCCCCACCCGATCATGGTCAAGTGGGCTTGGGCCAATCTCTCCTCTTTTTCCTCTCGGATGGGCCACGAAATCATCGAAATGGGCCGCGAGATTCTCGCACATCTTCTCTCTCTCCTCTGCTATAAATATGAGATCATGCCTTCATCACAAGGTCTCTCGTCACTCCGAGGCCTCTCGTCATTCCAAGGCCTCTCGTCACTCCGAGGCCTCTCGTCACTAGCAAGGCCTCTCGTCACCATCAAGGCCTCTCGTCATCCCGAGGCTTCTCGTCATCTTGAGGCCTCCCGTCATCCAGAGACCTCTCGTCACCATCAAGGCCTCTCGTCATCCCGAGGCCTCTCGACATCTTGAGGCCTCCCGTCATCTTGAGACCTCTCGTCATTACGAGGCCTCTCGTCACCATCAAGGCCTCTCGTCATCCCGAGACCTCTCGTCATCTGGAGGCGTCCCGTCATCCCAAGACCTCTCGTCACTCCGAGGCCTCTCGTCACCAGCAGGCCTCTCGTCACTCCGAGGCCTCTCGTCACAAGCAAGGCCTCTCGTCACTCCGAGGCCTCCTGTCACCAGCAAGGCCTCTCGTCACCATCAAGGCCTCTCGTCATCCCGAGGCCTCTTATCATCTTGAGGCCTCCTGTCATCCCGAGACCTCTCGTCACCAGCAAGGCCTCTCGTCACCATCAAGGCCTCTCGTTATCCCGAGGCCTCTAGTCATCTTGAGGCCTCCCGTCACTCCGAGGCCTCTCGTCACTTCGAGGCCTCCCATCACCAGCGAGGCCTCCCATCACCCCGAGGTCTCTCGTCATCCTCAAGGCCACCAGATCACTTTGGGGCCACCAGATCATCAGCCCACAAGATCATCAACCTGTCAGACCATCAGCACTGTCGGATTATCAAACTTAGAACTCTGACAGATCCAATCCCTCGTCCAGACTTTCATCAGTGAAGGCACGACTCCTGAGACTCTTGCGTCTGTCCACAATAAAAAAAAAATAGATTGTTGTATTTTGGCAACAACAATTGGCGCCGTTTGTGGGAAACACAAGACAAAAAGTCAACTTAAGAATGGCAAACACTCGTGGACACCGACGAACTCTCTCTCAAGGCGTAGAAACACGCCTACCACCACGAAACACTTAGCAACAGGGAGCACCACCTCCCCCACATAATGCTCAACCTGAAGGAGACGAACGCTCCATTTCCCCTATCCCGCAGGTGGGGAACCAAACAGTCCCATCGCCACCACTTATCGGCTCAAGGCCACCTCCTACTGAACAAGCTGGGGCTTCACGACAGCCATCACGCACGGTACCGTGGAAAGAGTACGAAGCATTGAGACAACAACACGTTGAGGGCATGCAAGCACTTCGAGACATGGCTGGTATCCTCCAAGGTATGATGCCTGTAGGGACGTTACCTGATACTCTGAAAAAGTTTATGTCATCCCCAGAACCTCAACCCGAAGTAGGGGCCGATTCCTACCAAGAAGCTACTCCCAATTCTCATTCTCGATCTACGCCTAGACGAGAGGGTAGGCCTAGGTCACCACCTCCAAGGAAGAACCCTCATTCCGCACCGCGAAGAAATGAAAACCCCAGAATGGAAAACAGAACCAGAAGCCCTCAAAGACAGAGGTATCATGAAATAGTGGCCAGTACGCCAACAAGACATGACAATCAGACAACAGCCACTATGAGGGATGATATGAAAAGAGTAGTAGAAGAAGTGCTTGAACGGAAAAAGTTAATCCCTGCAACAGATGAGCACCAATGAAGAAAATGTCCTTTTACGACCGATATATTGGAGAGACCACTGCCTCGAAAATTCAAAATGCCATAAATCACCCTCTACTCAGGGAAAGACGACCCATATGATCATGTTCAGAATTATGAGTCACTGATGATATTGCATGGATGGGACGACGATATAATGTGCCGAGCATTTTCCTTAACACTGTCAGGACATGCTCGAACATGGTTTAACAGCCTTCCAGAAGCCTTCATTTCCTCATTTGGGCATCTTAGGACAGAATTTACTAAAGCTTTTGTGATTAACAGTCGAAGGAAACAGGATGCCACATATTTGCTCAGCATACGACAAGGGAATAAAGAATCTTTACGTCAATTTGTGGATAGGTTTCATAATGCCACCCTTGAAGTCCCCGACTTGCCGGCCCAAGTTGTAGTGTCTGCTATGCTCCAAGGGACGCGCCTCGCCTCTCTCCAAGAGTCACTTTCTTTAGACCCCCCAACGTCCCTGGTCGATCTATTTGTCAGAGCAAACAAGTATATCCTTCACACTGAAATTATGAGAAATGTGGCAGGGAATTAGGACAAAGAAAGGAAGAAAAAGGAGCGCGAAGGAGAAGAAGAGTCTATTCGACGACAAGAAATGGTTAGAAGATCAGATATACCTCTGCCCCAGTTCCACCATTACACCAAACTCCTCCAACCTCGATCAACCATACTTGCAGCCATCGAAGGGTCAGGTCTCATTAGACTCCCGAAAAAGGTTGACCATCCAATGGGGAAGAATAGAGAAGAATATTGTAGATATCACAGAACTCGTGGTCATTGCACTAACCAGTGCCAGGAGTTAAGAGATCAGATTGAGATGCTAGTTCGTGAAGGACATCTTCAAAGGTACGTACAGGTCAAAGATGGTGATCCTCAAAGAGGAGAAGATAGACAGGAAGAGCGGGGGAGATCAAATCAGAGATGTCAAGAGAAAGGAAGGGCTTACGGGGAGAATCCATCTCTAGACAATGAACCAGTTCATGAGCCCATGCATGTCATCTCGGGCAGTGAAACTATGGTAAAGGACTCCTTCTATTCCATCTAGACAAGCCACGAAAGGACATGCCCTTAGAAGAAGGCAGTTAGCCACCATTAATGCCCTCAAAGAGAAAACTGGGAGCAAAATTCAGACCCATTGAAGAGAGCCTATGTTAAAGATCGAGAAACTAAACATTTCATGCTCAGAGGCAACAATAAGACCCAGAATGAAACAGTGGATGTACTCACTTATTTCAAAAAATGTACGCATTTCCATTACACATTGCTTTGTGAAAGTTTGTTTGCTATGCTCTACTTACAGGAAAAATAAACTCAAGCCCGTTGCCCCGCTCACGGCCCGGCAACGAGGGAAAAATAAACTCAAGCCCGTTGTCCCGCCTATGGCCTGGCAACGAGGTAAAATTCGATCGAGCCCGTTGTCCCACCTATGGCCCGGCAACGAGGTAAAATTCGATCAAGCCCGTTGTCCGGCCTACGGCCCGGCAACGAGGTAAAACGCGATCGAGCCCGTTGTCCCGCCTATGGCTTGGCAATGAGGTAAAATTTGATCAAGCCCGTTGTCCCGCCTACGGCCCGGCAACGAGGTAAAACGCGATCGAGCCCGTTGTCCTGCCTATGGCCTGGCAACGAAGTAAAATTCGATCAAGCCCGTTGTCCCGCCTACGGCCCGGCAACGAGGTAAAACGCGATCGAGCCCGTTGTCCCACCTATGGCCCGGCAACGAAGTAAAATTCGATCAAGCCCGTTGTCCCGCCTATGGCCCGACAACGAGGTAAAATTCGATTGAGCCCTTTGTCCCGCCTATGGCCCGGCAACGAGGTAAAATTTGATCAAGCCCGTTGTCCCACCTATGGCCCGGCAACGAGGTAAAATTCGATCAAGCCTGTTGTCCCGCCTACGGCCCGGTAACGAGGTAAAACGCAATCGAGCCCATTGTCCCGCCTATGGCCCGGCAACGAGGTAAAATTCGATCAAGCCCGTTGTCCCGCCTATGGCCCAGCAACGAGGTAAAATTCGATTAAGCCCGTTGTCCCGCCTACGGCCCGGCAACAAGGTAAAACGCAATCGAGCCCGTTGTCCCGCCTATGGCCCGACAACGAGGTAAAATTCAATTAAGCCCGTTGTCTCGCCTACAGCCCGACAACGAGGTAAAACGCGATCGAGCCCGTTGTCCCGCCTATAGCCCGGCAACGAGGTAAAATTCGATCAAGCCCGTTGTCCCGCCTATGACCCGACAACGAGGTAAAATTCGATCGAGCCCATTGTCTCGCCTATGGCCCGGCAACGAGGTAAAATTCGATCAAGCCCGTTGTCCCGCCTATGGCCCGGTAATGAGGTAAAACGCGATCGAGCCCGTTGTCCCACCTATGGCCCGACAACGAGGTAAAATTCGATCATTCCCGTTGTCTTGCCCACGGCCCGACAACGAGGGAAAAATAAATTCAAACCCGTTGTCCCGCTTATAGCCCGGCAACGAGGTAAAAGTACATTCAAGCCTGTTGCCCCGCTCATAGCCCGACAACGAGGTAAAAGTACATTCAAGCCCGTTGTCCTGCTTATAGCCCGACAACGGGAGAAAGAAAACATACATAAGCTCATGGTCCTGCTTAAAGCCTAACAACAAAGGAAAAATAAATGCAAGCCTATTGTCCCGCGCATAACTCAATAACTGGGAGCAGAATCAAACTCATCGTTCGATGCATAGTTCGACATCTATGGAAAGCAAACTTACTAGTATATCTACCTCATACTTCTGCAAAGGAATTGAAAATCACAAGAGTCTAGAAATTTAAAAGCATGATGTGCTAACAAGGTCGAGAGGATGTGTAGAATATTAAGCATCTAAAAGAGAAGTGGTGTTCAAAAGTTTACCGGACAAGATACTCTTTCATCCGAACCTTCCGGCTAAAAGAGTAGGGAGCAATTGATATGCCCTATAAACATGGAGAATCACAAGACCTAAAAAATAGTCTTGAGACATGGACATGAAGCCCAAAGGCCCAACGGGTTGTAGGAGATCAAGGAAGTAAGCCGAAGGAGCAAGAGGTCGAGCTGAGACCAAGTGGGGAGGGCCCACTCGGTTATGCCGAGTGGGTACGACACTGTCTTAGTTTTTCAGCCATAACGTTCTCATACGAGCTTTGATTGAGCTGATTCAAAGTCATATGGAAATATGAGAGAATTATATACAACTTTCATGTTTTGAGTTTTGATAGATTCTGGCTTAATCAAGGGGTAAATCGGGTATGAAGTTGATGCACCTACACTATAAAGGCTCGGAGTTAAGTATTGAAGGAAGATGGACTCGAACCAAGTCAAAAGGGCAAAAAAAGGCATAACCGAGTGGCCCCCCACTCTGTCGGGCAAAAGAAAACATGACCGAGTGGCCCCCACTCGGTCATGACAGAGTGGCCACTCGCTATTTATGACCCACTCGATTTTACCGAGTGGGTATGACACTGCTTCAGTTTTTCGACTATAACTTTCTCATATGAGCTCCGATTGACCTGATTCAAAGTTTTATGGAAATATAAGAGAATTAACTACAACTTTTATGTTTTGAGTTTTGAGAGATTCGCGTTCAATCATCATGAAAATCGGGCATGAAGTTAAGGTATGGGAACCACTCAAAATCGAGCCAAGGAAAATGGGAGAAGAATGCATGATCGGGTGCCCCCCCCACTCGGTCATGACCGAGTGACCCCGCACCCGATCATGTTCAAGTGGGCTTGGACCAATCTCTCCTCTTTTTCCTCTCGGATGGGCCGCAAAATCATCGAAATGGGCCGCGAGATTCTCGCACATCTTCTCTCTCTCATCCACTATAAATACGAGATCATGCCTTCATCACAAGGTCTCTCGTCACTCCGAGGCCTCTCGTCATTCCAAGGCCTCTCGTCACCAGCAAGGCCTCTCGTCACCATCAAGGCCTCTCGTCATCCCGAGGCCTCTCGTCATCTTGAGGCCTCCCGTCATCCAGAGACCTCTCGTCACCATCAAGGCCTCTCTTCATCCCGAGGCCTCTCGACATCTTGAGGCCTCCTGTCATCCCGAGACCTCTTGTCACTCCGAGGCCTCTCGTCACCAGCAAGGCCTCTCGTCACCATCAAGGCCTCTCGTCATCCCGAGGCCTCTCGTCATCTTGAGGCCTCCCGTCATCAGCAAGGCCTCTCGTCACCAGCAAGGCCTCTTGTCACTCCGAGGCCTCCTGTCACCAGCAAGGCCTCTCGTCACCATCAAGGCCTCTCGTCATCCCGAGGCCTTTCATCATCTTGAGGCCTCCCATCATCCCGAGACCTCTCGTCACTCCGAGGCCTCTCGTCACCAGTAAGGCCTCTCGTCACCATCAAGGCCTCTCGTTATCCCGAGGCCTCTCGTCATCTTGAGGCCTCCCGTCATCCCGAGACCTCTTGTCACTCCGAGGCCTCTCGTCACCAGCGAGGCCTCCCGTCACCCCGAGGTCTCTCATCATCCTCAAGGCCACCAGATCACTTTGGGGCCACCAGATCATCATCCCACAAGATCATCAACCTGTCAGACCATCAGCACTGTCGAATTATCAAACTTAGAACTCTGACAGATCCAATCCCTCGTCCAGACTTTCATCAGTGAAGGCACGACTCCCGAGACTCTTGAGTCTGTCCACAATAAAAAAAATAGATTGTTGTATTTTGGCAACAACAGTTTCCAATAACATCTAAACATATTTTTGGACCAAGAATAAACCACTTAAACTTGGCCAAATAATTCAAACTCTATTCCAAATCCAAGCTATCGAGTTTAGTTTATAATCCAATAAACGGATCTCGAATCGGATATTTCTATTGAAAGTTATGTCCAAAACAGTAGAGCATGGGCAACCTGCCACAGTCTAAAAATGGTCGACCATTTCTCAAAAACGGTCGATAGTTCAGAGTGGAGAACCACCCTAAAGACCCTCAAAACATGCAAGTTATGCACAAATACTTACACCAACTACATCCTAATAACAAATACATCATTCCCAAGGGTTATAGGGTAGAAGAAGCCCTATTTTGAAGTCCAAATAAAACTAGTAAGATCAAGCAATAGAGTTGAGAGATTTACAAACATTTCTACATAGCTTCCAACAAAACCTTATCTTGAAAACCTAGGAGTTTTCACCTTTAAAACCTCAATACACCAAAACCAAAAGAACAAAAAGAAGAAGAGAGGAGTAGAACTTGCTTTTAGAAACCTTTCCTTTTGGGTCTTGTTTGAAAGAAGTCCCTACAACAACAAATACTTCACTCTTCACTTTAAAACAAAGAGAACTCAAGTATAAGAAGAAGAATGACCTACCACTAGCTTGCTCTAGCCTTTTCTTGCTCCGATTTCTCAAGAAGAAGAGAGGAATTTGAAACCCTAGCTCTCCCCTTGTTTCCTGATCACCATCTCTTCTCTTCTCTGAATTACCTTCAATTTTCATGCAAAAATGAAGCCATCCTTTATATATATATCTCCACACATAAGGCACAATGACCAAAATGCCCTTATTACTTAATAACTTTAATGGAAATTGCTTATTTTCAAATGGTAATTTAAACATTGGTTATACTCCATATAACATTTTTACATACATACCTTAAATAATCATGGGTCCAATTTCCAACAAAGTAAAATCTGTGACTTTCCCATCATTTTTTGCTTCTTGTCAAGTCACCTAAAAATATCACATATAATTCTTTAAAAATTATGACTCAAATAAAATAAATATTTTATTTCTTTACATATCCCCCAGACCCACTAACAGGGTCATTACAAAGGTTGAATTGAATGGCTCGGGTTTTTGCTTTTCTAAGAGTTGTTAAGTTGTTGAACTAAAGAGCCCTTTTGTCTCTTGTGTACAACCTTAAGTAGGGGTAGATTTAAAAGTGAGCTGCCTTGGGCTGAGGCCCAGGGGAGCCCACAATAAAAATTAAATTTTTAAGGTAAAAGTCCAGCCCAAATCTAGTTCAACCCACCCCCAGCCCAACCCACCCCACCCCATCCTAAATTGTTGGGTCGGCCCTTGACCTTAAGCAAATTAAGTGATTGCTTGAGAAATTTTAATATTTTCTTATTAAACCCAATCTGTTGAATGCCTTAATTTTCCAACACTAAGGGCAGGTCATAAAATCAGTTGGTTTTCAACAGCCTTATCATGTACCCTTATTGTTTCAAGCAATCGTTTAATAGGGTGCATTGAAGTCTAGTGGTCTAACACAACCCTGTTCATTATAGAGGTAGGGAGTATGTTCTCTCAATTTTTTTCTAAGGAGAGAATGTATAATATGATTAAGTCGTCCACTAATGACATATAAACACATCATAGATAAAAATACACCTTAGGTTTATTGATCTGAAAATACCACATAAGCCATCCAACGGGACGACATAACATGTAAGGGGATAGAAACCAAGGACAATATGATAGCAAGGAAAAAGATACCTTTCACCTTGCATGCGAGTATTCCACTAACTTGTGATTATGATGATCAATCATAAAGTATCATCTCAATCTTAATAATCTCGACCCTAATTACCTCAAATCTTAAAATTCAACAAACATCATTACACATATGAACCCATAAATCAGACATATCAAGCAAATATATAAAAGGGACGACGACTTGTGGTCCAACCTAGTCATTTAATTGGGTCAAATGAGTGGGTAAAGTGCTCACTTTACCTTTACTCCAACCAATTCACCCTTAGTAAGGGCAAAAATAAAGTGAGTATCTTGTTCATTGTCTGGCCTAATCAGACGTCAGGGTAAAAAATCATCATACTCGTAAAAGTTGGAGCTAAAAAAGTTCAACCATCTTAATAAAGTAATTTTTTTTTTTTTAATAGGATGCAACTTGGCAACGCATGTAAATGCTAAGGGACAAATGGTAAGTGTAGGTGAGGCCCTCACATGGTGGGGGGCGCAAGTTGGCAACGCATGTAAATGCTAAGGGACAAATGGTAAGCGCTGGTGAGGCGCTCACATGCTGCTGCCTAACCCAGCCAAAGTGGTGGGCAGTAGATATGTACTTGCAATGTAAAAGAATCAAAGAAAGCACCACACACAAAAATGTGTCTCAAATTAAAGAGGGGCATCAGAAAGCTGGCCATTGCAGACCAAAGCAGATCACACAAAGCGCCAAGCCGTATGTGTCATGCTGCCATACAACTCATGGTACACCCCAAACTCGGCCCCTCTCCCATTCAAGACGCTAGTTCAGTACATATTTTTTTGTACTTTACGGATTATTTGATGTTTGAATTAAATAGTGATAGAATTAAATTAAATATGAGATTATATAATCTCATGTAATGTTTTGTACCTCAAGTGTAAAAAGAGGTATAATTTTGAAGTAATATTATCTTGGTCAAAAATTAATTGTCATTGAAGCCATATTAAATTGGAAAATACTATTGGTTTATCATGGTTTATATTTTAACCTACATAATATAGTTAAAATGTCTAAAATACTTCTCACTTAAGACGATAAGGTATGAGAGTATTTTTGTCATTTATGTTACATCGTGTAGTGCAAGGTGTTGTCCAAAAAATACCCATAACATGGTCCCATTAAATTATCGCATGGGGAGAGGTGAGGTTTTCTATAACCACTTTGGCTCATTAAAATGGTGTTGATTTTAAGTTTTCCTACTTAACATGATTCTTTGAAGGATCATGTTATTTGTACATCAAAAGTTACATCCTGAACTACATACGCATGTAAATGACTAAAATATCTTTCGCGTCGCCTCATCGTCTTAAAAGAAGGATATTTTTATCATTTTAACTACATTGTGTAGTCTAAAATATAATCTAAAAAATACAAATAATATTTTCTTTTTTAAATATGGTATAATCACGTCACGTCACCTAAACCATGTAATAAATGGACTATTAATGAATTAGTTACTATCAAGTATTAATGATAAGAGAGTGAAGTGGTAAAACATTTAAGTCATTATTTTTTTGGTAATGTTATTTATACACTAATTTTTTATACTCACCAAAATATAAGTATTTTTTTTAAAAAAATTAATAATATATTTTTAATAAATTATCAACTATTTTTTAAAAATTATAAACATTTTAATACCTATAGGACAACAATTATTTAGTTTAAGAGCAGAAAGTATTTATGCTGGCGAGGTGGACAAATAATTTATGCCACTAGTCGTAGCATGTAACGGTCAGTGGGCACTTTGTCATAAGCCAGTGGGATACGCCTGCAGGCAGCCGCAGCAGCAGCAGCAGCGACCCAGTCTCAGTCTTTTTTTTCTTTCCTACTCCCAATGCCATGGGCCCCTCGCCCTTTCCACTTCAAACTCCACTGACTCACTTTTTTAAGTTTCTTCTTTTAATTTCTTTTATTTTGATGACCCAAATACGGCATCAATTTGTACACGTAGAATAGGATTTCACCAATTGTGACCTCTAACAAATAGTTCTTACTTCGTACTTTTTATTTGAATTTTTAATAAATTTAAAATTCATTTCACTCCAACATAGTAAATGATTCGTTAACGAGATGAATCATGAAAGTTTATATGGTAAAGTTTTAGTTATGTAATATATCCATGATCGTAGTGTTGTGACATTATTTTCTTTTAATCTTTCGTTTAAAGAATTTGTCACATTGTCACCAAATTAGTGTTCAGGGGCGGATGTAGGGGGGGATGGCACGGGCTGCCCGTGCCAACCCCAATTAAATAGTGAAATTATATATAATAAATAGTAATATATATATATATAAATATATAAACTCCCAAGCACAGCCCAGTCCCAAGCCCCTTTCTGCATCCGCCCCTGTTAGTGTTGAATACTTTTTCTTCAACACTTATTTGATAGTGGTTTGAGTTAATTCAGAAACTAATTATAGCACTTGGCCTTCATTCAAATGTGTGTGCACATATATATATATATATATATTTGTAACATGAGGTATCTGACATTCGGCCTGGTTAATTTCCATAAGCCCATGCAAACTATTTTGTCTACATGAGTCAACAAATCTCCACAACATGGTAGAGAGAACCACACAATAACCACAAAAGAGTACGTAGTGTCTTCATAAACCCCACCATATATAATGTGATGAGCCAAGCACCACGTCGATCACATGTAGTGTGCAAAGCCACACAAACCCACCACACATCATGGCGGGCTTGACCCCCTTAAGATTTCATCTAGAAAATGCCTTTTGCATGTTGCCAACAAGACTCGAACCTCCACTAAGAAGCCCCAAAATTGAGACAAGGACCAACTTGAAGAAATAAGAAAAATAAGCAACTTTAGAGACATCCAAATGTATTAGTTAAATGGTGACATTTCCTACTTGATGAGGGTCGTTCTTGTATTTGTCCCTAGAGTTGGATATCCCATCATCTCTTTGTTAGTGATAGTGTTCATAAATACTAAATTTACATTATATGGGATGTATGTGAATGGCACTGTTGATTGTTCTTGATATTTATAAAATGTTATAACTTCATTCATATCTCTCCCTCTTACTCTTAGGATGTTGAGATTATGTGACTTGGATCTCTAGTCTAGAACTTCTTAAAAGTATTCTCAATCCTTAGACTTTTCAAAAGGGAACTATAATTAGTTGATTAATAGATTGATGCATGGGCTACTATCATTGTTTAGCATGGAGATGCTAATAAGATGGGGTGATGAGTCACATGCCACATCGTATGGGATGCATATAGTAGACATGCGAGTGGGTATTGGAAGAACATCCACTGAATATGACGCTTGGTACAGATCACATGGCTTGAGGAATAATTATAATACCCCATATTTTCGTGAGGATGCCACGTATTTTAAGTGAGTTTAAAATATCGAAAAATATGCTTGAAATGGCAACAAGTGATCGAATCAGTCGCAGGGAGTGCCCTGGAGTTTAGATACCTAAGGACAAAGATATATTTTTTATGAGCGTCTCGAGGCGAGATTTATGGCACTGAAAGAAATAAAATAAGAGATGATTTTCGATTAAGCTAAGTTGTAGTCTGAAAAGATCGAATGATGGTAAGGGCTTCCCAAAAATCGTACATATCAAGTAATTTTGAGTTATTAATTTTGAGATTTTAAGTATCTCAATAAATTTGATGTTTGAGGGTGTAATTGTAATTAAAGAATTATCCAAATGAAATAAGGATGAAATTAGGAGCTTATGTGGTAAATTATTAAAGTTTGAGAACTTGAAATAATGACCAAAATGTCATTTAGAAGAAGTTGGAGAATTAACTTGGATTTCAAAAATTAAATCCATTCTAGTTTTGGATTTCAAAAGCCATTCAAATATATCTTTGAGTCTTTGGAGTCCATGGCTTAGATTGTGACAAGTGGTATAATGTAATTAGTTTAAGAAATCTATAAATAGGCACCATGGGTTATTCT
The DNA here is from genome assembly GCA_036245055.1 of Diospyros kaki. Lineage (NCBI taxonomy): Eukaryota > Viridiplantae > Streptophyta > Magnoliopsida > Ericales > Ebenaceae > Diospyros > Diospyros kaki. Next base: position 9,255,484 of record BSEG01000011.1, on the reverse strand, counting down.
CAAATCATTCCAAGCAAGTTTGAGAGTTGAGGCACTCTAAGAGAAGGAGCTTGCTCTAGAGAGAGAGGAGGAAGTTTGGCAAGAAAGCGAGAAGAAATCAAAGGAGAAGCCGAGGAGAACAAGTCTCGCCGGAGTTACGAGCCTTCGCAGGAATTCACTAAAATCAGTCAGACAAAAAGCAAGGTAAGTCTCCCTTTTTTAATAATCCTATAGAGGGGGAAGAGAGGGTCACGTAGGTTCAAACGGGGGTCAAATCGGAGTTAAAACAATGGAGATATGGCTAAAATACGAAAACGATGCAATGTTGTCCGAATCTAGTAAGCAGCGCATGAGATACATGCGCAGGGAAGTGCTGCGCGTGAAGGCGCATGTCTCACCTTCCTGGGGCATGTGAGGACATGTGAGAGGTCCTTTTTCCATAAAATTTTCCAGTTATGCCCCTACTTTAATGCCCCTCTACCCTATGTAAAAATATTTGAGGTTAAGTTTATCAAAATGCGTGTTTTCTGTAGAAACCTAAGCCGTTTGCAGTAAAACTGTACCGTCCAAGAGATAAATGAACAAGATGAGACTCCTTTACTCCAAATCCTATTTTTTATTCTCTTATGAGAGACTTCTATTGTATGAGACATGTTTTGTGAAGTTCTTGTACGTAAACTCTTGTTGTTCACTTACGTGAAATCATGTTGCATATATGAAATGTATTTTTCTGAAAAATATATGCTGTTGGCTTTTTAACTGTTGCATTTATAAAATTCGTGTAGCCATACTGTTGTACCTATTTGTTGTTGGCCGAGGGTAAAAGTCAGATATCCCCCGAGAGGCGCTATGCATGCGCCATCAAGAAAGCTCTCGTGGGGAAGACCGTGAGCCTAAGGAACAACAGATATGGTGCTTACATGAGTGCTATGAAGTCGGGCCGAAGTGACATGGTTAGGGACCTTCCGAGAGGCGTTATGCGTGCGCCATTGAGAAAGCTCTCATTGGAGGAGGCTAACGTGTTCACGAGGCATTTCGGAATAGTTCTCGTTGTCTTCTCATACATTTTATACCTGATCATGCATCGATATAAACTATTTTTGGAGTTTCTCTCTAGAAGAGTCATCTTCTAATTGGACTATGTCCCTGGAATATTCAATATTCCAAGTTCGACGAGCGACTCTAAGGGAAAGGAGATAGATGAAGAATAAGTTTAATTTGCTACTTGTAGCATGTTTATCATATCTATGTTTATGTGAGAACCTATGTATGATTTGGATATGTTTAAGACGTGCAGTTATCACTTTCGAGAGATGATGTCCTTGTAATACATTTTGTAGACGTCTTGAACGATTTTATTTATGATAAATAGAGCATTATAGTTGTGAACCATATCAGGTTCGATCTAGCTTCTGCATTTGAAATTTTAACACCTGTCTTAGCTATTTAATATTAGGTTTGTTAAGTTGAGAAGGTGAAAATTAGGATTTTTGAGATATTGTGTGATGTATGACAGCGATTGTGATATGAATAATTTTTATATTCCCGAAATCCTAAGTTATAACACGCTTAAGAAATTTGGGGTGTTACATTAATGCCTTGACGCTGGCTCTTGATTGTGTATCTAATCCTTTGATCAGAAGTGACATAGTGTCTTGTACACTGGTATTAGGGATTTTTCGTTGAGCAGAATCATCAGGTGTAAGAGGTGGGACTGTTCACTGTGGGGTCTTTGTGTAGTAGTGCATGGAGATAGATGTTCATCGATGGAATCCATTGACCTCCATTTGTTAGGGGCGAACATCCTATGCAATCCATGTAGGTGATTGTGATTTGAAATCCCCTAACCAGGGTAAGCATGTGATTGAAAAGAGTTTTGCATGTCATATTGGATCTGACATGCTACCTTTATCACACATCGTGTTGGATTTCTCATTGTTATTAAGTCTTGTGCATTTAATTTAGTCCATGACTCTTACTCGATTGAGATGTTAGTTAGTGAAAGGACTATAGTGCATGGTAATCGAAAAGCCTTAATAGGTTCATATGAAATTGGACTTCGCTTTCATTAAGATCGTCCTAAGTCATGGCTAGAAGATACTCAGGTCTTTCAGGGTGCTCTGGGAATTTAGAGAGATCTTCTTAGTAAACTGATGGGATTGACCAATGTTAAGTAATTAACGTGTCCTAATTGCTACATGGTTGTGAAGCTAGAAAGTCAGACGCATACCAGTAATGTAGCAAATTAGTGATCCATTGTTGTTAGTGTGTACCTTGTCATTGTGGGATAATGATGTTGGTTGCTACATTATGTGTGGGACACATAGATCTAAGAAATTGGACAAAGTTGTAGCATGGAAGATATAATCGGTCGATAGGTTCATGGAGTGGTCAAATGGTGCTTACATGTTATCGACTAGTAGCATGTTATCGATTAGTGTAAGAGGAAAGTTGACTGCCCCAAAATGGTCGACTGGGTGCCTTATGTTGTCAATCATTTCTTCCATTAAATGTGACACAACTTTTTCGCATAAGAGTAATTAATGCTCTGATGCAAATGATGAAAGTGGGCATAGGGAAGGGAGTTCCGTGGACGACACTATAGAGAAGGGAAAGGAATTTGAAAAGGGATTTGTGGATTGGAGGAGTCTACCTGAACGTGAAGTTGCTTTCTATCTTTTCTCTTCTTTTTCTTCTTTCTTATAGCTGCAACTTCTTCTTGTTCTTACTCTAAGATAAGCCGGTGTAGCTCCTACCTTTCTTCTTCTCCCTATAAAGAGGCTATTGGATAGCCAAGAAGCAACCGAGAAAGGGATCGCGTATAGCTTCAGGTCACATCCATCAAGAGAGTCCTAGTATAGCTCTGTTTGAGGGTTTCAAGGTAGTTTAGGTGTGGACAGACTAGGTCCTCTAGTTTTGTGGAGGAAAGCTGGTCACTCGCGTGCTTGCAAATTTGGTGGATACCGAAAGGTATATCGAAAAACCCCGTATGGCACTGATCATCTTCCAAAAGGTATACGTAGACAACTGGCACTGATCATCTTCCAAAAGGTATACGTAGACAACTGGCACCGATCATCTTCTAAAAGGTATATTGAAAAACCCCCTTATGGCCTGGGTTTTTCTGTTTTGCATGTGGTTGATAGATACCAAATCTTACAAGGTCAGTTTTGGTTTCCGCTATGCTATTTTTCTGTTGAAAAATGCTTTGAAAATAAAACCCTTGCATAGATCCACATCGAGTTGGTGTTTTTGATGCACCTTTGGCCATTGCCTTTCTCTCTTCCCCCCTACTCCCTGATGTTTTACTCTTATAATTGATTTTAATGATGAAAAACAATAATAAGTTTTACACCGTAAGTCACAAGTTAAGTATATGATTTTTCAACAAAAATCAACTTCAATATCAAGTATTACTTTGTTAAAATAAAACCAAATGAATTACATTATTATATATATGGAGATCTGTAAAAAAAAAAAAAAGTATTAAGATTTAAAAGAATATCCTAAATGATTTTTACAAATCGATTTTGAACCATTGAATAAATGAATAAAAAATTTTCAAAGGCAAAAGATCATGTATGCTCTTGATAGGTTAATGTTTTTGCTATTGATATAGTTTTGATGATGAAAATCAATTGTATTTTGATGGTGAAATTATTTTATTGATTTGGTGCTCTAAATTACTTTTATATGTTCTATTAAGTATCAAATTAAAAATTAATTAATTCCATCATACAATTGAATGTCAAATATCTTATGATAAATTTTTTAATGGCATTTGGAATATTATATTTTTAATTGATTAAAAAATGTTGAATGAAAATTAGTTTCAGCAATTTAATGTCAAAAAATCTTGTGATAAATTTGATGGCATTTGGAATATTATGCTTTTATTTAATTAAAAATATTGTACCAAAAAGTTATTTTTCAAAGAGTTTAAAAATAAAACCATTAATGTTGCTCCCTTGATTCAAACCCACACCACTAGCCAAGTCCAAGACTTAAGTATGCACACGAAACCACTCCAGCTGTGAGCTCATTGTTTACTTATGCACGCAAATTAATTATATAGTAATCTGAATTCTAGTGATTTTTGTTTTGTCTTGGAAAACTATCGACCGTTTGTTTCAATATGTTAACTGTTTTTATAAAACTATCGATAATTTCTATTAAACTATCGACCGTTTCAATTCCTGCTCTTCGTTTTTGAATGTCGACATCCCCTGCATCAAAGCTGCGGACAGTTCCTAAAAACTGTCAAACGTTTTTATCTAGCATGTCGACAGTTGTTTGAATTTTTAAGCTAACTGTCAACCATTTTTGTCGCATAATCTCTCTAACAACTAGTTTTACAGGCCTAATAGCTAGAAAACGACTAGTTTCTTTTGGGATGTCTATAAATACAACTCATGGATGAACTTGAGCAGGATAATGGATGGGAATGAGCTAATTTGAGATTGCAAATTATTTTTGAGCATATAAGAGTTTGTGCTTTAAGTTTTCTCTCAAAGGCCTTGTACTTAATTTTTTTCATTTGATTCGAGGCTTGTATTTTACATTGAGAGATCTCGTAACTAAGAGATTTATCTCTTAGATTCTCTCTTTATTATTTAATTCTTATATTTCCTAGCTTGTAAGCTAGAGAGCCTACTTATGTATAAGTATGAGGTTTGTAATTTCCTAGTTTTAGACTAGAGAGCCTACTTGGGATCAAGTAAGAGGTTTTACTGAATTGATTTAAAATCCTTAGTAGGAGTTAAGGTAGTAGATTAGGCTTGCTTTAAACCAAACCACTATAAATCATTTGTGTCTTTTATCTTTCTTGCTTTATATTCTTTAAGTTCTGCATTTGTCTGTAACGGCCCACCTTCCGGAGCCCCTACCACGCATAGAGGATCCGTGACAGGGTCATTATTTAAATGATATCAAACAATAACATAAACTAAAACTCACACACAATTCTTTTAAAAACCATAACTTTTTACATCACATAACATTGCATAACTGTCTTTACATAATCACTCACAACTTGAGGCCACCTGGGCTTACATAATATATATCCATCTCAAGCACATAAAAGCATTACTCTGACTAAACACACAACACCCAGGACCTAGATTCGGGAGAACTTTGCACTTGCTACCATGGGTCAACGGTCTGGACCCACCTTAGTCAAACTTACCAGCGACCTCAGGCTTCAATTACTTGGAATGATGGAAAGCAAACATGAGTCACAAGACTCAGCAAGCTCATGAAAGAAAGGTTGTCGGTTAAGGATAAAACTCTTCCCCAATACCCATACGCAATTCATATATGCTAGTGAAATGACACAACATGTCATGCTCATTACACACCTTAATCCCAAATGCATATCCATAAAGTAAACTGCACATAAACGGTCCTTGGGGCCCACATAATACACACACTGGCACCCAAGTCTAACATACAAACTTGTTAGCAGCCCGTATAGGATACTTTATCATTATTCCATTGTGGGTCGTACCCTACTTCCCATAATCACTCATAATGTGGGTCGTATCCCACTTTCCATGATCGCTCACACTATGGGTCATACCCTACTTCCATCATGGCCACTTCCACGGCATACGCTCTGTGGTGGGGGCCACCCATCCCCATCACTTATAGCCACACATCCTCACTATGCAATGCAACAAATAGGAAGTGCAATGGCTTTTATAGCATAAACGTGATGACAAGACCCCCATAAACTAAGCATCAGGCCATGCTACGTCCATATAGGAATACACACATGCGAAATGCTCTAAATGCATCAGCTCACCTAGGGAACCCAAGTTGGCTCTTAGACCAACCGGGTCATGCAAATGCTCACACATCCCGTCACATACAATGCATGTCCTACTAGTGAATGCAACCAATCCCTATGCAACACACACATTATGATATGCACAAAGTCAAGGCGGGAATCAGGAAGTACCAACTCTTCTGGCCCATCTAGCGCTTATTGTAACAGTCGATTACTAGTGCCCATACATCCAGTCATCAACTACTAAAACCCACGGTCGACAGTCAGTGCCTTTGTACCCCATACCCTTAAGACACACGTGATCAATATTTAATTCATATCTTTTCGGCTTAACATTACATAACTTTTCTCCATAACTCTTCATGTGCACAACCACATAAGCATCATAATACTATTCTCATTATCACCTCTTATGATGTATAGGAACCCATTTCCATATGCATAATAAATTATTAACATAACTGTAACACCCCACTTTCTCGGGCATGTTATAAACTGGAACAATTATAGGACATTAAATTTTTTCTATTTAAAACTATGACTAAATCATATAATTGCTCTTATCCATCCCAAAATTTCCATATATTTATCTCAAAAGAGAATCATCATATACATCAAATGCGAAAGTTAGAATCGAACCTAACATCTTAACATTAATCATAAATTAACTCTTACATCATTGCTCCTTTAACTTATTCCTTAATACAAGGCTATTCATCAATGGAACATAAGTTCTTAACATAACTTAATACATAACATAAGTTCTCAACTAATATTAACCCTAAATAAGGTTATACATTATCATTTCTCAAACATCAATCATAAATCATATCTTACATCATGGACTTTCAAAACGTTTAGAATACAAAGTGGCAAAACTTAAATACATGGGCTATATAACATCATTCAATTCATCATGCACTTTACTAAGTGTCATTTCATGCCTCATTCATCCTCGTATGTGCTACAATCTCCACCTGGAATGTTTAAATATTCCAGGGGTATTACCTGGGTTAGATGATGAATCATCTAAGTAAGGATACATTTATAATTTGAATGCGTGAGTGCAAAATGCGACAATGTCATTTACCACTTTGTTGTTAGAGCCGACAAGCCAATAACAACTTTCATACCGGCCTGAGCCGACGTAACAACTTTCATATCGATTTGAACCGACGTTGCTTGTCCATACTCTCAAACATATGCAATGCATGATGGATGATATCGTTTATGTATGTATGCATCTCAACAGAACATGCCGATGCATCTACGTGAGAGCACACCGAAACATAACATGTCAATATGCTAAAACATATTTTGAAGCATACATCATATCAAACATATAGGCATACTATTTCAAACAATAGGGCACATTTGTAAAAAATACCTTTCATAAATAAATTAAGTTTGAGAAAACTAACATACCTTTGAGATCTGCTTAAGTCTCGAAAAGCGTGGTTTCAACCTCGAGTGTGCGACTGCCTCGATTTACATCAAGTCTTCCAAATAAAATTGCTCATTTAACTTAGCCTCTTAAATTGCCTTAATTTTCAAGCCAGGTCTCGAAACACATTCCCGAACCATTTTTCTCGCCAAAGTATCCGAAATATTACCAAAACATAATCCCCTATTTTTCTAGAAATTTCTAACATTTTTTAGAATTTTTCTTTATTTTCTTCCCTTTTTCTTTCTTGTCTTTTCCTTTTCTTTTCTTTCTTTTCTTTTTTTTTTCTTCTCCTTTCTTCTTCCTCCCACTTCATCTTGTCCAACACGTCTCCCCTACAACTTGCACACGGCTCTTGCGCACCAACCCGGCCACTGCCTGTTGCCCCTCGCCGCTGCCGCCAACTATCTCGAGCCGCCTCGCATGCACCCTGGTCATCCCTTACCTCGTGCCTCTAGCTCGGCAGCGGCTGCCATGGCCGCGCGCTATTAGGACAACCACCTTCACGCGCCACCTCCAACCTTGCTAGCCACCACCGACTCACCTCCGCTGGTCGTACCTTGTAGCCTCGGCCCCTCCTACTCATCGTAGTGCTGCCATGGCTGTTGCACAACAGCTTCGTGGCTGCCATGGCCGCACCTCCATCTCTCTCTCTCTCTCTCTCTCTCGATCTTGCTCCCTCTTTCTCTACTCTTATTCTCTCGGCTTCTCTTCATTGCTCTAGGCCAGCTTGCTGTCATGGCCGAATTCAGCCATTTCTCCCTCTCCCTGCAACTCCCTCAATTTCTCATCTATATATAAAGGCAAGGTAGCTTCGATGCCACTCGATCGTCCATGAAGCTTCCCAGAAGCTTCCTCCAGCACACTCGCACACACGACAATCATTGGATACTGCCTCCCCTACCTCCATTCAGATGCCTTTTTGTTCTTCCTTGCCATCACACAAGCACACACAAATGAATATTATATATAATATATTTATATTGCACATTTAATCCCCATAATTCAACCTCTATTACATTTGGGGAAATCCTTAAATTGTAAAAACATCCTTCAACAACCCATTAATTTGCATTAAACCACTCAAAACATCCATTTCTCCAAAATTATTAACTGGCATTTATTCGATAAAGATTGATTTCGCCCAAGTGTCCTCACCGGGCCCTTGATTCATCCCAAAATCACCTCAAGGTTGATTGTTATGAAAAATCGGAGCCCTCCTAGGGTTCCATTGATTTCTCGGAGGTCCCTTATGATAATTCGATTTTTCAACCTATTTCATAGCTGTATTTTAGCTGTACCAAAAATCATCTCAGTTCGAATTTCTTTTAATATCATAAATCTTATTTCAAAATGCTCATCGAGACCATATCGATTTTCTTAGGCATTTATATTCCAAGGCATTCCCTACTATTGATTCGGTGACTTATTTTACCATCAAACCCACTTTTTGGTATTTTAATCTCATAGAAATTACGTGGCAACCTTACGCCGAAACGGGGTCTTACAATAACCCCATAATCTTGACCACATGCATTCTCTAAGAATCTAGCCCCAATGGGTTCAGCATCATTCCCAAGGAAAGCGGAGCGATATGAAGCTCTGTGATTGATGAAATGGAAGACACCAAGACATCACTGGTTAACTCATTTCGTTAACAATAAACCCATTAATAAAATATAAGTCATAGGGTGGTTGGCACTTGAGTTATCATTAATGTGTGGAACGAGTTATCATTAATGTGTGGAACTGAGTCATGGTGAGGGAAGGTTTAAAATACAAGAAACCACAAAGACTTTCATAGGAAATAAAGGATATGAGAAGAGGGTTAGAAGCTTACCTTTATTCAGTCGATTCTTGCCTTTTCTGTGCTCCCGATGCGAAGTAAAGCGTTCTATAGGAAATAACAAGATAAAGGCTCAAATTAATTAAATCTAGCTGTGAAAAATCCATAATTTAAACATATAATAGTTTTACTAATTTTTATCCACTTACTTGAATATTTTGGACATCAAATAGCCTCCATTTCCTTCATTTTTTCCCCCATTTCTTCCCTTATTTCGCTGCCATTAGCGCTTTCTCTTCTTCCTCTGTTTCCTCTTGCATTCTGCCCGATTTTGGGCTTCTGAAATATCCAAAATTGGCTTAAAAATAAGGCAAAATGGAACAACTTGGGGAGCAAGGCATCGGTCAAGGGGCTGCCACGTGGCGCGACCAGTTGTTGTAGTGTAGCCACCCTTCCTCCCCCGAAATGACGTCATTTTGGGGGCCGTTTGCTAATAAAAATCAGCATCTTCTCCCTCAGCGCGCATGCAAACCCCGGCTCGATCCCGCGTCCCTCACTTGGCCACCCTTGCTCGCGGCCACCAGGATGCCACTCGCCTTCATCCTATATATGCCCCTCATTAATTATAAAGACTCCCTGGTTCTTTCCCAAAATTACACCAACACCCCCAGCACTTCTGAAATTCACACACACACCCCAGACTCCAATTTTCGCTTATTTCACTTACACCCCATATTTCCAAAAATTCACCAAAATTAATTTATTTTAATCTTTTCTTATTTCCATAAATCTTCCCAAATAAAATAATTATTTACCTTAATTTCCTATTTCCTCAAAAACAACATAAATAAATACTCTCTTAAATTTCTAAATATTCAATAATGACCTCAAACACCGGTTTTAATAATTATTATTTATCTCCAAATTTTGGGACGTTACATTGTCATTTTATATGTTTTATGTTTTAAATCACTAAAACCTCATTTGGATCAAAAAGTTTTCAAGTTCTATCAAGTTTTAAAATAACCCAATTCACCCCCCTCTTAAGTGTGTGCCATAGCTTATTTCAAACCTATCACTCCCTAGTTTAAGATTCAAAGGTTGGGTTAGGGAGGAAAGCAAGAGGTATTTTTAACTTCTAATTGACACATCCTTAGCATTTAATGCTTAACTTAGCCATTAGCTTGAATCATTCAATTGGTGAGTGGTGGTCCTTTCTTGCCGCTTTGCTTTAAGGTTAGGACACATGAGGAGCTACTACATCACTAAGGCTAAAGGAAAGTGTTGATTAGTCTTCCCTCAAGACTAATAAGAAGAAGGCCTGGTTTAGGCCTTCCCTACACTTGGCACTTCAATTTCTTAGCTCCTATTTTTAGGCTTCAGAGTCCTCTTTAATCCTTCTTCAACTCACTTTGCTTTTAATTTGCTAGGTATGCCCACTCATTCTTTTGAGAAAATAGATATAGAAAGGGTGAGCTCGAGTAGTGGAGTGACCTTCAGCTCTAGCTCGAGTTTTCTTTAAGCTCAAACTCCTTGGGTTTTAAGGGAGGTCTAATGTCATAGTCCATGGGGGTAGTAGTGTCATAACAATGGTCCTAAGAGTTTTGGCTAGGACTTAGATGTTCTTCTTATCAAGAAAGTTACTTATGTATACGTAAGAGGTTGTATTTCCTAGGGGTTGTGCTAAAGGGTCTACTTGTGTATAAGTAAGAGGTTGTATTTGCTTGCAATTTATGCTAGAGGGCCTACTTGATGAAGTAAAAGCTGATAGTGGATTTTGAAATCTCTAGTTGGGAGTTAGAGTGGTGGAACTCTAAAATTCTTGTGTCTTTATCATATTTTGTTTGTATTTCACTGTTTTCATATCTTTATTGAAAACCTCCACAAGTTTTTTAAAATTTATAAATACCTAATTCACCCCCCCTCTTAGGTGTGTGGTACCATTGATCACGCAAAGCTAACAATTGGTATCAGAGCTCGGTTTCCTTGCTTTTGTTTTTCACAAGTTTAACCACCTAAGAAGGATCCTAAGATGGCATAAACTATTAGAGGTCAAAGTATCGTGAGGCCACCCTACTTTGATGGATCAAATTGTGCATTTTGGAAAAAAAAAAGGATCTCTTGCTATGTGATGCAAGTCCTCAACATTTATAAGACCATCATGTATGGAGTCATACCACCCCCAATGGAGAAGATGAGAGAACGGACTAGAGAAAAGAAAGGGATTGTGGAGATAAATGCCAAAGCCATGAACATCCTTTTTAAATACACTTAGGCCAGAAGAATTCAATAAAGCATCCACATGCAAAATGGCCAAAGAGATTTGGGACAAATTAAAAGTCACTTATGAAGGTACAAGTCAAGTTAAGGAAATAAAAGTAAATTTACTAATTCATGAGTATGACCTTTTTTTCTATGAAATGTTAGGAGTCTATTAAGGACATGTTCATTAGGTTTTTTGCTATTGTCATAAGTTTGGAAGCTTTCAGAAAGATCTTTTCAAATAGAGAAAAGGTTAGAAAAATTCTTAAAAGTCTACCCACGGAATGGGATCCTAAAGTAACAGTCATTCAAGAGGCTAAGGATTTAGATAATTTATCTTTTAATGATTTGATTGGATCTCTCATAACTCATGAGATTGTGATGAAAAGAAACAATAATGAGGAGAAAAGAGATAAGTCTATTCTTTTCATGGTTTCATATTCTTCAAGTGATGATGATGATGATGATGATTTAGTAATACTGTAATGTCATGACTTTTGGGGGAAGAGTACTCAAATTATCTAGGGTCTATGTGGAATTAATTGAGGTTTACTAGCTAGTGTAGGTTAGGCGGTGTCGGGGTTATTGCTAAATGTTAGGCAAGAAGAAAATTGTGTTGTGTGAGGAAGGGTTAAAGCAAATGAAGTTAAAAATGGAGGAAAAGTCAAGGATGAGATGTGTTGAAATCTTGGGAAGTCAAAATGGGCATATGATATAGGGTGGAATTCGCCTAAACAAGTAAGGAAGCTATACTTGATGTCGAATAAACTAAGTCAAAGGATGAATGAGTAGCTAAGCCAAAGGAAGTCATGCATAGTCAAAGCAATGGAAATTTGAAAAGTCCAAAGTGGAGCAAAGTGTATATATTTATGCTATTGGATTTGTGGTATTTAGAAATATTGAAATATGGGATTATGGATTTTTGGATTATTATATGAGAATTATGGCTTAAGTATATATAAATAAATAAGAAAATGAGATAAGTATAAAAGGGAGTGAGGCATGAGAAAATCAAAGGAAATTGGGAGAAAGAGAGAGAGAGAGGATTGACGAAATTGGGAGGAAGAAGCTAGGGTTTCCAAATCCTCTTTTTCTTCTTCTCTTTCTTCCTTGATCATCAAAGGTTCAAGAAGGTTGTGTGCAAGTGGGGAGTTGTTTCATTAGATTCCCCTTCCTCTCTAGTTGGTTTTTCCCTTGTCTTGAAGGTGGTTTGAGGACTGTTTCTCTTGTGGTAATTTCTTCAAGTTGAAATTAAAGTAGAAGCATAATAAGGCAAGTTCTAATCTCTTTTTGAGCTCTTTAACTCTTGAATCAAAGGATCTTTGTGATTTATTCACCAAAAACTTTCTATTTTTGGAAAAGAGTTCTTGGAAAATATCTATGTAGAAAGGATTGCAAGTCTCTCTTGATCCTTTCCTATTCTTGTTGAAGTGTTTTGGACTTCAAATAGGGCTTTTTTTACTCTATAATCCATTGGGAATGGTGTAATTCTTGTTAGGGTGTACACCATGCAAGCATTTTTGGAGAAACTTGCATGTTGGTGTGCGATTTTGGGTGGCATGGTATTCTGTCATTCGACAGATGCTTAGGAAATTGTCGATCATTTGGCTTAATAGGGGAAAACTGTCGATCGTGTTTAAAAGCTATCGACTGTTTCTACTATTACTCCACTAAAAAGTCAAATTGTTTTCTAAGTGTTTTCCTCCTGAATTCACTTCTTGGATAGATGTCTAAGTCTTTAGGCATGTTAATGAGTTAATGTTGGAACCGTTTAGGGTTATGAAATGGAATGCATTTAATGTGCATGTCTTCATATGATATGTTTTATATGCTATGTCACATATATGTTGTGGTGTTGGGGTTCAAGATCGCAACATCTGGGGGAACATATGTTATGAGTGCTTGGGCATGGGCATCTTAGGTTGGCTAAGGTGTGGTCAAGCACAAGCATTGGGTGTGATTTCCTATGTGGATGAAGCATGGCTTGATGCCTGGTTTTATGGGGGCCCTTTATCACGTTTATGCTTACACTACCATGCATTTTCTATGTGTTGCATTGCATGGTCACTGATGTGCATAGCAGATTTATCCACGGTATACCTATAAGCTTCAGTTCAAAATGATGTTATACGAGCATTGGCTCAAGAGGTTGTGTTGAGAGCTATGGCTCATGGTGGATGTGGTGTTGATGGATGTGATACGAGAGCTTCGGCTCATGGGGGATATGATATTGATGGTTGTGATATGAGAGCTTTAGCTCATGTTATTGATGTAACGACCCGTTAGTGGGTCTAGAATTTTACTTGAATTATGATTTTCTATGTGTGATAAATTAGCCTCAAGAATTAGATGCTATAAATATTGTGAAGTGCCTAATTTAAAGGAATGAGTTTTTAAAGAAAACTTGGGGTGAAGCCTAGTGTGTTGGGTTGTGTTTTATTTAAGAATGAGGTTGTAAAGCCCTTGGGCCTAAGAAATAATGGGGCCATTGTGTTGGGCTAATTAAATGGGTATTGGGCTCATGAGCATAAAAACTTGTGTATTTTAAATAATCAAAATGAATGAATTATGAAAAGTCTAATAAGGGCTTGATGTGGTTCATTGTGTGTGTGAAAAGTAAGGGTGAAATGGGAATTTTATAAGTGGGAATATATTATAGAGAACTTGTGTGTATTATGGAGTAAAGAAGGAAAATGAAAAAGAAAAGAAAAGAGGTAAAAGACCAAAATGGGTTTAATGAATTGTGGTGTGTGTGTGAAGGAGAGGGGCAAAGTGGTAATTTTGCCAAGGGGGTGGTTGGAAAGCTGATTGGCAGCCATCCCTTCCCCATGCTTCTTTCTTTTCCTTGTTTTTTTCTCTTTCCTTCCCTCTTCTCCCGATCGATCATCTTCTTCATCTTCTTCTTCTTTCTTTCTTCTTCCATTGTCAATCTCCATTGAAGCTTCAAGTGGGAAGGTGCAGCTGGTTGTTCATCTCTTTGGACCAAGCATCATTAAGGCAAGTTCTTCTTGCATTTCTTTTTGGTTATGCAAGTTTCTACTCTATTTCTTTTACATGTCAAGTTCTCTTTCCTCCTTGTTTCATTTTGGAGGCAAGTTCTCATTCTAAAGGAAATTTCTTGTTTCTTCTATGTTGTTTCATTGCAAGTTCATGTTGATTCTCCTGGTTAATGCAAGCTTGGGTTCTTTTTCTCTTGGGTCAAGTTGGTTTCCTTCTTGGTTTCCTTGGTCTTCGAATCTTCTATTTTCTTAGAAGATCTAATCGTGAGCCTATATTGATTAGTGGATTTCTTCCTCATTTCTTCAAACCTTGGTGTTTTATCATTGATGGGTCTTTTTGAGAGTTGTCGTTAGGGTCTAGCTCACCCTAAAGTCTCAAAGGAATGACACTTAATTGATTAGAAATGTTAGAGAAGCAAGGTTTGGTGTATCTTGCTTGGGATGTTGAGTTTTGTGGGTTATCGTTGTTATTTTTAAGTTTCAGGCCTCTGTTAGTCGACCAAGTATTTCCATTAGTCAACCAAGTATGTGTTTTGCCTTCTGTTAGTCGATCAAGTATTTCTATCAGTCGACCAAGTATAAGTTTTGGTTGACCAAATGTTTCAATTGGTCGACCAAGTGTTTTAATCGGTCGACCAAGTGGGTAATTTAGCTTCTGTTAGTCGACCAAGTGTTTCAGTCGGTCGACCAAGTGTTTTAGTCGGTTGACCAAGTGGTAATTTAATCTTCTGTTAGTCGACCAAGTGTTTTATTCGGTCGACCAAGTAGTAATTTAAGCTTCTGTTAGTCGACCAAGTGTTTTATTCGGTCGACCAAGTCCCTATTTAGTTGACTAAGTCTTCTTTATCGGTTGACTAAGTCCTTAGTCGGTTGACCAACTCGTTTATTCGGTCAATCGACAGAATGTATTAATTCTCTCTTTTTGGTCCGATTCATTTCTAATGCTTGTAATTCTTCCCCAAAGCTCTTGTGATGTTCTAGTTGGCTTCAAAATTATTTCGAGGATATGTAGGTGTTCCAAAAATGGGGAAATTAATTAATAATGAGAATTAAAAATGAAAATCACGAACTTTTAATGGTGAATTCATGTAATAAACTTGTTTGACCTTGAGAAATGGTATGGAAATGAATTTCAATAAATGATGCTAAATTATGTGATGAAAATACCATTAACTCATGTGAGAATATAGTCTTGAAATGTCTAAGTGCGCATGATGATTATGAGGAGTACATTGCTAATAATGAAGCATGTTTGATGTGTTTACTTGAAACCTACATGAGCATTGCATGGTATTATTATTTGTGCACTTATTATTTTGCGCGGCGGTTGTGTACCACGGGGTGAGAAAAGGATATCCTAAAGAGTGCCTAACGCGGGTAAGGTGGTCATAAACCCGGTAGGTGATGCTTAAGCCAAATGAATGGCTAAATGATTTTTCTATGTATATGTACACATGCATGTGAATGAAAGGCCTTGAGGGCCGATGTGCGGCATAGAAATTATGTATTCATGAGAAATGGAATGATGCATAAAATGCATAATGACAATGGCATGGGAATGATAATAATGATGGGTTCTAATGAGAAATGCTACTCGTACTTGGGAAGTCGGGTCTATTCCACTTTAGTTTATCCATGCCTTGACTCTATTGCTTTAATTGTTGTAATATATACTTGCTAAGCCTTGTGGCTCACCTTGTTTATTCATGTCATTCCAGGTAAGGGAAAAGCAATTGCTGAGGGCGAGTCCAGTAAGGCTAGAGCCCGGGTCTAGTTGTGTACAGAGATATCCCAGCCGAAAAGGTTCATGGGAGTGATTTGTTTTGAGGGCATATAGAGTGAGATTTATTTTGTAAATGATATTTGCCCTTTTATTTTGATTGAATGGCCGTTGAGCCTAAAGAATTGTGTAAGTAAAAACGCCATTGGAAATGCTTTCTTTTGGCTCCTGATGATTAGTGAGCAAGAAAAATATATATATATATATATATATATTTGATGTTTAATTTGAGTTATTGTTTCTGTATCCATTTATGTGACGACCTCCTTTCGGATTTTTCTATGCTAGCGGGATTATCTGGGAGAGGGCCGCTACAATTGATGTGCCAACCAATTCATGGTTGCAGCAGGTTTGTATATAGGACCTTGGGAGCCATTGGATGTGTACTTTATGTGGCTTCCAAGGACTATATGTGTGCATTTTTGCATTTATATTGTTGGTTTTTCATAATGATTCATGGTATGGCATGATATATTGTGCATGTCATGAATTGGTGAGGTTTAGTTCATGAGTAAGCCAATTTCTAGCTCCGTTATTCTTTTCTTCTATATATACTTACTATGCCTTGTGGCTCATATTTGTTTCTCACCATTCCAAGTACTGACCAAGGTGAAGATAGGGATGGCCTGAGTAAGGCTTGATCATTGGGTTAGCCGTGTATAGAGCTCTCTTGAACAAAAGATCCCAGGGTACCAACTTGTTTTGAAGAGGCTAGCTGAACTTTTATAGCCTAGGCCGATTGTACTCTCTGTTTGGGGTTAGCCTAGTGTGTTGTAAAGAATGGCATGTATTTTATTTAGAATGTCAAATATAGTATATGAAGGAAAATGGTTGTGGATTTTTAATGTGTGGTATTATAGAGCTAAATGTCCCCAACAGAGTTCTTATTTCTGTTTCCATCCTTTTAGCGCTCCCTCTTTAATTCCTTGCTTGTGAGGACTCTGGGAGTGGGGTTGCTACAAATACTTACTATAAAGTTCAAGAGATGCATTAGAGGGAAAAATTTGAAGAAAAAGGTGGAAGAAAGAAAAAACCCAAGGGAGAAGAAGGATAAGTTCGAGGGGGAGAAAAATAGAAGAGAAGTAAAATGTTTTGGACGCAAAAGTCTTGGACATATCAACTTTGAATGTCCATTGTTCAAGGAAAATGAGAAGAAATCCAAGAAGAAGACCCTTGGAACTTGGAGTGATGAAGATCAATCCACTTCAACCAATGAGGTGAATGATAAAGATGTGAAGGCAAGGGTTATCCAAGAGTATATAATTCCAAGTCCTGGGTCAATTACTCACTCAAGGGCTAAACAATTCCAAAAGAAACTCGAGCTATTTATTGGAAAGACTCCAACCCATTTGAAGGAGTTAGAGTTCAAAGTGAAGAAGTTAAAGCCCAAATTAATCACATTGCTCACTTGCTTGGAAGGGTAGTCATGAAACTGATCAGAGGGATAATTTTGGAACTCCATAACTTTTGAATGGCTTGGAATTATGAGGCGTGACATATGTTAATAGAAAACTTAAGATCTCAATTACAACTTCCTATATTCATGGGTATCGTTTCGACTGTCCAACTGTATTTTATGACCATTTCAAGTTTGGTGGTCAATACTCATTGGGTAGAGCGAGAATTATAGATTTGGGGCATCTTTTGCAGATTTTTTGGGCATCTTTTAAATATTTGTCTTTTCTTTTGATTATTATGTCTTCCACATTTGAATTGTATCTTTTGCTTTAATTATTATGTCACCCATGCTTGGAGGGATGTTCATCTTTAAATATTTGTCTTTTCTTTTGATTATTATGTCTTCCACATTTGAATTGTGTCTTTTACTTTAATTATTATGTCATCCATGCTTTGAGAGATGTTCCAAGATTAGTATTTATATGTGTCTTTTGCTTTAATTATTATGTCACTTATGCTTGGAGGGATGTTCCAAAACTAGTATTTATGTGTCTTTTGCTTTAATTATTATGTTACCTATGCTTTGAGGGATGTTCCAAGACTAGTATTTATATCTGTGATCTTGTAATATTTTGGCATGACTATTTTTATCAAGAAAGTACAAAGAGCATGTTACCCTAATTCTTATCTAAACAATTCATTTGTTTAGTAGAAAATTTACTTGATTCTAATCACTCTTCCTTCTTCTCTCTTAGAGTGTGGCGAATCAAAAACTGGTATTTTCTTGTTTGTGGTGAATTTTTTTATCAAATAAGAGGTGTTAGTATTTCTTTTTTATTTCGGCCACATCAACCAATGAATCATGTGACGACAACATATGCTTGATGGCTCAACATGAAGATCAAGAGGTAACATTTCAAACTTTTAATAGTTTAGATGATAATTTCTCTTTTGAAGAATTTCAAGATGTTTTTGATGAATTAGCCTATGATTTTAACAAATTAAGTTTGAAAAATACTTTCTTCAAAAAGAAAATCCTGTCTTTAGAAAATGAAGCAAATTCTTTGAAGAATGAGAAGAAAACTTTGAAAGATCAAAATGATGAAGTTCAAGAGAAAAACCAATGTTTAAAATTATCTCTTGAAAAAGTCCACAAAGAAAAAGAAAAATTGAAAAATGCCCTTGACAAACAATAGGAAGATTTTCATAAAAGAAGAAAAAAGCATAATAGTGTTGTAAAAAGAAAATAGAAATTTTTTTATCCATATTTAAATATTATTTACATTATTGTGGGAGATGTGGACATTTTATAAACAACTGCTCTGTAAGAAACTATCCCACAAATTTTAAACAAATATGTATTCCAAAGGGAACTTTCTATGCTAACAATGGTGAACTCAAAATGGTTTGATCACCAAAAGCTTGTGGATAGTTGTATTTACAAGTATGCTTGACATCCAAATAAAGCTTAAAGTCAAATAATTTATGGATGAATCAAGCATGAAGAAAAGAAGGGAGTGAAGTAGGATATCACCCCTCAAATGAAGCACCTTGGTTACCAATCATGAGTAAGAAAGATATTAATAGTTCAATCTTGGTGATACATTTCTATCCCTTAACTTACCATACTTGAAATAAGTTTGATACAAATGTTAGCTTAAGAAAGGGGGGTGAATTAAGTTGTTCACCCTTTTTTAAATTTGAACTTAAATAAATAAATAAAGTTGAAATAAGAATACAAAAAAGTTAGAATACAACACACTTGATTTAAAGTGATTCATCTATAAAGCTTAGTCCACTACCTTGATTCACATGTAACACCCCTTCCTCAAACAAACCCAACACCTAGGAAGTTTGGGAAAGAGAGTGTTAGAAAATGAAGAGAAATCTTCTATTCACATAAATTCATACACACTTAAAATTTTGGTTGAGCACAAAACACCCATTTGACTTCCATTCATCAAAATGCCCAAGGCATACATGCAATAAGTATGACATCATGGCCAAAATATTCACCTCACTTTTAAGTTACATATATTATCTTAAGAAAATAAAAATATACATCAGCAACTCAAAACCAACTCCTATGATCTTTTAGTTCGAGGTGCCCCGACACACATATCTACCCATTCGCTCTACTCGAACCCTCTTTTGCTACTCATTTTTTCATACCTGGAATGATAAGGAATACAAGTATGAGCCACAAGGCTCAGCAAGTTTGAAACAATAAAATAACATAGCTGAGTACATGATGTAAATAATAGATGGTAGGTAATTTTTTTTTGATACACAAGGGGTATAACATTCATTTAACTTTCACTCACCCACCCTTTAATAAAACATGACGTGGAACAACCATGCCATACATCATGCACACATAAGCCGATAAATAAATCACATATGGAAAATCAACACACATAAATATAATACATACCGGCTTGTCTCTAAATCTCTGCAACTTGTTGAATAATAACAAATCTCAAGGTCCACATAACGTCACCCATGGTCGTCATCAATGGGCGCACCCCCAGGTCATCACCAAAGGAGTGTAAACCCTAGTCAGACATAAGTCTACTAGGTTTGGGGGATATATCCTAGGGAATCACCTACCTTGCGCGCAATAACTTTCCATGCAATGCAATGCATCACTTCCATGTTCACATACATAAATGCTCATGTAACAATTAAAAGTCATGCTCAATGCTCATACATGCGAAATATAAATAATGTCATGCTTGCACCATTTCATGCCCATGATGCACATATACCACACATCTCAAGCCATGCCAAAATTTAACATTTTTGATGGTATAACATTTTCATTTCTTCATCAAGGCTAATTTCCATCTTTATCTCATTTAAAGGATTTGGAGGGACTTAGAAATGCGATAAAATTCATTAAGTGATTGAATCAGGACATCTTGTTAAATCTTTGGCAATTAAATTGACTTGAGACTCAGCAAAGCCAACTTGGAGCTACGGGACCCATAAATTGAAATAGAACACAAGGTATGCAAGAGATTCAATTCTTGCCATGATTTAGCTTTAATCAATAAACACCATTCCTTGAAAAACATGGGGTGACTCAAACCCCATTTGGTTATCGACAAGACTCCATAAGGATTTTGGAATATACATCGTATCCCAACCCAACTTAACCTCAAAGCCTCCCTTTTCCCGAACATGAAATATCTCCAATAAACATCTTAGGCCAAAAACCCAATGATTTCCAACTCCCATAAATATGGCAAAACCCTTCTCTCAAAGACCTAAAAACACGAGAACCCATTAAGGCAAAATTTACAAGAACATTAATTCTAGAGACTCCCAACACTTGCCTCAAATGCTTCACTCTTAAATGTGTGATGGTTCTAGGTCCTTAGAAGGGTAAAAATTTAGCTTAAAGAATGGTGGAGATGGTTGGAACTCAAGAAAAATGAAAAATCCTGAGAGCTCATTACCAAGTTTACCTTTCCCTTTACACAAATTCCCAAGTTCTCTTTATATGGATACATATCCACTAATATTTGTTTAATTCTCCACCAAGTTACCAAAATTGATAAATCCCCAAATTATGTACCACCACCAAACCCAAGAGTGCCCAATTAATTCCCCAAAATGATCCTTTCAAGTATAGTCTTTTGTCACATTTATTTCTCAAATACATCTACACTTATCTTGGAACCAATAGGAAACAACTCAAAACATGGCCAAATGACTTTAATCATATTCCAAATCGAATTCTTTCGATTCTAGTTTACAATGCTTCAAACGGTTCATGAATCGGACATTTACACAAAAAGTTATGGCCAAAACTATACAAACTATGCAAAGTTGTCTAAAACCTTTAGTTGACTAATGAGAAGCTTAGTCGACTATTGAAAGGCTTAGTCGACTGAGCCAAGAGCTGATCTTTCATAGGTCAGCTAACCCATTAAATAGTTGACTATTGATCAAAATACTTGACTAATGAGACCAGAAACATACAAAAATGATCGGGAACACCCCAAAACCATCCCAAATCTTCCAATACTACATCAAAACCCAAATCACATCATTCTCATCATCCCATAGGGTGCAACAACCTCTATTTTGAAACCCAAATGAAATTAGTGGGATTAATTTGAGGAGATGAGAAATTTACAAAACTTTTGACATAGGTTTCTACACAACAATCCTTTGAGAAAAAACATGAGATTTTGATGACCAAAACCACCATACCTCAAGTTTAATGCAGTAAATGAGGAAGAGAGAGAGAAACTTGCCTTAATAATCCTTTCCCCCATAGTCTTGCTTGAAGAATCCACCACAAGAGCTACATTTTTCTCTACACCTCACAATAGAGAAGGTAATTAAGAAAAGCGGGAGAAGAACCACCATCTCTTTGATTAATCTCTCATGGAGAACCAAAATTAAGAAAAGAAAACAAAAAGTGGAGAATGAGAGAAAACCCTAGCTTACCTCTTTCCATCCACACCTCCCTCTTCTTCTTTCTCCCCATTTGCTTTTCCTTCTACAAATTGAGCATTCTCCACACACACACACACACACACACACACACACACACACACACACACACACACATATACATACATATATATATTTATATCCCACAATGACCAAAATGCACCTACTCACTTAATTGCAATACTTGCATGTCCCCTCCTTTATTAATTCTCATTTCGAATATTATTTGGTAAAATCTACACCAACTACAATTTAATCCATAATAAGATTTCTATAAATTATTCACACACATACCTTGTATACTTGCGAGTCCCATTACAACCCAAGTCACCTCTTTGACCTTTTAGTATTTTCCACTGCCTTTGACGACCACCTATAATTTCACAATTAATTCTTAAAAATTATCATTCAAATAAAATAATTATTCTACATCCACACCTTTTACCAATACCTAAGGACAGGTCATTACATCACAACCAAGGATTTGCAAACTCACTAAGTGTATTTTACTATACCTTGTAGCTTTTTACAGGCTCGGCTACACAACCTTTATAGTTGAGTTTTTATAACCACAATCACTGTCTTTTAAGGATAAGGCGTAACCTATATAGTTGGCTTTTTACACTTGGCTCAATCAAAACCAAACACAACCTTACAAAGGATCAAGCGTAACCTATTATAACTTTCACAAATACTGTGAAAGGATTTCTCAAGAGAAAAATATGAAATGAAATAGTGATTACAGATATTCTATTAAACAAAAGAGAGTTACAAGATATGAATGTATAAACACTCTTAAAAATTCTCACAAAAAAAAATTAAAATGAGCTTGTGAAAAGAATCAGACTTTTGAAAATAATCACTTGAAGCTTGAGAGAAGAGTTTTTGAATGTATGTTTAGTTCTTGTGACCTTCTTTAGGCAACTTCATTTCTTATCTATAGATTTCTTGTATTGAATGTTAGCTAACATGGGAAATGACAATTAGGATGTTACAATTTGATATTTTACTCTTGATATTAAAGTTTTGATGATGAAAATATTCCATGTATGATTTTCTCACATTTCTCATGCTTTCAACTTTCAATCCAAAATCAATTTCAAATGTAATGATTTAAACATTCAAAGCCTTAATACATGTCTTAAGAAGATTGGAAAACAAAGTGAAACATATCTCAAATCAAATCTCTTTAATTAAAATTGAAAAAAAAAAATTGTCTTAAGGCCAAACCTACAATTTGTCGACTACTTTAGTATTTCTTTCTTAGTTCTATTGACTGAACTGAAGCCATCTGTCAACTAATAGAATGATAGTTTTTCAATCTGTCGACTAACCTATATGCATCTGCCAACTAACAGTGAGATTGCTTATTTGAATTATTTTTAAGCTTTATTTTGTCGACTAATCCTAGGCTTTGTCAACTTCTCTTACTCAAGTAATATATATGGATGAAAAATGCCAAGTTTCTATATTTAGACATTAATCAACTAAAAAGATAGACTTAATCAAGTAATTCTTAGTCTAGTCAAGTAATTTTATACCTTAGTCGAGTAAGTTTGATTGGACAGAGATTGAGTCTTTGTATTTGAAATGATAATCGATTAAATAAATGTTGTAGTTGAGTAAACCCAAAACATACTCAAGTAATACCAAAATGCTCGAGTAATGATTCGGAAGAAAACCATCAATTATCTGGACTTATAGCATTAATTGACTATCTTTAAACATTAATAGAGTAATACCAAAAAAATAGTAGAGCAATATAAAAAAATAGTCGAGTAATACCAAAGAATACTTGAGTAATACCAAAAAATGCACTAGTAATGTGCTGGAAATTGAAAAACTAGTTAGTGCAGACAACAATAAAAGTGCACAATTTCAACTTTTATGAAATTAGACAATTACAAAAAAGTAGTCAGAACATTCTTTGAGCTTAAGATATATATCTAACTATTGGAAACAAAAAAAAAAAAATAGAAGATATCTTGCAAATCTTGTAGATTTACATGTTTTATAATCTGGTGTGTAGGCTAATGCTTAATCCTGTGATAAGAGTTGTAAATGATTATTGCTTAGCTAGTGAAAATTGAAGGTTTTTGCTGATCCTACAAAAGCTAAGATTATAGCTGAACTTGTAAAAACTATAGTAATTTGTGAATTGTTAGGAAATCCTTGATAAGAAGTTAAGGTAGTGAAGTAAACTAATTGTGCCGAACCACTATAATTCATGTATACTGTACTATTTATTTTGATTTTTATTTCAATAAATGATTTATTTCAGCACTTCTATCTTACCGTTTCAACTTTGTTTTTGAAGTCATAACAGTATAAAGTTTTACAATCTATATTCACAACATCTATTTTTCAAAGACACAAAGGTTCAAACACTTTTTATATAAAATTTCTTCAAATCAAAAAAAATTTTAAAACATCCAATTCATCATTTTCTTGGATTTATGTTCCTTTTCAATTTTCAATTTCTTTAGATAGTTGAAAAGCCCTGTCCAAACTGCTATATCTAAGCCAAATCTAGCTAAGATTACCAAATCCATAGCTTCCATCAAAATCTTAACCTTGAAGTTGCTCCAGTGAAGCCAAAGCTTCTATTTTTTTGAATTTGCAATTCGACCCCTAGTGTTTGTTATATTCCAGCTTAACCCCTTGATTTAAGCCCTCAACTTTCAATATATCACATCATGGCCTATTAAAACTTAGGTTTTCACATAAGCCTTGAAAATGTCGGCAATTATGCAAAAACCCCCCAAATAATTTTTAAAAATTACACTAAGCCCCAAAATCATTAAGAAATTAAATTACTACCCCAATTTGAAATTACCAAAATAGCCTTGATATTAAATAAAATTTACTAAAATGCCCTCAAACTATTTTCTTTTAGAAAAATCCCTCTCTTATTTTTTGATTTTTTTTAAAAATCGCAAGTGTTAAATAAACAAAATTCAACCTTTTAACCTATAAATAATAATTAATTTGTAAACAATTTTACGATTACAGTAAAACTTATTTTATTTAAAAAAAATTCTAGAAAATATAAAAAATAAATTAAAATTATCAAATTCTATCCAATGAATCTTTATTGAAAATTATGCATTTATTTATTTCCACATAGATAGTATGAGTCACTGTTTTAGTATATACATTTAAAAACATGTACATGCATAAACGTAGACATATATACACACATATTTATACATATGGACAATTTTTGTAAAAAATATTTTTTAAAAAATAATTTTTTATATGAAATATTTTCACATATAAATTATTTTTAATATAAAATATGAAAGCTGAACTAAGAATCAAAATTAAATGACGAGAAACAAATAATAATTTGGCCTGAATAAATATAACCTTATCTGGGAAATATATATATATATATATATATATATATATAATATCTAACTTGAAACTCTCGTGAAACGTGAATAGACCGAGGGTAAGGAGGCGGATTAAAAAACGAGGAAATGGCTAATTATGGAAAGGGAGAGTCACGTGATAAACCTGGGGTGCGGACAGACCAGGACAGCAACACGATACCTCAAAGTACGATTTTGACCCCACCACGCTCTTCAATTTTATTTTGTCCCGTGTAATAAGGTTGTCTCGGACGAAATTGTCATTTCCAATTATCAAGCCAAATGTAGCAATTTCAACTTAAATTTTTGAGATCATCATACTTGTATCGCTTTTGATATTTATGTTTTCAATTACATTAGAAGACGTAAATTATAAATTAAACTTTTGATTCTTATGCAACACAAGAATTGAAATTGCAATTTATTGAATTGACATTGACATAATGTTCATCTAACCGCTCAACCTATGTTATAGGGATAACCTTAATTCTTACCTCCAAATTGCTTGTCATCATCAAAATAATTTGTCAAAAAATTGGTAAAACTCAAAACAATCACCTCATGTGACAATCCAAATTTGCCTAGTCACATTCACTATTTCTCTCCACCACAATGGCTATCAACGTGGGAAAAAGACTGATTTGTCTTTGGCAAAGACGAAATGGACCATCGGCGAAAGTTACAAACACGATGAGAACAGATCCAGAAAATACATGCTGAACGATTGACGGAAGCAGCAGCGACGACGACCAGCAAAAAAACGATCAGCGAAAGCTGTCAACGACAATGTGGTGAACAATCAATGACAAGTGCTTGCGTGTTTTGGCTATTGATGAGTAGATTGGCTTGTTGTTCATCACCTTCTAGCATAAAGGTTTGTGATTTTTTTCAGAATATTTTATTTATTTAATTATTAATTTTATATATGCGTGTATTTGATTATTTTATATATTTGAGTATTGATTATGTGTATGTGTGTAACTGATTATTTTTGTATATTTAATTATTAATTTTGTATATGCATGTACTTGATTATTTTGTATATTTAATTATTAATTTTGTATACTTGTTGATTTGATTATTGATATATGTAGTGAAAATTATTAATTTTTATAGTAGTGAAAATTATAAGTAAGGTAAAATAAAAAGAATTAAAATTTATTAATAAATAAATAAAATAGAGAGTGAAATAGAAAATAGAATTGAGAATGTGATTGGAGCATATACAATTTTTGAAATAAAATCAAAATAAAGATTAAATTATTTATAATATAATAGGAATTACCATATGAGATGGCCTAAAGTAAATGGTATGCACTTGTCTCAGGATATAAAATATATTTTTATGTTATATAAAATATTAATAATTTTTATTTTTAAAAAATTAAATTAAATTATTTTGTGATTCATATGTCTTTTATCTTATTGATGTGCACAATTAAATTAATTTTAAAAAAACACGATTAAAATTTAAAAAAATTAATAACGAGACTATTATGTTTACAAAGTTAAAAAAATTAATAATTACAAGTACAGTTACAACTTGATCAAATGCATAAATTATCTTTCTTTCTATTGTGACACCCCCAACTTTGTTTAGTTCCAAAAGCACTCTTGAACAAACCAATATGGTATAAATTCACCCATCAACTTTCATCTTTTATTATTGTGACACTCCCAACATTATTTGATTTTAATTGAACCCTGAATCAGTTAATTTCACATCATACGAATACTTGACGAATTTTGAAGCTGTAATTGATATTCATGCACTTTTAATAACTTGAGCTCCGTTGTTTCGAGATTTGGATATACCATATAACCTATTATTCATGTTAATGAGAACAGAATTCAAAGGCCAAATGTATATTTTTGCACTTAAACTCTAGTAATTTTCTTTGTAGAACTCTAAATTCTTCGAGATTCTAAATATACCTCTCAACTTGCAAAATCAATTCATTTACACACCTTTTAAGCATGTGCAACACACGTGCCTATCATCAGCAATTAGAAGAAAAATCAACCTATAGAAGTCCAATAGTCACTCCAAAGAAACCGATTCAAACCCTTATTTTTTTGCTTCAAAGCAACTCAAGTTGCTTCAATTTGCTTTGCTTCAAACTGCAAAATTGATTCTTTAGAAAAAAATTAATCCTCTTCTCATTGCTTTTACTCCCATTGATGCAAAAAGATACAATCACATAAAGAAAAAAAAAATTAATTATTATATTTCGATTCAAACGCAAGATAGGTTTCGTTGCTTGCTAGGTTATTCCTGTTGCTCATTGAGTTTCCTCACAATAAATAAATTTTAATTGTTATATTCTAATAATAATAATTTTTCTTAAGAGATTTTTTTTATTGTAATTATATTTATCTATTATTTGTAATATTGTTGTAACACTTGTATTGTTTAAATTATTTTGGAATTTAGATTTTTGTTTTATAATTTTACTTCTTTGCTTTTTTTTTTTACTTGGATTGTTATTATTTATCTATGTAACTTGTATGTATTTTTTATTTAATTGATTTTTTAAACTTTTGTTTGAATTATTATTTAACGCAATTATGAATAAAATTTGTTAGTTACGAATATGATTGTAGGAATCTATAATCATGTAATTATGGTTACGAATGTCAAATTATGATAATCAATGATTGATCTAACCCATACCCATCCGTTAATCAGCTGATTTTGATCGGACCATAATACCAAATATTCGAGTGATCACAAATGAATAATTTTTTTTAAAAAATAAAATAAAATTATAATTCTCATATTTTAAGTGTCTTATAGTTTTGGTCCTTCTAACTCAAAGGGGTGATCGGACGTAAGCTTGTAGCGACAAAGAATAGACTTTGACGATCCACACGACAGAGGTGGTTGATATCTACAAGCACTTTAACACTCAAGTAAGTAAGAGATTAAATTGGCAGACTATCAATAAGATAGAAATAACATATCTTGTCTTTTGATAAAGTTGCTTTATATAGAAGGAGGAGAGGTCCTCTTGCATGCATGCTTGCATCGAGCGTTGCAAAGTGATGAAAATGGATATATGGCACCGACGGGACTCCCTGACGATGGCATAGTACCGACATGACCTATATTAAATACAGATGAAATTTGTCATTAATAAGGATAAAGTCTAAAACGAGCACAAAAATATCCAACATACAGTGGTAATGATAGTTGCTGTAAACTAGCGCATGGCTAAAATTGGGCCATGAGCTGAGATGTGATCTAGGTTGAGCCGTGGGCCAAGATGGAGCTGAAGTGGGCCACGCTTGATTTGGGTTGGTATGGTCTAAGTTTATAATTTTTTGAACATTTTAAATACTATATTTTAGGGTTAGATTTATTGTATGCAGCTCCATCAACGCATTTTGAGAGCTTTTCACCTAGTTGATAATGTGTTTATGACGTAATAATAATATAAGACTTTAGTAGTGATATCCAAACCTTACACGGTTAACATGTATATATTTTAATAGGCCACATTTGGCCCCGACCACTATTACAGCTACATTACATAGAAATAAAAATAAGAAATGAATATGATATAAAATAAAAATAAAAAATATTATTTTTTTAAAAAAATAAAAATATAAAAATATAGAAAAATATGTAAATAAAAAAATATAGAGATTTTTTATCAATATAATTTTTAATATAAAAATAATTATTTAATTTAAAAATAAATATAAATTTCATAATACATTCAAACAAATTCTAAAAATAAATTTTAAAAAAATTAAAAATTTTGAGATAGAGACAAAAAAAAATTCATCTCTATTCGGGGATGAAAACTTGTTTTTGTATCAAAAATATATTTTTAATATTTTCTTAATATTATGGAATAGTCACGAAAATTTTTTGAAATTACAAGAGTAATTTATAAATATTTCTTATTGTTTCAAAAATATAAACATTTTAAAAATGTCGAAATGATAACTTCAAAACTCGTGTAGTCCTACAATTCGTTCTTTTTAGTAATTCTACTTAGATATTAAAACTTCAAAACATTAGGTACTGGATAAGTTTTTTTTTAATAAATATACCAACACTCAATTTATTTACATCATCAAGTGATTTTTAATAAATTTAAAATATAATTTATGTTCATTAATTGTTATGTAATGAAATTATAAACACACAATATGTTATTATTAGATATATAATAATACCATATTATTATAATGACGTAACATTATTGTTATATTAAATATTTTTTCTTTTAATGGCTTTATATCAAGGATCATGTTATGTGTACACACAGAACTATAAAAAAGACTACACACATGCTAAAATGATGGAAATAATGATCTTTTCTATACAAATTTACTTCCTCTCACCCAATGATCCATGACTGGCTCCTCTCTCTTTTCTCCCCCCTTCTCATGGCCGCCTCCAGCAACTGCATGTCGTTGTTTTCGCCTTGTTACCTCATTGCCTTATGTCACCTCACCTCTTGTGTGCCAACAACGTACGAGGATGCAGAAGTATGCATGGTCTACATGGTCTAGTTAGCTTCTTCTATCCACTTTTGAGAGGTAGAGGAGGTATACATGGTCTAGTTAGTTTGATGTGATCTGAAAAGATACATAAAAATAAAGTCATATGTTACAACTTAAATAAATAGAAAATCAAATTAAATTATTTTAATAGTAAAACGAAACTAAACCAAATCATAAGATTACGATTTGATTTAGCTTAAGCTGCAATTTGAACAATATAAGATATATAGATATTTTTTGATAAACAACAACAATAACAATATAATAATAATAATAATAATAATCTACTTACGAAAGCTTTTTCTTTTTTCGAAAAACTGTGCAATAACAGATCAAACTACTCCTCCGGTACAACTCAATTGGTGAACCAGTACTAACCAATTGGCAACTCAATATAAAGTAAATATATAAACTAAATATAAAGTAAATATATTTTAGAATAACAAATCACCAATTGCTGCCTTGCATTTGAATAATCTAAATCAAACAAACTAAGAGAAGGAGAACAAAGATTATTATTGAGCCATCAAAATTAGGTTTAAAATAATAGAACACAGAGAATATATACAATAATAAACAAAAGGAAAGACTAAACTACCCTTATTATAAGAAAATAATAAACTGCTCTTATTATAAAATACTAATTACGCTAATATCCCCCCTCAAACTCACAATGCTATAGCAACAAACAACGAGAGTTTGTCAAGCAAGAAATGAAAATGATGAATTGGATGAGATTTCATAAAAAAGTCAACAAGTTGCAACAACGAAAACACAAAGGGGAAGGAAATAATGCCATGTTGTAGATGTTGGAAAATAAGATAACAGTTAATCTCAATATGATTCGTGCGCTTATGAAACACAAAGTTGTGAGAGATTTGAATAGCATTTTTATTGTCACAATACATTGGGGTTAGAGAGAAAAAAGGAACACCCATGTCTGCAAGTAATTGATGCAACCACACAATCTCAGTAGTAGTGGATGTCATAGCACGATACTTTGCCTAACAACAATATGTTTCTTACTTTTTTCAAGAGATAAAGAGAATCACCCAAAAATATACAAAATCCAGTAGTGGACTTAGGATCAGTGGGGTTACTGGCCCAATCAGTATAAGAGTATGCACGAAACTCTAATGGGTAGGTCAATGGGAACAAAAGACTTTGAAAGCAAGTACCGTGAAGATAGCGTAAAATATGAATAACAACAGCCCAATGAAATATAGTAGGAGCTGAAACAAACTGACTAACAATGTGGATAACATAAGCAATATCGGGACATGTAATAGTGAGATAAACTAGACATCCAACAATAGTGCAATACAAAGTGGGATCAGTTAAGAGTACACTGTCAAAAGATGAATATCGAGCATTGGCCTCAAGAAGAGTGTTAATAGTTTTTGTATTAGTAAGACAAGCATGCTTAGTAACATAAATAGTATACTTAGACTCAGAGAAAAGATAATCTCTAAGAGAAGAAGCAACTTTGATGCCTAAAAAATAAGATAAAGGACTTAAGTCCTTCATTTCAAAATGACAAGCCAATTCAAACTTCAAAGTAGCAATCCCATCATCATTATCACCAGTAATAATCATGTCATCAACATATAATAAAAATAGAATGCAACTAGCCAAAGTGCATTGAAAAAACAAGGCAAAGTTATGATGACTAGGTGTAAACCCAAGAGAGACAACAATAGTGGAAAACCTCTTAAACCAGGCACAAAATGCATGTTTGAGACCATAAAGTGCATTCTTGAGTTTGTAAACATAGCCAGAATGATGAGAAACATTCGGAAGAGGAACCATATAAACGTTCTCCTGAAGATTCCCATTTAAGAAGGCATTTTTAGCATCTAACTGAGAGAGACTCTACTAATGAACAGATGCAACTGCAATAAGTGTACGAATAATGCTCATCTTGGTAACAGGAACAAAGGTCTCCTCATAATCTAGACCATACTACTGAGTAAACCCCTCAACAACCAATCTAGTATTGTAACGTTTAATCAAACCATCATATTTGGTTTTGATCTTATGAACCCAACGAGAACCAATAGCATGTTTACTTGAAGGCAGTGGAACCAAGTCCCAAGTGTTTGTCTTATGTAGAGCAGAAAGTTCATCAGTAATAGTCTGTTACCAAAGAGGATCTAGAATGGCTTTTTTTATAGGAGGAGGGTTCAGAAAGCTTGTGAATAGGAGTTAAGAAACAATGAAAGGAATTCGAATAACAAGAATAAGCAAAATCGGGTAATTAAGTGGACTTACGAACACATTGAGGATATCGAGGAAAGGGTAAAGGTGGAGGAGAAGGAGCAGGAATAATAGTCTAAGGCAGTGTTTGAGAGGCCATAGAAGGAGTGGGAACATCTTGAGCTGGCGCGTGTGTACTTGTAGTGCATGAATGACTAACAGTACATTGGGTATGTGTAACATCCCGCATCAAACGATAGGAATGACCGAATCAACTTACCTTGATGGGCTTATGCAAACTTCTTAAGGGCTACCCATCCTTGATCTACCCTAACTCAAGCATGCTTAACCCGGGAGTTCTTTATCCATATTCAGCTCAAAAGGTATCCAGTTGGTATTATTTCTTTTCTTACTATCCTTGATATATGTACTAGCTTTTCTAGAGTCCCTTCTTGGACCTAACCTTGGGCTCTTGGGGTATTACAGTATGGGAAAGTGATCTATCAATATCATCAGAGAACGGGTCAATACGAATGAGGTTAGACTTTGTCACATTATGAGTATTATAAAAAATATAAAAGAATAGGATATGCTCAAGAAGCACAACATGACGAGAAACATATAGTTTTTTTTTTTTATGGGATCAAAACAACGATAACCCTTTTGGCCTTCCCTATAACCTAAAAGGACATAGATAGTAGAACGTGAAGTCAACTTACTATGTTCTACTTTAGGATGAAGGACAAAACAACTATAACAAAAAACTCTAATAAGGAATAATTAGGAGGATTCCCAAACAATGTTTCAAAGGGTAACAAACTCAAAGTGTGAGAAGATGGAATCTTATTAATTAAAGAAATAGTGGTGAGAACTACTTCTCCCCAAAATTCACTAGGAACGTTGACAGACAAGAAAAGAGAATGAGCAATTTCTACAATGTGTCTATGCTTTCGTTTAGCAATACCATTTTGTTATAGGGTGTCAGTACAAGATTTTTGGTGAATTATCCCATCAGAAGCAAGCAATGTAGAAAAATTAGCAAAAATATACTCCCCACCCAAGTCACACCGAAAGCACTTAATCACAGTAGAATGTTGAGTTTTAACAAGTGCTCTAAGCAAATGATAAATAGGAAGAAAATTAAAATGTCATTTCATAAGATAGGCCCAACAATAACAACTATAATCATCAATAAAAGAGACTTAATATCTAGACCCATCTTTTATGGCAATAGGAGTATGTCCCCACACATTAGAATGAACAAGGTGAAGCAGAAACACAACGAGTAAAAGGTAAAGCAGAAAATTTAGCTAATTTGCAACCACTAAAGTAAAAAATGTCATGAGTTTGTTAATCTCCCAAATGACCCTTAGAAACTAAAATTTTTAAATGATTAGCGGAAACATGTCCAAGGCGAGAATGCCATAAATAAAAACTAGAAGAAGAAGAATTTAAAGAAAAAGATAACAAATCAACACTAGAGGCTACAACATGCGATGGTCTCAGATTGTCCAAAACATATAGCTCTCCTTGCATACGGTCTATCCCAATTAGCTTCTGAGATTGAGGATCCTGTACACAACAAGCAGTAGAAGAAAACTAAACCAAGTAACCATAATCACATAATTGACCAACAGAGATGAGATTCAAGGTAAGAGCTGGAACATGATAGACATTTGAAAGTGATAAATTATTGTGTTAACAGAACCAACATTTGCCAAGGGCAATGGGGTGCCATCAATAATCATAACAGACATAGACAAGTTAGAAGGACATGAGGAATCAAAAGATGTTAAGTCAGATGACATATGCTTGGAAGCACTTGATTCAAAGATCCATGAGGAAGAAAAACTTAAGGGATGCTAGGATGATAAACCTACATTAGTAGAAGCTAACATAACATGTGGCTGTGTGGCTAGGAACTTTTAAAACTGCTCTACTAGATTAGTCAACAAGAGACCAGATGAAGGTGGTGCTCCAAGTATAGAAGAGTCACAAGGTGGCACGACAGCTACTATGTTATTTTAATCACTCTTGAATTATACTTAATTCACTGTTCTCAATAAATTTGTTGAGATGTGCAATTGACTCGAAATTGTATAGTTTAGGAGTGTAATTGAAACAACAAAAAATTTAAAAATGTAATTGACTCAAAATTATATAGTTTAGGAGTATAATTGAAACAACAAAAAATTTAAGTATTTAAATAATAAAAACATACAAATACAAAAATTAAAATATGTACTTGGCCCTCTATCTTTCATTTTCTTGTCTTGCAATCCTCACCATTTCTTTCGAAAAATTAAAGAATAAAAAGATGCTTGTAGTAGGTAATCGATGGTTGGGTTTAAATGGATGAGAAATATGACATCCCTAGGCCATGTACAAAGTGAACAAATAATCGTGTTTGTTACTGCTAAGTCACCACATCTAAAGCATGAAAATGTGTCAAAGACACCATTTCGGCATTTTTGAACCGTTTCCCATTTTGAAAATGATAAAAATGACTTGAAATTTTTTTGGGGCCGTTTCTATAATTTGCAAAACGTTTCATGGCCATTTCTCAAATTACATAAAATGGTCGAAAACACGTTTTTGACGACGAAGTTCAAGAATCCCTTTTGGTTGTTAGAGCTTGCGGCGATAACAACAGAGAAAAGGGTGTGTAGTGACAGTGAGAAATGAGATGGCGAGAGTCAGGGTAGTGACAAAAGGGTCGATGGTGAGAGGCAAGGCTGCGATGAGAGGGTCGACAACAAGAGGCAAGGTGGTTGTGAAAGGAAGGCAGCGATAGGCGATTGTTGGAGAAGAAGAGGAACATGTAGCCAAGGGAAGGGGAGAGAAAAGAGAGAGAGACAAATGATATAATATCTAATATGTATGTATAGACTGTTGAAAAAAGAAGATGAACATGATGATATGTATGTATAGACTGTTGAAAAAAGAAGATGAATATGATGATACGTATGTATATATGTTAACTAATATCTTTTACTTATGTTATTTTTAATTATTAAATTCAGTTTTCTTACTATCATATCGCTGACACTAGCATGTGTTTGTTCTTGGTTTACTTTCAAATTAGTTACAACAATAATATTATTAACTGGTGTTTCTCATTTTTTTTATAGGAAAAGATATTAACTATTAATTATTATGGAACTTATGTCTATTGTTTATGTTTATTTGTATTATGATTGAGCTATTTTTTATATTGAATTTTTTTTTACAAAAAAACCCTTATAATTTTTTAATTTACATTTTACTCCGCATTTTCATTTCCTATCTTTTAAAAAAAATGCTATTTTTTTTTTTTGTTTTTGTTTCATATCAAAAACATTTCTTGTATTCGTTTCCATACAATCTAGCTTACCACTAGTCCAACCAAGAGACTTTCATATCACATTTGATAACTTTAGTGATGTTTTGCATTTGATATGGTTTTGATGATGAAATTATTTTGTTAATTGTTATTAATTTGGTGTTTCAAATTACTTTTATATGTTCTATTAATCATCTAAATAAAAATCAATTTCATCATGTAATCCAATACCAAAAATCTTGTAATAAATTTTTTATGGCATTTGAAATATTATGTTTTATTTGGTTAAAATATGCAAAACAATTATTCAAAAATATTTTTTATCGTTACTACAGTAACAGTGAACAGTATCCGACCATTGTGAACAGTAATCTAACCGTTGTGAATAGTAATTTTGACCGTTGTGAACAGTAATGACTGTAAAAATGACTATTTTTTTTTTTTGAAAATCTTTGGATGCCTATAAATACAATTCAAAGATGCTCTTAAGACAACCAAGCAGTAAGAATAAATTCATTTGAGCTAACATTTGTATTTTCACTTCTCCATTATACTTGTGCTTTCATTTTTCTCTCAAAAGACTTTGATTATCATTTGTATCATTTTGTTCAAGGCTTGTGTTTATTATTGAGAGATCTTGTAACTAAGAGATTCATCTTTTAGACTCTATTTTCTATATATTTCTTGTATTTCCTAACTTGTGAGCAAGAAGGTCTACTAGTATATAAGTAGGAGGTTTATATTTCTTTAACGATTTATGCTAGAGGGCCTATCGGGTTTGGTAGGAGATTTAGTGGATTGATTTGAAAATCTTTAGTGAGGAGTTATGGTAGTGGATTA
This sequence comes from Diospyros kaki, assembly GCA_036245055.1. Lineage (NCBI taxonomy): Eukaryota > Viridiplantae > Streptophyta > Magnoliopsida > Ericales > Ebenaceae > Diospyros > Diospyros kaki. The sequence continues at coordinate 9,219,331 of BSEG01000011.1, read as the reverse complement.
GATTTGGTTTAATCGAACCACTATATATCATTATGTTCCTCTTATATTTATTTTGATTGCATTTTATTGTTTTCATATTTATCTTTCAAAATCTCCCAAAAGGTTTTAAAATTTTCAAACACCCAATTCACCTCTCTTAGGTTGTAGTGCCATTACTATACGATTTCTAACATTTAAAATTTGTGCTTTTCCACAAAATAAAAAACAGATTAATCATTAACATTGCCCCCATATGAGGAAAAGCGTAATCAATTAATCTAAAAAAAATTGAAATTGAAATTAAATCTTCATAAAAAAACTAATTCCATGTATATCCTTCTATTCTATTACCCATCTATTCGATCATTTAGGTAAAAATCTATTTTGGAGTATTGAAGCTCTAAGTCTATTAGTCATTTATTAGAATAGATTTAAAATTTACAGAAAAATTAGGAAGTTGCACTTTGAAATTTAAACCACCACAACAGTTACATATTTGACCCTTTTTCTATCATTTTTTGAAAAAAAATATGCCAATTAATTATTTAATTAGATATTTTAATAAATTTAAAATTTTAAAAAACTAAAATTTGAATTTTAAAATTTAAAGCTGTTAAAGAATTATGGAATTAGATTAATTATTAATCATCAAAAGCAAAATCAGTTAATCTGGAGTGTTATATGTTTACAACAATAAATTTATATATGGAAAACCATCTTAGGATGACTCATGTGTGGATTATCAAAGTGATAGGTGACTATCGGGAGTGATGGATGACTCTCTCGGGGTGGAGCGACAACAATGGATGACTCTCCCGGGGGTAGCAACAATGATGGATGAGTCTCCTAGGGGTAACAACAGTGATGGATGAGTTTCTCAGGGTTAACAACAGCGATGGATGAGTCCGTCGGCTACGTTGAGAGCAATGGGTCCCTCGGTTAGGTTGAGAGCGATGGATGACCTATCTAAGAAAGAAGATCGGTTAGGGACGTGGGTAAGGATCTCCGTACAAACCCTCCGATGTCTGAGTTAGTCTCCTGAAAACATAAGAGTAGTCGAATGCAAAGAAGGAGATGTGAGTGAGAGATTGGATACCGAATGAAGGGAAAAGACCTCCTATTTATAGTGATGGGAGGGGCATCTATGTGTCAAGTGGCCCGATTTTCTCGGCAAGCATCTCGGAGACTGTTTTGATAGAGTCTCGCAGGGGTGGTTATAACTGAGTCTTGCAAGGTCATCAGTGTGAGGGCACATAGGTGTGGGCAGGCGAGAGAGCAAACACGAACTCGGGCAAGTGTAGGAGTGGGAAGACGTAGGCGCATGCATGCGTAAGCAGACAGGGGGGTGATCGAGTGCGCACACGAGCGTACGCAGGTGCATGCATGGAAGTATGTATTAGGAACCACTGAGGGACCTCCCTCAGGGGTGTACAGTACCCCCAAGAGAGGTCTCTTGGGGGTGTGAGAGTACCCTCGAGAGACGTCTCTTGGGGGTGGAGGCCCTATCTTTTCCTTGGCCACGTTGCTGCATTGTAGCATAGGGAGGGGGGAAGTGGCCATTGTGGCCACTTCCATGCTGCTTGGGCCCCCCCTCTTAGCCTCACGAAGCAGCCATGCATGGGGGTCCCCTCTCCTAGATGCACAAAGCAACCAGGTGGCATCTTGATGGTTTGCCACATGGTAGCTCTAGGGGCTGCCACATGGCGTTTCTTCTTCTTAGACTTCTTCTTCTTCTTCTTCTTCTTCTTCTTATTATTATTATTATTATTATTATTGATTATTTTAGCAGGCATAACAATTGCTCCCTACTCTTTCTATCAAGTGTCTTGGGAGGAAAAGTATTCTGCCTGCAACAATTTTAGCAGGCGTTTCTTCTTTTAAGAGGCTATTTTTCTTTTTTTTATTCTGTAGCAATCTCTTCCTTTATGTCTCTCATAGTTGTCTTTGGCATTCTATTCCCTGGGTGCCTCTATAAAAGGAGGCTTGAACTTTTCATTTGGCCATTGTTTCAACGAGTCCTCTGCATTATTTGTAGCTTTGGAATTTTCATATTTTGACTTCTCATAAACGCTAATAGTTTCAAGAAAATGATGTGCTGAAGCTCTTGCCCTTGCAATGGTGGTCCATGCATTCAATTCTTTATCTTCTAGGAGTATATACATTATTTTTTCATACGTTCCCAACTCCCGAGGTGATAGAGGCTTGGAAAGATCTTCAAATCAACTCAAGAGTGACCATGTCGTTATTGGCTTATATATGTATCTACATTTTGCCGAGAGATGAATTGGTATATTGGGGAATTTTCTTCTAATCCAAGGGTGTTCATGATGATTGGCGTTCCATTTCCTGGTTTGTCAAATTATTTACAAAATGATGAATATGACATCTCTTTTTGCAAGATAATGGCTATTGCGCCATTAGGACAGTAAGTCATTTGTGAGGCCACTGATATTATACTTCCTCAATGTATGACTAATTACAAGACAACGGTCTTATGCCTTCTCATTGTCAAGCTACTTGTGGGGCAATGGGATGTGCTTTCTTGTTGTCGAGCTGTGAGCGGGGCAATGGGCCTTTTTTGTTATAATATTGTGGCTCCCTAATTTTGCGTGTACATGCTTGCTGGTATTGTGGATATAATCTCTATGTTTGCAATATGTTTTGTTCTCGTAGTTTGGTGTGATGTCTACGTACGCAATTAAGTGGCATCAATATTTTGTTTTTTACGGTTCGACATAATGTCTACGTTCACGATTAGAAAGAATATCCATTATCGGGCCATATGTAAGATAATGTCTTATTTCTCCCCTATTGTCAGATTACGTGCAGGACAATGGGCTTGTTATCTCCTTCGTTGTTGGGCTATTAGCAAGGCAACGAGCTTTTAGCTTTCACCTCGTTATTGGGTTATGCATGGGGCAATGAACTTTTAGCTTTCACCTTGTTGTCGAGCTATGAGAAAGGCAATGGGCTTTTAGCTTTCACCTTGTTGCTCAGCTATGTGCGGGGCAACGGATCTTTTGTTCGAAAGGAATCCTTGATGAAATCTGGTAGATAATAATGGACACAATAACGATACTTTATTTACAGGAGTAAGGCCCTCCAGTCTCCCTCAAGGTGGTCTATCAGAAATTCCACCCAAGCATGTGTCAGATTAAGTCACTCATGACTGCTTGGCAGTACGTCACTTAAGATGCCCTCGAGAACATTCAAATGACTAAAGATGTCTTCCACTACTAGTTCACTTTCCTCCCATTGACTAGTCCAGTGAGTCACCCAGAATTACTTGAGGTAGTCTCCTTCCATTCTGACATTTCAATAATTCTTTCGATCAGATTTCTCACCCTAAGTTTTTCTAAACCTCGGGTTCATAGATCCCTAATGATATCTCATAAGTCTCCAAGTAAGGTTTACTCTGATACCAATTGTAACACCCGCCTCTTTAGGGCATTAATTATGCTAGGATTTTTTTTTTTCATACATTCACTGCTCATAATAAAATCCTCAACATACTCATATAAAAATAACATTCCCAAAGCCGAACTAAGGAATAGTAATCTTAACCATAAGCAGAAGTAGAATCAGAACCTCATGAAAATTCAAAAATCAATACATAAGTACTTGCATACATATCGTTCATGCCATTATAACAACTGATAATGAAAATAACTAAACCAACTGGATAATGATAGAATTGAATAGCTATGGCAACAATACCTAAGATGGGGGGGGGGGGGTAGAATTGGGTTATTTAAAAATTTGATTTAAAACTAGAAAATTTTCTTATTAAATGAAAATAAGAATTTTGATGCACGTTAAAAATGAATGAGACAATTGTAAAGCACAATGTAAGATATGAAAAGTAAGAAAAATAGAGAGACACAAACGATATATAGTAGTTCGGCTTGAACAAGCCTAATCCACTACCTTAGCTCCTCACTAAGGATTTTCAAGTAAAATACTATAACTCTCTTATCACACCAGATAGGCCCTCTAGCACTAAGTTAGAAAAATACAAACCTCTTGCTTAATCAAGCAAGCCCTATAACAAACCTAGGTATCACAAAAACCTTCTACAAGTAAAGTAGGCCCTTTGGCAAAGTAGGCCCTCTAGCAAGGCAAGCTAGGAAAATACAAAATGTTACAAGATAAGAGAGGGTTTAAGAAACAATATTCTCAGTTACAAATTCTATCAAGGATGAAGACAAGGCTCGAAAAAGAATTACACAAAATAAATACAATGCCTTGAAAAAAGAATGAATTCACCAATGAAGCACAACAGTGATTTTAGCACTTAGGAGCTTGTAGATAGATCACTTGGGTAATTTGGAATCATCTTGTGACTTTTATTTATTGCCTCTTGAAAGCTCTTGTTTGAATCAAGCCATTGTAAGTGGAAAGATCACTTGAGTGCAAAGGATGAACTAGTTGTTATGTGTTTCTGCGAAGCAAATGGTCGACAAATTCAAGGCATCAGTCGACAGATTAGTAGAATTTCAAAAATAAATTGATAATTCATTTGAGATTGTCGACAGTTCATTGTGCAAGCATTCTATCAGTAGATGAATGCATAAGCATCGATCAACAGATAGCTTGCCCACCATCGAAGCACCAAGGATTGGCATTCTGTCGGTCAACAGATGCAAAAGTATCGATCGACAGATTCATGAGAAAACATAAGACCGGTCGTCAGATGGTGATGTATCTGTTGACAGATGAAATCATCCTTTAGAAAATGCATATTGCCAGTCGACAGATGCACAAGCATCAGTCGACAGATGAAGGTCAATACAAAGGGCCGGTCGACAGATAACAAACAATTTGTCAACAGATGCATAAACATCGGTCGATAACTGGTCCAAAATTTGAAAATCAGTCAACAGGTCACTTTGACTAGTTGATAGATAACCTTACTGATTTTGAAGAATTTGCTTCATTTGGAACTAATTTTGATTAACGGCACATACGATCTTTTGAATATAGATTTTCATAAATATATGTATAATGCTTTGAAGATGTTTTGTTTTCCTTAATGATAAATAGTTTTCAATAGAAGATTTTTCAAAAGCAAAAGATGCTTTTCATCATTAAAACTAAATTACTCATATTTGAACATAGATTAATCATGTGATTCATCAGATAACTGGTCCTAGCCTTGGTTTAGGACCCATACAACCTCTACCAAGCTCAAGCTTCGATCACCTCTTTGCCCTTTTGTCCACTCATCCAGCTTGGAACATGGAATATTCTAAGGACAAATGTCCAACATTAGAAGATGAATATTCTAAGAGAGGTTTAAAACAACATGAATGAATGATGCATGGACATGTATAAATAGTTACCCTAGTGTAACTTCCTTGGAAAACCAGCTCGGCATGGAACCTTAGACAATCATCCCGGCTTGAACACAAGGCAACAAGATACATCTTCTAACACCCTTGGGGAATAACGACTACGCTATCAGGGTGACATCCCACCCCATGCATGAGCATCAATATGCCAATAATATCATGCCATGTGAAGAATCACGACTATCGATGCAACAATATATCTATATAATAAGGCAACACTATTTTTGAATTGTCTTAACACAAATGTGAGAGACATATTTTTTGGATAGTTGAGATGAATTTTCAACAAGATCAATGGTTGAGGTCATTTTTGAGGATATAATTTTCCTCCCCAAAACCATCACATCCCCCATTTACACACGCACACAGAGCCATTCACTGCCCTTCCCTCTTTCTCTCTCACACTCCATCTTTGCCCAACCACTCTCTCTCTCTCTCTCTCTCTCTCTCACAGTCCCCCACCCACCCACGCCATCGCCGCCTCCCTATCGCCCCACCGATAGTCGCTCAATCGCCATCACTCTTAACCGCACAACCTTTGCCTCTTGCTTTTGCCACAACCATATTCACCAACTGCTACTCTGCCATCACTATCGTTCGTTCTTCCTCTGTCGCTGGTGATCTTCCATGGCCATGTTTGTCATCATCGCTGGCGGTGCCTCCAGATCTCACAGCTTGCAAACATCGCACCATCGCGGTCATGCTTCACCGTCGCCGCCGCTTACTTTCAACGTGACCATGTTCTGCTGCCGACGACCATCGGTCTTCTTATTCCTTCGCCAGTCACTGTTGCTTGCCTTTATCGCGCCTTTTTGTTGATTTCTAGGTCTTCTGCCTTCTCTTCTCCAATGCCACCTGAAGCTCCACCTCCAGCTCAAAGGTATATATGTGTATGTATTTTGTGTGTGTGTGTATGTTTACATACATATATTTCTGTGTATGTATGTATGTACGCCATCATTTTTGTCAAATGGTGTTTGTTTCTGTGCATAAACAAGCAACAAATGTATTTTGTGTGTGTGTATGTTTACATACATATATTTTTGTGTATGTATGTATGTATGTATGTATGTACGCCATCATTTGTGTCAAATGGTGTTCATTTCTGTACATAAATGAGCAGCAAACAACGATGGTGTACGATAATCTCAAGACTTATTGTTGTATATGTATGTAATATTAAGATTAAATGAGCAACAAACACAGTGTGTGTATGTATGAATGTATGTATGTATGTGTATGTATTTAAATGAGCAGACAAATGATGCTCCATTGTTAATTAAATGTATGTTTCAATTATGTAGCACGTGTGTGTGTATTTTGTGTATGTGTGCGTATGTATTCTATGTATGTATGTATGTATATGCACATGCCTTTGTGTGTGTAACTCCAATTCGTATATTTCGTGTAACTCTTTCTTTGTGTGTGTATATATATGTATATGTATAGTTGAAGCAAGAGCTTTAATCATATTAAACTATATTTAAGAGATGTTAGTATGAGTTCATATTTTCCTCTGTACCAGACATGTGTATGACTTTCATGATGCTTTCATGTTTTCAACTGCTTTAATTTAACAACCAAAAATTCAAATTTCTGATCCTTAAGTGCTTCCTCTGCAAAAGAGTAAATGGTTCAAAAATGTTAGCATAATTTATCTACATGTTTCTGCACAATGTGGAAAACTAACAACAGAATGAGAGATGTTAAAACATGTATTAACACCTCAATAACATTGTAATACCCTAAGAGCCTAGAGAAGAGTAGTATATATTGAGGATAAGTAAAGAAGGAAACAACACCAGCTGGATATCTTTTAGGCTGAATATAGGCAAGAAACTCTGTGTTTGAGCTAGGGAAGCTTAAGGATGGGTGACCCCCTAGGAAGTTCGCATAGACCCATCAGGGTAAGTTGTTTCGATCTTTCCTATCGCTCGATGTGGGATGTTACAGGACATAAACTTGAAACAAGGAATATAAAACAGCTTGAGGGTTTTCATACTCATACACACTGCACACTATAGTAAGAATTGAAATATTTTCTATGCTAAACCAAACCAGAAAGCTCTTTTTTTCCCCCAAGAGCTCTACATATCAAAGTCCGATAGGGGTACAAGGTTTTTTGTAGAATAGTGCCTTCTTCTCTTTCTTTTTAATTTTTTTTAACAAGTAAAGGTGTGCTTAGATCATAACAATCAAGTGGTGCGTACTTCATAACACTTGAGTTCCTAGCTAATAGCTTATTTCTCCTTCCTTAGTTCATTTCTTTCATGTTCCTTCAGAAGTGTGAATGCTATGATTAAAGCTCTTGCTTCAACTATATTTATTTTGTATGGACACATTCAAACAATTTAATATGAACTCATAATCCCAGGAAGTGGGCGAGTTTATATGAATGAATTATTTCCCAATAAATTAACTTTGTATTAGAAATTTTAGAACTCAAATATTGGAATATAGTTATTGTAGCAACACTTTCGTCCTTCTATTAAACTAATCATTTCCAAAATATATAAATTATTTATTAAAAAAGAAAGTAGCAGTAGGTATTAAGTTTAATATCTAATATTTATGATAGTTAGTTAATTACTTTAAAGAAAACAAACAAAATTTATCATTAAGAGTTATTGAGCGTGAGAACATTTTGGGACAGTCGGGACCAGCGACGATCGAACACTTTTCAATTTTTTAAAATTTTTAATTTTTTAAAAATTAATATTTTATTTTAAATATCAATTAAGTTAATTTTAAATATCAATACTTAATTTTTTTTAAAAAAATTATGGACCACAACATTTGAAGTTTTTTAAATAAAAAAACACCAATAGTGTAAGTTTTAATTTTTTTAAATATGTATAATTTAAGAATTTGACATTTAGAATTATATATTTTTTTAAATCATAAATAATTTAATTCCAAAAGAAATAAAAACTTCTTTCTTTAATGATGGTCAGACGATTTTTACTATCAAAGTTTAATTCAAAATTTAATATTTTTATTAAATTGAAATCGAAAATAGAAATTTGTTACTCAAAAAGAATTTATTTATTTGTATTATTTTTTTAATTTTAATTTTTTATTAATTCTATTTTTTATTTTATTATAATAAAATATTTTTTAATTAAAATAACATAAAAAAAAAAAACGTGTTTCCCAACTAAGAGTTCCTAACCCATGGGGGTCGGGGAACGTAAGGGTTCTCAACCACTCGCGATCGAGAACCCAAGGTTTTTCGACCCCGAATCAGGGTTTCCTCCATTGATGGCCACGACCATGGCGGTAGGCAGCAGGTGGCGATTGATTATTGAAGATTTAGTATGTGTTCGAGTTCAGTGCTTGATTATTTCGCGTACAAATTTAATTTTCAAATTTTTTTAGTTGCACCGTGCCTTCAGGCACAAGTTATCCTTAGTGCATAGATATGAGAAAATACTCATAAATTATATATGACTTAACAATCTCGTGAATATCATGCATAATATAGGCAATCACATCACGTATAAGTTTTTGGGATAAAACCACTCACATTGACATATCCTCGAAATATGTGCCCGACCTCAATTTTCATGCTCGGTCTCTAAAAATTGCATAATCTCTCAATTTTGAGCTTCAATGCACACTGGCCATTATATTTATTCAAAGAAATATCAAGACCTATTTTTCCATTATTTCTACATATTTTCTTTTATTTTCTTTCTATTTTTACCTCAATAAATTTAAAATAAATACTTCCTTAAATATTTTCTCAAATTTTTCTCCACTATAATCCATAAAATAATTTTAAGAAAATAATAAAAAAATTCAAAAGAAAATACCTAGCCATGTGCCCTCATGCGCATTCCCACGTGCCTAAAGCAAATGGCCAGCGCGTGAAGCGTACATGCCGGTCGTCTTCTCCGATGCTCCAGTTGCCAGCAATTTCTCCAATACACGATTTGACCACACCCCCCTTGAAGCTCTTTTTCATTCGATCCTAGTGGTACCCTCATTGGCCCTAAAATACCACTAGAAGGCGCTCGATCGAACACCTAAATGTTCGGCTCTGATGATCGTTGAAATTTTTGGCAACATCTCGAAACACCCTTAAACCTTGATGAAACCTCACGAAATCCTCTAGAAATGATCCTCACTCACCCAAGAACGAAATCCCCTTATCCATTACAGTCAATTTTCCCTCTAAAGCCTTCAATTTGAGGCTCAAATTGTGAAGAAACCCTCGGCCATTCGACCCTTATTTATATTCGATTTCCAGCCAACTCAAGCCGTACCTAGTCAAATCCAAGCTCTTAATGGCTTGATACGACCTTATCTTTTTTCAAATCACTGTGATTAGCCTAAAAAATGCTTGTCCAATTTTTTGGCAACCCACGACCATTCCTCGCGCTATTGACGTCACATTACAGCCATTCTTGGCCCATACCTTATCCAAATCGACTCCCCATGCTCTGAAACCCATGATGGACCCTAAGGCAACCCTCCTTAATGGCAGTCGGTGCCAGAAGCTTGGTTGGCGGTGGCTTGGTTTCCTTTCAAAATTTGCACTTTAACCCCTCTTTTTTTTTTCTAATTTTCTTTTTGGCCCTTGCTTGAAGTCCTTAAGCTTTGATGCTTTAGCACTTAGACCCCTATATTCCATTCTCTTCATTTGGCCCAATAAATTGGAAAAATATCATTTTTGACGCCTTCCCAACTAGAATTAGGATTTACACTCAGGCCCAAAATTATGCAAGAATCACGTTTTGATCGTGAATCCCTTTGTTTTACCTTGAACCCACTATAGGGTTATTCCTTATGCCAAACTTAAATCCTCTCGGGGTTTTGTTTCCTTTTTAGAAGTCCCTTATGATGATTCAATTTTCTAGGCTGCATTATAATTGTACCAAAAAATGCCCTTGATCTAATTTGTTTCAACGCTATAAATCATGCCTCAAGACATTTGTCAATCTCGTACCATTTTTTGTAGGTATCTAAGCCTCAAACCATTCCCTACAATTGATTCGGTCACTTTTTTGGGCTATTTTGATACCAATTTCCACGAAATTTCATTTTTCTTAATAAAAAACTTATTCTCAAAATAACCCAAAATTTTTGGATATTACACGAGAGGTTTGATGTTGATCTTCCACAAGAGAGAGGCTCTCTCGTTGAGGTGATTATACACCACGTGAAAGGATTTGTCAATTGCTTCGAGTTTATGCCATGTGAATGAGGGTTTCTTGGCTTTTTGTTGGTTTCCCACAGACAACGCCAATTGTTGTTGCAAATTTACAACAACAAATTTATATATGAAAAATTACCTTAGGATGACTCACGTGTGGATTATCCAAGCGATAAGTGACTATCAGGAGCGATGTACGACTCTCTCGGGGTGGAGCAACAGTGATGCATGACTCTTCCGAGGGTAGCAACAGTGATGGATGAGTCTCCCAGGGGTAATAATAGCAATGGATGAGACCCTCGACTAGGTTGAGAGCGATGGATGACCTATCTAAGAAAGAAGATCGATTAGGGGCATGGGTGAGGATCCTTGCGTAGACCCTTTGATGCCTAAGTTAGCCTCTCAAAAATGTAGAGCAGTTGAATGCAAGAAAGAGATGTGAGTGTGAGAGATTGCATACCGAATGGGGGAAAAATACCCCATATTTATAACGATAGGAGGGGCGTCCATGTGTTGAGTAGCCCGATTTTCTCGGCGGGCATCTTGGAGACGATTTTGACTGAGTCTCGTGGGGGTGGTTATGACTGAGTCTTGCAGAGTCATTGGTGTGCAGGCATGTGAGCTAGCAAATGCGAATGCAGGCAGGCATAAGCGCAGGCATGTGTAAGTAGACAAGGGGTGGTTGAGCGCCACGCGAGCATACGCGGGTGCATGTGTGAAGGAATGCATTAGGCACCCCTGAGGGAGGTCCCTCGAGGGTGTACAGTACCCTCGAGAGAGGTCTCTCGGGGATGGAGCCCTTCTCATTTTCCTTGGAAACGCTACTACATGGCAGCATGGGAGGGGAGAAGTGGCCACTTCCATACAGCCTGCCCCCCCTCTTGGCTACACAAAGCAGCTAAGTGGGCTAATGGCTTCCCACGTGGCATCTTGATGGTTTTCCATGTGGCGTTTAGTATTATTATTATTATTATTATTATTATTATTATTATTATCATTATTATTATTATTATGGCAGGCGTAACATGAAGAAATTGAAATTTAAAATTTGTGGCATTTAAAATTTGAAAATATTAATCCCATACATATTTAAAAAATTGTTGATTAGTTAATATGATATAAAATTTAACATATTTAGATGTGATAATTAATTTAAAATTTAAGAAAAAAGCTAATCCTTTGTCTAGTCTTCTATTAAATCTTCAAGTAAAAGCACATTTTGCTGTGCCCAAGCCCTAAATTTTTTAAAATGCCTATTCAGTTATTTATCACAATAGATATTAAAATAAAAATAAAATTTTAGAAAAATACTAAAATTTTTATTTTGAAATTCAAACAATCATGATGGTTGCATATTTATCATTTTCATTGCTTTTTGAAACAATAAAATTTTAAAATGCCTTGGTTATTTGTTAGATTATGTGATATCATGCATTACATGCTTATCTTTATTTGAGGAGGGATGAGGATAAAGATGAATCTTGAGGAGCTTGAGGCACGGAAAAGGCTACCCTAGAGGGTGGACTTGGGAACATTTTAAGACATCACAAAGGGCTTGAGAAATTTACAAATTAAAAATTCATGGTCGACATGGAAAATCAATAAATGTTGGGACATGCAAAAAAGACACTTAAGGAATTTATCGAAATGAGTAGGGCCCAAGTGAAATAAGGAGATCTAGAAAGATGAATGAATGGGCTAATGTGTAATTTAGCTAAAGCTTTATATATGTTGTTAGTTTTGTGTGATCTAATGGAACCTCACACCTAAGAGAGGGTGAATTGGATTTTTATAGTTTTTAAAATTTTGTAATGGTTTTTTAAAATAAATAACAAAATAGTGAATTGTAAACAAGAATGTACAAACAAAGTATGCAAGAGGCACAAAGATTTATCGTGCTTCTGTAAACTCCAACTACATCTACTCCCCCAACTACTTGTTGGAGATTCTTCAATTCATTAAAATATCATACTTAAACCAAGTACGCCCTCTAGCAAATTGCTAGGAATTACAACATCCTACTTATACCCAAGTAGGCCTTACAGTACAACTGCTAGGAATTACAACACAATTATTAATACAATGATTTGAGAGTTAACATTCTTAGTTACTAAGATCTTTATAAGAATTACAATAAGGCTTAAAGAAGATGATACAAAAGATACACAGCCTTGGTGAAGAAAAAAATTGAAAGTATAAAAACTATTGAGAAGAATAAAAACACTTGTAAGCTCTTATCACTTTATCAGCCTCTCTAGTGCATCCTTGGGCTAGTATTGTAATGACCCGTCAGAAAATCTAGAATTTATTTAACTATTTAATTAAGAAAATTTGTCAATTAATTATTTAATATGGCAATTTAGATTTTTAATTGAGAAATAGCATTTAATGACTTTTAATTATTTAAGAATTAAATGCAAGGACATGAAGGTAATTCTGGAGTTTCATTATTAATTAAGAGTTTTAATAATAATTTCTTTTAATCGGAATTATTAATTATTTAGTTAAAGTTATTAAGAAATTGGGAGTCCATACGTGAGAAGAGAAGGTTTAAAAGGAGTGTGATCTAGGGCTTTTATGTCTATATATATAGCCCATTAGCTATAGTCTTCTTCACGCCATGGAGAACAAAGAATTGAAGAAGCTTCAATACTGTCTTTGCATAGGAGGCTTCTGTTAAAATTGTTCGAGTCAATCAAAGTTATCAAGGCAAGTATCTATCCCTGTAAACCATTCTTACGGGATCATGATTCAGTATTAATCTTAGTTTTTCAGTAACTCTTCGTTTGAGTTTCAGTTTTTATAGACAATTCATGCATATATATGGTGTGTGTGTGTGTGTGTGTGTGCATATACAATGAATTCTTGGCAAAGTTATGCATGATTTAATAGCGATCCAATCAAGTATAATCCTTGAATCATCCTTGGTATTGTTCCTTGTCAATTGGGTTTTATTTTCCCAAGATTTATTCGGAATGGTGCAGATTTGTTAGTTTTTGTTTCAAGGCAGAGTCTCTGTAATCATTCATGTTCGTCAAAAATATTTGCAGACATCTGGATGTGAGCCCTCATATCCGGATGGGTTAATCAGGTCATGTGAGTAGCATCCGGATGGGCTAGAGGTTATCCGGATGTGTGAAAAAATTTTATGTGAGTGACATCCAGATGGCCTATGTGTATATCCGAATGGCTTGTTAGTTCTTCGAATAGGCCTTGGGCATATTCAGATGGCTTTAGTAATACACCCAGATGGTTTTTATCACATCTGGATGTGTCTAGTGTCTGTTGTGAGTAATATCCAAATGCCTTGAGTTATATCCGGATGCGTCTAGCTTGTTTTGTGAGTGATATCCGGATACCTCGTATCGTATCCAGATGTGTCTAATATATTTTTAATGTGATATCCGGATGCCTTTTCCTTCTATTCGGATAGGTCAAGATCATATCTGGATATCTTGATTTATATCTGGATGTTTTTTTCAAAAAGATTGAAGATCATATCCGAATAGGCTCCTGCAACATCTGAATGCCTTAGTGTGATATCCAGATAGCCTGAATCATATCCGGATGTCCTATGCTTTATTCGAATACATCCCAAGATATCCGAATAGCTCGTCCTTTGTGCTTCTAGTATATTCAGATGACTTGATTCATATTCGGATGGCTTTTCCAAAAATTCCTAATGAGCTTCCAGAAGTTTAATTCAAGATTTTATTTTAATTAATATATTCAATACTCATAAATATTGAATTCGCATGCTAAATATGATAACTCTAACATGCCATACCATAAATTACAGAATCTTTGTATTCCAATATATTGAAGATCAGGCTATATGTTTAACATTTATTATGACATGATCAACATTATTTCATGAGATTATGTTCATACATCTTGGTATGAGCATTGAGCATGACTTTATATGGAGCACTACATATCATATGTTAGCATGTATATGAGCATTGCGTTATATTATGCACGTCAGGTAGCTAGTTCGTGGGGATCCCACCAGTTTCAGTTTTAGTCTATGTGTTGCTTGCCTGGTCACAACCAGGGGGCTAGGGGCATATTTTCCATAATATATGCTTATAGTTTTTTATGTATGCAAGATTCAGATCAGTTAGGTATATGTTACAGTTATGTGGGCATATGAGTCAAAGTTGGATATTGCATTTAGTTTACAGTTTATGTGCATTACATTTTGTGAATGCAAATAGATAATGGTTTTACTCAGTACAAGTTTAGTAAGTATTTTACCAGTATCAATATTCTTTGATTCAACTTCGGTTATTCTTTCCAGTTTATTACTTACTGAGTTTTGTAACTCACCTTATACTCTTCACCTTTCCAGGTCTTAGCGAAGGAGTACTAGATGTGGGGCTTAGCCATAGTGGACAGTAGTGTGTGTATGTGGAGTCGCTCAAGATCAAAGATGTCCAGGAGTTTTATAGTGTCTTGTCAGATTAAGATTATTTTATATTTTAGTTGAGGGATTTTCCCTCAGACAGAGTTTATGGTTTTTAGTTTATTTCGACTCAGAGTTTTTATTTCAGTTGATTGAGATGTTCACTTATGGTATTAGATTTTCGTTTATCAATGAGTTTTATTTTATTTTATGTATTTTTCCAGTAGCACCTTTCTCGAACAGTTCTAGGAGAGGGGGTGTTACAAGTATTTATAGGTTTCTCTCTTGCTTTGAATTAACTAACTGTTGTAAGAGCTGTTGGAAGCATTTAATGCCTGCAAAACCTAGCCAATTAAACATGTCATTGAAAAAATAGTCGATAGTTTACCAAACCAATCAATAGTTTTCTCCAAGAAATTTGAAACATACTCATAGTTTTGGTCAAACAACCAACTTCTTTGGAAAAATAGTCGACTGTTTTGGTAACAAGTCAACATTATATAGTGTTGATTGACATTTTTGAACTTAAATGAAAAGAACAAAAAGTTGAAATTTGCCTTGTCGACATTTCAAGAGAATGGCCAATTGTTTTTGCATAACTCATTCACCTAAGGCTAAAAATGATCGACTCCTTTGTAAAACAGTTAAAAGTTTGAAAACTTGTTGTCGTGCCATGAAAAATCTGAGGAAAAAAATGAGAAATTTTTAATGAAAAGATGAAGGCTCACCGCGAAGTGGCTTCGCGGTAAGAAGACGGCCTTGCAGTAGCCTTTCCGTGACTTGCCTTGCGGCTGGAGGCTAGCCGTGAGGGCTAGCCTCCCAGCAAGGGCTGGTTGCAAGGGCTAGCCTCGTGGCAGCCTTGTCGCCACTTACCTTACGGCAGGGATTGGCTGTGAGAGCCAGCCTCGCGTCGCAACAATCTTGTGTCAAATGCCCCCTCTAGATGAAACCTATGCTCCATTAAGCAATCGCCACATGTTAACACCAGCTATCCTTGAAAATCGTGCCATATAAATAGCTAGCTACAAGGCATTTAAGGGGACTTCCAACTTCTATAAAAATTTTGACACCTTGACTGCATTTTCACTATTTTTGTGAATAGTTATTTGGATTCGGTACTGGCTTAGGCATTAGAGGGTCATTGCGGGTGAGGATTCTCGCGAGCCTTCTAACCAATTTTTGAGTATCAATAGGGCCAAAACCTTGTAGCGAGACCTTGTGACGAAGTCGAAACCTTGCAGCGAAGTCATATCCTTACAGTAAGACCTTGCGAATGTCATATCCTTGCAGTGAGACCTTGTGGCAAAGACAAAACCTTGTGGTGAGACCTTGTGGCAGAGGTAAATCCTTGCGGCAAGACCTTATAGTGAAGTTAAAACCTTGCAACGAGACCTTACAGCGAAGTCAAATCCTTGCTGCGAGACCTCGTGGCAAAGGAAAATCCTTGCGGCGAAGATAAAACCTTGCAGCGAGACCTTGTGACGGAAGTCAAAACCTTGCGGTGAGACCTTGTGATGGAAATCAAAACCTTGTGGCGAAATCCTTGTGGCGAAACAGATCCTAATGGAAAAATCCTTGTGGCAAGCATTCTTATGGTAAGCTCCCTTGAGGCAACTTCTCTCACGGCAACCTCAATTCACCTGACACCGAGCTTGAGTAGACCCCACATCATAAATTTTAATTGTTGTATTTTTAGCAACAACAATTGGCGCTGTTTATGGGAAACGTAACAAAAGGCCAATCTTAACATAAGATGCCAAGAGTGACAAGATCAGCTGGTTTGGAAAACTCGCCTAACCCCACCCGAATGAGCACTCGTACCAGGATGGGAGCCACAAGAGGCCCCAGTCAGGTGCACCCTATAGTGCCAGAATTTTTAGATCACCCACAATGAAGTGCATTCAGGGAACTTTCCTATGATTAAAGGTGACTAGACTGTCGGACTGGGGGTCATGGAGCGTTTAGAATAAGGAGAAGCACACGTAGTTGGATTGAGGAGACATACGACAAGGTGAGGGAAGCAAGTCCCACATGCAGCGCCCGCTAGTCAGGAACAACACTCCTTTGGGTAGTCTTCAATTCCAAATAAAAACCTCGTGGTGACTTCAGTACCTCCAGGACCCACGAAGATAACTCCATCCACAGTCCTACTATCAGATTATGAACAATTGCATAAGGATTTTGAGGAGCTAAAACACAGAATGATGAACTCAGGATGAACAATGAGGAGAATATGAGAAGACTATACGGAATCAGTGCTTTGCTGCATGAACTAATGTCAGACATCCACATTCCCCACAGGGGACAAACCAATAAGGGAGGAGAACACCAGAGATCCCAAGACCACCCTCCAAGGACCACATGACAGGGGATAAGAATTGAAACTCCAAGCCTGAATAACCAAGTCCCAGAAATGAAAGACCCGAGAAAGGAACATGATAGGAGGGCAGGGAAAGATCCCTTGTATAAAGAGACAACAGAAAGCACCTACTCAAGAGCTCCTTATGTCCCCCCCTCTTTGCAAAAATAAAGCAAAACAAGAAACACTCAGGGTGTCTGATATCGAATGCCTCATAAAAGAGGTGCTAGAGCAGAAATAGGTAATAATGGTGCCAAAGGAAATGCCCCTGAAGGGGTTTCCTCTATTTGAGGAACTCCAAGCATAATCAGTGCAACCATGGTTCAAACTACCGTAGCTTTCGACATACTAGTTAAAGGAACACCCAGAGAAACACCTACAACACTTTGTCCCAGTGGTCATGTTACATGGATGGAGTGAGGTCACTAGGTGTAGAGCTTTCCTGTTCTCCCTGGCAGGACAGGCTCAACAATGGTTCACTAAATTACCAGTAAGGAATATATGATCATTCGAACATTTGAAGAAAGAATTCTTGAATGTATTCTTTGTCTATCTCCCAAAGAAGAAGAGTGTTATATATCTGATGAGCTTGTAGTAGAAGCCTAATGAATCCCTAAAGCAATATATCAAGCGATTCAGAGCCGCGACGAAGGAAGTAAGGGATCTCCTAGTTGGATTGGCCATGTCAGCCCTACTTAACGGAACTACATACGCCCCGTTTAGAAGATCCCTAGCCTTCTCTGAGCTGGATTCTATGACTGAATTATTTAACTGAGTAGAACAGTTTATTGTTCAAATGGAAATTTTGGATGCATGGGAAGGTAATAGAAGAGGAAGGGAAACCTAACCCGAATTGTGAAGGACCCCAATTCAGAAGATGTTGGGCCCCAACATGTGCATACTACAGACGCTATAAGGTGAGGTGATAGGAAAAACTTGGAACACCGTGCACCTCAAGAGGTACTTCCCAGCTTCACTAGTCATTAACTCCAGGGAAGGGGACGAAGCATGAGATGCAGAGCCGAGCCTATCGCCAGAAGCATTGCTTGATCCAGATGGGGGCTGAGATTGTAACGCCCCACTTTTCGAAATACACAATAACATGAAATATAAACAAACATCACCTATGGGCATTATGGAAACCCTTACCAACGGAAGCATTGGATCGAACCTGAAAGCTTAACCAAAGCTAAATAAAGGGGTTTCCACTAGATTCCATTTACAAGTACAAGGAATGCTTATGACTTCCAATAGTCCAAAAATGACTCAACACATGTACAACTATAGGACACTCACATACACTTCTTAGAACTTTGAGTATCCTAGCTGCTATTTACATTACAATACTGGGATTACACGGGTACACAAATAAATTCAACTCTAAATCAGCCAAGCACCACCTCTGAATCCTTGCTTGCGCTAGAACCTGGTGTACCTGTTATGCTTAACATACTTGGAACGTTGAATGTTCCAGGGGTATGAAACACACGACTTAGATAATTACATCTAAGTGAGTGACTCAGAAAAGGTAAGTACATGCGTGTAAATGCAATAATGCCATTATGAAATCCACCCCTATGGTAGTAATGCCAAGGTGTTGTAATCACCCCCGCGGTCATTATAGCCACTCTTGGCTCATCACCTGAGCACGAGATCTTCCATGATGTCCCAACAACTAGCCATAGTCACCAATACGAATATGATATATGACAAAGCATAAGGAATATGCATAAACAAAGGAAAATATGACATGTAAGTCACAAAGGCTTGACATGCAAGCAAACATCCACACACAAGTGAAGTAACAAATGCTCAAAGTGTCACAAAACATGCAAGAATCACTCACCTTGACCGATTACCTAAGAAATAATGGTTTATAACGAGCAGGATGGGTTTTCTCATAGTTTTCTTACTGCTTGGCACTAACTTCGAGAAAGACCAAAAAATTTTGTCAGGACTCATTCTTCCTTGACTTTCTCCTTTCTTTTCGACAATGTTTCCTCTCTCAAACTCCCTTCCTTTTCCCCCTTGCTTGGTGCCCAAAATGAATAACCCCAAATGATATAAATGAACTGATATAGCAAACACCAAGTGGGGGGGTGAATTAGTATAAATAAATATTTCTTTTGAAAATAGAGATATCGTCGATGAAGACCATGGATTCGTTAAACCTCAAGACCTTGAAATGGCATGATGAGGTGTCCACCGTGTAAAATATACTCTAGTTTTGTGATGAATAAAATTTAAATCTTATCAATGAATTAACAAAATGAGTAAAGGCAATAATGTAATCACCCAAGAAAAATTTAAAGGCAGAGAGGACACAGATTTATAGTGGTTCAGCTTTCCAAGCTTAGTTCACTACCTTAGCCACCAACTAAGGATTTTTAAAACCAACTTTACTATCAAACCTCCTACTCAATATGAGTAGGTCCTCTAGTCCTTGACTAGGTAATGTATAGCCTCCCAATTTAATGGGCCCTCTAGCGACTGTTAGGAAAAGATACAGAATTTGAGATAGAGATTCTAAGAGTACAACTCTTAGTTACAAACTCTCTCTTTAAATGAATGAACGAGGCTTAAAATGAATAGAACAGTAAGATATCAAAGCCTCTTAAATGGAAATACAGAGAGAAAAAGTTAAAAGATCGATGTAACAGTAAAGGCACGGTCGTTCAAGATATTCAAAGTTTTCCAACTGCCTTTAATGCATCTTCAACCACGTATTTATAGTTGATGGTGGGTAAGTTTGAATTTTGAATCGTTGTGGGTGGTTAGGCGAGCATTTAATGCGCCAAAAACTAGCCGTTATAAGTTTCTGTGAAACACATAGTCAATAGAGAAAATAGGTTACTCGACTATTTCGTCAAATAAAGCTAAGCATAGTCGACATATAGAAAATAATAGTCGACTATTTCTAACACAAAAATCCCATAGTCGACAGATATGCATAGTCGACAGGTGTAGAAATGTGAAGAAAAATTTGAATTTTATGAATAAAAATAGTCGACAGATGAAAAGCCATAGTCGACTATCCTTACTCGATAGTCGACAGATGCAAAAATAGTCAACAGAAGCCTTGAATAGTCGACAGATCAAACAACATAGTTGACTATTTTCAGGCATAGTCAACAGAATAAACCACATAGTCGACTATCCTTTTGAAAATATTGAATTCTTAACAAATCCTCATTTTGATTCTTTTGAAAGCAAGTTGAGATTATCAAAAGTATATTTTGAAACAAATCACTCTCAACCATACTCAATAGGTTTTCATACCTTGCTTCAAAACTTATATATTAAAAATTTATTTTCTCATTCATATAATCCATATAGTAGAGATTGATTTTCATATAGTCATTATCAAAACCATTTTATTACTAAGAGTAAAATATCACCAAAGCCCCTATTTATAGGAAACTTCGGTGAACCAAATCGCACCATGTGTCGCGTTATCATTCCATCCATGAGCATCCAATTAAAATATGCCAGGTGTCCCCAGAGGTTTGTGCCTCTACATGTTTAATTAGATTTTCAAGATTTCCCATCATTACATCCCACACGGTAAATTACTTTTTCTACATTTTCCATTATTACATCTTTAATTAACAACTACATCCCACATAGTTAATTGCATTTTCCACATTTCTCATCATAACACTTCAAATCCTATCTCCAAGTGGCTAATGAATGCTTGCCACATGTCCTTAGGGATAAGGTTTGGAGACTTTAGCAAACTTGGAGGCTAAGTAAGTTTTTTGTTGGCCAATCATGCAATGCCACCTCAGGGGGTTATTATGAGCCATCATGTGACCTTATCTTATCTTCCAAGTGGCTAATGGTTGATTGCGATGTGTCATTGAGGATAAGGCTTCATCATTTCTCCCATGTGCAACCAACCCAAATGGACCACTCGTCTCTTAATTGAATTTAATAGAGTTCGAAATCCAAAGGTTCATTTGATTTGAGTTTGAAATCCATGATATTTTTAAGGTTTCAAGAACTTCACCTTGGCCCGAACTTTTCGGGTAATTTACACTTAAGCCCTTGCAACTTGGTCCCCGAACTATTTTTAATTACACTTTTTGGTTCCTGAAAAATGGATAAATTACACTTAACACCCTAAGATTTTAGATAAATTATATTTTTACCCGAACTTCAGTATTTACGATTTTGCCATTGGTTCAAAAACTGAACCTTTATCTCAAAGCTTCTATAATCCCTTGAAATGACCTATTTCCTCAAGTATTAGAACCTAACAATATCAGGTATTACCTCATTTTGATTTTGAAAATTTGGGGTATTACAAAGATTATCTTTAATATTCCATTGTAATAATATCCTCCAATAAATAAAAGAATATACCCCTTGTATTCCCATGGAGTACGAAAAACTATAAGCCAAGCCACTGATAGAGCACATATTTCCATACTATTTAGCCCTCATATTTAGTCCTTTCTGCACATTAGTTGTGTTATTTCATTCATCTTGATTTTATTTCATTTTATTTTATAGGAATTGGGCTTCACACTATTTTATTTTATTTTTCCAGGTTTAGGGACATGGAGTATGAGATGGGGCATGATACATCTTGATGGCAATGAGATATCTTGGAAATTGGAGATAGAGAAGTAAGGGCAATTTTGGCAGATTTGACCTCCTGCATTTCCTTCAGTATTTTGGCCAAGATAAAATTCCAGAATGAAGATGATGTCTTCAGAGATATTGAAGGGTACTTCTTGAGCTTTCTGGAATGGTATGGTTTGTCCAAATCCGAGCTCGTTTGGGCCTTCAAACAGCGCTTCAAAGTCGGGGCCAAGAAGTTGGGGGCAAATTAGGAAAACTGCACATATACTAATTCTTTAAAAGGCCATATCTTGGGCGTCCGATATCCAAATCAAGTGATTCAAAATCCCAAGTTTATCTAATCTTTCTGATCTAAAATTATTATGAAGAGGCCGAAGCCCAGATCGCACGAGAACCTTTCCGAAATCGGCCGTCAAGTTGCAGTACCCGAGGGTTTCCTCCTTAAGCTCTATTTAAGCACCTTAAGAGGCCATGAAAGGGACATTCTTGGAAGGGCGTGAACAGTGGCCGACTTCTCTTCTCTCCATTGTTCTTGTGAAGATGGAAGGCTAAGGATCTTGTAATCAAGTTGCAACACCATCCTTGTTCCCAGTTTGAGTCTTTGGTTTTAATGGAAATCTGTTTGTTTTAGTTTTAACTTTGTTGTTTTCTTGTTTCCGTTCTCTCTTAAATCTGTGTATGTGTTGATACCGGTTGGATGAATGCATGCATTGTCTTTGTTTGAGAATCCAAGGTTTTTGTGCTCGGTTGAGGCTTTAACTGGAAACGAGAACAACCTGTTTGGATGGTACTCCAATCAGTCTTGAATCTATGAATCTGTTTATTGGTTTCTCCAAATCTTTGGCGGTTGTTAAAGAATTTTCTGATTTTTGATTTGAGGATTAAAACTAAACAAATGGTTTATTGAAAAGGCAATGAAAACTGGGATAGAAGGATTGGTTTGCAACTGATTGCATCTCGATTTATTTATTGTGTTTTTGCTTATCTTGTTTTCAGTTTTTCATCAAAAACTTCCCCCCTTGTTTAGCCTTGTTTTGACAGATCCGTTTGAGGTTCGTTGGGAGACGACTTAGGGTTGCACCTCTATTGCAAATCTGTATCATCATACTATCTAATCTATTGGTGTTCGATAGCCCCGATCAGCCACATATAATCTCCATGGGCCCATATTATTTGGATGTGTCGTAGAATGTGGCGATGCAGGTATGGTGGCTCAAGCACAGCCTGCTCCTAAAGGTCAAGTTGCTTAATGGCAATCTAGTGCCGATGACCATGAACGAACCCGATATCACCAGAAGATCCAACGCCTATGCTCGCAAGCTCACTCGGATCCCACGTTTGAGTCCAGTGCTATGTATTCTGGTTAGACTTGACTTCTTAGTTGATCTGGCACCTAGGCCTCTCAGCAAACTCAGATCTCTAGCAGGAATCTCGTATCGGACCACTGGCCAAACCCAGATTCCCTGAGGTAGACTGGCCCTAGGAAGGCGAGAAAGAGGTGAAGCGATCACATGACAGCTCTGACATGAGCTCGCTCCTAAAGATCAAGTCGCATAGTTGCAATCTGGTACTGATGACCACGAGCTGGCGCGAGATCACTTGAAGATCCAATGCCTATGCCCGCAGACTCACCCAAATCCCTCGTTTGAGTTCAGTGCTATGCCTTTTGGCTAGACCCAACTCCTTGGTTGATCTAGCGCCTAGGTCTCCCGATAAACTCACATGTCTGGTAGAAATCCCGCGCCAGAGCACTGGCCAAACCCAGATTCGTAGACTAACCCCAGGAAGGCGTGAAAAGAGATGGAACGACCATATGATAGTTCTGCCATGATTCTGCTTATCGGAGTTAAGTTACCTAGTTACAATCTGGTGTTGATGACAACAAGCTAGCTCGGGATCACTAGAACATCCAATGCTTATGCCCATAGACTCACCTAGATCCCTCATTTGAGTTTGGTGCTATGCCTTTTTTGCTAAACCCAACTCCTTGGTTGATCTGGCACCTAGGTCTCTCGGAAAACTTTGATGTCCGGCAGGAGTCCTGCACCAGACCACAGGCCAAACCTAAATTCCTTAATGTAGACCAGCCCCAAAAGACAAAAGTGGAGGACACAATAGCCAGTGCGCTATGATCTATCCCAGGATCACCAGATTTACCGAAGCCTATGCTTATAGGCTCATTAGGATCTCTTGATTGAGTCCAGTGCTATGCTCCCAAGCTAAACCTGATTCCTTGGCTGATCCAGCGCCTAGGCCTTCGGCAAACTCAGATGCCTGACAGGAATCCCGCAGTAGAACCTATCCTTGAGGGCCTAGTTGCCTAGAGATAATCTAGTGCCTATGAGCCCATCTGAGGTAAGATCTTCGGGTATTATGACACCTATGCTTGTAGGCTTATTGGGATCCCTTGATTGAGTCAGGTGCTATGCTCCAAAGCTAGACCTGACTCCTTGGCTGATATTTTACTCTTCAATTTTGTCTAAAGACAAAATAGAAGAGTGGGGGGCAATTGTTGTGCCATGAAAAATTAGAGGAAAAAAATAAGAAATTTTTAATAAAAAAATGAAGGCTCGTCACGAAGTGGCTTTGCGGCAAGAAGATGGCTGAGAGGGCCAGCCTCGCGGCAGCCTTGTCGTGAGGTAACTCGCGGTAAAAGGCTAGCCGCAAGGGCCAACCTCTCAATAGTCTCATGGAAAATGCCCCCTTTAAATGAAACCTAATCTCCATTCAGCAATCACCATGTGTCAGCACCAGCCATCATTGAGAATCGTGCCCTATAAATACCCAGCTACAGGACATTGAAGGGGATTTCTGACTTCGATAAAAATTTTGACACCTTGACTGCATTTTCACTATTTTTGTGAATAGTTATTTGGATTTGGTACTGACTTAGGCATCAAAGGGTCATCGTAGGTAAGGATTCTCGCAAGCCTTTTAACCCATTTTTGAGTATCAACAAGGCCAAAACATTACGATGAAACCTTGTGGCGAAGTCAAAACCTTATAGTAAGACCTTGCAACGAAGTCATATCCTTGTGATGAGACCTTGTAGCGAAGACAAACCTTGCGGCGAGACCTTATGGTGGAGGTAAATCCTTGTGGTGAGACCTTGTGGCGAAGTCAAGACCTTGCGACGAGACTTTATGGCGAAGTCAAATCCTTGTAGCGAAGACAAGACTAGTGACATGTTTGGTTGGATTTGGATACCTAGGAAGGCATGGTGCATCCTACTCATGGAGTGTCCCAAAAGGATATACAAGACTAGTGACATGTTTGGTATTCCCAATGGATAGAGGTAATCCATTAACATGCAATGAGGTATGAGGAAAGAGTTAATGATTATTTACCATGGGTTGAGTAGAAGATGCATGATGTACCTAATTAGGCAATCTCCCAAGGTGAATGAGCGGGAACTCCTTGTGATATCTTGTTATAAAAGTGGTATGAGAGCATTGAAGCCTAAAACTTGATGTAACAATCTAAGAGTCTGTTTGATTGGTCACATTTTCCATAGAAAATAACTATTTTCTACCTAAATTCTACTTTTGTGGTGTTTGATTGTCTAATTTTCTAGGTAAATTAAATTCTCACTTAAGGGTTACGTAACCCTCTTTTCTCACTTTTGCTGGAAAATAAATTCTTGGCGGGGGGGGGAGGGAAGATAAATTGTTTTCTAGGTAGGAACCATCGATTTGCATCATGATGTTAGCCCTCATCGCTCGGTAGCTGATGTATTTCTACCTCTTCTCCATGAACCGTCGCGCTGCCACCGAGTCCAGGATCAACTCCTCCTCGTCATCGATGCAGTAGCTGACCTGCCCGTTGCACGCCGAGACACTGCGAGCATGCAAGGAGTCCACATTGAAGTGCGCCATGGTGGCAAAGGCTACAATGTCATAGTCGGAGTCATCAACGCAGGATATGGTCACCATTCCAAAGCAGATGAGGAGGAGGAGGAGCAGGAATCCGACCCAAAAAACCATTTTGGGATATCTAGGGAAGTGGGTTTGGGACGGAGGGGGGAGAGAGAAGAAGTGGGTTTGGGACGGAGGGGGGAGAAAGAGAGAGATGGGTAGTGAAGATGGCAACGGCAGGCCACCCCCTTGCCCTTCGCTCATGACCTCGCTCTCGCCTATCTCACTCTTTCTCGTAGCCTTGGCCTCGCCCCTCGCCCTTGATTTAGCTCTCGCCGCCTCGATCTCGCTCTCGCCGCTGCCTCTTTGCCTTTGTGTGTACATGCATTCTGTGTATATGGATGAAACAAGAAGTCAATGGGATGTTAATGAAGCTCGATGACATGACAGGCTTTGAGCACTGTAATGAGGTCAGGTGTGCTCCAATATGAAATAGGAGCTCCTTCAATGGCTTCAGTGGTGGCTCCCATGATTTTGGATAAGTGGTGATGGCTTCTGTTGTTGTATGTTGACGATTATTTGTGTTTGTTTTTTATTTAAGGTTGCTTCGATGATTAGTAGTGAGGATGAATTCTAGAGTTCTTTGTGATGCTCTGTTCCTCTAAAACAGAGCAATGGCTGCTGCAACAGGCAATGGCGACGATGATGGGTGCTGTAATCGACAATGGCGGTAGTGATGGGCACTGCAACTTGTTGGGTGTGTGTATGTATGGCGGTGATGGGATCTGCAACCGGCTTGCTGGGATCTACAACCAGTTAGGGAGAAGAAGTGGTTTTTTGAATATTTTGTATAGTATATTTGATTTATTTTTAGGTAATTTCTACGTAAAAAATTAAACTAATCAAACGCATTCAATTAATATTTTTCCTAGAATTTAATTCAAGATAATTTAATTCCCTGGAATTCATTTTCTTTCCATCCAAATTCCACCCTTGCAATCAGACGCATTCTAAGTTTCTACTTTTTCAAAGGTTGTTCTGCATCTTAGTATTGGGTTTGTTTTAGGTTTAGCATATGCACTTGATAAGGTAAAAATAATAGGGTTTGTGGACTTTAATAGGTTATGACAAGCAATCTTTACCATGATAGAAGATTGTTCCCAATGTTGGAAAAGGTTTGAAATAAATTTTTAGCATTAAGTCTTATTAATGATATGTTATATCATTGTTTAAGGATTAGTGTTTATGTATTTGATATTGTGATTGAGTATATAACATGATAGAGTTCCGATTTGAGGTTGGATTTGGATACCTAGGAAGGCATGGTGCATCCTACTCATGAAGTGTCCCAAAAGGATATACAAGACTAGTGACATGTTTGGTATTCCCAATGGATAGAGGTAATCCATTAACATGCAATGAGGTGTGGGGAAAGACTTAATGATTATTTACCATGGGTTGAGTAGAAGGTGCATGATGTACCTATGTTAATTCCAATGCTTGAACTAGATTAAGATAGGATTGAGATTGTGATTAGTCTTTTGCTTGAGAAATTGAAAGAAGCTGGTTAAAAACAAAGAGATTAAGGTGATCTAAGACTTTTTACAATTTCTTGGAGTTAATGATGGAGATCATAATATGGGGTGACATTAATTGAGATCCATAGAGTTATTATCATGGAGAATCTAGGGTTGTTATTTCTAGTGCAACCAAGAAAACCTCTATTAGTGACAACTTGAAATTAGGATAACAATAGACTCTAAACAAAGAAGATTTTGAGGAAAAGAGATAGGGGTTGGAGATGATGTCTTTGCATGAGAATTGACTAAAGATATCCCACTTTCTTCCTATATGTGGAGTGACCTTGATAGATTAGATAGTGAATTGACTAGAGGTCATCCATTCAGATTAGATAGTGCCACTAGCCCATTTCAAGGAAAGATACATGGGATTGGAACAAGCCGACATTAAATAGTGAACTCCTTTTCAGATCATGACTATATGAGATGTGAAAGAACACCCAAGAGGTGGTTAATTGGGTGTATTGAAAATTTTAACATTTTAAAAAATTATGCATCAAGGATAGTTTAAAGATATGATTTTTCAAAGAGTGATAGAATGCAGTGATTATGTTTTTAAAGAATCAGTTTTAGATGACTTTAAACAACAAGGAACATTTTAAGAAATGAAATGTGAATTAAAAATAGAATTTGTGTCAGCTTTCTTTATGCATTTAAACTTCAAGTTTTATGAGAAAACTTCATATTTATAGTAAAAAAATTGAGACTGCTTAGTTTAACACTTAAGTGCGACAAAATCAGATTTGCAAGCTAAAACAAAAACAAAGATAGAAGCTAATTTTATGAATGAGCATAGGATGTCATGTGAAAATCAAAATCATCAAAACATAAGAAGCAACCATAAGACAACATTTATAGTGGTTCGACTAACAATCCTACTCTACTACCATAGCTTCTCACTAAGGATTTAAAACATCCACTAAAGGCTTAGGTTTGAAGGGATTAACTACAACCCATACACAATTTTTACAGTCTCAACTGAAACCTTCATTTTCATAGGGTAAGTAGGAATCCTTGCCTTTTTAGGAGTAGCTTTAACCTCCACCATTCATGGGCTTAATAGGAACCCTGACTTTTTCAAGAGGCTCAGCTGTAACCACTGCCTTTCAAGGATGAGGCATAACCTTTTCTTTTATGGACAAAACAAAACCAACATACATTTTCAAGGGATGAAGTAAAACCCTTGCAATCTCTTATTGGAAGGAAAAGTTACAAGGAAGGCCCACAAGGATTCTCTCAAAGAATATGAAACAAAACGCATAAGGCTAAATACAAGAATGAGTGAAAGGAATAGGAATTAAGCACTCCACTCTTCTTGATCTTTGCTGGTAAGGATAGGCTTCATAAAGTGCAACCAAATTCACTTGAGTTGGAAGAAGTATATGATCATGAAGGCTATGCTCAAGAAATGGTATGGCCTAAGAACAAATTCAGCATGGTTGGACTTCAACACCTTTAAGCTCAACATTTTCAAAGATATGGTTAAAGGATCAGTAACATCATCTGGTGCATTCCATGGCCTTATATAAAAGCTTAAGGTCTTGAATTAAGCACTTGTAATCTGCACATGCTCACAACTTATTTGATTTGACTGATAACAATGAAATTAGTTAAGATGAATATGCATATTATTAAGATAAAATATTTTGCACACAATACATAAGTGATAAGATAGTTAGCTTAAGAGGAGGGATGAATTAAGCTCTTTCACCCTTTTTAATTAATAAACTTGACTAAAAGAAATTAAAGAAGAAATGTTGTAAATAAATTAAAGAATGCAATACACAAGATGTAGAATGGTTCAGCCTCAAATTCTTAGTCCACTACCTTGATCCACGACCTAGGATTTTTCAACCACAGCCATTGGTGTATTCTATTACCTTGTAGTTTTAGCAGGCTCACTACAAACCTTTACACTTGGCCTTTTATAATGGGTTCAACCACAACCACAACCTTTTCATATGACAAAGTATAACCTTTACAACTTGGATTTTTAAAAAGGCTAAACCAAAGCCACAACCTTTTAAAGGCTAAGGCGTAACCTTTTTTTACAAGTTCACAAATGATTGTGAAAGAATAACTCAAGAGAAGGATGGATACCATAGTGAGCACAAAAGCTCTTCTCTTAATTGAGAGAGTTACAAGATATGGAATACAACTCACTCTCAAATAATTTCTCACAGAAATATTTTAGAATGAAAAGCTAGTGAGAAGTAGGGTTGAAGAATAGGAAGTATGTGAAAAGCTCTTCGAAGTTGTATGTACGCGTGTATATTTCAGGTAACCTTTTTCAAGGAGCTTCTTCTCCTATTTATAGATTTCATGTACTAAATCTTAGCTGACATGGCAAAATTCAAAATGAATATTCCATTTTGTCTCACAACTGCCACTTTTTGTCTCTAACAACATTAAACAACATTTATTAATTCATACAAGAAAGCTCATGTTGTTTGATTAGCATTTAATGAATTGAAAAGTAGAAACTGTCAAGCATTGAATGCGCCTAATGGCTATAATTTTCAAATTCAAATGACAATTACTTGAATGGGTTAAATAGATACTCAACTAATGAAACCATTCCAATCAATTGAATAGAATTAGGTAATCAATTATGTAGAGATTACTCGAGTATGACTAAGCATTACTCGATTAACTTATAAGCCATAGACAACACACATTAATTACTAATATACCAGGGTAGACTTACTTAACTAATAAAAATGTATACTCAAGTACGAATATTCCATACTTGTTTAATTTTGAAGCACACAAACATAGTCATATTCAGTCAAAGCCTTACTCGACTAACCCATGAAAATACTAGATTGAGTTTAAAGAAACAGAGAGCATGCATAACTCACTTGACTAATAGATCCTCAATAGTCGGTTGAAATATATCTTCAGAAAGCATTTAATCGACTAACTTGAAGATCACATAGAAGAATACTCAATTGATTTTTCAAAACTAAAACAAGAGATGCATAAAGCATTCAACTAACAAATACTTTACTAATTCTCAAAAGTTTATCATGCTCGATTGCTATATGAACATATTTAGCCATTTTGGAAATACATAAGTATATGAGCTTGAAGTTCTCCAATTCAATATTATTTATAGAAAATGTTTTGGAGGTAATAGTCCATTAACCAGAGGTGACATAGTGTCTTATACACTAGTGTCAAGGATTTTTTGTTGAGCGAAACCATTTGGTGTAAGAGGTGGGAATGCTCTCTACATGATTTCTGTGCAGTGGTGTATGGAGATAGATGTTCACTAATGGGATCCATTGACCTCCATTGGATGGGGACGAACATCCTATGTGATCATGTTGGTGATTGTGATTAGAAATTCTTTAGCCAATGTGAGCATGAGATTGGAAAGAGTTCTAATGTTAGATTGGATCTAACATGCTACCTATATCACACACTTTATTGGAACTGTTATCGTTATCGAGTCCTATGAGTTTAATCAGTCCATGACTCTTACTCGATCGGAATGTTAGTCAGTGGAAGGACTATAGTGTACAATAATCGAGGAGCCTTAATAGGTGCATATGAAGTTAGACTTCATTTCAATTAAGATCATCCAAAGTCCTGGTTAAAGGATACTTAGGATTTTTCAGGATGCTCTGGGGATTTGGAGAGATCCTCTTAGTAGGTCGAAAGGGTTCGGTTGACATCAAAAAGTTGACATGTCCTGATTACTACATGGATGTGAACCTAGAAAGTCACATGTAGATGAGTAATATACCGAATTAGTGATCCATTATTGTTAGTGTGTTTCTCGTTATTGTGGGGCGGTAGAGTTGGTTGTTATAGTGTGCGAGGGATATGGATCTATGGATATGGGAGATTGCTATTGCATAGCAAAAGGCCTTGGTTGCATTATTGGATAGTGTAAAGGCTATTATCAGATAATAGTGGGGCTAGAGTGCAAGATAATCAAAGTTGGCGAAATGGACAGCTTTGGTTGATTAGACCCTTCATGTAACACCCCATTTTTCCCAAGCGTGTGTTAACTTGAGATTTCAGGGATATTTTTTTTTTCGAGAATAATCTCAACATACACTCAACCTAAATCAAACCCCGACAATCCAGATCTACCATCTCAGTATATTAACTTAATAGAATAAGCTAACACTAGTAATATCATCACATCAACAGAAGCAGAATCGAAACCTCAACTTTCACATAACCAAATTCACTTTATTCATAACGTAGAAATCAAACCATCGTTTGACATGACATCTTCAAAACAAAATATATAGAGACTCATCTCTCAACAATAACTACTAAAAACCTCTAACATAGACAAAATATAAGCTAAAGATCACCAACGTAAATGACGGCTACATCTCGATAATCCCTTTTCCTTTAGCGCCACTGCTTTCACCTGGAATGTTTGAATATTCTAGGGACATAGTTCAAATTAGATGTTGAATCATCTAAATGAGAGTTCAAAACATTTTCATGAATATATGCAAAACCATGAAACAAAATCGACATATCTCGACATGTCCTAGCCCAAGAGAATCTCACATAGCACTTAACCCTAACTGGAAAAAATGTAATCTCTCTAAAGGTAACACAACCTCATCGACACATTGGCATAACACAATCATGCTTAAGAGGGACAACCTCAACACAACCTTGGCCACAAGAGGAAT
This sequence comes from Diospyros kaki, assembly GCA_036245055.1. NCBI lineage: Eukaryota > Viridiplantae > Streptophyta > Magnoliopsida > Ericales > Ebenaceae > Diospyros > Diospyros kaki. The sequence goes on along the minus strand of BSEG01000011.1, from coordinate 9,187,391 downwards.
CAACACTATCCCCATAATCAACGTCTACTTAGGTAATAATATTATTTCTCAAAGGAACCAAGGGTGGTGTCCACTCTCAACCCCGCCACTAGAGTACCATAGGGTGAAGTCCGTCTTAGTCCCGTCCCAAGTGGGTCACATAACATTAATCCTTGGCACGCATCTCGAGTGCTATCACTCAAGTGCCACACACAAGTTGACAACCCACATCCCACATGGACAACACATAAAAATGATAATGCCGTAACACAAAACATGCATCATATAACTCAACATTTTAAAGCATGCATTTATAACCCACGAAATTCAATACACAAGTATAAAACAACAAACCAAATTTGGGGTAAGAACTCTAGTAACTCAAACCATTTGTATAAACAAGCCAAGTTTTGGTAGTAAACTACTCATAGTAAACCAAGTTTTAGGTAGAAACACTCACGATAAACCAAGTTTGAAGTGGAAACTCTCATAGTAAACCAAGTTTGCAGTGGAACTACTCACAGTGAAACAAAACTTCGGTTAGGAACTCTCACAAATAAACCAATTTTTCGGTAGAACTACTCATAATAAATCAAGTTTGGGGTAAGAACGACTCGCAATAAAACAAAACTTTGGTTAGGAACTCTCACCTTAAACGTATCTCAAACCACCCTGATTCTCGTGCATAACCTCTATTTTTGCTCCGACCTTCCTCCTTCCTTTTGTAGATTTCTCTCATCTTTCTCAAGCACAAATCCCTCACCTCAATCTCTCTCCAATGGAATGGTTTTGAGAACAACCCCATGGTTCTATTTATAGGTTTGGACTCCAAAATGATCTAAAGCTAGAATGGATTAACTTTTAAAATCCATAATCATAACTCTTATTAACTCACCATACCATACCATACCTCACCATACTTCACATCACTTCACCATACCTCACATCACCTTAAGGCCATAACCTCAATTAATTTTAGACTTTGCACAATTGCTAATACACCCACAAATATCGAATTAATAAACATCGAGATACTTAAAATCCAAAATTAATAATTCCAAGTTTACTTGATAAGTACATTTCATCTCTGTGCCCTCACAGGACCTTTGTTTCATCCCAAAACCACTTCATGGTTGATCCTTACATAAAACCAGAGCCTCCTCAGGGTTCCATTGACTTTCTAGAAGTCCCCTACAACAATTTAATTTTTCAACCTGAATCACAGTTGTACCGAAAATAGTCTCGATTCTGATTTCTTTTAATACAATAAATCCTATCTCGGGATACTCGTCAATACCATATCATTTTCCTTAGACATCAAGGTTTCAAGGCACTCCCTACAGTCGATTCGGTGACTTATTTTTGCTATCAAGCCAATTTTCAGTATTTTAAACTCACTTAACTTATGTGGCAACCTTATGCCAATATCGGGTATTACACTTCAGGTTGGTTGACCAAACTTAGATCATGCAGTTTTGGTAGACTTCAGTTGACCAAATTGCATAGTCTGATTGACTGTACTTGAACTGTGTGGCTTTGGACGACTTCGGTCGACTAAACCTCATAGTTCAGTCGATCGAACTTCCGCCACTTTGTCTCGTTAGAGCATTTAATGCTCTGACAATTTGCATGATGATAGAGGGATGGGATAATGAGGACGCATACACGGTGAGCTTGGGGTTAGTATTTGATTTTGAGTGGGTTTGAGTAGGTTAAGGCAAGCCACTCCTCACTCAATCTCTTTGCACCCTCTTTTTCCCATTGTTGCTATCTACTTCTTCTTCATCCTTCATTACTACAACTTGTTTGTTCTTACTCCAAGCTTGTTGCATCTTCTCCCTCTTCTATTCTCTCACTTAGATCCGATTGTTGGATAGCTAAAGAGCAACCAAAAGGGAACCTTCGAACAACTTCGGTTCACCTCCATTGAAAGGGTCCTAGCACGACTATAATTTTAAAAAAAAAAAGATGATAGTTACTTGACTAGGTTAAAGAGACTCAACTAATACAATACTCCAATCGATTGGACAATTCAAATAATCGATTATATGTAGAGCTTACTCGAGTATGACCAAGCATAACTCATAAGTCACAAAGACTATGCATTAAGCATTCGATTACCAGGCTAAGCTTACTCAACTTACACAAGCATTTACTTGAGTGCAGATAATTACATAGACTTAGCCAAAGATAGTCCAAACCTTACTCGACTAATTCCAAAAGATACTCGACTTTTAGAAACACATATGGTCGATTGACAACAAGCTTTACTCGATTAATTTTTGGAAAACAGAGAGCATGCATAAGTTAATCGACTATGAGAACTTTAATATCGAATGAAAGATTTTGCTTAAAACACAATCAACTAACTTGAAAATCACACGAAATATTACTCAATTGATTTTTTCAAATGAAAAACAGGAGATGTGTAAAGCACTCGACTAATAGATGTAGATACTCGATTAATTCAAGTACATTAGTTGATTGAAATATAGGCTTGATTCAATATATGCTTAGATTTTATTGCTATAGAGATACTCGATTAATCTCCAAGGCATACTCGATTGTAGCTTTAAAAGATATAGATTTTGTATAACATATACTCGAGTAGGTACTTATGATAATCAATTGAATAACATCAATACTCGATTGACAAGAAAGCAATGCTAAGCAATACTCGATTATTTTTATAAAGGGCTTTTTATACTTGGCTGATTTTTTAAATAAATTTTCTCAAAAACTTAACATCATGCTCAATTGTTACAAAACCATATTTGAAGGATATATATATATGAACATGAGGTTTTTCAATTTAAAATGATTTAAAGTTTTTTTTTTGAAAACCATCCATAAACCAAATTTATCGAAAAAGGATTTTCTAAAATTATTTTCTTCATAAATCAAAATACAAATTACTCAACAATCTCCCCATTTTTTATTTATGTGTCCAATTGATGATGACAAAACATTTTAACACAAGAGGCTTTAAGAAATATATAGGAAGACAGTTTGAAAAAGAAATTTAAGAATAATATAAGAAAGACTCCCCCTAAAACTTTGACAAATAACCTTATAAGGAGAAAGCTCCCCTTAAAGCTATTATCCCTTTTTCTCCCTTTGAAAATATTATTTTTCTCCCCTTTTTTGTCAGAAATCAACAAGGCTCAAAAAGGGATTTTTAGAAAAATAGATGAGTCCCCTTGACTTATACAATACATGAGCGCACAAAAAAAAAAAAAAAAAAAGGGAGAATACCATATAATAAGGAATACATGATTTGCAGAAGTAGAAGAACATGAAGCATAATTACAATGGCATGCAAAGTATAGCAACAGAAGAAGTAGAGACTTAACAAAATATATAGTATGGCAGATTTTAAATGGCACAGGATAGATAACATAAAACAAATCAAGTTTTGTGCAACCTATCATAGGTGCACCAACAAAACAAACATTATTCACAAAATACACATCCATCCAAAAACAACCATCAATCATCTTAAGAATTACATCCCTTTTAAAAATGATTAATCCTAAGTGCTAGTCTCTTCTTCTGATTCTCCTCGTCAATAATTGTCTGGGCTTCTGAGTAGTAGATTGAAGTGGATGAAAAGCAGCGAGATTTGGAAACTCCATAGCTTTTTGCCTTTCCTCTATGCCTTTGATCCTAGTCAAAATTTCTTTTTAGGTTGCAAAGAATTTTGTAATGGAAGGTGGAATGAGATCATCCAAAATAAATTGAAGCGGATGAAAAGCAGCAAGATTCAGAAACTCAAAATGAGAGGGCTGAGACTCTGAGGAGGAAGAGGATGATGATGATAACGATGATAAACTAGGATGATCAGAAGAAACTTGAAGGTCTTCCTCTTCTTGAGAACCCATTATCCATTTTCCATTAACTTGAATGATTTTCATCTAAGAAAGGGAGTGCTCATTTGTAAGTGTCAAAGGAGGAGTGTTGAATGGAATTTCCTTCTAAGAGATTAATGACATTTTTTAGAATAAGGGTGATGATCATTTAGAAAGGGAGTTTACTAGTGGGTTTGCTACGGACAAACTCATACATTTTTTAAAAGATAAAAGAGGAAGGTCGATTTTGATATTTTGTATAGCACACTAACACAAAATTAGGTCATTCACTGTGATAATATGATGGGAGGTCCCACGGTAGTTTATGGAAGTGCCAATAAAGTGATATAAGACCCTATGCTGAGGGTTAGAGAAATGTTGAGGACCTTGGTATTTGCTAGTGGAGAATGGTTCTATGCTATCAATAAAGAATTCCCAAATGACATTAAGGTCATAATTCAAAGGGTTCAGGATAGTCTTACTGGAGTTTAGTTTAAGAATTTTAGTCAAATGGTCACAATTGAAAGTAAAGTCATGATTTTTGAACTTAAAGTTTAGGGTTGTTCCATTAAAGTTTAGAGATAGATTAGTGTAAAACTCAGTTAGGGCTTCTGGATAGATATCTATGTTAAGTGAAGAAAGCTTCATCCAGCCCATATTGCATATCAACTTCTTTAACGTCCCTCCAAACTCTATCTTATCGAATAATGCCTAGTCAATGTTGCATCCTGGCATGAACTCTATCTAGGATTTAATGGAATAGGTTTAGGGGTTTATTTTAGTTCTTAAGTATATATAAGGTTCGTCTAGGGTTTTTTGAAGAAGATGGTTAGGTAGAGGACATAACAATATCCTTATGTTTAGGTGCCATGAAAATATGATGAATAACAAAAATAAGAAATGAATGAATTGAGATGGAAGAAGATGAAAAAATACTTGGAGAGAATAGGAGCAGATTTGTCGGAGGATGTCGGAGGATCACGCACGAGAGAGAGAGATAGAAACTTAAAACCAGTCATATTTATACTTGCAAAGTTAGCACTTCAAATTCTTAAGAATATTTTAAAAATAATTGACTAGTATATTGCTTTAGTCTAGTGACGATTTGATCTCTGACCTGACTTCTTTCTATGATTACTCGAGTGATATTAGCTATTTAACTGTTACTTGAGTATTGGACTTCTGCAATCGATTAAAGCCTTTGATTTACTTGAGTGACTAAAGAGAGTTACTCGAGTGAGGTCTAAAATCTCTCTACCATACTAATTTAATTGAATAACTCCTAACTAAGGGACAAAGATTGATAAAAATTATGGGATTGTTGACGTCAAAACAAATAGGAGATATAGGTCATATGATCCGTTTACACTTACAAAACGAGCGAAACAAGTTTATTACACACCATATCTTAAATTCCATTAAGGTGGTTGTTTGTTATCAAGACAAAGGCTTGAAATATAGTTAATGCTCTAGATGCACCAAATGATGAAACTGATGAACCATATCAAGATGAAGAGTCACCTCAGATGCAGCTTACGATATCAAGTGAGGTTCTAGACCAAATTATAGATAGAGATGGTGATGCAACATAAGTGGATAGAACACATTCAATTCAAGCAACCTCAAAAGAATTAGATGAGAACTTGTTCGCTTCATCTGATGCTGATGAAGAAGAATTTACTAACACAATGTATAGTTAGGTTAAATGTGTACTTTATTTCTTAATGATTTGAATTATCTATTTTCCATATTTTATGTAATGTATTCTATCTATTTATTGTATCTCAGTTTACATTTAAATGTATTATATGGATGTTTTTAAATTAAATTATATGGCCGATTAGCTAGACGTCAGGGTAGAGGTTGGGGAAGAGGCTAAGGTTAACTCAGCCCAAACATAGAGGTTAGGGTATACTTTAATAACCGTTTCATTAAACCATAACCTCTATCTAATCTCAGAGGTCGGGGTATACTTTAAGGTTAGTGAGTTATATTTCTAGAGTTTCGAATAGCAAACTAGATGACCAATCCGACCCCAGAAAATTGCATCTAGGCAAGCAATTAACTCTTAATGAACTTTTCATCATCTCATTATGAAACCAATGCCCCCGTTAACTTTTAACAATATGTTTATCAACTCTTGACAATTGTTTCAATTAATTTAAACCATATTCATTAACTCTTAATGGTGTCATCATTAACTCTTAATGACGATTACATCTTTCAACGCTTAGTCAACCACTACACTCGGACATGTGTGTGACCTTCTAGGTTCACCACTAAGTAGCAATCAGGATACATCAAACACTTCGACGTTGACCAAAACCTTTGGTCTATAACAAGGATCTCTCCATCTCCTTAATGTACCTCAAAATACCCTGAGTGACAACTAGCATTATGTTAAGGCGATCCTACCAGTAATGAAGTCTTACTTCAAAGAGAATCTATTTGGGTTTTCGATTCTCATGTAATATAATCCCTCCATCAATTAACATCCTGATTGAGTGAGAGTCAATCGAACTCACTAACTCGATAGCTATGCCAAGATCAAGGGTGGTGTGATTGAGATGGCACATCGAATCTCCTTTCGACATTAGAAACACCTTTCCAATCATGTGTACCCTAGCCAAGGGTTTGTGCAATCACAACCACCACTAATCGCATAGGATATCGATACTGATACTGAAGCTAAATCGAGGAATATCGATACTAATAAATACTTACTGAACTTGTACTGAGTATAATCATTGTCTGTTTGCATTCAAAAAAATGTAATGCACATAAACTGTAAACTAAATACAGGTATGCAACTTTAGCTCATAGGCCCACGTAACTATAATACATATCTGACTGATCTGAATCCTATAAACATAAAAGCTGGTGGCCACCAGGTGGGCAACTCATAAACTGAGCTGAAACTGAAACTGGTGGGATCCCCGCGGATAAGCCGCTTGGTGTGTATAATGCAATGCTATGCTCATATACATGTTGGCACACGATATGTAATGCTCCATATAAAGTCATGCTAAATGCTCATACCATAATATATGCACATAATCTCATAAAATAATGTTGAACATGTCATAATAAATACTAACCATGCAATCTGATCTTTAGTATATTGGAATACAAAGATTCTATGAATTATGATATAGGGCTGATTAACTTGTTATATTCTGGCATATAAACACATTATTGGAAGGTATTGGATAATTTAACTTAATTAAAACTTGAATTAAACTATTCTGAAAGTTCAATTAGATTTTTGGAAAAGCCATCTAGATATCAGGAAGGATATTCGAATATGACGAAAGACATCCGAACGTGAAGAAGGCTCATCCAGATACACTGACGCTTAAATAAGAAGTTGATCGGATATGCTGGGATACATTCGGATAGAAATTAGGACATTCAGATATGATTCTGGTCATCCGGATACACTGGAAGCACAAAGAACGAGCTATTCGAATATGCTGGATAGTATTCGGCAGTATTCGAATATGGACTAGGACATCTGGATATGATTCTGACCATCTGGATATCTCACTAAGGCATTCAGATGCTACAAGAGACTATTCGAATACCACTTACCAAGGACAACTAAGACATCCGGATATCTCAACAACCCGTCCGAATGTCACTCACATAAATCTTTATGATACATTCGGATAGTCTCTGGCTTATCCGGATATTACTCACATACTCTGAAAAATCCATCCGGATATGAGGGAACCTATCCGGATGTCTGCAACTTTTAAACCCGGAGACGAACGCTCACAGAGACTCTATTCTTCAACAAATCTTATTAAAACCATACCATTTTGAATTAAAACATGGGAAAACAAGTCCCAACTGATATCAAGCAACTTTAGGGATGATTCAATGATGATATTAACTTGAATTGCTGAAAAGAGATCATGTATGAACTAGTATATCTCACTGTAACGCATATATATTTATATACATACGTATCTGCTGATTGATATATAAACTAAAAACTGAACAATGATACTGGATAATTTGGAAATAATTCAAAAGAACCTGTAATGGAAGGAATTACAAGAAGAATACTTGCCTAATAGAACTCTCTAATGAAACCCTGGAGCGATCCTGAAGACTCTAGCAAGCCTTTGCTATCTCTTGGCCTCTCTATTCTTCACACGGTACGAAAAAAAGCTAAGCTAATGGGTTCTATTTATAGGTATTAAAATCCTATATCTCTCTCCTTTTATAACTTGGAATCCCTCTCCCAATGGAACTTGGAGACTCTTAAAACCTTCTCCTATTGGGACTAGGAGACTTCAAACCCAAAATCATATTAGATATGGATTATCTTAATTCCTTAATCATAATAACTCTATTTAATAATTAAATTCTAATAACAAATCCTTAAATGACCCTCAAGTCCTTGCACTTAATTTTCACACTAAATAACTAGAATTAAATGCTCTTTAAATGCTATTCTCTTAATTAAAAATTACTAGATTGCCATCTTGGCAAATTTTTTTAACTCTAAAAATTAAAAGGAAATAAATGTTATTCTTTTCCTTCAGAATCTCTAAATTGCCACATTAAATAATTAATTAGCGAAATCTCTTAATTAAATACTTCAATAATTCTTGTATAAATACTACGCCCTCTAACGGGTTGTTACACAATCGAAACCAGTAGCAGATCATAGATCCTCTCAATCATATGATCCATCACTTGTGTCACATTCAGTAAAAGTTCAACTAACATCTACTCACATGTTTACTATATCCATCTTATGGATTATGGTATACGATTCACCATGCTTTATCATTTGTATATCATACTAATCAAAGGTAGTAACCAATATGCCAATCCATAATAGATTAATCATAGCCCTCTTATGTGAAATCTAAGGATCAGGAATCACTTTAAGAAATCCTTGATCCAAAAGTCTTTGTCACGTATTCTTAACACTTAAGAATAATACTTTCATAAGGAAATCTAAGGGCTCATTCATATATTATGACTTGAGAGCTATGACTGAAGATATGACTATAAAACATGAAAACATTTTTTATTTTATTTGCAAGAATTACATCATTAGTCCCATAATTACAATTGTTGCTAGATGCCATCTAAATCTAGCATTACGACACTAACACTAACAATCTCCCACTTGCACTAATATTGATTTACATTTACAGGATCTCATTGCATTGTCGCCTAGTATCTAATACCCATTTTCTCAAGATGGCAACATTCTCTAATGATGGAATCTTCTTTAGTTGCACGTCACCACATTCTATGATATGTCGGATCAAATGGAATCGCCACTCAATGTGCTTAGATTTTTGGTGAGACCTAGGTTCCCTGGCTTATGCAACGGCCCCATTGTTGTCACAATATAGAGATATAGGCAACTCAATGGACTGAACCACCTCTAGTTCAATAATGAACTTCCTCATCCAAACAACCTCCTTTGTAGGATTACATGCTACAACATATTCAGCTTCCGTAGTGGAGTTCGTAGTTATTTATTACTTAGAACATTTCTAACTATGTACCCTTCATTACAAACAAACATAAACCTAGATGTAAACTTTCTATCATCCATATTAGATTAAAAAACTAAATATATGAACCCGTCAACACGAAGATCACCTTACACCAGTAACAAATCCTTAGTCATTCTCAAGTACTAAAAGATAAACTTTACTATTGTCCAATATTCTAAACCTAGATTGGACTGATATCTACTCATGACACTCACAGCATATGTGATATCAAGTCTAGTGCATAGCATAGCATACATTAGACTCCTAATAATCGAGGCATAGAGAATCTTTTTCATGTTCTCTCTCTCTCTCTCTCTCTCTCTCTCTCTCTCTTCGATTGTCTTGGGAGACGTCCCCTTAAAGAGATGAATTCCATGCTTAAAAAGTATAAAACCCTTCTTGGAATTCTACATACTAAACCTCTTTAGCATTTTTTTATGTATAGACTCTGAGAGAGACCTATTAATCTCCTCGCTCTATCTATAAACGCGAATTCCCAAGATATAGGTCAAATCTCCTAGATCCTTTATGGAGAGTTTATTGGACAACTATAATTTTATTGACATCAACATTGTTCCCCATTAAGAGAATGTCATCCAGATACAAGATTAGGAAAGCTTGTGCGCTCCCACTGACTTTCTTGTATATACAAGATTCATCCAGATTTCAAATGAAACTGAACTCTTTGATCTCACTATCAAAACAAATGTTTCAAGATCTAGAGGCTTGCTTAAGACTTCCAAGATCTAGAGACTTATTCTAATGAAATTGAACTCTTCCAATGTCCATCTTACTGGCAGTGAAAACACTTTCCCTTTGATCCTTTCTCCTTTTACTTCTGCTTGGAAATGTCCCTCTTTGCCTGCCCTTCTTCTTTTTGTTGAAAGAACTCTTCTTCCTCTTTGAAGTTCTAGAAGATGAAGAAATTGCAAGAACTCCTTCTTACCTCTTCCCTTTGATTCGGGCCTGGGCTATTGTAATATTTAACAACTGTGGGAGGGTACACTCAATCTTTTTCATATTAAAATTAAGAGTGAACAAGGCAATAGATTATGTGAGCGATTGGAGGATGAGGTCAACTTGCAAGTTAACATCTATGTAGAATTCCAATACATCTAGCTAACCAATTAAATTGATCAGCATGAGTACATAGTTTCCCATGTCAGTGCTCTTTGCCATCTTAGCCTTGAATAGTTGCTTAGATATCTTATATCTAACTATTCAGCTATACTCCCCATAGAGATCCTACAGATTCCTAATCATGTTGGTTGAGTCAGTCATGTGGTCATCCTAACGCTGGAGCTCATTACTCATGGAGGCTAAGATATAAGTCCTCGCCCTCAAATCCTGCTCCTTCATCTCTTCCCAAGTTACATGCTCCTCCTCACTGGACCCCTCTGGAAGAGAATCAGGGACATATCTATCCACAACATCTTGAAATTTCTCTAAACTTAAAACCAATTTTAAGTTTTGAAACCAATCCTTAAAGTTCGGTCCGGTCAAAACATTTTTGTCCAATATGCGTGAGATAGAGTTTGAAGAGTTTGTCATTTTGAAAATTGCTACATAAAATAAATAAACTATTGTTAGTTGCATAACCAAACAGTACCTCTCACTCGAATTTTCAAATCCCACACTTCCCAAGTGGAAAACATGAATCCCTGGAGGGACTCGTGGTGGGTGATCCTAGTTCTCCCCTACATGAATACCCCTCAATGCTTTGATGGTATGTTGGGATACTCACATATTCGAGTAGGTAACTCTTACCTTTCACATCTCATGTGAGGTTTGATCCCTAACCCATATGTCATCCATTCCTTAACACTTTGGTGGTATGTTGGATGATGACATACTTAGATTTGACCCATCGCCTTAGCTAATGATCCATTTCAACATCTATGACCACAACACTTTGGTATGTTAGCCATGTTTGTGCAGGTACACCGACAACATCTCATGCTTAAGTAGGCATCAGTCAACTCTCATGAAATGCACCCTCCTGCCTTTGGGTAGCGAGTGTACACCCAATCGAGTAGATGATCATGTACGATGATAGAGGGTCCACGATAAATCTTATTTATCGTATCTAATATTAATTTGCACAATTCAGGAAGATTTCGGTCTTTATTTTTAAAGTCTCACTTTGCACATGCATTAAGTTTTCCCATTATGTATCTCATACATAACCAACTTATGCATACAAAATAAATCAAAATTTATTTTGGGGATTTCACCTTGCACATGCATTTAAGTTTTCCATTATGTGTCTCATACATAACAAACTCATGCATACATTATGGATGATCATAGACTTTATGCTTATTGATTAAATCTGAGCCTTTAGATTTAACCAAACGCATTGAGGGACATACATCCAAATGACGTGCATCCCAAGCACAAAAATTCTCTCTCAGCCTTCTTGCTCCTTGGAATCACCAACTCTTGATGGTTTCATCTTCATTTTAAATAGAATTTTGAAGTATACATTTTTCTACTAAAATTAAAATAACAAAGAGACTTATGTCTCACTATAGTCCCAAACAAAATGAAATAATTATTATTACAAACTATGAATACCTGTAGCATTCATTCATTCATCCATACAATCACATTATACAAAGTCCATGATCACCCATCTATTCAATTCCATTAAATAATTTGGCGCATTATAAAAATTCCATGTTAATGTATTATGCATTCTTTTCGGAGTCCTAATATCTCGTATTAAGAGCATTAATTGACTTTGCCTGAATACAATCTCATTGCATCAAAACAGCAATCGAAAAACCCCAAACTAATGTTGTCAATGCCAAAACAGCTGTCTCATTTTGGGCACCAAGTGGGCCGATTGACCGTTATGAAGAATAGGCGAATAACCTTCCAATGGACCAAAAATGGTCGACAGCTTACTAGGTACTAGTCACTAGTTTTTGGGGTACTCAAATTGGTGAACCATTTTCTCAAAATTGCCAACTGGCTCCCTATTATCAGTTGATCGGTCTAACTCCAGTCAGCATCTCCACAAGGCCAAAGGCCGAGAACTGTCAACCAATGGCCAAACACAGTCGACTGTTTTTGCATAAACATGAAAACAAAGAGCATTTTTTCTTGAAACACATGCATAGCACAAAACATCAAGCAGATATCAAGTCGAGGCTCTGATACCACTAGTGGGAAATGCCAACATTTGGTGTATGAATGCAAGGGTTTTACCGTTTCAAATTTTTTTCAAAAACATGAATAAGACAGCAACAAAATAAATTTCAAGACCATCTTGTAAGACTCGATTTCTAATTTCATATGCAATATAAATTGAAACCATCCATAAGACGTTTAGAAATATACCTCACTAGAAAGTTCTAGTTCGATGTAGAGTCTGAAAGTCCATTGAGGCAACAATTGTTACTTGCTGATAGCTCCCGAATGGCTCTACTGAGCATACTCCTACTGCTCCAAACAACAAATCGGATGACCAATTTAACCCTCAAAAATATGCGGGCCCTAGTTGGTCCACACACTAAATAGAGGCTGAAACCTACAAGAGAGCCTATGTGCTAGACAAACCTCTTGCAATTGATCAAGCTAGAATTAGGTTCAAAATAAAAATCCCAAATCCAATAAACTCCCTATTGGATTAGTATTGCTACACTAGTAATAATAAAAAAATAGAGCAATGGAAGAAAGGAAGGAAGGGATCTCAAAAGGGTTTTGGAATAAGAAGAAAAACATAATGACCGTAAGAGAAGATTTAGTAACAATTGCAATGAAAATATTTTAGGTGTTTTTCTTCTTCTTCCCGTTTATATCATGCCCTAAAACCCTAAACGCTCCCAAATCCAGGTACACCACTAGGGTAGAAAGAGGAGACAAGGCAAATGAGGGAGAGGCGTGCCTTGGGCATGTCGTCCTTTTCATCGTTCTCCTCCTCCATGCGTCTATACGATCGATTACATAAATTATTACAACTTTCATCGCTTAGTCAACCACTATACTTAGATATGTGTTTAATCTTCTAGATTCACCACTAAGTAGCAATCAGGACACATTAAACACTTCAATGTTGACCAACACCTTTGGTCTACAATGAGGATCTCTCTATCTCCTTGATGTACCCTGAAAAATCCTAAGTGATAACTAGGATTATGTCAATGTGATCCTACTAGTAATGAAGTCTTACTTTAAAGATAACCTATTTGGGCTTTCAATTCCCAGGTATTATAATCCCTCTATCGAATAACATCTTGATCAAGTGAGAGTCATGGATTAATCGAACTTACAACTCAATAGCTATGCCAAGATCAAGCGTGGTGTGATTGAGATGACACATCGAAACTTCTTCTAACATTAGAAACACCTTTCCAATCACGTGTACCTTAGCTAGGGGTTTGTGCAATTACAACCACCATTGATCACATAAGATGTTCACCTTACTTCGGAGGTTGAAGAATCTCATTAGCAATCACATGCCTCCATATGTCACTACACAGAGACCACACAATGCATCTCCCACTACAAAAACAAGGTGGTTCTTAGCAACAAAAAATATCAAGCACCAAGAAATAAGACAACTATGTTGCCTTTGGTCAACGGACCAATAACACAATCGAAGTCAGTGATAGATCATAGATCCTCTCATCTATATACAGTAAATGTTTATCTAACATTTACCCACATATTTACTATATCTATCTCATGGATTATGGTATGTGATTCACCATCCTTTATCATTAGTATCTCAACTAATCAAAGGTAGTAACCCATGTGCCAATCCATAATAGATTAATCATAGCCCTTTTCTGAGAAATCTAAGGATTGCAAATCACTTTAAGAAATTCTTGATTTGAAAGATTAGAGAGCTATGAATGAAGATATAACCATAAAACATGAAAACATATTTTATTATATTTGTAAGAATTACATCATTAGTTCTATAATTACAATTGCTAGATACCATCTAAATCTAACATTAGGGCACTAACACTAACAATCTCCCACTTGCACTAATGTTGATTTACGTTTACAAGATCTCATTGCAGCGTTGCGTAGTTTCGAATACCCATTTTCTCAAGATGGGAATCAAGATAACCCTATGAAAGTGCTTTGGTCAGTGGATCTGCAACATTCTTTTATGACACGATCTTCTACGGCTACAGGTCACCACGTGCTATAATCTGTTTGATCAAATGGAATTGTCGCTCGATGTGCTTAGATTTTTTATATCAAATGTTAACTCTTTAATTTGTTTAAAATATTATTTCATGCATGTAGAAAAAATACAAATGGCTACTATTGTAACATACACTCCTCGAGGTTTCCTCCAGAGGGCCTACGGGGAGTTCCCCCATAAAAGTAAGATCGAGCCTGGGATAGTGCCCTCTCCAGAAAGGGTCTTCGAGGGCCTTGTTCTCTGAAGATCCTAGTACCCTTCCAAATACCTTTCAGGGACTAGCTTCCTTGAGGGCTTGGTCCACCCAAAGCCTAACCTAGTGAACTCTGAACACGCTCATCTAAAGGGTCGTGTAATGTTTCATTGTGTATGTGTGTCACGTGTCTTGGCCTTCCATGTGTCCCAATCCTTTGAGAGGTATAAATACCATATAACCCTTCATATTTTGGATCTTTTCGAAAAATTGAAAGACTTTCCCAACACTTCCACTCATACCTCTTCCCATTAGTCTCTACTCTTCTAAATGCATCACATTGCATCAGCATAAGCACTTTAACATCAAGGCACCTGACTTAAGCATCAAAAGGCCTGCGCGGGAGAGATCCCTATGTGCCATCCAATTCTCTTCTTCCATGTACATTGGAAGACCCGAAGCTTTCCCAAAGACCCCTTCAGGAGACCTTCAGTAGCTCTCTTAGAAGACCCTTCTAGATCCACCCTTTCGTAGGACCCTTTCAGATGACTTCTTCCTAGTTGACCTTCCTCTTCCACTCGCCCTGCTAACTTCTACTTAGCTTCGCTAAAACAAACACATTTCAGTTGTTGTATTATGGTAATAATAGATATCACAAGGTGAGAATAAAGTGAGGAAATACTTTAATAGAAGGGCTCCAAGGCGTTAAAGAATGCAATAAAAAAAGTGAGGGATGGAAATGATATAGGAGAATGGATTTCTCCTAATATCCAAGAACCCTAGAGGTAAAAAGGAAAGAGTTAGTGTAGCTACAAAAGAATTTAAAAAATATCTAGAATAGACACTTCAGAGAAGGTTCCTCATTATACACCGATGGTAGGATATCAGTAGTTGAGCACAGGAAACGATTGGTAAGTTCTATTTGCATATCATTAGTGATACACTAGTTAGCTTAAGAGGGGGTGAATTAAGCTATTTCACCCTTTTTGAAAAATAAACTTGAATAAAAGAAATCAACAGTAGGAATGTTGTAAATGAAGTAAAGAGAACATAACACAATATGTACAGTGGTTTAGCCTCAACTGCTTAATCCAATATCTTAGTCCACAACTAAGGATTTTGCAATCACACCCCCTAGTGTATATATTACCTTGTAGTTTTTATAGGCTCAACTACCAACCTATATACTTGGCGTTTTCAAACGGGCTCAGCCACAACCACAACCTTTTTCACAGGATAAGGTGTAACCTTTATAACTTGGCTTTTCAAATAGGCTAAGCCACAACCACTACTTTTTAAAGGCTAATGTGTAACCTTTTACAAGTTTACAATAAGTTACGAAAGATTTTTCAAGAGAAAGATGAATAAAATTTTGTAACATCCGAAATTTTGGAGATAAATAATAATTATTAATTCTAACGTTTTAGAGTGATTGGTGATTTATGGAATATTTGTGACCTAAAGAAGTTTAAAAAAGGATATTAAATTTATTGTATTTCCGAATGAGGAAGTGATCGAAAGTTTGTAGAATTCCTAGGACTTAGATTATTAAGTGTTTAAGGTAAACAAAATATTATAAATATTAATATGTTTATATATAAAATAAAATAATTAAATAAAAGAAGTTATAGCAATTTGGACCAGGTTGGCATGCATAATTTGCTCTTAATATGAATAGGTAAAATATGTATATAATATTATCATATATTATATCAATGGCATAATATATAATATATTAATGTATGGGAAATGAGAAGGCACACGTCCAGCTTCTGCAATTCAATTCCTTTGTAATTAAGCAAAATAGGATGATTAGCCTAGGGATGTGGGAATGGCTTGGCCACCAAGGTTTGCCTTGCCAATTTGAAGCCCATTTTGGCCAGAACACACGCGTGAAACAGAGAGGAAAAGAGAGGAGGAAGGAGAGAAATAAGGGAGAAGGAGGAGAAGGCACGCGGCAGCTGAGGAACAGAAGGAAAAAGGGAAGAAATGAGGGCTCAGCCAGTAGTGCGCAGGGGAGAAAATCCAAGGAAATGTGGGAAAAACCCTGGTTTAATTCATGTTTAAAGTGGCCAGTCATCGGGGCTGTCGAACACCGATAGATTAGATAAATGATGATTTGGATTTGCAATAGGGTGTAACCCAAAGTCGTCTCCCAACGAATCTCAAGCGGATCTGTCAAAGCAAGGCTAAACGGGGGGGGCTTTTTGAAGAAAAACAGAAAACAAGATAAACAAGAACACAATAAATCAAGATGCAATCAGTTGCAAACCAACCTTATATCCCAGTTTTCATCGCCTTCTCAATAAACAATTTGTTTAGTTTTAATCCTCAAATCAAAAATCAGAAAATTCTTAAACAACCGCCAAAGATTTGGAAAAACCAATAAACAGATTCACAGATTCAAGACTGATTGAAGTACCATCCAAACAGGTTGTTCTTCCTTCCAGTTAAAGCCTCTACCGAGCACAAAAACCTTGGATTCTCAAACAAAGACAATGCATGCATTCATCCAACCGGTATCAACACATACACAGATTTAAGAGAGAACGGAAACAAGAGAACAACAAAGTTAAAACTAAAACAAACAGATTTCCATTAAAACCAAAGACTCAAACCGGGAACAAGAATGGTGTTGCAACTTGATTACAGAATCATTAGCCTTCCATCTTCACAAGAACAATGGAGAGAAGAGAAGTCAGCTACTGTTCATGCCCTCCAAAAGAATGAATCTCTAATGGCCTCTTAAGGTGCTTAAGTAGAGCTTTAGGAGGAAACCCTAGATTACCGCCAGTTCACGGCCAATTTCGGATAGGTTAACGTGCGTTATGGGATTCGACCTCTTCATAATAATTTTAGATCAGAAAGATTAGATGAACTTGGGCTTTTGAATCACTTGATTTGGATATCGGACGCCCAAGATATGGCCTTTTAAAGAATCAGTATCTGTGCAGCTTTCCTAATTTGCCCCCAACTTCTTGGCCCCGACTTTGAAGCGCTGTTTGAAGGCCCAAACGAACTCGGATTTGGACAAACCATATCATTCCAGAAATCTCAAGAAGTAGCCTACAATATCTCTGAAGACATCATCTTCATTCTGGAATTTTATCTTGGCCAAAATACTGAAGGAAGTGTAGGAGGTCAAATCTGCTAAAATTGCCCTTGCTTCTCTATCTCCAATTTCCAAGATATCTCATTGCCATCAAGATGTCTCATGCCCCATCTCATGCTCCCATAGCCTTAAACCTGGCAAAATAAAATAAAATAATGTGAAGCCCAATTCCTATAAAATAAAATGAAATAGAATCAAGATGAATGAAATAACACAACTAATGTGCAAAAAGGACTAAATATGAGGGCTAAATAGTATGAAAATATGTGCTCTATCAAATTCCCCCACACTTGGACTTTTGCACTCCTGGGCAAAACACTAAACACTAACATTCACTCTTTCAAATAAAAAGGATGCAAAGAATGCAAAATGAGAGGCATGACAAGTTTTATAGGAATTCAACACTTCAAAGATCATCTTTCTTACACTTCCCAAACAAACAAGTAGCATGGCAATTTCACTTGGCAAGGCGAGTCAAAATAAGCAGACCCTGATAGAATAAGAACATGCTCTCAAGTTCCTCAAATGCTATGCCCAAATCCTCCCAATCATAATTCCACTACCAGATATGCTCATCTTCTAAATCTCCACTCTCAGTGCTTTATGCATGCAAATCAAAAGGACTTTTATTCATGGCTCAAACATGGTAAGGGGAAAGGGATAGGTAAGCTTTAGGAAGAAAGAAAACATTCAAGACAATCCCAAGATCAATGAAGAACTATTAAGCAAGCAGAAAATAGAACCCTTTTTTTTTGCATGGTGGGTGCGTTTTACGCTCCATCCTACCTTGGTGAGTGCGTTTTACGCTCCATCTCACCTTGGCCTTTGGCCTTTCTATCTATTTTTTTTTTCTTTTTGATTCCAAAGGACTTGCTTAATTTTTTTTTTTTTTTAATCAAGGGATGTAATGAATGTTCTTCAACCTAAAGAAGGGAAAAGATCACTCACTTCTTTTTTCTTTTTCTTTTTTTTAGGTATAAAATGAAAGAAAGCCTTAATCATCTTTTCACATGCATGAGCACTGATAGCTTCAATAAAGATTCAAAACAAGCTCTAGAATGATACCCATAATTTAGTGGATGCAGGCATAGCATAAGAAAGGACAAGAACATGCACAAATATTCCCACAAAGACTACCTCAATCAACTCACCAAGCCAAACTCATTTCCAATTTAATTGAAAGCCCAAAAAGATAAGATCAACTTTCTAATCATGCTAAATTCTTTCAAACTCAATTTGCCTCATTTTGCAAAATTTTTTTTTTTTTTTTGAATTCAATTTTTTTTCTAAAACTACTCCCCCCCAGACTTAAACATTACATTGTCCTCAATGTAAGCACGCAGCAAGAATTAGGTATAGGACAAGTAAATAATAAAAAGAATAAGGAGAGAGGAACAGCCTGGTTTTGTCAATTGTAGGTGGCGTTGAGGAGATGCAGCTCCTCCATAGTATGCTCCTGAAAGCTCTCGTAGAATGGCTTAAGCCACTGCCTGTTGACTGTGAATCGCCTTGTGGTTGACTCATCCATAATCTCAACTGCACCATAAGGAAAAACATGAGTAACCACAAAAGGACCAATCCAACGAGAACGCAACTTACCTGGCATTTGTTTTAGACGGGAGTTGTATAGGAGGACTTTCTGGCCAACTTCGAACTCTTTCTTATTGATCAATTTGTCATGAGCAGCCTTAGTTTTTTCCTTGTAAACTCTGGAGTTCTCGTATGCTTCCAATCTCAATTCCTCAAGCTCTTGCAATTGAAGCTTTCGTTGGGAACCAGCCTCTGTCATATTCATGTTGCATTGCTTTACCGCCCAATAGGCTTTATGCTCGATCTCTACCGGCAGATGACATGCTTTTCCAAAGACCAGTCGATATGGGGACATGCCAATAGGAGTCTTGTAGGCCGTGCGGTAGGCCCAAAGTGCATCTTCCAACCTTTTGCTCCAGTCTTTCCTGTTGGGCTGGACTGTCTTCTCTAGAATATGCTTGATCTCTCTGTTTGAAACCTCAGCCTGCCCATTGGTCTGTGGATGGTAGGGCATCGCCACTTTATGTAAGACTACATACTTTCGGAGCATGGATTGCATCGTTCTGTTGCAGAAGTGGGATCCTTGATCACTGATGATGGCCTTGGGAATGCCAAACCTACAGAAAATATGAGATCTAACAAAATCTGTAACCACAGAAGAATCATCAGTCCTGGTGGCTTTAGCTTCCACCCATTTCGAAACATAATCCACAGCCAAAAGAATGTACAGAAAACCAAAGGAGACGGGAAAAGGACCCATGAAATCAATGCCCCAAACATCAAATATCTCACAAAATAGTAAGGGTTGCTGAGGCATTTCATTCCTACGTGATATTGATCCTGTGTGCTGGCAACGTGTGCAATTCTTACAAAATGTATGAGCATCTCGAAAAAGGGATGGCCAATATAAACCTGAGTCGAGGGCCTTTTTAGCTGTGCATTGGGGACCAAAGTGACCACCACATGCAAGTGAATGACAGAAATGCAAGACTGAAGCAAACTCAATATCGGGCACACATCTCCTAAGGACTTGGTCACTACACATGCGCCATAGATATGGATCATCCCATACATAGTACTTGGCCTGACTTTTAAATTTACTTAGCTGATCTCTCTTAAGATGGGCAGGGATATCAGATGCAGCTAGAAAATTAACAATGTCAGCATACCAGGGCTCAGTACCATGCAAGTGATAGAGTAACTCATCTGGGAAGTCATCTTTGATAGGCTGACAGTCCATGGTAGTGGCATCTGAAGAGGAAGGAAGCCTGCTCAAATGATCAGCCACAAGATTCTCAGCTCCACTCTTGTCTTTGATCTCAACATTGAACTCTTGAAGGAGGAGCATCCACCGTATCAACCTAGGTTTGGCATCGTGCTTCTTCAGGAGATATTTCAAAGCTGCATGATCAGAAAACACAACAACATTAGAACCCAGGAGATAAGAGCGAAATTTATCTAAAGCAAACACAATGGCAAGAAGCTCATTTTCAGTAGTGGTGTAGTTTGCTTGGGCGTTGTCCAGAGTGCGCGAGGCATAAGCAATGACATGTGACTTCTTCTCCACTCGTTGTGAAAGGACGGCACCAACTGCATAATTGGAAGCATCACACATGAGCTCGAATGGCAAGTCCCAGTTGGGTGGCTGGATGATGGGCGGAGAAGTCAAGCGCCTCTTGAGCTCCTCAAAGGCCATCTTGCAAGACTCATCAAATTTGAATTCCACATCCTTCTGAAGCAGGTTGGACATTGGAAGGGCAATCTTGCTGAAGTCCTGGATGAATCTCCTGTAGAATCCTGCATGTCCAAGGAAAGAACGTACCTCCCGCACAGACGCGGGGTAAGGCAAAGAAGAAATGATATCGACCTTGGACTTATCAACCTCTATACCCCTCTTGGACACAACATGACCCAAAACAATCCCCTGCTCAACCATGAAATGACATTTTTCAAAATTTAGGACAAGATTCTTCTCAACACATCTCTCCAGGACTCTACCCAAACTGATTAGACACTCATCAAAGGAGGTCCCTTAAACTGAAAAGTCATCCATGAAAACTTCCATGCAATGCTCAAGTAAATCTGAAAATATACTCACCATGCATCGCTGGAACGTACCTGGGGCATTACATAGACCAAATGGCATCCTCCGGTATGCAAAAGTGCCAAAGGGGCAGGTGAAGGTGGTCTTCTCCTGATCCTCCGGTGCTATGCAAATCTGAAAATAACCAGAAAAACCATCAAGAAAGCAGTAATGGGACTTTCCAGCTAACCTCTCTAGCATCTGATCAATGAATGGGAGTGGGAAATGATCCTTCCTGGTAGCTTGGTTGAGCCTCCTATAGTCAATGCAGACTCTCCAGCTGTTCTGCACTCGCATGGGCACTAGCTCATTCTTCTCATTGGCTACCACTGTGAATCCTGTCTTCTTTGGAACTACCTGCACTGAACTCACCCACTTGCTATCAGAGATAGGATAAATAATGCCAGCCGAAAGTAGTTTACTTACCTCTTTCTTGACCACATCTAGAATGGTGGGATTGAGTCTCCTTTGGGGTTGTCTCACTGGTCGATCTTCTTCCTCTAAATGAATCCTGTGCATGCATAAGGAAGGGGATATACTGGGAATGTCTGCAAGTGACCAACCTATGGCTCTTTTATGTTGCTTCAACAAATTCAGCAACTTCTCCTCTTGGTCAGGATGAAGGTTATCGGCGATGATCACGGGTAGCTTGTCTCCATCCGCCAAGTAGGCGTACTTCAGATTCTCGGGCAGGGGCTTACACTCCAAGGTGGGTGGCTGTTGAATTGAAGGCACCAGTCTGCTTATGTTGCCACCTACCTGCAATACATTCTCAACAACAGAAACTTCCTCTATGGGAGGCACATCAGAATCGCATATAGTATGAGAAGGTGCACTTTCAACAATACTCAAAAACTCATCTATTTCAGAACAAGCACTACACTTACTGAGTCCGTCATGACACTGAAGGCAATGCATATCATCAGGAAAATTATGGATGGTGGGGAATTCAGACTCAAGATCATACAACTCAACACATGATTTCTCCACCATTAAGTCAATAAAGTTAACATGCAAGGCAGAATGATCTTCTAAGGGATACTTCATGGCATCAATGATATTGAATTGAATGGTGTTACCAGCAAACTCCATAGATAAAGTACCCTCATGCACATTAATTATTGTCCTTACAGTTTTCAAGAAGGGTCTACCTAGAATGAGTGGTGCATGTCCGGGTGTGTGATCATCCTCCATATTCAAAACATAGAAGTCAGCAGGGAATATGAAATCCTTTACCTTCACTAACACATCCTCTAATACTCCCTTGGGGTATGCTGTGCTCCTATTTTCCAACTGGACCACCACTCCTGTAGATGTCAATGTGCCTGCACCTGCCTGCAAAGAAGAATACACAGATTTAGGCATCACATTAATAGAGGCTCCTAAATCCAACATAGCATTATGAAATTGCAAATTTCCAATAGTGCAAGGAATGGTGAAAGTCCCTGGATCTTTGCATTTCTGAGGCATGGCAGGTTGAATCAATGCTGACACATTTCTTCCCAAGTTGATCTTTTCATTTCCTTTCAATTTCCTTTTGTGGGTGCACAAGTCTTTGAGAAATTTGGCATACTTGGGAATCTGTCTGATGGCCTCCAAGAGTGGTATGTTCACCTCAACTTTTTTGAAAGTCTCCATGATCTCCTTGTCCAACTCAGCTTCTGCCCTCTTTTTATTTTGAGTGGCTCGATGAGGAAATGGCAGTGGATGGTTGTAAGAAGTCTCTCCTCTATCTTGATCAATGGTGGTGGGCTACTTGTCCTTTTGAATGGGAGGAGGCTGATCTTCCTTTTGGCTTTCTTGTTGTTGCCCAAATTCTGGTTGTGGAGAGGGTGGGCTGCTCAACTCCTTGCCACTGCGGAGAACGATAGCACTTACATTGCCCCTTGGATTTGAAACTGGCTGTGAAGGCAGCTGACCCGAACCTTGACTCCGTAGCTCACTGATGTTGGTTGCCAATTGTCCAATCTGTGTCTCCAAATTTTGTATGGCAGTGTCGGTCCTTTGCTGAAACTGGAGATTGTTGGCAACGAGCTGCTTCATGATATCTTCCAAGCTTGATTCAGATTTAGGGGCTGGTTGTGGTTGTTGCATTGGTTGACTTGGTCTTTGTGCATTGAATCTTGATGCTGAGGTTGCTGATGCTGTGGCTGGAATGGCTGCTTGGAAGGACCTCCATACCTCAAGTTCGGATGATCTCTCCACCCTGGATTATAGGTGGCAGCATATGGATCATATCTGTGTTGTTGTGGCTGCTGATGTTGTTGATGGAAGGGTCTTCCTGGAAAAATGCCAGCACAAGCTTCTGTATTCTCCTGCAGTTGAGGACATTGGTCAGTAACATGGGAGGATAATGAACAAATACCACATACCTGCTGAGATTGGGACTGTCCTTTATCAAGGGCTAGCTGTCTGACCATGGAGGCCAATTCCTCCAGTTTGTTCTCTATCCTCTGTTGGTCATTGATGGCAGCAACACCAATCTCATTGGCCTGTCTCATGGGAATGGCTGACCTGGTACCAAACTGTTGGGCATTCTATGCCATCTTGGAGATTAGCTCTTGAGCAGCTTTTGGTGTCTTTTCAGATAGGGCCCCTCCACTAGCTGCATCAATCAAATACCTATCCATTGGAATAAGACCTTCATAGAAGTATTGGACCAGCAGCTAGTCACTGATTTGATGGTGTGGACAACTAGAACAAAGTTTCTTGAATCGTTCCCAATACTCATGTAATGTCTCCCCATGATTCTGCCTTATGCCACAAATTTCTTTTCAAATGGCAGCTGTTCGAGATGTTGGAAAGAACTTCTCCAAAAAGATTCTTTTAAGTCCATCCCAACTTGTGATGGCAGCAGGTGGAAGGTAGTATAACCAATCCTTTGTAGTTCCATCCAATGAAAATGGGAAGGCCCTAAGCTTTATCTGCTCCTCATCAACTCCTTGTGGCCTCATTGTGGAGCAAACAACATGGAATTCTTTGAGGTGCTTGTGCGGATCTTCACCTGCAAGGCCATGAAACTTGGGAAGCAAATGGATTAGCCTAGATTTCAATTCAAAGGTTGCATCCAATTGGGGATATTGAATGCATAAAGACTGGTAGTGCATATCAGGGGCAGCCAATTCTCTAATGGTTCTACCATCCAAATGACCATGATTTACATTATTTCCATTATTTCCATTATTTCCATTGTATTCATTCCCATTAGCTGCCATTGTGTTGAAGTCAGGGATAGGTATAGAAACAGAAGGAATATCAGATGCAATGGCAGAAGAGGCAGGAGGATTATCAGCTATCTGAAGCTCTAACTCTCTAGCCTTCCTTTGCTTCCTAAGGGTCCTTTCTATTTCAAGGTCTAGGTCAATTGGTATGTCCTTAGAGGATCTGGTCATGCACTAAAGATCAGCACAAAAACCTACTCAAAATGGCTCACAAAGAACAGCACACAAACTGGCCTATGCACACAAAAAAAAATGCAAAAACGTAAGGCACATAAAATCTATCAATCAAGAAGCCTTAAGATGATTTTTTTATGCAATTTTTCACAAAATTTCAACACAAAAACATTGAGGGACCTAAAAACACTAAAAACCACACAAAATCAGCCACTGAGAAACACAAAATGGCCCAAAACGTGGTATAAACGTTGGAATTTGGCCAAAAAAAGGTCTCCTCACTACAAAGAAGTGACTCTGAATCCTCACACCCCCATTTATTTGGACACCAAAAATCAGCTCAATCGGAGCAAGTGGAAAAATGTGAACAGTACCCAGAAACTGATTTTTCCCAAAATCGGCTCCTATTTTGCCTCTAAAACCACTCTAAATGCAAGAAAACATTAAGGGAAGCATAAAGACATGAAAGAACATCAATTAAGGATGAGAAAGGAAGAGGATAGAACTGGTTTCTTGATCTCAATCCTTAAATATTGCTATCTGTCATGGAGGCTGTCAAAACTGTCAAAACTGCTGAATAAGATTTCTCTGTTTTGCACTTGTTGAGTTTTCGGTCAAGGCTGCTGAATTTTGCTATCTCTTGCACTTGGATGCAACTTGCTGGTCTCCTACAAAATAAATAATAAGAGTTTTCTGTCAGCAAAGAGAAGAAGAGAAGAAGAGAAGAAGAGTTTTTTGTTTTGCTGGTCTCCTACAAAACAGAGAATAAAAGTTTGCTGGTCTTCTTGATCTTCTTGATTAATGGTATAAACTTGGTATGTGGCGTTGTATCTAGCAGTGCCGAGTATGGTTAACTCACTTTGGACCGGTAGCCCGCAACCAGCTAGTTTCCGACCTATATACCAAGTAGCAACCACAATTTTTTTTAAAATCAGTCTTCTTTTTTGACAGAAACGAAATTGGTTCCCCGGCAACGGCGCCAAAATCTGATCGGGGCTGTCGAACACCGATAGATTAGATAAATGATGATTTGGATTTGCAATAGGGTGTAACCCAAAGTCGTCTCCCAACGAACCTCAAGCGGATCTGTCAAAGCAAGGCTAAACGGGGGGGGGCTTTTTGAAGAAAAACAGAAAACAAGATAAACAAGAACACAATAAATCAAGATGCAATCAGTTGCAAACCAACCTTATATCCCAGTTTTCATCGCCTTCTCAATAAACAATTTGTTTAGTTTTAATCCTCAAATCAAAAATCAGAAAATTCTTTAACAACCGCCAAAGATTTGGAAAAACCAATAAACAGATTCATAGATTCAAGACTGATTGAAGTACCATCCAAACAGGTTGTTCTTCCTTCCAGTTAAAGCCTCAACCGAGCACAAAAACCTTGGATTCTCAAACAAAGACAATGCATGCATTCATCCAACCGGTATCAACACATACACAGATTTAAGAGAGAACGGGAACAAGAGAACAACAAAGTTAAAACTAAAACAAACAGATTTCCATTAAAACCAAAGACTCAAACCGGGAACAAGAATGGTGTTGCAACTTGATTACAGAATCCTTAGCCTTCCATCTTCACAAGAACAATGGAGAGAAGATAATTCAGCTACTGTTCACGCCCTCCAAAAGAATGAATCTCTAATGGCCTCTTAAGGTGCTTAAGTAGAGCTTTAGGAGGAAACCCTAGATTACTGCCAGTTCACGGCCGATTTCGGATAGGTTAACGTGCGTTCTGGGCTTCGGCCTCTTCATAAGAATTTTATATCAGAAAGATTAGATGAACTTGGGCTTTTGAATCACTTGATTTGGATATCGGACGCCCAAGATATGGCCTTTTAAAGAATCAGTATCTGTGCAGCTTTCCTAATTTGCCCCCAACTTCTTGGCCCCGACTTTGAAGCGCTGTTTGAAGGCCCAAACGAACTCGGATTTGGACAAACCATATCATTCCAGAAATCTCAAGAAGTATCCTACAATATCTCTGAAGACATCATCTTCATTCTGGAATTTTATCTTGGCCAAAATACTGAAGGAAGTGTAGGAGGTCAAATCTGCTAAAATTGACCTTGCTTCTCTATCTCCAATTTCCAAGATATCTCATTGCCATCAAGATGTCTCATGCCCCATCTCATGCTCCCATAGCCTTAAACCTGGAAAAATAAAATAAAATAGTGTGAAGCCCAATTCCTATAAAATAAAATGAAATAGAATCAAGATGAATGAAATAACACAACTAATGTGCAGAAAGGACTAAATATGAGGGCTAAATAGTATGAAAATATGTGCTCTATCATCCAGTTAAGCTAAATAAATTAGTAGAGCATTATACACATGGGAGTTACAATTTTATACGGTTGAAATTACTTATTTTGGGGCCCAAGAACTTATTATTCACTTTAATTGTAATATTTCGAAGTGGAAGTGTGAGAGAAGCTAGGATCAACTATTTGTAAGCAAGTTCCTAACCCTCTCTTCATGAGTTTTAATTCCTCTACAAGTCCTTGCCATTATTCATATTTTATTTATTTCCTTGTTATTCGATTCCACATATTAATTGTATAACTATGCGTGGCAACCATTTTTATTATTGGTGCAATATTTGTTACTAATCGACACGGGCCTTTGTATTGCCCCATTTCCTTGGGAATGATGCTTCACCTAGTTGGGTTATGTTCCAGATGGGTGTGTGTGTGCCAGTTATGGGTCTTGGGTCCTTGAGTGGGAAGTTATTATTTATTTAATTATAGTTCATGTTGATAGTATGTGTCAAGGTTGGGTTGCATTCATTGGGGAGGCATGCTTTGTGTGTGATGGGGCGTGTGAGCATTGGCATGACCCAGTTGGTCTAAGAGCTAATTTGGGTACTCTAGGCGAGCATATGCATTTAGAGCATTTCACATGTGTGTATTCTTATGAGGGCATAGCATGGCCTGATGCTTGGTTTATGGGGGCCTTGCCATCAAGTTTATGCTGCAAAAGCCATTACATTTCTTATGTGTTGCATTACATGGCGCTATTGGGCGCGGTTATTATTAATCCTGTTGCTTCGGGCGGGAATATTGTGCCAATCCGAGTGTCGTGAGTACCGGCCTGAGGGAGTTTTAGCTCAAGTTGGGTGGCAGGAGTACCGGCTCATGAGAGATTCGGGTCAGCTTAGAGATTAGCTTGGGGGAAACCCGAGGGAAGACCTTTAGATTAGCTCGAGAAGGTCCCAAGGGAAGATCTGATTGGATATGGAGATATGTGTATGTGATTTTACAGGCGAAGGGACTGCACCGGGGAGGCTTGGGATCTTGTGTTGAACACAGAGTGTCGGAAGCTATGGTGGAGCATAGAGTATCGAAAGCCGGGAATTCAGTGTGGGAGCTCAGAATATTTATTGCTTGCCAGTTCATGGCAGTGGCAAGTTTGTTATGGACTTGGGCGTCGGTGTCTTTTATGTGGGCCCCAAGGACCATTATGTGCATGTTTATTTATATGGTTTTCATTTAATTTGTGATTCATGTTGTGTATGTGTATGTCTTTGGCACGGGATGTGCGAGTTGTATGGGGTTATTCTCTTAAAGGCTTAGCCTTTGTTTCTTGTATTCATTTGCTGAGTCTTGTGAATCACCCTTGCTTTCCATCATTCTAGGTAAGAGAATCGCTTGAGTGGTGGGTACGTCCAGTGGGGTGGCGTCTGAATCGTTGAGCCATGGTAGAATGTCTAGAGTTCTCCCGAGACTAGGTCCTGGGTGTCGCTTTGTTTGGTCAGGTTAATGTTCTTATGTTTTGGGGTCGATGCATGTATGGTTGTTGTGTTTAGTCAAGGTTATGCTATTATGTTTTTGAGTTAGGAGTATGTTGTGTAAGTCTAAGTGGGCTCACGCTATGAGCGGTTATGTAAGGATGGTTATGAAATGTTATGTAATGTAAAAAAAGGTTATGGTTTCTAAGAAAGCTGTGTGTGGGTTTTGGTTTATGTTATTATTCGATATCATTCAAATAATGACCCTCTCACGGATCCTCTATGCCCGCGGAGCCTCCGGGAGGTGGGTCGTTACAAAAATAGTAAGCACAGATGCTCTTCTCTTAACAAGGAGAGTTACAGGATTAAAAATAAAGCACACTCTCTTAAAATATTTCTCACATAAAGATTTATAAGAAGAAAGCTCATGAGAAGCATGAATAAAATGTAGGAAGATTTCTTTGAAGCTTGTTAGAGATTGGTATAGAATGCGCAAGTAGTTCTGGTAACCTTCTTTAAGCTACTTCATCTCCTATTATAAATTTCCTACATTGAATGTTAGTTGACATGGCAAAATTCAAATTGAATATTCCATTTGTCTCACAACTACCACTTTTTGCCTATAACAACATTAAACAACATTTACTAAATAATTCAAGAAAGCTCATGTTGTTTGAAATGTATTAAATGTTTTGAAAAGTTGAAACTGTCAAGCATTGAATGCATCCAACGACTATATTTTTAAAAAACATATAGCAATTACTCGACTGATTTATAGAGATACTCAACTGATATAGCACTTTAATCAATTTGACAATTTACGTAATCGATTATATGTAGAACTTACTCGAGTATAACCAAACATTACTTGACTAACTCATAAGCCACAAAGATTATCATAAATCATTCGACTACCAGGATAGTCAAACTCGACTAATAGAAATATTTATTCGAGTACAAACATTTGAGCTTGATTAACTTTGAAGTTCAGAAACTTAGCCAGAGATAACCCAAACCTTAGTCGACTAAGTCAAAAAAGGTACTTAATTTTCAAAAACACATTAGTCAGTTGACAATATGATTTACTCAATTAATTTTTTAGAGGAAAAAAAAAAAGATGTGTAAAGCATTTGATTAACTCATATAGATACTCAATTAATTCAAGTACATTAGTCGATTGGAATTTGAGCTTTACTCGATTCAATATATGCTTAGATTTTGATGCTATAGAGATACTTGATTAATCTTCAAGGCATACTAGAGTGCTAAAGGATTAATCCTCGAGTATAGAGAGTGTCATACTCGATTATAGCTTTAAAAATATAGATTTTGTAATAACATATACTCGAGTAGGTACTTACAATAGTCGATTGAATCACTTCAATACTCGGTTGACTTAAAAGCAATATTGAGCAATACTCGATTATTTTTGTAAAGGGCTTTTTGTACTTAGCCGATTTTCAAAAATATTTCCTCAAAAGCTTTATATCATGCTTGATGATTTAACAATTTTGAAGGATATATATATATATATGTATATGAGCATGAAGTTCTCCAATTGAAAATAATGTATAGAAAAATATTTTAAAAATCATCAATAAACCCAATTTACGAAAATATATTTTTCAAAATAATTTTCTTCATAAATCAAAATAAAAATTTCTCAACAATTAGTAAATTAATTATTGTATTAAGTTTAGTTACATCCCATGACAAAACTTTATATTTAACTCAATAGCTAATAACATGCATCTCTTGTCTTTTGTGAAGAGCTGAGTTAAATAGAGAACCAACCAACTTTGAACTCTATGGAAGTAGAGATGGCTAGGTATTTTCAAAAGCTGCATCTGTTGCTGTAAGTACTAAATTTCTAACCAAATTTAACCTTTTTTTCTAATATAAAATTCTATTCTATTTCACATAATTTACTTTCATTTAAATTTCTTATTTTAGTATGAGTTTAATAGGCGATGAGGAGAGAGAGACTTATCACAAGCATTTCCAAGGGGAGTTGTTTAGGGACCTCTAACGACATATATTTGGAAGTGGTTGGAGGACAAATCAAGAAGGGGCGTGTTTTTTGCCTCAAGATAGCATATTAGAAGTATAATACGACACCTTCATCTAGTATAACTGTGTCTCCGAATGAGATGAACGTTATGTGCCAAATGGTCTCTAGCTTGACAGCGGAGATGCAATCATAACAAGAGATGATATGCACTAAGAAAAAGATGATACACACCCTTTTTGAGCACTTGTGGATCACCTAGATGCCCCAAAGTTATCCTTCACTAGCTCCCACCCCTCTAGAGTTTCCACCTCAGCTAGTCGGTCCATCTAACCCAGCCTATCCAACTCATCATCATGACCCAACAAACAACACTCATGGGCATGAAGATGAGTTCATGATGATTGTTGATGCATATTTGTTATGTATTTTGAATACTTCATGTGATACTTTATTTAATTGATATATTTGGAGTAATTATGTATTTGTAGATTATTGTTGTGATTGAAGTTTGTCAATGTAGAAATATTCTATGTTAACAAGTTTAATAGGTTCCAAATAGATTATTTTTTGGGTCATTTTCGAGCCCTTTGACAGCTTTGGTATTCCATTTCTGACACATGATTTTAGAGATGAAATTACTTTCGTCTTAATATTTAGAGATGAACCATATACTGTCTTTAAATAGTTTTTAAAGATGGAATATTTTTTGTCTCTAAAATTAGAGATGGACTTTATTTCTATCTCTAAAATTACAGATGGAACAAAATCCACCTCTAAAACTAAAAAATAACCAATTTTGTGACAGAATTCGGTACCAAGTTACAGACAACATTTTTTCATTTTGAGATGGTTATAATTCTGTCTCTAATTAGCGATAGGATAGAAAATCCTTCGCTAAATATTTAGCAACAAGGCTTTTAGAGACAAACAAAAAATCATCTTTAAATGATTAGAGATAGATTTTGAATGGTTTAGATTTGTCCATAGATTTGCTTTTTTCTTTTTTTTTGTAGTGATTAAATAATTTTTCTCCTTGCCCAGATCTGTTTCAAGATCCACTTCAAATCTGAATTTGCCTTTTTTCATTCGTCTTCCGATTTGCCCCACTACTTCTCTTTTGCTGACTTTATTCGTCTCTTCCTTTTTTATCTGTCCAATCTCTTTGTTAACTACTCTTTCCACGTCCCTTAAAGTAACTAGGTCGTGCACCGGATCAGTTTGTAGTCCCGACACACTTTATAATTGCAAATGTAGGTGTTATGCTAAACCACAAAAACAAAAATATGGATATTCTTTGTAATTGTAGACATAGGCAAAATGCCAAGCTACCCAAACAAAAACATTGATGTTCTATTTCTAATTGTAGATGTAGGCATTACTCCAAACTGCAAAAACAAAATATGGACATTCTTTCTAATTGCAGATGTAGGCGAGATAAAATTGCAAGCGTTGGCCTCCCACTGAATCACACAATAAAATTTCAAATGTAGGACTCCCACTGAACCACATAATAAAATAGTTGGGGACATAGGCCTTTCACCAAATCATGCAACAATAGAGTGCTCAAATGCACACCCCATGCCATTATTAGCTAGGGCCCACGTCCTTCCACCTAAATAACTCTCATAAGATAGTTCAATTTATCTTTGGATGAAAAGATGAGGGTGGCAGCCCCTCTAAATTACTGTTCTCTTACCCTACATAAATATATATATATATATATATTGGTGGACTACATATATATTGGTGGAAGGAGCGGGGTTTAGAGAACATTTCTTTTATTCAGGTCCACTGGTACTCAACCCTTCCACTACACTAGGGTGCCAATGTCGTGTTTATACCTCCCTACCAACCAAACTTTTCTCAAGGAGACTCTACAGGTTTGACGATCCTCCCTCCCGATTCTGCCAAGGCATGCAATGGATAAAAAATTCACAGGCTCTTGGAGCATCGAATAAACCAGGGAATAGAGGTGACAACCAGCCCTAACAAGATTTACAAGTCTAAGGCAATCAGAGAATCGGGCCCGTTCCTAACCCCTAGTCGTGGTGGCGACAGTGGTACCCTCGCTGGCTTCGTACTCTAGACAATTAATGGACCTTTATATCTTACTCTCACTTTAGATGCTTAATGGAACGCTATATCTTATCATATCTACACTTTGGATGCTTAATGGGACTATATATCTGATAACACCTCGGTAGGTACATCGTTACTCATATAATCTTCTCATACCTTTATAATTTTTATAATTTTATACATACAATTGTTTTACCCCCCAAAAGTTTGGGCTAACCAACATCCCCAACATAGTTACACTGGGGAGCCAAGTTTTCTTTATATATATATATGTGTGTGCAGGTGAACAGGTGCTTGTAAAACATACAACCCATGCTTGAAACAGCTGAGCCCTACACACTATTATTGATAAATCGTCATCATTTTAAGTATTTAGTTATTTCACATTTGGGTTTTACTTTCATGCATGCATGCATGCATACATGCGCACAAAGCCTATGCACTTAGCATTCAAATGTTAATCCTTCCCCAAAAAAACACTTATTCCATTGATATTTGTGAGCTTTAAGGTACAGAAGTTGAAATGAGTCAAAATATGCCCAAAAACATCAAAAGGGAAAAGTAAACCTATTCTAAAGTTGCACTTGAGAGGGACCACCTTCAGAAGAGGCAGTTGAAGTCCTTGCTTACCCTTCCTACAAAATGTCTAGACCCGTTAAATCGATATCTTCCAAAGCGTCGATCGCTTAGAGAACATCTCCCGTAGTAGGGCTTGGTGGAAGTTGTGCTCCCAAAGCTGACTCCAACGCATGTGGGCTCCACAGACTAGTACGGTTAGATAGATCATCTTCCTCACTAGCCTTATAGATAATCCACCGATGTAGTTAAATTTGGGTTGTCAAACTCTCGCTAATTAGGAATGACACAGTTCAACACCCTCTCTATATAAACTAACTCTGGATAGCTCTCATTAGGATGCATATTCTCTAAATAACCCCAAGCCAAGTAAACTTCATACTTTATGAATCCCATGGCATACTCTTCTTTCCTAGGAAAACATGCCTGGGAGAGCTTGTACTCCTTCATTACTGTTATGTGGATAGAATTGATGTTAATCTCCCTTAATTGATGAGCGGCTTCCTCAACTTTCCCCTCTAATTTCTGGAGATGGACTTGCAGGTTGTCTCTCCAATCCATCACACCAATTCTCCTCTATTAGCATAGCATTGGCAGCTCGAGGGCTGTGGTAATCTTTTGTTGCTCCTCTAGCTCACGCTTTATTTGTTTGACTTCATCTTTGAAGGAGTTCCTCTCTCTAATACCCTAGAAAATACTCAAATAAAAGTATTTTGTGATTTGTGAAATTTTCAGAGCATAGCGTAATTTTTCATACTTTTGAGCTTAAGTATAATTTTTGAATCTTGACTGAATGAGGTAAAATGAAACTTGGTGGATAAAATGTGAAAGAGGAAATTCAAAGGTTCATTGTGGAGTTTTCAGAAACTTAAAGGGTTGCATAAGAAGGCCCAAATGGAATTTAGAAGTTTATAGGGGTTAAAGTGTAATTTTTCAAAAAACAACCATTGCTGCCGTCGACCAGCCATTGTCTTTGCTAGCCATCCACCTACCAAAACAGAGAGGGTTGCCATAGGGCCCAACATAGGCTTCAAGGCATGGGGAGTCGATTGGGGTAGGTAATGGGCGTGATCGGACGTGATTGATGGCGATATAGCAAGGTAACTGTGAGTCACCAGAAAATCGAGAATGGGGTGTTCGAAGCAAATCACAACGAATGAAGGTGATCTAAGG
This sequence comes from Diospyros kaki, assembly GCA_036245055.1. NCBI lineage: Eukaryota > Viridiplantae > Streptophyta > Magnoliopsida > Ericales > Ebenaceae > Diospyros > Diospyros kaki. The sequence goes on along the minus strand of BSEG01000011.1, from coordinate 9,152,982 downwards.
GCATATCATAGCATGAAAGGCTCGGATTTGACAAGGAATGGCTCGTCTTGGCTGGAAATCGGGTATAAATAGGGATTATGGCTGAAGGTTTCTTAATCAAATTCAAGCTCAAAATTCATAGCTTTAGAAGCTAAATCAAGGGATAAGATTAAGGGGCTTCTGTTCCTTGTATTTTTTAGAGTTTTTCTGGAGCGTTTGGTGTGTTTTGGTGTAAGTTTCATGGGGTTTTGAAGCTTGACCAGAAAAGTCGACAGTCGCTAGAGTCAAACATTAAATCAGTCGTTTGGAAGCCTTCTGATGGTTGTTTCAAGCCAAAAGGGTTACCATCGTGATTAACTTAAGGTGTGGAACAAAGTAGGAGCAAAAATCAGCAATCGCCAGTGGCTAGAGCCAGAAAAGAACACCAGGGCATGAGGTGCATGCACCAGTCTTCACTTGCAATACACCTGCAAGGCGCGTGAGACCTAGGTATTTTTTGAATTTTATTTTAAAATTTTTGAAAAATTATTTTATGAATTATGGTGTTGGAAAATTTGGAGAAATGTTTGAGGAGGTATTTATTTTAGAATTATCAATGGAAAAATAGGAATAAAATAGAGAAAAATTATAAGAAAATTAGGAAAAATAGAATATTGATATCCTTGAATAAATATGATGGCTATGGTACGTTGTGGTTCCAAACTGAGTACATTAGAAGCCTAGCACGTGAATCAATATATTCTGAGATACATCGAGGTAAGCAGTTTTATCCAAATGTTAGCCTATTTGATGCAAGAATTTGGTCTACGAATGTTTTGTGTTATGGAAATAACATGTCCTAAAGATAGCATACACTACATAAGCAGTATGTTTCTCAACTTGTTTTTCTACATGTTGTCATGCCTTGATGTAAATATGTCATGTAGATTGCATTTACATACTATGATGCAATATGCATATGCCACGATTATACCATTGATCATGCATCGTATATGTTTGAGAGTACAGATAGACATCGCTGCTCTACCATGGGTGCCCCCACACACCCCGTCCTAGTAAAGAGGTTGTAAAAACTAGAGAGTACCAATAAAGTGTGGTTAATGCCTTGTGGGCTCAAACAAAAGAGTAAAGACATTTTGCATCCTTGCATACATGCACAAAATAGTAAGATTTTGTCCCCTTCCTTAGATGATTCATCATCTAACCTAGACTTTGTCCTTGGAATATTTAGACGTTCCAGATGAAGATGTAGTAGAAGTGAGCATGGAAAAAACGTGTAATGGCACTTAGTATGTTCATATTATGTTGGCTATATGTTTATGCGGCTTATGTATTTAAGTTTTGCTACTTTGAATTCTGAACATTTTGAATAATGATGATGAATAACCTTACTTATGATTAATGTCAAAGTTTAGGTTCGATTCTTGTCTTCTACTAGCAATTAAGTACCCAGCCTACCTTATATGTTGTATGAATCTTATACTAGCTGGGTAAATGGAAATCTTGGGAATTTTGTGTAATGTTGAGATTATCTCTTGAAAAAAAAATTATATAGCCCGAAATTTCGTAAGTTATAACACGCCGGGAGAGTAGGGTGTTACACTCTCCCCCATTATTTTTTTAACATCTCGCTCGAGGCCCCATATGCGATGCTCGAGGTGACTTCTTTCTGCATGAAGACGTATGCCCTCATCATTTTTACCTTTCCACCTCGGCCTTGGCCAAATTAGCCCACGCACCTGTGATAACCACCATCTGTCGTTGTATACCCTACCAATAAAACCAAGCTAAAAGTCAAACCTTAGCCACCACATCCAACAAAAGGGTAAATATAAAAAGTACAAGAGTGCCCATACCTCGACCAAGTATTGCTTCGTAAAATCCAAAGCCTTTAACGTGCATCGTGTGAACTCTCATTCGTTGTAAGGTAACACCGTAACATAAATAAACCTTAACCCCACACCAGACTCCTTCACTGAATTTGTGTCCAAGAGCCCGGGTGCAATTGGAATTCATGTCTTTTTAGTCGCTATATGCATCCTAGACTCTATCTCCAACTCCTGGCGAGGCAGTTAGTTGATTCGCTGGGGGAATGGAAGTCAACACACAACCCAGTGTTGTCTGTGGTACTTCTCTAGCCAGGCTTGCCCTTGATATGCCTTAGCCTCCACTTTTGTTGCTGCCCTAGCCCTAGTAGCCTCCAAGGTAGCTTGCATCCCTAGGCTCAATAGAGAAGGTGGCCTTGACAACTTTCCCTCCTCAAAGTACCAGCCAGAAGCCTGTGGAGATGGTGGCATTGGCGGCAGATTGACATGGGGCAGATCAGAGAAGTCATCAAGCAGCGACTCTATAGTCGTTTTGACAATGCTTGTGCCCTCTCCCTTTACCCTAATTCTCTTGCTCCTTCAAGCTAAGGGAATCTCTCCCTCCTTAGTCCCCTCAAAATCAAGGGTGCAAGCAATTTGTGGTTGCTGCTTCTCCAACTCCAAGGCCTCCTAAGTTTACTTAGCTTTCTTAGCCATTCTAGCTAGCGCCAACCATTAAAAGCCATCAATATGTCTCAAAATAAAACCATCAGTATGTCATTAAAAAAAAATAAAATGAAGAAACAAGTAAAAGAAAAGGGGTAGGGTGAGCACCCTCAAGGTTTGTCTCTCCTTCACACCCTTCTGTCTTCTCCTCTCCTGCCTCATCCTCGTCCCCCATAACATCATCCCATTCTTCATCATCTTCCAACAAAGATGATGATGAGGAAACAACCTCTCGAGGATTGGCCGACTCAGAAGGGTCGATACCCTCATCCTCCTCAACTATCATCCACCCTACAACCATCAGGCGCTCGTTGACAATCAAGTTAGACAAGGCCACTAGACCCCCTTGGGTCAGTTTATTAATCTCCTCCTAGTTCTCCTACACCATTGATCTTACATTTGGCCACTTACACACCACCTTCCTCATTGCTTCCATGGGCTAGAATCGTGATGGCAAGTCAGGGGTAGCCGAACCACCAACCACTTAGTCTCAAAAGCATCTACCTTTTGTAGTGTGCCCTTAAATAGCTTAACCTTATTAACTATATTTTGGAGGGCCACAAATTCCTTTTCCCCCCTCATGGACCAAATATGGTAAAAGCATCAAAATAGAGAAGTCGTAGGCTCTACCCCATGCTCCTTACACAAGATAAAAAAACCTAGCCAGTATAACCCAACCATTTGAGTGTAGTTAGGCTGGTATCAATATCTCTTCCTTTAAAAATTGCATCCTAAAGGGATGCAATGAAAGCTTGAGTCTATCCCTCAGACTGTCTACATGAATCGCTATTGAGTCATCCCCAATTGTGGTCGTAAACTCTCTCTTATGGGGCTTCCTTGGTAGCCATGATCCTGGAATGTTAAATGCCCATGCAAAACTCCTTGCATGCTCGCTCCTTAGCATCGAGTATTGTAGTTTAGGAAAGATAACGACCCTAAGACATATAAGTCTGAAGACCCAGATAACCCCGAAGAGTCTTCCAGAGACTCTTTAGAGTCTCCAGACCAACCAAGCCTTTAAGTTCATATAAGCCTAAGACTCATTTGAAGAGTTTTCCAGGCTTAAGTCACCTAATGACTCCGAGAAGTCTTTAGGGAAACCTATCATGATGATACTCTTTGAGGCATTCCATCCCTAAAGGTACATCTAGGCCTTCCAGCCTCATTTGCGACATTTTTCCTCGAAGAGTCAGGACACACATTGGCATGCCACTTGTCATGTGTCCCTTACCACCAATGCCTATAAATACCCCTTGTTACACGATAAGAAGAGAGAGGATCTTGATCTAGGACCCAAAGACTCTGACCCAAGTCATGCCTTAGACCCATCTGAAGATAACCATCCTAAACCTCACAACATACATACATACATACATACATACATACATACATACATACATCATTTTTCTCCATGGCATCACCTGACTTAGGCATTAGAGGGCCCGAATGGGGGAGCCCCCGGCTTGTTTTCTGGCTGTTCTTATGTTGCAGACCTATCCAAAGCCTACACACCTAAGGACTCTCTAGACCCATAGGAAGACCAGTTAGCCGAACACTAGATCCATCGTGGAGTAGGGCTCTCAAAGTCCCTCCAAAGCCATCCAAAGACTCAGGGAACCTTTTTTGCTCTCCCTAACAATGGATTGAGCCTTGCCTTGAGGAACCTGCTCTTCTAGACAACAGATTGAGCCACCTTCCACTCAGACACTTGTTAACCCTCTTTGTCGTTATAGACCTTACTCCCTCACCTGGACTTTTCCAAGCTATTTCCTAAGACATATAAATTTAATTGTTGTATTTAGGAAATAACAACGGTGTTCATGGCTTTTGCATTTATCTTCACAGTTCTCTTATTCTCTTCTGTCCATTCCTTCATATTCTCCATGTTTGGAAGATGTACCCTTTCCATTACAATTTGTAAGATACTAATGTTCTGCATAAGAAAACAAGATATCGTTTTCTTCCAATAACCATAGTTAGTACCATCCAAGAATGGAGAACAGGTGGTGCTTTGACCCTCAATGTGAGAGGAACAAAAAATGTGTGCCATTTGTGGATCTTCAAGGTTAATAGACCTTGAAAACAAGGAAACCTACTCTAATACCAATTGTTAGATTGTGTATGTAATGGCACCACACACCAAATGCACCATCAAGCTGGTGTTTATAGGTTTCACATACCCTTTTAAATTTAATAGCAGTTAATGGAGTCATTGGTTTCCATAAATGATCTGTAAAACTAGTGGTTAAAGGCATCTACAACGAAAATAGTTGACAAGGTTAAGAAATAGTCGACCAGTTAGAGAAAATCCTAAGGAAATAGTCGACAGACATAGAAAAAATTGTCGACTAGGTTGAAGTCACTCGATCGAACTTTATGCAATAGCAGTCGACCGCACTTGGCCCAGAGCATGCATTTGATCGATCGACTGGCTAGGGATCCAGTTGACAATATTGCTCAAGTGGTCAACTGGATATCTATGGCGATTAACAGCTTGGCCTTGCATTTTTAAAACATTGTTTTGATTTTTAAGTGCTTCAAAACCAAATATGATGAATCAATTTTAAATGATTCTTTTAAATACAAAAACTTGTTTTTCCATAATACCATCAAGAATTTTGAGAACGAGATTTTGGCACTGGATGAAATTGATTTTCATTTAGATACTTATAAAACGATTTGGGTGCACTAAGAAATGAATCACTTAGACAAAATTTCCATCATTAAAGAAATATCATTTTTCATCGTCAAAACCATAACAGAGAGCAAAACAACAACTATTTCTTTGTTTGGGACAAGGTCTTTGAACAAACATGTACCTTGCAAGGTAAAAGCTTAGTTAGAAGGCATGTAGGAAATTGTCTCGCACAGACCCTCTGATGCTTAAGTCAGCCAGTGTGATAAAGAAGTAGGTTAAAAGATAAACAGGTTTAAGGATGTAAGTGTGATAGAAAGTTATTGTATAAAGATTCAAATCAAGAACTAGGTCCCAAACACAAAATGAGGGGGGGTTAACCCCTTATTTATACCCCAAGCTAAGGGAGACAAGGATAAGGGGCTTGGCAAGTAGCACAATCTCCCTAGCCATGTGAAAAGTGATTTAGCCCAGTGGGCTAAGCATGGATTAGTCCAAAGTTTCCTACTATGACATTATTATGATATAAGAGAAATTACCCCGAGGAATAGCCTTTTGGAACCTTATCCCAAGGCAATGTTCTTGTGCCAAATGGAATATATCATAAGGACGGACATGGTTTGTCACCTTGTGTCAAACAAGGAGGATGTGGTCCCACACTTGGTGCTAGATCATCTAACCCAGAGATGGGGCCATGCTTGTGCCAAGTTTTTAACCTGAACAAACTATCGTGCCTTTGTCTCTCACAAGGTATAGAAACCTTATCCTGGACAAGGTTTTGAGCCTCACAAGGTTGGTTTATTTGCCCATTGTATGGCATGGCTAAGAATTTGGCATAGTGAATATTTTAGTCCGAGAGAACATTGTTCGGGAAATAACATTAGGAAAAAGTTCAAGACAATTTTCTTAAGCCAGTTTATGGAAATTTTCAAATTTTTAAAAATGATTTTTAGGTCTAGGAAAGGGATTTGGGATGAAAAGGGGGATTATAAGCATGAGGTTTGAGAATAAACACATTTAATGAAATAGTTGAAAATTTACACCAAAAAAAAAAAAACTTAGGATAAGTGGTTCACCCTAAAACTTATGTTTTGTACATGTTGAACACGTGTCGATGATTCATGCCATATATGGTGCATCTGTGTGCCATATTATTATTTGTGGTACATGTGATGTATATATTTTGTTATTTGTCATTCTACATTACATGTTGTTTAGTGACAAGGGTATGTTTAATCATCATGGGTGGTGGACATTACCACCGTAGCATTGGAATAAAGGCTATATAAAATGATGATCTGATAAGGGTGCTTCATCCTTGCATCACTAAACATGAGAAACATGAAAAACATGTTATTTTTTCATCCATATGCATGAAAACTGTTTTGAATTCTTACTAAATGATTTAACATTCAATACAACAAATTCAAACATGTTAGATAACTCCGATGGGGGAAAAGAAAAGATGCATGGTTAACCTCTTGATACTAAAGGGTTTCTTAGTGATTTTGAACCCAAAAAGGGACATGATTTCATTTACAGAATGCATGTTGTAGTGATTTCTCTCATTTTCATATTACTTTGTTTTGATTTCTCCTTATACTTATGGACATTGTAATAAATGAGCGCCTCGTTTGAGTGACGTGGTAAGATGTTTACTACTTTCATATTTATGTCATTGTTTATTGTTTAGGTTCAATGTACGCTACTTTCTGTGCGCATAACTTGAGGAAACTAGGTTTTATGGGGAAAAAAAAAGTCTAGTTTCCAATGGTAGTAAGTTCACAAAACTAATTGATAGAAAATAAGATTTTAGTGTGAATATAGGAACAAGGAAAGTGTCAAGCAAAAATAAAGTACTAGTAGTGATATTGTCAATGCTAGAGACAATTATTCGAGAACTGTCAATAGTACAAACAATAAGACTGGATGAAGGAAGTGATGATTGACATTGAAAAGAAGTGTAGTTGAAGTAGCTTGAATCGATAAAACCAAGACTAGGATTTTACCTAGGAGGATAGAAGGAACAAGACATAAAGACGTACCGAACTAAGGAAAAAGCTGTTGAAGAGCTTGAACATCTTGTAAGGAGAGTGAAAAAGATTCAGAAATGGGGCTAGAGACATCAACAACATTGTCTTTATTTACAACAATGGTGGTGTGAGAATTAGGTTTAGAAAAGTTATCCCTAGGGGGATGAGGAGCTCCTTGAGTGCACTTGCACTAAGGCTTATAACACTTAGTAATTCAATGCCTTAGCTTCTTACAATTGTAAACAATCTTTTGAGAAGATTTGGGCGATGAAGGAACAATAAGAGCTACAATATCAATCGGTGAAGTGAAAGCAATAGGAACAAGTGGTAAAAATTGTGTAAAGGCTAGTTTCCTCTTTTAGGAGGATTATCATCCATTGATCAAGAATAGGGAGAGGAACTTGGTGGAATAATAAGGCATGAACTGACTCATACTTGGTACAAAGCCCCATGAGAAATTGATAAACACGATTGTGATCTTGACAAGTATAGAATTTGTTTGACTCCGAAGCAACATCCCAAGTAGGCTCATTTAAAGCCAAATGATCCCCAATGGCTCGTAATTTACACAAATAGCTATCGATTGATTGAGTGGGTTTTTGGAGAGTAAGACATAGCTCTTGAAAAGTCAAAATTGATGGAGCACACTAGAAACTACAAAATGTTTGGCTAATCTTTCCCATACATCTTGTGTGGTGCTAACACAACCAATTTGTTGTTCAATAGAGGGATAAATAGTGTTACAGATACAAGTTAAGAATTAGGTGATTCTTACTAAGCCAATCATCCTCAAATTCAACAAACTTATCTTTATCTTCATCCTCATCCTCAGCCTTAGTGGTTTAGGAATCGTACCATCAACATATTGCCATAATTTTCAACCTCAGAGAAAAATGGTCATTTACTCGACCTATAATAAGTAGTTAGTACCATCCAAGATGGTTGTAATAGGATGAGAAATGTCAGATTTTAACATAACAAATAAGCCAAGTCTTCAAAATATCAACCAAAATGTCACAAGGGGAGAGCTCGAATACCCGCAAGCCAATGCACCACTATGGCTCTTGAATGGGAAAGAGACGAAGCAAGAGATCAATTTCGAAAGCTATTGAAGAAGTGCTTTGATACCATCTCTAAAGTGAGAGAAAAGAAAATAACACTTTATTATTTGTCTTATGGCTTACATTGACAGTATGGGATATAAATACACGTTGTTCTATACAAAGAACGCAATGGCAAGAAAAGGAAAAAGAATATACACTTAAAATAAGTTAGGATATTCTAAAGCTAAGGGTTGCCCTTGTCCAGATTATAAGGAAACATAATATAGGTTAGAAAAATAATTTAAGATATTGTGCATATATATAAGGGAGAAGAACTAAAGTTTTTTATTGTTAAGTTTTGTTTTTAGTTAATTCACAGAATAAAGTGGTTGTTAGCATAAAAAAGATAAATTATATGAACTAGGGACTTTCTTATGCCATGCATTTGTGCAAATCGCCTAAACTACTAGGGCTTAGGGCAATTTACAATAGTTTCATTGGTTCACGTGTGAAATTCACCAAAGCCTATAGCTTCATGCATCAAAAGTGTCCTTTTGCCTTTATTTTTTTTTATTGTTGTTTAAAATTTCTATTTTATTTATTTTATTTTTTATTGCACCCCCAATCTTATCAATTAATTTGGAAAAACTTCTTTTCCAATTTGAATTTTTAGTTAGGGATTTGTAATTTTAATGTGTTAAAATTGTAATTTAAAATTACAATTTTGTTATTCATATATATGCACGTCTCCCCGATGTTCCAATTTCTATTCTAAATCAAAAGAGGATCGAACTGAGTTTTAATAAAAATTAAAATTTAATGATTATAGTGATAAAAACTAAAATACACTAACTAATTTGATAGAAAAGGCAAAGTTGTAACTAACAACATTTTTCTACATAACCAAAACACTTATTTTAGCAAGTTAAAACCATTTATAGGGAAGGAATTCAACATACATAAACCAAGCATTCCCAATTGCAAAGTCCTTAGTCTAGGTAATTTCTAGAACTCTTCTAAATTTGAATATGTTCATAAACAACTTCACTTATATACATCATGATTTCAAGTCAAGGGGCATCCAATCATCATGAAGAAATTACAAATCATGGCTCCTAATTAAACCCTTAATTTTCAAGCAACATGAAAACACATAGGCTTAATTTTCTTCCCGTATTTCTACATTTATGCAAAGCTAAGATCAAGCCCACATACTTACAAAGTCAAAACAATACAATTAGGACTTGACAAGAATAAATAAAATTATGGCTCCAAACACCTATTTCCCCGGAACACTTAATGTTAAGAAGATTGTACATCTTTTATTCTCTTAATGTTAGGAGGATTGTACATTTTTATTAGTTGTTTAGATCTTCTAGTGCAATCTTTTGTTGTGAGACTCGAGACATGCCTTATCTTAAAGTTTTAGACGTCTTTTTAGTTGTTTTCAATAAAATTCTTATTTACAAAAAAAAAAATTAACAAAGAATATCTTCATATGTTTCTCAAGTACTTGCAACAAAATCATCAATATATATAATCCAAGCCTTTATCAAACCACTGTCCCTTCCCTTGGCAGGAACCTTCTTGCCGATCTACAGAAAATATGATTTTTTATTCCAGAAAACATAAGGGAGCGAGCTATATAACCTTTAAATATCTCATTGCATGCAACTAATGGCATGCAAATCCACTTAATATTTAAAAACAAAGATAGGATTACACACTTTAATCACATAATACATAAAGATAGAATATGAGGAAACCTTAATTCCAAACACGAATCTCACATTCATGCCTAAGGGTACCAATCCCATAGTTCAAAGAACACTTTGTTAATTAACCTCAAGGGTACAACCAATAATCTTTTGATGATCACAAAAACTATCTTTGCTAAACAAATAATGTTTGACAAAATATTTTTCAAATGTCTTGATTCTATCTCAAAAGAAAACAAATATTTAACTTTCTCCTTCGATTTTTGAAAGATCAAAGTGCTAAAACAATCACAAATTCTCGCTAGATTGTTACTAAAAAAAAACTTTAGAAGTCAATCTCAAGTTTTATCAAAATTGATTACAGTTTGGTCAACCAAAGTTTTGTTCTAGTTGACCAAAGCTAATCAGTGAGGGTTTTCTCCAAAAGAACTAGTTTGGTCAACAAAAATTGAGTAGTAAATTTTCAAATTTCTAACACTTGAGTTTAGTTGACCAACGTTTTTTGTTTGGTCAACCAAAGTCTTCCAGTGACTAGACATGTTTTATTAATGATTAGTTAATTGACCAACATTAAAGTGTGATTGACCAAGGTCCTCTAATGTAGTTCAGGATAATCTAGTTTGGTTAACCAAAGTCAAAATTTAGTCAATCAAATTCTTCCATAATGTTTTCATTTACTTTAGGTACCTAGTTTTGTTGACCAATGTTTAAAGTTTGGTCGACCAAATTACTGCTCCATCATACTTTTCTTGCTTTCAAGAAGATAAGCTTCATTTTGGTTTACAAAAATTTGTCAGATTTCAAAAATTGAACTTCGATGGAGTTAATTATTTTTCAACTCAACTTTGATCCCAAAAAATGCTAAAGATTACTATCTTTCCAAACCTTTTCATAAATTTTTCTTTGATTTTTCTTCGGATCCTTAAGGCTGCGTTCTCTTTACTTTTTAATTTTTAGTTTTGAGTTTTGAATTTATTTTCAATTTTTTTGTTTTGATAGTCTGTTTTTACAAAATTAAAAACGTGTTATCTTTATCATTTTAAAAAACTATTTTTCAAAACAGAAAATTAGAAAACGCGTTCTCTTTGAAATTTTGAAAATAAATTTTTAATAATATTTTATTTAATAAATGTGATTATTCAGTAAATTAGAAATATTTAATGTTAATATATTATTAAAATATATATTCATTTTAAAGTTAATGAATTTTGTAATATTTTTTTCCATTACAATAATAAAATATGAATAAATAAATAAATAAATAAATAAATGTGTTTTGAATTTAGAGTTTGTTTTAAATGAAAACACTCAAAACAACAATGAGTTTTTTTTACAATTTTTTTTTTTTTGTTTTCAAAAATACATTTTTAAAATAATAAAGAGAATACATTTTCATTATTTTAGAAAATTGAAAACTAAAAATGACTTAAAAACAGTAAAGAGAAAGCAATCTAAATGATTTATGGTCAAACAAGATTTCCTCATTTTGTTAAAAGACAAACCTGAATTCTTCTCTACATCATTAGTATCTGTTGTACTGTAGAATAGGCCAAAGCCTAATGGAAGAGGCTTAAAAGGGAATAAGCCCAAAGGGAAAAGGCCCAGAGTCCATTTGGAGACTTCCTTAAGAAATGAAGTCTCCAAGAAACCCACTGAGGGTTTCTCGAGTGATTGGGTCCCTTGGGTTACCCCAGGTGATCCTCGAGAGGACACTTGCAAATTCCTTAGGATCATCTTAGATAACTTACATGGTTCACTTTGAAGAAATTCTTAGATCGAGTGACCTCTTGTGGAAGTCTTTGTCGGTCTCCCCAAGGGACTCTTCTGAAGATTCTTAATTATAGGTCACTTGGAAGCCACAGAAGCCTCTCTCCCGATAACGAGAGACCCTTCTAGGATAATCTCATGATTCACTCTAAAGCCTCTCTTTCGAGAGTAATAAACTCTTTTGGGAGACTTCTAGGCTCTTTAGACTTGGTCTCTAGAAGGCTCTTGATGCCATAAAACTATGAAGAATGAGTCAAAGTTACCTTTGATATGCTTGTTTGAAAATTTGAAAAAGTGATCCCAATAGATGTGGATACCCCTCCACTTGTCAAATTCACCTTCCATAAATAAGGAAAAATCCCTTCAATTGAGGTATACTTAAAACTCTAATTCTACTATATTTCTACTATTATTACATATTCACTCAAAGAAAGACTAACTTAAGCATTGGAGGGCTCATGCGAGAGACACCCTATGTATCTAATCACTTCCTTTCTTACAGGTCTACCAAAGACTCAAGGCTTGCACTAGACACTCACCGTTACTACAAATTTATTGTTGTATTTAGGAAACAATAATTGGTGTCGTCTATGGAAAATTGATTGAAAAGCTTGAAGATAGTCATGCAATGGCATAAAAAAGAAATTCCACCAGCTAACAGAGTCAGAAGGGATAAAAAGTGAAGAACAAGGCATTCTTCTGAGAAGAAGAATCATTCTTCCAGGACACAGGCATTTCTTCCAGGAAGAAATTACTTATTCTAGGAAGGCAGATTCAAGGAGAACCCTAATAAATTATCCGAAGCAATGAAAGAAGAATGAATTGAGTACCAAGAAATCAGTGAATCCTTCTGAGAACAAGAGACTTTCTTTCGGGAACAAGGAAGTGCGAGAGTAAAAGCCAAGAGCAAAGCACAATAACAAGTGGTGAAAGCATGAAATGACTATCGTGAAACTTGGTATTTATAGCCGAGCTCTCCTTATAAGACGGACAGTTGTGAAAACAGTTCATCTGACACTTCATTCTACCCAAATGGTACCTTTTCCCAGACGATAAATGAAGTAGAAGTTTTTCCCAAGATGAAGAATATAAAAGGCGAATAGGTTAAAATCTACTCTTTCATTTTACCCAAATGGTAAATCAAAAGAGTAGGGGCAATTATTGTACCACTCAGTTTTAAGAGAGGAAATAGAAAATTTCCCTTAGTCTTCCAGGATAGCCATTCTCCCCGAATAGGAATTTCTTCCTGGACAAGGCCTTCTTCCTAAACACGTTGTTTCTTCCCTAGTAAGGCCTTCCTTCTGAACACATTGTTTCTTCCCGAGTAAGGCCTTCTTCCCAAACATGTTGTTTCTTCCTGGGAAAGGCCTTCCTGGACATGTTGTTTCTTCTTGGGCAAGGCCTTCTTCTCAGGCAAAGCTTTCTTCCTTAGTAAGCATTTCTTCTCGGATACAAGACACCTGGCCCTCTGAGTTCCTAGGATGCTAGACACGTATCTTTCTAAGGTTTTGGGGATGAAAGACACATGGCCCTCTAAGATACTTGTGAATCACGTTTATAAATACCTAGTTAGAAGACAGAGAAAAAGATGACCACTTTCGATAACATTTGCAATTTTTACTACATTTTATCTACAATTGTTTTCGTTTAGTATTGACTCAAGCATCGGAGGGTCATCGTGGGCGATGAATCCCAATGAGCCTTTTAACCGTTTTTCGTGATCACAGCTTACCTGGAGGAAGCCAATGCCTTCCCGGAACACTCAACATCCTTCTCGGAAGACAACACAATGTTCCTACTCGGCACTCTTATTCTTCCCGAAAAAGTATTTTTCTCGGACAGTGGATTCTTTTCAAATAGCCTTCCTTCTTGGACAACCTTCTTTCTTGGACAATTTATTCTTCTCGAGCACGTTGTTCCTTCCAAAAGCCCTCTCTTTCTTCTCGGAAGCCCTTTTTCCAGGAATCCATTCTTTCCTCCAAGAAGCCTCATTCCTGGAGCCAGCTCTCATCTCGAAGTTGACCATCTATCCCTCTTAGCGAGCACCTTCCCCTAGAGTCGAATACAAATGTCTAGCAATCGTTCCGACACTATAAATCTTCAATTGTTGTATTTTGATAACAACACTCCTTATTTTTCAATTTTTTTCATATACACTATAGTTTTCAACATAATATTTAGAATTTGTTATTATCAATATATAATAATAATTTTTTGTGCATGAGAGTGTCTCAATCAAGGTGGTCTATAAGTGATCTCAAAGTTTGTGGGTGCGGGTGACCTCTCACATAGACTCTCTGATATTTAAGTCAATCTCTAGATAAGTGCGTAAAATATAAAGAAAGTAGAATTGCAGTAGATGTAAAATTCTAAGTGTACCCTTACTAGAGTATGAGTCCCTTATTCAGAAAGGGATGGAGACTGATAGGTAAAGAAAGAGCCACAATCATTAATAGGCAATGTTTTGCTCTTTTTTGAATTTGTAGGTGAGAATATTAGAGATAGGATTGATTTTGTTCTTTCATGATCTCATGTGAATAGTTTCTAAAGATCAAGTCTCTCGTAATCTCTCAGAAAAGAGGTTTGTGGTATCTCGAAAAGATCTCTCGCATATCCCTTGGCAACTCTCCCACTGCAAGTCTCCCACAAGCCTCTTGCAAGTCCCTTAGCTAAGTCTTTCACAAGCCTCTCACGAATCTCTTGCCCCAGTCTCTTGATGGGTTGTGGTCCAATTCTTTCCTTAGGTTTGAGCTCATCATTGGTCATAATAGAATTTATTTATAATTTTTGTAAAGACAACCACCTAATCTTATACTAACATAACAATAAGGCCCTAAGGGCATAGTCGAGTGGCAAATGAGCAGGCTGAAAGCTTGTCTGGGGGCTCCCAATGTGGATTCAATTCTTGGGAGAAGTAGAATGCTTCCTTCTAGAGAAGGACCTTGGGAGTAACATTAGTGGTGTCAAGGCCCACCACTCTGGTCGCTTGGGTACATCCCTCAATTTACCTCCTCAGTGTAATTCTAGGGGCGAGATGGCTAAGGACGTCAGTAATGAAGCGTAATAAAAAATAAATAAATAAAACAATAAGTATAATAATTGTATAAAAATTAAGGGATGCATATATTTTTATTTTATTTTTGGCTCAAGTATTAATTATATGCTTACTAACATATATATATATAATTATGTATTTAGGGGCAAATTTCTTTCTTTTTTTTTTCCCGAAACTTTTTAAACGCAAGCTGAATACTAAAAATAACTTTTCAAGCAAAATTTTTACATAAAAATTATTTGCTAACGTAATTTTGGTGAGCTTGAGGTTTTGAAATTAACTCTCGTAATTAAGTTAAGTTTTAGTTACTCTAATTAGGTCATGAGCAGTTTAATTTTACTTATCATAAGAGAAAAAGAGGAGCCCATTTGGAAACTGTAACAGGTATGGACCCAGCTCAGGGACCCAAGTGAGTCCGCCCAAAAAGGGTTCCTGACTCAGACCCGAATCAGATCCAGATCCAGATCCACAAGGAAAAAACTGCACGTTTCGGTCATACTCGCTCCAATTGTGGTGGTGCACAGTATGCATATACGTGGTGCATGCTGGTATATATATGTGTATATATTACAGTGAAAATATACTTTTTTTTCGTGGATGCATTCGTATGAATCAAAAGAAGTAGATCCGAGGATTGCTGAAACTCTCACCAAAAAGGTTTTTTCTGTATTTGTGAAGTGAGGCCTTTAGATTGTGAATAAAATCGATTTTTATTTTGTGATTTCGTTTAACCAATAATTTAACTAGACTCAAAAACTCGTGCAACTTCCACTAAAAGAAACAGGCATGGTTCTACTGTTTTCGTTTATGATTTTGAATTGTTGTCATAAGATAAAAGAGTTTAAAAGTATAAAATAACTTTTTGAGTTAAAAAGTGTACATTTTCTATACCCAGAAGTCCTTCATAAATGCGCAAACTAGATAACTTTAACATTAAAAAATTTCTCCGAATATTCCAAGAAAAGAACAAACAAATATCTATAAAGAATTATAATTTTAAGAGGATTTCGAAATATTTAAATAAACAATCATTCATAAGAAATTCTACCTCTAAAAAAAAGTAAGATAAACATAATTTACAAGAGATAAAGGTCATCCATAACAATCTTAATCCTATCCAAATTAGAAAAAATCAGGGTAAATGTTATTTATAAGAATTCTGTCGGCGTTCAGTTTCAGTTGAGTGTAATTCGTTTTGGGCCGCAATGGATAATTGTAAGTCACGGTAAGAAGGGAAGTTTTTTCTTCTTTTTTTTTTGGATGCTAATGAAGAACACTTAACGATTTTCACGTGATTCGGCCAGAACGATGCCTACTCCACGCCTGCACTCTGATTATTCCTTCAGAATGGCGATTTTCTGATTATTCCTCCTGTCTCTTATGTTACCTCTGCCCCTTATTTATAATTGAGGGGGCTTTTTACAATTCGGATAACATATAGAAATAAAAAGATGATATAATGGGGGACAAACAGCCCTTATCATCTGTATAAAATTGTAAGTGGGGTCTTTATCTAGAGAAGCATGGGCTGTTGCAGTGAACGGCCCCTACCTCTGACTCCTTAACAGCTTTTACCACTTTGTGCGAGCTGATTGTTTTTAGGCTAGCGACCTAGGTGGTCCGGCAATCTGAATGATACTTCTGGGAGCTCGTTAGTCGATTGTTGGGAGCTTGTTGGAGGCTCATCGGGAGCTCGTCAAATGTCCGCATTACGGGTTCCAGATTTTGATAGTGGCTAGACTCCCTTTAGTGAGGTCGTCCAGGCCTTCTTGGTTTCGGGTGATTGGGCCGGCCCATTAGATCAAGTCTGGTCCATACAAGAAATACGTACAACATAAGCCCCCCAATTCGCGGTGCGATCTTCGTGCTGGGAACTGACGCATGCCAGCTGTTCTTCTGCCTCTTCGATGTCTGCCCAATCGTTTTAAATCTCGTCGTTCTATGCAGCACGTCTTGTCTGAGACGTATTTAATGTGCACGTTCTCCTATTACGGCGCATGATTATGTCCGTAAGGCCCACCATGAGTAGTCGTGCAGCCGTTGGATGTGGGGCATGCGGTAAGTCGTTTTTTGATCCGACGATAGGGATTGATTAGTTTAGAGGTATAAATAGTTGGGCATGACCCCCCTTTCCCTTTTTTCATGCTTGCTTTGAAGTCTTTCCTTGCTGTTGCCTTCTTCTCTCATGACTTTCATGCTTCTAGACGCCGGTAACTTTCATCCAGTGCTTGTTCCGACGTTCCATACAGGCGTCAAGCTTAGCGTTTGGTAAGTCTGCTATGACTTCTTTTCTTTCTTCTCTTCCTTGTGGGGGCCTTGCCTCGCCGGTTGGCTGTTAACGATCTTGCCGATCAACATTGTCTCTGTTTATGGGGAAACGGTTCGATTTGTTTTGGCATTAGCCGAGCCTTTGGGTACAATGACCTTAGGATTAGCTTCTTTTGGAATACCGGATTTGCAGCCTCAGCCCCTCCGCTTTAGGTGGCATCCTGTTGCGAAGCGCTCGGCCTAAAAGATTTTAGGGGGTGTTCTTAGGGTTTTTTCTGGATTCTTGAGGTCTGGTCCGCGATTTGCGACCTAACTGTTCTTTCTTTTTCTTTGTAGATGTCCGACCAATACTGTGGAAACTCAGGTCAAAAGCGCTGCAACTATACCGTAGGAGAAAACGACACTTCGAACTCGGAAGATTGCCTTATCATGGAGGGCCAAAACTGTGAGGGTGCGAGCTCAAGGTCTAGGGAAATCGTCGTTCTAACCTCTTCGAAAACCGACCTGGAGGTTCATGATCAGATCGCTGAAGGGAGCGTTGGGTGTGCGGTCTTCAAGAGATTCCCATCTAGAGTCAAACCTCGTGAGGTGATGGCTTATGTCCGGGAGTTCCGTCTTCCCAGGGGCTGCCAAGTATATATCCCTACTTCGAGCTCTCACGCAGCCTACCCGCCATCCAAATACGTAGTCATTAGTTATCAGCATCTTGAGTCCAGCCTTAGGTTCCCAATAGCTCCGTACCTTGTCGCCCTTTTAAACCACGTCAAGCTCTCCCCTTCTCAATTAACACCAAACTCGTATGCCCAACTCACTTCTTTGGTCGTTTTATTCCTTACAAATAAACTTCCTCTCCCTTCGCCGAAACTGATAAAATTTCTGTTCTCTTTCAAAAATGCCAAGGACGGGCTGTACTACCTGGCAGCTTGCCCCTCTTCGTACAAGGCTGCCCTTCCTCAGGGTAAAGCGAATAGGAAGTCCAATGTAGGCGATTACAAGTCCAGTTGGTTCTTCGTGTCCTGCCCTTCGCTTTCCCTTCTTAGGAACCATAGCTTTGTGCTGACCCCTGGTAAGTGAACATCAGCCCACATAGATCTTTCTTCTTTTAAATACTTATTTTAACTCACTCGTCCTTTGATGCAGACTTCGGGGGTAAGAGACCGACTTTGTCAGTTGAGAAGACCGATGTCCTCAGCAAACTTCTGGCTGCGGGGTCAAGTTCAGAGATCCTTGAGCTTTCGGACGAGCTCCTCCGAGAAAACAAACTCGCCCCTCCTCTCGACGTCGAGATCGTTCAAGGGGACCATATTAAGGACTTGGGCGCGGAGATCCCCCCGTTGGCTCTCCAGATCGTAGGGGCGAGTAATTCAAGAGAAGCTAATCAAGGCGGAAGCATGGTTGAGCTCGACCTCCTCCAGCCGAAACGATCTAAGGCAAGATCGGGTGCCACCTCGTCAACAACCCCGAGCTCAAGCTCGTGGGACGACAGGTCGGAGCAGACGCAATTGCGCCCCCAGCAATAGCAACACCAACAACTGCCGGGGGGGCAACAGGAACAGCGGCAAAAGGCTCTGCCCTGTCAATCCCAGCATCAAAGGGAAGCCCATCAACAGCAAGGACATCGACCCCCTGCCTCCCGAGACCATGGTTCAAGCGGGGCCCGTGGGAAGGAGGTCGTCGTGGCTCGAGACGCCCCTGCTGCAGGCTCGAAGAAGGGGCCAGACCATCCGCATCCAAGGGAGGATGCCAGGGCCAAACGGGCCAGGGTCCCTGAGAATAAACTGCCCCTGGAGGCCCTGCTAGAAGGGATCTATGTCAACTCCCTCCTGAACTCCGCACCCGACCTCTTGGGCGCGACCTCGAAGCCTCTTGACGACCCGAAGCTAAAGGGGATTGCTCTCTGCGACTTTATGGCTCGTCATAGCTTGGTGGTAAGTAACTCTTTTTTCTTTTTTGCTAACCTTTCTTCTTTCACAGGCTTTCCTTACCGCCATGAAGCTTCGGGCTCAGTACAAGGATTTTGATGACCAGTTTTGGACGGTGAGCACATCCCTTCAAGCCGAAATAGAGAAGCTTGAGGACGGGAAGAAAGCCCAGCAGGCCGAAATAATGAAGCTCTCGGATGAGAAGGAAACTCTCCAGGCCGAGCTTCTTGCAACTCGGAAAGAGGTGGAGGGCTCCGAGATGCGTCTGAGGGCAGAAGCTCAGAAGAATAAAGACCTCAAAGAAGGGCTTCGTAGGTCAAAGAACATGTGGGAGTCCGCCAACTCCAGGCTTACTGCAGAGCTGAATAAAGCGAAAGAGGAGTTGCGGAGGGCTCAGGAGCGGCTTAAATCGATTGAGGCGGAGTTGAAGACGGCGAGAGAAGAGCAGGCTCGGGCGAATGATCATGCAGCCCGATGCGAGGAGCTCGCCCAGAGCGTCATAGATGATGTAAGGGGGAAGGTTGAAGCGCAGATGGATGCTACGCGCGGGGAGGCCAAATCCGACACCTGCTCGGCATTCCTGTACACCCTTTGGGTGAACCATCTTGAGATGGATTTCTCTTTCTTTAGTGCGCAGGCTGTCGAGGAGGTGAAGCAGTACGCTGCCGAGGCTGCAGAGAATGCCATCGATGTCGATCCTCTTGATTCTTCTGTGGCTGCCCTGGTCGAGGTCGAGCCATCTGGGGCTGCTAATACTCAGTCCGAAGAGGTCGTCGAGAAGCCCCCTGTGGATTCTCAACCGACTCTGCCCACTGCCGAGGTCGATTCTGCTGAAGCAACCGCCCCTCCCAACTAGGACTTTCACATATGTATATTTATTTTTTGTAATACAAGCTTCATCTAATAGAAACGGACATTTTCCATACTTTGTGCACATCACTTCAAATTTCTTTGTGAGCTCAAGTTAATTTAACTTTTAACGAAGTATTGATAATAATAATTCAAACCACTATTCATGATATATCTCGGAAAGAGTTGATACCTTAAAAAAAACAATCGTCTCAGGGGGAGTCTTCATAATCATAATTTGAGAATAGAGATAGGCTCGAACTAGCTCGCCGACGATAGTTGTAATCAACGCGAACACTTATACTTAGGCAATTTTCAGGAAAACTCCTCTTCAGCATATTTTGATAACAAGGATGTATGTAAAGGCAGATTGCCTTGCTGTCTTGGCTAGCACATAGTGGCTGAGCAGCCCGTGATAAACGGTCAGGAAGCGTATCCAGTAGGTCGCGAATAATTTTATGCGAATTGAGACGGATATCGGCTGACTGAATATGAAGAATTCGCCTAAATATGAGATTGTGTCATGCCCTTGACTGGCATATTGAGGTAATTGATAATTCTAACAAATTGGGAGTAAATATTCAGGTAGGTCGTGGTTCAAGACTTTGTGCCAAGATAAAGGGACCCCCGGTTAGTGAAAACTCAACTCGCATCGCCAAGTTATATGTTCAGGCAGGTTATAGGGTGACCCCCAGCTAACATACCGTGGCTTCTTTTTTCATTAACTTGCTGAGCCAAGATATGTGTCCAAGTAGGTCGCGTTACGACCCCAGCTGACACACCGTGGCTTCTACAAATTTTAATTGGACCGACAGGGAACACCCAGGTAGGTCGCAGACCATAGCTTTAGGCTAAGATAAAAGGACCTCGGCTAACGAACCCAGCTCGGAGTTACTCGTGGAGGTGGTTGCTCGAAAATTTCCAAACCATGACATTAAGTCAAGATGAATGGTTCCCGGCTTCAGACCAAGACCTAAGGGAGGGACCAAGATGAATGCTCAGTTAAGCCGTAAACCGTAACATAGTGGTTAGGTTGCCTAGGCCCTAGCTCGCAAACCATGGCTTTTCAATTCCTCGTTTCAGGGATATTCAATCGAATACCAATAAGGATAAAGTGCAATGAAAGTTCATGAATCTTAACTAGAATCACGAAAGTTATTTGTAATAAAAAAAAAAAAGACGAGACATAGGTAAGAACTATTACACTTATTTGAAGTAAGGACGAAGATGTTCCGCATTCCAAGCTCATGGGAGAGGGAAACCATCCAAATTTGCCAGATGATATGCTCCGTTATTCAGATTTTCCTTGATGATAAATGGACCTTCCCAGTTAGGCCCTAGGGTGTCATCGCTTGTCGCCCGTGCTCCTGGGAGTACTAGACGTAATACCGGGTCCCCGACGTTGTAACGTCGGACTCGGACCTTCCTGTTGTAGTATCGTGCTACCCTTTGCTGATAAACGGCGACCCTTATGTGAGCCATATCTCTTGATTCCTTGAGCAGGTCCAGGTTAGTCGCTAGTAGCTCGTCGTTGTGATCTGAGTTGAAGGTGGCCCTTCGGTGGCTGGCCACTTCATTCTCGACGGGGACCATAGCTTCCGACCCATACGCCATTGAGAATGGGGTTTCTCCAGCGCTGCTCCTAGCTGTTGTTCGATAGGCCCACAATACTGTTTGCAGTTCGTCCACCCAAGCCCCCTTTCTGGCTTCAAGCTTCGTTTTCAAGGTCTGCTTGATTATTTTGTTGACAACTTCAACCTGCCCATTTGCCTGGAGGTGATCAACGACGGTAAAACTCTTTTGGATCCCCATCGATTCGCAGAATTGGATGAATTGCTCACTGGTGAATTGGGTTCCGTTGTCCGTTATTGTTTGTCGCGGCACCCCGAACCTGCAGATTATGTTATCCCATGTAAATGCTTGCGCCTTCGCGCTGGTGATCTGTGCGAGCTCTTTTGCCTCTGCCCATTTGGTGAAGTAGTCAACTGCCACTATGGCGTGCTTGCACCCCCCGTGAGCCGTTGGGAGTGGGCCGATTAAGTCCATGCCCCAAATGGCGAACGGCCAAGGGCTACTCATCTGCTGCAGATAAGTTGGCGGAGCTCGCAGAACCTTTGGCACTTTTCGCATTTCTTGATTGTCTCCATAGCGCCTTGCTTTATGGTGGGCCAATAAAACCCTTGTTGGAGGGCCTTTTGTGCCAGCGAGAGTGCCCTTGCATGATTACCGCAGTGACCTGCATGAATTTCTTCAAGCACAGTCCGGCATTCGGTGCTGTCAATGCACCTCAGGAGCGGGGCTGAAAACCCCCTCCTGTATAGTCTCTCATCGTAAATGCAATACCGAGCTGCTTGAGCTCGCAGACGACATGCTTCCAACTTGTCTTCAGGTAGCTTGCCGTCTTGTAGATACTCTAGGATAGGAATCATCCAAGAGTTTTGGGATGCAGTGATCGCCATTGTTTCAGCTTGTTGTTCTGTACTCTGGGTAGCTAAAAAATTCATGGGTATGTCTCCTGAGAATTCTGCATCCCGGGCAGTTGCTAGGCGAGCTAATGCATCTGCATGGGAGTTCTGGGAGCAGGGGATTTGGTATATTTCATATTTTTCAAAGACGGCAAGGAGCTCGCGTACCTTTTGCAAATATGTAAGCATTTTTGTATCTCTGGCCTGGTATTCTCCCCGTACTTGGTTGACAACCAGTTGGGAGTCACTGAAAATCTTCAAGAATTCGGCTCGTATTTCCTTTGCCAGGCGGAGTCCGGCTAATAAGGCTTCATACTCGGATTCGTTATTGGTGGCTGAAAAACTGAACCTCAGGGCGTAGAGGATTTTGTGACATTCGGGACTTATTAGCATAACCCCGGCTCCTGCTTCTTGTTCGCTTGATGACCCATCGACGTATAGCTCCCAGGACGGTCCTTTCAATCTTTTTGTATCCTCGTTAATTGGCCCAGTGAACTTGGCGATGAAGTCTGTCAATGCTTGACCCTTTATCGTCGTCATTGG
This sequence comes from Diospyros kaki, assembly GCA_036245055.1. Lineage (NCBI taxonomy): Eukaryota > Viridiplantae > Streptophyta > Magnoliopsida > Ericales > Ebenaceae > Diospyros > Diospyros kaki. Next base: position 9,130,174 of record BSEG01000011.1, on the reverse strand, counting down.
TTTGTATTCTATGTTAAACTGAGCGAGCTCGATAGACCATTTTAGCAAGCGACCCGAGGTATCTGGCTTTTGCAAGATTTGTTTCAACGGGTATTTGGTTATGACTTCGATCTCATGAGCTTGAAAATAAGGTCGCAGCTTTCTTGATGCCATTATTAGACAGTAAGCCAATTTTTCGATTGGTGCGTACCTTGTTTCTGCATCAATCAAGCTCTTGGAGACGTAATAAATGGGGTGTTGCACCCCCTCTTTCCCCCGGATGAGAGTCGCACTGAGAGCCTGTTGGGATACTCCCAAGTATAGGGTCAGCTTCTCTCCTTCCTTTGGTTTGGTGAGCAGTGGGGGTCGTCCCATGTATTCTTTCAGTTGCTGGAACGCGAACTCGCATTTTTCTGTCCATCTGAAGTCCTTCTCCTTTTTTAGCAGCTCGAAGAACGGGGCACACTTATCGGTCGCTTTTGAAATGAAGCGGCTCAAAGCCGCGACCTTCCCATTGAGGCTTTGTACCTCCTTCTTTCTTATGGGCGATCTCATATCGAGTAAAGCCTTTATTTTGTCCGGGTTGGCTTCAATGCCTCTGTTGTTTACCATGAACCCAAGAAATTTTTCGGAGGCTACCCCAAAGGCGCACTTGAGTGGGTTGAGCTTCATCTGATAGCTCCTGAGGATTCCAAACATTTCTCCCAGATCAGAAACATGATCCGTTACTTGCTTGGATTTTATCAACATGTCATCAACATATACCTCCATGGTTCTTCCGATCAGCGCTTCGAACATCATATTGACCAGCCTTTGGTAGGTCGTACCAGCATTCTTTAATCCAAAAGGCATGACCTTATAACAGTAAAGCCCCCGGTCGGTAATGAATGAGGTGTGTTCTTGGTCAGTAGGGTTCATGGGGATCTGGTTGTAGCCTGAATAGGCATCCATGAAACTAAGGAGCTAGTGACCAGCCGTTGCATCCACGAGCTGGTCGATTCTAGGGAAAGGGAAGCTGTCCTTAGGACAAGCCTTGTTCAGGTCGGTGAAGTCGACGCAGGTCCTCCACTTCCCATTTTTCTTTTTTACCAGGACCGGGTTAGCCACCCAGGCCGGGTAGTGGGCCTCCTTGATGAAATTGTTTGCCAAGAGTTTGTCTACTTCTTCTTTAAGGGTGGCGTAACGCTCTGGTGTCATTGGCCTCCTCTTCTGGCGCACTGGCCTGTAGCTTAGATCTACGTTAAGCCTGTGTGACATGAATTCTGGGGCGATTCCCACCATATCCTCATGGCTACATGCAAATACGTCAAGGTTAGCTTTAAGGAAATTTGTAAGCTATTCTTTTACCTCAGGGGCTAAATTCTTTCCTAGCTTGAGGTGCCTTTCTCCATCCGCCTCACTGATTGAGATATCTTCAAGTTCTTCCATGGGACCGGTGGGTGTGTCGCAGTCAACCTCGCGGGGATCCAGATCGTGACTAGTCTCCCATTGGCTAGCTGGTCGCGGGTCGTCTTTTGCGATGATGTTCACTTTCTTTCCTTTTGCTCCCATTTTTAGGGCGTCTTCATAACAACGTCTCGCGAGATGCTGTTCGCCCCGTACACTTCCTACCCCGTCAGGGGTCAGGAATTTCACCGTAAGTGACCTGGTTGAAGTGACTAGATCGAGGTCGTTCATTGCTGGTCTCCCGAGCACGACGTTGTACACTAAGGGGCAGTCTATGATTAGGAAATCTGCCACAATGGTGGCCTGGCGCTTTGCATCCGCGATGGTGAACGGAAGACTGATCCATTCGACAGGAATCACTGCGTCCCCTGTAAACCCATAGAGTGGCTTGGGGGACGAGCTCAACTGTTCTGGTTCCAGACCCATCTGATCGAAGCACGCTCTATACATTACGTTCACCGAGCTTCCTGTGTCTATCATTATCCTTCGTAGTTCGGCATTACCGATTTGGGCCCGTACAACAAGTGCATCGTTGTGCGGCTAATGAACGTCTCTGGCTTCTTCTTTTGAGAAAACCATGTTCTCCAGAGTTGGGCCACTTCTAGATCGCTTCGCGGGAACCAATCGTTCGCTCGACCTTGCCAGCAAGACATGGTTAGCTTCACGTACGTACTTCTCACGGGACTTGTGGGAGAATCCCGCGAGATAAGGTCCACCATGAATCGTGTAGATAGTTCTCACAGCTGGCAAGCGTTCATCATCAGAGGGGGGCGGCTGCTGTGCCTGTGGCTGGCTCGGTTGATTGGTTGGTCGCACTACGTAGTCTTTCAAGCGACCTCTTCTTATTAGATCTTTAGTGGCGTCCCTCAGAGCCCAGCATTCGGAGGTGGTGTGACCCGCCTCGTTGTGGTATGCACAGAACTTCTCTTTGTTTTGGAATTTGTTGGGAGTTCTCAACGGGTTGGGCTTCCCGAACTCCTCCTTGTTTCTTTCTATGGTGAAGATCCTATCTTGAGAGTCAGATAGGACACAATAACTATCGAAGCGTTGCGGCCTCAGAGGTCGTTCATCCCGCTCTGCCTTGTGAGCCCGTTTGAACATTTCGCTACTTGAGCGATCCCCTCGAACTTTCCTTGTGGTGTCTCCATTATTCCTTCTCTTATTCTGGTTGGAGCCCCCGCTTCTTCTTTTGGTCCTATGGGCTTCTTTGACCCGAAGGCGTCTTCCCATTGGATCTCCTTGGAGGCTCGTTCGTAAAACTGCCCCAGGTCCTTGACCGGGGTCCTGTAGATTCTCTCATAGAGCTTGCCATCTTTTCAAAGGCCGGCAGAGATCGCCATCAGGATGCTTTCGTCAGAGGGGTCCTCGACATTGCTCACCTCGCGCCTGAATCTAGCAATATAATCTCTTAAGGGCTCGTTTACCTTTTGGAATACGGTAGCGAGGTGGCACAGTGGCGCGAGCTGCCTTCTCAGAGCCCTGTATTGATTGACAAATCTCTGTTGACATTCCTCTCAGCTGCTGATGCTACGAGGCGGAAGGTTTCTGAACCAAACTTGGGGAATATCACCTAAGACTGTCGGGAAGGCGCGGCATTTAACCAGCGAACTAGTTGTCTGTAAGTCCATTTGTACGTTATATGCATCCAGGTAATCATAGGGATCGCTGTCTCCATTGTACTATGGCATGCTTGGGACTTTGAATCTTCGGGGGAGGGGCTCAAGTTTGACCTCTCTGGTGAACAGCGTCCTGTCCCCATGGCCATTACTCTGGCTGTGGACCCCTTGCCTTTCCTCCAGCTGCCGGACTCTCTGGTATAATTCCTCCACAGTCGAGTCCGGGCCCATCGATTGCTGGGCCTGCGACCGCCTGCTCCCTTCTCGGTCCGGGGAGTGGCAATTTGGGAATGGGTAGTTGTCTCCAATATTTTCTTCTTCAGGCAGAGGTCGTTCTTCCCTCGGTTGGCGGATCCTTCGAGGCGAAGCCGGTGGGTCATGGGTGGCTCGTACTTGGGCTTGGGCCAGAATTCTGACCGCATCGGTGAGCTGCATTACTGTATTTTCTAACGCCTCCTGACGTTGTTGTCAGTCCCGGATTGTTCCGGTCACGGCGATTAGGTTCGCGGGTTGAACAGGAATCAGCGATGGTATCCCAGCAACATCTCCGATGGGCGATGGTAAAGGGCTGTCTGCTGTCGGAGCAACGAGCCCTCCGTTTGGTGGAAAATCTCACGGCCTGTCGCGGTGATTTTTTGGAGGGTCGACCGCTGCCTCGGAACTTCGAGTATTCCTTCCTCTTACCATGGCTATTGATCAGAGCGGCGCCCTTCCTCTAGTGCCAAAATGTCGACGTTCAGTTTCAGTCGAGTGTGATTCGTTTTGGGCCGCAATGGATAATTGTAAGTCACGGTAAGAAGGGAAGTTTTTTCTTCTTTTTTTTTTGGATGCTAATGAAGAACACTTAACGATTTTCACGTGGTTCAGCCAGAACGATGCCTACTCTATGCCCACACTCTGATTATTCCTTCAGAATGGCGATTTTCTGATTATTCCTCCTGTCTCTTATGTTACCTCTGCCCCTTATTTATAATTGAGGGGGCTTTTTACAATTCGGATAACATATAGAAATAAAAAGATGATATAATGGGGGACAAACAGCCCTTATCATCTGTATAAAATTGTAAGTGGGGTCTTTATCTAGAGAAGCATGGGCTGTTGCAGTGAACGGCCCCTACCTCTGACTCCTTAACAGCTTTTACCACTTTGTGCGAGCTGATTGTTTTTAGGCTAGCGACCTAGGTGGTCCGGCAATCTGAATGATACTTCTGGGAGCTCGTTAGTCGATTGTTGGGAGCTTGTTGGAGGCTCATCGGGAGCTCGTCAAATGTCCGCATTACGGGTTCCAGATTTTGATAGTGGCTAGACTCCCTTTAGTGAGGTCGTCCAGGCCTTCTTGGTTTCGGGTGATTGGGCCGGCCCATTAGATCAAGTCTGGTCCATACAAGAAATACGTACAACAAATTCTAATTCTAACAAAATTAAAAAAAAAATCAAGATAAACGTTGTCTATAATAATCCTAATCTCAGTTAATTAAGATTACTCAATATCTCTCTATAAATAAGCAGTCACTCATTTCGAAAAAAGTACAACTCTAATACTGATTTCAATATAGTTTTTATTATTTTTAGTGTCTGATTTAAATATTAAAATTTCTTTTTTGCAAGCCTAAGTGGTTTGATGATGAGTGTTCCGATTCAAATAAAATCATTGTTATATCTCAATAACAACACGTAGAATAATAATTTTTTGACAAAAATAAATAATTTATTAAAATAACTTAGTTACGTGAGAATGATACTCCATTGTTAATGTAAAAATTGCATTTGAAAACCGTTATTTGATCTTATCATTTGTCATTTTCATTCACATTCATTATTTTAAGTATTCTAATTTGATAATCTCTATTTCAAAACTCTTTTTTTTTTTTTTACAAGTTTAGAATAACACGTGTCCTTTCCTGACAAAAGAGACGGTCAGAGGCGAATCTGCAACGACAAGGGACGGGCTCCTACAATCGGTTCGACAGGATGTGATTGGTACTTGCAAGCATCTCGACGCTCGAATGAGTAAAAGTGTAGAAAGTGATAAAATATTAGTGAGTTAAAGAGAAGAACATGCTTTAACTTCGAAAAGAGTGAGTTTATATAGAAGAATGAGGAGTCCTCCTGCATACATGAGTCGTTCGTGTTTGCAAGTGATGGGACTGAGTTTTCAACGTCACTAATGATTCTTAGGTGACAACATAGTATTGATAGGATTCTCATTAATGTGAATGAAATCCATACTCTTTGGTGATTTCCTTTTTTGAAAAACATATTTAATAAATAAATCACAAAGGTGCTTGTTTGTGTGCATAAACATATGAAAAGACTGGACAGGGGATATAAAGCACAAAGCACGTTCGTCCAATAATAAACCCCCGATTCCTTTGTATTGTCGTCTGGTCTTCATATCTACGAGAAAGTTAAGGCCTTCTTTATAATAATAGTAATAATAATAAGTTTTTACAATTGGAACCACCACCACCACACCCTCCACGTGACAACCAACGGATATATATATATATATATATACACCTTCTGATTCCCTTAGAGAAAATTCAAAAAGCCTTTGATAACAACAATATTTAATTATCAGAAACTTTTTTTAAATAAATTTTCAAAACTAATAAATAAAAAAAGTTAACTCAAATTATATATTTGGGTTAAATAACATAATAATTATCCTACGCCATGAATTTAAAAGAAGGGACATGGTCCATAAGAGTGGTGTGGCACACCACTCCGCCTCTGCTAGCGGGGCAACATAAATGTTGCCATCACGACATATATCAACTTCTATATTATTATTATTAGGAACTTAAAGAAGTTAAAACCACATTTGGTGATGTTGATGGTGACCGTGACGGGAGAGATACAATGTTACATCAGTAGTGCCACACCGCCTGCCTGCGACCTAAAAGTAAGACGTATCTTAATTAATTATAGGAGGTCATTTTTCTTTTTTTTTATAAGGATAAAATTTTGTGTCTACACTTTCCAAAGAGGGCAATATGTCATATTTTAACCCCGTCTTATTTTATTGGGTAAACAGTTTACCCAAGTTGTCCTAAACGGATTAACCCCGTCCGTATACTGATTTCCTACCCAAGTTGTCCTAAATTACAGCAAAAATCTTAATTCTTAAAATCATACCAACCAAGACACCTATGTAATTTTGAAGCAGAGATAAGGCAATTCTTAGCCAATTTGATAAATATGTGAGACCTTTCGGTCCTTAAAAGGAACCTACGGAGGAATCCAGCTTGTAATTTTGTTAATTATTATACTTTCAAAGGAGAGAAAGGATATTTTAAAAATTTATAAAAAAAAATTAAGAATCATTTATTAAGATGATATATGCAATTAAAGGTACAAACGACAGAACATCGCACGATAATTTCAATATGATATATGCAATAATGAAACTTAAGGAGGTGCCTAACCATAATTTTTTTGGTAAATCTTAAAAATGCTGTGTGAAATTACCCATTTTTAAAAGTGGAAATGACCAATTTGCTCTTGTAATATAAGTGCATTAACCAATTTCATATTTGTACTCTTTCTTTTTCTTTTTTTTATATTTCTTTTTCAGTTGAACAGTTAAAACGCTCAAAATAGTGTCGTCTTTATATTCACTGTTAGCCAAGTAAGGTCTTGGCTAACTGTGAACTAAAAGAGTCATTTATCACATCAATAACGGATAAAAGATGAACCACCCTTTTAGAAAGTACGAGCATAAAGTAGATACCCAATAAAATTGGTTGTGCGTAACAAAATTAATATAATATTTGTGATTCATATTGTAGTTAATTAAATAATTTAAACTTGACAAGTTTCTATCACTTTATTATAAAAGAAAAAAACAAATACTTACAAACTAGGAGAAGAAATATAAAATATAAAGTTAAATTTCAACATTTTAATCTAATTGACCAACAAGATCAACTCCAAATTAGTTTTTCACAATTAAAGTAAGAGAGGTAAATTGTTAGCTCCTTAGGTGGGCGTGGGGAGATGAGATGAAATGAAAGCGACGGTAGAACACATGAGTAAGGGAGCGGTCGGGTGATGATCGGACGGACCCTGTGGTGTCCACTGTTCCTATCCGCTGTATTGTATTTGTACTCTCTCTCTCTCTCTCTCTCTACCATTTAATAGAAGGAAGGGTCGTTCTCTACGGTGCGCGCGGATGCGCTCATGAGGACGCCCAAATGCACGCTGTGTACCGGACATGGATAACGACATCTTCTTCTTTTCTTCCCAATATAATAATATACACACACATGTATATATAATGCCCCCCACTTGTGAGAACGAATGCGACACACCCCTCTTAATTTGACAAGACAACACCCTTCACTAACAAACAAATTTCCATATTCTTTTACTTTCTACCTTCTTATTTATTCACTTTTTATTACTTGCAGTCCTGCACAAACAAACAACAAAGGATATAAAACAAATAAATATAGAATTCTATTTTTTTTAATTCATCCAACATCATGTATGTTGACGGTTTGATTGACCTACAAGGGGACTTGCAGTGTTGGAGATGTTCCATATTTGGTTGGGGAATATGCTTAGCTTTCCATCTGGTACTCGCTCCTATCAATGTCCTTCGCATTCAGAATCCACATTTTGTTTCCCAAACAATTATAATATTCAGTCCGACGAGGGAGACCGAATTCATTATCCTGACATTCTTTTAAACCCCTCTTTTTTGGATCAAAGTGAAGGAGATCATGTATATCTAGTACCAGTTCAAACAACCAATCAGTAAATATCTAATTTGAAACCTCAAGTTTTAATGTAAATGATGATATTTCAAACGGAACTACCACATTAATTGGAATTTCTCTTACCCTTCAAAAGACTTGACAAAGCTAGCATATCCCTATACCTCGGTCTTGAGAATCCATCTTTCAAAGGCAAGAACAAACAAAAAAGGAAATCTTTTTCTTTCCATTGTTGAAATAAATGAAAAAATGGGGAAAAAAACAAACCATCAAACAAAATACAATTTAAAATCACCTCACTCTTAATGACTCGAAATTTTGTATAAAAAGGTTAGCAAAAAAGAAAATTTGGACAAAAATGGGTTGCAAAGAAAGAAAAGAGAAATTTAGAGTTGGGGATATCAGACTGACGTGCAAAACAATCAGCAGAGCTGGCGCCTCTGATAATTTGTTTGTATCTTGGCATCATTTCCCAAACTCCAGAATTAAAAAAAAGACCCGAAAAATCACAAATAATATTAAGATCGGGCCCATTCCAGCCCAGACCCCACTTCCGAAGCGCCCTAAACGACAACAAACGCACTCCCATCACAATCACAGAATGCCCCACACCACAACATGAAATAACCAGTTTCAGATTTCAGCAGAAGCGCCTCCTCCCCCAGACAAATTAAAAATTCAAGAAACTGGTTAAAGGAGATTCCATATCTTTCAGATAACGAAGAAGAAGAAAGGCAACATAACGACCCCAAGCAAATCTAACGTTACCTCTCGGCAGTAGCAGGAAAGAAGATCAATCAATGGCATGGCGATCACCGGATAATATATATATATATATATTATAGACTAAGGATGTAAAAAGAAGGAAATGAACCTGGATTCAAACGGAATAAAGATCGTTAACTGAGACCTTCTAAATCAATGTCAGCAGTATTACATTACCCGCCCATTTGTTGGATCAAGCTCGATCCGTCCTGTTCTTGCCGTTACACTGTTGATGACCTCTGCTTCCTCCTCCGGTGCCGGAACCCGAACAGCCGTCCCTCTTCTGGGGAGAAGAGAAGAGCTGAAACCCGAACATGCTCGACTTTGAAGACCCCCTGAGTGAACAAACCGGAACGTTTAGAACCGGCGTGACCCTCACGTTAGCAGAATACGACCTCTCCATTCCTCTGTATTTGAATCTCGGACCGCCATTGAAGCTGCTTGGACTGCTTGAGCTTCTCTCTAGGCCTTGAAACACTATCTTTCCCGATGCGTTCATGCGAGGACTATCGACGGAGACTCCACGGACCGTGGTCGTAGTCGAGTCCGGTGCTCTGCGCATTGGGCTTCTGCCGACTCTAGCGCCGGTTGGGTTCTCGGAGGAAAGTGCCCTTTGCTTCAGCACTCTCACACGGCGCGGGTTCGTGTTCGGGGTCTGATTTTTTGCGAGATTGGGCTTATCCGAGTCGAGCGAGAGCCTTGGGAGATCATCGTGCTCGTGGCCGGACGAAGAAGAGGAAAGAGACAACCGAGACGACATCGAAACGGACTCGTTGTCGGAGTCCTTGAGCAAAGGAAGGCTCAGAGAGGAATCAAGAGCGGAGCTCGAAGATTTTGAGCTCCGGTGAAGAAAATGTTTCAGAGACTTGGAGTTGTTCGTCAAAGTCGACGACGATTTGTGGTGCTCCTGCTTCGCATTGCTGTTCTGGTACAGTTTCTTCAACCCTAGAAGCTCCCTCCACCGACTAGAACACCGCGGGGCCTTCGGCGAGAACAAATACGGATCCGCACAGGAGCCGTCCTCTCTCCGATGAGCCTTCGGCGTATCCTGCGATCTGACCTCCGCGGCCCTGGCCACCGGCCGCACTATCGACACTTGCAGCGGCACAAGCTTCCCGTCCGCGAAAAGCTCGTCGGCGGGGAGCACATTCACCGGATCCTCGAGCCGGAACTCGAAATCTCCAACATCCTTACAAGCAGGCTCGAGATCTGACTTCTCAGAAACTCCCTCCCGCTTGTCAGACTTCTCTGTGGCGACCTTGGACGACGTGTCCTCCGGAAGCTCCCGGCTGAAGGAAATCCTAGGGCTCAACCAACCGTAGGAAGAGTATGCCGACGGACAGTCGAGAAAATTATCCGGCGACATTCCGATATTGTTGACGCAGGCAGAAGCCATGTCCGGCTACCATGCAAGGAGGCGGCGGTCTCCGATCGGGAATCGACAGCTAGGGTTTGGAAATGCGTTGCGTTGCGTTGTTAGTTTGGTTTGTAGCGACCGGGGGGGAAGAGGGGTGGGGAGAGGGGCGCTGGTTGTTGTATAGGATAGAATAGGGAGAGTATAAATAACAGCTAGAGTACAGTGGGGGATCTGATTGAAACGAATGGGGAATGGACACGTGTAGGGATGGGTCAAAGATTGAGAACGTGGCTCGTCGAATATGTGATACCGCCAAAATAGCCTCTGAAACTGTGTTTGCGTGTTCCTCATCAGGAGGAGCGGAGGGATCCTTCTTGGAAGTCTCTTTTCTTAATTAATTTCTTTCATTTTCTCCCAATTTTCTTTTTGCTATGAATTTTACTAATGTTCGTAAGGTGCTGTTAATTTTTTAAGTATTTAAATAATTTTATAAATTAATAAAATATTTAAATATTAATAATAAAATATATTAAATGCCCTAGTTAGCAAAAGGCTTTGTTATAAGTAAAATAGTGTCCACTATGGTTTGTTACAATAAATGTACCTTATTTTCACATAAGGTGTATTTATTATATTTTATTTTTAATTTTAAAAAGTTTTATTAATTAATTAAATACTTTAAAACATGATTCAAAATTAAAAATAAAATATATTTATTATAATTTAACTATTCTCTTAAACATAATAATTAAATAAAATTATTCAACTAAAACCCTAACGAGACAAGACTCAAAAAATAAAGATGGAATTCATGGCATCTACTATTATGATACGACTTAAATAGATTTCATCTATTCAATTTTTATATGTTAGTTTTGATTTCTCAAGATTAAAAGGTTTGAATTGAAAGATCAATTTTATTTTATGGAACTTAATTATAAGTTGTCTAAATCACGTTTTAGTTTGGGTACTAGAAGTAGTTTAATTAATTTAATTAAAAAACATAAATAAAAGATTTGTTATTTGTAGTTTGCAATTTGAAACTATTTCTTAGTTATATTTGTTGAAAACATTTACACAAATCCTCCTCTATTTTGATCCAAGAAATATAAAAGATTTTGTTATTGCTTAAATACAATAAGAAATTTGTAGTTTCGGGTGAGTATCCATCTTGAGTCTCTAGTTTTCGAGAGATCTGCAAAAAAGAAAGCAGTCAAGGACGTGAGATGTCTCCCCTGTGAACCATCCAATCCATAAGCTAGTTTTGATGAAAACGTGTAGAAAAATAATAAAATTATAGTCTTAATAGAGTTTGTCTTATCTTAATCGAATAAATAACCTCTTATTTATAGAGATCGAAGTTGATTAATGGCGAAATATTTATATCTTTTGAATCATCTATTTTAGATTTTAAAGCAAAGACATTAAAAGTAGGTTTAACACAATCTTGGTCTAAGGAGATACTGTTGGAAGGGTCTCCCAAAGATAATTAGGAGAGACTCGATAGTATTTGAGAGAATTTCTTATAGACAATTATATAGAGAAGATTTCATAAACTTTCCCATTTAGCCTTTTTTTCTATTGGACTTCTCTTTAAAATATTTTTTTAATTAATAAATTTAAAATAGCATTATTTGAAATATCTTGATCCAAATACAATCTCAATATTCTTTTAATTATATATCTCAATCGTGACAATAAAGGCAAGGTTCGTTAGTTCAAAATTTTCATTATTCCTTAATTTGCGGACATTTTTTTTATTATTTCTTACTTTCTAATTAATATTAGAATCCAATTTATATGATTTGTAGTAAAATTAATTTTTATGAGAGTGATGGTTAGATTTTGACACATTATCATCAATTATATTTTTTATAATAATATAATTAAGAATACAAGTGATATAGTTAATTTTACACAGTCACATTTTCTCTGGTCATCATTGTAACCATCTCATCAATTAATTAAAAGTGGCTTTTAGTTTGAAATAGAAATTTTAACGTTATTTCTAAACATAATTTTTGTAGAAAGGAGAAAACTTTATTTTGTTACATTTATTGAGAAATAATAATAGATCTTATGAAGATGCTATAATTGTATTATTATTCAAATAGAATCTTATGATGACGGCAATAATGTCTTGGCGGGGGGGGGGGGGGGGGGTCACGTAGTCCAGTCCAATATTTGCAATCTTTGTTCAAGGAAACATCATGTGAGATTTATTTCGTAAGAATCAAATGATTGACTTGCCTTGGCATTCAACGTTCTTTCTCATTTTCAACCAATAATAAAAGAAAAATAAAAATAATATCATTTTAAGATCAAATTACATACAAACTTTAAAAAAATAATACGAAATAAAGAATTTAACCTCATTGAGAAATGTTGTACATTCCAAAAAAAAAAAAAAAAGGGTACCGAATAAGTGAGTTATAAAAGAGATCACTCTCTAAATTATACTTTAATTGGTGCAGCTCATCGTAAATTGATTGTAACTCAATAGATTCAATATATAAATCTTTATCTTTATCAGGTGTTATCTAAATTTTAATTCGAAACATCCTCAACAATCTCACCCATAAACATGGTGAAATAAACAAAAAAAGACTCCACCTTCTCTAATATGTCCTAAAATAAGTATATTCACCCAATGAATTTGACTGGACTTGGGTCAAATTGAACGAGTCCTCCTTGTGAAGCTAAATCTTGATGATTCAAACAAAAACTTAGTCAAACCTGAATAGAGACAAGACAACAACCTAAACAAAGTCAATAAACTAAAAATCAATTTATATGGCCATTCAATTAAAGTCCAAATTCTCCACCAAATTAGGACAACTTTCAGTATTGAATAAAACACCAAATTATGATAGACCAAGATGTCCCCCTAATCAAATTTTCATATCACCTAGATTTTCATCTTGTGTGTAGATATGGAAAGACCATATGGGTCCATGGTAGAGGTGTCAAATGGGCCGGGCTTTGGCCTGGCCCATCACTGTTCATGGGGGGCCGGGCCGGGCCCAAGAATTTGGGCCCGGCTAAGGGCCCAGCCCGTTTGGCCCTTATGGGCCAGGCCCATGAGGCCCTTATGGGCTCAGGCCCATAAATTATTTTTATTTTTATGATGTTGTATAGAAGTAAATTATTTTTATTTAACTAACTAAATGATCTTACAAATCTAAGATAAAATACAGATATCTAACTTAAAAATATTAATTTCTATAGCCAAAAATTATATAGAAATAAATGACTTCTTATTCATGATCAAATTCTTATTATTTCTATAAAACTTTATTAAAAGCCTAGCTAATTTAGATTGAATAATAAATTTTTATAATAAATATTTTTTATTAAGAGGACAAATTGATGATAAATTATATTTATTCAAATATTATGATAGATAGTATTTTGCTTTCCCATCAAAAAGAGAAAATAGAAAAATACTATATTTTTAAATAAAAATATTTTTAAAAAAATAGGGTCGGGCCCATCGGGCCCGGCCCGCTAGGCCCTGTGGGCTAAGGCCCGGCCCGGCCCTCTAGCCCACGGGCCGGGCCGGGCCCTATCTAAGGCAAAGTGGGCCGGGCCCCCGTTTAAAAAGCCCGCGGGCCAATTGGGGCCGGGTCGAGCCGGGCCGGGCCGGCCCTTTTGACACCTCTAGTCCATGGTTAAAAACCAATCTAAACATCTCCCAAATCAAGAGCTAGATTAAAACACCCCAAAACCAATCAAATACATCCAAAGTGTAACACCCCCTCTCTTAGAACTGCCCGAGAAGAGATAATACGAGAAATAAAATATAATAAACTCTCTGATAAATTGAGACTGATATTATAATTAAACATCTCAATCAACTGAAATAAAAACTCTGAGTCAATACAAACTGAAACCATAAAATCTGTTTAAGGGAAAATCCCTCAACTGAAATATAAACTAATACTAGACAGAAAATCACTATAAACTAACAAACTTCCAAACATCTTTAATCTTGAGTGGCTCCACGTACACACACTACTGAACACTATTGTTAGGCCCCACATCTGGTACTCCCCCGCTAGGACTTGGAATGGTAAAGAGTACTAGGTGAGCTACAAAACTCAGCAAATAATAAGCTGGAAAGAATATCTGAAGCTGAATCGAAGAATATCAAAACTGATAAAATACTTACTAAACTTGTACTAAGAAATATAATAATCATTGTATTGCATTTACAAGATGTAATACACATAAACTGTAAACTAAATGCAAATATGTAACTTTGGCTCATAGGCCCACATAACTGTAATACAAAAAGTTAAATGCAAATATGTAACTTTTTAATTTTGATTTCTCAAGATTAAAAAGTTTGAATTGGAAGATCAATTTTATTTTATGGAACTTAATTATAAGTTGTCTAAATCACGTTTCAGTTTGGGTACTAGAAGTAGGTTAATTAATTTAACTAAAAAACATAAATAAAAGATTTGTTATTTGTAGTTTGCAATTTAAAACTTATTTCTTAGTTATATTTGTTGAAAACATTTACACAAATCCTCCTCTATTTTGATCCAAGAAATATAAAAGATTTTGTTATTGCTTAAATACAATAAGAAATTTATAATTTCGGGTGAGTGTTCATCTCGAGTCTCTAGTTTCCGAGAGATCTGCAAAAAAGAAAGCAGTTAGGGGCGTGAGATGTCTCCCTCGTGAACCATCCAATCCATAAGCTAGTTTCGATGAAAACGTGTAGAAAAATAATAAGATTATAGCCTTAATAGAGTTTGTCTTACCTTAATTAGAGAAATCACCTCTTATTTATAGAGATCGAAGTTGACTAATGACAAAATATTTATATCTTTTGAATCATCTATTTTAGATTTTAAAGCAAAGACATTAAAAGTGGATTTAACACAATCTTGACCTTGGGAAAGACTGTTGGAAGGGTCTCCCAAGGATAATTAAGAGAGACCTTTAGAAAGGTATCTCGATGGTACTTGAGAGAATTTCTTATAGACAATTCTATAGAGAAGTTTTCATAAACTTTCCCATTTAGCCCTTTTTTTCTATTGGACTTCTCTTTAAAATATTTTTTTAAATAATAAATTTAAAATAGCATTATTTGAAATATCTCGATCCAAATACAATCTCAATATTCTTTCAATTATATATCTCAAGCGTGACAATAAATACAAGGTTCGTTGGTTCAAATTTTTTATTATTCCTTAATTTGTGAACTTTTTTTATTATTATTTCTTACTTTCTAATTAATATTAGACTCCAATTTATATGATTTGTAGTAAAATTAATTTTTATGAGAGTGATGGTTAGATTTTGACACATTATCATCAATTATATTTTTTATAATAATATAATTAAGAATACAAGTGATATAGTTAATTTTACATAATCACATTTTCTCTGGTCGTCATTGTAATCATCTCATCAATTAATTAAAAGTGACTTTTTTGCCTGCATGAGCAACCCAATTAGTCAAGAAGAGGGCACAAAGTGTCTTCCGTGATGAATCTTGGATCAATGACCAGGGATCGAGTCTCGCAAGCGGTAGTGTGAGAGTACTTCTTTCTAAAATGAGAGGGACTCCTTGTGCGCGGTGAGTACGGATCTATCCACTGCGTCCGACTGGGTCACCATGATTTACCTCTTCCCCACGTCCTGTCAGGCCGGGTGTGAGGCACTCCGGATGAGCGATTTCACCTTTTGAACCAATTAAAAGTGGCTTTTAGTTTGAAATAGAAATTTTAACGTTATTTCTAAACATAATTTTTGTAGAAAGGAGAAATCTTTATTTTGTTACATTTATTGAGAAATAATAATAGATCTTATGAAGATGCTATAATTGTATTATTATTCAAATAGAATCTTATGATGATGGCAATAATGTCTTGGCTGGGGGGTCACGTAGTCCAGTCCAATATTTGCCATCTTTGTTCAAGGAAACATCATGTGAGATTTCTTTCGTAAGAATCAAATGATTGACTTGCCTTGGCATTCAACGTTCTTTCTCATTTTCAACCAATAATAAAGAAAAATAAAAATAATATCATTTTAAGATCAAATTACATACAAACTTTAAAAAAAATAATACGGAATAAAGAATTTAACTTCTTTGACAAATGTTGTACATTCAAAAAAAAAAAAATACCGAATATGAGTTATAAAAGAGATCACTTTCTGAATTGTATTTTAATTGGTGCACCTCGTCGTAAATTGATTGTAGCTCAATAGATTCAATATATGAATCTTTATCTTTATCACGTGTTATCTAAATTTTAATTCGAAACATTCTCAACAATCTCACCCATAAACATGGTGAAATAAACAAAAAAAAACTCCACCTTCTCTAATATGTCCTAAAATAAGTATATTCACCCAATGAATTTGACAATGGACTTGGGTCAAATTGAACGAGTCCTTGTGAAGCTAAATCTTGATGATTCAAACAAAAACTTGGTCAAACTTGAATAGAGACAAGACAACAACCTAAACAAAGTCAATAAACTAAAAATCAATTTATATAGCCATTCAATTAAAGTCCAAATTCTCCACCATATTAGGACAACTTTCAGTATTGAATAATACACCAAATTATGATAGACCAAGATGTCCCCCTAATCAAATTTGCATATCACCTAGATTTTCATCTTGTGTGTAGATAATGGGTCCATGGTTAAAAACCAATCTAAACATCTCCCAAATCAAGAGCTAGATTAAAACACCCCAAAACAAATCAAATACATTCAAAGTATAACACCCCCTCTCCTAGAATTATCCGAGAAGATGTGATACGAGAAATAAAATATAATAAACTCTCTAATAAACTGAGACTGATACCATAACTGAACATCTCAATCAACTGAAATAAAAACTCTGATTCAATACAAATTGAAACCATAAACTCTGTTTAAGGGAAAATCCCTCAACTAAAATATAAACTAATACTAAAGTGACAATCACTATAAACTAACAAACTCTCAGACATCTTTAATCTTGAGCGGCTCCACGTACACACACTACTGAACACTACTGTTAGGCTCCACATCTGGTACTCCCTCGCTAGAACTTGGAATGGTGAGGAGTACAAGGTGAGTTACAAAACTCAGCAAGTAATAAGTTGGAAAGAATATCTGAAAGTGAATTGAAGAATATCAATACTGATAAAATACTTACTGAATTTATACTGAGAAATATAATAATCACTGGATTACATTTATAAGATGTAATGCACATAAACTGTAAACTAAATGTAGATATGCAACTTTGACTCATAGGCCCACATAACTGTAATACATACCTGACTGATCTGAATCCTGCAAACATAAAAATTGTAACTACATACTATGGGCAATAAGCCCTTAGCCCCCTGATGGCCACCAGGCAGGTAACTCATAAACTATGCTGAAACTGAAACTGGTGGGATCCCCGCGAACAAGCCACCTGGCGCGCATAATGCAATGTTTTGCTCATATACATGCTGACACACAATATGTAGTGATTCATATAAAGTCATGTTAAATGCTCATACCATAATATATGCACATAATCTCACAAATGGTTAGGTCATAATGAAACTAAACATGTAATCTGATCTTCAGTATATTGGAATACAAAGATTCTATGAATTATGTGTTATGGTGCCGATATGTTTAACTCGTTATAATCTGGCATATAAATTCAATATTTGGAGCGATTGAATATATTAATTTGATTAAAATTTGAATTGGAACCCACTAGATGCATATTTGAATTTATGGGAACATCATTCGGATGTTAGGAAGGTCATTCGGATATGAGAGGAGCTATCTGGATATGAATAAGGGTCATTCGGATACACTAAAAGCGCAAAGAACGAGCTATTCAAATATGATCTAAGACATCCGGATATGATTCTAATCATCCGGATATCTCACTAATGCATTTGGATATAACTGGAGACTATTCGAATATGAAATTCAATCTCTTGAGAGGGGCATCTAAATACGGAATGAGGTATCCGGATATTCTAAACCTATTCGAATGGAATAAAGGGCATTCAGATATGAGTTATCTGGATGTCCGAAGAACTATCCGGATATCATACGCAAGGAATTGTAACTCATCCGGATATGAATCAATACATTCGGATATGACTCTCAACGAGCACCAGACGCATTCGAATACGACTTGAGGTATCTGGATATTACTCACAAGCTTTATAAGACTAATCTGGATGTGAAACGAGGCATACAGATATCCCTTGACTCATCCGGATGTATGAGAAAGGCATCCGAATATCGCACTAAACACATCCGGATATGACTCAATGTATCCAAATATCACTTATAATAGACACATCCGAATATGGAATGATGTATTCGGATATCACTCACAAATTAACACTGACCCATCCGGATATGAAAACAAAGCATCCAGATATAACTAAGACCATCCGGATATGAATGATGGCTATCCGGATGTCACTCACATAACTAAACAAGCCATCTAGATATGCACATAGGCCATCCGGATGTCACTCACATAAAACTTTTTGACTCATCCGGATTGCTTCTAGCTCATCCGGATGCTACTCACATGATCTGAAAAATCCATTCGGATACAAAAGGATGCATCCGGATGTCTATAAATATTTTTGATGAACATGAACGATTATAGAGACTCTGCCTTAAAACAAATACTAACTATTCTATACCATTTTGAATAAAATCTTGGGGAAACAAGACTCAATTGGCAAGGAACAATACCAAGGTTGATTCAAGGATTAAACTTGATTGAATCGCTATTAAATCATGCAAAACTGTCATGAAACTCACTGTATCGCATATATATATATATATACACTAGGAATAACCCGTGCCTAAAGGCACGTGCAACTAAAAAAAAGTAACATTGAATTTGAACGCGAAATAATGAAGCACTAAACTCAGACACATATAAACTCATGTTATATACATTAAATTGAAAATCATTTCATCATTTTTAATGTCATGACTTTTGTGAAATAAAAAAGGTCAAATAGTGGATACTCAGCTTGTATTCTATTGAAATTTGTGAAAAATTTGTAATAAATTTAAACATAATAATATTAACCTGTATTATACAATTAAATGCTAGCCTGTATTATATAATTCCAAACAAATCAAATATACAAAAATTAAATATCAAATAATACGCAACAATCAGTACTCTACAATCTAAAAGAAATTAAAATTAAAATGCACACCAATTACATAAAAATGTATATGATGAATTCGTATTTATTATTAAAATTAAAATGTATTTGTTATTAAAATTAATATAAAAAAAATCTCAATTAAAACTAAAACTATATTACATGAAAAAGTATATGAATGGGTGAGATGAAATTTAAACCTTTGACCAAGGTACTTAATTAAACAACTTTTATTCATTTTAATTGAATTAGATCAAATCGCCCACTACCTAAATTCTTAATTTTTAATTTTATTTTATAAATTATTATAAATTATTACTAATTTTATGTATAATTATTATGAATTTGTATTTATTATTTTACATTATATTATTAATTTTAAATAATTATAAATTTATTTTACATGATTATGTTAGGCCACGCCAAGCTTAAGCGAGTTGGACCGTCCAAGCAATGATAGGCTCTGTGTTGGGCCTCTATATAACTATATTAAAAAATATAAAAATACAAACAAAATGCCTTTAGAGTACAGCACACCGATTCATATAAAATTACTACAACATATACACAAAATGACTACAAAATACACACATATACATGGGACCTGTAACACCATCGCCATGATGATGATAGATATTACATAGACATATACATATATAAATGCTGATCTGAATGGGACATGATTCTCTATGCTTAATAATGGACTGTTATGCCTTTGGTTCCAATCTTTATTTCCAGTAAGATTTAATTGCCCTAAATGAGGGCCTCTTTCATCATGCTTTGATAATGGCTGCAATTGAATGACTAAAAATATATAGTGTGTATACACACACAGAGAAATAAATATCTAATGTAAATAATGTTACTACAGCACGTGTACACACACACACAAAATGGGTTCAAAATTTTGCATTAGATACACACACAGACACAATGCATATACACACACTAAAAATTTTTCTACAGTGCGTATAAAATTATAATTATAAAATTATAATGTGTATACTATACACATCTATACAGTAGTTACAACATTTTATAAGCGTATACATGTTTTATAATATACAGCAGTTACATGCACACACAACATAATGTAAATACACACACACACACAGAATGTTTTGCTTAGGCTCATTGCCTCAAAGGAGAGAGAGCCCTACAACGCACTTCTGAAATATATAAATTTACTACAGTGCAGTTCTGAAATTGGAGGAGGAAGAAGACGCACACTGTGCACTTTTTGGGCATTCACGGCAGAGTGCTTCTTTAATCTTTATAATATATAATATAGATTATTATATACATAGATCTTACATATATATATGCAAGCATGACAGAGTGCTTCCTTGCTTCTTTAATATTTATAATATATAGATTATTATATACATACATCTTACATATATATATGCAAGCACGACAGATTCCTTTAATGTAATTGAGAATGAATTGTGAGTTTTTCTTAACTTGGAGATTTCTTTGATGATTATGTTGTTGGGTTTTGATTGTTTGTAGGCAAGATGAAAAATAAATAGATAAAAGAAGCTTCTTGAGAGAGCTTTATGTATTTAACAGAGCTCTTCCATTGTAGCCCCCTCAAGAAGCTTCTTACTCTCAGTAGAATATAGTAGAATATAAATACAACAGAATGTAAATACCCACACAACATAATGTAAATATACACACGCACATAGCGATGGAGCTGGAGGCGTACACACCGAGGCGATGGAGAGCTTCAGGCGACTGACCGCGATGGAGAGTTGCTCGCTGACTGATGGAAAGCTGTCCGCGAGGTGGGTGGGAGGGAGAGAAAGGGATAGAAAAAGAGAAACAGAGGGCCTGATGTAGAGCTGCCCGCGAGGTGGGTGGGAGGGAGAGTGAGGGAGAGAGGGACAGGAAGAGAGAAACAGAGGGGAAGTGACTGGGCGGGAGAGAGCCGCAGAGGGAGAGAGAGATAGGGAAAGTGACTGGGCGGGAAAAAAAATGATCTGAGCCATTCATCTGAAAAAAATCAATCTGAGCCATTGAAATGTATACATTTTCAAAAACCATTGTGTTTTATTATATAGATATACATACGTATCTGTAACTGAAACTTAATAAGAATACTTGTTTAATCTGAAAACACTAATGTAAACCTGTAAAGGAAGAATTTATAGGGAAGATACTTGGCTGATAGAACTCTCTGATTGAACCCTTGAACGATCTTGAAGACTCTTGCAAGACTCTATTATCTCTTGGCCTCTTTGTTCTTCATGGGGCGTGAAGAAAATATGGTTATCTCTATATATTTATAAGGGAAGAGGCAACCCTAAAAAACCCATCTCTCATTCTCCTAATATAACTAGGAATCTTCCAATCCAAATTCTCCTCACGCTTGGATTATCTTAATCCTTCAATCATAATAACTCTATTTAATAATTAAATTATAATAACAACTTCTTAAATGATCCTCAAGTCCTTGCATTTAATTTTCACACTAAATAAATATAATTAAATGCTATTTTCTAAATTAAAATCTCTAAATTGCTATATTAAATAATTAATTGGCCAAATCTCTGAAACAAAACTAAAATAAGAAATTAAATAATTTCTAAATAAATTCTAGACCTTTTATTGGGTTGTTACACAAAGACTCCAACCTAAATGAATTTCATGGTTGATATGCTTTGCACAAAGCCTTTAAACCTTTGTCATCAACCTTGATTGGTGGTGTTGTTAGGTTTGTATAGCAATGGCAACAATACCTAAGAGAGGGGTGAATTGGGTTCTTTAAAAATTTGATAGAACTTTGTAAATCTTTTTGATAAAAAATGAGATTTTAGTGTAAGTGAGGATTAATGAAATGCTTGGAACAATAAATGAAATAAAAAGTACAAGCAAAAGAAGGGACACAATAATATAAAGTGGTTTGGCTTAAACTAAGCCTAATCCACTACCTTAGCTCCTTACTAAGGATTTTTCAACCAATCCACTAAACAACTCATATCTCTCCGGATAGACCTTCTAGCAACAAGCTAGGAAATTACAACCTCTTGCTTAGGAAAACAAGCCCTCTAGCAACAAGTTAGGTATTTTAACCCCTTACTTCAATAAGCAAGTCCTCGAGCACAACAAGCTAGGAATCAAAATTCTCCTAGAAGCAATGTAAGCCCTTTAGTAAAACAAGTTAGGAAAAATACAAAGAGATACAAGATAAGAGAGGATCTGAGAAACAAGATTCTCAGTTACAAATTCTCTAAAAAATAAAGACAAGACTTGATAATGAGTTTAACAAAATGAATACAAAAGCCTTGGAAAGAGAACGAATTTACCAATGAAGCACAACAATGATCTTAGCACTTGGGAGCTTGTAATGTAATCTCTTGGTTGGTTTGAATCACTCATTTGACTTGTATTTATAGTGCATTGATAGGCCATGCACAAATCTTGCCATTGGTAGTGGAAAAGCCACTTTGGGAGAGTGGAAAAACTAGTTGTTACCTGCTGTCTGTGATGAACTGCTCGATAGCTTCATTTAACCAGTCGACAGGTTCATAATACCGCTCGACAGGTTGTGATGCAGAGGCAATCGATAACAAACAACTGAGAGCATGTCGAGCAACCGGTCGAA
Source organism: Diospyros kaki (assembly GCA_036245055.1). Classification (NCBI taxonomy): domain Eukaryota; kingdom Viridiplantae; phylum Streptophyta; class Magnoliopsida; order Ericales; family Ebenaceae; genus Diospyros; species Diospyros kaki. Next base: position 9,107,511 of record BSEG01000011.1, on the reverse strand, counting down.
AACAAGATTAGAACCGGTCGACAGGTCCATAAAACCAGTCGATAGGTTGGAACAAACGATCTACAGTTTTCTAATAAAAAAAAATAGTTTGTTTGATGATTCAATCCATAGCATCACAACATATTTACATAAATGTCCACATTTTCTTTTATTTATATTTTAAGTTCCATTTACTTTAATATATAAATGTAAATAAGAAAGTACCCCCCATTTGGATTCAATAAAAATAACCAAAAAATTAAAATCCATAACAATAAGAAAGTAGAATTTTAGTTTTAATAGAAACTCGGTATTTGACAATTTTACCACCTCCAAAATACATACCTTCTATTTCTTGAAAAATTCATTAAAAATCATTTTAACAACAATGGATATTAGATATCGAAATACCAGGAGATAGTTTTTCCAAATGAAAACATTTTCAAAAATATGTTCTAGTTGGTCTTTTGCCTTAGAACAATTTTAACTCTATGTTGACCAATGACTTCAAGACTAATAGTTGAAAAATCATTTTAGGAGATTTCATCATAATACATGTTTGTGAAAATCTCCATGTATAAGAATATAAATCATTTGGTTTTCATTTTAATAAAGTATTTGAAATTGATTTTTGTTGAAAACTATAAACTTCACTCATAATTTGGGGATCAAAACCAAATGTCAAAATCAAATGTTGTTTTTCATCATCAAAACTATTCACAAGTGTAAAACATCAGGTGTTTCATGGTAGTGTCCTCATGACGGTAGTAATTGTGAAATGGGAAGTCTAATCGATAGCTTGAAACGTACTGACCTAAATGATATTTTATGCTCCTCTACTCAAGGTGAAAAGGTGTTTATACGACTATCCTCCTAAATTTTAACAAACTCTTCTCTTAAACTTGCACTAGTAAAAAAGGTCACAGGAATGGTATCAAAACTACCAAGCAAATGTATAAACTTGAGGCAGAAAATCTACAGTAGAAGGAAGAAAATAACATTGTCAAAATAACAATTAAGTATTGTGCTCACCAATATACAAATATAAACAGAATAGAATGGTCACTAGAATCAAAGAAAATGGTTAAGGAAAAAATACAAAAAATACAAAAGAGAAATGGAGAGAAAGACCAAACAAGATTGTTTCGACTTATGTATGAAACACAAAATGGACATATTTATATAGGCTATAAATTTTTAATAAAAATGTGGTTTCAATTTTGGTTTTAATACCAATTCTATAACATAAAAAATTTATTATACAATTGCTATGTTATGATAATGATGGTGATGGATTTGTAACATACTTTAGTTACAAATCAATTCAAAAATCCAATTACAAATTTGTAAAAATTGGCTTTTGAAATATTTTTTAAACCCTTGGAAATGTAAGAGCCAGTTGTCTTGCGAGTAGCCTGACAACAAGGAAAAATAAGACCATTGTCCTGTGAGTAGCCCAACCATGAGCAAGTATAAGATCTGTTGTCTTGTAAGTAGCTCGACAACCAGGAAAAATAAGACTGTTGTCTTGTGAGTAGCCCGATAATGAGAAAGTATAAGATCCATTGTCTTGTAAGTAGCTCGACAATGAGGAAACATAAGACCTATTGTCCTATAAGTAGCCCGACAACGAGGAAGTATAAGACCATTGTCTTGCAAGTAGCCTAACAACGAGGAAGTATAAGACCGTTGTCCTGCAAGTAGCCCGATAACGAGGAAGTGTAAAAGCTCGTTATCCTACAAGTAGCCCGACAACGAGGAAGTGTAAGAGCCCATTACCCCGTAAGTAGCTTGACAATGAGAAAGCGTAATATCCATTACCTCGCGAGTAGCCTGGAAACTAGAAAATGTAAAACCCATTGTCTTACAAATAGCCCGACAATCAGAGAGTGTAATATTTATCATCCTGCTAGTAGCCTAACAATGAGGGAGTGAAATATCAGTTATCCCATGAGTAGCTCGACAATGAGGGAGTGTAATATCCGTTGCCTTACAAGTAGCCTGACAATGAGAAAGTGTAATATCCATTATACCCCATGAGGGAATGGAACATCAATTATCTCGTAAGAAACATACTTTTCTCAGCTTTATGATGAGTTAAAAATGGGCTTGCCAATACCCCATGGGTGGCTCCAATGGCAAGAATAGATGGTGTACATGCTTGAGGTCTTGGGTTTGAAACCTCCTAAAGGCGTTATATAGAGATTAAACCATGATTTACCTAGGAGTGGGTTGGGGTGAGGCCTACCTCCCTCAAGAATAGTGGAGCTAAAGTTCTGACACTTGGGTTATCAAAAATAAAAAAAAAAAAAAAAAGGGCTTGCCAAACAACATACCTTGTGTGTCCAAGTAATGAGCTATTAGCTGTCTCGAGAATAACACAATCTATGCAGCCCAACAATCACAAAGTAAAAGGTTGTTTTGCTAGCAAATTGATTAGCTCAACCTGATAGCAAAAGGTCGCAAAACTACTAAAAGACCATCGTAGGAAACAAAATTGCCCATGGACTGCCTTGCCGTACAATAATTTAGACTCCAAATTTAGGATAAGACTCCCAATGGACAAATTGGCATAGATTGTCATCTCGATTTTCTATTGTTATAAATTCTCAACCATTTAGTAAGAAGTCAACTTACATCCACAAATCTTTGCTCAGGATTGTCCATGGTTTAATGAAAATTCCCAATGTGCCAGTGCTCATCCCAGAGTAGTATAGATGTATATAAGAGGTGAGCACCAATCCTAGGCTCAATCACTGAGTCTATGTCTAATAGTACTCTTGGGCAGATATGAAAATCTTTCTTGCGAAGCATTGAGGCATTGCAAGCATCACCAAAGTCAGAGTGGGGGCTGATTAGGAACCTCTCTTCCCCTAGCCTTCTTTAGTCCATGTAGTGAGGACCAAGAGATATTGTCACTCTTTATCAATTTGGCAGAGGTCCTTGGAAAAGCGAGAAAAAAAGCCCCACCCCCTCAGGAGCTGGGAGCACATGAGGGGGTCGTGTCTATACTTTCAAGGGGTAGAGAACTGAACATTGGGATCTCTATTACGAGAGTCGAAGCTTTAGCATAGTGTTCACCTTCTAAGGCCTTGATGGCCTCGATGCTCATCCCCCCGAGCTAATCAAATAATTCATCAGCCTATTTTTTCTCTTCCTAAAGTTTAGAGTGAGCGTCATTTCTTTCTTGTAAGGGGTCATTTCAGCTTATTATATAGCTTAAAATCAATCCCTAATAACGTTGTCTCAATTTTCTTAAGATGCTCAATGTTCCTCTTTAAAGAGTTATTATCTTTCTTCATCTCCTCCACCTTGCGCTCGAGTCGAGAGATCCACCTCTCGTATTCCTTGAGGTCCTTGACTTTGTGCGCTAAGTCTCTCACCCTGTCCCTCATGTAAAGAGTGCAACAAACCATCCAACTTTGATCTACCTTGGCCTTGATCAATTCAGCCCGAGCCTTCGCCGTAGCCATTACTTGGCATTGAATTCCCTATTAAGAAAAATCTCAAATATCAGAAGCCACAATAAGCATAAAGGAAGTGCTAAAAGAGAAATTCAAAGTTTTCCATATCTAAGTTATATATTGCTCTACCATGTCATGCTGGCTCAGTGTATCCCCTAAATACTTTGCCTCATCCCATGGCATTATTGAGGTATACACTAGCCTCCCCACAATGCCTAGCTCCAAAATGGTATCCATATCCAAGAGCCTTGTGCAGGTCAAAAACCCATGTCCTTCTACTTGCTGGAATCTTGCTTGTACCAAGCCTTGGTAGATAGGGATAAGTTGGGAAATAAGGGTGGTCATGTAACACTCGGGAATTTCTTAAGGACTTAAGTTAAATTTCTATTTAGGCATAAGTAGAATTTTTGAAAACTTTGGGGCTTTAGCATAAATTCTTAGTATTATGAGTGACTGAATCAACTGCGGGGAATGCCCTAAAGTATAAATATCTAAGAAAAATGATATGGGGTTGAAGAGGAATTTAAGGAAAGATTTATGACATTGAAAGAAATCATATTAGAGACAGTTTTCGGTACAATTGTGATTCAGCTTGAAAAACTGAATGGTTGTGAGAGACTTTTGAAAAGTCAATGGAACCCTGAGATGATTCAAGTTTCGCATAAGAATCAACTCTTAAGTGGTTTCGGGATGAAACAAAAGGGTTTGCGATCAAAACATATATTCAGGGCTAAATGTAATTTTTAATTCTAGTTGAAAATAGGGGTGAAAATGATATTTTTTCAAATTTGTTGGTCTAATTGAGAAGCATGGAACTTAGGGGTTCAAGTGGTGAAATATCAAATCTTGAGAACTTGAAATAAGGGCCAAAATGGCATTTGGAAGAAGCTTGGTATGGTAGTGTAATTTCTGAAACTGATCTGTGAACACAACAACAAGCGGTTGCCACACTACCACCATTGAAAGTCCACTTTTTCGACGATCAGATGATCGTAAGGTGCTAAGGATAGGGCCATCATGGCCTAGGCAACTTGGTGATCAAGCTTTGCCCGCAGATTCGCTGGGGAGAGGGTCAAAAATACCTATAAATAGGGGTTTAAAATTGAGGGTTTTCCATAAGATTGAGCTTCAAATTGCTCGCGTTTTAGAGAATGTTTGAGAGTGTGGTGTAACGCCCCGCTCCCACCTACGGGTGTTACTCACGAATAGTCCGCTTACTATTCACTTGCTAGGGCAAAGATGAAGAGACGACTACGTTTCAATGAGAAACGATCTAAGTGGGAACTAGGCTTTGCTCTCCCTTCACTCCACTCAAGGATCTGGGAAATATCGAAACGACCCCGCGAAACTAAAACCCGAAACCTCGCAAAGTGTCACCCATTCTCAAGCTTTTAATGAAGAGCTAAGGATGACTTTCCAGGATTACAAAAAAAGCTAACTCACTTGCTTTTTATAAATTATGGCATAAGGCCTTAAATGTAAGAAAATAATTTTTCTTTGCCCCAACTATTAACCCATTTTCACTTCTAATTTCTTTGGAAAATATTTGGATTAATATTTCTTTGAAAAAATTTAATAAAATTTTCCTTATCAAATCTCCATTGAGTTTTCCCTTTAATTATTTTAAAATACCCCAAATTTCCAACACTCAGGAAATAAATTTTGAAATAAAATATCAAGGCATCCTCGTCCATCTTCAAAATTTAAGAAAAATACTCCATTATTTAATTTCCAAAATATAGGAATTTTTCCACAATTGCCTCAAATTTTATATTAATTTAATAATTAGTTTAGAGGCTTAAATACTCATTTAATTATTTATTTAAACATAATTTATTTCAGAAATTTCTAAAATAGCACATTATATTTAAATAAACAGAAAAGAAAAAAAAATAAAATTAAAACCTTAAACAGCAGCAAGGGGGGCGAGCAACAACCAGTTGCGCCCCCCAGCGCGCGGTCGCGCGCTCACATGGGCCGCGCGTGCTGGCCTCCTGGCCCCGCCCGCGCGCGCGCGCGCACATGGGCCACGCGTGCTGGCCTCCTGGCCCCGCACGTGCGCGCGCACGCACACTGTGCGAGGCCGCGCCCAGGCACGCCCCAGCCGCCCAACACACTGCCTCCACTTTAATTTTTGTTTTCTTTTAAACTCAAAATTCCCAGAATGCTTTTACACTTCAAATGGGTTCCAACACATTCAAGATTGCCACTTTTCACCCACATAATGCATTCGTACATATTTAACAAAATAAATACAACATCATCTACTAAATCCACAAAATACATACAACTTCACAATCATTTCCCTTGCTCCATTACCTTTAACCTTCCAAAACTCTTTTCCTTTAGGTGATACTCCACCTACATAGAGGTCGAAGGACCTTATGAGCTGATGATCAGTAAGGGTGCTATGCAAATGTAAATGTAATATGAGAATATAAACATGTAATGCAAATGCAATGCATATAATGGGTAGTCCTCCATGCCCTCATAACCACTTAGGTTAAGGCACCAACCAACCACACTCTCATCACTAGTCCTCCTTATGGCCATAGGTCCACTAGAACACAAAACATGCAAAAGAGCATTACATGTAACTCATTCAAAACATGTACAAATGCAAACAAAACCCCACCACTTGGGGTTATCCCTTACCTCTTTATCCTTGAAGCTTCAAGACTCCAGTTGCCAAGACTCTCTTTTTGGCTTTCAACCACCTTAAGGAAAAATATCCTTAAGCATTAGAGATCTTGAAGACTAAAGAATGAAAGGAGAATGAGGACTTTCCTACACACTTGAAGAAATTTAAACTAAGGCTTACCTCTTGCTTGCCTTTCTTTTTCTTTCTCCTAATCTTTTTCTTACTTTCTTTCTTTTAACATGTGGGAAAACCTTGAACTAAAATCTCAACTCCCAATTTATAGAGATTTCTTACTCAATCCATGCCAAAACTCAAGATTACATCTTAGCCATTGGTTTTTCTTTAATTCAAGAGACTTAATCTCAACCCTCAAATACAAGCACAATCATTGTGCTTCTCCCAAACTCAATCTTAGCCTTTGATTTTAAGAGAACTCATCTCAAGTCTCTAGAGAAACACAATCCAAGAGACCTAGTCTCTTTAAATCTCATCCCTTGATTTTCTTTGGAGATTAAATCCTCACCCATTGGATTAATTCTCCAATTCCCATAATTCTCAAATTTTTAAAATTAATAAATTTTGACTAATTTCAAGATTGACATTTTCTCAATTTTCCATTTAATTTAAATCCCATAAATTTTCAAGCATTTAATGGAGACTAATATCTTTTCTTTTTGATTTTATTTAAATTGCTTTTGAAAGACATAATTCAGTTTACTTTGGCATTTAATTAAAACCACCATTTTCCCACATAAATGCATGACTAATTTCCATTTAATATGGAATTTCTTTTAATTCTCTCCATAATGGCTCTCATTTAATGCTTGAGAGACTAATTTCTTTTTCTTTTTGCATTTCTTTAAATCTCACTCTTGCTTCACAAGATCATGCCAAGTGTCCCATTACACTTAATCAACAAATTTATTATTCCCAAATTAAATTAAATCTCATTCCATGAGATCTTGCCAAGTGTCACAAATCTAACCATACTTGGCTTCCATTTTAATTTCCTAATTATCCATACACTTAATCAAGAATTAAATTCTCTAAAAATCAATTCTTCAATATAAATAATTTCTCCAAAAATAATTTATCTTTTTATGGGACGAAACTCCAAATTACTGTTTTTCCCCTCCTAAGGCATCATATATATTATGTGCCTTCTCTTTGGTTCAAGGGAAATTTTAAAAATTTCCATATACCATTTTTCTCTTAATCGATAATTTTATCATGACTTATCAAGGGTATTACATGTGGAAAAAGGGATTTTGTTCCTTAGTGTATGGGGAGAATTTTTGGAGCATTTGGTGCATTTTGGTGTGAGTTTAAAGGGATTTCGAAGCTTGGCCAGAAGTAGCAGCGGTTGCCAAATCTGAGGCCTTAAACGGCCGATTGAGGGCCTTCCGGTTGGTGTTTCGAGTAAAAAAGGCACCAGCATGATCGACTTGGAGAGATCTTCAAAGTAGTGTAATCGGGGAAAATTTTTGATCACCAATGGCGAGGGGTCGCCTGAGAAGACAACCGGCGCATGTAGTGCACGCGCGAGTCTTCACGCCCAAGGCGTGTGGCTAGTGCATGAGAGTGCATGCTGAGGTATTTTCTTTTGAATTTTTTTTTAGAAATTCCTAGAAATTATTTTATGAATTATGGTGGAGAAAAAGTTGGGAAAAACCTTGAGAAAGTATTTATTTTGGAATTATTGGGGGAAAAATAGGAAGAATATAAGAGGAAATTATAAGAAAATTATGGGAAAAAAATGTTGATGCTTCTTTGAATAAATATGATGGCTAGTATTGTTATTGAGGCTTGACACTAAAATTGAGGTTAAGCACGAGAATTGAGGTATTCTAAGATACGTTCGAGGTGAGTGTTCCTATACTTGATTTGGTTTCATATAAATGGTTTTGTTGCACGTGAATGATTTAACATATGGATGGTTGTTTCATGTGGGAAGATTCGTCCCAAAATATTTTATATATGTGCATTGAATTTTTTGTGATAAATTGTGTACATTGAAATGTTATTTTGATGTGATGCATCGAATCATGGTATGTGGCATTAGCATGTTTATGTGTTATCCATGTGGGATGTGACATCTTAACTTGTGTTGTGGCACTTGAGTGATAGCACTAGGGATGCATGAGAAAGATTAATGCTCACTTGTGGTGGGGCTGAAAATGGACACCACCCCGGATGGACCACAAGTGGCGGGGTTGAGAGTGGACACCACCTCGTATTGGCTTAAGTGGCGGTATAGGCACCTTAGGCGAATCCCACATCGGCCATGCAAAAGGGGGAGATCTAGGACCAGTTGTAACACCCCACTTTCTTGGGCGTGTTATAACTAGGACAATTTGGGGATAATATTTTTTTTTCAAACTAAATGCTAAATTACATCGATTATCAACCCAAATTTTCATTCATTTCGAAGGTAGTCATTAAAACATTACATGCGGAAGCTAAAGATCGAACCTAACGTTTCAATAACCATAATTCTGATAATACATCAATGTCTTTCAAATGTTCACATGTCAAGCAGCAGAACTTAAATACATCAACTTTAACATCATATTCATACTTCATTGTGCACTTGCAAAGTGCCATCACATGCTTCGTCAGTACCTGGTTCTGCTACAACAACATCTGGAACATTTGAATATTCCAGGGGCAGAAGCCCAAATTAGATGATGAATCATCTAAGTGAGAGCATAAAAAATCATTTTCATACATGAATGCAAAATGTCTTTCCTTTCATTTCGATTTTAGTCGACCGTTCCTTATGCTACTCTCCATTTTTACAGCCCCATTCCCAGGCCGAGGTGTATGGGTGCACCCTTGGAAAAGTAGCGGCTCCGGCCCGTACTCTCAAACCCTTATGCGGATGCATGCTCAATAATCTCATTGTGTACATATGCATATCTCATCATAACATGTAATGCAATCTAGGTTATGCATAGCATATCAGGGCATGTCAACTTGGTATAAAATCATTTTCATGAAAATTAAGCTTAGGGTAGAAATGCTCGTAGTAAATCCAGTCCTTAAATAAAAATTATCACATGTACCAAGGTTTGAAAATCAAGACACATGTATTGAATCAAGTCTTTGGTATGAACTACTTACCTTTGACGAATTAGATTTTCCTCAAAATAAGCTTCACCTTGGTTTACGTGCAAAATCTTCAAAACTCGAACCAACACCCAAAATCAAGCCCTAAAGCACCCTAAACACCATATTCAATCCATAAATACCCAAAACCAATTTTTCTCACATTTTCTCGCATTTTTTCTTTGATTTTTCTCTATTTTTCCTCACTAAAATTCTAAAATAAATACATATATCCAATTTTTTCCAAATCTTTTTGCATAAAAAATCCTAAAATAATTTTCTAAAACATATAAAAAAGTTTCAAAAAAAAACCTGCTGTGCACGCGCTCACACGCGCTTGGCGTGTCGCTGCGAGTGGGATCCGGTGCGTGAAGGCCAAGTTCTGGTCTTCTTCTCTGGCGACGGCACACCGGAGCTCGAATTTTTTTAGCCTAGCTTGATCTCCTGATTCAGTCGATCACAATAGCCTGCTTGCAAGCTCGAAAGGAAGCTCAGAAGGGCCTCCACTGAAGCCTCAAACTCTCGGCCAACACCACCGCCTCCTTCTCCGGCGAGCCCTCAAAACCCCTCCAAACGCACACGAAATCCCTCAATTTTCTCTAGAAATGATCCCTACACTCACTAGAGCAAAAGCCCTCTATTACTTTTGCTTGATTCGACCTCTAACACACTCGATTTTAAGCTTGAACTTGGCAAAACCCTCAGCCATTAAACCTGTATTTATAGCTCCAATTGGCCCTCGAAACTGCCTATGGCCACTTACCTGATGCCTTAGCACCTCAACCCTTCATTGGGTGTCCTCAAAAGCATCTGACTGCCTCCCCAAAGGCCCATTTATAGGCGCTGCAACTCGGCCACGCCATGCCCGAATTTTTCAAAGTTTTGGTCCCTCTCGCATGCTTGATTTTAGGTCTGGTTGATGCTCGAGCTTCCCTAACCTGCTTCCTCAGAATTCCCAGGGTCAGAGGCACCGAGGGGTGGCCTGCCAGAGCTGCTGTCGGCCATGGCAGCTTCAACTTTTCTCAATTTACACTTTAAACCCCTTAATTTTTACATTTTCACTTTTGGTCCTTCACATAAGCCCTTACAATTTCCCTTGCTTCCATTGAGACCCCCAAAATCAAGAATTTACATTCACACCCTGAGAATTTAAAAATGATAGCGTTTAGTCTTCCCTCGAAAAATTTTGAAAACTCCGTTTAGGCTCGATTGATTTTTTTTATACAAATTCTTTTTGTTTAAATCCGAAAGCAATCAAGGGTTGTTTTACTTGGAAATTCGAGGCCCCCTAAGGGTTTCGTCACTTTTCGGAAACCCTCTCTGATGATTCAATTTTATCAGCTCGAATTGCAGTTGTACCGAAAGCTATCTTCGATCTGATTTCTTTCAGCAATAAAAATCATATCTTGACTCGAGGAACAATGATGTGGCCTTACTTTTGATCTTTCGAGCTTTAGGATACTCTCTTAGATTAATTTAGCTATATAACAACGACGTTATATTCTATAAGGCCTTAATTTTAACCATTCTAATGCTACGAATTATGAAACATTTCTCAATTCTTATTTATTTCAAAAACGGAGTTTTACATTCTTCCCTCCTTACAAAAATTTCGTCATCAAAATTTGCTTATTCTACATCCATCCCACTTACTGTTTCTTCAAACAAACATAGAAAGTTACTCCTTATATCCTCTTCTCGTTCCCATGTTAGTTCCTCGCTTACTGGATTCCTCCACAGCACTTGTACCAGCGGTATGGACTTGTTCCTCAAGACCTGATCTCTTAGGTCCAAAATTTTAACTGGTCTCTAGAGATATGAAAGATTCTCTCGGACCTCGGTGGCTTCTGACGGCATTATCTAGGATGGATCAAGCTCATGCTTTCAGAACTGCGACACGTGAAACACATCGTGTAGGTTGGATAGAGCCATCGGCAAGGCGAGTCGGTACGCAACTTGCCCGATTCTTCCTAGGACGTCGTATGGTCCAATGTACCTAGGACTCAACTTACCTTTCTTATGTCCTCAAGTTGTCATTCTTAAAGGGGATAATTTTAGGTACACCTTGTCGCCAACTTGAAACTCTAAATCTCTCCGCCTAACGTCAGCATATGACTTTTGACGACTTTGAGCCTCTCAGATTCTTTCTTGAATTATCTTTATCTTTTCAGTAGTTATCTGCACAATCTTTGAACCTAATATCTACTGCTCTCCCACTTCGGTCCAACATACTAGGGATTTACACTTGCGTTCGTATAATGCTTCATAAGGAGCCATACCAATACTACTGTGGTAACTGTTGTTATATGAAAACTCTACCATGGTAGATGCTCTTCCCAACTTCTCGTGAAATCTAAGGCACATGCTCTCAACATATCTTCCAAGGTTTGAATAGTTCTCTCTGACTGACCATTCGTTTGGGGATGATAGGCCGTACTTAGCCTAATTTGAGTGCTTAAGCACTTTTGCAAACTTCCCCAAAATCTTGAAGTAAACCTTGGGTCACGATCTGAGACAATACTCACTGGTACCCCATGAAGTCTAACAATGTTGTCGACATATTGCTGGGCCAGCTTATTTATAGGCTGACTTACCTTCATTACCAAGAAACGAGCATATTTGGTTAACCTGTCAACAATCATCCATATGGCATCATTTCCTCTAGGGCTCTTTGGTAGCCTTGTTACAAAATCCATGGTGATATGTTCCCACTTCCATTCTGGGACTTCTAAGGGATGCAAACTTCCGTCGGGTCTTTGATGCTCAATCTTTATTCTTTGACATGTATCACATTGATTGACATATCTTGCAATGCTCTTTTTCATTCTCGGCCACCAATACACAGTCCTTAAATCTCTGAACATCTTGGTATCTCCTGGGTGAATTGAATACTTAGATCGGTGGGCTTCTTTCAAGATCGATTGCCTTAAGTAAGGAAGGAAACAACATTAGTTGGATACTTTTTGGGTTGAATGCAGGCAAAGAACTCTCGGGTTAAGTGTGCTTGAGCCGGGGAAGCTCAAGGATGGGTGACCTCTTGGGAAATTCATGTAGGCCCATTAGGGTAAATTGCTTTAGTCTTTTCTATCGCTTGATGCGGGATATTATAGGTGGTATCAGAGCTAACCCCTAAGCCTCTGAGCGTGGTGGTGGGGAAAACCTCACCGAGGAAGCTGAGTCCCTAAGAGGGGTGCGTGTAGGTACCATAGGCGAATCCCACATTGGCCATGCAAATGGGGAGATCTGGGACCGGTTGTAAGGTCGCATGACGAGGATGTCATGTGCTCAAGGGGGGAGAATGTAATACCCTAAGAGCCCAGAAAAGAGTAGTATATATCGATGATAAGTAAGGAAAGAAGCAACACCAGCTAGATACCTTTTGGGCTGAATGTAGGCAAAGAACTCCGTAGTTAAGCATGCTTAAGCTGGGGAAGCTCAAGAATGGGTGACCCCCTGGGAAGTTCACGTAGGCCCATTAGGGTAAGTTGTTCCGCTCTTTCCTATCACTCGATGCGTGATGTTACAAGCGGGGCTGGGAGTGGACACCATCCCAGGTTCCTTTGAGCAATAGCATTGTTTCTGAGGGTGACGCGGTTTCCCAGGGATAGTGTTGACATGATCCGGAATGCTTTTGAGTGGAAACGTAATCCCTGACATGATAGTGGGGTTATTCTGTGGGTTCCTGTGTTGACGTTGACCTTTTCGTGTTGGAAGTGCTATTGATGGTTTTTCGTTGTGTCAGGGAGAGGCGTTGATATTTTCCTCTTAATCTAGGATTGTGTTATGCTAATGTGTCAATATGGTTGTGTTGCCTTTAGAGAGATTGCTCTTTTTCCAGGGTATGAGTTAAGCACAGTGTGGGATTCTCTTATGCTAGGACATGTTGGGATATGTTAGTTTGTTTCATGGTCTTGCATACATTCATAAAAATATTTTTGAACCTTCACTTAGATGATTCAACATCTAATTTGGACTATGTCTCTAGAATATTCAAACGTTCTAGGTGAAAGCAGCAGTGCCAAGGGAAAAGAGGTGATCGAGATGTAGCTCCTATATTATATCTTTTTTAAGTCTTTTTGTCTTTGTTTGAGATATCCAGATGTTATATATTATTTATGTCATGTGAAACATCAATTCAGTTTCTTGGTTATAAATGAGGAATTGACGGTTATGTATCATTAAGTTTTCGATCTATTTTTTGCATTTATGATGATGTTACCTGTCTTGACTTATTAATTATTATGTTTGATACTCTGAGAAGGAAAAATGGGATTGTGGGAGATTTGATTATGTGTATTGTTTGAGGATATTAGTGGGAAAATATATATTCCCAAAATCTTAGCTTAACGTTTTGCAGGGTTGGAGGGGGGTGTTATAGTTGGTATTAGAGCGAACTAATAGAAACCCTAATTGGAAACTTAAAGGTACTATCGGGAATTGAGAATGAGACCCTACTTGGAGACTCAGGGGTATTATTGGGATAGTTGGTAGTTATCAAGAATGATCGAATCATAGATGGTTAGTCTGTTGTGATGTAACCTAGGTGTCGAGTTAGGTTTATGAATAGATGGTATGAATCATCAAGGTTCAAGTGTGAGAATGATTAAGTATGGATCGAGGATCCTAGGAAATGAGGGACTTGGGATGGTTCAAAAAATATTTTCGAGAATAGAATATTGGGATTACCTAAGTGAGTTTAACAATGGTTAAGGTGATTGGAAAATATTGGTAAAGAAAATTTTCTCTTCAATTGATAAATTCCTCAATATAAAGTGTTATGGTTTTTCTTTTTCAGATGGTGAATACTCGGAGGAACATGAATCTCAATAGTCGAGATGAGGTAGTAATAGCAATTATCGTGGTCACTCTAGGAATCATGCCACGAGAATGGACTACGAGAAGAGGGATCTAGTTCCAGTGAAAGTAAGCTTGACTAAATGGAAAGGATCCTAGAGAACATGCTAACGCATTTAGCAAGGAACGAGTTGCTAAGGCATACCTCCCATATACTGGATCAGTATCGCCGACAATGACAAAAGATACATTGATTTAGTTCAAATAGATCTTGATACATTCATGATCATGGCATATGCATTAGCTTAGAAATAAACTTGGGAAATTGGGAGTCAGATGGAATCTATCAATGAATTTTTGGGGATTTCTTGATGACATGATTAGAAGTTGATTGTGGACAATGGGTAGAAAATTATGGTAATATTGAGTGACATAGAACATTTTAGGATATGTGTGACTGCTTGTGAAGAGCTACAATAAGAAATTCTGTGAAAGACACGACATGCCTTGTAAGTATTGGTCATGTGAATAATGCAAATTAGAATAATTGCCAAAAGATTAGGGATAAAATGTGATTGAGGTATTTAGGTCGTTATTATTACAAATTGTTTGCCTATATTGGTAATTTGTTTAGTCAAGAGCAAAAATTTCGAGGATAAAATTTCTATAAGAAGGGGAGAATGTAACACCAGGGAATTTCTTGAGGACTTAACTTAAATTTCTATTTGGGCGTAAGTATAATTTTCCAAAACTTTGGGGCTTTAGCATAAATTCTCACTATTGTGAGTGACCGAATCAACTGTAGAGAATGATATGGGGTTGACGAGCAGTTTAAGTAAAGATTTATGGCATCGAAAGAAATCAGATCAAAGACAGTTTTTGGTACAACTGTGATTTAGCCTAAAAAATTGAATGGTCGTGAGAGACTTTCAAAAAGTTAATAGAACTGTAACATCCTGCATCGAGTAATAGGAATGACCAGAACAACTTACCTTGATAGGCCTACGCGAACTTCCTAGGGGGTCACCCATTCTTGAGCTTCCTCGGCTCAAACACGCTTAACCTGAGAGTTCCTTGCTTGCATTTAGCCCAAAAAGTATCCAGCTGGTGTTGTTTCCTTTCTTACTTATCCTCGATACATACTACTCTTCTCTTGGCTCTTGGGGTATTACATTCTCCCCCCCTTGAGCACATAACGTCCTTGTCATGCGACCTTACAACTGGTCCCAGTTCTCCCCCATTTCCATGGTTGATGTGGGATTCGCCTAAGGTGCTTACACATACCCCTCTTAGGGACTCAGCGTCCTTGCTGAGGTTTGCCCCACCACCGCGCTTAGAGGCTCGGGGGTAGGCTTTGATACCACCTGTAACATCCCTCATCGAGCGATAGAAAGGACCAGAACAACTTACCTTAATGGGTCTACGCGAACTTTCCAAGGGGTCACCCATCCTTGAGCTTCCCTAGCTCAAACACGCTTAACCCCAAAGTTCTTTGCCTACATTCAGCCCAAAAGGTATCCACCTAGTGTTGTTTTCTTCCTTACTTATCCTCGATATATACTACTTTTTTTTGAGCTCTTGGGGTATTACATTCTCCCCCCCTTGAGCACATGACATACTCGTCATGTGACCTTACAACCGGTCCCAGATCTCCTCTATTTGCATGGCCGAGGTGGGATTCGCCTAAGGTGCCTACAAGAACCCTAAGAGGAATCAAGTTTGGTATAAATATCAACCCTTAAGTGGTTTTGGGATGAAACAAAAGGGTTTGCGATCAAAACATATATTCAGGCCTAAGTGTAATTTTCAATTCTAGTTAAAATGGGGGTGAAAATGATATTTTTCCAAATTTGTTAGGCCAATTGAGAAGCATGGAACTTAGGGGTTCAAGTGGTGAAATATCAAAACTTGAGGACTTGAAATAACGCCAAAATGGCATTTGGAAAAAGCTTGGGATGGTAGTGTAATTTTTGAAATTGTTGTGTGAACACAACAACAAGTGGCTACCACACTGCTACCATTGAAAGTTCATCTTTTCGGTGATGGGACGACCGTTGGGTGCTAGGGATAGGGCCATCATGGCCTAGGCAACTTGGTGATCAAGCTTTGACCGCTGATTGGCTGGGGAGAAGGTCGGAAACGCCTATAAATAGGGTTTTAAAACCAAGGATTTTCCATAAGATTGAGCTTCAAATTGCTCACATTTTGGAGAGGGTTCGAGAGTGTGGATAAGGGGCTTTTGTTCCTTGGTGTATGTGGAGAATTTCTGGAGCATTTGGTGCACTTTGGTATGAGTTTGAAAGGATTTCGAAGCTTGGCCGAAAGTAGCAATGGTTGCCGGAGCCGAGGCTTTAAATTGTCAATCGAGGGCCTTCCGATTGGTTTTTCGAGCAAAGGAAGGCACAAACGTGACTGACTTCGAGAGATCTTTAAAGTGGAGTGATCGAGAAATTTTTTTGATTGTTGGCGTCAAAGGGCTCGCCTGAGAGACAACCGGTATGTGCAATGCACGCGTGGGTTTTCAAGCTTAGGGGGCGTGGCTAGTGCGTGGGAGCTCTTGCTAAGGTATTTTCTTTTGAATTTTTTTTAGAAATTTCCTAGAAATTATTTTATGAATTATGGTATAGAAAAATTTGAGAAAAACCTTGAGGAAGTATTTATTTTTGAATTATTAGGGGAAAATAAGAATAATATAACAGAAAATTATGAAAAAATAGATGTTGATACTTCTTTGAATAAATATGATGGCTAGGGTATGTTGAAGCTCAGAATTGAGTAATTGTACAGTTATTGAGGCCTGTCACAAAAATTGAGGTTGAGCACGAAAATCAAGGTGTTCTGAGATACGTTCAAAGTAAGTGTTCCTATACTTGATTTTGTTTGATGCAAATGATTTTGTTGCATGTAAATGGTTTAACCTATGGATGGTTATTTCATGTGGGAGGATTCGTCCCAAAATATTTTTTACATGTGCATTGAATTTTATGCGATAAATTATGTACATTGAAATATGTTTTAATGTGATGCATCGAATCATAGTATGTGGCATTAGCATGTTTGTGTTATCCATGTGGGATGTGGGATGTCAACCTGTGTTGTGGCACTTGAGTGATAGCACTAGGGATGCGTGCCAAAGATTAATGCTCACTTGTGGTGGGGCTGAGAGTGGACACTACCCTAGATGGACCACATGTGGCAGGGCTGAGAGTGGACACCACCCCGTATTGGCTTAAGTGGAAAGGCTGGGAGTGGACACTACCCCAGGTTCCTTTGAGCGATAGCATTGTTTTAGATGGTGACATGGTTTCCCATGGATAGTGCTGATATGATCATCTTGTGGCCAGGGTTTGTGTTGACGTGATCCGTAATGCTTTTGAGTGAAAACGTAATTCTTGACATGATAGTGGGGTTATTCCCCAGGTTCCTGTGTTGACGTTAACCTTTTCATGTCGGAAGTGGTAATGATGGTTTTTCGTTGTGTCAGGGAGAGGCATTGATGTTGCCCTCTTAAGCTAGGATTGTGTTATACCAATGTGTCGATATGGTTGTGTTGCCTTAAGAGAGATTGCTCTTTTCCCGTAGTATGGGTTAAACATTGTGTGGGATTCTCTTGGGCTGGGACATATCGGGATATGTCAGTTTGTTTCAAGGTCTTGTATACATTCATGAAAATATTTTTGAACCTTTACTTAGATGATTCAGCATCTAATTTAGTCTATGTCTTTGGAATATTCAAACATTCTAGGTGAAAGCAGCGGTGCCAAGGGAAAAGAGGTGATCGAGATGTAGCTGCTATATTAGATCTTTTGTAGGTCTTTTTGTCTATATTTGAGATATCCAAATGTTATGTATTATTTTGATAATGTTATGGGAAACATTGATTGAGTTACTTGGTCATAAATGAGGAATTGACAGTTATGTATGATTAAGGTTTCGATCTTGATTTGGCATTTATGATGATGTTAACTGTCTTAACTTATTAATTATTATGTTTGATATGCTGAGAAGGCGAAATAGGATTGTTGGGGATTTTATTATATGTATTGTTTGAGGATATGAGTGGGAGAATATATATTCTTGAAATCTTGGGTTAACGCCATGCACGATTGGAGCGGGGTGTTACAGGTCATGCCCTAGTCTCTAAAGCCTGCAATCTCCTTCTTGATTGTTCCAACGGCTGTGGAAAAGGTAAGTTGTTGATGGCTCAATTTTGGCCATGGTGCCTCTCCAACTTTACTTACGCTTCAACATTCTCCCTAGCTTCCCATTCTTCCTATGCAGTCGTTATAGTCGCTTGGGCCCCTGGGCTTAATGCTAATGACTCTAGAATTTCTCATTTCTCAATAGCACTGTCAGCATGTGGGGGGAGGGGGGGATAGCTGAAGGTCCACTGCATAGAAATTGAGGAAATCCATTGAAAACGAATCCATAGAAGTTCTTACAGAGCTAGGACATTCTCCATCTGTCCTGGCCTTCTTATTCCTCCGAACTTGCAAAGTTTCTTCTTCCTCGGTTTCTCCCAAATGAGGGGCCTGGGTGGCTAGCAACTATGTTCTTTGGAGGTGTAACACCCGAGATTTTTAGACTGAAATATGATGTAGTACTCGAGATTTTTAGATTCAGATACTTGAAGAAATAAGATATCTCAAGGGATTATGGAAGTCTTGAGACAAAAATTCAGTTTCTGAGCCAGGGGCAAAATCATAAATATTGAAGTTCAGGTAAAAGTGTAATTTACCTAAAATCTTGGGGTATTAGCGTAATTTATCCTTTCTTCGTGGGCTAAAATGCAATTAAAAAAATAGCCGAGGACCAAGTTACAAGGGCCTAAGTGCAAATTATCTGAAAAATTCGGGCCAAGGTGTAGTTCTTGAAACCTTAAAATATCTCATCAAAATATCTCAAACTAAGTAGTTAAGGTAACCAAATATAACTAACTAGTTAAAGGTGTAATGACGGAAAATGTAGAAAATCAATTAACCATGTGGGAGTAATGATGGGAAATGTAGAAAAATGAATTAAACCATGTGAGATGTAATGATGGAAGTGTTGAAAATCTAATTAAGCATGTGAGGCTCAAAATATCAAGGACACATGGCAAGCTTCCATTGGTCATTTGGAAGATAAGATAAGATCTCATGATGGTTCATAATGAACCCCTGAGGTGGCATCACGTGATTGGCCAGGGAAAAACTTACTTAGCCTCCAAGTTTGCTAAAGTCTTCAAGCCTTATGCTTAAGGACATGTGGTAAGCATTTATTGGCCACACATGGAAGATAATAATGAGGCCTCATGATGATGGGACATGTGGCAAAACATGATTGGTCGAAAATATCTATAAATAGGCCTTAAGGTAGTTCACAAGTTTTATAAGAATTTGGGTAAGGTTGAGAGAATCAGAAGAAAGGATTTTGTGATAGAGATTGAGGGGAAAATATTGCAAAAAGAAGGAGCAAATTTGGTGTAGAATAGGAACGAAACAGCCTCGTCGAAAAATTTGGGTCATTTTTCAACCAAGTTATGGTAAGTACACTATGAACTATCTATGATATTTAAACACGCTCATGAATCATGTTTAAGTGGTCCCTCATGTTAAGTTTCAAGAAAGTTTCCATGTTCTCAAGCAAGTTACGGGACCGGGGTTTAGTAGCACTACGCACGGAGGTTCTTACCCCTACAAGTTGGTAGAACTTATCATGTCCCCTTATGTTATATGTTCATATTGTAAGTTCATGTCGTGTTTAAATACATTTGATAGTTCTCTTGTACTTACTGAGATTTGCGTAATCTCACCTCTTGTGTTCCCTCCCCCCAGGTGATCATGAATAAGGAGATCGGGATGTGGACGTGGAGCGTGGTGGCTCGATAAAAAGGATTTTCAAGAATTTAAGTTTTAGTTTCCTTTTGAAACAAAGTTTTAAGGGTTGAACTCTGATCTTTTTCTATATGTATGCCATAAAGCATGTCTTCGAATTTTTTTGTGACTTGATACTTTACGTAAGTTATAAAAGTCTTGTTTCTCCAATTTTTCTGCGTTAGCCTTGAAAGTTATAAGAATATTTTTATTATTAAGCATGTCTTTAAGTTACGGGTGTCACAAAAGGGCCTCTTGCACCTATTGCTTTGATTCTTGCTGCCTACCCTGTACTGATTTCTGAAGTCGTCTCATATCTGCACAATCAAAAATCAAATCATCCATGCAATTATCAAAAACTGATATAAAAAAGCATCAAAATGCAAAGTGAAAAGAAAAGGGTCTTAGTGAGCACCCTTAGGGTCTGACTCCCCTTTAATCCCTTCCTCCTCTCCGGCCGCCTGCGGGTCCCTAGTAATATCCACCTCTTTGTGATCTCCTTAATCTTTCTCTCCTCCATGCCTCTCATTATTTTTATTATCTAATGAAAAGGACAAGGGGGACGCAATCGTTTGAGTTTGAACCAATACCAAAGGACTAGAGCCATCGCGCCCTTCAACAACCATCCATCACCTCTTAATAAGACGTGTCTCATCTATTAAATCTAAGAAAATTTATAAGCCTCTTTTGACCAGTTTATTGATATTATCTTAGTGATCCTTCACCAATGAATCTACTTTTTCCCAATCGCACCTTGTGCTCCTCAATCTCTTGGTGCGCCAATATCGTGACGCCCAGTATCCCACAGGCAGTGTGACCACTATCCACCTAGTCTCAAAATCATCAATCTTCTAAGGTCCACCCCTAAAAATTTAATCCTAAAATGCATCTACTGGAGCGACACGAATCCCTTCTCCCTTCTTATAGTGCGAGCATGATAAAAGCAACGCAATAAGGACATTGTGAGCTCCACCCTCCACTCCTTGCATAAAACAAAAAATCTGCTTGTGTGACCCAACCATTTGGATGCAATTGGGCCGACACTAATATTTCCTCCCTTAAAAATTGCATCCCGAATGGGTGTAAGGAAATCCTTAGTCCTACTCGCAAGCTATCTCAGTGTATCGCTTCATCTCCTTCCCTAATGGTAGCAGTAAACTCTCATTTCCTATAACCCCTTGATTTCCATGACTTAGGGATACAAAATGATCGATCAAGGTCTTTGGCATGTTTTCCCTTTACAACAGAGGGTCTCATTCATGGGAAGATGATAATATTAGTAGGAGGCTATTCGAAATCTATTTTACCTCTAAGAGTTAATTTTTTTAGCAAGAGTGAGACTTTCTGAGCAGTAGAAAACTCCAGGGCTAGAGAATAAGCAAAGGTCTTCGAGATGCTAAGGAGTTTTCGAGATCTCCAGATGACTCAGCCTCTTTAGGGTAAAAGTGTGTCCCATTCAGGACCACCATCTATTTATAATAGCAACCTTTGGTAGGCCAAGCATAATGAGTTCCTTGAAGACTTTTCCCTGATGAGCCATCACGCACCCATTTTTATTTTGCTCTTCCCATAGCTTTTTAGCCTAAGGAAAGAGTGGGGAACTATTGTTATGGGGTGCCCTAAAATTCTCCTAAGTCTCAAAGTGATTTCTAAATATATTCTTCCCTAGAGAGTCTCTGGGACGAAAGCCACCTGGACCCCCGATGGGTCCCCAGGATCGGCCTAGCATGCATCATTTTTGGTTAAGTCCAAAGACACCCTTCGGGGTCTTCCGGACCCAAGCCATCCGATAGCCTAAAGCCTTCTTTGGAACCACCCGAAGATAGCCATTAGGGTACCTCACCTCAAAGACTTCTCTAGGCCCTTGAAGCTCCCTAAGGCCCTATTTGAAAAAGTCTTCCAACTCGACCGTGGGTTCCACAATTTTGCCTATAAATAAGCACCTCTTCGAAGGCAAAGGATCCTTTTTGGAAGATCTCTCAGACTAGTTGGTCATCACTAGGTCTCTCTCTAGAACCCATCCAATGACATAAATATCCCTTCAGGACTCGAAGTAGAGATATGCACTTGCATCATACATCATACTTTGGACATACCTTGGACGATTGTCTGACTTTGGCATTAGAGGGCCCGAGTGGGGGATTCTCCTTCATGCCTTTTTGACTTTTATTTATGAATGCATGCTAAGTCCTAGCCTAGCTCACTCAAAAAATAGGAAGCCTTTCCTCCTGAAGACCCATTGGGGTTCCCTTTCTCTTAATTCCCCAAATGCCCATTTGGATAGCTCATCCGGAAGCCCTCGAGGACCGATTCGGGTTCTTGCCTCTTTGAGTTTTAGCTCCAACCCATTCAAAATTAGTTTGGCCTCGCTCGTGGTATCTTAGACCCTTTGTCATGATGAAGGACTCTACTCTGACTGATCCTAAGACAAATAAATTTAATTGTTGTAGTTAGGCAACAATAATAGGTGATAGTGAAGTCTAACTTCAAGTGAACCTATTATAGTTAATGATTATCGAGTACTATAATCCTTCCATCACCTAACGTTCTGATTGAGCGAGAGCCATGGAGTGATAAACTCACAAACTCAGTAACTATGTGTTTGACCTTATCAATGTGACTAGATGACACCTCAGGAAATACCTTTCCTAATAATCAATCTGTCTTGGCCAAAGACTGTCCTTTCACACTAACAGTAGATCACATAAGACGTTCGCCTTATTAGTAACAACAAGAGTGATAGATCCTATCCCCAACACTTGTCTCCATATACTAGTAATCCGGAACCACATAGATAAACCTTTCCACCTTACAATTGGATAGTTTGACTCATCAGCAAATCCCACACACCAATATATGAAACAACCATGCCGATTCAAGTCTAAGGATCAACTACACTATCGCAACTTGATGACATGACCATTATCCACTAATCCATGTGGTCAGTTAGTCATTAGCATCATATTTGGTTCGTTATTCTCTAACAACCACCCACAGGTCTACTAGTGATACCCTGATGTTATATAACATGACACACCATCCTCCCATTAGTAACTCATATTGAACGAGGTAGTAACCCCTGTGCTAGTCCGTACTTGACTAATCAGAGTCCCTATCTAAAGCATCTAAGGATTAGGAATCATTTAAGAAGTTATATTACCAAAGAATCTTGTAACACAGTCTCAACGTCTTCAAAATAAGATTCTCATACAGAAGATCTTGGGACTCATTTATATATTAATCGGAGAGTTTATGAATGAAGATATACTTGTCTTATATTGATATCTATAAAGATAGAATGAATGTATTAATTACAAGCCCGTTATGCGTCATCCAAATCTAGCAATAGGGCACACATCATTAACAATCTCCCACTTGCACTAATGTTAATTTACAATAAATCTACAACTAGTGCTTCACCATCGGCAGGTATTGGATACCCATCTTCTCAAGATGTCAATCTAGTTGTGACTGAGTCATAGCCTTGGTGAGTGGGTCAACAACATTATCTGTTGAATCTATCTTTTACAACCACACATCTTTCCTTGCTATAATCTCTTAAATAAGATGAAATTGATATTCAATGTGTTTGGACTTTTGATGAGACCTAGTTCCATTTTCTTGAGCAATAGCTCCATTATTTTCACAACACAAAAGTACTGGTGATAAAATGGTCAAAACCACACCAACATCGAAAAGAAATTTCTAGATCCAAATAACTTCCTTAACAACATCACATGCCACCATATACTCAACTTCCGTGGTTGAATATGATATTTTACTCTTGTATTTGGTTTTGATGATGAAAAACAAAATCAATTTATCCCCTAAGTCATTTGTCAAGAATATGGTTTTCAAACAAAAAAAATAAATTTCAAATGGGTTGTTAAATCAAAATGATTTATGATTTTTTATATTAGTTGGAGATTAGTGAAAACAAGTTTTAAGATTTAAAAGAATCTCCTAAATGATTTTTATAAATTGGTTTTTGAATAAATGGAAAAATGAAGCAAATTGTTTCAAAGGAAAAAGACCATGATGTTGAGCCCAAATTGCTCGAATCAACCTATTGTGTATTTTTGTCAGGGGCCGCTTCCGAATTTTTCCGCTAGCATAGGAAGTCCGAGAGAGGGTCCATTCAAGATGGATATAAATACAAAATCACTCAAGATTTACAAAAATTTCTTTTCATTTCCATATTTGCTCACTAACAATAGGAGCCATAATAAGTATTATATACATTCATTACATCATTATCTAGGGCTTATCACCCATACATTTTCAAAATAAAAGGGCATCAAGACATTAAATACAAAATGAAACCCTTTAGTCATGCCATCACGTTAAGGAATGCAATGGCTCTTGCAGCATTAACATGATGGCAAGACCCCCATAAGCCAAACATCAGGCCATGCTATGGCCACGTAGGAATTCATACACACGAATGCTCTAATGCATATGCTCTTCTAACTTACACAAGTCAGCACTCACAGGCCAACTGTGTCATGCCAATGCACACGCTCCCATCACATACAAAGTATGACCCCCCAACAAATGCAATCCATGACCCATCATCATAATGCAAGATAAAATAGCACACAATGCCATGTAACACAGCCACAACAATGCTATGGCAAGTGACATTCACATATCCTCAATTTTTTCCCATTAAAGTTCTCGGCTTTTTCACAATTCACATTTAAATAGGTTTCACCATATCAATTAAGGGCAATTATTTATATGATGATAACAATGCATCATACATGAGATGCCATAGACATGCCAACCAAGAACATTTCTTAACAACGTACCAAATGATTATCATCATACTTCCTCATGCAACTCACTTACGCTATTATCACATGAAACCCATGTATGTACATATATGTATCTTTAACCACATCTTATCATTTTAGAGGATCAAATGATATGAGGAAACATTTAATAGCAATTTACTTTAACAATCTTACTTGATTTGGAATAAGAAAATCCTTAACCAACTCAAATCATAACCAAAATATATGACATTATATATCAAATCGAAGCCCTCGAAGTCTAATTAGAACGTTTCAAATGGATCTCAATTCCAACTTCTACATTAAAAGTTATGACCAAAATAGTGCAACATGTACAGTGCTGGTAGAAATCGCTAAGTCAATGTAAGGAGAAAATAAGTCGACTGAAGCTAAGTTGACTTAAGGGAAAAATAAGTTGACTTATATAAGAATAGGGAGAAAAATGACTGCAAAAACAAGCCTCTGCCAAGTCGACTTAACTAATAGATAAGTCGACTCGACGCAACCAAAAACATACGAAAGGAATACCAAACACACCGAAACCCTCTCATCTAGCTTCCTAACCCACAATTTCCATTCCATGAATGAAATTTGGGATGAAATATATCCCATGAAGACTTTAAAAGAGACCCAAAACCATCTCAAATGGAAAACCCACAAGCTAACAAATTAATACGACATTTACAAATAAAGGAGAAAAGCCATTTTACTGAAAATGATTTCAACATAATGGAGAAGACAACATCTTGCATCAAATGGAAAAAGAGAGAAAAAAAACTTGCATAAAATAAAATTTAAGTGCAAGTAGAACGTACCTTGAAGCTCGAACCGAAAGAGATCAAAGCTGCAAATCCCCATACTCTTGAAGCTCCAATCACACCAAGAATAATGGAAGAAGATGAAGAAGATGAAGATGGAAGAAGAAGGAGAAGCCACCGTTGGGAGAAGAAGAAGAAGAAGAAGAAGAAGAAGAATGAGGAAGAAAATAAATGAAGAAAAGACAAGAGTATGGAGAGAAAAGGGGAAGCGTAGGTTGCCAACCACCCCTTGGGAAAATTACCATTTTGCCTTCCACTCACACACACAACACAAAATATCCTCATGCCTCTTATGGTCATTTTACATTTTCTTATTTTTTTCTCATTTTCATTATCAAGCCAATTATGCAAATCTCCTTTTTGCCCTCACCTTTATTCATAAAGCATGCCCATTTTTGACATTTTCCATTTTTCCTTATTTTTCCATTTATTTCACTCAATCCACTTAAGTATATGGGCTCAAGCCCACTCACTAGCCCAATTCAAAGTAACCCATTTCCATCATAGGGCCCAATCAAAATCATTCCCAGTTAATTAAAAACACAACCCACTAATACATGGGCTTTGGCCCAAATGGGCAACCCAATCCATTAAATTAAACACATAATTTACTTACATACATTTTACCAAATAAAAATATTTCCCACATTTAATTTAATAGGGAAAAGTTTTCAATTCTGATAAATAAAATATTAATAAACTCCTAGACCCACTAACAAGTGGTTACAAATTTGATATTTAACAAAACATAATTTTAGTAAAATTATTTTTAGTATATTTAAATCCCCTAATGGATTTTTGATATGACTTATGGTGGAAAACATAAGAAATACTATTTTTCTAAGTCTAAAAGATTAGCGCATTACAAACAGACATATAAGAATATGTTTTCATTTTGAAAAACTATCTCTTGGTATTTTGATAGCTAATAATCATTGTTGTTAAAATAATTTTTAATAAATTTTTCAATAAATAGAAGGTATATATTTTGGGAGTGATAAAATTGCTAAATCTCGAATTTGTACAAAAACCAAAATTTTATTTTTTTATTGTTATGAATTTTGATTTTTTTAGATATTTTTATTAAATGCAAAGGTGGGGTACTTTCTTATTTATATTTATGTATTAAAGTAAATGTTCATATTTTCTTTAATTTATATTTTTTATATTTTACCTTCAATTTATTTAAACTAAAGAAATGTAAATATGTTGTAATGTATACAAGCTATGGATTGTATCATCAAGCAAATATATATTCTAATATGTCGACCGATTCTTCCAATTTGTTGACCGATCAAAACTATCTGTTGACCGATAGAATGGTTGTCTTTGAAATGACATCCATCTATTGACTAATATCGAGTCATCTATCGATCGGCCTACTCCCATTCGTCGACCGACAGAATGTGATTTTACATCTGTCGACCAGCTTTTGAATTTTAACTTATCTGTCGACCAATGCCTTGAATTTGTAGACCGTTTGTGTCGCTGAAAGTCTTTAATGGCTAATTTTTCAATTTCTAACAGATTTAAACGGCTAGTTTTTGGTTGAAGCTTGTAGGATGCTTATAAATACAAGTCAAGGATGATCTTGAAGAGGCTAATGGATGGGAACAAAGTGAAGTGAGCTTGCAAAATTTATTCATCTTCTCAAATTGTAGTTGTGCTTTAATTTTTCTCTCTCAAAGGCTTTGATTATCATTTGTTTTATCTTGTTCAAGTCTTGTACATTATTTTTGAGAGATCATTGTAACTAAGAGATTCATCTTTTAGATTCTCTCTTATTATTGAAATCTTGTATTTCTTATCTTGTTGTACTAGAAGACTTGCTCTTTGAAGCAAGGGGTTGAAATACCTAGCTAGGTGCTAGAGGGCTTGCTTCTATAACGAAGAGATTTGTAATTTCCTAGTCTTGTACTAGAGGGCCTACTTGGTTAAGTAGGAGGTTTTAGTGGATTGTTTTCCAAAATCCTTAGTGAGGAGCTAAGATAGTGGATTAGATTTGATTTAATTCGAACCACTATAAATCTTTGTGTTCTCTTATGCTTGTGTTCTTTAATCTTTATCTTCCCAAGCATTTGTTTATTCCTCACTTGATTCACATATTTCTCTTTCTTGATTTACATTTGTCATTTTGTGTGTTTTATGTTTTAAATCACTAAAACCTCAATTTGTATCAAAAAGTATTTCAAGTTCTATCAAGATTTTAAATTACCCAATTCACCCCCCTCTTGGGTGTGTGCCATAGGATTTCAAATCTATCAGAATTCGCTGTGATTTCCTGCTTGGCACTCTTTTAGCTCACAACACCACCATTCAAGAGATATATAAAATCAAACATTAATTTAGGATCATCAACATTTGATTGAAAATTGAAATCAGTGAATCCGTCCACATGGATATCACCACCTCCATAAATCAAGAGCATATCCCATATCTCCTTAGCATCCTTGTATGGACAATAGATATTGAAAAGTTCATTGGACAAAGTACTTAAAATGGTATGTCTACAAATCTTTTTTGCATATGTCCATATATCCATGTTTAATGCTCTTTTGCTTGGTTTTGGCTTCATTTGCATAAGGTAACTCCATGCACATCTAGAGTTGAAAAAACTCTTTGTTCCCACATTTTGAAGTTGTAGCCTCCAAATACCTCAATTTTGGAGGTGTTAGGAAAGGCCTTATGGGGAAGTAAGTGGAGCAAAAAAAAAAAAAAAAAGTCCAACAAGAGTAGAGGAAAAAGCAACAGTTACGTTGATGATGGCAACGATGGTGGTGGCGACAACAATAGTGGTAGTGGTTGAGTCCTCCATAAGTATCCTTGAGATTCTTGTAAAATAGAAAGTCCAACCAATAGCTTAAGACGTGCAAACAATGATTTAAAAGATATTTACCTCTCTATTTTTGTTGCAAAGGGTGTTTATATGGCTATCTCCTAAGTTTTAACAAGCTTTTCTCTTATCCTTACACTAGCAAAAGAGTTCACAAGAACAAAATCAAAAGTACCTAGCAAATACAGAAACTTGAGACATAAAATTTACAATAGAAGGAAGAAAATAACAATGTTAAAACAACAATTAAGTATCATGGACACCAATGTACAAATGTAAACATAATAGAATGGCCATTAGTAACAAAGAAAATGGTTAAGGAAAAGTTTCAAAAAGGGCAAAAGAGAAATGGAGATAAAGACAAAACAAGACCCCTTTAGGTCATGTATGAAACACAAAATGGATAGATTTATGTAGGTTGTAAACTTGTAGCAGAAATGTGGTTTGAATTTTGTCTTTGTTATAATTATGTAATTATGACTTAGAATTCAAATTAGTCTGTCATTGGGATTCCTAATTTGATCGTGATTAGGACTTCAAATTTGAATGTGATTATGATGCTGTCAAATTCGATTTTGACTGGGATTTATCTCGTATGGAGAAATATGCTCTCGACTCAACCTTTGATTAGGATATAATTTTCTGTTTACATCTACAGATAAGTTTAATTCTATAAATAGGTTCCCAATGCCCGAGAATAAGTTGTAGCTATATCACTATTATAGTAGCAATATTATCTTAGTGATATTTTGGTGGGAACTATGTCACTATGATCACTATTAATGTAGCAATATCATCATAGTAATATTTTGTTTTGTCTGCCTGTGGTTTTTCCCAATTTAGGTTTTTCACGTTAAATTCTATGTTCGTTTATGTTGTTAATAGTTTAATTGTGGTTTGTTTTCAATTCAAATTTATAACAAACTGGTATTAGAGATGTTAGATCAAATCTTCAACATTTGGGATATCTTAGCAGTTGGATCTACAACTCTTCATCACTTTCATGTGCTAGGGTTTCAAGTTGTCTAACTGCCACTGCCGTTATCGTTGGTTGCATCCATTATTGACCGCCTTCTCATATCTCTCCTTGCATGCAATTGTCGGCCACCTTTTCCTTTGTCTTCTTTGTCAGTCGCTATCGCTGATCATTTCTTTTTAAAGTCCTCGGCCGACTGCCATCGCGTTCGCCTTTAGCTGATCTTGATCATCAGTCTTTCGTTTTCTACTACTGCCAAGAGCCCAATTCCAGTCACCGTTATTATCCATTATCAGTTGTTTGCCTTCACGAGTGATTTTTTTGTGTTTTTCTTTGACCGTTTTTAAAAGCTACCACTGACGGATGCCTTCGCATTTGTCATTATCAACTACTGCCATCACGACCTCTGTTCATTGCGGCTCTTTGGTTTCTTTGGTTACTTCTTCGAATGTCAGCCTTCTACTCTTTGCTTTAGCTTTTCAGTTACTTCTTTGACTGGCAGACCAAAAGAGGTTCGTCTCCCTTCCAATCGTCGTCTTCTTCGGCTACTTCGCCATTGTCAACCATCATTGAAGCTCTTTTATTCATTCTCGATGGCCACCGATGATCCTCTTTTGGTCTGTCGTTGTTGGCTATTTTAACCAACCCAAATCCTTACCCAGATTCAATCCAAATCTGGTATGACCCGACCCATTAGCCAGATCTGACCTGCTAGATCTACCAACTTAATCCAACATATCCAAATCTATTTTTTTCCTAGATTTGTTGCCCAAATATGCTATCATGGTCTATTTTCTATTAGAGTTTATTTATCAATTGTTTGATATTATTCATGGTTATTTATGGCTACTTTGAAGTACGATATTCCTTTGTTGGATCAGAATATTTGATTTTCATTATGGCAAGTTATGACGTGTGCAATTTTAGGATAGATTGATTTAGATGAAGATAGAGTCATTAAGGTGGATTTATAATGTGGGGTCATTAAGGTCAGTAAAAATATGTTAAGGCTAATCTTGTTGCCAATACTTTAAATATGGCTGAAGATATCCACTATAGTAACCATTGTGTGAATTTTCGTGGTATTCTTCATGGCGCAATTTTGATTGGTATTCATCAGAAAGATTAATTTTTTGTAATTTTGTTAGAAGAAAGAATTATAGATAATTTCATATTTGAATTTCGTGTCAAGGTGAAGCTTGTTATAATTTTAACCCGAAATTCAAAGTTGTCTGTAATTGGGATTCCTAATTTGACTATGATTATAATTTTAAATTTGAATGTGATTATGATGTTGTTAAATTCAATTTTGAATGGGATTTATCTCGCATGGAAAAATATGCTCTTGACTCATCTTTTGATCAGGATATAATTTTCTGCGTACATCGACAGATAAGTTTAGTTCTATAAATAGGTGCCCAATGCCCTAAAATTAGTTGCGATTATATCACTATTGTAGTAGCAATATGATCTTAGTGATATTTTAGTAGCAACTATATTACTATTATTGTAGCAATATCATCATAGTGATATTTTATTTTTTTACTCGTAATTTTTCCTAATTTGAGTTTTTCACATTAAATTCTATGTTCATTTATGTGGTTTATTGGTTGATTGTGATTTGTTTTTTTTATCTAAATTCATAACAGGCTTTAAGACCAATACTATAACATAAAAAATTTGTTATAAAATAGTTATATTTTTAAAGTAAAGAAACATCCAAATCATGATAATGATGGCGATAGACTATTAATAAACTTCAATTACAAATTAATTCAAAAATTCAGTTTCAAATTTGTAAAAATTAACTTTCCAAATACTATTTAAACACTTGATTTTACAACAGTAGTCCTCTGAGGTGTGATTTGCAACATCTTCCTTGGCCAACTACCAAACAATAATAATGGTAGAAAGGGGTAATGGCTCGTTAGCGGTGAGGCAACGATGCAAGATTTGCAACTCAATAGTCGACGCCTCAATGAGTGTGTCTTCTTCTGTGCGTAATCTCTAGCAAAGGGCTCATCATAGAGGTGGCAATGTTAGTTATCTCTCACAATAGTGGAAGCGCACGATGGCAACTCGTGGATCTACTCCTCTCCCTCAACCTCCTATTGGCTCACCTAAGGCTTCCTGTAGTCGTCTCATTGTTAGACAAATAAACCAATCTAACATGCTACAAACATCTAATAGCATTTAGATAAATGAAAAAATAGATCATGGATTACCTTTAGCCATTGATGTTTTTTTACGTTTTTTTGTTGACTTTGGCACTTCCAAGCTCTAAAACACCTCGAATGGTGGTGTATGATGAAGAGAAAAGGATTACAGAGCTTAGGGACCAAACCTCTAATTTATACAACGTTCTTCCATCAAGAACACACACCCATTACCACTTTACAACTCAATCAATGAGCTAACATAACTAGAAATGTTCAATCAACAAAACTGAACTTTACATAATGGAAACGTTGAACCATCATTGATCAAAGAACTTTACATTCTCCCACTTGGTCCATACGTTTAACTTAATCTCATTGGTTGTCATTTCTCAAGAAATAAATACATGAATCATGGCAGTAAGTCCTCTAACAACGAGTATTACCTTCCATGTATTACAATGCATTCATTTTCTTAAGAATTATACTTCATGTGGCAAATATTACTTAATGAATAAACCCCATGTTTATTCTTGGTCCTATACAGATGTGTTTTCTCAAATAAATTAAGGTGTACATGAATATGAGAAAATATCACAATAAATAAGAGTTCCATTCAAATATCAAATGTATACAATTACATAGTGGAACCAAGTCCCATCTTATCAACATGATCCTTGAATTTCAATGGTGGCATGCCTTTAGTCAAAGGATCAGTAATTATCAACTCAGTATTGATGTGCTCAATAACCACTTTCTTTTCTTTAACACGTTCCCTTATGGCTAAGTACTTAATGTCGATATGTTTACTTCGACTTCCACTTTTGTTGTTCTTAGCCATAAACACAACAACTGAATTATCATAGAAAATTCTTAATGGCTTAGAAATGGAATCCATAAACTTAAGCGCATATATGAAACTCTTAATCCATACACCGTGTGAAGTAGCTCAAAACAAGAGACGAACTCGGCTTCCATGGTGGAAGTAGCAATCAAGTTCTGCTTGACACTCCTCTATGATACAGCTCCACCAGCCATCATAAAAATGTATCCTGATGTTGATTTATGTGAATCAACATAGCCAACAAAGTCAAAATCTAAGTAGCCAATCATTTTCAAATTATCTATTCGTTTATACATAGGCATGTAGTTCTTGGTTTCTTGAAGTTACCTCATTACTTTCTTTGCAGCTCTCTAGTGGTCCATACCTGGATTGATTTGATATCATCCTAACATTCTTACAGCAAATGTAATGTCAAGCCTTGTGCAGACCTGAGCATACATTAGGCTTTCGACAACAAAAGCATATGGAATGTTCTTCATCTGTTCCCTTTCAAAATCATTCTTTGGGTATTGGTTCAAATTGAACCTATCACCCTTCACAATGGGAGCTACAGTTGGTGAGCAATCCTTCATTCTAAATTTTTTTAAAACTTTATTGATATAGGTTTCTTGAGATATACCCAAAATGCCTCGAAATCTGTCTCTATGGATGTTAATACCAATGACATAAGATGCCTCACCCATATCTTTCATATCAAAATGTTTATAGAGGAAATGTTGTACCTCATGTAGCAAACCCTTATCTTTGGTTGCAAGAAAAATGTCATCCATGTATAAAACAAGAAAACAAATCTTACTCCCACTGACCTTTTGGTATATACATTAATCCATGGCATTTTCAACAAATCCAAATGAAGAAATTACTTCATGGAACCATTGTCAGGACGCTTCTTTTAGGCCGTATATGGATTTCTTGAGCTTGCAAACCAAATGCTCACCATCACTAGAGGCAAATCTTTTAGGTTGTTTTATATAAACCTCTTTCTCTAGATTTACATTGAGAAAAACCATTTTCATATCCATTTGTTGCAGCTCAAGGTCAAAATGAGCTACTAATTCCAACATAATGCGCATGAAATCTTTGCAACAAGTATTGACTTGTATCTCTCAATGTTTCCTAATGAGTCATTCTTAGTCTTAAAGACCCATTTATAGACAATGGCTTTTGCACCATGAGGCAACTCAACAAGATCCCAGACTCCATTACTCTTCATAGAACTCATCTTTTCCTTCATAATATTATACTATAATTCTAACTCTTTGCAACTCATGACCTGTGAAAATGACTCAGGATCATTTTCGACTTGAATGTTATAGTCTGATTCTTGTAGGTACACTATGTAATCACTAGGGATTGATAACCTCTTAGTTCTAATAGATCTTCTTAATGTTGTATCAATATCTTCCTAAGAAGCTTGTGATTCAATCGACTGTTCAGGAGGTGCTGGTAATTCCTAAGCTACTTGATCCACTGGAATGTTGCCAATAGCTTGTGGAACTTCATTGCTTGGTTGTTCAACACCAATTGGAACTTGAGGGGTGTTGTGAACTATAGCCAATCTATCTTTTGAGGTGGAAGGTTGAAATTCTGAATGATCATGTTTAGGAATTTTGTTCTTGATATGATCGCTCCCACTGATCAAGTCATTCTCAAGAAGCTTGGAGTTTCTTGATTCCACAATTCTAATGTTGTGAGATGGACAATAAAATCTATATCCTTTAGACCTTTTGGCATATCCAACAAAAATCCCACTGATGGTCCTCGGGTCCAGCTTCTTTTCTCGTGGATTATAAATTCACACTTCATATGGGCATTCCCCAAATACGCATATGTCACAAACTAGGTTTCCAACCCTTCCATAATTCAAATAATGTCTTTGGAACAACCTTGGTTGGAACCCGATTTAATATATGAACAACCGCCTTTAGTGCTTCAGTCTAAAGGATTTAGGAATATTGGAACTGCTAAGCATACTCTGTACCATGTACAATAATATTCGATTTCTTCTTTCTACCACACCATTCTAGTTTGGTGAACCATGCTTGGTGTATTGAGCAACTATTTAGGTACTTGTCCATTATCAGTGTATCTACTGTAATACTCTCCACCTCTATCTGATCTCACAATTTTTATCTATTTCCCACATTGTTTCTCTACTTCAACCTTAAAGATCTTAAAGGCATCTAATGCTTCGTTTTTGTTATGAAGCAAGTAGAGATATATATATATATATATCCTAAGTAATCATCAATAAAGGTGATGAAATATTTCTGACTATGTGAGTCCATGTTTGGACTACATATATCTATATGTATGATTTCTAATATATTTGAACTCCTATTAGCACATTTCTTGGATTTGTTGGTCTGCTTTCCCTTAATGCAGTCCACACATGTTTCAAAATTAATAAAATCTAGAGTACTAAGTATCCCAACATTCACTAATCTTTTAATTCTTTCTATGTAGATATGTCTTAATCTTCGATGCCATAATATAGAGGAGTTCTTGTTAATAATACACCGTTTAATACCAGTACGAACATGCATTGAACTATAAGTGGTATTGTCTTGTAAATTAACACGATAAATACCATCTGACAAAATACCATTCCCAACACAACTAGAGTTATAAAACAAAATAAATAATGTGTCTAAAAATTTTAAAGAATATCCGAAAGGCATAAGTTTGGAAACTGAAATGAAGTTTCATGAAAAACTTGGAACATAAAAGGTTCTATCTAATTTTAAAACAAAACCACTACTTAAAATCAAAACACACTTCCCTATAGCCTCCATATGTGAGCCCATCTTGTTTTCGGTTAAAATGCTTTCCTTACTTCCCACTAGTTTCCTTAGGTTTTGCATGCCCTGCAAGGAGTTTGCAATATGGATTGTAGAACCAGAGTCAATCCACCATGTGTTAATATTAACATTAAGCATATTAGATTCATAACAAATAAACGAAGTTGTATTACCTTTATCCTCAAGCCATTTCTTGAAATTAGCGAAGTTCTTCTTCATGTGTCCCTTTTTTTGACAGAAAAAACACTTAAATTTTTTCTTAATATCAGTCTGGGGAGGTATTTTACCCTTCCTCTTCTAATTAACCTGAGATTTGCCTTTTCCCCATGTTGTGGTTGGCATTGCATTTTCACCATGCTCCATCACAAGCCTACATTCCTCTTGAACACATATGGTCAATAATTCATTGATTGACCATTTATTCTTATGTGTGTTATAGGAGAATTTGAATGGCTTGTATTGTGGTGGGAGAATGTTCAAGATATAGTGCACTAGAAATAAATTAGACATTTTAACCTCGAGTTTCTTAATTTGAGTTGTAATGTCCCTCAATTGCATGATGTGCTCGCGCATACATTTCACGCTGGTGAGCCTCAAGGATGAAAACTTCAAAAGTAGGGTGCTTGCCAGCACCTTATCTAAAGTGATGAATTGATCATCAATTGCTTTCAGCAAGTTCTGGACCTCTTCATGCTAATCGACAAAACCACATGTACGAGTAGAAATTTTAGTCTTAATGAACATCACGCTGATGATATTAGATTGCTCCCAAGTTTTATAAAGTGAAATGCCTATTGTAGTGCTGGTATCAGTGATTGCTGGTAGCTCGTCTTTCCTAATAGCATAATTAATGTTCATCCATCCTAAATAGAGAAGAATTATCTTCTTTCATATTTTAAAGTTATCACCCATTAATTCAGAAATATTGAAACGAATATAAGAGAAATTAATAGGTTGTGAAGTTGCATAAATAATATAAATGTTTATATCAAAAATTTTGAAGTCTAAATAAATTGTATGTTTTACCAATATAAATAATATATGAATGAATCTAATGACATAAAAATTACTTGTGGACTAAATTTTTAATTCAAACAGATTCTTGTGTTCTTTATGATAGAATTATCGAATTATGTACTCAATTCATGATTTATGAGTACATTATGAGAATAATTTTATGAAAAATAAATTTTATGATAAAATTATCAAATTATGTACTAACTCATAATTCTTGTGGAAATATTATGAGAATAATTTGATATTTCATCCTAATTAATTATATAAATATAATAAAAGTTCACGTGGGATAAAATTTATTATATTAAATATAATTAATTACAATTAATGTTTATAATTCTTTATGTGATCCTAAACTTAATATATAATTTTATTTAATTAAGAACCCTACGCCTAATCCTTAATTAATTAAAATTATATAGATCACTAGACATTTAAATAATATGCATAAATTAAATTTTATACGAATAATATTTATTGTATATTTTAACTATGCACAATATATATTATATTATGCACCAAAAATATTCTCATATATCATGCAACAAACATAAACACAATATTGCATAATTAAATCAAAATATTATGCACATATTATTAATTTTATGTAAATGAACTCATTCAACGTATTGGATAAATTAATATAGATAAAATAAATTAATTTATGCAAATAATTGAAACAAATAATCACAAAATTCTTTATTTTTAATAGAAATGGGCCATTAACATCTTTAATTTTGCAAGTTTGAATTAAAACATGTCCAATAGTAGATGTAAGCCCATTAGTAAATTAAAACATGCAAGGCCCAAGCTTAGTAATGGATTAAACCATGCTCAATAGTAGATTAAAATACAACATGGCCCATGAAAAATAAATCCATTGAATGGCACAATTGAAGCACCAGCCTAGCCAAATTGAAACACAGTAGAACAGTGTCATCTTCAACCTCCAGCCGGGTCGTTTCGACTCGGTTTCAACCCGTTAAATAGACCCCATTAAATCTCATGATTTTAGTCATTAAATTTGATAATATAAATTACAAAATATTCAAAAACTAATTTCCTAAAGATTCCTAAACTTAAATCACCAAAATACTCTAGAAAACTTCATATCAAATCTCAATTTCAACAAAAATTGTTTCCAATTTTTTTTTTTTAGAATTCTAAAAATGTTAAGGCAGAGGCAAATAATGGCTCTGATACCAACTATTAGACAAATAAATCGATCTAACATGTTACAAGCATCTAATAACATTTAAATCAATGCGAAAATAGATCATGGATTGCTTATAGCCATTGTCGTTCTTTCATTTTTTTGTTGGCTTTGGCACTTCCAAGCTCTAGAACACCCCAAATGATAGTGTATGATGAAGAAAAAATGATGATAGAGCTTAGGGACCAAACCTCTAATTTATACAATGTTCTTCTATCAAGAATGTGCACCCATTATCACTTTACAACTCAATCAATGAGCTAACATACAACTCAATCAACATAACATCCATATAATGAAAATGTTGGACCATCATTAACTTCCCCCTTTTCTTCTCAATATTGACAGCATTAGACCCAAGGTCACCATTTTTTTTGTAACAGTGTACCCCTGCTGCAACCTGAAAAATTAGATGTATAACCCTATAAATAAAAAGAATAGGCAAAATGCATAAAAATACTCTCAGACTTTTCCCAAAGACCCATTTGGCTCCCTCCACAATTCCTGAATTTGGAATAAATACACACTTGATTTTGCATATGGGCATGCGTGAGATACATAAGCCAGACACTCATCTTATTTAGTTGCAAAAATTACCCCCTTCTTTACTAACCCTTATCTTCCAAACAAGCCTTTCTGCCAATCGGTCGTGCGGCCGCCACCCACAACGCTAGTGGTCATTGCCTCTCTACAAATCACTCTCGCTCTCACTCCTGCTCTCATCTCTATCACTATCTCACTTGCTCTCATCTCTACTTCTGTCACTACATTTTTCTCGTCTTTGTCTCTTGCTCTAGCTAGCTCGCTCGCTCACCCTCGCTCTTTCTCCCGCTCACTCGTCATTGCTTTCTTGCTCTCGATTGGTCACTGGGGAGGTTGCATTTGTGGGTCTCCTTTGAAGTGGTTCAATCTTTGCAATTTGCCAAAAAGAATAGGATAAGACCTATGATTTGATTTACAAATCATATCTCTATCATACTTTCAATTCAGTTATCTAAATTCAAATTTATATATTCTAACTAAATTTGGAAGGTAAATTCTATCTTGAATTCCTCTAATGTAACCATTTTTATTGACACTTTTATATATTTCAAGTCCAAATAATTAAATCAATAATTAGTCATAATACCACTACAATAAATATTTCTTTCTAAAAGACATTCTTTCTATTTGGAACCAATCTCAAACTCAAAGATAGGACATGAGAGCTGTGTCAACTGTGAACTAGTGACAGATAACTTATAACATTTAATTAATAAATCAAATATTGGGAATTATATCTGCCCATATGATAGCCCTAAGATTTGTAATAATTCTTTTAAATAACATTTAAATTATTGCCCTTATTATATATTATTGCTGTCGTGGCAGTGAACGGTCAAAAATGTCTGAGCTTTTATTGGCCTTCTCGTACGGAGACTGTCCTCAATTTGCTGTTTTACTCTATTTATTTGCTATATTTCAGCCCAGTAATAAATGTTCATTTTATTTTTATATTATATTATTAAGATTAATTAATTGCAGCCTCTTAGTCTTTGCCAGAGTGCAGTGCCGCCTGCAAGGCATTTATCAGTTTCTTTGTTTTGTTTTTTTACATTTTCTTGGAACATTTACCACTTTATTAATCGTCCCGTACTTGTAGTGATCAAACCTCAAACATAAACTTAACGCTCTGAATACGTTCCGTACGGAAAGACGGAAGAAAAGAAAAACGAAAGGGAAAGGGAAAGGGAAAGGGAAAGGAAAAATAATGGATAAAAATAAAATAAAAAATTATTTTATTATTATGTTTAGAATTGTTATTGTCAAAATATAATAATATTATTTGTATTGAAAGAATCATCTTAAAATTGTCAAGAATTTGAAAGAAATAAGTTGGTTAGAAGATGCAGAGCATTCGCTCTCGTGAATCCTCCAATGTTTAAGTTAGATCAACTGAATATCAAAAGAAAATATAGAGCATTTTATAGAATTTTTTGACATACCTAGAGAGTAGAGGTCATTCCCTATTTATAGAGATGATAATTGATAGATGACAGTCCCATTTCTTTTGGTCCCGAGATTAACACCGTTTGCTCTAGCTTTCAAGACAAAGATTTTAGAGCTGAGTTTACACATTTTTAGTAGGGATGTAATTTGGAGAGGTCTCTAGGGGACTTTTGAGTCTCTTGAAAAGTCCTCTGTTATGTTCCCTAAAGCAGACTTGTCAGAGGGTCTCCGGGGGACCTCTTTAGTTAGAAAGTCTCCTGGCCCCTTTTGGTTTTTACTTTTTGTACTTATGTACTTGTCTTAGACTTGGTTTTTTTGGCCTATTTTGCCTCACATATCAATTACTTCCCACTTTAAATTCTAGTTCTCTTGGAAGAAAAAGTAATTTTTGTTGTTTTAGAGGGTATCCAGGCTCAATAGGCTCTTCTTCAACTTGCCAAATAAGATCTACAACTTTGAGTTTGGATGGTTCATGGTGAAGCCCTTACCAAGTTGAAATGCTTCGTTCTAGTGGTATTGGGATAATAATTAGGGCACTCAAGCTGCGAATTTTCCTTATCCTAAGATTACCTACGTAGTATATCGAGAGGTTATTAGGAAGTTATCCTCTCCCGAGTTATGTCATTTGTAGGAAATGTTAACTCCCAAGAACATTGTGGTTATCGTATAGGCACTTCATCTTAGGGAGTTGTTGGGGCCTTCTAGGCTATTGGATGAAGTGATTCAATTGACTATCATAAAATCCCTGTTTTTACAAAACTCTATTTCTTAAAGCTAAATCGAGTATGATACTTTTATAATTGAGTATTGATTCATTATCACTCGAGTAAGCTTTTGTGAAAATCGAGTATGAAATCTAAGCATATTTTCAGTCGATTAAATGTTTTGTATGATTTTCAAAGAAATCGATTATGTGCTTGAGCAAAATCATTTTTCAATCGATTATTAATATCCTTATACTCAAGTGCTTTCTGCAAACTCTCTGTTATCTTATATTTAATTGAGCAAGAAGTTTTTTTCAATCAAATATCAGTATTTTATGCTCGAGTAAATATTTCTGAAAATTGAGTATCTTTTATATCAAAAGATTTGAGTTTATTTTTAATCGAGTAAAGCTTATTCTCAATCGACTATTGTAATTAGTTAATTGAGTAAATATATAAGTTAGTCGAGTGAAGAAAGATTAGTCTCTGGCTAAGTCTCTGATCTTAAAGTTAATCGAGTATCAAATCATTTTACTCCAGCAAATGAATCTATAACAACTCGTTTATACATAAATTAATAAATATTCAAAAGTAAAATATTAGATTATGTGCTTAAAAGTTAAAATTTATTAAGTTAATTAATTTATGATTTTTTTTGGGAAAAGTGATATAAGTGATATTATTAAGGTGGCGTGTAGGTGTTAATAATCTAAAACTATGGGGTCAAGGCAGAATTTCTGGAAGTGGCTGAGGACATTCTTTAAAAGAAATGAAGCGGGTAATATAGGTTGAAGGAGGCTGTAGGCGAGGCGGTCACGTATGAGGAAGCCTTGTTGGGGGTCGCGGGATGGAACAGGCAGGCGTGCGGCTGGAGGAAATTAAGGCTGATCTTATTTGAACCTTCAGGCGCCCAAGACAGCGTTGTTTCAGTATTGGTAGCCAGTTGCTCTTGGATGCTACGTGGCCTCCTCTCGGCCATTCTCTTTTTGTGGCTTAAATGCCACAGGATTTTGCTATAAATTGGCCGCCGATCGGCCAAGGCAGGGGGTTAATTACAAAGTAAAGTGGAGATTAAATTGGAGAGAGGAAGCTCGAGCAACAGGGAGAAAATCAAAGGAAAATTGGAAAATAATCTGTGCAATTAAAGTTTAAGGAAATCAGGTACGTAGGAAAATATATCTTAAGAATTTTCTATGGGTTGGATTTAATTTTTAGGCCACAATTTGATTACCTTTGGCAAAAGAATATTGTTTTGTAGCGTGTGAACATTTAAAAGTAGAATGAGCTATTAAAAGGTAAGTTTCCTTCCTTTTTTTACATATAAAATTCCCCTCCTTTCTCGTGGAGATGGTAAAAATGAGTTCGTTTGGTGTTGTCGATGACTTCCACAAATGTAAAAAAATTTAGGTTTTTGTATACAATCTGGTTGTGTGTAAATTTTTTGGTTGCAACTGCCTTTTGATTGTCTAAACCCGTAGTTTTGTCGAGGTATTACTCTACCTCGTGTTTTCTAAGGATTGACACTAATTTTGAGTCAAGTTGCGCCTAAATGTTTTTGAGATGGGAAGACTCTATATACATATAGCAAATCTTGAATGATAGGGTGGGCGTGGCATGGAGTACCCAATCACCTTGAAATTCTAAGGAATCATGTCAAAATGTGCATGTGGTAATAAAGGCGAGTTATGTTATAAGGATAAGAGAAAAATGAATTATGGAACTCTAAAAGATTATGTGCCACTAATAGTAAGCAATAGTAAGGAAGCAATACAACAACAACAACATATCCAGCCGTTATCCCACTATGTGGGGTTGGCTACATGAATTCTAGACTTCTATGTGGGTTGAGACTCCTTGATGCGATCACATACATGTCGTATGTATGGTATATTGATGCCCACATTAGCGCACTTATTGTTTTGCATAGTGAAATGACTATAAGATGGGGATATCCAAA
The DNA here is from genome assembly GCA_036245055.1 of Diospyros kaki. Lineage (NCBI taxonomy): Eukaryota > Viridiplantae > Streptophyta > Magnoliopsida > Ericales > Ebenaceae > Diospyros > Diospyros kaki. Next base: position 9,065,566 of record BSEG01000011.1, on the reverse strand, counting down.
TTATTGTACACTCAGTGAATAACCGAGGGAGCTACGACTAGTCAGACTCATCTGGGGTGAAGCCAGGATGAGACTAGATGATGATCCACACCACTTTCATGGCATCCTTATGTATATTTTGCGTGTGGGGTGCATGTTGTTGCGTGTAGTACAAGCAAATGACCAGGGTGGCAAAAGAATAACAACTCTGTACCATAAATAGGGATAACTGTGTATCCATCAAGTGAACCTTAGTTATTTTATGTACCGTTGGTCTATTTCTAATTAAGTCTCCAATGCTTATTTTCTCCCATATTATATGCTTGATGGGCTTTGTGGCTCACTTTGTTTATTTTGTGTCAATTCAGACAAAGGTAAGGCGGCAACGGGTGGTGACTCTAGCCACACCTGACCAGTGAAATACGTAGTGTACAGAGTCACCTCTAGCAGAGGGTCTTGGAGGGTGTTTTGTTCTTTGCTTTTGAAACAGGGCGCAGGAAGAGAAAAAGGTATTTCATTGTAAGTTTATGGCACGCCACTAAGGTTATTTTGTAATACATGGCGGTAATTCCTTGAATAGATATCTTAGCAAATGTTGTGGTATGTCTAAAACAACTATGTGTTGTTGTAAAGTGATAGTAAATTGGGTTGTATGTTGTGTTGAGATGCTTTGTTCCATTGCTCTAGCGACCTTCTCATGGATTACCTATGCTAATGGGTACTCCGGGAGGCAAGCTGTGGCAGCATCTGGTAATCAAGTAAGCTTAGCCTAGTAATTGAGTGAAAAATGTAGTCTCTGTGGCTTTTAAATTAGTCGAGTAATAACTTGGTCATACTCGAGTAAGACTTCAACATAATCGATTATTTGAAATGTCCAATTGAGTGAGTGCTATATTAGTCGAGTAACCTTGTAAGTTAGTCGAGCAATTGGTGTTTGATTTTGAAAAATATAGACGTTACTCAGAGAAGAAAAAGATGACAATTTTGACCGTTAAAGCTTTATCTCTTTATTTTATAAAGTATAAATATGTTCTCTCATATAAGAATGATAAATATGGTTATGCATGGTCTGCAAAATGTTATTTCTATATAATATTCATATGGTTGTTAACTACTTTGACTGTTATCAGTGAAATCAAAGAAGTTGTGAGTATGTGTAGGTATCAAGGCAAATCTCAAGTTTCAAGCTTTTATAAAAGACCAAGTGCTGCAAGAGATCAAGGTTGATCAAGAGAGTAGTGAAATGAGCCTAGGCTAATGTCCGAGCAATACCTAGTCAATCCATATTTAGACACAACAAAAGCCATGCTCTTTCTAGCCAATGTTCATTGCTTGGGAGCTAATTCTTTATGCTCAGCTTCTTCACTTCAAGCAAATTATCTAGTAATGTTTTCATATAGATATTCTTAAACCAGATACTAGATATAAGATAGTTGAGTTCTTTATTTATTCATATTCTTATAACTCTCTTTCGTTCAAGAAAATATTTGAAATCATTGTATTATCTTATATTTCCTCTTGAGAAATCATTTCACAAATCTTTTGTGAAACTCTTGTAAATGTTACGTTTGATCCTTTAAAAGGTAGTGGTTATGGTTGAACCTAGTTATGAAAAAATCTCGTGTAAAGGTTATAGTTGCTCTTATAAAAGTTATGGTTCCTACTTAGCCCGTTAAAAGTGGAGGTTATACTTAAACTTGTAAAAACTATGTATGGGTTATAGTTAAGCCAAAAAAAGATAAAATTCCATAGTGAATGTTTTCAAAATCCATAGTGAGAAGCTAAGGTAATGGACTAGGCTTGTTGGCTGAACCACTTAAAAATTGTTATGTTCATGTGAGGTGCTTCTTATGTTTTGATAATATTATTTTTCATTTGTCATGCAAATGTTTTCATATTTGATTTCAGCTCAAGGTTTTCAAAGCATGTTAGTTTCATCCTTCATTGCATCCATAAAGAGTTTTTAATATTTCTTCTTAAATTCATTCTTTTAAAATGCATATGTTTTCCATGAGACTTTATAGTTTTTGAAAAACAAATAGAATCTTATTAGTATTAGCTTAACATTTTTCTTATTTATATCTTCAAATATTGCTTTTTTCCTTTACCTAAATACTCTACGGTTTAAATTGATTTTTATAAAACAACTTTTTATGTACTATACAATGTATTTTGATTTTATCTCAATCATCATTAAGTAAACTGGTGTCAATTTTCAATTGCATGTATAAAGGTTTTCAAAGCTCTTTGATTTCTGTTGTTGCCAAAATACAACAATTGAAATTTGTAATGCAAGAATGTTGGAGCCAAGGTAGAGCGAGGTGGACAGCTAATAAAAGTCTACCAGTGGAGATGGGCGTTGGGTAGCTCTAGTCCGCAATATCCTGGCTGGGGTCGTAGATGGGCCTATGAGGGCATCTTCGGTAATGAATTGCTTCATCAGACAGTGGCCTCCTGGACACTCAAGGTGTAACTACGCTCACAAGAACAAGTTAGAAGGCATGTGGGGATTCCTCACTCGCATTTGACCTCCGATACTTAAGACTGTATGGGCAGAGGAAGAGAACGACAAATAGATAAGGAACACCATGACTGAATATAAAGTGGTCATACCTGGACCGACCATAGAGAGTCAACCATGGTCATATTACGAGGGGCCATAGGTGTACCTGCAAGTTAGTAGCATGCAGATAGCTTAAGAGGGATCCCTCCCGGAGGATCGGAAAACCTAGGGGGCCCTCTAAGAGAAGGTGGGCCTCTCGGCGAGCTGTCAAAGCAGGGTCTCAGGCCCTAAAAGACTTGCCCAAGCATAGCTCCAGGCTTAGTAGGAGATTCCTCGAGGAAATGCTTACTTGACCACTATTCCCTTAGGGGACACATCGCACTCCATGGACATAAACATATTATATTACATCCTATAGGCATATCACGTATGGTATCATATAAGTATTATACATGTTATGTAAGTGTGAACATATTGTGATATAGGGACTTGAGGGTACATCATAAGAGCATGGCATGCTATTGCACCATATCATAGCCCATAAGGCCATCTCTCGGGCCACCACGCTTATACATGCTATATAAATATGTACATATTATTAACTAATGGTGAGGGAGAAGACCAAAGAACTAGTAGGACAAAGAAGATGGTGAAAATGGAGCTCGCAGATAGCACCTCACGTGGATGGGCCTCTAGGATAGAGGCATTCTCGAGAGAAAGCTCTCAGGAAGAGGTCTCTTAGAGAGACCTCGTTGAGAAGGAAATAGAGACCTCTTAGCAAGGGGTCTTTCCAAGGGACCAGGGACCTTCCCGATAGAACATGACTGAGAAGGGGAGTTGCAGCGACAGTTTGTGTGATGCTATGCCTCCAAGGGGACTTTCTGCTTTGCCGGAAGGGATGCCACTTGCATTGAGAGAACTACAACCCTCTCCAAGAGGGGTACTATTGTTGCCGAGAGGGCTTACAGCCCTTGCTGAGAGGGCCTTTGTGGCCACTGAGGGGAAACAAAAGCTCTCTGAGATAGCTTTGATCTTGTCAAGAGAGAGAGAGAGATTGCCGAGAGGGAAGAAACCTCTTCAAGAAAGGAAAGTTTCTCTTAAGAAGGAAAAAGGTAGGCAATTCTAGAAGCTGCTCTCTCTCTCTCTCTTTCTCTTTTGACTTAGCTTTTATATCCTTTTTACCTTAGACTAATTTGCCCATTTCATCCTTGCTTATTCACCTTTTTGCCATTAGCAATGCCTCTTTGGCTATTCACTCGCGGTTTCTTCATGGGAAACGTGTCCTGGCTCGGGACTATTTTTGGGATTTGCCCGCCTTGGGCTAATTGACCAAAATACCCCTTGGTGGACCCTCAGGAATTCTATGGCACGACACTTTCCCCCCAGTCTTTGCGTTGATTATTAAGTCAAAGGGAAAACTAATGCCACTCTCACGTCCACCTGCCACGATGGACAAAACTACTCTCTTAGGATTAATGGCCTCGCGCCGACATTAAAATGAGATCATTTACTGAGGTAAGGCTTGACAACCATACAAAGGCACACCCCACTATGCCGAATGGGTGGCGAAAGCTATGGAGGTGCAACTTGGGGCATTTAAAATAAAGAATGATCCGCTCGAGGGAAAGATATTGGTGTGCCTCTAAGGCACTATCAAAGGGGCTTGAGGAAGCACGAGCCCTATCAATGAGGAGGTGCCCAAAAACTAGTCCTATGGCTCGGGAGTTAGAAAAATTATGGCTATAATGAGGTTTTTTCCTTGGGCGAGGACATAAACATAGATATATCAGATTTTGAGTGCTCAAGGGCACTAGATTTTTTAGAGAATGGCTTTCAGACACAGAGGAGATTACGCAAGTGGTTTCTCATATTCAGACTTAGGCTTGAGCTAAGATGGGTTTATCTGGGATCGAAATGCCTCAGCGGGTCTTATCTCAAGACGATGCATTTGCCTACGGCAACTCTCGCCAATGCCTTAGATCATCACTCATTTGAATGTGGTTTGCTAGACTCTTACGAGGGTCTTAAATTGAAGGTGAGAAATGATGCCTCCAACCTAAAATCATTGTGCCAAGAGTGTTTCTTTTTTCTGGCATTATCAGTGGCTCTACTTACCCTATCCTAGGGATTCCATTGGTATTCTATCATAACACTTGGTGAAATATGGTTGTCCATGTGCTTTGTTCTGACCCTATTACTATGTAAAAGCTGCCCATCTTCAGCCATTCTCCCTAATTTAAACCAGTTCCCGGGATGATTGATGCCAATGCCTTCTCAACAACTGCCATCTACATTATAACCACATTCCATTGTATCTTGCATTGAAGACCGGCAGCCGTTGTGTAACACCCTGCCTTACACGGGCGCTTCACTATAAGAGAGTCCTCGGGAATCTTTTTTTTTTTTTAAGTTCATCATGCGTGGTGCTTCAAGAGAAATCTCACATGTTTTAACATGCCCGACACATACGATGGCCAGCATTCACGGTGATTTCAAAGACAATCTTCACATGCAGATAAGATCCTGGAAGAACCTAGTCTTGCTAGTTTAACTAACAAGATTAATAATCTTAAGTTAAATGAGACATAGTATTACGCACCGGATATAATAACATCAAAATGTCATGGCCTTCCACGAGGTTCTTACATAGTATTTCCACAACAAAATATGAAGTACCAAGCTACCAAATGATAACAACAACATCATACAGCTGTTCATACATGTAACATCCCGTTTCGGCATAAGGTTGCCAAGCAATTTATGAGTTTAAAACACCAAAAATTGGCTTGATAGTAGTTATAAGTATCAAATCATCTATAAGGAGTGCCTTGGAACTGAGATATCTAAAGAAAATGATACGGTTTTGATGAGCATTTCGAGGCATGATTTATGGTATCAAAAGAAATTGGATTAGGAATGATTTTCTATACAGATAAAATGCAGCTACGATTCAGGCTGAAAAATTGAATCGTTATAGGGGACTTCTGAGAAGCCAATCGATGCTTGAGGGGGCTTCAGTTTTTCATAAGGAACAACCCTTCAGTGGTTTCAGGAAGGGACGAAAGGGTTTAAGGCTAAAACGAAGATTCGAGCCTAAGTGCAGTTTTCTGAAATTGTCGGAGGATGGTCGAAACGACATTTTTTTGGAATCTTTGGGGGTTAAATAGATGTTTTAGGACTTGAGGGCCTTAAGTACAATTATGGAAAGTTAAGGGGCTAAGTGAAAAGAGCTAAAGTGAGAAAAGCCAAAGTTTGGGGGGTCAAAGTGCAATTTCAAGAAAACCTGTAAACAACAATGGCCAACCAACCCATTTTATCTGCCAAATTGGCCACGGGGAACCAACGAGCAATGGTCGGGGACGCCTTTGGGTAAAGTCATGGCCGACAATGACCATCGGGGTAGCTTGATTTCAAGAAAAATCTGACTAGAAAATTGGTCGATTTGTCGTATGCCTGCAAGTGGTGATTTTGGTTAGGTAAGGTCGAGTTGAGGTCTATCCAGGGTAGGTTTAAGCTCTAAGGCACATGGGTTGGTAGATCTCGGGTGTTTGAAGGTTTGAAAATGCCTATAAATAGGGGTTCCACAATGACCAAAAATGGTGAGAAAATGAGCTTCAAATCGAGTGCTTTATCGAATGAATTGAGCAATATAAATAAGGGGTTTTTGTTACCCATGAGGTAAGGATTCTTTCTGTGTATTTTGAGGTATTTTTGTTAAGGTTTAATGGTGGTTCGAAGGTCGCCAGAAAGAGGGAGAATGACGGTCGATCTGAGACTTCAAATAGTTGGTTGACGGCCTTCCAGTGCTCTGTTGAAGCCATTCATGGTGCCATCGTGATTGATTCAAGGAGGAGAACAAGTTGGTGGAGAGATCCCAAAATACCGATGTGTCGTTGCCGAAGAAGACGACCAGCCCGTGGTCGGCATGCGCGGGTCTTCATGCGCCACCAATCGCCCTAGTGCCCTAGCGCATGGGGGCGCTTGTGGGTTCGTGGATGGCTGGAAAATTTGGAAAAAAAATCCCATAAATTTTAGAAAAATGTTTTCTGGTGGTTTATCCAAAACGATTTGGATTTGGCCTTCCCGATGTCTCGATTTCAGCACCGACTAGCCTTGTTTTGCATGCAAACGAGGGTTTGAGGTAAAGCCAGCAATTTTCATTTGATGTCATTAGACTTTAATGAATTGTTGTGGAAAACGATTGGAGAAAATAGAGCCGAAGGTATTTATTTGAATTTTTAGAAGGGAAAATGGAAGAAAATGCAAGAAATTATAAAAAAATAGGTTTTAATACTTATTTAAATAAATGTAATGATTAGGGTTCTTGAGGCTTAAGTTGAACTGACTTTTGCGAATTTTGAGGTTGAAACGCAAATCAAGATGATGCAATTATTTCGAGATAAGGCACGAATATCGAGATAGCTAATAAGCTTGGGAAGGTAAGTGGTACTATTCAATTCGATTTAGTTTTATGAAAACGCTTAGTTTGTAAGTTCTTTGACCCCAAAATCTAATTTTATGCACAATGTTTTATCATGTTGTCATGCCTTGATATGAGTATGTCATCCAGATTGCATTTACATGTCTTGACTTATGAAATATGCATATGAGCATGATGAGATTCACGGTCATACATTGCATGGGTTTAGGATTAGGTACTGGCTCTGTTGCTTTGCCAAAGGTGCACCCATACACCCAGTCTGGCAGAGAGACTGAAAAAATGGTAGGTAATCTTAAGGTGCAGTAGACCCAAACATAAGAGTTATGATGTTATGTGCATTTTATTCATACATATGCATTATATAATGTACTATTACTTAGATGATTCATCATCTAATGTGGGCCTTGCCCCTAGAACATTCAAACATTCCAGATTGGGTTTGCAGCGAAGGCACATAAGTGGAATGAAGAGTAATCTATCCACGGTACTGCGGGTGCAAATAAAATTTTTTCTGCATTTAGTTTTCGTATGAGAATCCTATTATGTACTAGTTATGTTATGTCATGTTTTCAAGTCATGTTGAAAAACTTATGCCATGTTTAAAGTCATATCATGTTGCAAGTTATGTTTGGAAGACTTATGTTATGATGACGAATAATCTTGTATTATTAATTATGTTAAGACGATCATGTAATATTATTAGCGTTTGAGGTATGTTGAGGTTTTGATTCTAGCTTCCGTATTTAAAGTTTATGATGATTCTCTTTCGAGATAGATGTATGAAAATTTTGGGATGGATATGAGGAATGACATGGTTTAGTTTTAGTAGTATAAAAAAATTTTTATTATTCCAGGATTATCTTGAGTTATAATGCGCTCAAAGAACGGGGCTTTATAGTTGGTATCAGAGTGAACTATAAGAAAACTTAGGAATGATCATCAAGAATCCATGAACTTGAGGTTTAGAAAAAATTTAGATTTAGAAAACTCTATTTAGAGATTTGAGGATGAATGATCGAAGTCTTTAAGGTTACTAGATTTAAGTGTTGTATAGTGAAAGTGCATGTCTAGGAAAGTTTTGGCTAAGGAAAAACTTGGTATTTAAATGTGTCCGTTTGTGACCCACCTTTCTTTCCTGGGAACTTACCTGATGTACTATTCACAAACAGACACTATTCCAGTATACGGCTATTATTCTTAGTAAATAGTGGAAGTCTAATGGAAGCTGATACAAGCAAAATGATCTAGTTATTGAAGTTAGGATCCGATGATGTAATTCGGGTGTAAGTTTGTGGTAAGGTACGAGAAATCCGTCGGCCAAAGCGTCATAACAAATGGCATGGGAGACGATCAAATGCTGAAGATCTGAAACAACACAATAGGGTTTGTACCTTGTAAGGTGTCCAAGTTCCAATGAATTGGAGTACGAGGTGTGCCACTAGCTGGTGATATGACTAAGGATTGTTGTTCCAATAGTTGTGAGAAATCTTTAGGACAATCATTTATGAAAATAAGGAGCCTGTTAATATGTGGTGCAGGCACTTGTGATTGATGAAAAAAAAAATCAAGGTAATGAGAGAAATATCAGGATGTGTTCTTGGAAGATGCATTGAAATTGTTTCTTGACAAATAAAACTGCTATTAATAGCTTGAGGTTATCTGACGATCAACTATGTGTGGCTTGACTGAGGACATAAAATTATCAGGTGAGGAGATAATTAAGAGTCAATATTTTCATCTCGATTTGATGAATTATTAAACAGCTGCAAGAGGCTGAGATATTTATGATTAATATGCAATCAATGGTAAAAATAAGGGAATGAGACATTAAAGTACTCAAAAAAATATAGCATTCATTCCATATGTTCAATACAGTTACAAGAGATCAAGCCATATAATTAAAAAAAAAGTTAAACCCCAAAATGTCGCCAATGTTCAATACCGATGATGACCGCCAAAAACGTCGAGACCAAGCTCATCGAAGTCGTCCTGAAGAGGCCACTAACTACCGCTAGTTTCCCTGGGGTGAAATAGAGTAGTCTCTGGAAAACTAGGGAGTAAGGCATGTTCGAGCATATTGGGATATTCAGGCCACTGACTACTGCTAGTTTCGCCGGGCTGAAATAGAGTAGTCTCTAAAAAACTAGGGAGTGAGACATGTTCGGGCATATTGGGATATTCAAGCCACTGATTACCGCTAGTTTCGTCGAGGTGAAATAGAGTAGTCTCTGGAAAACTAAGGAGTGAGGCATGTTCGGGCATAATGGGATATTCAGGCCACTGACTACCGCTAGTTTCGCCAAGGTGAAATAGAGAAGTAGCTTCTCGGAAACTAGGAAATGAGACATTCTCTGGGATAATGGGATAACCAGAGCTCCCAAACGGATTTGTATCATCTATGGATAGTGATCCATGCGAGATAGGTCCAAAAATATCAACAAAGCTCATATCAAGTTCTGGGATAGGATCTGGGTCAAGTTGGGGGTGAAACCAACTTGGAACAGGAAAAGGATATGCATAAGAGTTTGCAAGTAGTAAATTTTGCAATAAAGCTACATGGGCTTGCAAGTCGATAACCTGTTGTTGGAGATCGACAACCTATTGTTCGAGGGAAAAAATATGGGACACAACCAAAAACAAGATCTTGAAGCCGAGCTAGAGCTTCCATAGTGAGTGTAATGACTTCCCCATACCAGTCACTTACCGAAAGTTAGGCTAGGATTTTGGAGGCATTACTGGTACCAAAGACCTAATGGATAGCATAAAAATGAATAGATGCTCCCTCATGGCTGAAGTAAAGAGCAAAGACACACAATGGGGTGCATCTCCTCCTCGAGACTTTGTAGGCACCACTTGAAAACCCGGATCTTGACATGATTTGTAGATGGATCTGGGTACTAGCTAGATCTAAGAAGATATGGGGACAAATCTAATGGGTTGAATCTAGATGGATGGGATCGGGTCAAATCAGATTTAATTTAAGATCTAGATTGTAAGATTTCAAAACTAAGGTTAGGAGGGAAAAAAATGGCGGACCTCGAGAAGAATAGCAACGGGCAAGAACTGTGGGTCGACGACTGCCAGGGAGGCTAGATGGCGGTCGGTTGTTGCATGAAGAAGTAGGCGTAGGCCGCAGAGAGGCCAGATTTGGCTGATGGGGCAGATCGGTGGTCGGAGAGGGTTGCGACCAGTGGGGGAGGCGCCCGGAGGTGGCTTCGGTTGGTTGTAGTGGCGGGGCACTGTGCAGGTAGGAGGTTGAGGCTGCAGAGGCGACGGTTGGCAGTAGAGACTGGGGCCGAGAAAGTCGGCTGGAGGCAGACGCAACGGTTGCAGTAGAGGTTGGGGGTTGCCGGGCTGTGCATGGTCTATGGGAGAGAAGAAGAACAGAGGAAGAAGAAGAAGAAGAAGAAGAAGAAGAAGAAAAGTAAAAAACAAATATATATATATAGATTTTTATGGAAAAAAAATTGTGTTTTATTTTTTCGGAGATTTTGGCAAGAGGAAAAAAAAAAAAAGATCGAGCATGATTAGAGTCAGTTGATATGAAATGTTATCACTTGAGGATTAATTCGAGCAATTTGAGGATCAAATGGTTAATTCGAGGATATAAAATGTTATTTGATGATCATTTCGAAAAGTACGAGGACTAATTTAAGTTATGGGTATATGGATGCATAGGTGTTAGTATGGCAACTAAGTAACAAATGTTATGTGCAAATGATATAAGGATATTAATATTGTTAGATTTGGAAGACAATGTTAGATTTCAATTAAAAGTTAAGTTACAGAAGGAAGATTTGGAGACAGATAGATCTATCAATAAATTGTAAAGACCTCTTGATGAGATAGTTATATGACATTATTAGAAGATGATCGTGGTCAATTGACAGAAACTTGTGGTTATATCAGGTGATGAATACCTATAGGAATATCGAATAAGATTGGCACAAGTAAGGATCAAGCAATAATTAAGTTTGAGGTAACTTAAGGTGAGGCATAGTTAGTTTTGAAGACAGATTATTCGAGGACATGCGATAACCAAGGTGGCAAAGTAAGGACATTGACTTGTTGTGGCAGTCTGAAAACCTATGAAACAACCAAGTGATGACAAGATATGTGAGGTATAAGGATATCGATTGGATGATTGAGTGAAAAACAAATTGAAAATTGAAGATGAGGATATGAGGGTCGCATACTCATTATAATGATATGTGTACCAGCTTGGATGGGAGTTTGAGTTGGGACTTATGGCCCAAGGACTAGGTTATGTGGTTATGGGATTTGAAAAAGAAATCTGAAAGGCGCGTGTGGGTGTCGATGTATAGATTGATGAACGTGGCCAGCCCAAGGATTCTGATTTTGATACACAATGACAGACTCAAGTTTCAAATAGAATATGCACGTTAGAAGTCTTGTGATTAAGAGATGATTATTGGGCATATAGTTTTCTTTAGGATATGTGATCACCTGTGAAGAGCCACAAGAGGATTATTTGAAATAAGGTATTGAGGTGTATTCTTCCCTAGTTATTTGATCAGTCAAATGCTAATTTCGAGGATGAAATTTTGAGATTTAGAACATATAGAAAATTTCGAGATGAAATTTTTAAGGATGGGAGAATGTAATATCCCATTTCGGCATAAGGTTGCCAGGCAATTTAGATGAGTTTAAAATACCAAAAATTAGCTTGATAACAATTATAAGTATCGAATAGTCTGTAGGGACTGCCCTAGAGCCGAGATATCTAAGGAAAATGATACGATTTTGACGAGCGTTTCGAGACATAATTTATGGTATCGAAAGAAATTAGATCAGGAACGATTTTCTGTATAGCTAAAATGCAGCTGTGATTCAGGTTGAAAAATCAAATCGTTATAAGGGACTTCTGGGAAGTCAACAGAAGCTTGAGGGGGCTTCAATTTTTCATAAGGAATAACCCTTCAATGATTTCAGGAAGGGATGAAAGGGTTTGAGGCCAAAATAAAGATTTGGGCCTAAGTGTAGTTTTTGAAATTGTCGAAGGGAGGTTGAAACGACATTTTTTTAGAATCTTCGAGGGTTAAATAGGTGTTTTAGTGCTTGAGGGCTTTAAGTGCAATTATGGAAAGTTAAGGGGCTAAGTGAAAAGAGCTAAAGTGAGAAAAGTCAAAGTTTGAGGGGCCAAAGTGCAATTTCAAGAAAACTTGTAAACAACAATGGCCGACCAGCCATTCCATCCGCCAAATTGGCCACGGGGAACCAACGAGCAATGCTCGGGGATGCCTTTGGGTCAAGTCATGGCCGACAACGACCATCGGGGTGGTCGGATTTCAAGAAAAATTCGACCAAAAAATTAGCCGGTTTGTTGCACACCTGCAAGTGGCAATTTCGATCTAGTAAGGTCAAGTTGAGGTCGATCCAGGGTAGGTTTAAGCTCTAAGGCACATGGGTTGGTCGATCTCGGGTGTTTGAAGGTTCGAAAATGCCTATAAATAGGGATTCTGCGATGACCGAAAATGGGGAGAAAATGAGCTTCAAATCAAGTGCTTTATCGAATGAATTGAGCAATATAAATAAGGGGTTTTTTTTTCCGATGAGGTAAGGATTCTTTCTATGCATTTTGAGGTATTTTTGTTAAGGTTTAATGGTGTTTTGAAGGTCGTCAGAAAGAAGGAGGCAGACGGTAGATCCGAGACTTCAAACGACTGGTTAATTGCCTTCCGATGCTCCATTGAAGCCATTCATGGTGCCATCGTGACTGATTCAAGAAGAAGAACAAGTTGGTGGAAAGACCACAAAACGTTGGTGTGTCGTTGCCGGAGAAGATGACCGGCGTGTGGCCAGCACGTGCTGGTCTTCACGCGCCACTAGTCGCTCTAGCGCCTGCGGGCGCGTGAATGGCTGGAAAAGTTGGAAAAAAATCTCAAAAATTTTAGAAAAATGTTTTATGGGGGTTTCAGTAAAATGATTTGGATTTGGCCTTCTCGATGTCTCGGTTTCCGCACTGACCAGCCTCGTTTTGCATGCAAACGAGGGTTTGAGGTAAGTCCAGTAATTTTCCTTTGATGTCATTAGACTTTAATAAATTGTTGTAGAAAGAGATTGCAGAAAATAGAGCCGAAGGTATTTATTTGAATTTTTAGAAGGGAAAATGAAAGAAAATAGAAAGAAAATGCAATAAATTATGAAAAAATAGGTTTTAATACTTATTTAAATAAATGTGATGATTAGGGGCTTTTGTTGTCCATGAGGTACGGATTCTTTCTATGCATTTTGAGGTATGTTTGTTAAGGTTTAATAGTGTTTCGAAGGTCGCCAAAAAGAGGGAGGTAGACGGTCGATCCGAGACTTCAAACGGCCGGTTGACGAACTTCCGGTGCTCCGTTGAAGCCATTCATGGTGCCATCGTGATCGATTCAAGGTGGAGAACAAGTTGGTGGAGAGATCCCAAAATGCCGGTGTGTCGCTGCCAGAGAAGACGACCGGCGTGTGGCCAGCACGTGCGGGTCTTCACACGCCACCAGTCACCCTAGAGCGTGGGGGCGTGTGGATGGCTGGAAAAATTGGAAGAAAATCCCAAAAATTTTAGAAAAATGTTTTATGGGGGTTTGTGCAAAACGATTTGGATTTAGCTTTCCTGATGTCTTGATTTCTGCACTAACCAGCCTCATTTTGCGTGCAAACGAGGGTTTGAGGTGAGTCCAATAGTTTTCCTTTGATGTCATTAGAATTTAATAAATTGTTGTAGAAAAAGATTGGAGAAAATAGAGTTGAAGGTATTTATTTGAATTTTTAGAAGGGAAAATAGAAGAAAATAGGAAGAAAATACAAGAAATTATGAAAAAATAGGTTCTAATACTTATTTAAATAAATATAATGATTAGGGGCTTTTGTTGCCCAAGACGTAAGAATTCTTTCTATGCATTTTGAGGTATTTTTGTTAAGGTTTAATGGTGTTTCGAAGGTCGCCAGAAAGAGAGAGGCAGACGGTCGATCCAAGACTTCAAATGGCTGGTTGACGACCTTTTGGTGCCCTATTGAAGCCATTCATGGTGCCATCGTGATTGATTCAAGGAGGAGAACAAGTTGGTAGAGAGATCCCAAAACGCCGGTGTGCCGTTGGTAAAGAAGACGACCTGCGCGTGGTTGGCACGTGCGGGTTTTCACGCGCCACCAGTCGCCCTAGCGTGTGGGGGTGGGTGGATGGGTGAAAAAATTGGAAAACAAATCCCAAAAATTTTAGAAAAATGTTTTATGGGGGTTTGTGTAAAACGATTTGGATTTGGCCTTCCCGATGTCTCGGTTTCCACATTGACCAACCTTGTTTTTCGTGCAAACAAGGGTTTGAGGTAAATCCAATAATTTTCCTTTGATGTCATTAGACTTTAATAAATTGTTGTAGAAAAAGATTGGAGAAAATAAAGTCGAAGGTATTTATTTGAATTTTTAGAAGGGAAAATGGAAGAAAATAGAAAGAAAATGCAATAAATTATGAAAAAATAGGTTTTAATACTTATTTAAATAAATGTAATGATTAGGGGCTTTTGTTGCCCATGAGGTAAGGATTCTTTCAATCCATTTTGAGGTATTTTTGTTAAGGTTTAATGGTGTTTCGAAGGTCGCCGGAAAAAGGGAGGCAGACGGTCGATCTGAGACCTCAAACGACTGGTTGACTGCCTTCCGGTGCTCCGTTGAAGCTATTGATGGTGCCATCGTGATCGATTCAAGGAGGAGAACAAGTTGGTGGAGAGATCCCAAAACGCCAGTGTGTTGTTGCCGAAGAAGACGACCGGCGCGTGGCCAGCACGCGATGGTCTTCAAGCGCCACCAGTCGCCCTAGTGCATGGGGGCGCGTGGATAGCTGGAAAAATTGGAAAAAAATTCCAGAAATTTTAGAAAAATATTTTATGGGCGTTTGTGCAAAACGATTTGGATTTGGCCTTCTCGATGTCTCGATTTCCGCGCTAACCAACCTCATTTTGCTTGCAAACGAGGTTTGAGACAAGTCTAGTAATTTTCCTTTGATGTCATTAGACTTTAATAAATTGTTGTAGAAAAAGATTGGAGAAAATAGAGCCGAAGGTATTTATTTGAAGTTTTAGAAAGGAAAATGGAAGAAAATAGAAAAGAAATGCAATAAATTATGAAAAAATAGATTTTAATACTTATTTAAATAAATTTGATGATTAGGGGCTTTTGTTGCCCATGAGGTAAGGATTTTTTCTATGCATTTTGAGGTATTTTTGTTAAGGTTTAATGGTGTTTCGAAGGTCGCCGAAAAGATGGAGGCAGACAGTCGATCTGATACCTCAAACGGTTGGTTGACGGCCTTCCGGTGCTCTGTTGAAGCTATTGATGGTGCCATCGTGATCGAGTCAAGGAGGAGAACAAGTTGGTGGAGAGATCCCAAAACGCGGGTGTGCCATAGCCGAAGAAGACGACTGGCGCGTGGCCAGCACACGCTGCTTCACGCGCGTCCAGTCACCCTAGCGCATAAGGGTGCGTGGATGGCTGGAAAAAAATTGGAAAAAAATCCCAGAAATTTTAGAAAAATGTTTTATGGGGATTTGTGCAAAACGATTTGGATTTGGCCTTCCCGATGTCTCGATTTCTGCACTAACCAGCCTTGTTTTGCTTGCAAACAAGGGTTTGAGGTAAGTCCAATAATTTTCCTTTGATGTTATTAGACTTTAATAAATTGTTGTAGAAAAAGATTGGAGAAAATAGAGTCGAAGGTATTTATTTGAATTTTTAGAAGGGAAAATTGAATAAAATAGAAAGAAATTGCAATAAATTATGGAAAAATAGGTTTTAATACTTATTTAAATAAATGTGATGATTAGAGTGCTTGAGGCTTAAGTTGAACTGACTTTTGCGAATTTTGAGGTTGGAACGCAAATCGAGATGATGCACGTATTTCGAGACAAGGCATAAATATAGAGATAGCTGATAACTTTGGGAAGGTAAGTGGTACTATTTAACTGGATTTAGTTTTATGAAAATGCTTGGTTTGTAAGTTGTTTGACCCCAAAATCTGATTTTATGTACAATGTTTTATCATTATGTCATACCTTGATATGAGTATGTTATGTAGATTGTATTTATATGTCTTGATTTATGAAATATGCATATGAGCATGATGAGATTTACGGTCATACGTTGCATGGGTATGGGATTAGGTACTGGCTCCGTTGCTTTGCTAAGGGTGCACCCATACACCCCGGTCTGGTAGGGAGACTAGAAAAATGACGGGTAATCTCAAGGTGCAGTAGACCCCAAACATGAGAGTTATGATGTTATGTGCATTTCATTCATACATATGCATTATATGATGTACTCTTACTTAGATGATTTTTCATCTAATGTGGGTCTTGCCCCTGAAACATTCAAACGTTCCAGATCGGGTTTGCAGCGAAGGCACAGAAGTGGAATGAAGAGTAATCTATCCACGGCACTGCGGGTGCAAATAAAATGTTTTCTACATTTAGCATCCGTATGAGGATCCTATTATGTACCAATTATGTTATGTCATGTTTTTAAGTCATGTTGAAAAACTTATGCCATGTTTAAAGTCATATCATGTTACAAGTTATGTTTGGAAGACTTATGTTATGATGACGAATAATCTTGTATTATTAATTATGTTGAGACGATCATATAATATTATTAGCGTTTGAGGTATGTTGAGGTTTTGATTCTAGCTTCCGCATTTAATGTTAAAGTAAAAACAGTTGATGCAATATATGACATGTTCAATATGCATACGATGCCACAAGTACATAAGTAAAAACGCCTATGCATAACATCTCAAGTTCTGGAGGATATAACCACTCATTAGAACTGGTTCAATCACATGTAACCTAAGCTCAGAAGGGTAAAACCGTTCACCGGAACCCACTGCACACACACCAACACATTTTTAAACAAGGGTAAGACTAGAATCAAACTGCTCACCTTAATTCAGAAAAAGTTGATTTTTGCCTTGAAAATTTGTCGCACCTTGAAACTCGTGCAATCCTTCCCTCAAACAGTCTAATCGTCTCTTGTTTACCATTATGACTCTAGAAATCAATATTTCTATTTTTTCTCAATTTTTCTTTATTTTTAAACCTTGCTTACCTTCGAAAATTCATAAAAAATACTTAACACCCAATTTCACCAAATATTTTTTCATGAAAATATCTAAAATAATTTTATCAAAATTATAAAATTAATTTCGGAAGAAAACATTACCTCACGTGCCCTCACGCACCACTCCTACCCTCGGCGAGTGAAGCCCACGTGCAGTCAGTTCCAATCGTCTTCTCCGGTGATTGCTTGCTTCGACGACCGCTTATGGCCAAAACAACTGCAAGGGCTTGAAGAGCTTGATGAGGCGACCTTGATGGCACCTTCAGATGGTCAGAAAATCGCCAGAAAAGGGTTTAAAACCCAGTTCCAGGTCGTGGTTCAACAACCCTCAATTTTCAGACCAAGCCCTTAAAACCCTATCAAATCTACACAAAACCTTCCCAAATTCTCCAGAAATGCTTCTCACAACCCAAAGAATAAAAGCGCCTTATCCCCAAGGCTCAATTCAAGAAAAAACGAGAGCAATTTTGGCCTTTTTGATTATGAAACCCTCGGCCCTCAACCCCCTTTTATACCTGTATTTTGACACGATTTCCCACCAAATCTCACTTGTTCTTATCCCTTAAGTCCCAAATCAAGCCTTTAATCCCACCGAATAATCCTAAATCATTAGGTAGTTTACTCAATTTGCACTTTTGCCTGGATGCCCCTAATCCCATGTTTTCGACCTCAAACCTTCGTGAATCTCTTGGTTTTGCCGAATATCACTTATTTGGGCCATTTTACCTTCATTGAATTTCTTTGACATGGACTCTTGCCTTCTGTCCATGTTTTGGATACTACACTTGGGCCTAAAATTATAGTAAATTCCATTTTGACCCCGTAATTCTTGAAAATACTCTTGATATTAAATATTGGGTAAGAAATTTTGACATGGACTCTTGATATCAAAATTAAATAAATGTGGATAAGAAATTTTCATCTATTCTTCGCGTTCCCAAGTGGCTTCTTCTTCGTCATGGTTGCTCCATAGCACCTTTACCAACGGGATAACCTTGTTTCTTAAGACCTGATCCGTTTGATCCAAGATTTGATCTGTCTTTAGGGTAAGTTAGATCATTTTGTATCTCGATGGTCTCATTTCGAAGTTCCTGCGTAGGATCTGGTTCGTGTTTCCGTAGTTGGGACACGTGGAACACGTTGTGGATGTTTGAGATCGCCATATGTAAGGCTATTCTATAAGCTACTGATCCAATTTTCTCCAAAATTTCATATGGACCGATATATCTTGGGCTTACCTTTCCTTTCCTTTTCCCTCGAATCTCTGATTTGAATTGAGTGACCTTCAAATATACTTTATCATCGATCGAGAATTCCAAATTTCATCTTCGTTAGTTGGCATACGACTTCTGAAGACTTTGACTTGTTCTCATTTTCTCCTAAATTCTCTTGATCTTTTCAGTAGTATTTTTCACTATCTCGAGTCCAATCAATCCTGTTTCTCTTATTTCCACCCAATAGAGTGGTGTTCTGCACTTTCGCCCGTACAACACCTCGTAAGGGGCCATTCCAATGCTGTTATGGTGCCCATTGTTGTAAGTGAATTCCACTAGTGGTAGATGTTTCTCCTAGCTTCCTAAGAAACCTAGAATGCATGCCCTTAATATGTCCTCAAGCGTCTGAATTGTTCTCTCGGACTGTCTGTCTATCTGTCTGGGGATGATAGGAAGTGCTAAGCTTCAACTGCATTCCCATACACTTGTGAAAACTTTCCCAAAATCTTGACGTAAATCGTGGGTCTCGATCTGACACTATGCTTGTAGGGATTCCATGTAACCGAACTATTTCTTCAATATACAACTAAGCCAAGGCATGAATCGGCTACCCAACTTAATTGGCAAGAAATGAGCCGACTTTGTTAGTCGATCCACAATCACCCAAATAGTATTGTTTCCTTTGGGACTTCGAGGTAGAATGGTCACAAAGTCCATGGTAATGTGATCCCATTTCCACTTGGGAATGTCCAGAGGTTGGAACATTCCTCCTGGGCGCTGATGCTCGATTTTGATACGCTGACAAGTATCGCATTTCGCCACGTACCGTGCCACATCCCTTTTCATTCCGGGCCACCAATAAATTTTCCTAAGGTCTTTTTACATCTTTGTGGACCCTGGATGTACAATGTACCTAGCTCGATGAGCTTCTCTTAAGATAATTTGCCTCAGGTCTTGATCTTTCGACACGCAGGTCTTTCTTTGAAACTAAAGTATACCATCGCGATAACTAAATTTAGGTGCCTTCACTTGATCATTTTTGTATATCCGCTAACTTCTTCTTGCGTCTTCTGAAGTGCTGACCTGATCTAATTCACTACATCAGGTTGGATTGTCAGTTTTTCCAAATACCCTTTGGTAGGCTTAGGCTTGGCACTTATTATCAGATTACTGAATTCCTCAATCATTTTCCATTCCTTAACCATCATACTAGCCACAATTTCTAAGCTTCTTCGGCTAAGAGCATCCGCAACTACATTTGCCTTCCCTGGATGGTAGGAGATGATACAATCGTAGTCCTTAAGGTATTCCATCCATCTTCTTTGTCGCATATTTAACTCCTTTTGAGAAAATATGTACTTCAGACTTTTGTGATCCGTAAAAATCTCAAATTGTTCCCCGTAAAGATAATGTTTCCACAGCTTCAAAGCATATATTATTACTGCTAACTCTAAATTGTGAGCTAGGTAGTTCTACTCATGCCTCTTCGGTTGTCGGAATCTATAAGCGATTACCTTCTCATCTTGTATTAGAACACATCCCAAACCTATCCCAGAAGTATCACTATACACCACATACTTTCCCGACTCCGTTGGCATTGCTAGAGTTAGTGTCGTGATCAATTGCGCCTTAAGCTCTTGAAAGCCTTGCTCACACTTTTCGTCCCATTCAAATTTGACTTCCTTCTGCATCAATCGGGTAAGTGGAGCAAATATCTTTGAGAATCCTTCCACGAATCTTCTATAGTATCCAGCTAGTCCAAGAAAACTCTAAATTTCTTTGACAGTCTTGGGTGTTTGCCAATTCTGAATTGCTTCAATCTTTGCTGGATCAACAGCTATATCTTCTGTAGAAATTATATGTCCAAGAAATGTTACCTAAGTAAGCCAAAACTCATACTTTGAGAATTTGGTGTACAACTTGTGATCCTTTAAGGTCTGCATCACTATACTTAGGTGTTCCTCATGCTCACTCTCAGTTGCAGAGTATATTAGGATATCATCTATGAACACCATCATGAACTTGTCCAAATAAGGTCTAAAAGTTCGATTTATCAAGTCCATGAATGTAGTATGTGCATTTGTCAATCCGAACGGCATCACCAGATATTCACAGTGTCCATACCGAGTTCGAAAAGCAGTCTTGGGTACATCTTTTGGATTGATTTTCATTTGATAGTACCCTAACCGATGGTCTATCTTTGAAAATACCCTATCTCCTTGAAGTTGGAAAAATAGTTCCTCAATCCTAGGTAACGGGTACTTATTCTTTATGGTTACCTTGTTCAATTGCCAGTAATCAGTACACATCCGCAAGGTGCCATCTTTCTTCTTTATGAATAGTATCAGAGCTCCCCAAGGTGATACACTTGGTCAAATGAATCCTTTATCGGTCAAGTCCTGTAATTGATCATTCAATTCTCTCATCTCATCTTAGGCCATCTTGTACAGAGATATATATATAGGCTGCGTACCCAGTACAATGTCTATTGAGAATTCAATCTCTCTATGGGGAGGTAATCCTGGTAAATCTTTGGGAAAAACCTTAGGGTATTCATTCACAACCCTCACTGACTTCAACTCAAGACTTTTCTTACTTGGTTTAGGTTTGGCTGATTACAATGCTTGCAAAGTCATGTCATGCTTTCTCTTACTCTTTCTACTGTGGCCTTGAAACGTAATCCATTCTCTGCTAGGTTTGAGTAAGCTCACTATCTTATTCTTGCAATCCACCTTAGCCTCATGTATCGATAGGAAATCAATTCCTATGATCACGTTGAAATCTTGAATATCTAGTACCACTAAGTCTATCTTGAGACTTTCTCCTCCTATGTTGAAAATACATCCTTGACACCCTACCACAGTTTCTAGGGACATTCCCATAAGAGTAGCTATTACCATTTGATAACCCAACTTTCTAGGTTCTAGCTTAAGACTGTCTACTGATGGATGCGAAACAAACAAATGCATAGCACCTAGATCTATTAAAGCATGAACTGGAATATTCGAAAAGAACAGTGCACCTTCAATAACTATAGGTTCGGCCTCAGCGTCCTCACAAGTCAGATTGTACACTCAGCCTGGACGAACATTCTAGGCTCCTCCGCCTAGTTGCTCCATCTTCTGCCTCTTCGAGCATTCTCGCGAGATGTGCCCCAGTTGCCCGCAATTGTAGCACACAATCTTTCCCTAATACCCAACTTGGGGCGTTCCTTTGCTCTTTGGTTAGTTCCTCCCGATGTGACCTTTTTCCCCATATCCATAACATCTTATGATACATCTCTTCCCAAGGTGTTTCCTCTTACACCTAGGGCATTTCCTCTTACACAAGTGAGTCATTGAACTTCGTGGCTTACCACCCTTGCTCTCTTCTTCAGTCTTGATTATTTTTACTCACGTCAGGTTCCTCTCAATGGTTAGGGCTCTGTGTAGTGCTTCTTACAGGAATCAATGTCCCACCCGCTTAAAACTTGTTGGAGACTCACTTGTAACCCTGAAACGAACTTCTGTGCCTTCTGACTCTCGTCAGTCTCATACATGGGTACGTATTTAATCAGTTGAGTGAATTGGCTATCTTATTGGTTCACAGACATTTCATTAGTTTTCTTGAGCCTCATAAACTCCCAAATCCTTTCCTCCTTCCAACTCTTAGGGAAGTACTTGTTGTTAAACTCTTCCTTGAATCTTGCCTAAGTGTAGGTTAGCACATCGTCATCTTCGTCCTCGCGTTCTTGTTGAGATCTTATTATAGAACGCTCAGTAGACTGCCACCACCATCCCACCTCTTCCTCTTGCATGCAGGTTACGCACTTTACTTTTTCCTCCTCGTTGCACTGGAGGTGTTGAAGTAATTTCTCCATCTGCTCGAGCCAGTACTCGGCTAAGCTGGGATCATCGCAAGTCCTACCTTTGAACACCGGGGGCATTAGATGCTAGTACCGTTCCAACGCTGTGGTCATGTGCCGAGTAGGCTCCTCCTGACTCATGTAGGTTAGCATGTTTTCCAAGAATCATTCCATCCGCTCGAACCGATGCTCGCTAGAGCTAGATTCCCCAACATATCTCTTATTTCCTTCTAAGTGATTTTTGCAATCACCCTGATCTCTGGGACTATCTTCCTCCCTTCTCCCATTCCTATTGTGGACTGCATCTCAGAGTCGTCATGTATTCACCATCTGGAGTGAATCACAGAAATGAGTTATACACAAGACAAGATTTTTTCTTACAAAAGAGAGATAATTTTATTTCTTAATAGTATCCTGTAAAACATAACATCCTAATACAACCGAAAAGAAAATAAACATAACATCTTATTATATTATATATTTTCCTTCCTTCAGTTGTTTCCTCGGCCTCTTCCAACTAGTCCTTCAGCCTCCAGATCCACGACTCCTTGTGACCCTCATCATTGTCAGATTCCACCAGGGGTCCCTCATCATCCTCTTGAGAGTCCTCATTGGAACTGATGTCGATGACATCATCTTCTGCTTCGAAATCCGCAGTGCCATCTTCCTGATCCTCCTCGTCCATAGCTTCCCCGTGCAGCTCCCCATGTTGATCTAGAATCCTTGCTCATAATTCGCTTAGGGTTAGGAAATCCAAATGTTTCCATATCCACTGAGCATATATCTTCCATTCCCCCACCATTATGTCGATTAGGAAGTCGATCTGATAATCTGCCAGATCTACCAACTATCGGTAGCTCGAAGGTACATCATCAATGACTTCCTCCATTGCTTTAGAAACACAATCACATCCTCATCTGGCAGATTCCCTCGGGCTTTGATCCTTTGCGCCTAGTGTGACAATAGCACTTGATCCACCATTGTTTTCTAATAACACATAAATTTTTCTCAGAAACCTCGAACATGTGTTTCCTAAAGTTTTCCACATTTCCTTCTAGGTTCCGAATGTCTCTTAGAATCTATAACCTTATTCTAAGTTTTCGTTCAACAGTTCTAACTATGCTAAGTTCAACAACCTAGCTTAACCATCCTAGGGTTTTAAGCTAGGGCTCTGATACCAATTGTAACACCCCGCCTTACACGGGTGCGTCACTATAAGGGAATCCCCGGGAATCTTTTTTTTTTCCAAGTTCATCACGCGCAGTGCTTCAGGAAAAATCTGACATGCTTTAACATGCCCGACACATACAATGGTTGGCGTCCACAATGATTTCAAGAACAATCTTCACATGCAGATAAGATCCCAGAAGAACCCAGTCTTGCCCATTTAACTAACAAGATCAATAATCTTAAACTAAACGAGACATAGTATTACGCAGCGAATATAATAACATCAAAATGTCGTGGCCTTCCACGAGGTTCTTATATAGTATTTCCACAACAAAATACGTAGTACCAACCTACTAAATGATAACAACATCATACAGTCATTCATACATCTATCAAAATAAGTACTATCATCTCAAAATGATATAACAGCAATCATGCTAAACACCATTAACCCTCAACTTGCCAGATCCTCGCCTTCGCAGCAGTCCCTAGCTAGAAAGTTGAATGTTCAAGGGGCATAACCCATATTAGATGACAAAATAACTAAGTGATGACATGATACAACTTACTGAATGCATGAAACAAACACGAGCATGGCATATACAGACAACGACAACATGCAACAAGTCTAACTTGAGAAATCTCCCTGACATACTCAACCTCTAATGGAAAATCCATTCCATACAGCTTTGGGGTTAACCTTGCTGCAACATACTTAATCCCCGAGTGCCCTATCGTGTCACCCGATCACTAGGATTAACCTTGCCCCATTTTCAAGAAATCCCAATCTTATCCCCCATGGACATAACAACGACGCGAAAATCAATACCCCGATGATATGAAAAAACACACGCCATGCATCGACTCTTTTTGGGTAAAAACAGTTGATGCAATATAGCACATGTTCAATATAGATACGATACCATAAGTACATGCCTATGCATAACATCTCGAGTTTTGGAGGGTATAACCGCTCACTGGAACTGGTTCAATCACATGTAACCTAAGCCTGTGAGGGTAAAACCACTCACCTGAACCCACTACACACACACCAACACACTTCCAAACTAGGGTAAGATTGGAATCTAACCACTCACCTTAATTCAGAAAAAACTGATTTTTGCCCAAAAAAATGTGTCGCACCTCAAAAATCATGCAATCCTTGATATTCTACCCTTGTGTTTAGTTTTGATGATGAAAAACAATATCGTGTTTTATCCCCAAGTCATGAGTCAAGTTTATGGTTTTCAACAAAAATCAATTTCAAATACTTTGTTAAAATGAAAACCAAATGATTTATATTGTTATACATGGAGATGTAAACAAACATGTATTATGATAAAATCTCCTAAAATATTTTTTGAATTAGCTTTGAAGTCGTTGGTCAACATAGAGCTAAAATTGTTCTAAGGCAAAAGATCAACTAGAAATTCAAATGAAAGGTTTTCAATATAAGTTTTTCATATTTTGAAATATGCATGAAAGGTTTTGGCTTGAAACTTAAACGTATGAAAAAACCTTTAGTTCATGCATCATGTCTTAAAACTCGTTTTGATAACGTTTCAATATTTTTCTAAGTCTAGAAGACTAGCACCTTATAAGGAGACATATATGAAAATGTTTTCTTTTTAGAAAACTAACTCCCAGTAATTCAATAGCTAACATTCATTAGTGATAAAATGATTTTTAATGAATTTTTCAAGAAATAGAAAGTGTATATCTTGGAGGTGGTAAAATCGCAAAATCCTAAGTTCCTACTAAAACCCAAATTCTACTTTCTTATTGTTATGGATTTTGATTTTTTAGATATTTTTATTGAATCCAAATGGGGGGTACTTTGTTATTTACATTTATGTATTAAAGTAAATGGAAGGTAAAATATAAATTAAACAAAATGAGGACATTTACTTAAACTAAAGAAATGTAAATATCTTGTGATGTTTTGTATCAATCAAGTGTGCTTCTTCATGTTATCAGTTTGAGTTTTAAATTTTTCATAATGGATAGTCGACTATGTGGTTTTGTGCTGTCGACTATGCCTTAGGATAGTCGACTATGCTATTTGATCTGTCGACTATTTTTGGATCTGTCGACTATCATGTAAGGATAGTCGACTATGGCTTTTCATCTGTCGACTATTTTTGTTTATGAGATTCAAAATTTTCTTTATATTTTTCAATCTGTCGACTATGAGAATTTTTGGTTGAGCAATAGTCGACTATACCTTCTTGTCTGTCAACTATTTCTTGTTTTACTTGTAAAAATAGTCAACTATGCATTTTCTTTTGTCGACTATCTCTTTTGCAGAAAGCTTCCAATGGCTAGTTTTTCAAATTTCAACGGTCACAAACGGCTAGTTTCCTCTTCAATCTTTATGGATGCTTATATATACAACTCATAGATGATCAAGGAAAGGTTAATGGACGGGAACAAATTGAATTGAGCTTACATTTTACACTCGTTTCTATTTACATTCACTGTGCTTTTATTTTCTCTCTTCAAGGCTGTGATCTTAATCTGTTTACATTCATTTAAGCCTTGTATCATTTTTGAGAGACATTGTAACTAAGAGATTCATCTCTTAGATTCTCTCCAATTATATATTTCTTGTATTTCCTAGCTTATGTAGCTAGAGGGCCCATTTGAGTGGGAGGTTATAATTCCTAGTCTCGAACTAGAGGACCTACTTAGTTTAAGTAGGGGGTTTTTCAGTGGATGGTTTGAAAAATCCTTAGTGAGGAGCTAAGGTAGTGGATTAGGCTTGGGTTAAGTCGAACCACTATAAATTCTTTGTGTTCTTCTCTTGTGCTTGTGTTATTTAGTTTTTTTATCACTACTAGCATTTCCATCAAAAGGCTTTCAAGTTTCTATCAATCGTTCAATATATTCTTATTTGTTTTGAAAAAGATTTCAAGATATTCTATAAAGTTTCTTTAAAAATAACGAATTCACCCTCTCTCTTGGTGTGTGCCATAATACCTCCTGTTCTAACAATCCTTCCCTCAAATAGTCAAGTCGTCTCCTGTTTACCATTATGACTCTAGAAATCAATATTTCTATTTTTCCTCTATTTTGTCTATTTTTCTTTATTTTTAAACCTTTCTTACCTTCAAAAATTCATAAAAAATACCTAACACCCAATTTCACCAAATATTTTTCCATGAAAATTCTTAAAATAATTTTAGCGAAATTATAAAATTAATTTCAGAAGGAAACATCACCTCACGATCCCTCACGCGCCACCTGTAGCCTCGACGAATGAAGCCCAAGCGCAGCCGATTCTGTTGTCTTCTTCGGCGATGGATAGCTTCTAACGACCTCCTATGGCCAAAACAACTACAGGGGTTTGAAGAGCTTGATGAGGCGACCTTCATGGCACCTTCAGATGGTAAAAAAATTCACCGAAAAAGGGTTTAAAACCCAGTTACAAGTCGTGGTTCGGCAGCCCTCAATTTTCTGACCAAGCCCTTAAAACCCTATCAAATGTACACAAAACCTTCCCAAATTCTCCAAAAATGCTTTTCACAACCCAAAGACCAAAAGCCCCTTATCCCCAAGGCTTGATTCAAGCAAGAATGAGAGCAATTTTAGCCTTTTTTTTTTTGAAACCCTCGGCCCTCAACCCTCTTTTATACTTGTTTTCGACGTGATTTCCCACCAAGTATCACTTGTTCTTATCCCTTAAGTCCAAATCAAGCCTTTAATCCCATCGAGTAGCTCTAAATCATGAGAAAATAGCTTCAAAAAATCAGGTCGAATCGGTGGTCACTTCCGCCATTAAAACTGATCAAATCTCGGCCGATTTCAACCAATGCCCATCCTCAAACACTTCATCATCACTTGGAGGTTATCACCGAGCCTCCAAGCGAGCTTCCCAATGCCACAGAGAAGCTGGCCTACGGCCACAGGCGGCCGGTCGGTTTAACACCTCAAATTTTCTTTTTTTGCACTTTTGCCCCTTGATTATTTTCCAACCTCCTTTCTCCCCTATTCATGATGCCCCTAGACTTTTTGTTAATTCCTTTACTACCCTCAAGTTCCAATTTATTCATTTCCCTCAAGAATTTATGAAAAACTAATCGATTCGACCTCCCTTGGGCAGTTTACTCAATTTGCCCTTTTGCCCAAATGCCCCTAATCGCGTGTTTTCGACCTCAAACCTTTGCGAATCTCTTGATTTTGTCGAATATCACTTATTTGGGCCATTTTACCTTCATTAAATTTCTTTGACATGGACTCTCGCCTTCCGTTCATAATTTGGATATTGCACTTTTGCCTGAAACTATAGTAAATTCCATTTTGACCCCATAATTTTTTAAAACACTCCTGATATTAAATACTGGGTATTACACGTTGTTTCTTTTTCTCTTATCTGAAGATGCCCCATAATACATTTCCACATTAGATTCATTCTCTATTCCATCCCTCTTCAAAAAGTTGTTATCTTCTGGTTTTCTAACATCACTATACAAGCTCTTGAAACTCTTAGCATTTATGCTTGGGACAAGACCATCATCCTCAAAAAGAGTTTCTAGCTCACGTCTCAGATTAAACTTTCCTTCACCAGCCATTCTTACATCCTCCCCAATTGCTTCTCTTGCAGGTTTACTAATTTGCCTTAGGTGACTCCCGTCACTACTTTGGACTATTGCCTATATGACCTTAGCTTTCGAAGCTCTTTCGAGTATCTCGAATTGAAGGTGAGAAATGACATTGCCAACCCTTCTAAGTCACAGACTCAGGATATGTTCGAGAGGAGAGTATTTCGTTGGACATCTTATTAGGGTTAAAAAATTCAAATTTTATCTTATTTTTCACCCTCACTTTATTAAATAAATGAGCTAAATTGTGATTTATAGTTGTTTTGCAAGGAAAATGTATTCGAATTCATGAGCACATGGTGGGAAAAACAACATCAAGTGATTCGGATACAAGGTAACCTAAATGCAAGCCCTCCTTACCTGAATAAACCAAGGAGAATTACATGCAAGAAGAAGGCATGTTCAAATAAAGGAGTACATGTTCGAATAAGGGGGATTTAAGAACAGCCATCCGAATAACTGAAGCACTATCCGAATAACAAGGAAAAAGAAAACATCCATATTCAAATAACTAGGGGGCTTATCCGAATATAAGAGACAAGCAAGAAGCAGATTCAGATAGAAGCAGGAGTCATTTAGATAGGGGGAGCCTCGTTCGGATATCAAAGAGAAGATAAAAGCCTCCATTTAGATATCTAGTAGCCATTTGGATATATGAGAACACATTTGGATGAAAAAAGGCTAGCCATTTGGATGTTTGGAGGCCCTACTTAGATATTAGAAATAATATGGAGGAATCTCATTCGGATAGCAAAGAAACTTATTTGGATGTATGAGACAATGGATTAGCAATATCTAAATGAAGAAGGAAGATATCTGGATGTAAGACACTGTTGAGTGTAGATTTTGATGATTGATGATTGGCATGTGTGAATGTGAATGTACATTTATATTTTATGTAGTAACAAAGCATGAAACCTTCATAAGGCTTACAAAGCTATTCTTTAGTGATTTCATGACACAGGTTATATATGGAAACTTCTTATATATATAGAGATTTCATTATATATGGAAACAAGTTTTTAGAGAGCTTTCTAGAAATTTGAGTATTTGAGCTATATATGGAAGTTTTTGAGGAGATTGGAGTAGTCCACTACATGGAGTTGCCATATATGTAACTTGGCAACATGTCATTGTTAACGTGGCATTTTGATGACGTGGCAGCCACGTGGAGCACACTTATCAAGGCTACATCATCTCGTTGGTCTAAATATGGTAAAAGAATCATGGAGTAAATTTAAAGGTTCTTAGAAGCTCCTTTACTCAGTTAAATATGGAAGAATTTTTTGAATTGCATTCAAATGGGGAAGTAAAAGATTCAGCATTATTGTTCAATATTAATGGAGGAAATTAAGGTTTGAAAATTAAACCTTGATAGATATTCCTTTCCTTTATTGCTGATTCTCTCTCATTAAAAAGATATGGAGACTCAAATTATGGAATCAAGTATCCTACTCATTATAGCTAATTGATGTCTTCATTATGGGAGAATATTCAAAGGATATCCTGCATATATTCAGCTACACAAATTGATTCTCTTCTTGTTGTCAACATTTTTAGTATGAAAACTTGATCAATTAAGGGCTTTTGAAGTTATGATTGATATCTTCATTGTTAGACAAATTTGCTTCATTATTTGAGAATATTTTGATGCATTTTACACCATTGGAGGTTTAAATTCAAATTTCAAATTAGCTATGCTTGTTATGGAAGCTAAGGGGTCAATTACACAATCAAAGGTGATTGAAGATCAACTAGAAGTCAAAATTGATTATTTCTTATTTATGGTCAATTTTGCAAGAATTATGATGGATTTTGATGACTTTTTAATCCTTAAAATCAGCCATACATTATTGGAATTGATTTGCTCATTCAAGGTTGATTGGAGATCAACAAAAGTCAAAGATCTTGATGATCAATCAAGTTAACTGACTATGGAAGGTAAATCAAGAATTCAAATGAAGGGCTGAGATTGACTTGAAGACTTAACACGTGGAGGGCTGAGATCGATCAAGGAAAGCATACTCTAGCACTATATAAAAGGGTCTCTTGAAGGCTTTGGAACAACTTTTGGAAGCCCTATTATTTTCTACATCATTGGCCAAGATTTTCATTCTCTCCAAGTCTTTTTTTTCCTTTATCTTCTTGAGAGAAAACTAAGAGAGTTCTCTATACTTCATTGTATTATTTTTGAGAGAACCCTATTTCGCAATCTCTACTATTCTTGTATCTTGTAAAGAGCGTACAAAATCCAAACTAGTGAGTGTGAGACTCTAGAAATAGTTTGGTGGTGGTGAAGCCAAGTGAAGGCTTTGGTAGTTGTAAGAAAAGTTTCATATAGTGGATTTGATTGAAAATCCTAAGGAAAGGAATCCCTAGGTAGTGGATGTAAGCCATAAGGGCCGAACCACTATAAATCGCTATGTTCTTCTTCTCTTCACTCTTACTTATTCTTGTTTGATTATACTTGTTTGTTTTGGTCTTGTGCTATCTAAAGTGGCCGAATCCTAAGGCCTACATTCTTGGTGGTTATTTTGATTATATTTTAATTTGCTTTAATTGATCATTCTTTGTACTTATTCAATATTCCATTTGGTTTGTTTAAAAGCTTGTTATTGTGTGCATTCAAATCACTTGTTTTCACCAAGTTGTAATTTGAAGAGTATATTGGATCAAAGCACATACTAGCATAGTTGGCAGATATCATATTATCCATCTAGTATTTAAGTGCTCCCGTACTCTCAACTACAATTTTGGTTTATATTAAATTTGTTTTCTCATATATATATATATATATATACGTGCATAAGTTTTTCTTAGAATTTTAAAAAGGTGTCAATTCACCCCCCTTCTTAACTGGGTTAGAACTCAACAGACACATCATGCAAGAGCCATTCGATTGAGGTAGCAGCCAATAGATCATGAGCCATTGAATGTCCACCAGCAATTCAGATGTGAAGAGAAAATAGGCAATGCTTATTCGAATAAGCCAAGAGGACCATTCGAACATCAGAGACATCAAGAAGAAGTGACGTGGGAATTTATTCACGCATTTATAGGTCATAATTGACTAGTATTTTTAGTATTTTATATGTGTTTTACCTAGAATTGTCTAGTATTTTGAGTTTTCTTTACATTTATTTAATTTCTAGTATTTCTTGTTATTTTACAAGAATACTACTTAGTGTTTGGGTTAAAAAAATAAAAATAAAAAAAAATAAAAAATGTATAAAGTTAATTTCAAAATTACTACTATAAATTAATATTATAATTTAAATAAAAAATAAAGATTATAAATAATTACTATTACAATATAATTAAAATTAATATAATTAATAATATATTAAATATTATATTTTATAATATATATTATTTATATATATTACATATTAATTTATGAAGTGAACTAACATGAACATGGACTTTGTGTGGGTTGTGTGTGTGGAATTGAGCGATTATTCATCACATTCCATTGATGGCATTGCCTCGAGTATTCATAGGCCGACAGTACAAGCTAACAACTTTGAGATCAAGCCAGCAATCATCCAAATGATGAAAGCCATGGTTCAATTTGGTGGCTCCACTCATGATGACCCAAACGCACACATCACCAACTTCTTGGAGATTTGTGATACTTTCAAGCATAACAGAGTCTATGATGATACTATACACCTAAGATAGTTCCCATTCTCATTGAGAGATAAGGTGAAAGTGTGGTTGAGTTCACTTCCACTAGGTTTTGTCACCACATGGGATGCCATGGCCTAGAAGTTTCTAGCCAAGTACTTCCCACCATCAAAAACTGTAAAGATGAGAAATAATATCACTACTTTTGTGCAATATGAGATGGAGACATTGTATGAAGCTTGGGAGCGCTTCAAGGAAATGTTAAGGAAGGGTCCACACCATCAATTACCCATGTAGCTTTAGGTACAAACTGTCTATAATGGATTATCTTTTACTAATCATTCTATGATTGATGCAGCTGGAAGAGGTACCATTATGAGGAAGACACCTGATGAAGCTTATGAGTTGTTGGATGAAATAGCATCCAACAATTATCAATGGCAAGCTGACAGGTTACCAATGAGGAGACCGACTATAGGACATGAAGTGAGCAACATCAGTGCTTTATTCGCTCAAGTGGCCGCCCTTAATGCAAAGTTGGATAACTTATGCAACCCATCCATGCCTACCAGGAGCATCACTTGTGGCTTATGTGGAGCAGTAGGACACGGTTCAGTAGAGTGCCAGATGGGGAATACTTTAGTAAGTGTGCCAAAATCTGCCAACTTTGTAGGGAATTTCTATCATCAACAACAAAATCCATACTGCAATGCTTACAATCCAAGATGGCGCAATCACTCCAACTTGTCATGGAGTAATCACAATGCCATAAACCATCAACCACCTCCCGAATTCCAGCCACAACAAGAGAAGAAACCAAGCTTGGAGAAGTTGATGACCAAGTTCATAAATACTACTGAGACAAGATTCCAAGGTATGGAAACCAAATTTCAAAACCAGGAGGCATCTATTCGAAACTTGGAGCTATAGGTTGGGTAGATTGCTAAGATGTTTTCTTCTAGGCCCCAAGGCTCTCTACCAAGCAACACAGAGACCAATCCAAGAGAGCAAGCCAATGCCATCACTCTAAAGAGTGGAAAGGAGTTGCAAGATCCTCCCAAAGCAATTGAACCCATGAGCAAGCAATAAGGGATGATCCAAGGAGAAGTGCTTCCACCAAGGGAATTTTATGAGACCAAACTAAAAGAAACTGAGACAACACAAAGAAGGCCAAACCAGATGGAAGAAAAATGTGAGTATGAGTGGTCACTAAGAATCAAGTTTTCAAATCCTAATGTCAAGCTATGCGTGCCACCGTTGCCTTTCCCTTAAAGACTTAAGTAGCACCAAAATCAGCAATTCGCCAACTTCTTTAAGATGTTGAAGAAGTTGCACATCAATATTCCATTTGAGGATGCTATCACACAAGTCCCTAGCTATGCCAAGTTCTTAAAAGAGATTTTAGCCAACAAGAGGAAGCTAGCAGAATTTGAGACAGTCAAGCTAAGTGAAGAGTGCTCTGCCATTGTGATTATCAAGTTGCCACAAAAGCTTCAGGATCCAGGGAGTTTTACTATCCCTTGTATTATTGGCGACATTTATTTTGATAAAAGTTTTGTGTGATTTAGGAGCTAGTATTAATCTCATGCCTTTAACTATTTTCAGGAAACTAGGTTTGGGAGAACCAAAGCCAACCACAGCCAACCACAATCACTTTGCAGCTTGCAGATAGATCAATCAAGCATCCAAGAGGTATTATGGAAGATGTTTTGGTAAATGTAGACAAATTCATTTTCCTAGTTGATTTCATTATTTTGGATATGATTGAGGACCTTGAGGTTCCTCTTATTTTAGGAAAGCCATCTCTAGCTACAGGTAGAGCTTTGATAGATGTCCAGCAAGGATAACTTGTGTTGAGGGTCCAAGACAACCAAGTAACGTTTAATGTGTTTCAGGCTCTCAAGCATCCAGCAGAAGACCAAACTTGTTATAGACTTTATGTTATAGACTGTGTTGTGCATGATTGATTCTAAGCTAACAGGTTTGAAGACCCTTTGCAGGGTTGTTTAGTAAAGCCGACTACTATAGGTGGAAAGAAAGATGCATATGAGGAGATTGTGAAGATGTTGGAGGCAAATTCACTCCCTTGCCAAACATGTACTAAACCGCATGGACCAAGATATGAGAAGCTAGAGAGACCACTGATGAAACCGCCCAAGCAATCCATTGAAGAGCCACCTTCACTTGAGCTTAAACCCCTTCCATCTCATTTGAAATATGCATTTTTAGAAGGTTCTTCATATTTACCTATGATTATTTCAATCTCTTTAACAGGTGACATGGAGGTAAGGTTGTTACAAGTGCTCAAGAAGCATAAAAGAGCTTTTGGTTGGACCAGATCAAATATTCAAGGAATAAGCCCTTCCATTTGCACACACAAGATACTTATGAAAGAAAACTACAAACCAACCGTGCAGCCACAAAGAAGGCTCAACCCAATGATGCAAGATGTGGTTAAGAAAGAGATGATCAAGCTTCTTGATGCAGGTATTATCTATCCCATCTCTAATTGTTCTTGGGTGAGTCCTATGCAGGTAGTACCGAAAAAGGGTGGTATGACTGTTGTTACAAATGAAAAGAGTGAGTTGATTCCTACTAGGACAGTCACAGAATGACGAGTATGCATTGATTACAGGAAGCTGAATGATGCCACTAGGAAAGATCACTATCCCCCCCTTTATTGATTAAATGTTAGAAAGCTAGCAAGTAGGGATTACTATTGTTTCCTAGATGGTTATTCAGGATACAACTAGATTGCCATTGTCCCTGAGGACCAAGAGAAGACTACATTCACATGCTCTTATGGTACTTTTGCATTTAGGAGGATGCCATTTGGCTTATGCAATGCACCTACAACTTTTCAACGTTGATTGATGGAAAGCTTTCATGACATGGTTGAGGATTTCATGGAAATATTTATGGATGATTTTTCTATATTTGGCTCTTCCTTTAATGATTGTCTACATAACTTGTCTTTGGTTTTACAACATTGTGAATACCAACCTAGTTTTGAACTAGGAGAAGTGTCATTTCACGGTGTAGGAAGGAATTGTGCTAGGACACAAGGTTTCCCATGAGGGAATTCAAGTGGACCATGCCAAGGTGGAGGTGATTGAGAAGTTGCCACCACCTACTTCTGTCAAGGGTGTGAGGAGTTTCTTAGGACATGCTGGGTTTTATTGACATTTCATCAAGGATTTTCCATAATCTCTCGATCGTTATCTAATTTATTATCCAAAGATGTTCCTTTTAACTTTTCTGATGATTGTTTGCAAGCATTTCACACCCCAAAGGAGAAGTTGATAACAACACTAGTTATGGTAGCACCAAATTGGACACTTCCATTCAAGCTTATGTGTGTGCCAGTGATAATGCGGTTGGAGTCGTCTTAGGCCAACAAAAGGACAAGGTGTTTCAGACCATCTATTATGCTAGCAGGACTGTAACACCCCACTTTTCTCTTACCGAGCGTGTCACTATGCTGGGACCCAAAATATACATAAATTATTTTTTTCTTTCTTTCTCTGTACATAACTTAACCTTAAGTACCGAATTCCAAACAAAACTCCCAGCAAATCATTTAAAAATGCGGAAGCGATAATCGAAACCTGATATAGTACATATCTGAATTCAACTTATTTTTATACCATAAAGAATTCGTACCATATATTACATCATATCTTTAACAACCTTAATACATGAAGAATTCATAATATTCTAACAAGGCTAATCATCAATAAAGCATCAGCTCGCTGAATCCATTGGCCACGCCATCACGTGCCATCATATTTCAACCTGCTCCTTGCCCTAACTGCAAGTCTCAACTGGAACGTGGAATGTTCCAAGGGCATAACCCATTAGAAGATGAAACTTCTAGTGAGGATCCAAAACATATATATGAATGTATGATGCGATAACATGAACAACATTTTCGCTCTTTAATGTAACTTCCCAGGCCCACCAGCCCGGCTAGGAATCCTACGCAAATCCTAAACCTCTGCAGGATAAGCCTAACGTTATTCCCTCAATGCCCTAGGGGAATTACGGCTACACTCTGGGAGCGATATCCCATTCCCATGCATAGATATCAATATGACAATAATATCGTGCCATGCAAATATCATGACTTTCAATGCAATATGACAAAATGAACATTGCATTCATAAATAGCATGCATATAAACAATCATATTATAAATATAAGTTCTGGTGAAAATACCACTCACCAAATCATACATATGATAGGAAAACTCACATTTTAAGATAAACTTGCATTTTCTCAAAAAGCGTGCATCGCCTCAATATGCGTGCCCTACCTCGATTCTCGTGTCAACTCTCAAAAGTTGCACC
This sequence comes from Diospyros kaki, assembly GCA_036245055.1. Lineage (NCBI taxonomy): Eukaryota > Viridiplantae > Streptophyta > Magnoliopsida > Ericales > Ebenaceae > Diospyros > Diospyros kaki. The sequence goes on along the minus strand of BSEG01000011.1, from coordinate 9,029,728 downwards.
AATCATATCATCTCGATCACCTCAATATAAAATAATATTTAATCACTAAATATCCTCAATATTCCATTTATTTCATTTTTCCTTCATTTTCTTTCATTTTTCCTTTCCAAAAATTCCAATAAATACCTCGAGACTATTTTCTCAAATCTAATTTCACAACAATTCATAATAGACTATGAAATTCAGGAGAAAAATACTGAACTTAACTAGATGTTGCATTTTCATGCAAAACGAGGTTCTTTGACGCTAAAACCGAGACATCGGGAATCCCAACTTCAAAACTTTTTTCACAGATCTCTGTGAAATAATTTTCCCGAATTTATAGGATTTTTTACAGAATTTTTCAGCATATCATTCGCCTGGATGCACCACAACATGCTAGGGCAAGTGGGCGCGCGTGGAAGGGGGCGCGTGACCGACACGCGCCAGTCGTCTTCTCCGGCGACAGCCGTGCCGAAAAATCGAGCCACCTCCACCTTCCTTTTCCTCTCAATTAGTCGATCAATATGGCATACCTTAGAGGCAGAAAGGAGCACCGGAGGTGCCTCAACTAGGCCCTTAAAGTCTCGGCCACGGCAACCACCACCCAACTCCGGCGAAGCCTGAAACCCCATCAAAACTTCTCCAAAATGTGTCAAATTTTCCAGATCTGATCTACCTCTCATGGGCTTCAAAAGCCCCTTATTCTTGAGCCTCAATTCATTCGATTTTGAGGCCGATTTGAAGCTTCAATTTGCTCTAAAATCAGCCATCATGGACGCCTATATATAGGCATTTTCGGGCATCCAAATGCCATTGGCCGAGCAACCCATTGCCTTAGGAGTTAACACCTACCTTAGATTGACCTCCAATCGACTTTAAGCGACAAAAATCGCAAGTTGCAGGCGCACGAAGAATCCAACCAACTTTCAGCCACTTTTTACTTGAAATCTGGCCACCCCTATGGCCGTTGTCGGCCACGCCTTCATCTAAAGTTAGTCCCTGGCCTTCCCTCGTGCCATCCATGTGGCCAATTTCAGCCATGGCCGACTAGCCATGTGCTGGTCTTTGGCCAACTTTGAAAAATTGCATTTTGGCCCCTTAACTTCTGGTATTGTCATTTTAGCCCGTTTCCACTTAAGCCCTTGACTTTCCATAATTGCATTTAAGACCCTCAAGTCCTAAAACGTCATTTTAACCCCTGAGAATTTTGAAAAAATATCGTTTTGGCTTTCCTCTAGCAATTTTAAAAAATTGAACTTAGGCCCGAATCTTCGTTTTGGCATTAAACCTCTTCGTTTCTTCCTGAAACCACTGAAGGGTTGTTTCTTATGAAAAAACGAAGCCCCCTCAAGCTTTCGTTGACTTCCGAGAAGTCGTCTATAACAATTTGGTATTGCAACCAAATTGGCAGCTGTTATTTTGTGGTACCAAAAACTGTTCCCGATCTGATTTCTTTCTACACCACAAATCCTATCTCGAGGTGCTTGTTAATATCGCATCATTTTCCTTTGGCGTCTCAGCTCCAGGGCACTCTCGGTAGTTGATTTGGTCAATTTTTCGGGCTATTCAAATACCAATTTTCTCTGAAAATCCAATTTCTCAAATAAATTGCTTATTTTTAGTTAACCCAAATTTCTCAAGTATTACATTCACCTCTCCTTAAAAGAAATTTCATCCTCGAAATTTTCATCAGACCATTAAGGTAACTAAGACATAACATAGCTCATTACCTGAACATCTCAAATCAAACATCTATTTGATCATTGACAAACACCTCAGTTTACGTTCCTTACACGTCTAATGCTTACAAGCATACCATGTCATTCACATAATTTTATGTTGTGGATTATTTCAGACGACCACACATCTTTCAATCATTTTAGGCATGCACATTCTTCCCCGAAACTCTTGAGAATGCCTTCTCGTATTTCAAAAATCATAAACCTTGGACTGGCCATGTCATCATTCCATAGACAAGAACATTTGTCAACCACACATGCCTTCGTATCTTGTTCACCAGATTCAGCTAAACAACCAGACTAGCCCTAAAAATAGACGATCCCTTCGACACTACCATCATAGTCAGCAGGGCAACAAGCCTCCAACTTCATCTGACACTCACAACTATCCACCAGGTCCTGTGTTGGGCACCTCTCTGCCACGCGCCCGGTGATACGAAGTAGTACAGTCGTTGTAATACCCAAGAACGTTGGGTTAATTAATAAATAGTATTTTATTAGAAAAAATGAATTTAGAGGAAAATAGGTATCAGAATAGCCCGAGAATCAGACCAAATCGACTGCCGATAGTACCCTGGAGCCGAGATGCCTAAAGAAAATGATATGGTAGTGTCGAGTAAATTGAGATATGATTTATGGCATCGAAAGAATTTGGGTCGGGAATAGTTTTCGGTATAGCTAAAAATGCAGCTTTAGAATAGGCTGTAAAATCGAATTATGGTAGGGGGCCTCCAGAAAGACAATGGAACCCTGAGGGTATTCATATTTGATGTGTAGAACAACTCTTCAGTGGTTTCAGGAAGAAACGAATGGGTTTGGGGTTAAAACAAAGATTCAGGCCAAAGTGTAGTTTACCGAATTGGCCAAAGGGAGGTCAAGATGGCGAGTTTTTGGAATCTTCCGAGAAGGAATGAATGTTTTTAGGACTTGAGGGATGTATTTGAAATATTAGAAATTTCAGGGGCTTAGTGGAAAATGGCCAAAGTGAAAATGCCAAAATTAGGGGGTGAAAGTGCAATATTTGAAAATAGAAGGAGGAAGGAAGCTGCCATGGCTGAGGGACCAATCTGGTCACCGACCAGTGCCTACCGATAGTGGGGATTCATTCCAAATGGGCCAGGGATTTCTTTGGGTCGGGTTTGGGTCGACAATAGGGCTTGAGGTGGTCGAATTTGATGACTTCCGACCAAGTTTTCGGTCGAATTTTGGAAGCTCCAAAAAGATGTTTTGTGGTTGGATTTTGGTGAGTTTAGGTCAATCCAGGGGTGGTAGGAGCCTCAGAGGGGTCGGTTTAAGCATCCTTGAGCATTTGGGAAGCTCGGGGTCGCCTATAAATAAGAGATGGTCAAATGCCTTCAAAAATTAAAAGCTTAGATCTGTGAGATTTTGAATGAATTGAGAGCAATGGATAAGGGGCTTTTGTTTCCCATGTCTTAAGCTTCATTTCTGCCAAATTTGAGCTATTTTGGTTGAGAGTTGAGGGAGATCCGAAGCTTCGTCGGAAAAATGAGTTTTGCCAGAAAATCACTTGGAGCAGTCTGAAAATAGCTCGGTTTGTGGGATTTTTTGGTACCATCTTGTAGAGGGTGAAGAGAGGAAGGTGTAGGAACAAACGGGGGTCAAAACGGAGGTCGGATGAAGAAGTTATAGCCATTAAACCAGAGCGCGTCGGAGTTGGCCGGAATATGGAAGAAGAAGACGATCGGCGCGTGTAGCACACTCTCCAGCTGGGACCCGCGAGTAGAGGCGCGTGGCCAAACTTCAAGAGGAGCGTGAGGGCGCGTCCAAGCTGAGAAAAATGTGAAATAAATTTTTAAATTCCTCTAAATTCAATTTCTAGCTCTTGTAGAAAAATATTTGAATTTGGAGTTCTCTAGGTCTCGTTTCTAGAATCAAAGTGCCTCGTTTTGCGTGAAAACGCACCATCCGGGTAAGTCCAGTATGTTTTCTATGATGTTCATAGTTTGTTATGATTTTTGTGAAGAAAGATTGGAGAAAATAGCTTTGGAGGGATTTATTTGGATTTTTAGAGGCCAAAAATGGAAGAAAATAGAGAAAATATGGAAATTATGAGAAAAATAGGTTTCTGATTATTATATGTTGATTAGGGTGCCTTGAGGATTAAAGTGATGTGATTGGTGCAAATTTTGAGATTGGCACGAAAATCGAGGTCAGGCACGCAAATCGAGGCAGTGCGCATTTTTTGAGGTATCCTAAATTTTGTCAAAGGTGAGATTTCTAAACCCCAAACTTGTTTATTCAAAGTGGTTCTTCTCTTATAAACTTGATTTGATCCATGCAAAGGTTTTGTTGCATGTGAATGGTTTTAACCTGTGATGGTTGTTTTCATAGGGATTTGTCCCGAAATGTTTTAAGCATGTGCATTGAATTTTGTGCGATAAATTGTGTACATGAAATGTTGTTTATGCATTGAGTTATGTTTTGTGGCATTGGCGTGTCTTTATGGGATGTCAACCTGGGATGTTATCTGGATAGTGTAGTTGGGAGTCCCCAAGTGTGTTTGTCAAACAGGGGTATCTCGAGGTGTGTGCTGGGATGACCGCCTCGATTTTTTTATCCCGGACTTGGTGGCAAGGGAAGTTGCACTAGGGTAACAGGTTGTACATATGGGATGGGATGTCAACTTATGAGGTGGCACTTGAAGTGGTAACACTAGGAAAACGTGCCAAGGGAAAATACCCACTTGTGACGGGGGCTGAGAGTGGACACCACCCTTGCGAGTCGACAAGTGGCGGGGCTGCGAGTGTACACCACCTCGGATCGGCAAGAGGGGGCTACGAGTGGACACCACCCCAGATGCCTTGCGCGGTAGTATTGTTTCCAAGGTGGACGTGGATAGTGTTGATCATCATTTGGCCAGGATTAAGTTTGACGTGTGCTCCGTAAGCTTCTGAATGGGAACGTAATGATGACGGGGTGATTCCTGGGTTCATGCATTGACGTTGCTCCCTCTTAAGCCAGGACTGTGTTGTGCCAATGTGTCGATGTTGTTGTGTTGCCTTTAGAGAGATTGCATTTTCCCCAGTTAGGGTTAAGTGTTGTGTGGGATTCTCTTGGGTTGGGATTTGTCATGATTTTATGTTGTTTCATATATTGCATACATTCATGAAAATGTTTTTGAATTCTCACTTAGATGATTCAGCATCTAATGTTTGGACTTTTGTCCCTGGAATATTCAACGTTCCAGGTGAAGGTAGCAGTGCAAAAGGAAAAGGAATTGCCGAGGATTGGCGGCAACTTATAGGTGGATCATAGCATGTATTTTGGATTATATGCTTTCCATTATGATGATGTCATGTTAGACAATGGTATAGTTTTGATGTTATATATAAGATGATTTTGGTTGTGTATTACATCAGGTTTCAATCTAGCTTCCGCATTTGTTTATTGTTGATATTACCTGTCTTAGCTTGATGTTTTTAAGTTTGATATGCTGAGAAGGTAATTGGAATTGTTGGGGAAGTTATGGATTTAAGTGTTATGTAGTGGAATGTGCATGTCTAGGCTAGTTCTGGCTAAGGAAAGATTTGGTACTTAAGTGTGTCCCATGTGACCCATCTCTCTTTCCTGGGAACTTACCTGGTGCACTATTCACGAGCAGACGCTTTTATTACATATTTATGGAAAAAAAAATATTTTCCCGAAATTCATGATGGTTTATTCCGTATATATTAACGCCCCTCGGTTGGAGCGGGGTGTTACAGTCATAGTCCTTAAGGAACTCCATCAACCGTCGCTACCTCTCGTTCAGCTTCTTCTGCGAGAACTCATACCTTAGGCGTCTCATGGTTTATGAGCACATTAAAATGTCCCACCATTCCGTTTCGGTAGTGTCTCTATAACTTTGAGAGCACATACCATATCTGCCAACTCTAAGTCATATATCGGGTAGTCCTTTCTGTGCCTCGGTGTGATCTGCACGCCATCATTCTGTCATGTTACACTAATCATGCAATCTGGTCCTTTGAGTTATCATAAACTCTTACTGCACCTGGCAAGTTATTCTTATTAGACTCTTCTCATGAGTCCTATTGTGGACATAACTATTCCAGAGTGTTCCATCATTGTCTTCTGACAATAGCTTACCAAAACATCTTTTTTTTAAACATTTTAGCACTCTACTTCGAAATCTGGTTCGCAAAAATTTCATTTCGAACCCCACGTTGCTCCATGTTTCGAAACATAGGGTCGGGACTATAAATACCCGAAAAGTCCCAAACTCAACTTTTGCGTGTCCGGATAATGTTTTTCTTCTTGCCAGAATCTCTGGAATAATAAAATACGTTTTTTTTTCCCTTAGAGAAGAGAAAATTATTCTCTTTTTCTTTTTCTTTTTTTTTCCTTTCTTTTCTTCTTCTTTTTCTTCTTTCCTCTGCCAACACTGCGCGCGAAAAGCCACCAGTCACAGCCGCCATCCCCAACGGCCACTGATGCCCTCTCTGCAACGGCCTCCAGCCCCTGCTCCTCCATCGGCCGCGAGCCACGGCGTGGCTTCCTCTCGCCCCAGCCGTCAGTCGCAGCTCCTTTCAGCCATCATCACCTGCCCAATCGGCCCTCGCGTCAGCCAGATCCGGTATACCGCCGCCGCTGCCAGCCTTCTCGCACAACCACCAGCCGTCGCCCAGCTTCCCTTGGCTGCCACCGCAACCGTCGTCGTCTCTGTCGCTACTGCCAGATCTGGGTCAATCCGACCAGACTCAACCTGACTAGACCCGACCCAACTCGATCTGCTTCAGGTTTGACCCATCCTTGCTTTGACCCATTAGATCTGACCCATATCTGATTTGTTTAGATTTAGTCAGACCCAGATCTATCATGCCGAGGCATATCACATTAAACCCTCGGTCTCGATGTGGTGCCTACATAGTCTTAAACAGAGGATGCACTCCACAGTGCATCTTTGCACCTTACTTCTATTGTGAGGATGGTACTACTCGTTTTGCTACCATCCGTGAGGTTTTTACTGTCAGAAATGTCGTTAACCTCCTTGCTCCATTTTCAGTCAACGACCGATTTTGGGCTTCCGCCACACTCTTCTTTGAAGCTCAAACTCAGCTTCAGGATCCTATCTATGGTTGCGTATCCCACATTCTAGCTCTTCAACAACAGGTTAGTGATTTGCAAGCTTATCGAGCTTTCTTACTAGATTCACTATTTGCATACTATTCTTCATATTCCCAATCGGTTCCTCAACCTGATCAAAACCCGAACTGGAGTTCCGATCTTCCCATCATCCCAGATGACGTCCCTTATCCTGGTTTCTCAGAGGCTACTCTTCCACCTTACCCTGGTGAACCCAGCAGTAGCCAGATACCACCCCTAGATGACATCGATGAGCTGGGATCTATTGTGTTTGGCAACCGTCGTCCTCACTGAGCATTAGTATCATCATCAGTTTTATGGTTTGCCTTTTTCTTTTGAATGATTGTATGACTTGATCTACTATAACTGTTTGAATGTATGGAATGAATGTTATGCTTTTGGTTACTTTTAACGTTTCATTTCCTTATCTTACCCTCGATTGCATTTTGATCATAAAATATCTCATCCTCTTGCAGCTGTTTAATAATTCATCAAATTAAGGTAAAATATCGGCTCTTAATTATCACCTTATAATTCACGTCCTTCATCAAGTCACACATAACCAAGCATCCAATAACCCCAAACTATTATTGGCAATTTCATCATTAAGAAATAATCTAATTAATTCTTCCAAGAATATATCTTGCTATTTCCCAATTCTTCTTATGGCTTTTCATTGACCGCAAGTGCTCGTACCATATCTCAACAGGCTCTTTATTTCCATAACTTGCTGACATCACTCAGCAATACATCTCCGGATTTGCCCATCAAGGCTACCTAGACTAACTGTCTAGCCATACAAGAGTTTCAATCTCCAAAATTGAAAATCTCGGATCCTCAATCAATTTGGGTCTACAACTTCTCCTATTGCGACCTATCATCTTAGCACATCTGGCATCATCTTGATTCTCCTAATCACGTCCAAGATTTACACAATCTCTAAGACGACAATCTATAGCCATGCTACCAGCTAAAGCAGATAGGTACTTACATTGCTCATGGTACTCCCATCCTTATTGGATTTCTTCCTTTGAAAACTCTAAAGTTTCCTCACAGATCCATAGATCCTCAATCGATTCTTTCAAGGAAATTCCTCCGAAATCTCACACCGATCTATCCTCGAAGATCCCAAATCAGATCACAATATCTGGTTTCGTTTATCTTCCAAGAACTCGATTTCCTTTGCCATCACGGCTTTCTATCAATCATTCATAATAGTGCTTTTAAGCTCTCCTCGTCTGGTTTGATTACTGACAACTTTACTTAATTCTGCAGGTCCATTTGGCACACTAAACCGTAGTCACAACCTCTGTTGACTAGGTCCCCTTATCATTCCTTTACGGTCGATACGACCTATCAATCAACTATTTCCTTTTCGGTGCCCGAACTGTACCCTGAGTTGAGACTACCTTCTCATAATTCATCGTCAAGGTTTTGGATTAGCCATGCTCTGCCACCTGAAATCTCATTTACCGAGAATCCACTGACTCTCGCTTTTCGTTCTTCAGATCCAGTTGACTATCGGCACTCGACCATTAAATTAGTTCTTCTTAGGCACTACACTTACCGTCAGCCAGCACACAGCTGTTATCATCACCCCTATCATATAGTAAGCTTACTCCCACATCATTCATCGACCCTCAAACGGGTTCATCTTAGGTGAAAATTGCACGATCTAGTCGTAGTCCTTCAAGAACTATCATTTGTTATCGCTGCCCTGAGTCTAACTCCTTCTGTAAGAACCTTCATTCTCGGCCCTCATCATGGCCTGGTGATTCCATCACCTCATAGGTAGCGCCTACACGGCTCACGAGCATGCATCTTTCCTTTCCATTTCATACGTCAGGTAGCTTTCCCTTTGAGCCACCCAACACGACTATCTCATGATCCCATTGTCATTACTAGACACTGAGGTATTCTATCCCTCGAGTCTCGCACTGTTCGTCGTGTCACCCACTCCCAAGATGACCGCGTACCCCAATGTAATTCCTTAAATAGGACACACAGTCCATATTCAATCCATCCCATTTCGGTTCATGAGGCTTTCAGCCTCTATCAATCACAGCTAGTGGCACACCTCGCATTTTAGACCTTGGGACTTAGATCTCCCTCACAAGGTACAGACCCTGTTGTGTTGTCCTAGCTCTTCAGCATCTGATCGTCTCCTCGGCAGTACATTAAGCAACTTAGATCCTAGGTCCCAGACCCATATCGCGAGACAACCAACTAGCTTCCCCGGTATGTTGATTATAAGCTCATCACAAGCTTTTGGCTTGGTCCCTAGATCCAGATATGTCACTGCGAACACCGACCAGTAGTGTCATCACGCTGCTTGGGTTCCCTATCCCGTCTCTTCAAGTCTCATCGGTTGCACCACCGTCTCCTCATCAATTGACGTAACTCACCTTCCATTACTTGGCCATCTTCGGCCTCTCGTTTGATCCAATTCGTTGGATCCCTTATCTTATTTCCAAGATACTAAATGACCCTCGAAAATCCTATCTTTCGATCCTAACTCATCAGCTAGGTCTTGCCACATCGGGCTAATCATCACTGATCCGATCATCCTTCGATAACCGTAGTTATCCTATCTTTCATTGTCAGGATTTCAACTAAAGACCTCAAATTATCGGTCCCTAAATCTCTCGGATCCATAATCACAGTTACTGAGTCAACCTTACACCTGAATCATTTCATTGGATCCTTATTCCAATAACTAGATCATTTTTCCAGTACTAGCTTCTATTAGGCATTCTACTATTCACCGAGAATAGTAGTCGTCTACTGAAATAGTGTCTGTCGTGAAGAGTACACCAGGTAAGTTCCCAGGAAAGAGAGGTGGGTCACAAAGGACACACTTAAATACCAAATCTTTCCTTAGCCAGAACTTTCCTAGACATGCACTTCCACTACAACACACTTATCCAGTAACTGTCAATACCTAAATCTTACGGTGGCTTTGTTTATCTAGCCACATGCGACCCTTTCCTTAGGTTCACCCTAATATCAACTACATCCTAGTCACTTAAGGCTCTTCCATCGGACTTCTTTTCCAAAAATTCTCTCTGATACCAACTGTAACACCCCGCTTTTCTCTTACCGAGCGTGTCACTATGCTGGAGCCCAAAATATACATAAATTATTTTTTTCTTTCTTTCTCGGTACATAACTTAACCTTAAGTACCGAATTCCAAACAAAACCCCCAGCAAATCATTTAAAAATGCGGAAGCGATAATCGAAACCTGATATAGTACATACCTGAATTCAACTTATTTTTATACCATAAAGAATTTGTACCATATATTACATCATATCTTTAACAACCTTAATACATGAAGAATTCATAATATTCTAACAAGGCTAATCATCAATAAAGCGTCAGCTCGCTGAATCCATTGGCCACGCCATCACGTGCCATCATATCTCAACCTGTTCCTTGCCCTAACTACAAGTCTCAACTGGAACGTGGAATGTTCTAGGGGCATAACCCATTAGAAGATGAAACTTCTAGTGAGGATCCAAAACATATATATATGAATGTATGATGCGATAACATGAACAATATTTTCGCCCTTTAATGTAACTTCCCAAGCCCACCAGCCCAGCTAGGAATCCTAGGCAAATCCCGAACCTCTGCAGGATAAACCTAACATTATTCCCTCAATGCCTTAGGGGAATTACGGCTATACTCTGGGGGCGACATCTCATTCCCATGCACAGATATCAATATGACAATAATATCGTGCCATGCAAATATCATGACTTTTAATGCAATATGACAAAATGAACATTGCATTCATAAATAGTATGCATATAAACAATCATATCATAAATATAAGTTCTCGTGAGAATACCACTCATCAAATCATACTTAGGACAGGAAAACTCACCTTTTAAGATAAACTTGCATTTTCTCAAAAAGCGTGCATCGCCTCGATATGCATGCCCTGCCTTGATTCTCGTGCCAACTCTCAAAATTTTCACCAATCACATCATCTCGATCACCTCAATCATAAAATAATATTTAATCACTAAATATCCTCAATATTCCATTTATTTCATTTTTCCTTCATTTTCTTTCATTTTTCCTTTCCAATAAATACCTCAGGACTATTTTCTCAAATCTAATTTCACAACAATTCATAATAGACTATGAACTTCAAGAGAAAAATACTAAACTTACCCGGATGTTGCATTTTCTTCTTTGACGCTAAAACTGAGACATTGGGAATCCCAACTTCAAAACTTTTTGCACGGACCTCCGTGAAATAATTTTCCAGAATTTATAGGATTTTTTACAAAATTTTTCAGCATATCACGCGCCCGCATGCGTCACAACATGCTAGGGCGAGTGGGCGCAGGTGAAAGGGGGCGCGTGACCGGAACAAGCTGGTCGTCTTCTCCGGCGACGACCGTGCCGAAAAATTGAGTCGCCTCCACCTTCCTTCTCCTCTCAATTAGTCGATCAATATGGCGTTCCTTAGAGGCTGAAAGGAGCACCGGAGGTGCCTCAACCGGGCCTTTGAAGTCTCAGCCACGACGACCGCCACCCGACTCCGGTGAAGCCCGAAACCCCATCTAAACTTCTCCAAAATGCCTCAAATTTTCCAGATCTGATCTACCTCTCATGGGCTTCAAAAGCCCCTTATTCTTGAGCCTCAATTCGTTCGATTTCGAGGCCGATTTGAAGCTTCAATTTGCTCTAAAATTGGCCATCATGGACGCCTATTTATAGGCATTTTCGAGCATCCAAATGCCATTGGCCGAGCAACCCATTGCCTTAGGAGTTAACACCTACCTTAAATCGACCTCCAATCGACTTTAAGTGACCAAAATCACAAGTTGCAAGCGCACAAAGAATCCGACCAATTTTTGGCCACTTTTTACTTGAAATCTGGCCACCCCTATGGCTATTGTCAGCCACGCCTTCCTCAAAAGTTAGTCCCTGGCCTTCCCTCGTGCCATCCATGTGGCCAATTTTGGCCATAGCGGACCATCCATGTGCTGGTCATTGGCCAACTTTGAAGAATTGTATTTTGGCCCCTCAACTTTTGGTATTCTCATTTTGGCCCTTTTCCACTTAAGCCCTTGACTTTCCATAACTGCATTTAAGACCCTCAAGTCCTAAAACGTCATTTTAACCCCTGAGGATTCTAAAAAAAATATCGTTTTGGCTTCCCTCTAGCAATTTTAAAAAACTGCACTTAGGCCCGAATCTTTGTTTTGGTGTTAAACCTCTTCGTTTCTTCCTGAAACCACTGAAGGGTTGTTTCTTATGAAAAACTGAAGCCCCCTCAAGCTTTCATTAACTTCTGAGAAGTTGTCTATAACAATTCGGTATTACAGCCAAATTTGCAGCTATTATTTTATTGTACCAAAAACTGCTCCCGATCTAATTACTTTCTGCACCATAAATCCTATCTCGGGGTGCTTGTTAATGCCACATCATTTTCCTTTGGCATCTCAGCTCCAGGGCACTCCTGATAGTCGATTTGGTCAATTTTTTGGGCTATTCAGATACCAATTTTCTCTGAAAATCCCATTTCTCAAATAAATTGCTTATTTTTAATTAACCCAAATTTCTTGGGTATTACAAGGACCCTCATGGAAACAACAGAATTATGCCACTACAGAAAAAAAACTTCTTGCAGTAATCTTTACAATTAACAAATTCCATTCAAATTTGATTTTGTCCAAAGTTATTATGTATACAGATCACGCGGCATTAAAGTACTTGTTAGCTAAGAAGGATTTGAAATTGAGACTCATTCGATAGATCTTGCTCCTTCAAGAGTTTGATTTAGAGATTTGAGACATTAAGGGGATTGAAAACATTATCGCAAACCAGCTCTCACAAATGGAGCATTCAACCATGGTGCAACCAAACCCATTTCCTATTCAATAGGAGTTCCTTGATGAACACCTATATGCAGTTAGGAGTTCAATTTTACCATGGTATGCAGATATTGTAAATTTCTTGGTTGGTAAGGTCATTCCACCTAATCTTTCATATCAGTAAAGGAAGAAATTTATTTCTATAGCTAAGCATTATTTGTGGGAGGAGCCTTACTTATATAAGGTTTGTGCTAACCAGTTAACTCACAGGTATGTTCTTGAGGAGGAGGTAAGTCAGATTCTAAACCATTGTCATGACAAGGAGGTTGGAGGTCACTTTGGCCCTACCAAAACAGCATTCAAGGTGTTACAATCTGGTTTTTACTTGCTTACTATTTTCAAGGATGACCACTCTTATGTTTTTGTTTGTAACAAGTGCCAAAGAGTTGGAAATTTGTCTAAGAAGAATGAGATGCCCTTGAATAATATTTTTGTTTGTGAGTTGTTTGATGTTTGGGGCATTGACTTCATGGGCCCTTTTCCTAAATCTTCTCAAAATCAATACATTTTTGTTGCTGTGGATTATGTGTTTAAATGGGTGGAGGCAATAGCTTTCCCTACTAATGATGCCAAGGTGGTAGTCAAGTTCTTAAAGAAACACATTTTTACACGTTTGGCACACCTTGAGCCATCATTAGTGATGGTGGCACACACTTTTGTAATAAGCAATTTGATACTCTTTTGTGCAAGTATAGGGTAACCCATAAGGTGGCCACACCCTATCATCCCCAAACAAGTGGCCAGGTGGAAGTTTCCAACAAGGAGTTAAAGAGAATTCTTGAGAAAACTGTAATAAATTAAGGTTCGGAGGGTAAAACCACTTGCTAACCACTCACAAGCTAAAACATTTGTAATAAACTAAAATCTAGTGCTGGATCAAACCACTCACCTCAAACATACTTAGAACGCCTCAATTTTTTTTGCATATCTTCAAGTCTTTTGACCAAACCACCTTCTCACACACCCTCATGCGCTACCCAAGTGCTTTGCGAGTGTGATGCCTTGCGTTTGCTTTACATGCTATTGTTGGAAATGTATGCCCTAAAGACACGTTTTATTCAATTTATGGTAATGATGTTTTCTTTTAGTCAGTTTATGGCACATATATCATTTGCATTTAATTGTTGGAAAAGTGTACATGCTATTAAGTAAGTGATTCATGTGATGGGTCGTTCTTCACAGTTAGGCATGGATCATGGATACTTAATTAGCAAGAAAATTATTACTCTTGATCTTTTGATAGAACTGGGCATTCTATCATGATAAGATCATTGTGCAATAGATCCTAATGGAGGATGGCTTGCCTTAGCCAGTAAACAGTCCGTTTACTCTAATTGTACAAGCGCATTTGGAATGCGTAGAGTGGACCTGTGATAGAAGCTAATGACAAAGTACTGAGTATCATGGAGCTAGTCTATCACTGCTACTACGTGGACGAGTACTCTAATACTTGAGTGTTAGTTGGTGGTCTGGTGAACCTAGAGCTATATTCTTAGATTCACTAGAGGTGAGGTCTATCAAAGATCAGCAACCTTGTGAGTTGGGAGTATGGTCTCTAATTAGCTAAGACAGACTAATGCAAGATTGTTTCTGTGATTCACCCCCTTGTGATTGTCCAAGAATAATCTAATAATCCAAGGCCCTGGGAACGTGACTTAAGAGTGTGTGCTTCTGGGTAGCTCCCAGTGATAAGCAAGTACATTCGAGTAGTCACGGATTATTAGACTAGTGATCTAAGGATGGTAGAAATCATTTAGAGAGGTGTTAGTACATTATTCCTTTCTAAATGATGGGTGTTACACAGAGGGGTATTTTCGTCATTACACTAGTAAGTCAAAGACATCGCACATGCAAAATTATTCGTGGGGTCAGTGTTACCATATGGTGATAGTTGGAACACTTAGAATGACAAAATATAGCTACTGGGTAGCAGGGATATTTTGGTCATTTTAGCAGCCATGGATAATTTGTCTTTTGGTCCCCAGGGTAGCTCGATGTAACTCATGTATTTTTTAATACATTTTGGCTTGTTGGGTAAATTACATTGAGAGAGAATTATTTAATAGTTCATTGGTTTTAATTAATTAATTGGGCTAACCCAATTAGAGAATTAATTAAAAATGGACTTGGCCCACTAGGGTTTTTAACCCTAGGGCTCTCCCTATATATATTCTCTCTCTAGTTGTTTTAAACCCTAATTCCGTTTTTCTCTTCTTCACCAAGAGAGGCCACGAGTTTGAGTCATACTTTGGAAGATCAAGAGATCTGATGCGAAGGAGCCGACGGATCGCAGGACAGTCGACGACTCCACCACGCGAAGAAGCTGTCGCGCCTCCTCCTCCTATCGCTTCGTTTCGACCGGTAATCCGTAGGAAAAGTAAGTCTCCTAGACTCACATCAATTCGAGGATAGTTTTGATGCTTAAAACGCTTCCGTTGCATGCTTTGATCCTCGTATTCGTTCCTTCAGCTTCTTCCTCTCTAAAAACAAAATCCCTCAATCTACTAAGCTTAAATCACTCTCGTCTAGCATGAATTTATCATAACTTTGAATGAGAAACCCTTGGCCATGAACATGCTATTTGTAGTGTTAGGATTGAGTAGTAATCATATCAAATCTTACCAAATCTTATCCAATCAAATCTTATTTCTAAAGTCATCATGAGGCTTTATCTTATATCTCTAAGTAGCCAAATGAATGTTTGCCACATCTCCCAAACTTAGAGGCTAAGCAAAAGCAAAGGCTTGGACTTCAAAATCATCCAAAGGTGGAATGGAAGGTTATTGGAGATCCACAATCATGACTTAGCTATATTGGAATAAGTCTGGAATCCACAATCATGACTTCCAATGGTTAGTTCGTTCAATTCGTTACCTTAATGATCCAGTCGCGAAGTTCTAAGAACTACACTTTGACCCTAACTTTTCGAGTAATTGCACTTAGACCCCTTTCAACTTGGTCCCCGAGCTATTTTTTTATTGCACTTATGCCCTTGGATACCTTCAGTTTTTTGATAAATTACACTTTTACCTGTACCTCAATAATTACGAATTTGCCTCTAGCTTGGAAACTTCACTTTTATCTCAAGACTTTCATAATCCTTTGAAATGTCTTATTTCCTTAAATATTTAAACTTAAAAATTTCAAGTATTACCTCATTTATGATCATTCAATTTTTTAGGCTAAAATTAGCTATACCAAAAACTGTTTCCGATCTGATTTCTTTTGATGCTATAATTCTACCTTGAGGTGCTCGACAACCCCATCTCATATTCCTTAGATATCTTGGTTCCAAGGCATTCCTTACACTCAATTCGATAACTCATAACTGTAAGAAATTATACTATAACCCCAAATTGTCTGAAAATTTCACTTATGGCCTAATATATACTCTTGAGTCTTTTGAAAATTCTCGAGTTTTACATTCACCCCTCCTTAAAGAATTTTCATCCTCAAAATTCACATCTAACTGGTCAAGTAACTAAGACATAACATAGTGATGTGTGATTTATGCACAATTAATTCGGGCAAGTGTACCCTAGTCAAATATGTATATAGTGATGAAAAGATGTCAATCCCACGAGGACTAGATCACAATACCAAAACGATTCTAAATTAACCTAAGTTGAACCAATTAATCAATCAGATGAATAGAAATAAAAATAAATGAAAAATTGGATTCTTTGTGAGAAAAATTAATTAATGATGCACTAGGGTTTAGATTTCATTTAATCTGGATTATGTAATTATCTATTCAACCCGATTCAAAACCACAAATACTCTTACAGTATTTTATAATTATTTGCATGTGATGGTAGATTTCCCTCAATTAATTAATAAGTTTTTTCAAGTCATATTAATCCTTTATTAATTCAATTTCACTGTCAGATTTTTGAGCAAATATCAACAAAATAAATAAGCATTAAGTTCTTTAGAAACCTCTAATCTCGGAAGGAGATTTGACTCACTAAGATTCCTCGATTCCCACACATGAGCTAATCATCTTTCGATCTCATAGTCAAACATGTGATTTATATTGCCTATAGATCTAATTTATAACAATCCTTTAGTCAGTCATGCATAAATCATTAAATCATTAAAAGATGGCTAATCTTTTAAAGCATTAAACGCAACAATATAAATTCCTCACGCAAATAATAATCGGGTTTTGAATCGAACCAAACAAATACTCACATAATTCCAGAATTAAAATCCATCCAAACCCAAATTAAAATAAATTAACTAGACATTATTAACATAAAAATAAAAACAGAAAATTGAAGAAACAAAGAGGCTCCTTGTCCTAGTGCAGCTGCCCTCAATTCGTCTGTGTCCGCGACTTCAATCTTCACCACTGTGCGTGTGCTCGGCTGCTTCAATTCCTTCCCAATCTCCAATTGTTTCTTCACTATGCGCGACCTTCTCTTCAATTTGTTGTGCGCCGCAAGAGGCCTCTTTCCGTTTCAATCTCCAAATTCCCCTTTCAATTCAATAAATAATATATATATGTAGGATGTGCACGGCGCCCTAGCTTGAGTCCCATTCCCCTTTTTACTTTTTCCAATATTATATTATATATATATATGTATAGCGCATGTGCCATCCCTCAACTCCCCCACATTCACGCCACTGCCACCAATATATAGACATATTATATATATAAATAATAAAAGATGATATATAATATAATATATATAAATAATATAACATAATATATAATATAATATACAATATTTAATATATTATAACTTTGATTATATTATAATATTAATTATTTAAAATATTTATTTATTTTAAAATTAATTTTATAATATACATTTTTTCTTTTTACGCCCAAATCTTCAAATTAGTTTCCTTTGCCGAGTTCCTACAAAAAGAGATTAAAATAATAAAAAATCCATATAAACATACATTTATGTAGGAAAATTAACATAAGGTTAAGATTAAAATTAAATAAAAATATGTAAACAATTAAGCCCTATCACATAGCTCATTACCTAAATACCTCAATCGCATATTGATTCAATCCTTAACAAACACCCTAGTTTGCATTATTACACGACCAATGCTTACAAGCATACCATGTCATTTACATAATTTCCTATTGTAGCTCATCACAAGTAGTCACATGTATCCCAAAAAATATTCCACGAGTCTATTCTAAAGATATATCATCGTATTTCTCGATAACCAACTATAACAACTCATATTTTTTATCCAAACATGGTCCAAATACACAATTTCTAAGATCCATAAATGCTTATGACACATTAGTTAAACCCAAAGGCATCATCGAATGCTTATATTCACCATATCATGATTTGTATGCCATTTTAGGATGGTTTCATTCCTTTTCCCTCAATTGATAGTACCTCGATCACACATTAACTTTAGAAAAATATCTTAGCCTCTTGCTACTGGTCACGAAAATCATCAATTCAGGTCTATTAAGAACACAATTTCTCCTACGGTAACCTGACATCCTGGCATGTTACTATTTCTTTTTCAAACGCTATCCATCAATCATGACTAGATTGTCTTAACATAGTACTCTTGTTTCGTTTCAATTCATTATTCACATTACCAAAAAAACAACATTCCATAATCACACTATCAACTAGAGCACTTGGACACATACGTCATACATGGCATCTCAATCTAGTACTGCCAAATACTCTATCTCAACTAAGCGTTGCTTTTCATACCCACTCGTGTGAGAAACAATCCCACTATCAAGTCAAACAAGGTCTCCATCATCCCCGATTCTAGGAACATATTTAATTTGTTCCCTACTAGGCGATCTAGTTCTCACACAACCACCTTAAATGGAAGCCTTACAGGACAACTTTCGATTTCCACTGGGTCGTCGACAACACCTAGCATAGCTCTTACAGCTTTAGCCTACTGTTACACAACCCAAATAAAATTTCCATAGTGGAACTAAAAACTCATGTCTTCCATTATAACAACTCATTCATATGTTTTCTCAACTCAAAACATGTCTCTCAGGAAGAAAAACTCTTTCGATTACTTATCAACATATAACTTGCCATATCTCCATGTTCGTTTCGTCCCATTTTAAAGATCAACTCATGTTCTCAAGAGTACCAAGGTATACCTACTATTGCACCAACCTTTTTATACAATAAGAGCAAGATTCGAGACAATCAAATCAGAGCCAATTGCTCACAATTCCTAGGGTGTATAATAATAGGCACATGAAACTAAAAGTCAAGTCAGTAACTAAAATTAAATCCCTCCCAAAGGTCATATCTGGGAAACAACCATCCCACCACTTGCTTAATCTTGGAACACATTTTCTAAGAAAATCCACAACACATGCCTATACCAGGGATTATTCCACTCATGGTTATGACCTACCTCAACCCATGAACACAATCACAATTTTACCACAACTCTCAAATCCCCAGGCCCACTCATCACTTTGTAGTAGCCATAACTTCACGAGTTCTGTCATCGGTGCAATTATCCCAGATAACCCTTCCACAAATCTCTAATAATGGCTTGCCAAACACTATTTCTTCACTCGAGATTACCATTTTTTCGATTATCCTTTGAAAATCATAGTCCACATAACAAATATCCAGGTTAGGTCATCCTCCAAGCCTTCAACCTTTTCATAAACGATTAGGAATCCTATCACAATGCTTTGGCCCCTTGGAACTTGGACTCTAATCCTTACAAAATAGTCACAGTGCTGCCCAAAATTTAGCACCTGACTATCTCAACAATTCACTGTGTTGCTCTGACTCATGGGTCTCACACCCCAAACCATGAGCCAATGCTGCTTTGGTCATCTATCGTCGCGAGCACAACACCAATCCTCTGCCTTGGTCCCTAGGCTCAGATTCGTTTGTTACTGGCCAAACACCAATGGTGCTATTGTTACGCTAGAATTTCTTGTCCCACCTTTGAGAGCTATAATGGTTTTACCAATACTAGTTCAAATCTCTGATCTCTTAGATTCTCAATTTTTCTTTTCTAGAGTAACACTCAATCAAATTGTGCATCCTTATCCTAACCATTTGTAAGACTTCGGATTTCATTTCCACAATCTAATCTCTTTTAATTTCCAAACTTTATCACGCATATGATGGAACCTCATGCTCCTATTGCTACCCCTACAGGCACTATAATCTGTCAAACATTCCAACATCAATTGAAATTCCTCTAGGACTATTAGAAGTCCATCCAATTTCATTATCATATTCTGAATTTATACTAGACCGTGTAACCTTTTTCTCTTATAGACTTATGTCACAGCCATATGCTCAGTCTATCACAAAATTAGTTTGGAAGTTCCGCACTCCTTATATGTTTCTAACATCTCATTTCATGATTGACTCTCAACTTGACACTTACTTTTAGGGGTCATTCTTTCAATCAATCCTATTTCTTTCTTTGGGTCTATTAGGGTCAACTCCAACGTGTTAAGATCTAATCACTATATCATGTCTCAAGATATCTTTACGAGCTTATCAAGCTTAGCAAATCCTACCTCATTGCTTGGTATCTTAAAACTCAAGCCAAGACTTTTATAATTACCCCTTGGTCCTTGACAATCATTGCGCTAACTATGTGGTTTATAAAGACTTTCTATCCATACAACCCTTTGTGTGCATAATTATTGACTTGGCTGCAACATACCTTGTTAACCCTTTTCTTCTAAGTTTGAACCTTGCTAAATCGACTAGGGTCATTTCAAGCTTTAGATGTAATCATCTCCTTAGGTTGAAATATCATTTTATCTCCAAGTCTATACAGTACATGTAAATTTTCCTTAGAAACATCAAAGTCAAACTCGAAATTCTCTTATCCCAAAACTTTGTCAATCTCCAAGATTTGTAGATTTGTCCTAAGTCACAAATCTCTAGTTTATCATTGATCCCTATATCATTTACAATCCCTAGATCTTCAAGTAAGGTTTCATTCCGCAAATCCTCTACAAGCTAAAAGATTCTTTCAAATTTCCTAACTAAAGGGAAAATTCTAATCTTTAAAACATGCGGATTTCACATTTGATATCTTAATAATTTTCGATTGCAACTCGATCCTATCTATAGCTAATTTATGGTCGTTCCCTCTTTGTCTAGCAATGACCATTTGTAAAGGAAATAAATTGAGATCATGCTCCAAGATTCCACTCAAAAGGGAAATTCTCATTGCAACTCAAAAGATGTTACCTAAATCTCTAGTTACTACTTAAGAAAACTTCTAAAACACTCAATATCCAGCAATTTGATTTCTAGTTGATTCTGGTTCATTTTCTTCTGCTAGGGATCAAACGACTTCCAAATTCAAGTGTTATTCTTAGTCATGTCATCTCTAGACTCTATTGTTGGACCATCTTGGTCGTCATAGGACTCGATCGGTTCATTTTCCTCGTCTTATCCTAGGTCAATATCCTCGATAAAGTTCCCAATATTATCCTAAAATATTCTCTTCATTCGTTCACATCTGAAGAATATACCAGTAAGTCATCAATACCACTAACACATTAACCAAATCAAAGGAAATCACCAAAATACCCATAATCGCCACAATTCACTATTGAGCAAATCCTAATATCCATTTTTTTTTTTTTTTTGTGCATCTCTAGATATCACCATTTCAAGTATACAAACTTACTAGTTTCGTCAAAGCTCTTGGTCTCAACCTCAAAATTTACAATGGCTTCCTACAACAAACCATTCTTATTTTCCCATGTCATTTAGCAAGTTCTCCTAGCAACCTCAGCCTCTTACTTATCTCGTTAGAGCATGACATAACCATTATTATCAACACATCCCAATCGGCAAGTAACTAAGACACCTCACTAAAATTCTTTCAAAAAAATCATACTATGTTTCAAGTTGTACCAAAATCACAAAATATTCATCCTTCTAACATTGCATTAATCATATAATTATGTCATTTCAACATCCCTAGTTACTGGCTTTCTTATTGCCAACTGGTGTGCCCAATGTGTGACTAGAACTTGTTCGGTCATTCTTGTCACTGAAACTATATTCTAGTTATAAAAATCAAATTTCACATTTCTCGAGTTCACATCTCAAATTTACTAGGATTCAACATTCCTATTCTAAGTTCTCTAACTGATAATTCTACTTAATCCTCAATCAACTGAGTATCTCAAACACATCCTAGGTAAGTTATTCAACCTAGGGCTCTGATACAACTTGTAACACCCCGCCTTGTCGGGCGTGCTACTATAAAGGATTTATCAGGATTTTTTTTTTCTTCCATACATAAGTTCAACTCACGCAGTGTTTCAAAGAACAATCTTCACATGCTCACAAAATCCCAGAACCCTAGTCTTTCCCATTTAAATATCAAGATCAATAGACCTAAGCTAAATAAGGCGTATCATTACGTAGCAGAAATAACAAAACTTAATATCATAGATTACTACAATCGTTCATACAACTGTATTCAAATCAAATAAAGATTACATGACTTTAAAAATGAATCTAGCGTCTATCATGCTCGTACTCCACCAACTCTAACTGACTACGTCTTTGCCCTTGCCGTAACCCTCGTCTGGAACGTTTGAATGTCCCAGGGGCATAACCTAGATTAGATGTAGAATAACCTAAGTGATGGCATAAAAACAATTTATAGAATGTATGTATGATCATGAGCATGGCATAAACAAAACAACACATACGTCAACCTTGAGAAATCTCCCTAGCATACCCAATCTCCTAGGTGCATATCGACGATCAACCATGGAAAATGCATTCCACATCATACGATTGAGATTGACCATGTCGCGACATACTTAATCTCTGGGGTGCACACTGACGTCACCTGAGGAAAACCCCTTCCTCATCACAATTGAGATTACCATTGCCCTACTCTCAAGGAGACCCTATCCCATTCCAATGGATAATTACAATGACATGAATCAAATATATCAATGCCACGAAAACCACTAGCCATGCATTTTCATAAAACATACCTAGTTAATGCATCATGTAATAAACTCAATATGCAAATTATGCTTGGAAAATTGAAACAATTTGGCAAAACAATTCCATGGAATGTCTCCAAGTTTGGTGGGTAAAACCACACACTAACCAATCCCATTCACATGGAATAACCTAAAGTTTGGAAGGTAAAACCACTCACTAACCAATCACAAGCCAAAACATTTGTAATAAACTAAAACCAAGTGTTGGATCAAACCACTCACCTCAAACGTACTCAGAATGCCTCAATTTAGGTGCAAATCTTCAAGTCTTTTGACCAAACCACCTCCTCACATGCCCTCACACGTTGCCTAAGTGTTCTGCACGTGTGCTTTACATGCTTCTTCTTCTCTAAGAACAAAAGGCCTCTATCCACTAAGCTCGAATCACTCTCGTCTAGCACGAATTTATCACAAATTTGAATGAGAAACCCTTGGCCATGAACATGTTATTTATAGTGCTAGGATTGAGTAGTAATCATATCAAATCTTGCCAAATCTTATCTAATCAAATCTTATCTCTAAAGTTATCATGAGGCTTTATCTTATCTCTAAAGTCATCAAGAGACTTTATCTTATCTCTAAAGTTATCATGAGGCTTTATCTTACATCTCTAAGTGGCCAAATGAATGTTTGCCACATGTCCCAGACTTGGAGGCTAAGCAAAAGCAAAGGCTTGGACTCCAAAATGATCCAAATTTGGAATGGAATGTTATTTGAGATCCGCAATCATGGCTTAGCTATATTGGAATAAGTTTGGAATCTGCAATCATGACTTCCAATGGTTAGTTCGTTCAGTTCGTTACCCTAATGATCTAGTCCCAAAGTTCAAAAAACTATACTTTAGCTCAAACTTTCCAAGTAATTGCACTTAGACCCTCTTCAACTTGGTCCCCAAGCCATTTTTATAATTGCACTTATGCCCCTGGAGAAAGGATTAATTACGCTAATACCCTTGGTTTTTAGGTAAATTACACTTTTACCCAAACCTCATTAATTATGATATTGCCCCTCGCTTAGAAACTTCACTTTTATCTCAAGAATTTTATAATCCTTTGAAATGTCTTATTTCTTCAAATATTTGAACTTAAAAATCTCAGGTATTACCTCATTTATGATCATTCGATTTTCCAGGCTAAAATTAGTTGTACCGAAAATTGTTTCCGATCCAATTTCTTTCAATCCTATAATTCTATCTCGAGGTGCTTGACAACCCCATCTCATATTCCTTAGATATCTTGGTTCCAAGGCATTCTCTACAGTAAATTCGATCACTCATAACTATAAAAAATTATACTATAACCCCAAATTGTCTGAAAATTTCACTTATGGCCCAAGATAGATTACTCTTGAGCCCTTTGAAAATTCTCGGGTGTTACATGTGGGCTTGTCTCCCACTTGTCCCGTCTCTCTCTCTCCTTGGCTATTAACTGATTATTGAGCTTTAGGGTGTAACGACCCGTTAGGGGGTCTAGGCGTTTTCGGATATTTTATTATAGACTCAAAATTTTTGCTTTAATTAATTGAGGATTGAAAATATTTTTTTTATTTATGGAATAAAGTGTAAGTGAAAATAAGAATTTGGTAACCCATCCAAATGTGATTCAAAAATGTGGGAAAAGTTCAAATGAATTGGGCCATTGAGATGTGTTTAGAATTTTAATTATATTATTAATAGGTCTAGGTGTTTTATTACTTAATGACAATTTAATGACATTTTTAATGTGGTTCTAAGTATTTTAATATTTAATGATAAATTGCTCTAATGGCATAGAAATCATTTTGGATTATATGATTTTATATTATGGTGCATGTGATCGTGAAAATAAGTATATGAGTCTAATTTTTAAGAAATTGGGAAATAATGAAATGGGCCACATTATTTAGTTAATAAGTTCATGGGTTTATAGGTGAGCCAATAAATTGTTGGGTTGGGCTTGGGCCTAGTAAAGAAAATTTAGCTTTTAATTAGGCAAAATAAGAAAAAAAAGAATGAAAATAAAAATAAGTGTCAAATGTCATAAATGCCCTAAAAAGTTTGTTTGTTATTAGAAAAAAATAAGGGCAATTGAGTCTTTTGAAGGCTAGTGTACAGACCTGGTGCCGTAGCCCCCTTTTCTTCTGCGTACTGTGGTTTGTTCCATTTCAGGGCCGATTTACATGTCTTCCTTTGTCCACCACTCTTCCATTGCCCTTCTTCTTTTTCTCCATCCATTCTTCTTCTTCATATTCTTCATCTTCTTCTCCCACTGTCTGTTCGCAACTGGAGCTTCAATGGAGGAGTCTCATCAGGCAAGTTCCCTTTCTCGCAACACTCTTTTACTTTCATTTCATTCTTCCATTCGAGAGTTCTTGATCATAAGAGTTATGCATTTGGATATTCAATTGAACTATTCTTCTTCTCCCTTCTCTGTAAATATACTGTTCACATATATATATACATATATACACCCAGTTATATGTTCCCTTCTAATCTAGCATTGGATCATCCCAGATTTTCATTATTTTCAATTGGGATTGTGCTCCCCAATCTTCTTTTGAAATGGTATAACCATAAGTATTTCTTGTGTTATATATATATATGTATAGATCATTATCTTCGTAAGTGAGTTGCAGAATCATTTTGCAGTCATCCGAATAGATAATGGCTTATCCGAATGAGTCTTGAGAAGCCATGTGAGTAACATCCGATTGAGTGTATGTCTTATCCGGATATATATGTGAACCCATCTGATTGCTACCCTCCAAAGATAGCCATATCCGGATAGATCACCATAGCAGCAACTTCAAAATAGATTTTAACCTTGATGAATCTAGAATCTCTTAAAACTCAAAACACAAAAGTTGTAGATATTTTTATTGGATTTACATATCATCTTTAATCATCTCAATCAGAGTTTGGACAAGAGAGATATGCCCAGAATACCAAACATTGTCGAACTATATATTCACATTCGAATGCATCGCAATAGCAGCAAACTTCAAGCCAAATTTGGACCTCCTTAAACCCTAATCTTTGAAAACTCAAAACATAAAAGTTTTAGATGTTTTTCTTGGATTTCCATATCATCTTGAATCATCTCAATTGGAGTTTGGACAAGAAAGTTATGCCCAAAATACGAAAACTCGTCAAAGTTGAAATTCTGAAACATGGTGCATCCGAATGGCTTAGCCATAGGCGAATATCCATCTGGATGCACTATTGTATCATCTGGATATCACTTGCATTCTTGACTTCAAACATCCGGATGTCTCCCCCCATATCCAGATATCACTCTCAAAAACTCCAAGAGACATCCGAATATGCCTCCAACCATCCGGATATCACTCAATGCTCCTCCAACATATCCGCATAGGCAATAAACTATCCGAATGCACTTTCTCATATCCGAATATACACGCTAAAATCAGAATACCCTATTTAATTTTCCCAAAATACATATCAATATCAATTTATCATAATTCTTAAATGAATCATCAGAGATTTTATGATGTAAAAAAATAACATATTAAATCTATATTACTCCTCAAATGGTGAATCAAGATTTAACCTTAAATAATATCTCCCAAAAAATTATTTCTGTGTTATAATTTCCATCTTGATCATGGTAAATGTTATGAAGTAAGATATGTTGAAATATCTAATGATGGTAAAATACCTGGTATGGGTAAATGGTGTTGAAATTATGAATATTGAGGAAACATAAATTTAAATGCATGTGGTTGGAAAATGCATACATAATGCATAGATGTACATGTTATATATATAAAAATCTTGCGCACTTACTCTTTTGTGCAGAGGGAAAGGGTACCCTAGAACACTTAGCACATGAC
Source organism: Diospyros kaki (assembly GCA_036245055.1). NCBI lineage: Eukaryota > Viridiplantae > Streptophyta > Magnoliopsida > Ericales > Ebenaceae > Diospyros > Diospyros kaki. Next base: position 9,003,183 of record BSEG01000011.1, on the reverse strand, counting down.
GATGTGGTCATAGTCCGGCAGGTTGAATCCATATTTATTTGTGAGATTCTATTGAAATGATGCATTTTTTTCATGTATTGATTAATGGCTTGAGAGACGGAAATTTTTTTTATTGAAATATTGAAATGATGCACTTTTGCATGCATTGATTGATTTCTTAAGAGCCGGGGAGATTTGAATATTGACATTGAAATGATGCACTTTTGCATGTGTTGATTAATGGCTTGCGAACTTGCGAGATTTGATATAGACATTGAAATTTTATGCACAATTGCATAATGGTACATGGTGGCATGATATATTAAAATTTGAATTGATAAATTCATGAGTTACGAATCTTGTATATAATTGTGGAGTCCTTGATTACTCTTCTTGATGTTATCGTGTTGCTAGATCCTATATATTGTTCATTGTTTCTCGAACTTGCTGACCCTTGTGGCTCACTTGATTTTATTTGTCGTTCCAGGTAAAGGAAAGATTGTTATTGGGGGGCGAGTCTAGTAAGACTTCAGCCCAGGGTTAGTGGTGTACGGGGACACGTCCTAGCTTGAAGATCCTTAGTAGCATTTTGGAGAGACTTGTAATGAAATGAGTTGTTATGTTAATTCACACTAGAGCCTCTATTTATTTTGTATGGCCTTCGAGCCTAGACTTATGAGGTATTGGAAATGTAATTGAACCTTAATTTAGTTTCTGCTGCTATTAATGAAATGAGTTGTTTGTTTTAATATGGTTTGTTTAATATCATCACTGTGATGACCTTCTTTCAAATATCCTATGCTAGCGGGAATATTCGAGAGCGGGCCCTTACATAGGTTTTCTAAGGCTTCATATATAAGGAAAAAAGAAGAAGAAGAAGAAGAAGACTTATGTTGGTTGGGGCTGCATTTGATGCTTGGCCATTCTCTCGGCCAATGCTTCTTTTTCTCATTCTTCCAGAGCCTACAATCCTTCTTATTACTCTCCTTGATCCACTCATATCTTTATTGCTAGAATAGCAATCCCATCCAAATAGATTATCTATTGGAACGGGTATTTTTCTTTGAACCCATTTCAAGCTTGAATCACCAACAAGAAGCATGGCTAGCACATAGACATTCTTGTTGGTTTCATCCACTACTAGGAGCATGGACTAACTAGGCCCTTGTAGTTTCAAGGGTCAGATTAGCCATCCGAATGAATGTTCAAGAGCTTCTCAAGAGCAAGTCATATTCCTGCCAAAGAGAGGATTTCAACCTCTACATCAAATTTGAAACCGTTGTGAGGTATACCTTCCTCCACCCCGATGGTATGATTTCAATTGTAATGCATATGATCATTTGATACTGAGTCTTTCAAGATGATTCTCGCTTTTATTTCCTTTGCGTTGGTATGGCTTTTTGAAAAAGTTTTGAAAATCAATAAAACCCTTGCGTTGTTACACCAAGAGTTGGCGTTTCCCTTCACATGAATGGAATTTGTTGAGTTGTGGAGGTATAGTAGTTTTTTTCTTGGTTAACTCTAACATTTTTTAGGTAGCTTAAACGCTATAAAAGAAAAAAAAAAATCAATTTCTTACAACTTTTCAAAACCACTAATAAACTATTACATAATAAACTTGAATTGTTAAATATGTTCATAAATTAGAAAAGCCAAAAAAGGTCACTAATAGCCCAACAAGTAGACACCTTCTCCAAACATAAACCTCATTGGTCAAGTAATGAAGGGCACTCTGATAATAACATGGATCAGGTACATGAGTTCTAGCTCAGTAATCATTTTTATTGTGGCCTTACCTTTTCTGATTCCTTTTATGTGTAGTTGGCTATACGAATTCTAGTTTGCAAATTATTTCTATCTTGACTTTATCTTCTCTAAGACCCTTATAATTATTGCTTGTAATTACTAATTAGTGATGTAGAAGTTGCTTGAATTTTTATTTTAAATAATACATTAGAAGAAGAATTAAGGCATTTGAATTTATTTTGGATCACATTTTATAAGATTACTATTTACTAATACTCGATAAAGAATGTCAACATCTGGGACTTGAAAACCTAAGGTTATGAGAAAAATTGCAAGAGAAAATATGTCTGATGTGGGATGGCAATATGCCATTGATGTGGATAAGAACTCAAGAAAAGTGCAGTGTAAATTTTGTGTTAAGATCTTTTTTGGAGGCATTTTTTGCCTTAAGCATCACTTACCTTGTACGCATAAAGATGTGAAGCCTTGTTTAATTGTTGTAAATGATGTTAAGAAGGAAATTTTGACAATTTTGGTAAAGAATGTTGAAGCTATTGAGAGAAAAAGAAAGATAATTCATAGTATTATTGATTCTGATAATAAGGGCGATGAGGTGCAATAAGTTACATCAAAAGAAAAGGGTAAGAGTACTTATTTGGATGCTTTTGTGAAAAGGGGAAAGTGTGCAAGTGCAATTAGAAGTACTCAAATAACCATTAATCAGATGTTGAAAAGAGAATTAAGAGAATAATGTTGCCAACAAATTGCTGGACGTTATTCCTTTCAATTGTGTAAGCCATCATGAGTTTGCAAAGATGCTTGAATTGGTAGGCAAATATGGATGTGGACTTAAACCTCCTTTCTATCACGAGATTTGAGTGAAATATTTGAAAAAAAAAAAGTAACTCGCACCATGGAATTGCTGTAGGAGTTCAAAGTTGAATGGAAAAAAATAAGTTGCTCAATTATGTTATATGCGTAGACTGATAAAAAGATGTGTTCAATTTGTAATTTCTTAGTAAATAACCCAAAGGCAATAGTTTTTTTTACCTCAATTGATACATCTAATGTTTCTAAAATTGCTGACAAAGTGTTTGAGATGTTAGATGTGATAATGGATAAAGTAGGAGATGAGAATGTGGCGCAAGTTGTAATTGATAATGCTGCAAATTATAAAGTTGCAAGTGAGATACTAATGGAGAAAAGGAAAGGGTTGTATGGGACTCCATGTGCTGTCCATTTTATTAACTTGATACTAAAGGATTTTGAAAAGAAATTCAAAGTTCATACTACAACCATTACAAAGGCTAGGAGGAGATCAACCTACATCTATTCAAGAACTCTTCTTATTTCTATGTTAAGACATTTTACAAAAGGAAGAGATTTGATAAGACTAGCTATTACTTGTTTTGCAATTGCATATCTAACTTTAGGTTGCCTTGGTGAGTTAAAAGGTCCCTTGATGACAATGTTCACTTTAAAGTCATGGGAGTTTAGTAGGTTCGTCTCTCAACAACATGGGAAACGAGTTCAACAAATGATGTTAGATTCCAGATTTTGAAAAAAATATCATTTTTCGTTTCATTCTTGTGCAGGGACGGGACGCAAAGAGCTCTCGAGTGAGTGCTCTCTACCGTCTCCTCGTACATGGGGGCCTTTCCTGGTCTCTTGTCATAGTTTTCCCTCAGGTTTGTCGCTTCTGGGACTGGATCATTAGGCCTAGGAGTCCCAATTCTTATCCCTTGCCTCGGGGTCCTCGGGGGGTTGTTTTGAGATCTCCAGTGTTCTCCCCCTGCTCTTGTTTATCCCATGCGGGGAATGTGGATATCCGGCATCAATTCATGCAAAAGAGCGGTAATCCCTTTTAGTCTTCGGTAATCCCTTGTAGTCTTAACTCATCGTTCTGATGTTTCAGCTCTTCAAAATTTTTTCGTAACAGTTCGTAATCCGACAGCCGGACCGTGGGGGGAGCTATTCCTGAAGGCTCCGGAGGTACTGAGGTTGTCGCCGGGTTCCTGCGAGGAATCGAAGACTGTCCCAGGGAGTGTTGCTCTTGATTCGTCGGTATAGGGGGCGGGGCCTGCCTTCCCTGTCTTATCGCTTGCCTCCCCCATCCGACGGCGTGTATTTCCCCCTGTTCTGAGTGCTCGATACCTCCTAATCCAGTAGCCAGATTTCCTTTGAGCATTAGAATATTTCCTGAGCGCACCTCGTTATCTAGGTGATCTTCCAAAGGTTCGGGCACCATAGGATGCACTTGATCTCCGGTCATGGTACGAGCGCTCATTCGAGCAGGGTTAGGCGGGTTTGCTAAACCGGTTGATCTCGTCCCTCTTGGCATCTTGCGTTGAGATTGGCTTTTTGTTGCAGTTTCCCACAGACGGCACCAAATTGTTGTTGCCAAAATACAACAATTAAAATTTGTGATGTGTGGGGTCCACTCGAGCTTGATGTCGGGTGAAGTTGGGTTGCCGTTAGAGATGCTGTCACGAGGGAGTTTGCTGTTAGGATGCTCGCCACAAGGATTCGTCTCAAGTCTTCGCCGCTAGCCTTTGCCACTAGCTCTTGCCACTAGCCTTTGCCACTAGTCTTTGCCACTAGCTCTTGCCACTAGCCTTTGCCATTAGCTCTTGCCACTAGCCTTTGCCACTAGCTTTTGCCACTAGCTCTTGCCACTAGTCTTTGCCACTAGCTCTTGCCACTAGCCTTTGCCATTAGCTCTTGCCACTAGCCTTTGCCACTAGCTTTTGCCACTAGCTCTTGCCACTAGCTCTTGCCACTAGCCTGTGCCACTAGCCTTTGCCACTAGCCTTTGCCACTAGCTCTTGCCACTAGCCTGTGCCATTAGCCTTTGCCACTAGCTCTTGCCACTAGCCTGTGCCACTAGCCTTTGCCACTAGCTCTTGCCACTAGCCTTTGCCACTAGCTCTTGCCACTAGCCCTTGCCACAAGCTTCTGCAGCTAGCTTTTGGCCCTGTTAGCACTGAGAAAAATAGGCTAGAAGGCTCGCGGGAATCTTCCCCGCGAAGACCCTCCGATGCCAAAGTCAGTCCCCAATACCAATGACTATTCACTACGAGCGATAAATGCGCAATCAAAGTGTAAATTTTTACCAGAATCGGAAGTCCCGTTCATTGTCTTCTAGTTGGGTATTTTTAGAGCACGATTTTCAAGGGTATCTCATGATGACACGTGGCCTCTTCGGTAGGTCCCGCATGCCTAACGGCTGCGAGCTTAAGACTCGCCTTGCCACGAGCTTGGAGCTTAATATGCCGCGAGCTTGCGGCCTTTGCCGTGATCTTGCGGCAAGGCCTGCCCGTTAGCTCGCGGCTTTGTGTCACGATCTTTCGGCGCAACGTCGTTAAATTAATTAAGACAATATTTCAATTTTTTCCTCCCAATTTTCTATGGCACAGCAATTGCCCCCTACTCTTTCATTTTTGTCTTATCTAAAGACAAAATGATAGAGTAATTTAATTTAATAAAATTGGGTTATAGTGCCGCTAGCCTGGTTTTTACCCGCGAGGTAATTTTTGCTTCCCGCCCAGTGGTTCTTTCGGCACCCCTATAAATTCTCCTCTCCGCGCATACTTACTGTTCTATTTTACTCAACTCAAGAACTTTTTGCCGCGAGCTTTCCGTTGGATTTGGCCGCAAGGTTTGCTTCTTACGTAATCGCCCGAAGTTGCCGCAACATTCCATCATTGTGCCGCGACGTTCCAGCATCGCGCCGCGAGCTTCCAGCCTTTGCCGTGAGGAATTACTTCTTTAGCCGCGAGGTTCCAGCCATTTGCCGCGAATTTCTTTCTTGGCCGCGAGCTTCCAGCCATTTGCTGCGAGGTTCCAGCCATTTACTGCGAGGTTCCAGCCATTTGCCGCGAAGTTTTCTTTTTGGCCGCGAGCTTCCAGCCATTTGCCGCGACCTTTTCATTGTTTGGCCGCGAGCTTTAAGAATTTGCTGCGAAGTTTCCTCTTTGGCCGTGAGCTTCCAGCCTTTTGCCACGACCTTCCTCGCATTTTGCCGCGACCTTCCAGACATCTTGCCGCGACCTTCCAGCATCTTGCCACGAGGGTTCTTGGCTTTGGCCGCGAGCCTTTTCTCCCTTTAAGTTCGCAAGTTGCTACATACTTTGCCACAAGTCTTCTGGAAGCCTTTTGTTAGCTTTGGTCTCTATTCTTTGTGGTTGTTTCCTTCAAAACTTTCCAGTGAGCCATGTTGCCACCATCTTCTTTATTTCCTGTTTCTTTTCTTTATGTCGCTTAATTAGCTAGAAAAATTTTATTTTTATTTTCTTCAAAAGTCATGGCATCTAGAAGTGTGTATCTTCGCACTCAGGATCCTGAGGGGTAACCTTGCCGGTTTCTCATGGGCAAGCGTTCGTCTTTGACGGCTGACGATCTTGCTCAATTAGTGAGTAACTACCGTATTCCCTTCTCTTATCGCCCTAGGTTGCCTGAACCGAGCGAATCCTGTGCTGCTACCGTTTCAGAGGGATGTATGGCAGTTCACGAAATAAGCTTTCGTTTAGGGTTTTGCCTTCCACTCCATCCTTTCGGTATAGAGCTTCTTCGTCGGAGCTTTCTAGCTCCAGCTCAGCTACATCCTAATGGCTGGGCCCAATTGGCAGGTTTTTTTGTCTTATGTCACGAGAGGGGAGTGTCTCCTACTGTCGATCTTCTTCTTTCTTTTTATCGTTTTAGGCTGGGGCAATCCCGTTATCACTTGTATACACTGTATAGAGAGCGTGTCGAGGATCGTTTGTTTGAGGGCATACCACCCAAAGCTCACAACTTCGACGCCCGTTGGTTTGTAGTCGATCCTCCACCGGGTACATGGTATGCCCCCCGGGGTTGGCGTTCTGACGATCGAGTGGTTAAGCCAATTCTTCCCTCATATGTCTATGAACTTCGGGATCAATACAATGATGAACGTCGTCAACTCCTGCGTGGAGGTCCAGTAAGCCTCCTGGACCTTCTCTCTGAGGACCGGTTGAGGAGGGCTGGCTGGGTACTCCATGCGGGAGAATCATCGAGGCGTGCGGCCCCTTCGACGCTTCCCCTGCGGCCCCCAGTTCCTCCAGCAACCGACGTCCCAATAGAAGGAGAGGCCGTCCCTCTCCAAGAACGGTCTGAGGGTTTGGATCTTTCCAACTGTCCTTCTCCTTGCCTTTTTCTAGGAGCCTAGGCGTTTCTTTTCCTTTCGCGCTTTTATCCTTTTATGTTCATTTATTTTTGCCAATCTTTGACTCATAAATCTTTCTATTTCTTGGCAGGTATGAGGCGAGCAATGCGAGCTTCTCGCCAGAGGGCGATCGAGGGTGCGACGTGTGACAGGCCTTCTCAGCCCATGCCCTTCCCTCCTGAAGATGGGGCTGCCATTGCAGAGACAAATGTTGTTGAGGGGATAGGGGAAACCAGTGAGGTGAGACGTCGTCATAAAAGGAGCCGGCGTCAGCAGAGGGAGGCAGGTCCGTCCACTTTCCAGCCGATCATTGCTCCTATTCCTATGGAACCTCTTGAGGGCACTCCCTTGGCTTCTCCCCCAACTGCCTATCCCCTTGAGCCCGGTGAACTACCCAATGAAGAGTACCACTCGGTTGCAATGAGTGGGGCCCCAGATGGCGCAGGGTACGTTGGTCTTTATGATGCAGCTCCGGTGATCCCTGGTGGTCAGGAGGTTGAGGTTACCTCTCGCCTTGATCAAGAGGCTATCGATGCTGCCCATGCTGCTGGCCGCGGACAATTTCGCAGAGGGGTAATTAACCCACAGCGTTCTGAGCACCGGGTCCTACATAACGAGGAGAGGTTACGTCTCCGGAACTTACAGCCCAAATTTGCCGAGCTCCCTCCACCAATGACACACGCCTTAGACCTTAAGGAAGGTCGATGGGCGCGGGGCGAGGAATTCACAGTGCGTCCAGGGGTTTTGGATACGGACGCGATAAACATGCGCGGGGTTGGGGCACGCTTATTGTACTCCACCATTCTTCCTCGGGATGAGGACCGCTATTTTCGAAACCCCCCTGATGACATGGATGATTTCGAGCGCCATTTAGCCATTGTAAGCGCCCCTTTTTTTTTTTTTGGTTAAGGTTGCTTATTTAAATTCTCTTATGACCAAGGCACTCAAGGAGCTGTGGTGGAAAATGCAATGAATCGGGCACGTATTGCTCGTGCTGAGGCAGAGATTGCCCAGTGGATGAATAAATCTTGGCAATGGGGTGAGGAAAAGCAAATGTTGAACATGAACATCAGACACCTGGAGTCTGATAATTCGAGCCTTCACTCACAAGTCGAAGGCCTCCAAACCCAACTTCAGGGCCTTACCACAAGATGTCAAGCAGTAGAATCCGATGCCCAAAAATGGAAAGAGAAATCTGTGGAGCAGGGTCAAGCGTATGAAGAGATGGCATCTTCGTTTTCCACTGCTCGATAGGAGAACGTTCAGCTTCGGAGATCTCTTGCCGACTCCGAGGATCAGGTGGCGCAGGCTCGTAAAGAGATATCCAATCTTAGCGAAAGCAGGCATCGAGAGATTAATGAGGCTACGCGACAGGCGGTGAGAGAGTACCGGCTTTCTAATGACTGCTTTCAACGAAAGGAAGCCTATGCCAGCTGTTTCTCCAAACTCGGCTTTTATCTGGGTCGTAGCCTCTTGGAGTCCAGGCGTCCTGGGGAGTCATTTCCTGAAATGGTGTTCTCGGAAACAGCGTCACTAGATCCACCTGATTGGCGAAAGTACGAGCCCAGCTCTTCTGATCCAGACGAATATATCAGGGCCGCTTTAGAAGATGATCTGACTAACTTGTCGGGGCCGTGGAGCCCTTATGTACCTGAGCCGGATGATACCTCTGGGATCATAGAGGCTCTGCAGACAATCAGGCACGGGTTGGATGGACCTGATGGTGTCCCTTTGAGTCCTCTTCCTCCAGAGCTGGAGCACCTCCATTCTCGCCGAGATGATTAGTCAATGTACTTTTATTTTGCTGAATCCTTGTTTTTTTTTTTTTTTTATGTAGAATGGTGGCCCCCCGTTTTTGTGGATGTAGGGTTTTTGGGCCATCATTCCTATGTACGGAAGTTTAGACGTGTTTTTTCATCACGCTTATCCACGTGTCGTCATCGCTTATATATATATATATATATGTATGCATTTTCTTTTAATGTCTTTTGTTTGCTTGCTTGTCATGGTGCTTTTTCGCTTATACGTATGCATGCTTTCCTTTTACGGGCTCGTCTGCCTTTTGGCAACCTAGGCTTGGCCTCTAGGGTCAAATACGGGATCCTTGTCAGGCATCCAAGTTTTCCGAGGGGCCTAGGCGCCAAATTGTCTAAGGAGTCAAGTATAGTTCGAGGGCGTAGATTAGACTCAAATAAGGGATTTAAGTGGCCTTGCGGGCATTGGTGTCGGCATATCCGAAGTCCCTATATTGGTTCGGGGTCATGGGTACTAGATTATCTCTAGATAACCCGGCCCTCAAATATAAGGTCCTCAATAAGGCTCCTCCTGTGGGGTCCGAGCTTTCCGGGAGGCCTAGGCGCCAGATCAGTTGGGGAGTCGGGTCTAGCTCGAGGGGCATAGGCCGGACTCACCCAAGGGATCCAGGTGAGCCTCCAGGCATAGGCTTCGGAACATCCGGTGATTCCAGAATGGATCATAGCATATCTGTCGTTGGTCTACTCCAGGGAATCTGGGTCTGGCCAGTAATTCAGCGCGAGATTCCTACCAAACATCCGAGTTTGCCGGGAGACCTAGGCGCCAGATCAACCAAGGAGTCGGGTCTAGCCAAAAAGGCATAGTACCGAGCTCACGAGAGATCTGGGTGAGTCTGCGGGCATAGGCATCGGCTGATTCCTAGCCATCGGCACCAGATTACAGCTGGGTGACTCAACTCTAATAGGCAGTATTATGCCAAGATTATCACATGGCCCCTTCGTCTTTTTTCGTGCTTTCTTAGGGTTGGTCTACCTTAGGGAGTCGGGATTCGGTTCATGATCCAGTTCGGGATTCTTACTAGACATCCGAGTTTGCCAGGAGACCTAGGCGCCAGATCAACCAAGGAGTCGGGTCTGGCCAAAGAGGCATAGTACCGAGCTCACAAGGGATCCGAGTGAGTCTACGGGCATAGGCATCGGATTTCTTAGCGATCCCGGGCTAGCTTATGGACACCGGCACCAGATTCCCATAAGGCGACTTGACCTTCGGAAGCGGATGGCGTTTTGGGCCGTTGTACCTGCATTATGACACATACACGCAATCAAGCACATAGAGATTTTACGTGGTTCGGCTTATAGTTTTGCCTACTCCACGGGAATACAGGGGGTATATTCTTTTATTCATTGGGGGATATTATTACAATGAAAAATTTAGAGGGAATCCCGACTCTCAGCTAGATCGGGCAACGTTTCTGGTGGCAGGCTCAATCCTGTTTTTTGTGCTTCGCCTTCTTCTCTAGAGTTCATGACCGGTAGGGCTGAGAAGTACCTCTTAAGGTGCATGGTGTTCCAAGTTTTGCCCATTGCTTCACCTTGGAGCGTCTGTAGTACACATGTGTTTGGTCCCAACATTTTCTGAATTCTATAAGGTCCTTCCCAATTAGGCCTGAGTTTCCCTTCTTCTTTATGAGCGTTGGTGATGCCTGTCTTTCTAAGTACTAGGTCTCTGTAACGACCCGCTCCCACTTACGGGCGTCACCGATAAATAATCGACCTGATTACTCACCCGTCAAACCACGACTGAAGGGTTGGACTGTGTTTCAACAAGAAACGCCCTAGGTGGGAACTAGGCTTCGTCTTTCCCTTCGCTCCACTCGGGAATCGGTCCCAACTCAATCAAGAAAACACAGCGAACCGAGAGCCGAAACCCGAGTGGGCTTCACCTCTCTTCAGCTGGGCCCTTAGCAAGCCAGAGGTGACCCAGGCACAAAGCTAGCATATAAACACTTCGCTGAGTATTGGGGATTTATGAGAACGTACCTTACTGATCTTTACTCCGTCCGAAACTCGGCTTCTCCAACTAAGCCATATACCAGGAACAATCTCACAATCATTTATCACATTACGATGATTTCAACTATTAAATACATCTAGTGCTCAATATCGTTTACATTCGATTTCATGAATACATATAAAAATTTACAAGAGGTTACACAACAACACATCTCTGGCAACAAGTTAATTGCCACAACAACCTCCCGGCGCCATCTCTGCTTGCCTCTGGACTTGTAATATCTACACATGAGGTAAAACCTCATGAGTCACAAAGACTCAGTAAGGGTGCAATGCATGTAAATATGAATATAATGATGATCATGTATGCCCAATGCATGCAAATGAGGCTAAGCCCACTTATCCTCACAACCCACTAAGGTTTGAGGCATCAACCTATCAGCCCCCACCACACTAGTCCTCCATATGGTCATAGGTCCACTAGGTTTTGCATCACACAAGTTAACCACTGGATCTTGCATCACACAAGATAACCACTACATGCAAATACAACATAAAATCATTATCAAACACATTTACCAACTTGCAAGGCCGCCTCCACATGGGGTCGTCCCTTACCTGGCTCGAAGCCTCATCTCTGCCTCGGCACGAATTCCAGCCTGAATCTCAAGTTCCTCTAGGATCACGACCTTCCCGATCAAATCTAGAGGTGAACACACAAAATCCCAACTCTATTAACATCCAGCATTAAACCAATGCCCTCAACTTCGCCACACACACCATCTGAGCCATCCATCAACAACTCAACAGAAACGATACCAACCATAGTATAAACTAGGCATCAACAATTTTCCAAACAACCCCGACATAAGGTTTAATTCAACAATTAATTATTCTACATTAACTCGCTTAATGCCAATAATTTGCGAAGGAAATATTAATTTACCTCGACTCATCTGGAGAGAAATTTGAAAAATGCCCACGCCGACATTACGTCTCGAGCTGCCGCTAGCGCCCAAAATCCCATTTTCGAGCTTCCGACACGCTCTTCAAGCCCCAAACTAATTTCTGGAACTTTCCCCCATTTTTCTGGAATTTTTCCTATTTTTCCAGATTTTCCTTCTTTCTTTTTATTTTCTTTTCTTTTTATTTTTTTCTTTCTTTCCATTTTTCTCTTCTTCTCTGGCTTCTCCCGCGCGGCACTGTTCATTGTCTTCTTCCTCACGAACAGCCGCGCCTCCACGCACAGCCATCGCCGAACGCTGCCAGCCACCGCCTTGGCCAACCCCTTGCGTCGCTCGCTGTTCCCAGACCATCGCGCGACCCTCGGCCGGCCACCATTGCCCCGGCTGGTTGCCCCTACGCGCACGCTTCCTGCTCGCTGAAGCTTCCATGGTCGACGCTCCCTTTGCTCCAGCCATCGCCAGCTTCTTCTGCCACCGTTGGCCACCACAAGTCGCCTCCACGCAAGCCACTGCTGCCATCATCCACTTCCCGAGCTCCAGCACGCACGCCTGGCTGCTTTGCTTGGTGCTGCCTTCTTCATCCATCATCGGCCATGGCAGTTGCAGCCATGGCCGATCGGCCTCATCACTCTCACACCCTCTCTTTTCTCTCGCAAGCTCTCCCTCGATCTCTCTTTCTCCCGTGCGGATTGCCCTCTCGGCCATGCTCTCTTCTCCCTCTCTGTTCTCGTGGCCATTTCAAAATGGCAGGCACGAAGCTTCAAGGAAGCTTCCTCACGCCTATACATATATATATATATATATTTAGTAATTACATAAAAACCCACTAATTCTTATTAATTACACTTGAGAACCCCTAATTCCACTTAGGAAGTTTTAATAATGACATTTGGGCCCTCCAAGACCTAAATTAATTTTCATTAACCCACACAAATTATTGATTCTTTGAAAATTAATAACCAACATCTACTCGGGAATCTTGATTTCGACTCTGCGCCTACACAGAACCTTTATTCGACCCAAAACACTTAAGGGTTGCCTTACTCAGAAAATCGAACCACCCCTAGGGTCCCCTCAGCTTCCAGGAGGTCCCCTATGACTATTCGGTATTGACACCCACTCGGGCTTATACAGAATTTATTCCGAAAATTATTCCCGGTCGGACCGCTTCTAGCGCCATTATTCTCATCTCGAGATGCTCACTAATCTCTTTCCCTCTTCCTTGGACATCTGAGTCCCGAGGCACTCCCAGCTGCCAAATCGACAATTTTATTAATTAATTTATCGAGATTGACCCTTGGGCTTTCCAAACCACCCAAGGTCCTGACAAAATAATCCAAATTTATTTATTTTTTCAATACCATGTAATACCGGGTATTACAGTCTCCTTCTTCAAGTTTGCGAGGACGAACCCTCTCATTGTAGTAGTTGGAGACTCTTCTCTGATAAGCCGCCAACTGTACTACTGTTTTTTCCCTTAATTCATCCAGTAGGTCCAAATTCTCCCGTAGACGATCCAAATTATATTCTTCACTGAAGGTCATGACTCGGGGTGAGCCAAGATCTATTTCTATAGGGATGAGCGCGTCAGTCCCATAGGCCAGACTAAAAGGTGTTTCCCCGGTGGGTACCCAACTGGTTGTTCGGTATGCCCATAAGATGCTGGGGAGCTCATCAGCCCATCCGCCTTTTGCTTTCTCCAACCGGGTCTTTAAGCCATGTAGTATGGTTTTGTTGCTTGCTTCGGCTTGTCCGTTCGCTTGTGGGTACGCCACGGATGCCATTCTTAGACTGATCCCCCATCGATGACTAAAAGCTCTAAATGCGTTTGAGTCAAACTGTGTTCCATGGTCTGTATTGAGTATGCGGGGCACTCCGAAACGACAAATAATGTCTTTCCATACCATTCCCTCCACTTTCTTTTCAGTGATAGTTGCCAAAGGTTCAGCTTCCACCCACTTCGTGAAATAATCTGTAGCCACCAGCAAAAATTTTCGTTGAGCAGATGCCATTGGGAATGGCCCCAGTATGTCTAGGCCCCATTGTGCGAATGGCAGAGATTGGAATATCGGTTGAATAGGGGCAGGAGGTTTTATTGTCAGGGGAGCATGCTTCTGGCACTTGTTGCAGGTTCAAACCTTGGTGGCAGCATCTTGTCGCAGCGTGGGCCAGAAGAAACCGGCTCGCAAAATCTTTCCAGCTAATGCCCTTCCTCCAAGGTATTCACCACAATCTCCCTCATGTACTTCTTCCAGGGCCTGTTGTGCTTCTTTGGCCCTAGACATTTTAACAAAGGTATGAAGTATCCCCTTTTGTACAATCTTTGGCCGATCGCTGTGAAATGAGCTGCGTTGGTTTTTAATCTCCTTGCTTCTGTAGGGGTTGTTGGCAGTTCTTGATTAAGCAAATATTTCAGTATTGGACCTCTCCAATCTTCGGTCTCTGTAATGCAATGCACCGCGACGTCTTCCTCTCCTACACTAGGTTGTTGGAGGACTTCCATGTGGATTAGGCGTCCAGGAGTGTCCCGAGAAGAGGCTAATTTTGACAATGCGTCTGCGTGCTGATTTAGGGATCTATTGATTTGAATTAGTTCGAAATGCCCAAACCTATGGGCGAGCTCCTTCACCTTCTGCAAATAGCGGGCCAATATCGGCTCCCTCACTTCATAAGTTCATTGGAATTGTTGTACCACCAACTGAGAGTCACTGTGGGCTGTCAAGCTCTTTACTTCTAGCTTTTCTGCCAATGTCATTCTGGCCAGCAAGGCCTCATATTCTGCTACGTTATTAGTACTTGGGAAGGTGAAGCGAAGTGAGTACTCCAAGATCTCTTGTTCTGGGGAGATCAACACTACTCCTGCTCCACTCCCTTTTGCGTTTGAGGCCCCATCAACAAACAACATCCATCTGTCGTTGCGAGCTTCTTCCGCTAGGGGCGGGTGAGTGCACTCGACTATGAAGTCCGCCAATGCTTGCCCCTTTATTGCCCTTCTAGGTTCAAAACTGATATCATACTCACTAAGCTCAATTGCCCATTTGGTTAATCTCCCTGAACATTCGGGCTTTTGTAGAATCTGTCTTAATGGTTGATCTGTCAATACTGCCACTGTGTGGGCTTGGAAGTAGGGTCTTAATTTCCTTGCTGCTGTCACTAATGCCAAAGCCATTTTTTCAGCATAAGGGTATCGTAACTCCGTTCCTTGCAACACCTTGCTAACATAATAAACTGGGCTGTCAACTTGTCCGACTTGCCTAACGAGAGCGACGCTTACTGCCTGGTGACTGACTCCCAAATATAGGTATAGCTTTTCTCCGGTTTCCAGTCGAGTCAACAGGGGAATTTCCTTTAGGTAATCCTTCAATTCTTGAAACGCCTTTTCACATTCAGGAGTCCATTGGAAGTCCTTTCCCCCTTTTAAGGTCTTGAGGAAAGGAAGGGTGCGTTCGGCATGCTTTGAGAGAAATCTGCCCAGGGCCGTTAGATGACCTATCAACCTCTGAACCTCCTTTTTGGATGAAGGGGATTCCATGTCAATTACTGCTTGCACCTTTTCTGGGTTAGCCTCTATTCCCCTGTGGGTAATCATGTATCCCAAAAATTTTCTGGACTTCACTCCAAATGCGCATTTGTCTGGATTCAAGCGCATATTATTCTTTCGGAACACAGCAAAAACTTTCTCAAGTTGCCTGGCGTGCGACTCGCCCAGCTTGCTTTTTACTATCATGTCGTCCACGTAGGCTTCCATTACCTCTCCCAGTAAGTCTTTGAATACCTTGTTGACCATCCTTTGGTATGTGGCCCCCGCATTTTTTAAGCCAAAAGGCATCACCTGATAGCAGTATGTCCCCTTTCATGTGATGAAGGCTGTTTTTTCGGCATCAGGTGGGTACATACTGATTTGGTGGTAACCTGAGAAGGCATCCAAGAAACTCAACACAGCGTATCCAGAGGTGTCATCAACCAGCCTATCTATCCGAGGGAGCGGGTAAGAGTCTTTTGGGCATGCCTTATTTAGATTGGTAAAGTCGATACATACCCTCCATTTCCCATTAGCTTTGGGCACCATCACAACATTGGCCAGCCATTCAGGGTATTGGACTTCCTTAATGAATCCTGCTTCGAGGAGTTTGTCCACTTCTTCCTCCAGGTACCTCAACCTCTCTGGGGCGATATGTCTTTTCTTTTGTTTAATTGGCCGGGCTTCTGAACAAACATTCAGTCGGTGAGATATGATCTCTGGACTGATTCCGGGCATTTCGGCAGGCGTCCAGGCAAATACGTCTGCGTAGGATCGTAGACATTTAATAACCTCCTCTTTCTCTGGCACCTCTAGTTGGCTCCCCACCCGCACCTGTCTTTCGCTATCATCTGGGTTTAGGGGGATAGCTTCAAGTGTTTCCACTGGCTGGGGCTTGTTAGCCTCAAGAGTTTGCTCACTAATCATTAGGGTTTCTTCGGTTATTGTTTTCTCCTTCCCTTTGGCGCCTCTTGTAGAGCTCACGTAGCATACTCTGGCTTGTTTCTGATTACCTCTCACCTGACCTACCCCTTGGGGTGTGGGGAATTTCATTAACAAATATCCTGGGGAGATGGCAGCTCTCATAGCATTAATGAGGGAACGTCCTAGGATCACGTTGTAGGCAGGAGAAAAAGTCTTAACTACCATGAAGTTAACCTGTCGGGTGATCACTTGGGGGTGTTCCCCGAGTGTAATGGGCAGCTGTACTGATCCGACCACTGGCACTGCCTCCCCTGTGAAACTGTATAGAGGTGAAGTAACTGTCTTTAATCGGTCATGGGCGATACACATCTTTTCGAAGCAGTTCCAGTACAACAGATTAACAGAGCTCCCGCTATCCACCAATATTCTTTCAATGGGGTGCTTAGCAATTACAGCAGAGATAACCAAAGGGTCATCATGGGGGAGCAGCACATCCCCCTGATCCTCATGTGTGAAAATAATGGGGTCTTCGTCTTCTTGAATTTTCGCAACCGAGTTTACGTGTAATGCTTGTCGTGCGTATGCCTTTCTTGCAGAAGAGGAATCTCCCGCTAAATTTTCACCTCCCGAGATCATATGTATCCTTTCCATAGTGGGTTCATTGTCATTATCTCCGGTACTCGTCCCTGCTTCATCTCCTCTCTGATTGTTTCTTCCTCCTTCTTTCTGTCGAGGTTGCTGGTTCTCTCTTCTGTTTGAGGCATCATCCTTAGGACGGGGAGGCCTTTTCTGAGTATCCCTCTTGTATCTGTCTCCCCTGTTCTGTTGATTTTTTGGCTTATCCAATATAAATCGGTCAAGCTTCCCTTCTCTAATCAGTTGCTCAATTTGGTTGCGTAGCTCCCGGCACTGCTCCGTGGTATGCCCCGGGGATTCGTGAAATTTGCAAAAAGTGTCTATGTTCTTGCCCAGAGGTTGGCTAGTATGTGGGGGAAAGTTAATGAGTCCAGTGTGGGCAATGGATGAAAGGATAGCAGCCCTTGGTTCAGTGAGGGGGGTGAAATTCCGAAATTGCATCTTTGGGGTCTCATCTCTTCTTTGTACCTTCGTAACCCTGTCTGGTCCGACGTCGTTTTGCCTCCCCTTTCTCTTTCCTTCCCAAGCTTCAAGGATTTCCATTTGTACGACAAACTGTTCTGCCCGGGCAAACAAATCGGTCATCGAATCTGGCTCAAAAAATGCTAGGGATCTTCTAAGCGGGGCATATGTGGTTCCATTCAGTAAGGCTGATGCTGCTAATCCAACCGAGAGGTCTCTTACTTCTTGCGTAGCGGTTCGAAATCGCTCGGTGTACTGCTTTAGGGTTTCATTGGGTCTTTGTTGCAAACTCATCAAATACATGGCGCTCTTCTTTTTCGGGACATAGGCAGAGAACGCCTCCAGAAATTCTCTTTTTAGATGTTCGAATGATCGGATATGTCCAGCTGGTAAGTCTGTGAACCATTGCTGAGCTTGTCCGGCCAAGGAGAGTGGGAAGGCTCGACATCTAGTGACCTCATCCCATCCATGTAAAACAGCCATTGCCACGAAGTGCTGTACATGCTTAACAGGATCCTCCTTTCCCAGGTACCCAGAGAGTTACGAAAATTTGAATCCTGGTTGCACTGGTTGCCTTTGGAGCTCTTCGGATAGAGGGAAACCTTTTGTGGGGATTTCCCTTGGCATCATCACAACTTGTTTCTGCTCTAGCACTTCCTCTATGAGGCGTTTGATGTCGGATGCTTTGAATGCTTCTTTTTTCGTTTCATTCTTGTGCAGGGACGGGACGCAAAGAGCTCTCGAGTGAGTGCTCTCTACCGTCTCCTCGTACATGGGGGCCTTTCCTGGTCTCTTGTCATAGTTTTCCCTCAGGTTTGTCGCTTCTGGGACTGGATCATTAGGCCTAGGAGTCCCAATTCTTATCCCTTGCCTCGGGGTCCTCAGGGGGTTGTTTTGAGATCTCCAGTGTTCTCCCCCTGCTCCTGTTTTTCCCATGCGGGGAATGTGGATATCCGGCATCAATTCATGCAAAAGAACGGTAATCCCTTGTAGTCTTTTCATGCTCTCCTCATTGTTCGTTCTTAACTCATCGTTCTGATGTTTCAGCTCTTCAAAATTTTTTCGTAACAGTTCGTAATCCAACAGTCGGACCGTGGGGGGAGCTATTCCTGAAGGTTCCGGAGGTACTGAGGTTGTCGCTGGGTTCCTGCGAGGAATCGAAGACTGTCCCAGGGAGTGTTGCTCTTGATTCGTCGGTATAGGGGTGGGGCCTGCCTTCCCTGTCTTATCGCTTGCCTCCCCCATCCGACGGCGTGTATTTCCCCCTGTTCTGAGTGCTCGATACCTCCTAATCCAGTAGCCAGATTTCCTTCGAGCATTGGAATATTTCCTGAGCGCACCTCGTTATCTAGGTGATCTTCCAAAGGTTCGGGCACCATAGGATGCACTTGATCTCCGGTCCTGGTACGAGCGCTCCTTCGAGCAGGGTTAGGCGGGTTTGCTAAACCGGTTGATCTCGTCCCTCTTGGCATCTTGCGTTGAGATTGGCTTTTTGTTGCAGTTTCCCACAGACGGCGCCAAATTGTTGTTGCCAAAATACAACAATTAAAATTTGTGATGTGTGGGGTCCACTCGAGCTTGATGTCGGGTGAAGTTGGGTTGCCATTAGAGATGTTGTCACGAGGGAGTTTGCTGTTAGGATGCTCGCCACAAGGATTCGTCTCAAGTCTTCGCCGCTAGCCTTTGCCACTAGCTCTTGCCACTAGCCTTTGCCACTAGTCTTTGCCACTAGCTCTTGCCACTAGCCTTTGCCATTAGCTCTTGCCACTAGCCTTTGCCACTAGCTTTTGCCACTAGCTCTTGCCACTAGCCTTTTCCATAAGCTCTTGCCACTAGCCTTTGCCACTAGCTTTTGCCACTAGCTCTTGCCACTAGCCTGTGCCACTAGCCTTTGCCACTAGCCTTTGCCACTAGCTCTTGCCACTAGCCTGTGCCACTAGCCTGTGCCACTAGCCTTTGCCACTAGCTCTTGCCACTAGCCTGTGCCACTAGCCTTTGCCACTAGCTCTTGCCACTAGCCTTTGCCACTAGCTCTTGCCACTAGCCTGTGCCACTAGCCTTTGCCACTAGCTCTTGCCACTAGCCTTTGCCACTAGCTCTTGCCACTAGCCCTTGCCACAAGCTTCCGCAGCTAGCTTTTGGCCCTGTTAGCACTGAGAAAAATATGTTAGAAGGCTCGCGGGAATCTTCCCCGCGAAGACCCTCTGATGCCAAAGTCAGTCCCCAATACCAATGACTATTCACTACGAGCGATAAATGCGCAATCAAAGTGTAAATTTTTACCAGAATCAGAAGTCCCGTTCATTGTCTTCTAGTTGGGTATTTATAGAGCACGATTTTCAAGGGTATCTCATGATGACACGTGGCCTCTTCGGTAGGTCCCGCATGCCTAACGGCTGCGAACTTAAGACTCGCCTTGCCGCGAGCTTGCGGCCTTTGCCGTGATCTTGCGGCAAGGCCTGCCCGTTAGCTCGAGGCTTTGTGTCACGATCTTTCGGCGCAACGTCGTTAAATTAATTAAGACAATATTTCAATTTTTTCCTCCCAATTTTCTATGGCACAACAGTAACTATATATGGTTTTTTCATTTTACAGTCCTTGCAGTTATTTGCATACACCTATTTATTTAGTTTTATCATTCTTTTATGTAGCTCTAAGCCAATTTGAAGATTGTTGATGAAAGATGGGAACTTTAATTGCATAGGTTATTACATGTTGTCGCATATTACTTGAATTCTCATTATCATTATAGTCCAAATTTTAAAGTTAACAAAAAAATAAAAATTAAACTATATAATTGCCTTGAAAGAATGGTTAGAGATCCATATGAAAGGTCAAAAATAAATATGCAAATTAAATTATTTAAGAATGTGAAAGGGTTATTTGACATTGAAACTACTAAGCTTGCAATGGATAAAAAGGCTCTAGCAAAGTGGTGGGACTTTTATGGAGATGAATGTCCTGAATTACAAAAATTTGTTGTACTAAGCTTGACATGTAGCTCTTCTAGATATGAACAAAATTGGAGTGCATTTAAGATGGTAAGCAAAATATACTTAGTCTTTATTTTAATTATGCTTTAAATTTTGAAAACTATGTTTTGATGCAAACTAACAATTAATTTGTGATAACTTTATAAATTATGTTTGAAGTTTACACAAAGCGAAGAAATCATTTGCATCAAAAGAAGATGAATGACTTGGTTTTTGTAATGTATAATTTAAAGTTGAGAAATAGACAATCCATAAAAGATGAAGCATTGTTTTGCATTGATGAGCTATCCTCAGATGATAAAGAGATAACAAAGGAGCCTATCCATATTGATTCCTCCAATAAAAATAGTTTAGATATTCTTGATGGTGCAACAATGATGAAAAGTGGGGAAAATAAAGAAGTTGGTGAAGATTTGAAAAAATCATGAAAACGAAGGTGAAGATAATGTGGTGCATCACCAAGGCAAAAAAGATGATGAAAGACCATCAGAGCCTTTAGGAGGTGTTAATCCAAATTGTTCCAATCAACCTATTATGTATTTTGATGTCTAACAAAACATAATTTTAGTAAAACTATTTTTGGTATATTTAAATCCCCTAATGGATTTTTAATATGTCTTATGGTGGAAAACTTATTTCAAGTATTATAGTATTTTATATATCAAAACAAACCAAGAAATGCTATTTGTTTTAAGTGAAATATTAGCGTATTATAAAGGGACATATATAAAAATATTTTCTTTTTGAAAAACCATCTCCTAGAATTTTGATAGCTAATATTCATTATTGTTAAAATGATTTTTGATGAATTTTTTTAAGAAATATAAGGTATGTATTTTGGGGGTGGTAAAATTGCTAAATTTTAATTTTGTTCTAAATCCAAAATTTTATTTTCTTATTGTTATGGATTTTGATTTTTTAGATATTTTTATTGAATCCAAATGGAGGGTACTTTCTTATTTACATTTATGTATTAAAGTAAATAAAAAATAAAATATAAATTAAAGAAAATGTGAACATTTACTTAAACTAAATAAATGTAACTATGTTGTAATGTATTTATGCTATGGATTGTATCATCAAGTAAATCTAATTTTTCTAAAAATCTGGACTGAGAGTCGACTCCCAGTGAGGGACAGTCGACTGTGTGTTATGCAGAGTCGAGATAACAGAGGATAGGTTTTGGCCAATCGATTGGGAATCGACTATAAGCCAATGAGAGTCAACTGTCGAGTTCGAGAGTCGATTATGGGTGTTGCAGAGTCGACTGTCGGTTAGAACAGTCGACTACCAGACTCCAACGGTCAAATTTTTCTAGTCGTTACAGATCCGTTGGAAGCTTAAGTATATATATCTTCAAGAAATTTCTAGAGAAGTATAATGTACTATCAAGATCTATCATTCTAAAACACACCCAAGCTCTCAAGCACTCAAGAAAAGTAATCCAAAGCCCAAGCATTAAAGATACATATCATTTGAAGCTCAAGACAAAGAAGAAGTTTTCTTCTTATTGTAACTCTTGCATTATTTATATTTGTCTTATAATACCATTGTATTTAATTCCATATAGGTCCAAGTTTGTTTTGGACATAGGATTGTTTATTTGTATTAATTGTGAATTGTGAGTAGTCTCTTAGAGCCCAAGTAATCTAGGTGTATTGTTGTATTAGTTTTCGAGGTGAGTTAAAGGGAAAACCTCAGTATGGTGTAAAAGTTTTCTAGGTGAATTTGTTGGAAAACCTAGGTATGGTTTTAGTGGAACCTCAAGTGTCAGGTTGACCTTGAAAGAGTGAAGTAGTTGTTGGAGACAACGAACCATTATATATTCTTATGTTGTTATTATTGTTTGCATATTTATATTACTATCACTCCCAAATAACATATATATTTATTATAAGTATTTTCTTTGTATAAGAAAAGTTCAAGAGTTCTAAAAATGAAGAATTCAATTTGACAAATTTTTTAATACTTAATTCACTCCCTTTTCTTGAGTGGGCATTGTGTGTCAAGGGACCAATAGGAGGTTCAGAATTGGCTAGTAATGATATTTTTACTAATATTGGTGGTTTTGAACTTGAAGATGACATTGATTTAGAATAAGTTGATAGAGATGGTCATAGTTTGGATTTGGATGAAAATTTAAATATTTAACTAATGATTTATTTTAGTTTGTATTTTGTGTTTATAATGTAAAAGTTTAATAATATTTGTTATTTTTATTTATATTAGATTATGACTTATGAGAATTTACAGTGTATAAACTAATAGTTAAAATTTTGATTATGAATGGATGAATGATGATAAATAATGCACTCGATATTTAGAAATTTTATATTATTTAATATTTTTAAAATTGATAGATAAAATAATTTTAAAATAAGTATATATATATTTCTAATAAGGATTAAGAAATATTAATAAGATTGTAATAATTATATCATTAAAAAATATTAATTTATTTTTTATAAAATTATGTTATTATAAATATATATTTACAAAACTTAAAGGGTATTTTTAATTATATTTAAAATCTTACGATTTTACGATCTAATTTTATTTTATGAAGCCTTTTTAAATCTTGATGTGGCACTACCTAAATTACAAGAATACCCCCACGTGCTAGTAGTCTCGCTCGCCACGTGGATTGCCTGAGAGACTGACATGTGGCAAGTCCACAATCCGGAGCGGAGTTCAAAAAATTTGGGCCGGACCGCGAGACCCGTTCCATCTTGACTGGGGTCCTCGGGAGTCATGCCCGCCCATCTTTGGTACCCCATAATGAACCTGCCTATAACAAGCAAAGGTCTTCACCAGGTATGGCAACTCTCCAACTCTTATATTTTTTGAGACCCGTATTTACTCTACTGACTTGAGCGTCGGAGTTTACCCTGGGGGATCCAAGCCTTGTCACTCCATTGTCTTGCAGGCTGTATTCCCAAGGCCTAACATAATCAAGTTTGAAGCTTCTATGCCTAAGGTCTATCCGTCGAGGCAGCATGTAGTGGTTGGTCCCAGCCTGACCAAAGGATCCCAGCCTGACCAGGAAATCCGAGCCTAACCAGGGGAAATCCTAGCCTGACCAAGGGATATCCCAGCCAAACCAAGGGATCCCAGCCTAATCAGGAAAAATCCCAACCTGACCAGGGGATATCCTAGCCTGATCAGGAGAAATCCCAGCCTGACTAGGGGATATCCCAGCTTGACTAGGGAATCCCAGCCTACCTAGCCAGACAAGGGAATCCCAACCTGACAAGGGGATCCCTGACCAGGGGATATCCCAATCTGACCAAGGGATCCCAGCCTGACCAGCCTAACTAAGGGATCCACGTCCGACCAGGGGAAATCCCAGCCTGCCCAAGGGATATCCCAGCCTGACGAGGGGATCCTAACTAGACCAGCCTGACTAAGGAATCCCAAGCTGACCAGCCCTGTTGCTCCATTGTCGGGGGTAGTGGTGCTAGATTACTGCTCCAGGGCCTTAATGGTCAGGCTTGGCCGTATGCACTCCACTTTGAGTTCAATGCCTTTAACAATGAGGCCGAGTACGAGGCGCTCATTGCCAGGCTCAGATTAGCGGAGCATATGGGAGTTAAGGATCTGGAGGAATATTTTGACCCGAATTTAATTGTGTAGTAGGTCACATAAGAGTTCAAAGCCCGGGAGGACGTCATGGCCCAATACTTGGCAATAGCCAAGGATCTTATGGCACTATTTTAGACGGTGAAAATCAATCATGTCCCACAAGCATAGAATGTAGTGGTAAATGCTCCGTCAAGGATAGCTGTTTCTTCCTTCCCCAAGAATTCCTGAGCTGTCTACATGGAGTCATTGCCCCAGAAGAGCATAGAGACAGAAGCAGAGCAGCTTTGAGTAGAAAAGGTAGAAAATTTGATGGATAATTGTAGCACATTTAACCAAGGGATGGCTACTGGAGGAGGAACAAGAGAGCTAGAAACTCAAGCGCCAAGCTGCCAAGTTTCTACTGGTCGGGCTAGACCTCTATAAGAAATCCATCACGCAGTTGCTACTGAGGTGTGTTGGGCCTGTCGAGGCCGATTACATCCTAAGAGAGATACACATGGGAATTTATGGCAATCACATTGGGGCTCGGTCTCTTTCCTAGAAAGCACTTCGACAAGGGTACTACTGGCCGATGATGATGATCAATGTTGTGCAGTTGGTTCGAACTTGTGAGAAATGCCAAAGGACATAGTTCATACCTCAGCGGCTGAACTTACCCACCTAGCGTCACCTTGCCTATTCACCAAGTGGGGAGTCGATATCCTTGAACCCTTTCTGCAAGCGGCCAGACAGAACAAATACTTGATTGTAACCATTGACTACTTTACTAAGTGGGTGGAGGCCGAGCCTGTGGCGACTATCACTGGCCAGAAGGTAAAACAATTTCTTTGGAAATCCATCATCCATTGATTCGGTATCCCATGGGTGATAACAACGGATAATGGCACCTAATTCGAGGATCGGTCGGTGTAAGAATGGTGTAGCGAGTTGGGGATTAAGCAACATTTTACCTCGGTAGCCCATCCTCAAGCTAATGGGTAGGTAGAGCTAACAAATAGGACCATCATTCAGGGACTCTGAGCTTGGGTTGAAAACGTGGACAGTCGATGGGTAGATGAGCTTCCTAGCATACTATGGTCCTATCGAACCACACCGCGAATGGCTACAGGAGAATATCCTTTCACATTGTGCTATGGCTCGAAGAATCTTATCCTTGTAAAGCTTGGGGTGACTAGCTACTGAGTGGAGCATTTCGATCTTGAGGTGAACAAGTAAGGGCTAAGGTGCAACTTAGATCTAATGGATGAGCTCTGAGACCTAGCGTGAATTCAACCAGCTACGTATAATCAGTACATTGCTAGGTACTACAACCGATGAGTGCATGCTAGGAGTTTCATGCCAGGAGATCTTGTACTGCGACGGTTCGACTTGAGTCATTCTCGGTACGCAAATAAACTAATCTCGAATTAGGAAGGACCATACCGGGTGGTGGAATCCTTAAGTCTAGAGGCATATCGACTAGAAGACATGGAAGGCATGCCCTTGAAGCATACATGGAATGTGGAAAACTTAAGGAAGTTTTATCAATGAGAAAGGGAATTCCCCGAACCTCTTTGTACTCTTTTTTACGACTAATGGCAAGACTTCAGATTCTCTCCATTCAATAGTAATCTCACAAAGGCCAACACTTAGCTAAAGAAAAATCCAAGGGTCAAGAGCCCTATGCCATCCCCCAATCAGGGTGGACTAATGGCTAAGGAAAAACTAGAGCCCAACACCCTCCTCTGTGAATGAGTGGCTAAAATCCAAGGGTCACGAGCCCCTGGCCATCCCCAAAGGCAGAATTATGGACAAGGAAAAACTCTAGCCCAACACCCTTCTCTGTGAGGGAATGGCTAAAATCCAAAGGCCAAGAGCCCTAGGCTGTCCCCCAGTCAGGGTGGACTAAGGGCCAAAAAGGAAAAACTAAAGCTTAACACCCTCTTCTGGGAGGGAGTGGCTAAAATCCAAGAGTCAAGAGCCCTAGACCGTCCCCTCCAATTTGTCGACTAAAAGAGCACCAAGGGTCGGATTAGCCTTCTTCAACTATGTAAAGGATCAAGGTTCAACCAGTCCTAGCCTATATGTTCGCAATCAAAAAGTGAAGGGTCAAAATAGAATGGCATTATATAAAGAGAAATAGTCCAATACATGGTGATGAAGGAGGTATAACAAGTCCTAGTTAGAAAATGAGAAAAAACTCAAGCATCAAGAGAAGTGTCTTCATCATCGGCCATCTCCGAGTCCTCCAACTCAGCCATAATTTCTTCAACAGATTGAACATTGGACAGGTCCAACTCCGGATGAGCTCGTAACACCTCAGTTACATGGGCTTGAAATCCCTTTGTCCAAGCCTCCTGCAAGTTCCGCTGGATGAACTCCTCCACCTCAGGAAGTTTGATGGGCTCGGCATACTCGCGTTCGTACCTACGATTGAGTGAGTTCGCTCAGGATAGCTCTTCCTCAAGCTCCTGAATGTGTAGGCCCACGGACTGTCGCTCGGAGGTCAACTCATCTAAGTTCTTCCTCTGCTCTCTACAATCTCGTCCCTCTCCTGTAATTGAGTGTCTAGTTCCAGGGTCTTCTTAGAAGCTTAGGCAAAGCATCTAAAAAAGTCTGAAACAAGTGTGACCACCTACAACAAACGAAGTGAGTAAGTGTAGCATAGCTGAGCCTAAAAGATGTCAGTAAGGTAAAAAGGATTACCTGAGCTAGATGCTTACACAAGGCAGTTTTTACTACCTCCGAGGAATGTTCAGCCAGCACTTGACGATCAGTAGGGGTGGCGAAGTGGTGAATCATTCATCTCACTACCTGACTATTCCGATTGAGGTTGTTTTCCTTCACTCCCCAGTTAGGAACATGGTTTGAATAGTGTGGGGGAGAATCGAGTGCTGGGATGAGTTGTCTCAAAGGTTGAGAAGTTGTCTTCTTCCTAGGACGGCTAGACTTCCCTTCCCTGGCCGAGGGGATCCAGGGTAGCTTTTCCCTTCTTAGGAGCAATGGCACCCTCACCCTTCACATGTCTCTACTTGTTCTTTCCCCAAATGAAGGTTGTGCTCGCCATTTCAGCTGCAAAAGCACAGACAAGATGTTAGTGGCAAGGAAAACAACAAATCAAAAGTATGAAAATAGTGGAAGAAATGACTACCCAAAATGACATCGAGCTCAGAGCAAACGTGAGTGGATAGACCCCCCAAGTACAAGGTACGGTCACATATCAATGCCCAAGCACTGAGAGGATTCAACTCCCTCAAAATCTAAATATTACGAAGCTCATCATGCGAGATCTCGCGACTACAGATCCTTGAGGGCTAGAAAACCCACTCAACTGGCATCCCAAAATTGATATCCTCATCCTTCAGGCTAGCAAAGAAAAATCTACTCTTCCATCGTTTTACTGAGGTGGGGTTATCGACTATAAACTAATGCTAATTGAGTGGAGAAAAAGCAAACCGAGGTTTGGTCTTACTAACAAAGATTACCTTGAACATTCTAAAAAAGAGTTGGGTAGTTGGCTCAATATCTCAAGCTCAACAATAGAAAACGAAGGCATCAAGGCACCTCCATCCATTGGGAGTCAACTGAGAGGGACATAACCTCACAGTAGAGAACACCTCGATTACAAGAGCTATCAAGGGAAACCTAAGACCGGTAGCAAGGGTTTGCTCGTATATGGTGATACAACCATGGGGGGCCTCGTGGGCTTTTAAACCTCAAGGTTCTCTGTACCAATAATCATCAAGAATGAGGTGGTATTTCTTGAGGAGGGAAAACAACTCTCTCTCGATTATGGTGGAGTGATCGATAGTCAAATCCTCAGGTAAGTTCTCTAAATTGGATCACTACTCACATGAGACTCTAAAGAAGGATGAGGAGAAACTCTTTCAGTCCTCCTAAGCTTTTTGGGCCTGCAAAGGGGGCTGTGGGAGGGGCTGGATAATTTGACGTTAAATTCCTCACTACTAGAGCTAGTACTTAAGGTTCCTGAATCTAAAGAGGAGGAGGAAAAAGAAGAAGACATGTTAAAAAAGAGTAAGATTAATCAAGAAATAATCACTGACCAGGAGAAAGAAGACAGAGGTTAGGAAAAGAAAACCACAACTAGGCACGAGGCAAAAGGAGCTCAACAGACGCGGCTTAGCTTGGGAAATCTCAAATCACATATGCGACAAAAAAGCTATAAAAAATAGGTCAATCAAGTCAAGGCTTATTTTATAATAATAATAATAATAAAAATGAAAATAAATAAAAAAAAAAGAAAAGGAAATGGGGTAGCAACAGGGCAAGAGCCCCAAGAGTCTGCCATGGCCAACCTCGATACATATATATTTATATATTAAAAAAAAAGGAAATAGGGGCAGTAGTGAGGCAAGCGCCCCAATGGGAGATCGGCCATATCTACCTCGGCCTAGCCAAGCCTGAGCTTGGCATCTGCCCTAGGCAGCGGCCAAGCTCGGCCAGGTCGCCCTCGACCCCTGGCCAAGCTTGGCCAGGCTTGGCCGATCTCGACCTGGCCAAGGTCTACAATAGCCTATTTTGGTCAAGGTTGAGGTCGTCCATTGCTGATCTCGATCAGGCTGACCCTGGTTGAGGACGGCCAAGCCGGCCCTAGTAATGCCTCAGCCATGGCCAACTTTGGCCCTGAAGGGTTAAAAAACAAAATAAAAAATAAAAAAAATTATAAAGAAAAGCAAAGAAGAAGGGAGGGAAAGACTAACCTCAAAAGCTGGGAATTTGCCTTGAAGTGATAATTGAGTGGTAGGGCCTTGGGGCTTATATAGAGGGACCCAACCTCTACAACCAAACACCCCTTATAATTTCAAGGTAATAAATGATGCTGTTAAACGTTAACCTCATGCTTAAGAATACGCCTATGCATCTCAGGAAAAATCTACAGTCAAATAACCTCAGAAATTAAGCTACTCTTCGACCCAGCATGATTTTCAACTCAACTCAAGGAGTAGGGCCCAAGTGATGTGGCACTACCTAAATTACAAAAATACCCCCACGTGCTAGTAGTCTCACTCGCCACGTGGATTGCCCGAGAGACTAACACATGGCAAGTCTATAATTCAGAGTGGAGTCCAAAAAATTGGAGTCGGACCGCGAGACCTGTTCTAGCTTGATCGGGGTCCTTGGGAGTCGTGCCCTCCCATCTCAAGTACCCCATAACGAACTTGCCTATAAAAAGCAAAGGTCTTTACCAGGTATGACGACTCTCCAACTCTTATATTTTCTAAGACCCATATTTACTCTATTGACTTGAGCGTCGGAGTCTACCCTGGGGATCCCAGCCCCGTCACTCTGTTGTCTTGCAAGTTGTATTCCCGAGGCCCGATATAGTCAAGTTCGAAGCTTCTACACCCGAGGTATATCCGTCCAGGCGGTGTGTAGTAATTGGTCTCAACCTAACCAAAGGATCCTAGCCTAACCAGGGGAAATCCTAGCCTGACTAGGGGATATCCAGCCTGAACAAGGGATCTCAGCCTGACCAGGAAATCCCACCCTAATCAGGGAAAATACCAACCTAACCAGGGGATATCCTAGCCTGACCAAGGGATCCCCTGACCAGGGAAAATCCCAACCTGACCAAGGGATATCCCAGCCTAACCAAGGGATCTTAGCCAGACTAGGGGATATCCCAGCCTGCCTAGCCAGACCAGGGAATCCCAACTTGACAAGGGGATCCCAACCAAACTAGCCTGATCAGAGAATCCCAACCTAACCAGCCCCGTTGCTCCATTGTCTTACAGGCTACATTCCCACATATTCGAGGCTAGAATACCTAAGTCTGAAGCTTTCACTCCCAAGGTCTATTTGTTGAGACAGCACGTGGTGGTCGGTCTCACAGATCATCATCAAATCTCATTTAAAATCTTAATTTTAACAATCATATTTTACATAATTATAAATTTTAATTATTATATTTCGACAATAACAATTTGACGTCATATTTGAAAAACGAACAAGAAATATGATAGCTTGCATTAGATTGACTCTGGTGACTTCGCAAAGAGAAAAACCTTATGCAAGACAAGGACACGAGGTTAAATAAAGACAGATCGTGACAAGGATGTCCCAGATGCCATCCCAGACAACACATCCTTGCACAATGTTCCTCTTCCCTAGACAACCTCACTGTCCTATGCAACTCACTCTCCAAGACATTCATTGTCCTTCACAAGTTCCTTCCCCAAACAACCTCACTTTAACCTAGAGATGTTACCCCCAAGGACTTCTACCATCCTAGGTGGGGTGCTGCACTATATCACCTCAATTATGAAGGTAGGGGCCTTATGGAAAACAACTCTCTCTCGGTTATGAAATATTCTCTCGAGATATAATAATTTCTTTAAAATTTCTCGTGCAATGTATTTACTCATACAAATCTCTCTTTTCCTTATATGCTCTAAGAAATCAAAGTATACACAAAAATATAAAAATAAAAATAACAATCTTGAGATGAAAGAAGATAACAAAGTACAGTAAAAGAAAAAGAAAGAAAATTTTATATCTTCTTTAGTGAACTGCATGTTTCTAAGGGAAAGCAACAAATTGTCAATATGATCCATGATTCATTATCTTCTTTTGAGTATTGATTTTTTTTTTCTATAAATAAGAGATGTATAAAACAAAAAAAAGTCAAAAGGCTACAAACCAAGGCCAGGGCATACCCCGGACCACCAAAAGACCAGAGGCGACAAAACATCAAAAATCACTCTCTGAGCCAGAAAAGGGAAAAAAAGAGAAGAATGCCAAAAGATGAAGAAAACAAAACATATGTACAGTATGGATAATCTGGCCCGACGAAAGACGAAACCATCTGGAAATGGCAAAGCAACGAAAACGAACTCTGATGGAGCAACGACTGGTAAGCAAACAAACCCAGATGAGCAGGGCATGAAAGAAGCACATGCACATGAGGGCTCAACACCATAGATGAGGCGCCATGGACATAACAACCTACCTCCAAAGCAAAGCCAGTCAACAGGAAAGAGAGGTCTAGTCTCTCGGAAGCCTCCAAACGTGACGAAGAGCCTGACTTTGAAGGGATGACCTGAAGCGAATAGTCGTCAGCCAGGCCCATACAGCACACTGAATGAAATGCGCCAGCTGGGAAGCCAATCTCTCCTGATCACGAAAGCACCTGTTGTTGCGCTCCCTCCAGATGAAGTAAACCATAGCATGAAGCACTAATCTGTTTGCCACCTGCCAAGGACTCTTGCCGCTCCATCTAGCCGCGGCCCAAAGAACTCCAATGTCCCACCTACGCCAAGGCCAGCTGAATTTCTTTGATCTACAAAAAAAGGACAGCACCTCTCGCGAGTAGCTACATTGGAAGAAAAGATGGCTATGTCTTTCAGCATCCGCCCTGCAAAGAAAACATCTATTCGGGAAAGACAAAAACAGGTTAATACGGTCAAGAGTAAAAAGACGTTCCCGAATTGCAAGCCAAAAGATAAACGAGTGGGAAGGGATACTAATAGACGACCAAACTAAACGATACCAAGGAACCTGGGAGCGTTGAGTCTGAATAGCCTGGAAGGCAGTACTAACTGAGAAGAACCCGTTTGCTGCCGGAAGCCAATAAGGCTCATCATGATGGCCAGGGCTAGGCAGCCTAGGAAGGTGGCTCCCACAAAAATTAGGGGATATAGAACTAAGGGTCTCCATCCTAGACCAGGTACCATCCTCAATGAAATCTGAAACCTTAGCCAAGATAGGAATACCTAATTGACGAGGTAACTGGCGAGGGAAGCGATCAATAAGCACACCCAACGAGTGCCACTGATCATACCAAAAGAACGTGCTACAACCATCCCCTATCCTACGCCCAAAAAAAGGCTTCAGGATTCCTCGTAATAAGAGCAGCTTCCTCCAATACCATGGGCAGGCATACGGAATCTTAAGAAGCCAAAAACAAGTACCTTTTACCCTAATAAGAGTGCACCCACTGCACCCATAAGGATTCCCTATCCTCACACAGCAGGCGCCACATAAGCTTGGCTACCAAGGATTGATTCCACGCATAGAGAGGCTTGAGGCCGAGGCCACCTTGCCTCTTCAGGCAACAAATGTCGCGCCAAGCAACTTTCGCTTTATGGGGGTCCGCCTCATTACCACTCCAGAGGAAGTTACGAATAAGTTGCTCTATTTCATTAATCACCTTCTTCAGGAGGATAAACACCGAGGCCCAGTACACGTAAATAGTGGAAAGGACGGACTGAGCTAACTACAATCGGCCCCCAAAAGAGAAAGCCCTGCTACGCCAAGCACAAATTTTGTTCCTCACTCTATCAATAACGAGCTGACAGTCTCCATAGGAGAGCTTAGAGGAGAGGAGAGGGACCCCCAAATAACGCATAGGCAGCCTTCCTCTGCGAAACCCAGAGGCATTATAAATAGTTTCGCGAAGGGAGGGGTGCTTACAAGTGACGAAGCAATCGCTCTTAGAAGGATTAGCAATTAGGCCCGACAAAGAGGAAAAACGCTCTAGACAAGACTTCAAGATGCTGACCGATGATGGGTCACCGTGAGAGAAAATGAGCAAATCGTCTGCAAACATAAGCATCACCAGACTAGTCTGCTCACATTTCCAGTGGTATTGAAAATCTGTAGCCCTCAAGTGGTGTTTGATAATCCCTTGCAGGACTTGCATAACTAGAACAAAGAGGTAAGGGGATAGGGGATCCCCTTGCCTCAGCCCCCTTCCCATGGGAAAGAAACCATGTAACTGACCATTGATCTTAACCGAATAGCGGGGGGTCGTGATACACTCTCGAATCCAGCCACAAAATTGAGGGAAGTTCATCAATTGAAGGGTCATCAAAAGGAAATCCCACTCAACTGTATCATAAGCCTTAGCCAGATCGACTTTCATAGCACAACGGGGGGGCCCTGGTGAAGATGGTATTGAAAAACCAACTCCTGGGCGAGCAGAACATTATCCCCAATCGAACACCCAGGCACAAAGGCCGCTTGAGAAACATCCACCAAACCAGAGAGCACCGGCTTAATCCTGTTAGCCAAGATTTTAGTAATGACTTTATATAAGACATTATAACAGGAAATAGGCCTAAATTGGGATGGTGTCTCAGGGTGAGGAACCTTGGGAATGAGACTAATAATGGTTGCATTGACCTGGCCCAGGAGGCGACCTGAGGCGAAAAACCTTTGAATAGCCTTCACCACATCCGCACCCACAATCTCCCAAGACTTCTTGAAGAACTTGGCTGTGAAACCATCCGGCCCAAGGGCTTTATCATCACCCATACTGAAGAGGGTAGTCGTAACCTCCTCGACTAAAACCTCACCAATAAGCCTAGCCCCTTGGTTTTGCTCCAAACGCTTATCAATGAAGGGGGCCACATCAGAAGGGTTGAGGGGCGAGTTCCGAGACCTTTGCCCATAGAGATTGTGGAAGTAGGAAACTAAAACGTCCGCAACCTCCTCTTTGGACTCTGTGAGGGTACCATCCTCTCTCAGGAGGTTCATAATACGGTGATTATTACGCTTAGCAAGCATGGATTGGAAGAAGAAACGGGAGCATCTATCTCCCTCAGCTGACCACCTAATCCGAGCACGAAGGCGAAAGTGGTCTGACTCTTGCGCAAGGGCCACTAAAAGGTCCCTATTCAACTCAAGCTCTTGTTGGTGAATGACTGGGTCATGGGGATTATCTTGTAACCGATGTTGGACACTGAGAAGATGATTTCTAAGGGACGAGACCAGGTCAGAAACATGACCCCTAGACTTATTAAGAGTCTTCATAGCATTCTTGACTGCTTTGAGCTTTTGAACAACCTGAAACATGGGAACTCCAGGGACAGGCCTAACCCAACTAGCTTCCACTCTATCCAAGAAGAGAGGGTGATCAACAAGATGGTTAAGGAACCTGAAAGGGCTTTCCTTATGCTGAAGATCACCTAACAAATCCACCACAACAGGGCTATGGTCAGAAATCCCTGGCTGAAAAAAGAGAGTCTTGCTATCCGGATAATGGACAAGCTAGTCATCATTAACCAGGGCTCTGTCAAGCTTCCTTAAAATACATTCATCACCAAACCTCTTATTGGTCCACGTTAACTTAGGGCCACTATAAGCCAAATCCTGAAGCGAGCCATAAGAAAGGAAATCATTGAATCTGCGCATACCCAAAGAGAAAGAAGTGTTGCCACCCCTCATCTCTGAACAATTGCGACAGACATTGAAATCCCCCAAAAGGAGCAAAGGGTTAGAAGAAGTTAACGTCCCAATGCTTGTGAGGGAATTCCATAATCTGGCTTGGTCCACCACCTCGTTCCTAGCATAAATGCAAGACAGGATAATAAGGGTAGGGATCTCCGAACTCGTCACTTCGACATGGATAACTTGGTCCGACTTGAATAAGGTCTGCACACTAAGGGCATTCGGGTCATAACCTATCCAGATGCGACCCCCATCACAACTATCATAATTGAAATCCCAATTCCAAAAAGGCATGACATTGTGAGAGACATCCGGAGCGTGCCACTCTTGGACTCTATTCTCTAAAAGAGCAACAAGCGTCAACTTCTGAGAAGAGATAAAGGAACGCACTTCAAATTGCTTAGGGGCTTGATTCAGGCCCCTTACATTCCATGCAGCGATATGCATAATTAACACTCTTGAGGGGTTGGATTCAAGCTCACGGATCCTGGCGTCTGCTCTCCATTCTCACGCATCTTCTTCCTATCCCTCTTAGCCTGAGCTCTGGTCTTGGATTGATGCCCCTCAGAGCTAGTGCTCCCAACTCGCTCGAGCTCTAAGATCTGTTCCTCGCTACCCCCTTGCTCACTCAAATTACCTTGAGTATCTTCTTCTGCTACCTCTCCATCTGACTCCATAGGAGATGGAACATCCTTATCTTCGTCCGCAAGCGCACAAAATTGATTTTTAATTCGGGCATCAATATCCTTAGGGTCATAAGGGACTGTAACAGTATGGAACTCAAGGCACTCTGCCATAGTCATAGAAGCATAATTAGGAGCAATTGGTATGGATGATGAACTGGCTTCCTTGCCCTTATCTTGAGTCTTACCTTTCTTACTTTGCACTCTAGTGAAGCCATCTCCCTTAGTAGCTTCCTCATTACCTTCAACATTATTTAGGTCTGGTTTGGGTTTCTTTGGGCACCAGGAATCAGAGTGACCAAAAACCTTACAATGTGAACAAATTGATGGAATCCACTGATATTCAATTGGGAGTCTAGATATGCGACGTTCCCCAGTGGCTTCATCATATCCCTGGTCTATATGTATAAACTTAGGAAATTTAGAGCTGCCTTTGACATCAACACACACCCTAGCATAACCTAATCTGGATCTATCCTCTGTCATTGGGTCAGCATACAACGGTCTTCCTATTTGACTTGCCTTTATAGAAATTTCTTTTAATGACCAGCCTTCTAGGGACAGGTTATGAATCTTAATCCACAATGGGATCGAAGAGTGGGAATCCTTAGCTAAGTTCATACCTGGTTCCCAACATTTAATAATAAATGGACGACCTGCAAAATGATATGGCCTCTCATCAAAAACCTTCAACATATTTTCTTGTGAATCAAAGCGAAAGAAATAAAACCCACTATTATTTGAAAGGACCTCTATTAGACCATGGTTTTGCCACAAACGCTTGGCAATATTTTGAACTACCGGAAAAGACAACCATTTTTCAATAAAATATCCAACCAAAGTATTCATCCAATATTCAGTGCATTCATCAATAACGTCGCTAGGTAATTTAACAAGAGGGATTTTAGATTGCGTACCTGAAGGCAAAAAAAATTCCAATCTCGTAGGAGATTGATGGGCCTTAACATCCGCCACATCTGCCCACGATTTTTTAGCCTACCCTATAGGCTGATTTTTGGGCTGGAATGGGCTTAAGACCTACTGGGCTTGCCCTTGTTTCTGTTGAAACCTGCCTTGTGATTTTGGGCCAGCTGGGCCATGGCCATTTCAGCCCAATTGCTGGGAAAAGAGGGTTTTAAAAGGCTAGCCAAGGCCCATACGCTGCTGATCAGTGGAGGAAAGGCCCGGATCCATTTGCTGAGGGCCACGAACAGACCCAAGGGTCGACTGGCCCACCTTACTGAAGGAGGTGGCACGCTGTTTGGCTGGCATCTGTTCGTGCATGGCAGAACTTTGTGGGCCACTTGGGTCGTGACTGTGTCGGCCACCATTGAGAGCAAAAGCCTCCCGCATGTGCAGCCCACCACTTTCATAATTTCTAGCAACCTTCTTGCCCAACGGTCGGCCTGCATCTTCATGGCTGCTTCTGAACTCACGTCGCATTTGATGTGACCGAACACTGCTTCGAGAGGTGGACCCTTGCTGAAAATGGGTGAGAGCCTGGTAGACACCATTGGAAGGGACCTGGACCTTGCTAGATAGAGTAACTCCCTCGTCACCAGCTGGTTGCACCAGGGCCGACGTCTTCTGCATCTGCTGCTCGGAATGAACGAAGCTTAGACTGACCGGCAACTGGCCGAAGCTCCATTCATCCCGATGGTTCGTGCACCACCTTGAGGTTCGTGCACCACCTTGCTTCTTGTCACACACCACCTTGAGGTTCGTCGCCACCATGCAGAGATGGCCGAGCTCTCTCAGTGGTATCAGCACTCATCAACAATGGTCACTCATTAATAATACCCTCTGGACTTAGTAGGAGGGCTCGGACTCGGCCTCCGTTCAGAGGAGGGAAGGACGAGGGATCATCCAAATCTATCCTTCGAGGATGGTCGCCGCCAGATGCTCCAATGGTTTCGCCTTGCCCGATTGCTTCTGCGAGCAGCATGTCCGCTTCCTCCATCAGCAACAAATCTTCTTCTTCAGCAAAAAACTCTTGCCCAGCCGCCATCAGCGCTTGGTCTTCTTCTCCATCTGCCATCAGCGCTTGGTCTTCTTCACCAGCGTCCATCATCATTCGATCTTCTTCACAATAAGCAGCATTATCCTTCCAGACCTAGTCGCTACCATCTTCTTGTTCCAACGCTTTGCCATTTGTTTCATACCCATTAAACTCGTCCACTGAACTAGCTTTCGATCTTGCTGCTTCATTTCCTCCATTTCCAGCCACTGTTAGGCTATCATTTCTCGTTCCTATCTCGCTCGCAACAGCTGGATTAAGAGTTAACGACCTGTTAATATGCTTAGTAATGCCCCCATTGGTTCGGCCTAAGGGAGGCCGACTTCTTGGGCATGATCTCGTCGGTGGGGACCGACGGGAACGCACCATGTGCGCAGTTTTCTTCGGAGTAGCCACGAGAATTTCAAAATCTCTCAAGTTGCAAGCAATTAGTTTGGAGTATTGATTGTTGCTTGAGCTACATTTCCTTCTTCATTTGTTGTTAAGAATTGAAATCTTTTGGTAACACATAAGAGCATTTTTGGGACTCAAAAGCATCATCTAGTGAGATCAGCATTTCTATCATATTACAAGTGCCATACATCAGAGCATGCCATTTGGTTGTTGAAACCATGGCTCATGGGCATGCCCCATTGCTAGAGAAAGGGATTACCATTGGAGAAGGCAAATTTATATCTTTAAATTTTTGTATAATTTTTTTTTCATTTTTGTAAAATTCTAAATTTTTCATAATTTTAAATATATTTTTAAATTATACAAAATTACTTATTTAAATACCTAATCAATAATTTATATACATGCAAGTTGACAGGATAATTTTTTAATATCTCAACCACCTCCTTTTATCTCTAATGTCTTATTTAACTTCTTATCTCCAATAAAAATTCCACAATTCCCTCCCTCCCTCTCCAGCATAACATATTCTCTACATCCTCTCTCTTTTATTACATCTCTTTATTCAACGACTCTTGGGATGACATCCCCTTACAGATGCCTCGTCACTGTACCTTTTTAGTGACAAAAAGATAAACCCAAATCAAGAAAGATTCAAACCTAAAGATCAAGCTAGTCCACCTCTCCCAACTAACCGCTAAGGCCACCCCATGAGGTCCATCTCTTTATTCAACAACTCTTAATCTCCTTCAAGTGCATCTTTGGCAAAAAATACTACTACCAAATTGACACAATTTTCGATTCTTATAAAGAGTGTCATCGACTCAAGTATGGCAATGACCCATTTAACCCAACCAACCTATGTAACTCAATCAAAAGAATTGTAAGAGACACCAAAAAACTAAGAAAGGCATCTGAAGGATGCACATTTGTATTATTTACAAATCAAATATTTAAATAAATAATTTTACATAATTTAAAGCATATTTAAAATTACAAAAAAAAATTAGAGACAAACATATTTTTAATTAAGGATAAATTTGAAACCACAAAAAATTTAAAATTCCACAAGAAAAAAAAAGATAAATATTCAAAAAAATAAATATAATTTTGAGCAATTGCCATTTATAACATTCATATATTAAGGGTTTCTAATATAATTAACTAATTGAAAAGGTTTTAATAATTCTTCTTACTTTGGACTTGTCATTTGAGCTCTAATAGAATTTTCAACGAATTGAGGTTTTAAATTGGCATTAATTATTATAAATAAGTCATTGTATTTTTATTCAAATTAATCCATTTCTATTTTATTTAACAAACAAAAATACCACTCACACTAGTTATTAACTAATTTTTAAAAATTATAATTTGATAATTTTATGGACAAGTATCCGTAACTTACCAAAAGAAATATTTGGCCTCATTCCTTAACTTTCAAAGGTTTTAAACAAAAATAAATTTTATACAAAATTCTATTATCTAACTCAAACACAACCTCAAAAAATCAATCATTTTTTAATTAAATGAAACAAAAACCGATAACATTTTGAAGTGTAAGCAGAGTTGTAGTAACGGTGAGCTTTACAAAGATGCAAACCGGGTCGCAATTCCTGCTTTGCAGACCATTTATTTCTGCCCATCAAACCAGATGCCCAGCCACAGTAATGAATCAGGCTCAGACATATCAGATAAGAGATACCTTTGGGCAATCAATTAACAACAAAACACAAATCAAATTCAACAATTCTCTCCATTTACTTGCGCTAAAACAAGGCAGTGCAATCTCAGCCGAAAGATGGTGAATTTTCTTGCATTAATCAGCTTAGAAGCATCAGCACAATAGAAAAGTTTCATCATGGATTGCACCATCAGAATGAGCAAACACAGAAACCTCAAATCCAAATATGAAATCAAAACAAACAAAACTACGTACGAGGGGGAAGAGAGATCAGATGGTAGTGCATGTTAGATGTGTCTTCATCCATTTATCCTCCAGAATGGAATGGGTTTAAGCATCATCACACCTCTCATCCTTTAAATCGCACACCTTTATGCGATCGAAACATATCTATAGAAGGTTCTATAATTTTCTTTGTCGAGCAAAAACAGAATAAATCACAAAATCTTAGTCTCCCTGCAAGCAACCCAAATCACAAAATTCACCCTTCAATTTATTTTATATCTCTAGAACACCATATTGCTGCCAAGTAACCTATTTGTTAACAATCTTTTAAACAAGGAACATATGGTCCAAATGTACTTGCAAAATACCTTGATCACTAACACTGACATGGCATAACAGATTGGCTTAGGACACCAAAAACTTACCCTGATGCAACTAACTCAAAAGCACAAAATACCTCCCAGGAATAGCATCTTCCATGGAAATGAAATAATGAAAACAAATTGTTAATAGGGTTAAGATGGAATGGGAATCAGAAAGTAATAAAGTATCAAATCACCATCAAGCTTGTATAATGAGATACTTGCAAGACTCGGGCGACAACAATTATCACCATATTCCATTTCTCCATCGCAAACCCTCAATGTAGATCCAACACAAGGAGCGTTTGGATGGAGAGAAAATCAAAATATAGAAAAAAAAAAAAAAGATCAGATAGGAAAAGAATTTTGAAACGAGCACGATGTTACCAGAGTGTAAGATAGAATGAGAATCAGATAGTAATATGAAGTGTCTATCACCATCAAGCATGTTGAGATGCTTGTAAGACTGGGGCGACAACAACTATCATCATATTCCATTTCCATCGAATACCCAGAAAGAAAGAAGATCGAACAGGAAGAGGGTTTGGATGCAGAGAAAATCAAACTGGAACTACGAATATGAAATGTAGAGAGAAGAGAGGAAAAGGGTCTATTTAAAGAGGGCGAGCTAGGGTTTGGGGGCAAGTTCAAAACAAAAATAAAGTCCACGCGCATAGAAAATTAACGTGCAAAAACGGATCCAAACTGTGGCTGCTGGGATTCGAGCCCAGGTCTCCACGGCCACAACGTGGAATTCTTACCACTAAACTACAGCCACATCTGGTCAATCATTTGCATGTAAATAAATTAGAAGAAGATCTAGACAGCTTGAGAAATTAAACCCCAAAGATGTATATGGAGGATTAATTTGGCTGCTCCCACACCGAAGGTTTTCTTGTTGGGATCTTCTTATCAGCTACTTTATTGAGGATGGGAATATCATTCACTACCGCTCTCCATAGCATTATTTTGTATCTTGCATTTGGTCTTTGATGTGATGGTAATAGTCAGTCTTATTTTATGAAAAGTTATTTTTTCTAAGTATGAAAAGAATCACCTTTACGGGTATAGTTCAATGATTGAGAACAAGCATGAATTGAACCTTAAGGAACTCTTGGACTGTAGTCAGTTAGGGTCCTGTGTTCGAATTTCGCTGTTGGGTTCCATGAATAAGCCCTCTTATAGAAATTTTGGGGTTGAGTTGTGAAGACCCTTAAGGTGAGGGATTTCACTTTTTAGAACTTAAGAAAGAACCAAAATAACTTCACATAATGAGGGAACTTAATTGGACTGCCACATCACTTATTCTAAAATTGAATCCTTTGTATTTGGACCACTAGCTTGATGCTTTCCTAAGGCAGATTCAGGGATTATGTTCTGTTAATCACCTCACTGTAGCAGCAAAGAGAACTTCTTCCAAGTTACTCACTCTATCTGGAAGCAATCTTTGGCCTATCCTGTTGTTTCTTTGCTTGTTAAGTTTGAGGTTTGAAATTATGAGTCCATAAAACCAGCTTGTAAAAGTCCATCATTGCTTAAAATTGTCCTTGATGTGAAAGAACCTATGGCGTATGGCCATTGTTTTGGTATCTAACAATCAAACCCTTCTTGCAATACTTGGGGTTGGGCATGACGCAAAGACAAGGAGGAATTCAAGGCTATTCTTGCCTAGGTCTAAGAAAGACAAAGGAAAGAAATTCAATTTGATTTATTAACTGTTAGACAAAGACAAGGAGGAATTCAAGGCTACTCTTGCCTAGGTCTAAGAAAGACAAAGGAAAGAAATTCAATTTGATTTATTAACTGTTAAGACAAAGACAAGGAGGAATTCAAGGCTATTCTTGCCTAGGTCTAAGAAAGACAACGGAATGAAATTCAATTTGATTTATTAACTGTTGTATCTTTGTCTAACCGTAAAAAAGATTATTTATAAGGGTTACTAGACTCCACCCTTAATGCGAAAACAAAAGGAAACAAAAGATGCTGGCCCAAGTAATAAGACAACCGGCCGTCGCCCGCGCGGCCGGGGGGGGGGGGGGGGGGGTGTGATTGAGTTTTTGAAAATATTTGTTTTTCTCTCAAATAACAATGTAAATTATGTGTGTAGTGAACAAAATTCGGAATTGAAAAATCAAATACAAATAATCAAGGATTTAAACTTTAGAAAGTTGTGAAATAAGTTTCACAAAATATTGCAAGATTAAAACATATAATACAGATGAATAAGAATGAAAAAAGTAAACAAAAATGACACTGGTATTTATAATAGTTCAACTACTTGTCTACGTCTAACTACTTGACAAGGATTTGCAAATCCACTATTGACATGCTTTTTGAAGAGACAAGCAATATCCTTTATTTAATCATTTTTTAGTGATCTTATGCTTTTAGCACAACCTCAAAGCACTAATATTCCTAGTGTTTTTTCACAGGCTCAAGCCTTTGCAAGGGTTGAACCAATAACCCACTTATTGTGTTTTTTCAAAGACTAAAGTAATAACCTTACAAGATAGAATGAAATACAAATGGAGAAAAAAAACACTCTCAATACTAGGGGTCCTCAAAAAATAAGTTCAAGTCAAATAGGACACTCCAGGTTTTCTCACAAAGATAGAAAATTAATGAGAACGAAGAACCTGTTCTTTATGGATGAAAAGGATGATTTTAACATAGGCTAGCTCTTATTCTTTTTTGGCTTGTTTCTTGCTTTTTTTCCCTCTTCTCATCATCTTTTTCATGCAACGAATGTGGATGTGTGTGTGTAAACCTTTTTAGCACTTTAGGACACTATTTAACAATAACAATTCTTTTTTTTTCTGTAATGATCAAATAAAACATTCCTTATGCAAGTAAACCTTGTTAGTACTTTTAATCTCAAGGGAATTAGAAGTATATAAGAGAAATGTAATAAAGATTCAATCCAAGAGCATTAAGTGCTATTTCAAACTACATTAAATGCGACCCCACAACTAGAAAAATTGAATTTAAAGTTTTGTAGGCTATATATATTACTCAAGTAATGTATGCGTGTTATTCGAGTAATGTTCTAAACACATTTTAAATTTCAAGACTAGAGCCAAGATTACTTGACTAATATATCAGATTACTCGAGTAATGTTTGTGTTGTTGCCTAATTATAATAATTAACTCTATTTGTCTTAGGAAATAGCCAATGTAGAGTCTGTGGCAGAGTCCTAAGGTCTAAGGCACCACAAGAGGGGCAAGAGGTGTCGGGCTCAATCTGTTGTCCTAGGGAGCAAGGATGCCAAGTGTCCCTGGATGGGTCTTCGAGGTCTCTGGGGAATTTGCTTCCCAGAGAGTCTTTGGGGGACTTGTCTTCAGGGATTTGAAGTTAGCAAGGTCTGCAAAACATAGATAGTTAGAAGGCACGTGATGATCTTTTCCACGTGAGCCCTCCAATGCCTAAGTCAGACAGATATGTCTTGAGGCTAAAATGCATATGTATGTGTGTAAGATGTATGCTCTAAGTAGGAGTCTCCCGATGGGTTTCCCTCGAAGGGTTGTGCGGGGTCTAGGATAACAATCATTGGGTTCTTAGTCTTAGCATATGGGAGTCTAAGAGTATGAGTCAAAAGTGGTTGAGAGCTAAAAGATATAAAAAAATCCAAAAGATCCCTCTGTTGAGAAATAAGTTAGAATTTATAAAGGTCCGATGGTAGGACCCACGAGTCTTTCGATTCTTAGGAGAAAATGCATGGGGTTAGGACGAAAGATCTAGAGGTATCTTCGGGGTTAAAGTCCCTCGATGAGCATCTTTCGAGTGGATCCATACACTCTTTTTAGAGTCATCGAATGGCTTGGACCCAGAAGACTCAAAAAAGTCCTGGGCCTTGGGGCTAGGCTATCCCGGAGACCCTCTAAAAGTCATCTGGGAGACTCATGCTCCGGAAGACTCTTCGAGGTCATCTGGGTCTTCAAATTACTTAGAATATTTTAGAATTTTTTTGCTTCGATTTTCCTGGGGCACCCCACAACAATGGTTCCCCACCCTTGCCTTTAGTTGCAAGGCAAAGGGAAAAGGACAATGTGGGTGCTTGAATTCAGACAATAGATGGCATTCTTGAAAAAAAGTCTCCAAAGGACTTTGGCAACTCTTAGGCTTTTGAAGACTGAGACTATAAATAGGCTGTGGACCCCTATGGGCCTCATTTTTGCCTTTCTTTCTCAAAGAGCTAGAGTCATTCGAAGAACTCGAAAAGTCTTCTGACTCTCCCAAAGACTTTTGCGATCCTTCTACTTTCTCTAAAGACTTCGAGTCTTTGAAAGACTTTGCTTTCTAAGACTCCTTTGCTTCCTTCTGAAAAAAGGACTTTGAGGTATACCCCGATGGCTTCCTCTCAACCCACTTCTAGGCCTCTAACGGGTATGATAGGTCTTATTGAAATTGCTATCTCTCGTAGACTGCAACATTCAGTGTTGAGAGGCGAAAATAATAAATAATATAATACGGTCCTATCTCATCTCGAAGTCATGGAGACCGAGAAGCACGCATGAGGCAGAGTTTACAGCCACGATTTAGGGCGAATGGATAGCGATTCATTGGGATAACCTACGATCAGGGTTGAGGCTTCCGCTGCACCTTTTTGGGATGCAATTTTTGTAGGATGAGAGTTTAGTGTCGACCCAATTGC
This sequence comes from Diospyros kaki, assembly GCA_036245055.1. Taxonomy (NCBI): domain Eukaryota; kingdom Viridiplantae; phylum Streptophyta; class Magnoliopsida; order Ericales; family Ebenaceae; genus Diospyros; species Diospyros kaki. The sequence goes on along the minus strand of BSEG01000011.1, from coordinate 8,959,244 downwards.
ATCTCAATGGCTATGCCATGTTGACAGGATTTTATGTCCTGTGCAAAGAGAGAGAGGTAGAACCTACTTCCTCTTTACACTACTACTTTTACTGCATCTGAACCATAATAGAAGAGAAAGAATTTTTGACTCTCCAAAAGACAACTAATAAGGTTAAACTATTTAGGGGTAGGCCACAGAAGTTGACGATTTTGAGATTAAGTGGTTGGTTGTTTATCATCTTGATTTTGGCCCATAAAGGAAATTGTTATATTTGAAATGCTATGGCACACACCAAGAAGGGGGGTGAATTGATATATAAAAATTATTTTTCCTTAAAAATTATTTTGATAAAAAAAGAGATATCATCTATGAAGACCACGGTTTCATTAAACCTCACGACCTTGAAATGGCACGATGAGGTATCAACCGTATAAAAACAATCTCGTATTGACAATGAAGAACACAATAATGAAAAATATAAAAAACAAATTTAATGAAAGGTTAAATATATGAATCAAGTGAGGAATATAGAGATGCTTGAAAAGATAAATAAACAAAGAACACAAGCACAAGAGAACACAAATGATTTATAATGGTTTAGCTTAAACCAAGCCTAATCTACTACCTTAACTCTTCATTAAGAATTTTGCAAATCAATCCACTATAACCTCTTACTCGACCCCAAGTAGGCCCTCTAACTACACAAGCTAGGAAATACAAGAGAAGAATAATAAGAGAGAATCTAAGAGATGAATCTCTTACTTACAATGATCTCTCAAAATACAAAACAAGACTTAAATGAATTAATACAAGTTTAGATCAAACCCTTAAAAAGAGAAAAATGAAGTACAGTCAATATAAATACAAACGAGTATAAATGTAAGCTCAAATCAATTCGTTCCTGTCCATTAGCCTTCTCAAGTTCATCCATGACTTCTATTTATAAGCGCCTTGCCCAAAACTAGCCGTTTTTTGACAGTTGGGATTTGAAAAACTAACCATTATTGTAATACCCTAAGTCATTATGAATAAATTTAATAGTATGTTTAATTAAATTATGCTATGTAATTAATTAATTTAGTTTAATTAAATAATTTAGTTAGTTTAATTAAAGTATGCTTATGCCAGAAAATATAAATGTATATGTAAATATAAGTATGTAGGCATGTAATAAGTATAAATGTATATGAAAATAAATAGGTATATGTATAAATGTATGCGTATATGTATGATACAAAGGTATATATATGTATATATGTATATATCCGTGTATATATATATAAAAAAAATCAAAATTTGGCACAAAATCGGAGCAGGTGCACGATCGTGCCTGCAACAAGCAATCAGGGAGAGGGGGGAAATTAATGGGAGATGGCCTTAGGAATGGCCTCAGGGATGCGTGGCACCTTCGATGAGACGTTCGCGGCAGAGTTTTGGCTATAAATAGCCGAGTTCGCGCATGCCCATTCATCCGAAAATTTGATAGCTAAGATCGGGCTCTTGAGGCAGTGTTTGAGAGATTTGAGAACGGGGTCTTGGTCTTTGAATCGTGGACAAACTTTCTGGTGATTTTGGTGGCCAACGGAGTAGCAAGGAGGGAGAATCGAAGCTCGCCGAAAAATCGCGATTCGCTAGAACTAAGCCTTCAAACACTAAATCGAGATATTTCGTGTTGTTTTTTTCTCAATTTTAATACTATTTTTGGGCTTGGAAGGTCAGGTTTAGGGGGGTTAGGGCCTCGTTTCGAAGCTCGGGAGCTTAGGAGGTTCGCCGGCGGTGAGGAAGCTGCAGGAGAAGAAGAACCAGAGCGAGCGCGTGGCTGCACGCACCCGCAAGTAGGAAGAAGGCGCGTGCCTCCCACACGTCCGCCAGAAAGAATAAAAAGAAAAGAAAATGAAATAAAATAGGAAAAAGTTTTGAAAAAATTTCAAAAATTTTCAAAAGTCTGGAATATTGTTTATGTTTTATTTTGTGAAAAATTTTCTGGAAAATGTTAAATTAGCCATTTATTTAAATAGTTTTGCTACTATGAAAATAAGGAAAAAATAGGAATTTAATTTGAAAAAATCCAAGAAAATTTTAGAATGTTAGAAATACTATTTAAGGAATATTAGTAAAGAGAAATTAGATTTTATGAAAGTTTAGATAATTTTTATGCAATTTTTGAAAAGATAAGACTTAGAAATAAAAGAAAAATTGAAGAAATTATGAAAAATAGTAAAATGATATTCTGAAAATAAGTTTACTATTTTAGGAGTCCTTAAGGGCGAGAAAATTAAGAAATAGCCGCTCAACACGATTTTCGAGGTTGACACATCTTTCGAGACAACTTAGTTGTAAGTGTACCGTTTCAAGCTTAGCACGATTATAAATGTTTATCTTTAAGAATACTTACATCGTATTGACATACTATGAAATGTACCCATCACATAGATTGCATCCATGACATGATTATGAAATGCATAAATACACGTTGATGTCATTAATCACAAGCATATGAGGTCGTAGGGAGTACAAACTGGCACCACTGCCTTACCAAGGGTGCACCCATACACCTCGGCTTCGAAAGAGGTGGCCACTAAAATGGTAGGTAGCATGAGGGGTGTAGTTGACACCTACGGTGAAAAACATTGCATACACACATGACATAGCATTATGTACCTTTACTTAAATGGTTCATCATCTAACTTGGGTTCGCTCTTGGAACATTCAATATTCCAGTCGGGACTTGCAGTGATGATACTGAGGTTGGAGATGTGTAGTGACGCGAGACGTCAGGAAATGAGGGAATGTGCCATGTTACGTTGTAATATGAATAGTTTAAGAATTATGTACATTTGTTTTATTTTCAGAAGTTTATGTAATAATTTTGTAATAAATACTATATCCAGTTATTCATGTATGTATTGCCATGAGCAGGTTCAATTCAGCTTTCGCTTTGTATTTATTTTCTAGTGTAAATATCTTGTCTAGCACTAGATAGATCTTAGGGAATTTCGGGAGTGATGAAAAAAAAAATAAGACCAAATTTTCTAAGGCATAACACGCCCTGAGAAGGTGTGCTATTATAGTTATGATTTCTACAAAAGAGACTTAATTGACAGATAAAAATGGTTAGTCAACAGAATCAAGCAAAATAATAAGGTTGGTCGACAGACAAAATAAGTTGGTTGACCAACTCATAAAAACAACAGAATACCTAGTCGACCAAGACTATCCTTCTGTCGACAAACTTAAGGAGTTAGTCGACCAAGTTAGCACATAAGCACTGTTAGTCAACAAAGTTTACAACTTAGTCGACCAAGACATAAACATGCATACTGTTAGTTGACAGAGCCCATAACTTAGTCGACCAAGTCAAGCTTTAAAATTAATTCTACAATATTGAGCATACTGTTAGTCGACCGATGAAGACATATGAATTTGATACATAAATGACCATATTACAACATATTTACATTACTTTAATACATAAATGTAAATAAGAAAGTACACTCCATTTGGATTCAATAAAAATATCTAAAAAATCAAAATCCATAACCATAAGAAAATAGAATTTTAATTTTAGTACAAACTTGGGATTTAGGAAATTTACCACTCACAAAATACATATCTTTTATTTATTGAAAAATTCATTAAAAATCATTTTAACAACAATAAATACTATCTATCAAAGCACCGAGAGATTGTTTTTCAAAATAAAAATATTTTCTTATATGTCTTCTTATAATGTGTTAATCTTCTAGATTTAGAGAAATAATAGTTCTTGGTTCATTTTGATACACAAAATACTATGATACACATATGTTTATCCAATGATTTAAAACCAATTTGTAAAACTCATTTAGGAGATTCTTTTAAATCTTAATACTTGCTTTTGCTAATCTCCAACTAATATAGAAAATCATAGATCATTTTATTTTTCATATTCTTGATAAATGACTTAGGGAATAAATTGATTTTATTTTTCATCATCAAAACTAAATACAAAAATAAAATATCATAAATAAAGAGTTCGATGCTGAAATGGCCAAACATAAACTCACTGGTCGAAAAGCACTAGGAAGAAATCAATAAAATCGCCCAAAGGGGTCCAATGGCCTTGTCTGACATATTTGTCGATGAGCGCCTTATAGTGGCGGGTTGGATTGTAACACCCCGCCTTCTCCCGAGCGTGTTACTATGTTGGGGCTCAACATTCTCTTTATACAACACATTTCTTAACACCTCAAATGCCATATTCCAAAGAAAATCCCCCAACATATCATTACAAATGCGAAAGCTAAAATCGAAACTTGATATGGTACATAACCGAATTCACTTTATTCATAACATGTGGAAATCGTACCATAATATATCTTCAAATAAAATACATGGAAACTCATTTCTCAGAGATAACAACTAAATACCTCAACATAATCAAATGACACCTCAAATAATATTGAATCATAATAATATTACATGATTAACTTCTCAAACATCATTCGTAATACATAACATTCTTGATTTTACAAGGTTGATCCTCAACGAAACATAAGTTTCTCAATATGACTAAAAACATATCCTGAATCCTCATGAAGAAGCAAAATATGGGAACAACTTGTCAATCCCATCAGACTCGTCATCTCGTGTTGTTACATTTCAACCATTTTCTTGCCTTAGCTGCAAGTCCAAACTGGAACGTTTGAATGTTCTAGGAGCATAGCCCAATTAAAAGATGAACCTTCTAGTGAAGGTTTAAAAATAGTTACATGAATGAATTATGCATAGACATGAACAAACAAATACCCTAGTGTTACTTCCCTAGCCATCTAGCTCGACATAGAATCCTAGGCAGTCATCGTGACATGCACACAAGGCAAAGAGACACTCTTATACGTTATTTTGACAATACCCTTAGAGAATTATGGCTACACTATTAAGATATCCCATCCCATGCACATATATCAATATGCCAACAATATTATGACATGTGAAATAATCACGACTATTGATGTAATAAAACATGTACAGATATGACAATATGTGCATAAGTTACAAATAATTTGACAACTTTCATGAATATCATGCTTAACATAGGCAAAACATAACACATAAGTTTTTGGAGAAAAATCACTCACCTTAACTTAGCCTCTCAGGCTTTCTCAGTATGCATGTCTTGACCTCGAAACACATGTTCGGATAATTTTCTAGTTTCAACATGCTCCTCTAGTCCCAAATTAATGCCTAATTTTTTTTTGAATTTTTTGAAATTTTTTTCTATTTTTCTCCAATTTTCTTCCTTTTTTCCCCTTATTTTTCTTTTGTTTTTCTTTTTCCTTTTTCTTTTCTTTTCTTATTCTTTTTTTCTTTTTCTTTCTTTCTTCTTCTTCTTTCTCCTCCCTCCTTCTTGCGCACGACCTATGCGCATAGCCTGCCGGCCACCACTGGCCATTGCTTGGGCTTCCAACAGCTCCCGCCGGCCGTCGTCGCACCTACAACCATCATGGCGACTGTTTCTGGCTACCGCTGATTGTTGTCCTGCCGCAATAACTTACGACTATGGTTGTCACTTGCTATTGCAGCCCAGTCCGACCATCCTCCATAGGCCAACCAGCTACCAGCTCGGCTGCCATCAACCACCAACATGCCACCCCTATTTTTCGTAGCTTGCTACCCTACCACAGGCGCCCCTGTCTGCTGCCATTTCCATTTCCTCATTTCCTCCTCTATTTATAGGCATCCCACCGCCACTCCTCACTGCCTTGGCTAGCACTTCTTGCCTCCCACTTGTAGAAGAGAAGACTTAGCCATTAAGTCTTCATAGAAATTGTTCTCTACGCACACGCGCACATATATATTTATATATTACACTAATATATATAGGAAATTACACATTTAAACCTCATATTTCATCCTTATTTTATTTGGGTGATTCTCTAATTGCAATTACACCCTCAAACATCAAATCAATTTGCATTACAATGCTTAAAATACAAAATTAATAACTCCAAGGCTTACTCAATAAGGACTTGTCCCAACGCCCTCACAAGACGTTTGTTTCATCCCGAAACCACTTCAAGGTTGATCCTTACATAAAATCAGAGCCCTTTCAAGGTTTTGTTGACTTCTTGGAAGTCTTCTACAATGATTTAGTTTTTTAACTTAAATCACAGTTGCACTGAAAATTATTTATAATCTGATTTCTTTTGATGTCATAAATCACATCTTGAAATGATCATCAATACCATATCATTTTCTTTAGACATTTACACTCCAGGGCATTCTCTACAACTAATTCACTCACTCATAATAGTAAGAAATTATACTATAACCCCAAATCATCTGAAAATTTCACTTACAGCCCAAGATAAATTACTCTTGAGTCCTTTAAAAATTCTTAGGTATTACATGGATGGTGGTTGAGGAAGGCAATGATGCCGATGATCCAAGATCGACTAATCTCCAGGGGGTTGCTTCCTCATCATCCTTTTTGTCAGAGGACAATGAAGAAGAAGAAAGAAAAGAAGATAAAGAAGAAGAAGATGAAACGACAAAGAGGTGGATGTGGTGGGAGACGAGGATGCGGTAAGAGAAGAGAAGGAAGGAATGTGCGAAGGGGAATTAGATCCTGAGGGTGGTCACCCCACCCTTTTCTTTTGGCTTGCTTATGTTGCTCTTTCTGCTATTTTCTACTTGGGAGACATATTAATGGATTGCTATTTTTGCATATGTGCATCGATTTCACAAGCTGGCTTTGGACAAACTCGAGTCTTCGCAACAAGAGGATGAAGCTTGAAGGGAAACATAGCCACAAAATGTCTTGATTCCTTACTCTGAGGAAGTATAAGAAGGGGAGATTCCCTTAGCTCGACAAAGCAAATGGGCTAGGATGGATAAAGAAGGTACAAGTGCAAATAGTGCAGCCTTAAAGCCTACTTTTGATGACCTTTTTTATTGGTCCACCTTAGACCTTCCTCTATCCCCAGAAGCATCTGACAAATATTTTTAGGAAGGAGTCTTGCCATAGATGCGTTCGCCATTGAGCCCCAAGACACAAGCTACTTCGGAAGCTAATGACGCTAGGAGACGGGTGCTGCACTACTCACCCTAGAAAACTAATTTATCAAAACAGAAACTCATTCATCAAAACAAGGGTGAGATGTTTATACTCGCCAGTGTACGAGTGTATGTGTAACACAATTTAATTTTCTGGATGAGTCCAGGTTAATTCACTAGAAGATTGTTTATGGAAAAAATGAACATACCAGAACATTTGGTTGAGTAGAGTATGTTGGAATAATCTGAATTCGAGAAATGAATTAAATTGATACTGAATATAGGTAATCTTGGAATAAGACAATTTCAGTGCCAATCTAATTATTTCCCAAATAGACAGAAAAATGGTAACATAGGTCTGAACTAAGCTTGAAGTTTTGCCATTAAGATACATTCAAGATAATGATAATTCTTGGTCTAGAAATCTCTATACATGATATGAGAGATTCTAAGTTAAGCAATTACAATAAATTGAAATGTGATTAACACGTAAAACAAATGAATACAGATTACTCATTTGAGTTTGGGTATGATAGCATTTCTAATTCTAGTAACCTCCATACAGGATATGGAGACTCTAAGTTAAACTTATGCTCCAATCCAAACCCAAATATTCAACATACAAACACTACTCAATTTAAATCAGACTTTTGTTTACGCATTTCAAGTTTGGCTTCCTTGGAAAATCAGTAGCATTGGACACTGTCCTTGGCTTATCCCAAGTAGAAAATGAAAATAAGAAATGAAATCAAACACGAACTGTAAATACAGAAAATAAGATCACGTTGTTTAATTGAAAATGAAAAAACCCAGTAACTAATGCAGTATATAGATTGTAATAAATCGTAAACACCAACTCTAGTTAACTGAGAAATAAGAACATCAATACAAACAAAAATAACAGAGCAAGGTATCTTAAACACAACCTCTAAATAATCGGAAAGGAAAGATAGAAACACGAACAAAAATAACAAAGCAATGAAATAACAAAAGTATGAAGAATAGAATATGAATTCTAGTATACCCCTTATCTCTATACTAATGAAAACCCTCAATTTGGATTTTTGGAAAACTCTTCTGAAAAATTCTTTCAAATCGTAAATGACGACGTGAATTTATAGGATCATCTTCTGCAAACAACACATCGTTTGGTGAGAATTTACAATCAGGTGCCACCACATTCTTGTAATACCCCAAAATAAAAAAAAATAATTCTAAAATCTTTAGGAACTTTTGAGTTGAAAGGATTCTAAGATTTTACAAGTAACTCTTAAGTGGTTCGAAGAACTATAATTGGAAAGTTAGTTTAAACCAACTTTCACAAACAACACTTGTGTTAAATGTCTTAAATGTTTGGGCTTTATGTGTTATGTAAAGTCATATATTAGGTGTTGATGTTGATGAGAAAATTGTTTTGATAATGATATTTAAAACAATATATTAGAGATGAAAATTGATAAAAAAAAATTAATCTAGTAAGGCTTAAAACCAATCGAGTATGTTAAAATATTAATTGAGTAAATATTCTATGTTACTCAAGAAAAATGTTGATCTAGGTAATTGAGTCTATGTGTTCATCATTTTAATCGAGTATAATGTCAATTGAAATCAAGTATATATCTATACCTTATCCTATAATTGAGTAAAATATCTCTTTACTCAAGTAATAATCTCATTCGAAGTGAACATGTGAATTGAATCATCTTTGTTTAAGTATGCTTATATTGCAATTGAGTTAAATCCATTTGTAATCAAGTAAGTCAATTTTACATAATATGTAATAGATTACAAGTTAAAATGTATTCAAGTAAGTATAAGATTGTACTCGACTAAATATGCTCTTGTAATCGAGTGTTCATTGCAAATTTCTGGTGGAGCAAAAGTAATCAAGTAATCAAATTTATAATCAAGTATCCAAATGTATTCGAGTAAATCTAAATTATAATCAGGTACTTAATCTACAAAAAATTGAAAGTCTCTGGAACCTTGATGTAATCAAGTATTCGAATTTATAATCAAGTAAGTGCAAAAATTTAATCGAGTATTATTCTTTTGTAATTGAGTAAGAAAAAGGCATACTCGAGTAAAAATTAGTTAATGGAGAATGGATCTTTGGTTCTGCAGTATTAATCAAGTAAAAAATAATTTTACTCGAGTACTGTCAAGAAATAGTCGATTACAATTATAAATTTTATTCTCAAGATAGCCATCACCTCTAAAGTGGAAAAATATAAAAGGGAGAAGAGGCTAAGAAAAAAGATGTTTGAATTCTTCCTACTCCTACCTTAAGCCAAAGAGATCCTTCAAGCTTTCATCTTCTATTTGCTGAGAGAGAGAGAGAGAGAGAGAATATTTTTTTATTCTTCTAATCTTTCTTTTCTTTGTGAGAAGCTATCTCCATTAATTGAGTGATATATTGTAACAACTTCTCTAAGCTTATTGTTGATCCATTTTAAAAATAGAGGTTACAGTTATACCTATTGTAAGCACCCCCGTCCGGATATCCCAACCACCCGGCCTACCCGAACGGGAGCACCTACGGAAGGAGAAAGAATGAAACATAAGACAGGAACTACCCTGGCGTGTATACACAATAATTAAAACAGCAGAATCTAAGCTATACACATGCATGCATTACGAGTACTCCGCTAGTACAACAGTCATATGATAAATAAATGCATACAAACTCTTGTGCCGACATACATGAGACACAAGAAATGACCTGGCACAGTCAAAAGTAATAAGTAAAATCCACTCAAACATCAGAGTCAACTAGAGCTAACAAGGGAATGATGGGGACTGACGAAACTGCTTGTACACCATACCGACTCTATCGCTAGATGCTGACTCCCTTGCCCTTGACCCATGTTGCCACTACTTGGAATGATGGCAAACAAAGTGAGTCGAGAGACTCAACAAGCATAAAGAAAGGAAGGCAGTAGGTTGAACATATCTAGTAAACTCTCCCCAAAACACCAAGCCCCAAGCAAAGACAAGCCATGAGACGCCCAACACAGTATGAAAGCATAAATAAAAGTACGTATCAATCTTTGGGGCCCACACAAGACACACGGTACCCAATAAACCTGTGCGCGCTGTCCCGAGTCAGTGCTCCCGTCACCTGAGTGCTCGCGTTGGTCCTCTCGACACCCAAGCTGTAGAATAGTTGAGTCGTAGGCTCCCTCGGAATGGTCCTCTCGTCCGAGACCTATGAACTGTTGGTAACCATGCATACACATAAAAATGCAATGGCATAGTGAGCATCAATGTGATACACTGACGCCCATACATCCAGGCATTAGGCCATGCTCCGCCCACATAATAAACCACACACGATGCATATGTCCATGCTAGATGCAATCTAACCATGCTAGAATGTCCGTGTCTAAGCATACTCAATAAATGAATACCCTAACATGCATCCCATACCCATGTGCATATCAAATCATGAATGATAATACAACATATTGAACCATGCAATAAATCACATAATGGCAGAGCTAGTTAGCAGTGTCCGACATCGGTCAACTGTCAATGACTAGGAGTGTCCGCCCGACGGTCCACTTCAGGGTCGTACAATAATCTATTCCAACATCACCAAACAACCAACCCCTGCCCCACTGCTTGTAGCCCTAGCCGACCCACACCTGAGAAATCCATAAATAAAGATGTACCTCTAAGAATGTAGTCCCCAAACTGGGTTCGACATCATTCCGAAAGGAATGGGGGCAGTACACAATACATCGTAGGCGCACAACAAATAAAACCCCAACGAGTCATATTTAATTTAAATTAATTCATGCTAATAAAATCCTTGATTCGTATAATTAATACCCGAAATTGAAACAAATTAAAGAAAGGCGTGGGGTTCATAAAATGGAAAGAGCTCACAAAGGTAAAAGGGAGCTTGCCTCGCTTTAGCAGATTTCAGCGTTTTTACGCCCACATACTACAAAATAGTATAACCTCCCAAAATTAACGAAATAGCACATAACAATATATTCTAACCGTATAGAATCATTAATACATGTTTCCCTACTTACCTGACTAATTAAAACTCAATTAAACCTTGATTAAACCCTTAATTTCCTCCATATTTCCCTCTTTGTGTGCCTTCTTCTTCTCCTTAATTTCTCTCTTAGAAACTGCTCACATTCTGCTCTATTTCATCCCAAATTAAGGCTTTAAAATGAGAGAAAAGTGGGTGGCTCAGCGCGTGCCGTGTGGCAGCTACTGGCTGCCCACTGCCTTACCCAAAAATCACGCCGTTTTGGGCAAGGTTTTGACTGAAAATTTAGCCAAAATTCCCTCCAATAAGCGTAGGCTCCATAAGGCTCAAACCCGCGCCTCGCCCACGGACGCCTTCGCTTGCGACTGCTCGCGCCAACTACACCTTCAGCCATTATATGCCTCCCTTTATTCTTAACATAAACATGTTGCGATTTTCAAAAATTGCATTTAAACCCCATAACTTCTGGAAATTCTCACAAACAAACCAACTATTAATAACTCTAAGACCCCAAATTTCCAATAATTACTTACCATTTCTACAACACACATAATAATTAATATTTCTCCTAAATCCACAAATATTTGATAATAGCCTTATATACAATAATTAATAATTATCAATTGTTCACCAAATTATTCAATTCCAATAAATCAAAAATCACTTCAAATGCAGGATTAAATAATTATTAACTACTCCCAAATTATCGGGATGTTACACCTATTAAAAGCTAAAGTTATAGCTGATCCTGTAAAAGTTAAGTAGATTATTAAATTCTTAATGAGAAGTTAAGGTAGTGGAGTAGGTTGTGTGAGCCTAATCACTATAAAATCTTTGTATGCTGCATTATTTATTTATACTTTTTATTTTAACAAGTCAAGTTTGTTTTTCCAACATTTAAAGTTTGCAGTATCAGTTCCAAAATTGATCTTGTACATCATAATTTCCATAATCAACTAAAGTTAATTCTTTCAATAATATCATTATTATCAAAATACAACAATGAATTTATATTGCAAGAAAGGTGATTTTGATAGTCTTGTGGGATGATGATAAGAAGACTTGAGGGTCTTGTTGTAATGATTAGGCACCCTAATGAATGGGTGACTTCTAGTGACCGAGTGACTACTAATGATCGAGAGGCTCTTAAATGACTAAGAGATTTGTCGAGACAAACAACCAGTTAAGGGTGCGAGTAGAGGTCCCTACATAAACCCTCCAATGTTTAAGTTAGTCTTTAGCTTTGATCAACAATGGTGATGTCTATTGTTGTTGCTGTGTAGATTGGATTGGTTCATGATGAAATTTTTGGATTGTCGGTTCCCAATGGTGGGTGAGGTGTCACGTCGTGATTGAGCTATGGGCCATCCGACAGAGATGGATGGATTGATTAGCAGGTCAAGGAAGCCAAAATTCTATCGAATCTATGGCTTAGGTTGCAAGAAAATAAAGACAAAAAATGATTATACTGTGAAATAAAAATGAAAAAAATGTAATTTTTTAAAAAATAAAAAAAATGTAAAAAAAATTATAAATAAAAGAATATAGAGATCTTTTTGTAAATAAAATTTTAATAAAAAAATGGCTATTCAATCTAAAAATAAACATAAATTTCATAATACATTCAAACAAATTCTAAGAAAAATTAAAAATTTTGAATTAGAGATGAAAAAAATGTAGCCTCTCTCTAATCTCTTCGCGAACGAAAATGAGTTCTCGATATTTTTTCAATGAATCATGCTAGATGTACATCACTTTTGTACATCTTGGGCTACATAAAATGATATTATGACTAAAATACCCCTAGCCTCACATGCGCCTCACGCGCCTCACGCGCCTCTATACATCTCATGAGGGACTTTTTTGTCATTAGTATACCTTTATGTAGCCCAAGGTGTACACAAAGGTATACCAATAGCATTTTCCTTTTTCAATACTATGAAATGGTGTTGAAATGTTTTTAAAATTGTAAAAATGACTTAAAAATATTTTTTTTTTTGACATTTTAGGAAAAAAGTCCTTAAGACGTTTTCGTGCATGATAAGTTATGGCGACTATGAATTTGTATAATATAAAAATTGTGATATATAATATATAATATAATATTTATATATATATGTTTTATATTAAATAAAATATCAAAAATAAAGTTTGTTCTCTTAAGCATGCATTATATATATATATATATATCTTCACATTTAATTTGGAGGACACTTCATGCATTTGACAACTAAAATTTATAGTCACTTGAGTAATTAATTAATAAGAATATTTTATAACTAACATCAAAGTTTGATTCATAAAACAAATTTAAAGAATAGTTGGGAAGAAAAGTATTTTTATTATGAATTCTTATAAAATTAAAATTTCTTGTTTTATAGCACCTATGATTATGGAGTCTCATAGCGTAGGCGCTTGACATTTTGTACTAATAACATATGTAGTACATAACTACACATGGAACAATCAGTTAAATACAATTATACAAAGAGATCAATTGACAATAATCTCCAACCCAACAATATTTAGTGTTTTTTATTACAAGCTTTATGTTATAAATAGGGCAATTTTGGGACATGTTTGGGACTAATTCAATATAGTTTGAGTAGATTGTTCAAGAACGATTATTCACAAACACCAAAGAAATTACACATTACATGATAAATAGATGTTGAAGAAACTCTTGCCTAAAAACTACTCTAACAAAGAACATTCTAGAACTTCAAAGTACAATCTTTTCAAGTCCCAAAGTAAATAGATGTTGAAGAAACTCTACATCAAACAACTGGCATCGCTGCAAATCCCAAGGTAAATAGATGTTGAAGAAACTCTGCATCAAACAACTACCAAGGTAGTCATTTTGGGCTCCTGCTAGCAGACCAGCTTTGCAATATCAACTCTTTCAATATAATCATCCTACAAGGTAGTTTAGGAAATGAATCACAAATAGTTTTATAAGAAGTTTCAATTAGCCTACAAAATATGGGCTTTACATGATAGCTAGTTTAAGAAAATCCTACACTCAGTACCTGACAAATACAACACAACTCTTTCTGCTTTTCTGGGTATTGAAGTCCTTGGTTGATCCTTAGACCTCTCTGTCTCTTTTTCTTTACTAAGTCTTGTATCGTCATCCCCCTCCAAATATTCCACTATGAAGGACCCCCCCCCTCCTGAGGCAAATCCAGAATTTTTGAAGGGACCATCAAAGAAAATAAGGGAAAAAAAAACGAAAGCAATAAAAGTTACATCAATTCATGAAGTGTTACCTTAAGGAGCATCTCCCCCAGTCCAGTGGACTGCTTTTGCACCTCAAGTTCATTCAAAAACACTTCCGTCATTCTAAAACACCAAGATTTGTGTGTTATGCCTTGACTAATATCAAATCATATGGAATACACAACTTTGTACACGGGAAGTAAAGATATGCAAAGGTAATGCACAATGCTATTGTCAAATTAGAAGGTCCTTCATAATAGCAAACAAATGCTACCAAGTAATAATTCTTAAAAAGGATGAAAATGACACAACTATGTCAAGCGTCTTTTCATTCCATAAAGCAAGCACAAAATTGACACTGGGAAGCACAACCCAATTTAACAAAAGTTCTTACCACTAAATGAACCCAGGTAAGGTCCCTAGGATGAGTAGCCTTTTGTTTCTACAAACAAAATATATTTAAACTTTTAACATGGAGAATGGTGAGAATTGTTACCAGAGAAAAGTAACACATTCCAAAAGTGAATTAAGTATTAAAACGTGATATTAATATAAATTACGTGGGTACTTCACAGAAGAGAACTCAAGAAATGTGTGATTTAATATTTGCATACTCATTCTAAGTCTGAAAGTGGTGAATCTAAAAGAGGAAGTCTATGTATCATAGGAGAATTATTATAAGAAGCTAGTCAAAAGATTTAGATCAAGGTTTGGGAAAAGAAGTTCCACTTTACTGACACGAACATTAAATTCAGACGAGAAGAAGGTTCATTATTGAAAAATCCTTCAAAATTTCTTGATCGTGTTGGTAGTCTTGTATACTTGACAATGAGAAGGCCAGATATTTCCTTCTCCATCAGATTGTCATTTGGGTCGTGTAAGAACCAAGGAAACCACATTTGGAGGTGTAGTTGTCATTTAGGATAAGGTGCAGTTGATGATGAAGATAATAATCAAGTAAAACTCTGTGTTACTAGATATAAATCTAGTAAAGATATGGAAAGGTAATGTATATTGTTTTCATCAAATTAGATGGTCCTTCACAATAGCAAAAAGATGCTACCAAATAATATTTCTTGAAAATGATGAACATGACACAACTATGTCAAGTCTCTTTTGATTCCATAAAGCAAGCGCAAACTTGACACTTGGAAGCACAACCCCATTTAGCAAAAGTTCTTATCTCTAAATGAACCCAGTAAGACCCATAGGCTGAGGAGCCTCATGTTTCCACATACAAAAGATATTTAGACTTTTGACGTGGAGAATTGTGAGAATTGTTACAAGAGAAAGCAACACATTCTAGAAGTGAATCAAGTATTAACAAGTGATATTAATATAAATTAAGTGGGTACCTCACAAAAGAGAATTCAAGAAATGTATGATTTAATATTTCCATGCTCATTCTAAGTTTGAACGTGGAGAATCTGGAAAAGGAAGTCTTTGTATCTTAGGAGAATTATGCTAAGAAGCTAGTCGAAAGATACGCAAAGATAATGTACATTGCTTTCGTCAAATTAGATGGTCTTTCATAATAGAAAAGAGACGCTACCAAGTAATAATTCTTAGAAAGGATGAACATGACACAACTATGTCAAGTGTCATCATTCCATATCGCAAGCGCAAACTTGACACTTGGAAGCACAACCCCATTTAGCAAAAATTCGTACCTCAAAATGAACCTCGGTAGGATCCATTGGATGAGGAGCCTCTTGTTTCCAAAAATAAAAGATATTTAAACTTCTGACATGGAGAATGGTGATAATTGTTACAAGAGAAAAGAAACACATTATAAAAGTGAATCAAGTATTAACACGTGATATTAATATAAATTACGTGGGTACCTCACAAAAAAATTGAGAAATGTGTGATTTAATATTTGCATGCTCATTCTAAGTTTGAAAGTGGAGATTATGAAACAGGAAGTCTTTGTATTTTAGGAGAATTATGCTAAGAAGCTAGTCGAAAGATATGCAAAGGTAATGTACATTGCTTTCATCAATTTAGATGGCCCTTCATAATAGCAAACAGACGCTACCAAGTAGTAATTCTTAGAAAGGATGAACATGACACAACTATGTCAAGTGTCATCATTCCATATCGCAAGCGCAAACTTGACACTTGGAAGCACAACCCCATTTAGCAAAAATTCTTACCTCAAAATGAACCTCGGTAGGATCCATTGGATGAGAAGCCTCCTGTTTCCAAAAATAAAATATATTTAAACATCTAACAAGGAGAATGGTGATAATTGTTACAAGAGAAAAGCAACACATTCCAAAAGTGAATCAAGTATTAACATGTGATATTAATATAAATTACGTGGGTACCTCACAAAAAAATTGAGAAATGTGTGATTTAATATTTGCAAGCACATTTTAAGTTTGAAAATGGAGATTCTGAAACATGAAGTCTTTGTATTTTAGGAGAATTATGCTAAGAAGCTAGTTGAAAGATTCAGATCGAGGTTCGGGAAAAGAAGCTCCACTTTACTAACACGAACATCAAATTCAGATGAGAAGAAGGTTCATTATTGAAAAATCCTTCAAAATTTCTTGATCGTGTTGGTAGTATTGTATACCTGACCATGAGAAGGCCAGATATTTCCTTCTCCATCAGATTGTCATTTGGGTCGTGTAAGAACCAAGGAAACCACATTTGGAGGTGTAGTTGTCATTTAGGATAAGGTGCAGTTGATGATGAGGATAATAATCAAGTAAAACTCTGTGTTACTAGATATAAATCTAGTAAAGATATGAAAAGGTAATGTACATTGTTTTCATCAAATAAGATGCTCCTTCACAATAGCAAAAAATGCTACCAAATAATATTTCTTGAAAAGAATGAACATGACACAACTATGGCAAGTCTCTTTTGATTCCATAAAGCAAGTGCAAACTTGACACTTGGAAGCACAACCCCATTTAGCAAAAGTTCTTACCTCTAAATGAACCCAGTAAGACCCATAGGCTGAGGAGCCTCATGTTTCCACATACAAAAGATATTTAGACTTTTGACGTGGAGAATGGTGAGAATTGTTACAAGAGAAAGCAACACATTCTACAAGTGAATCAAGTATTAACAAGTGATATTAATATAAATTAAGTGGGTACCTCACAAAAGAGAATTCAAGAAATGTATGATTTAATATTTCCATGCTCATTCTAAGTTTGAAAGTGGAGAATCTGGAAAAGGAAGTCTTTGTATCTTAGGAGAATTATGCTAAGAAGCTAGTCGAAAGATATGCAAAGGTAATGTACACTGCTTTCATCAATTTAGATGGTCCTTCATAATAGCAAATAGACGCAACCGAGTAGTAATTCTTAGAAAGGATGAACATGACACAACTATGTCAAAGTGTCATCATTCCATATCGCGAGTGCAAACTTGACACTTGGAAGCACAACCCCATTTAGCAAAAATTCTTACCTCAAAATGAACCCCGGTAGGATCCATTGGATGAGGAGCCTTCTGTTTCCAAAAATAAAAGATATTTAAACTTCTAACATGAAGAATGGTGATAATTGTTACAAGAGAAAAGCAACACATTCTAAAAGTGAATCAAGTATTAACAC
Organism: Diospyros kaki; assembly: GCA_036245055.1. NCBI lineage: Eukaryota > Viridiplantae > Streptophyta > Magnoliopsida > Ericales > Ebenaceae > Diospyros > Diospyros kaki. The sequence goes on along the minus strand of BSEG01000011.1, from coordinate 8,941,421 downwards.
GTGATATTAATATAAATTACATGGGTACCTCACAAAACAATCGAGAAATGTGTTATTTAATATTTGCATGCTCATTCTAAGTTTGAAAGTGGAGATTCAGAAACATGAAGTCTTTGTATTTTAGGAGAATTATGCTAAGAAGCTAGTCGAAAGATTCAGATCGAGGTTTGGGAAAAGAAGCTCCACTCTACTAACACGAACATCAAATTCAAACGAGAAGAAGGTTCATTATTGAAAAATCCTTGACCATTTCTTGATCGTGTTGGTAGTCTTGCATACCTAACCATGAGAAGGCCAGATATTTCCTTCTCCATCAGATTGTCATTTGGGTCATGTAGGCACCAAGGAAACCACATTTGGAGGTGTAGTTGTCATTTAGGATAAGGTGCAGTTGATGATGAGGATAATAATCAAGTAAAACTCTGTGTTACTAGATATAAATCTAGTAAAGATATGAAAAGGTAATGTACATTGTCTTCGTCAAATTAGATGGTCTTCACAATAGAAAAACATGCTACCAAACAATATTTCTTGGAAAGGATGAACATGACACAACTATGGCAAGTCTCTTTTGATTCCATAAAGCAAGCGCAAACTTGACACTTGGAAGCACAACCCCATTTAGCAAAAGTTCTTACCTCTAAATGAACCCAGTAAAACCCATAGGCTGAGGAGCCTCATGTTTCCACATACAAAAGATATTTAGACATTTGACGTGGAGAATGGTGAGAATTGTTACAAGAGAAAGCAACACATTCTACAAGTGAATCAAGTATTAACAAGTGATATTAATATAAATTAGTCAGTACCTCACAAAAGAGAATTCAAGAAATGTATGATTTAACATTTCCATGCTCATTCTAAGTTTGAAAGTGGAGAATCTGGAGAAGGAAGTCTTTGTCTCTTAGGAGAATTATGCTAAAAAGCTAGTCGAAAGATATGCAAAGGCAATGTACACTGCTTTCATCAATTTAGATGGTCCTTCATAATAGCAAACAGACGCTACCAAGTAATAATTCTTAGAAATGATGAACATGACACAACTATGTCAAGTGTCATCATTCCATATCGCAAGCGCAAACTTAACACTTGGAAGCACAACCCCATTTAGCAAAAATTCTTACCTCAAAATGAACCTCGGTAGGATCCATTGGATGAGGAGCCTCCTGTTTCCAAAAACAAAAGATATTTAAACTTCTGACATGGAGAATGATGAGAATTGTTATAAGAGAAAAGCAACACATTCTAAAAGTGAATCAAGTATTAACACGTGATACTAATATAAATTATGTGGGTACCTCACAAAAAAATCGAGAAATATTTGATTTAATATTTGCATGCTCATTCTAAGTTTTGAAAGCAGAGATTTTGAAACATGAAGTCTTTGTATTTTAGGAGAATTATGCTAAGAAGCTAGTCGAAAAATTCAGATTGAGGTTGGGGAAAAGAAGCTCCACTCTACTAACACAAACATCAAATTCAGACAAGAAGAAGGTTCATTATTGAAAAATCCTTGACCATTTCTTGATCGTGTTGGTAGTCATGTATACCTGACCATGAGAAGGCCAGATATTTCCTTCTCCATCAAATTGTCATTTGGGTCATGTAAGAACCAAGGAAACCACATTTGGAGGCGTAGTTGTCATTTGGGATAAGGTGTAATTGATGATGAGGATAATAATCATGTAAAACTCGTGTTACTAGATATAAATCTAGTAAAGATATGAAAAGGTAATGTACATTGTTTTCATCAAATTAGATGGTCCTTCACAATAGCAAAATGATGCTACCAAATAATATTTGTTGAAAATGATGAACATGACACAACTATGTCAAGTCTCTTTTGATTCCATAAAGCAAGCGCAAACTTGACACTTGGAAGCACAACCCCATTTAGCAAACAGTCTTACCTCTAAATGAACCCAGTAACACCCATAGGCTGAGGAATCTCCTGTTTTCACATACAAAAGATATTTAGACTTTTGACGTGGAGAATTGTGAGAATTGTTACAAGAGAAAGCAACACATTCTAGAAGTGAATCAAGTATTAACAAGTGATATTAATATAAATTAAGTGGGTACCTCACAAAAGAGAATTCAAGAAATGTATGATTTAATATTTTCATGCTCATTCTAAGTTTGAAACTGGAGAATCTGAAAAAGGAAGTCTTTGTATCTTGAGAGAATTATGCTAAGAAGCTAGTCGAATGATATGAAAATGTAATGTACAATGCTTTCATCAAATTAGATGGTCCTTCATAATAGCAAACATACGCTACCAAGTAAAAATTCTTAAAAAGGATAAATATGACACAACTATGTCAAGTGCCTTCATTCCATATCGCAAGCACAAACTTGACACTTGGAAGCACAACCCCATTTAGCAAAAATTCTTACCTCAAATGAACCTCGATAGGATCCATTAGATGAGGAGCCTCCTGTTTCCAAAAATAAAAGATATTTAAACTTCTGACATGGAGAATGGTGAGAATTGTTACAAGAGAAAAGCAACACATTCTAGAAGTGAATCAAATATTAACACGTAATATTAATATAAATTACGTGTGTACCTCAAAAAAACTCGAGAAATGTGTGATTTAATATTTGCATCCTCATTCTAAGTCTAAAAGTGTAGAATCAAAAACAAAAAGTCTTTGTATTTTAGTAGAATTATGCTAAGAAGCTAGTCGAAAGATTCAGATTGAGGTTCGGGAAAAGAGGCTCCACTCTACTGACAGGAACATCAAATTCAGACGAGAAGAAGGTTCATTATTGAAAAATCCTTGACCATTTCTTGATCGTGTTGGTAGTCTTGTATACCTGACCATGAGAAGGCCAGATATTTCCTTCTCCATCAAATTGTCATTTGGGTCATGCAAGCACCAAGGAAACCACATTTGGAGGTGCAGTTGTCATTTAGGATAAGATGCAGTTGATGATGAGGATAATAATCAAGTAAAAATATGTGTTACTAGATACAAATCTAGTAAAGATGTGAAAATGTAATATAGATTGTTTTCATCAAATTATATGGTCCTTCACAATAGAAAAAAGATGTTACCAAGTAATATTTCTTGAAAAGGATGAACATGACACAACTATGTCAAGTCTCTTTTGATTCCATAAAGCAAACGCAAAATTGACACTTGGAAGTACAACCCAATTTAACAAAAGAGCTTACCTCTGGATGAACCCAGGTAAGATCCATAGGTTGACGAACTAAGAAGAGATATTTAGACTTCCGACATTTAGAATGGTGACAATTGTTATAAGAGAAAAGCGACACATTCTAAAAGTGAATCAGGTATTAACACATGATATTAATATAAATCAAGTGGGTTCCTCGCACAAAGAACTCAAGAAATGTGTGATTTAATATTTGCATGCTCATTAAGAATGACCATTTCTGCTTTCCACCATTTTGTTTTCCATTCAACAATCCAACATGATCATCTAATAGTGACATTAAAAATGTAAATATGCTCCTTCAAGACTTTAGAAGGAACTATTGATGAAAGTTTCTCATTTTATTTCTATGAATGTTGAAGAATTTTGGTAGAATATAGAATGTATTTCATCATGTACAATAACTGGCTTATATATGTGTATAAATATCAATCTAAAAAGGAAAACAAATTATTATAAGGGGTTACAAAATAAAATCAAATGAATTAACATAATACTAATAAATCTACAACAATATATATAGTACATATCTCAACCCAAGTATTATCAGTATCTACACCAAGGACCTGCACAATCTAGGGGCTGATTTTGGGGAGAGGCAATGGCATCCAGCATAGACTTTCTTATTCAATATTTCCTTCGAGGCATGGAACCAGCATAGACTTTCTTGTTTAATATTTCCATTAATGTACATAAGACAAATATGATAAGGGGTTTCATTGAGAGAATCAAACAAACTGGAACAACAATCGTAGTTTATGTGAAGCATCAACAAAAGTTAAAACAATATGGCAAGAATGTTGATCCTTATGAAAATTTGCTACAGAACAAGGGAACAAGTTTCCAATACCACCATAGACCTCTCCTGGGCAGTAATTAAAGGCTGCAATCTCTCTAAAACTAAACCTACAACATCCTCACTTCCATTTGCACTAGCCATAGAACTGCTAGTAAACACTACAATATACAAGTATAGTAACAATGAACTTCTACATATCTTTTAGTTACCAATATTTAGTGATAATAAGCACCTTGTATTGGTTAACATGGGAAAACTGTATATGCAGGGAAGAAATATAACTATCTGATAGATAAGAAACACATACTGGGCGAGAATTTGCATGGCTTTAGCAAAGAGACAACCACCGAGAAAGCTTTGGCAAGATAAGGATTTAGGAGGTGCATTTGCCTCGCTTGCTCTGAGTTCTAATAAACCACAAAGATATAGAGCACAGAGAGTTATAAAGCATTAGCATAATTTCTAGCTTATAAAGTCAGAAAAAGTTACTATAAAGACCCTAAATAGGTTAAAAACAAAAAGAACTATGAAACGATAAGAATTCTCAAGGAAGCACTATAAGAATGGCAATGGACAAGTGCATAGGTGCAAGCTAGGAAGGCCCAAATAACCTAACACATTAAGTGAAATGTTTAAGCAATTATCTTTCTTTCTTCTTTTATTAATTTGAAGATCAGGATAACTAAGGGCCAGTAAAAGAAAGAAAAAAAAAAGAAATAATAACTTAAAACCAGAACCATAAGGTAAAACCTTCAAAATACATCCGAGTAGGAAAATATAGGACTATGTCGGCCACCCTTAATATAGTACATACTCTACGCTCTTACCCTGTTAACACAAACCCCTAAAGAAAACAATAGTAAAAATATTTAGTATTCTTAAAGAAATAACAATTGATGCATCAAGTGGACTCAAGGCAATGTGAAAATTAAATAGTAACTCCTCCATCCATTCAATGCTTAGATATACAACAATCAACTATTGATAGTAAGATTAATCTTTTGTTTCATGAATTAGCATCCCCAAATCAATCACATAAATAGCAGCTTGAATAGATGATTGAATTCCACATTATTTCAATTTCTAAGCTTAAACATATAAGATTAAAAAGGAAAATAGGTCTAACGCAAGGAGGTAATTGTTGTCATTTCAAGGTTGTAAAATATATGTTTCTTATATTTATTGTGCTAACTTGGCTGTACAATGAGATCTAAAGTGTAGAAAAAAACATTCTTGTTATGTAGAGAGTATGTAGTGACTTGCCTAGAGTGGGGTGAGTTTCTAAAGCCTAAACAAATCTAGGGGTTATTTGTACGAGTTGTTCAGGTGAGCTTGGGGCTAAAACCTCAAGGTGATTTCCAATGGAACACAATGCTCATTTGCCTTGCAGAAGTGGACTAGGTTTGAGATGCGTTAAACTTTTAGGAAATTGTCCTGCCTATTATGTGTATGTTTTACTTGACTTCCATTTATTTCCACACAACAACTTACGAATTAAAGAGTTTCACCTTTCAAAAAGTTTAAGATTTTGTTTACCCTTTCCCCACATCTTGAGTCAATATAACAAATAAACGGACCAACAATGGAAGTTTGGTAAGGGGAACAAGAACAAAAGGAAGAAGAAGAAAGGAATAAAATATCTAAAGGGTATCCTTTACCTTTGCTGCCTTCACCCCTAGAGAAGATCTAGAGGTTTCACCAGTCCCTCTTTCCACAGACTTTCTTGAGCCGTTGTAGTAGCCAATATTCATGTGCCTTTCAGAATATTTATCATTGAGAATGACATCTTTTAAACATAACCATTTCTTCTCTTCTTTTCTCCAACACCAACCAAACTTGGGATCAATGTTGTTGGAGAAACCGGGCCGATAAGAACCCATTCCACTACATTTTCAAAAAATAAATAAATACATGAAGTGGCATAATCAGCTAACTAAAGGAAGAAAACAACTTCTTCTTTTTTCTTTTTAATTCTCTCCATGCCCTTCATTATATTCTCAAAATTTAAAGCTACTCAAGACAAGGAAGCAAGGTACCAAAATTGTTACATAATTACCAATTTAAGATAACCAACATACTAATTTGGAAAAACTTGTTTTGTTAAAGGAGAAAATGTTTGATTTTACATCCACTGAAATTGTAAGCATAAAGGGAATATTCATATTAAGGAAAGCTTGGATTTTGAATGTTGTATCCAAAGAAACTAACAAGAGTTACTAAGAAATGGTACTTGTGATTCAAAACATGAGACTCTTGGTAATTTCTGGTACTAGCCACAATATATTTAAAGTAGCCCAACCTTGAACTAGTACAATTTTGCAACAGGGGCATGAGAATAATCAATTTGGATTAGGGATGTGCCATGTGGTTTGGGCGGTTTGGAGAGTCTTTAATCGAACCACCATAAGCAATTTTCCCATCTTCTAGACCACAACCAACCTACCATATGCTAAAACCACTCAAACAATAGCTTGGAAGTTTGGGCCAACGTAGGAGGTTTCAAATAAATTTTGCCTCTTCAAAAATCCTATCAAATTAGGGTTTTGAAACCCTAATTTGCTCGTGGATGAAGTAATGGAAATTGGAGAGTATCTTCATCTAAAGATGCACTAAATGTAGTAGAAAAATCCATCTTTAAATCAAAACCATAAATGGAAATCCAAAGGTCATGGTAGGTGTTTGAGGTTTTTAAAGAACCAAAAAATGGAACAAAGGAGAGACAGAACGAAAGCATAAACCCTTTTTAGAAAATCATTTCAAATGTCACCTAAAGACTACATCTTAACTAAAATCAAGTTCGAAACAATCCTTACCGTATCTTAAGGATGACGATCCTCAAGCAAACCACTGTAAACCTTGCTTATTAAGTATCGGTATTGCACCACTAAACATGAAAGGTTTTTGGCAACGTTGTGTCGAACCAAGTTCCACCACTTCGTTGGTGAAATCAAATAGCATAACACCAAAATCCACACTAAGGAACACCCAAAATTAGGGATCACCACTCACAATAGAATAGAGAAACAAAACTGAGAAAGTAGTAGAGATTCAAGAAGAAAAAGACTTAGAGAGAGAGGCAAAAGCAAAAAATAGGGAAACCCTAGGTCTCCTTGTGTTCCCTATGGCTTTTATACTGAGAGAGAGAGAAAGAGAGAGAGAGAGAGGCAAAAGTAGAAAATGGGGAAACCCTAGGGCACACCGTGCTCCTCATGGCTTTTAAACTGAGAGCCCTTGGCGCTAGATGGGTCGTGGGCTTTAGCTATATGGGAGGCAAGCTTGCTTTATGCATGCCTACCCAATTTCATGGATTGGGCCGATTGAAAGCTAGGCTCAACTACAAGAAATTTAAAATAAGTTTAAAATATAGTAATAATAAACATAATAATAGAGAAAAATTAGGATTTTGTGGAAAATTGTATTTTTCTCTTGATAATTATGTAACATTTTAATTTATCTTTTTTTTTTTTTTTAAGTTTTACATGTAATGTATTTGAGCCAACCTACCCTGCCTACCCCAATAAAACCCTAATTTAGAGCTTACAATTGAGTAGAAACAAGTTTGGGTTGGTTTGGGGTATACCCCAATAATTTTTGAGTTAACCAATACAATCCATTATAACCGGTTAATACCCCACAACGCATTATTGTATTTTAGAAAAACCTTATCATTTAAACTTTTTTACAAGACCATCACTATAAATAATCTCATTTTTTTGTGTTAGGGATAGTACAATACGCCTACATCTCTATATTCTCTCTCTACCTTTCATCTCTCTTCCTCAACAAGCCTCCATAATCATCATTGCTAGCCACCACCATCATTATTGATGGCCAACTCTTGGGTTCTAATCCTTTCTTCAATCACCTATTCGGCCACTCAGTCCTCCATAACCACCATCATCAAGGACCAGTATCATCATCAATGCTAGATTTTCCCACCATTGTCATTGTCAGTCACTACTTTGTAACCATTGTGGGTTTTGGATCTATAGTTCCTTCTTAGATCTATATGTATTACTTATTTTTCTTTTGTTTTCTTAATCAATATCTATTACTTCACTGATCTAGGTTGAGCACCTTTTTATGTTATGTATATAGGAAACCATGTGAAAGACACAGCTATGTAAACAGGAAGCTAAGATATGCAAAGGTGATGAACATTCTTTATCAAATTAGATACTCCTATATAATGTTGGAAAAATTAAAAGACAAATCCTGATTATCTCTATCATGGTCGAGAACCAAGTGATAAATTTGTTGGGAGTTTGCAAGATGAAGTGATAAGAGATAAGAGAGGATTACAAGATTAAAAATAATAAGTTTATAAGGTTCTGAGAAAAAAGGGATGAGACAATTCATGGAAGATAATTCCAGCAAAGATTAAAGCGTCGTTGATTAACTTTATCATCTAAGACTAGTTCAAATTTGTTCATGTATTTTAGGAGATATTTTAGATGATTTCGTGTGTATATATACCATACTTGAGTTTAATAAAAGTTCGACAAAGCATTCCTTAGTAATCGAGTATGTCTTCTTTTTACTCAATTCATTCTTCCCAATTACTTGAATGTCTTCTAAATTACTGAAGTAAATCTTCTTGATTACTCGAGTAAACCTTCACGTGACTCAACTAAATTTTCCAATTACTCGAGTAAGTCTTCAAGTCACTTGAGTTAGTTTTCCAATTACTCGAGTAAGCTTTCCATTACTCATCTTGTTTCAATTTTGTTCATGTTATCAAAGCCATCAATGGCTAGGAATAATTCTTCTACCAATTCCTCATCGTCCTCTGCCCTAGAGGGTACGACTTCTTCTATTCAAAACCCCATCTAGTCATCGTCCTTTGAAAATCATTCTCTCCAAATCACTCAACACAAACTAAATGGAACCAATTTTAGAGAATGGTTCCAATCTGTCTTTCATGTTCTCAAGGGTAAAGGAAAAGCAGGGTATGTCACCGGTGTAATATTCTAATGCCCGCCTCAACAAACATGACCTATGGCGGTTGGAATGCAGAAAATTCCATTATGATGCATTGTTAATCAATTCTGTGGAACCAAAGATCAGAAGAACCTACTTATTTTACAAGGCAACCAAAGAAATATTGGAGCCTATGCAAGAAATATACTCAGATTTGGAAAACACATGATGGTGTTTTGAAGTACAGTAAAAAAAATCTGAAATACAAGACAAGGCCATAAATTAGTCACTGAATACTACAAATATTTCTTTACTGAATTATGGCATGAGATGGATATTTTTTATGATATGGAATGGAATTGTCCAAAAGATGGTGTCAAATTGACATGGAGCACCCAACCCAAAAAAGTCCAAAAGAAGCTAGATGAGCCTTTCAGTTTTCTAATGCAATTAGGATTTCTTACTGCAATTGGGATTTCATTGATTTTAGTTTTCTGCTTCAATTAGGTTTCTTAAGTTTCCTATTTCAATCAGGATTTGACTTTTCCTAATTTAGTTTCAGTTATGTTTTTCTTTTCTTGATTCAACTAGGATTTCCTTTTCTTGGTGAAGGCTTAGTTTTAGCCTATAAATATTCTTGTTCAAAGTTTAGGTTGTAGCTTTTGAATAATATCACGTTTCTTCTTCTAAATTCATTTTCAACTTCAAGTTCAACGTGAAATTGGTTAGCATTGCTTCCTACGCTGCATCATTTGGTATCAGAGCAGGCAAGCTCACCCCAGTCTGATGGCTGATGATAACAACATTGGCAGCAGTGGTCCCCTTGGCAGTGATTAGGGAACTAAGGCCTCAAATCCTGAGGCGGCAATGAAAGCCCTGGAGAACAAGATAGATCTCTAATTCCAGTGTCTAAAGCAGTGTTTCAAAGATATGGTAGATCGCCTGGATGCCTTAGCCCTAAGTGCCAATAGAGATTGAGAAAACAAGGCGCTACTTGCAGGAGATGAAGTTGCTCATGCACGATGGTCAATTTGGTAGACTTGGTCTTGCAAATCAACGAAGGCAGTCTGCCTATGATGATGAGATAAAAGACGAATACATAGAGGAACTTGTGAGAGATTATCGCAAGAATAATCAATACAATCGAGGTCATCGGAGAAATGCTTACAGGAACAGAGATGAGGGGTAACCTAAATATCGAAGAATTCCTAGACTGGATTGCTGAAATTGACAGGTCTTTGAATACATGGAAATACCTGAAGATAGGAGAGTAAAGTAGGTGGGGGGTCAACTGAAAGGGGGTGCTTCCGCCAGGTGGAATAGAGAGCAGAGCCCAAGGGAAAGAGAGGGTACACCTCCAATCCAAACCTGGTTCCAAATGAAGCAACTATTAGAAAGAGATTTTCTTCCTCCTGAGTATGATCAGATTTTGTTTCAGCAATATCAAAGGTGTCAACAAGGACAATGGAATGGACTGTTCATGAATATGCTGCTGAATTTATGAGGCAGTCAGGGTGGAATGACTTAAGAGAAAATGAGGGATGGCAGGTGGCTAGGTACTTGGAAGGTTTGAAGGCAGCCATCAAAGACCGTATAGGGGTATATGTGCTACGAATTCTAGCTGAGACCAGCTACAAATTCTAGCTGAGACCAAGAATATGGCAATGAAGGCAGAGCTGATGCTGCACGAAAAAGGTGGACTGATTACTCACATAAGATGTATGATGATTAGTACAAAGCAATGGCTGGTAAAGATAGTACAAAAAAGTCCCAAGGAAATCAAGTCTGTGCTGACTGATATAGGGAAGATAAGGCAGCATGTAAGTAAAAGGTCACAGAAGTGGAAGGAGGCACAAAAAAGGATTAACTCCTACGCAAGACCTACATCAGGAAAGTGTTTAAGGTGTAACTAACCAAAACATCAATCAAATGAATGTCCTCAAAGGAAGGTAGTCCACATGGTTGAACATGGTGAAAAGGAAGATGATGCCGAGTTATGCAGCTTTGATGGAGAGGATATTGAGTACGAAGATGACCATGATGATACTTCTTTGAGCTATGCGATCCAACAAACTATGCTGGCATCTAAGACGGAAGATCCTAGCTAGCATCATCAATTGTTTTGAACCAAGTGTACCATCAAGGTGATAGGCTCCTGATGAGAGTCTATTTTACTTCAATTAAACAAGAGAAATACAACATGAAAACAGCCTATGCTGAAAAGCAAAAATGGACTTTCGAGAGGTCCACACTCTCCCACCATTCCCATAGGGAGCTCCCTCCCTAATATTCTCCTAGCCTCTCTTATTTATAGTTTGTTATCCAGCAACACTCCCCTCCAATGGCCTCAGCTATCAGCCATGCTCCCTTGGCTGCTCTTCCCCTTTTTGCCCTTCAATTATTTTTGTCACTTTCCCCCTCTCCCAATATCCTATTCTGCCCCTGCTTCTTCCCTCCTATTTCTTTGCTGGTACATGTGACTAACAAGGGTCCTATCATTACTTTCGCCCATGAAACTCACCTTGTCCTCAAGGTGAGACTCCACCAAATTACCAGTTTTTCCATATTTTTGTTGGCCCAGATTTTTAAGATTAGAAGCAAATGGCGCATAGTGATAAGGATAAAACCATTGCCAAGAACAAACCCCTTCATAATAGTAGTGCATAACCCAACATAGGCCTTCTGTGTACCTCAAAACAACATCTTTCTATATCATCTCAAGCTCCTTGGGAGTTTTAACACAAAACTTTTCTTCATAATATCTCTCTTTCCATCCTGGCTCCCTTAATTTGACCTTGTCTTCCTCGGAATTTTCATGTGCCTCACTTTCAAGATTATTCTCTACTTCTACAATAGCAGCACCCAAAGTGGACCCAGAAGACATGCATGCAACTTTCTGTGCTCTTAGACCATTATGTAGTCCAATCTGTTGAAATGGTGAAGGTGAAGGACCCGACGCAAGATGAGAGCCATGATATCGAGCAACAGGGATGACAAAATCAGGTTTAACTTGAGGTTCTATATAGTCAAATATGCACTGGAACACCTCATCAAAAGTGGTAGGAGATGGCTGGACCCTTGATGGCGCCCCAATCATCAGTAAGATGCCCTCCTTGGACGTTACCAGATCTTCCGTCCTTGACATCAAATTCCCGATCTTCTTCCTTGGCTGCGTCAATGCCTTGGCCGCTTCCCGTATCGTCTTGAACTGGACGAAGCTGTAGCCCTTGGTCTTGCCCATAACCCAGTCAAAAATGATGTTGCAGTCCTCAATCTTGCCGTATGACTCAAAGGTAGAGACTAAGGTTTCTCGAGTCGTGTCCCACACGAGGCCGTAGACGATGAGCTTGCAACGAGATATGTCACAATCCACGACATCACGGAGGCGAGTGAAGAGGAAAGCGTCGGGCACGGTGGGGCCGATAAGGAAGTTAATTCGCTGGTACTTGGTGTAGGGCTCAAGAAGTTTATGGATCTTCTCGGGCTTGGTCTCACCAAAGAAGGAATCATCGTTGGCGTCCGAATCAGACTGAATTGGCATCGCGTTGTCTTTGGTTGGGATTGGAGCTTGGTATTTCTGAAGCTTCTTCTTCTTCCTGTGTTTCTTCTTGAAGGAATCACCAAAGAAGGAATCACCTTGTGGTTGTCTAGTCACCGACTTTTTCTTCTTCGCCTTCCCCTTCTTCGCCATTGCTTGAGTAGAGACGCGATGGCGGCGCCCTATGGCTTCGTCTTTCAGGTTTGCTTTCTTACCCACGCGAATCTCTCTTCGTCTCCTTCACTCCCACTGGGACCACAAAATGGCCCCTCCTTCAAAACCTAGAGTCGCGGACTCCCGTTTCTCTACCTTTGTCGGCTGAGTTACAGGGAGGTATCGCTCAGCCTGAATAGTCCAACTATCCGAGACATCTCCTTCAAAATTCGGCATCTCCAACCTTCTTCCCCACACTTCCGACCACCAATTCCCTCCAATTCCACCCTTGAACTCCCTGCCCATCCTGATTCCAGGTGATCCCTCGGAATTCTGGGTAAATTCCGAACGTCCATCTCCCTCCTTCGCTTTGCTCCTCATCTCCTGTTCCTGATCCTCCCACTTCGTCCTCAAGTATGCGAACTGGTCCAACATGATTGCTACATTCCTTTCCATCAATTGCACCTCCATCTTATGGCATCGACTCCCTTCTGCATCCTCTCCATCTTCCCCTCTTAACTCCCCAACTCTGTCCGACAAATTCACCATTGGGATTGTTAGCAGATTTCTCAGAGAATTGAGCCCTTGACAATTGATCTGTGAATCAGTTGTTAAATGTGGAGAAGCTAGACTCCGCTCGGCCCGAAACACCCAACCGTCCGATTCATCTTCTTCAAACACCGTCATCACCAGGCATCAGCCCCTTTTGTCCGACCTCCCATAGACGTCATACTCACCACCAACTTCCTTGTGCTGATTTCCCAGCTCCAGCATGGCCTTCTCAGTGAGGGACGACCCCATCAGTAAGTGTTTGCCAGACTGTTTCCCCTTCCTCCCTTTCTCCTGGTCTTCCCGTCTCTCCTCGTTCTTCCTCTCCCGTTCCTGCTCTTCCCACTTCGTTCTCATCCAAGCAAACCGTTCCAACAAGCTTGTTGCCTTCTTTCCCACCGATTGAACCACACCCCTCATGGCATCAAGTTCCCGTTACATGCCTTTCATCCTCCCTTCCAATTTTCCTACTCGGTCCGTCAAGTTCACAATTAGGATCGATGACACTTTGATACCAATTGATAGGCTCTTGATGAGAGTCTATTTTACTTCAATTAAACAAGAGAAATACAACATGAAAACAGCCTATGTTGAAAAGCAAAAATGGACTTTCGAGAGCTCCACACTCTCCCACTATTCCCACAAGGATCTTCCTCCCTAATATTCTCCTAGCCTCTCTTATTTATAGTTTGTTATCCAGCGACACTCCCCTCCAACGGCCTCAGCTATCAGCCATGCTCCCTTAGCTGCTCTTCCCTTTTTGCCCTTCAACTGTTTTTGTCACTTTCCCCCTCTCCCAATATCCTATTCTACCCCTGCTTGTTCCCTCCTATTTCTTTGCTAGTACATGTGACTAACAAGGGTCCTATCATAAGGATCGAGTGTTTGATGTTATTATTGATAGTGGTAGCGAGGACTTGGGAGAAATGTGTGACGCCTCGTTCCCACTTACGGGTGCCACTCGTGAACAATCAACCGAATTGCTCACATGCCCGGCCTTATATAAAGGGTAGACTATGTTTCAACATGAAACACCCTAGGTGGGAACTAGGTTTCGTCATTCCCTTCCCACGCCCCCAGGGTCCACTAGTAGATTTGGGATTTAACCTTACTACACTTGACTATTTAATTTCAATTAAGATTGCCCCAATCGGCATTTTCTTATTTATTTTAATTCTTCTTCTATCCAAGAATTTCACCGGACTACATAAATTTCATCATTTCAATCAACCCACTGATTTTTCCAAAATTCGAGGAAAAACTCAAAATTTTCATTTTTCAAAATTCGGCATTTATCTCAAAAAATGCTTGAAAAATCCTTTTATTTTGAAAATTCCTCTGGGGCCCAAAATCAATTAGGAAACGCCCCAAAAATCCCCAAATTTCCAATTTTTTTTAAAAAAAAATGGCCGGCGAGGCTTGCTGGAGTGCCCGGGGCCCTGCAGTGCGCTGGTCGCGCAGCTAGCTGCGGGCTGCGCGCGCTTGCCGCTAGCCCGCGTGCTGGCCGCACTCCCGGCGGCCGCCCGCGCCCCCCGCGCCTGCCGCCCACCCCTGCCTGCGTGCCCGCCTGGGCCTGCGCACCCTGCTGACCATCGAGGCCCCTTGCGGGCCACCTGGTGGCCTCAGCTGCTGCTATTGCTGCCTTCACTCCTTTTCCTTCTTTTTTTTTTTTTCAGCTTTTAAACCCATATTTTCCAGAATATACACCCCCAATAAATGCATTGAAAATCTCCACATTTCCAATCAAAATCCATATTACTATACTTCTTTGGTGCTTCCCACAATACACACCAAAAATAAGTCTTTCACCAAAACTTAGGCTTCAACATGCCATAAGCCAATATCTCATTTCAAAATAAAATCAAACATTCCAAAACTAAAATACCCCCATGGTCTTAGGGTTTAACAAGCCATTACCAACCAAATAAATTACATCTCATAAATCAAACACAACAACATAGTCTTCCATAAGCCATAATAAGCTCTTGGATTTTCATTCCCATGCTTTCCCATGCCATTCCACATTGTCTTGACTTTCTCATGCCTTGACAACCTATATGTGAGGGTAAAAACCTCATGAGCTATTAAGCTCAATAAGGGTGCAATGACAATAAGTATGAACAAAAACATATCATGTGATGCCAAATGCATGTATGCAACATGGTTAGGGCTTCCACATCCTCACAACCACCTTGGTTTGAGGCTTTAAACTACCCTACCCCAACACAACCTCATGGCCATAAGTCCTTGAACACAAACAACATACCAATGCACACATTTAAAGTTTAAATGCATACTTACAACTTGCAAAGCCACCACCCTTGGGGCTATCCCTTACCTTAACATTCTTTGAAGCTTTAAAACCCTTCCAAGCTTCCTTCCATCCCTTCTACCCAAGAGATCCTTGCACACAAAATAACTCCATATTTCAAGAGAAGAAAGAGAGAGAGAAAGATCTAACCTTCATGGCTAAGACACAAAACAAATCTTACCTTTCTTTCCTTCATTCTTCTTCTTCTCTTTTCTTTTCCTCCATTGGAAGGCTTCTCCTCCTAAGCTCTTCAAATGGGAAAAATTTGAGCATAAAACCCTCTTTCACCTTTTATACTTCTTTCTACTTTTATACTTCTTTCTAACATTTCAAGAATAAATCCTCACCATTGGATCTTTCCCCACTTTATGAGAGCAAATCTCATCCCTCCAAAGAAGCACAATCCAAGTGCTTGGCTAGGTTTAAATCTCAACCATTGATTTTTGGAAGAATTAATCTCCACTTTTAAGAGAAAACACATTCTTAATGAGTTGGCAATCCATGCCATCCTCCAAGATCCACTTCTAGCAATTGGATCCATTCTTCTTCCAAGATTCAAGCACAACCATTGGATCACTTGGAAATTTCCTTTTATTTCCAATTAAGTTATTTTGACTATTTTCAACCCATCACCATGAGAGACATAAATCCTTTCTTATGCATTTAAATAAATCCCATAGTTTCCAAAGCATTAATGGGTGACTACTTTCCCATTTTCTTTTGGATTTATTTAATTCACCATGATCATGCTCATCATTAAATGCTTGAAAGACTACTTATCATTTCTTTTGCATTTATTTAATTCTCTCTCTTAACTCGGACCACATTAAGCCATGTGTCACTCCAAGACACCAACCTTGGCTCCCAAGTTCTATCTCATCCATCCATGTGGCATCACCACATTAATTCACTAAATTTAGGGAAAATTAATTATTTTCTCAAATAATTGAATATCTACCATTTTCCTAATTTTCCATAATTAAATTCCTTTATGGAATTTATTCCAAAATTACCAAAACACCCTTATATTGGACTTCACTGTCCAAATTACCAAAATGCCCCTCTCATCAGGCACAATTATACTCAAGATCCATCACTTTCTCAAGGGCATTTTTGGAAGTTTCTCACTTCCTTTCTCATCTTTTTAACACCAGGTGTTACAAAATGATAGACACCCAAAAGGAGGGTGAATTAGGTTTCAAAAACTTTTTAGCTTTAAAAACTTTTGAGCAAATAAAACGGTTTTACCTTTTCAAGCAATAAGACTGATGCTTTTAAAAAAATTCTTGATAGAAAGTGATATGAGATAAGTGTAAGATAAATTTTATGCAAGAAGATTAATCAACTTAAAGTTATAGAAAACCATTGTTGTGTGTATTAAGGCCAATAACAAGATTGTTGAAGAAATAACACTTGTTGAAAGAAGTTTGACAGTGCTGAAATAAAAGAGAAATAAAAAAAGTAGCACACAAGGATTTTATAATGGTTCAGCCCATCCAACCTACTCCACTCCCTTGGCTCCTCACCATGGATTTCCATAATCTACTATAGCTTTTACAGACTCAATTATAACCTCAGCTTTTCATAGGTGCAGCTATAATGTTTACTTTTTACAAGATAAGAAGTAACCAATACAATTGATTTTTTAAAGTTTAACCGAAACCACTGTCTTTTCAAAGGATCAAGCGTAACCTCTTGCCTTTTAAGGCTCAAGTGTAACCACAACGAGATAAGAAAGGATTACAAGTTAAAACACTTGAGAAGCTCTTACAAGGTTTAGAATAAACAATAAGATTGGCTTCTCACGAAGAAAAGAGAGATACAAAGAATATAGAGAATATAAGCACTTTCTCTCTCTTTTTGTGATTGAGGATGAAAGTTTGAAGAACTTTTTGGCTCACTTCAGTGGTAGAAAGAATTCAAGAACATCAGCCTTGTATCTTCATCTTCATCTGATTTTATAGATGTTGTTAATAGAAAGATATATGCAAGTACGCAACACTCGAGTAGACTCAGTAGACACTTGATTATATAGGCACTACTTGCTGCCAACTGAGAGATGCATAAAATACTCGACTATTACACAGTAATAGTCGATAATACATCAACATACACTTGATTGCTCACCAAAAATACTTGATTAAAAAGGGATAAAACCTTATAATCTCTTATCAAGCAATTGTACTCGACTAAGGAAGAGAGATACTCGATTAATACAAGATTATACTCAATTATGCACAACTCTTAGTTGATTACAAATGGCTAACACTCAGCTATCACTTTTAATCACTCGATTGCTTTTGATATAGCCGAAACTTACAATTAAATAGTCGATTACTAAAAGCACTTCCTTGAGTGAGATTCAAACATACTTGATTACCATTCAAACAACATATATTGTTTTGAATATCATCAAAACAACATCTAAGATATCATGAACATTGAGCTTAAATATAAAACTCAAACTTCATTAGCATCTAAATGAAATAAATCTTAAGCTCAAACAAATAGGATGCTTATAATACAAGCGACGTTTGTGAAAGTTGGTTAAAAACAAACTTTCCAAATACATTCACTTGATTACATAGAAAGCCTTATAAGATAAATGAGATATATTCTCAAACACATGGCTTTGACAATAAGCTGAGAACGATATATGTTACTCAACTAAAGATGTTTCCTTTTTTATCAAAGGAAGATTTTTCTACTTGGCGTTCAATATGATATGTTCCATAGAAATATCATTACCCAAATAATCATTTATTCACATAACAAATATATACATATGAAGCACACATAAGTCAAGTAATTATAGACCAAATAGACGATTTGCAAGAATATTAAGCAAAGAGTATGTTATTCAACAAATCACATCATTTAGCACAAAGATACTTTATGCATATTCACAATTACTTTATGAGGCATACTCTTATGAAACATTCATAAGTTAAGCAACTTACCGTTACTTGACTGAAATGAAACACATAAAACATTACAAATATGTTGAACACATTATATATTATTTAATTATTAAAACACAACATATAATCACCAAGCAAAACAAGAACACATATAAGCTTAACAAAGCATATATGACTTATATCCTATAAGCTCTTATACATAAGTATTACTAATGCATACTTTGAGTATTTAATGGAGGATAGAAATTTCAGAATTCCATTACTCAAATGCACTTAACCTAAACAAGAGCAACACTTAGGAAGTATTGCTTGGAAAACATTCTTTCAAGAAATATATTGACTATATCTAGATGCTTTAAAATAGCTCTACTTAAATGCATTTTCATTTTTACTCGAGTGATTAGCCATCACTCGAATATTAACCTGGGAAGATAAATCTTCAACAGCTTAATAAAATGCTACTTATAACTACATAAAATAAGGCAACAAGCATTCAACTATCACATAGGCAATGTAGATTCTATGAATTAGAATTTAGGATCATTTTCCTAGCCATGAACACATTTACTCAAGAGCATAGATGATTGACACTTAAGAATCAACAAAAGCACATTGCTATTAGATTTGAGTAATGCTTTCACATATATAGAGTACTTAAGATATTTTTCAACCTCAAGATTACTTTAAGTGTCATGAGAATATATGGCATTTATCCATGACACTAATACATTGAGGATATATGGAATATCCCTTGGAATCCTGAGCAACTTATTCATATACTAGGCATTTTGGAAGAACATGCCTTAATCACAAGAAAAGCATTGTAAGGTTATCAATACAACCTTATCGTGAAAGAAAAGACAATTTAAATTCTATAGATCAAGACTCAATTATTACATCACTTGAGTGTATGATTACTTACTTAAACATTAGATAGAAAACATAGAACACATCACTCTCAAACTTTGAGTAATGTTGCCGCCTATATTCATGAGCTTCACCAACAACTCATGTATCATCTTTAGGATAACCCTAAAGAGAAGCATATACAATAAAGCATATGGCTAAAACAAGTTTAGCACATATGAGAGCATTAATCACACTAAAAGATAATCCTATCAAGGTTCCTTGACCATGGCAACCTCAACATATATTTTATCAAGATATAACCTATCAAAATAGGCTTAACATATCCTTAAGCACTACTCTGAATAAGAATACAAAACTTTTTAATAAGCCTAGGAGAATATAATATAAGAGGACATTAAAGTTTTGGCATAATGCAGTCATCATCAAAACATTTAGAACATAAAACTCAACAGCAAACATTATAGGGAGAAAGACGGATGGAGAGCTTGCGATTACCAGTTGAGAAACATCCTGCTTCTTATACTATTGAGTGGGTTGAAGCCACAAAGAAGGTCCACGTGATAGAACGTTGTAAGGTACCCTTTTCCATAGGCATATATTGTGATTAAGTTCATTGAGATATTGTGGATATGGATGCTTGTCATATGCTTAAGGATACACCCAAACATATGGCATTGGTTATGAAGAAACATTTACTCCGGTGGCCAAGATGAATTCAATCAAGGTTCTACTATCTCTTGTAGTTAACCTTGACTAGGAACTCTACCAAATGGACATCAAAAAGGCATTTTTAAATGGAAATATGGAGGAAGAAGTATTTATGAAGATGCCTCCTGGATTTGAAAAAAGAAGCAACAAGGCATGCAGCTTAAGAAATCATTCTATGGATTGAAACAATCCCCTAAAGTATGGTTTACTTGATTCAGCACTACATTAAAAATTTTTGAATATACATAGGGACAAGTTGATCATGCATTGTTCACAAAAGTCAACAAGTGGAAAAAGAGCTATCCTAATTGTGTATGCGAATGATATTGTGGTTATGGGTGATGATTATTAGGAAATTACAGAATTAAAAACTCACTTGAAAAGTGAATTTCAGGTTAAGGATCTTCGAACTCTTAAATACTTCCTTGGTAGGAAAATAGCTCAAAGCAAACAAGGAATATTTATTACTCAAAGAATGTATGTCTTAAATTTGCTAAAGGAAACTGGGAAGATTGGATGCAAACCTGCAACCACTCCTTTAGAAAGAAATTGGAAGCAAAAGGCCATTGAGAATGATCCTCCAATAGATCATATACAATACCAATGATTGGTAGGAAAATTAATATATCTTTCACTCAATAGGCCTGATATTGCCTTTAGTGTTAGTATGATCAGTTAGTTTATGCATTCTCCCACAAAGCATCATTTAGAGACAGCTAATCATGTACTAAAGTATCTCAAAGGAACTCCAAGCAAGGGAATTATGTTTAATAAAAGTGAAAACCAAGATATAGAAGGGTTTGCAGATGAAGATTGGGCCGAGTCAATTGAAGATAGCAAATCTACAACTGGGTATTGCACTAAGTTATGAGGAAATCTTGCGACATGGAGGAGCAAGAAACAGTCTATTGTGGCTAGGAGTAGTGCTGAAACAGAATACCAAGCAAGTGCATGAGGAGTATGTGAACTCATTTGGATCGAGAGACTTCTAAAGGACCTAAACATTCTTAGAGCAGATCCTATGAAGCTATACAGTGACAGTAAATCAGTAATAAGCATGGTTCATAACCTTATACAACATGATCAGATGAAGCATGCGCGTATTGATAGACACTTAATCAATCATGAGATTGACCAGGAGTTTTTAACCTATCCTATGTTTCTACAAAGAATCAAGAAGCTGAGGGCCCATTCTCATTGCGTTTCAATTTTTAGTTTTGAGTTTTGAATTCGTTTTCAATTTTCTATTTTGGGAGTCCATTTTTAGAAAACTGAAAAATGCGTTTGGTTTATCATTCTGAAAAACTATTTCTCAAAAAAAAAAACTAGAAAACACGTTCTATTTGGAATTTTGAGAATATTTTTTTATAATATTTTATTCAATGAATTTGATTATTCCGAGCCACTCCCGCCGCCCCCACCTCCACCTCTACCGCTTCTCCAACCTTAACCCTTCCCTCCTCCACCACTCCCTTTTCCTTCCCCCTTGATTTATTCGCCTCCGATCCCATCTTCTCGACCTTCCTCTCCCTCTCCTCCGGCTCTTGAGCCGAGAAGCTCCAAGACGACATCTGCCTCCTCGAGAAGCAGCTCCACTCTGAGGTCCTCTCCCGCCACGCTGACTTCTTCTCACATCTTTCCTCCATTCGAGACGTCGATTCTTCCCTCTCTGCCATTTGATCTGCCATCTCCATGCTCCAAACTTCCACATGTCACGTGCGCTCCGAGATCACCGATCCCCACTGCCAAATCGGCACCAAGACGCTCCAGCTCTCCAATCTCCATCACTCTACTCACCTCCTCCAGTTCACCATTCGTTTTCTGCATTTTCAATATTTTTGTTGTTTTGAGTTTTCTTTACCAAAGTTTTCCTTGTTTTTAAAAATAAGTTTTTGAAAATATGAAAGTAAACAAGTTTTCAGTGTTTTAAAAAATTGAAAACTCAAAACAACTTGAAAACAGTAAAGAGAACAGACCCCGATATTCTTACAAGAGCTTTGTCCAAACTAGGATTCGAGTTTTTAGTTGGCAAGGTAAAAATGATTGGTATCTATTCACCAGTTTGAGAAAGAGTGTTGAAAAAATTAAAAGACGAATCCTAATTATCTCTATCATGGTCGTGAACCAAGTGATGAGGTTGTTGGGAGTTTACAAGATGAAGTGATAAGAGATAAGAGAGGATTACAAGATTAAAAATGATAAGGTGATAAGGTTATGAGAAAAAAGAGATGAGATAGTTCACGAAAGATAATTCCAACAAAGCTTAAAGTGTCGTTGATTAACTTTATTATCTAAGACTAGTTCAAATTTGTCATGTATTTTAGAAGATATTTTCAATGATTTTGAGTATATATATACCATACTTGAGATCAATAAAAGTTCAAGAAAACATTCCTAAGTAATCAAGTAAGTCTTCTTTTTACTTGAGTAATTCTTCCTAGTTACTCGAGTGTCTTCTAAATTACTCAAGAAGTCTTCCTTATTACTTGAGTAAACCTTCACGTTACTCAACTAAATTTCCCAATTACTCGATGTTTCAATTTTGTTCACATAACAGCAAAAAACTGAAATATCTTTCCGTCTCAGAAAGCAAGCACAAACTTAAATCTTGGAAGTGCAATCCAATTTAGCAAAAGACCTTACCTCTAGATTAACCTGTATGAGGTCTAAGGGCTGGCTGACCTCCGGTTTCCAGAAAGGGAAAAAAATTGAGACTTCCAAAACAGAGTGAGGACAATTGTTACAAGAGATAAGCTAACATATTTCAAAAACAAATCAGTATTAATATGTGATATCAATATCAATTAAGTGGGTGCCTGACAGAAAGAACTTAATAAATGTGATTGAATATTTACATGTTTCAGCAATCAACTACTCACGTTAAGAATGACCATTTGTGCTCTTCCACCATTTTCTTTTTCATTCAACAATCCAACATGATCATCTAATAGTTAGTGTTTGCAGATATCAGAAATGGAAATACACTCCTTCAAGACTGAACGAAACATTGAAGAATTCTGGTAGAATAGATACTGCATTTCATCATGCACAAGAAGCAGCTTATTTTTATAGGTTCAGAGACCAATATGAAAAGAAAAAAAATATTATTATTGGTTACATAATAAAATTAAATAAATTAATTTACTACTAATATATCTACAGCTATAACATATATCAATAATTTCTATACCAAGGCCTTGCACAACTCTAGGGTTATTTTGGGAAGAGGCAATGATATCCAGAGAGGGAGCAGAAAAGAATCTACATAGCACCAAAATGGACATCTTATTTAATATTTTCATTAATGTGCATGATACAAAACTGAGAGGGTTCACCGAGATAAAATTAAACAAACCAAACTACAATTATAGTTTATGAGAAGCATCAGCAAAAGATAAACAATATGGCAAGTATGTCAAAGATCCTTATGAAAATTTCCTAATAGAACAAGGGAACAAGTTTCTAGTACCAGTATAAATCCCTCTTGCGTGGTAACTTGAATGCAGCAATGTCTCCGAAGTCGGATGCACAACATCATCACTTCCGTTTGCACTAAACATCAAACTGCTAGTAAATACAGCAATGTACCAGTACAATAACAATGTGTTTCTACATAATCTTTTAGTTGACAACATTTAGTGAAAATGAGCACCTTGTATTGCTTAACATGGAGGACAGAGAAGTAGCGGACAGAGGGGGGTGGATAGAATAGAAAACATGCAGAAAAATAAGCTAAACACAATTTAGATCATACTGATAAAGAACCCTTTATAGATTTTTAAGTCTACCGGAGATAGAAGGCATAATGAAGATCAAAAGGAATATCATCAACAAAATATATTGAAGATTTTTTAATTGAGAGAAAGAACATGACAGCACATAAAGTCACTCATCCAAACTTCATGACTCATGCAGTCCCAGAAAGAAAAAACCAACAGACTAACAAAAAATGATTCAATCAATTTGCAGAGCAAATGGAAAATAAAAAATATAAAAGAATAACAAATACAAGTTAGAAGTAGGGATCTGAATTGGCAATTACCCTCTGTACATACATGTTTTAATAATTTTCAAATGAAGCTCGTACCTATATTCTTGTACTCGTTCTCACTTTAAATGACATTAATTAGAAGCACTGGAGACTCATTTACATCCCTAGTCTAGAGCACTAATTCATTCACATGCAAGAGGGGCAAACAGGCCAAAGTCAAACATGGAATCCTGAAATGTATATACCCAATCTTCAAAGAAGAAAAACACCTGGAAACGAAGGCTCGATCAAGAACCTGCAGTAGATTATCAGCCGAAATTTTCTTAAAAGATCAAAATAGACAGATAGGCATCAAATATTACGAAAAAAAGAAATAAAACACCTCTCTCGAGAATCTGAAGAGCGAAGGAAGATAGGGTCTACAAGGCGAGATGGGCGGGGAATATTGGGCGCAATGTTTTGATGTTGATAGACTGGGGTGATTGAAGAGAAAAATGGCTCGCCCAGGAGTCGACAATGCATTGTCCGTTCATGAACTGCCGGCGGCGGCGGCATCATCCTCGTGCGGTCTCACTGTTTCACACTCTCTCCTGCTTTCCTCGTTGTCACCTTCGCGCTAGCCATAACGGCCGGGCGGTCCGGCCGTGCCCATCAGTGGCTCTAAAAGAAAGGGACGGGGCGGGCCGACCTGAGTCGTTGATGGACGGGTTGAACTAAGCCCGACCCGTCAGTAAAACATAAAGCGCAGCTCAGTCCATGAGTCCGCCGAAGTTGAGCTGGGTGGAGGCTCGCTTTGAACCTGTAAAAGTCTGTTAACCTGACTTATTTTTAATATAATTTTAAAATTATGTTTTTAAATATATTTATTTATTTAAAAAAATATAAAAATATTTTAAAAAAAAGAATTTAGACCAAGTTGATGAATCGGTGGACCCAAACATATTAGGCACTAGTTAAGGGAGCAAGTTATGCCGAATGAGGATAATAGGCTGCTTAATCCATTTGAGAGTTTACATTTCCTCCCTCCATTCTTTCTTTCGGAATTAGTCGACTGGAGTTTGAGAACTCGCAATGAAGCAACAAACATGAGTCTAAAGGAAAGAACAGAACGAAACTATAAGCACTTTAGGCAAATCCCACATCGATCATGCAAAGAGGGAAAACTAGGCATATAAGTGCGGAGGGTGTTCTACATAGTAACGCACGTTTTGGGATCAAATCTCAGAGCGACAAAACTGGGGATTGGTTGCTACCTGAACCGGACAATACATTGTTACGTAGATCCTAACAATTACAGAATGGTATCAGAGCTGACCCCCAAGCCTCTGAGTGTAGTGGTGGGGCAAACCTCAGTAAGGACACTAAGTCCCAATGGGGGGTGCGTGTAAGTACCTTAGGCGAATCCCACACCGGCCATGCAAAAGGGGGGAACTGGGCATATAAGTGCGAAAGGTGTTCTACATAATGACATGTGTTTTGGAATTAAATCTCAAAGTAAAAAAATCAGAGATTGGTTGCGACCTGAACTGGATAATACTTTGCTACATGAACCCCGGCCATTATAGAAACAAAGAATAAAAAACACGTAGGATGATTTTTACGTGGTTTGATCTGAACGATGCCTAGTCCATGGTTGTTTTTTTGGTTATTCCGGCAGAGTAACAGTATAGTATTGCCTATCTCTTATCCCCTTTTACAGTGATGATATTGACCCCTCTTTATAGAATGGGGTGTTTACAATTTGAATGAATTCTAAATGTAAAAGGATTCTGCTCTGTGGATGGCATTTCCTTATCATCTTCGAATTATCAAGAACGAATGCCATGATTTTTGAGATTTTATTTTCCTCGGATAAGGTAGATGGATACTGCCTCCGATTATTTTGTGGTCTTTTTGTTATGCGAGCTGAACGGTTTAGCCAGCGAGCTGAAAGCATTGCTGGGAGCTCACTTGATTCCGTGGTCTAAGCTTGGGTTTCGACAACATGCGATTTTGCTCTAACGACCTCAGTCTTGGGCCCGTTAGGTTTTGGAAGATTGGGTGGGCTTGCTGGGTCAAGTCCAACCCGCTTAACTCTATCCAGAAACCACCCATAACACTAGCCTCCCCAACTCTTAGTGCAATTTGCAGACTGAGAGTTGATAATGGTTGATTGACACAATCTATCTAGTTGTCCTCTCATCCTTTCATCCAATCAACTTGGGTCGCACTACTCCACGCGATACACCCAGTTTCAGACACATTTAATGCACACGTTCCCCCATTACTGCACATGATTACAACCGTGGGGCCTACTGGCCATCGTGCAACTAGTACTAATCCATTAACGATATGATAATCAAATCGAACCGAGTCTCAGATAATACATCATAGCGAGATAATATCTAGATCATATTGAAAACCTTGTCGAGATATATGTCTAGGTAGATTGCACTGCGATCTCTGCTAACATACCATGGCTCCTATTTAACTTACTTGCATCAATAAGCCATATGTCCAGGTTGATCATAGGTTGATCCCAACTAACATACCATGGCTTTTTACAAGTTTAATGAGTCGAGAGAGAACACTCAGATAGATCGCAGACCATGACTTAAGTCAAGATGAAAGGATCCCAGCTACTGAACCCTTAGATTGAAATCATTAATGGTAGTGGTTCCTCAGTAGGTAACCATGACATTAGGTCAAGATGAATGGTCCTCAGCTCACAAACCACGACTTGGGGGAGGACCAAGATGAATGCTCAGTTGAGCCGCAAGCTATAACATGGTGGCTAAGATGAATGGGCCCCAGCTCGCAAACCATGGTATCTCTACCCCCCATTTTAAGGACATTCAATCAAATATCAACAAGAATAAAGTGCAATAAGCTTACTTGGTTAGTCGCACCACATAGTCCCTCAGCCGACCTTTTTTTATCAAGTTCTCAATGGCATCCCTCAAAGCCTAGTACTCAGAGGTGTCATGACCCACCTCATTATGGTATGCACAAAATTTCTCATTGTTTCTGAATTTTTTGGGAGTTCTTATCGGGTTGGGCCTCCCGAAATCCTCTCTGTTTCTCTCTCTGGCGAAGATCCCTTCTTGGTGATCTGACAGGGCACTATAGTTGTCAAAGAGACCTTGCCGTGGAGGTCATTCCTCTCTCTCTCTACTCTTTGAGCTTGCTTGGAGACCTAGTTGCTCAAGTGTACTCCTTGAGTTTCCTTTCCAATGCTTCCATTATTCCTTTTTCTTGTTTTGGCTGGAGCTCCCAGCCTCTTTTTTTTGTCCAGCGGGCTTCTTCGAGCCAAACACCTCCTCTCACCTGATCTCCTTAGTAGCTCGTTCATAAAATTCTCCCAAATCTTTAATAGGGACCTGTAGATGCTCTCATAGACCTTCCCATCCTTGCAGAGGCCTCCGAAAATCACAGTTAAGATGCTTTCATTAGAGGGATCTTCAACATTGCTCACCTCGCGCCTGAACCTGGCAATGCAATCCTTCAAGGATTCGTTTGTCCTCTGGAACACTATGGCGCGGTGGCACGGCAGGGCGAGGTGGCATGGCAGGGCAAGCTGCCTTCTAAATGCCCTATATTGATTGAGAAACCTCCGCTGGCACTCCTCCCAACTACCGATGCTGCGACGCAGAAGGCTCCTAAACCAAGTATGAGGAATATCACCCAAGGTCGTTGGGAAGACGCGACACTTGACCAGCGAGCTGGTTATCTATAAATCCATCTAGACACTGAAAGCGTCCAGGTGGTTATAGGGATCACTATCCCATTGTATTGTAGCAGACTCGGAACTTTGAACCTACAAGGGAGAGGTTTGAGCTCAACTTCCCTGGTGAATGGCGTTCTCTCCCCATAGCCATTATTCTGGTCATGAATCCCTTGTTGCGCCTCCAACTGACGGACTCTTTGAAACAACTCCTCAACGATCGAGTCTAGGTCTATAGATCACTAGGCCTGTGATTGTCTCCTTCGCCGGCTCTCCCATTTTGGGGAATGACGACTTGGGGTTGGGTAATTATCTCCGATGTCCTCTTTACCTAGTGGAGGTCTCTCATCCCTCTACTAGCAAATCCTCCAGGGTGAAGGGATTTTCGGTTGTCTTTGGATAGATTACGTTTGAGCTTGGGCCTGGGCCTTGACTATGTCAGCAAGCTACATGACTATATTCTCTAACACCTCCTAGCGTTGCTTCCAAGCCAAGATCGTCTCCATCTCGGCGGTTGGAGTGACAGGTTAGACAGGAGCCCGTGGGGGCATGCCGACGGTGACTCTAGTCGACGGTGGAACAAGGGCACCCACTGCAAAGACAATGGGTCCCACGGCTGATGGAACATCCTGCGGTTGATCACAGTGATTCTCTGTCAAATCAATCACTTCATTAGAGCTCCATGCGTTCCTTCCTCTTGCCATGGCCAGCGATTAGAGCGGGCCCTCCTTCTAGCACCAAAATGTCAATGTTCAGAATTGATCGACCGGAGTTCGAGAACCCACAGTGAAGCAACAAACACAAGGCTAAAGGAAAGAACATAATGAAATAAAGAATAAAAAGCACACAAGAGGATTTTTTTGTGGTTTGGCCTGAACGATGCCTAGTCCACAGCTGTTTCTCTAGTTATTCTGATAGAGTAACAATATAGTATTGCCTGTCCCCTATTGTGACACCCCGGCCCCACTACCAGGTGCCATCATAACTCACAATACAAGCCTGAGTGAGGTCCAAGCTTCATCGCCCCACTACCGGGTGCCATCAAAACTCCAAGGACGGTTATGCCCCTGCCAATATAAAATATTAAGTTTACATGAGCACCCTGGGTGGGTCCAGGCTTTATCGCCTTTGATCGGTCGAGAACTCAAGTGTAAAATGCGTAGGCAGTGAAAATTCACTCGAGTCCCGTACTTGATTAGGCCCTTGGAGTATAAATTCAATATCAAATAAACAAATACTAGCATGTACAATAAAATATCCCAACAACCAAACATATTTAAACATATCTTAGAACTCAGTAAGGTTCAATATACATATAGGGTTTATAGGGTTTACTCACAGTGGAAACCTTAATTTCAATCTACTTCTAGTTAAACCATAACCATCACTCATAATTAACACACAGTAGATATATTACATTATTAACATAGGGGTTAACTCACACCCTCACTATCAACAGTTATTGCTAACTGGCGGCTCATCTATCAGCACTGCCTTTCCCTTCTCAAACCCCGAGCCACCTGTTGGGTTAGTGGGAAAAATATAGGGGTGAGTCTAAGAACTCAGTAAGGTTCAATATGGCTTGCATGTAAATTTATTATGGCATGACTTGTATTAGACTGTGGAAGAAGTGTCTAGGCATGAAGCTATAGATTTGGGCCGTGTAAGTCTCGAGATGGGGTCCTAGATGAAATCAATGGGGCGACCAAAATCCGAATCAGAGTGAGGTAGACAAGCCTACATACATGATACACTTCACATTATTCTATGATTGTCATGCATTTTAATTTACTGCAACTCATATTATCCTTACTGAGTCCCTGAACTCACCCCTATATTTTTCCCACTAACCCAATGTGTGAACCGATCGGTCGCGGTCGAGATTATAAGGTATACTTGACGGTTGGAATATTTTATTGGGCATGATGGCATTTATCTATTTGGGATTAGATTTATATTTTAAGGGCCTAATCGGGTACGAGAATCGAGTGAATTTCCACTGCTTATGCATTTTAAACCCAAGTTCTCGGCTCGAAGGCAGTGAAGCCTGGACCCCACCCAGGGTGCCCATATTATTTTAATACTTTATGTTGGCAGGGTGTAGCCTTCCTTCGGGATAGGCCGGGGTTGTATCATGGATTATGGTGGCACCCGATAGTAGGGGCCGGGGCGTCACACCTGTCCCATTTTATAGTGATGATATTGACCTCTCTTTATAGAGTAGGGTGTTGACTCTTGGACCAGATTCCTCACACAATTAACACTCTCTCACCCCCTTACCCTTACTCGATTCTGATGGAAACTAAAAGAAATGTAAAACAAAACAAAGTAGCATGCAATAACAGTAAAAGAACAAGAAGACTTATCCTGGTTCAAGCAAGAAGTTTCCCTACATCCAGACTGCCAGAAGATGCCGATAGAATCCACTATCAAAGAAACATGAATACAGCTCTTCCTTCCTGATCTCTTCCTCACACACACTTAGGCTAACAATCAATAGCCTCTCTCTCAAGAATACAAGGACCGAGCATTAGCTCTCTCTCAATTCTCAAACTCCCATATGCGACAACAATAGAAAGGATTCTTGGATGACCTTGACAGAACCTATCCACCTCTATTTATAAATGATAGAGGCGGTTACAACTTAAGGATTGAAATGCAATAATAAGGAAATATAAGGCTTACTCGGAAATAACTTAAGAGAAGATATTTTCATTATATTCTAGACACATAAAACATAAGAGTACAATCATTTCCTAACATACAATTTTACCTTTTACCAAAACTAATAGCTAGACTAATACAAATTCTAACATGGGGTGTTTACAATTTGAATGAATTCTAAATGTTGAAGGATTCTGCTCCGTTGATGGCATTTTCTTATCGTCTTCGAATTATCAGGAATGAACGCCGTGATTTTAGGGATTTGATTTGCCTCAGATAAGGCAGATGGATATCGCTTCTGATTATTCCGTGGTCTTTTTGTTATGCGAGCTAAAAGCATCGTTAGGAGCTCGCTTGGTTCCGCGGTCTGAGCTCGAATTTTGGCAACGTGCGACCTTACTTTGACAATCTCAGTCTTGGGCCCGTTGGGCTTCGAGAGATTAGGCCGACCTATTGGGTCAAGTCCAGCCTGCTTAACTCTATCCGAAAAGCACCCATAACATAACAATTATGTTTAAAGTTCAAAATATAGCTAATCGATCTCTTTCTTTCATTTTCTCACCCATCTTTTGTGATCTAAACTAATAATGGAATGAGATAAAAGTGTTTAATATGTTATTACATTGATTTTAATAATCACAACAATTGTGAAACTAATGTGTGAAATATTAGATGATGAGGTTCTATATCTTGTACCCTAAATTTATGTTTGGAAGAAAAATAATAGGAAGGGAAAAGTGAACTTTTGTCTTATTTAGTTGAAGGTTCTAGAATATAAAAAGAAGATACATGATATTCTTTCCTATCTTTTCACTACCCTTGTTTTTCTTACACCCCAAAATATATTCATAAATATAGTTATTAATTTATTACCTTTGTTGTTTTTTAAATTAATTATTTATTTTAAAAGTGAAGGGCTATAATTACAAATTTATTTTTTTTAATTATTACATCTTGTTCTGTTCTTTATCCAAATAATGTAAAATTATATTATGCTTATTTACATTTTATTATTTTCAAAGAATAGAAGGATAACAAACTTTATGTTACTTAAAAAGGTATACAAATGTAGATTGAGCTAGGTTAATGGAAGATAACAAATCTACAATTGGTTACTGCAGGTTATGGGAATCTTGTGACATGAAAGAGTAAGAAATAATTTGTTGTAGCTAGAAGCAATTCTAAAGTAGAATACTGAGCAATTGCTTAAGGCTTGTGTGAGCTCATTTGGATTGAAAGGCTTTTAATAGATCTAAATATTCCTAGAATAGATCCTATGAAGTTGTACATTGATAACAAATAAGCAATAAACATAGTTCATAACCTTATATAATATGATTGGATGAAACATGTATATATTGATAGGCATTTAATCAAACATGAGATAGACTCAAGGGTGTTTAACCTAAAAGATCAAAAAGTTAACATTCTTACCAAAGTCCTATCCAAACCAACATTCGAGTTCTTAGTTAATAAGTTAAGAATGATTGATATCTATTCACCAGTTTGAAGAGCATTGTTGAAAAAATTGAGAAGATGAAACAAATGAAAGTTAAGAAGCGGGGTTGTTAGGATATTTCAAATTTAAAAGAAAATAAGAGATAAAAGATAAAGTTTGATTTGTGATTAGGTTGAGGATAAAGTTTTAAAGTTAAAAGAAAATGAGAAGATAAAGCATCAAGAATGAAGGAGATCACACAGATAATCTTATTATCAAAATCAAGTTCAAAGTTGTTTGATTTCATTTATCATGTATTCCTATATAGAGGAAGAGACTATATTTACTCATGCATAAATACCCCACTTGAGATCAAAGAATGACATAAAAAACAGTCCTCATTTTATTCAAGCCTCATCCCTACTTGTTCTAAGCTCTCAGGTACAACATTTACAAGTACCCAAGCACATCTTTTTCAACCTTAGGTTAGTTTTGTTCAATATCAAATAAACGGTTATTAATAGTGCATCTGGTTTGAAACAATTGGTTTCATTGTTCACCATCTTGTTTTGGTGCCAACATCATTTGACACACCACATAATTTTGTATATTATCCTTTTCTTCTTGCTCATACTCATCATTTTCTCTATCTAGTTCACAATAATACTCTTCTTCTTCTTCATCACTGTTGTTGCCAAAATACAACAATTAAAATTTGTGATGTGGGGTGATCCCGGGCCAGCTCGCAGTCATCGGCACCGGATTGCCACTAGGTGACTTGACCTTCGGGAGCAGTCTTATGCTAGAGCTATTAGGTGTAGGGGTGTGCAATCGGTTATAACCGAACCGAACCGACCAAAAAATACGAACCGAACCGAACCGACTAACATATGATAACCGAACCGAACCGACCCGACCAACCCTACTAACCGAACTAACCAAAACCGAACAAACCGAAAATTAAACTGAATTAACCGAACCGATAACCGATAACTAAATATGCAAAATCAGTATAGAAACAAACAATTCTACCAATTTGCAGAAATGAAATACAAGAACAGCATATGCAAAAGCAACAAAACCATTTAGAAATTGAGAGAAAACAAATTAATTTGTGCAAAAGAAGGAAATACAAATGAAAGGTAGAAATATCAAGAAACTATCTCACCGAAACTAACTAACGTCACTGAAATATCAAGAAACTAATCCATAACAAGGAAACGAAGGGGACGACCGATCATCACTGAAAGTTAAAAAAATTGAAAAATTAAAACCCTAACCTAACATCAATACTAACCTGTGTCTGATGGCCGATCATCGTTGGAATGGTCGTATGGGGTCGATCGTCTAAGCACAAGGGAAGGAAGAAACAAGGAGACGAAGGGGACGACGATCGACAAAGGGAAAGGCGTTGGTCTGGTCGACGAGCTTCGACGCGCACGTCATCATTGCCGATTGCCCCTCCTCCACTTCGACAGTCGCCGCCATGGCCCAGATCTTGTAATAACCCTCGTCGATCGTCCAAGCACAATGAAAATAAGAAACGAAGGCGAGAGATGGTGGGGTGAGGGTTAGGGTTTGATTCGGTCGGGTGTGGGTTCCGTGTTTTGGGGCCGCCAGAATCGATCTCGCAGTCTCGCCTGCGAGTGGGAGGGTGGGGAGAGATAAAGAGATAGATAGAGAGAGAGGGGGGGAGGGGGCAGCAATCGCAGCTCTCGGTTAGGGGGAGAGAGAGAGAGAGAGAGAACTGAGAAGGGGGGAACGGGTTGAGTGGGTTTCATCTTTTGGGGGAGGGGGGGCTGAACCAGTTATCTCGATTAGGGGGAGGGGGCGGCTAAACCGGTTAATTCGGTTAACCGAATAACCCAAAATTAGAAATATTATTAACCGAACCGAACCGTTTTATAAAAAAAACCGAATCGAATTAACCAAATTAAATTATTTCATTAAAAAAACCGAATCGAACTGACTAATTTGGTCGGTTCGGTTCAGTTAGTTCGGTTTAACCGAACTTCTGCTCACCCTTAATCAGGTGATCATTTCACTTCTTTTCTACCTTCCTAAAGCCAGTCTATCTCATGGAATCTAGGTTTGGCCAGTGGTTCAACACGGGATTCCTATCAGACATCTGAGTTTGCCAGGAGATCTAGGCACCGGATCAACTAAGGAGTCGGGTCTAGCAAAAAAGGCATAGCACCGAACTCAAACGAGGGATCTAGGTGAGTCTGCAGATATAGGCATCGGATGGTCTGGTAATCCCAGGCCAACCTGTGGTCATCAGCACCAGATTGCCGCTAGGCAACTTGACCTATTGGAAGCAAGTTGTGCTTGAGCCACCATACCTGCATGACACATACAAATAATCTGGGCTCATGCAGATTTTACGTGGTTTGGCTTATAGTTTTGCCTACTCAACGGGAATACATGGGATATATTCTTTTATTTATTGGATGATGTTATTACAATGGAAAATTAAAGACAATTCCAGCCTCTAATCGGGTCAAGTAACTCTTCTGATGACAGGCTTGATTCTACGTCTCGTGCTTCGTCCCTTCCGCTAGGGCTAAAGCCGAGAAGTACCTCTAGAGGTGCACGGTGTTCCAAGCTTTTCCTATCGCCTTGCTTTGTGGTGTCGGTAGTGTGCACCTGTTGGGGTCTATTATCTTCTGGATTTTGTAAGGTCGTTCGCACTTCGGGATGGGTTTCCCTTCCCCTTCTATTACTCTCCCCTGTGTCCAAAATTTCCATTTGGATGATAAACTGTTCTGCTCGGTCGAACAACTCCATCACAGAATTTAGCTCGGAGAAGGCTAAGGATCTTCTAAGCGGGGTGTATGTAATTCCGTTTACTTCTTACATCGCGGCTCTAAATCGTTCGATGTATTGCTTTAAGGATTCATTCGGCTTCTGTTGTAAGCTCATTAGATATATTGTGCTCTTCTTTTTTGGGAGATAAACGGAGAATGCATTTAGGAATTCTTTCTTCAATTGCTCTAATGATTGTATATGTTCTGCTGATAATTTAGTGAACCACTGCTGAGCTTGTCCTACAAGGGAGAGTGGGAAGGCCTTGCATCACTACCTCATTCCATCCATGTAATACGGCCACTGTGACAAAATGTTGTAAGTGCTTCTTGGGGTCCTCCCTTCCTGAGTATACCGAAAGCTGTGGCAGTTCAAACCCTGGTTGCACTAGTTGCCTTTGGAGTTCCTCGGATAGAGGGAACCCTTTCAGATAAGTTATCTTTGGCACCATCATTATCTGCTTCTGTTCTAGCACCTCTTCTATGAGGCGTTTGATGTCGGACATGCTGAGTGTTTCTTGTTTTGCTTCGTTTTGACAAAGAAATGGGTCATAAGGGACTCCTGAGTAGGGTATTTTTTGTTGTCTCTTTATATGTGGGAGCTTTTCTTGCCCTCCTGCTATTTTTCCTTCTCGAGTCCGTTAGTTCCAGGACTTGGCTATTCAGCCCTGGAGTTCTGATTCTTATCCCTTGCCGAGGGTCCCTTGGAGGGTTGTCTTAGGATCTCCGATGTTCCCTCCTCGTACCGATTTGTCCCATGTGGGGAACGTGAATGTCTGACAGTATTTCACGTAACAAAGCAGTGACTCCCTGTAGTCTCCTCATATTCTCCTCATTGTTCATCCTGAGCTCATCATTTTGTTACTTCAGCTCCTCAAAATTCTTCCACAATAGTTCATAATCTGAGAGTAAGACTATGGGTGGAGCTATTCTTGAAGTCCCCACGAGGTTTCCATTTAGAATTGAAGACTGTCCAAAAGAGTGTTATTCCTGACTACCGGCGCTATGTGTGGGACTTACTTTTCTTGCCCTGTCGTATATCTCCTCAATCCAATCACGTGTGCTTCTCCTTGCTTTAAACATTCCATGCCCCCCGGTCTAGTGGTATGGTTGCATTTGAGCACCGAGAAGTTCCCTGAATGCACTTCGTTGTTAGGGTGTTCTACTGAAAATTCTGGCACTGTAGAGTGCGCTTGATGGGGGCCTTTCATGGCTCACTTTCTGGTACGAGCGCTCATTCGGGTAGGGTCAGGCAGGTTCGTCCAACTGGCTGATCTTGTCCCTCTCGGCATCTTGTGTTAAAATTGGCTTTTTGTTGCGTTTCCCACAAACGACGCCAAATTGTTGTTGCCAAAATACAATAATTAAAATTTGTGATGTGGGGTCCACTCGAGCTTGGTGTCGGGTGAAATTAGATTACCGTTAAAGAAGCTGCCTCAAGGAAGTTTGCCGATAGGATGCTCGCCATAAGGATTCGCCACGAGGTTTAACAGCAAGTTTCACCACTAGTTTTGCCACAAGGCTTCCCCACAAGCCTCGCCACAAGGTTTTGCCTTTAGCTTTGCCACTAGCTTTTCCGTAAGCTTCGCCACAAGGTTTTGCCGCAAGCTTTGCCACTAGCTTCGCCACAAGGTTTTGCCACTAGCTTCGCTACAAGGTTTTGCCACAAGCTTCACCACGAGGTTTTGCCACTAACTTTGTCACAAGGTTTTGTCACTAGCTTTGCCACAAAGTTTTGCCACTAGCTTTACCACAAGGTTTTGCCACTAGCTTCACCACTAGTTTCGCCACAAGGTTTCACCACAAGTTTCTCCACAAGGTTTTGCCACAAGTTTCGCCACTAACTTCGCCACGAGGTTTCGCCATTAGCTTCGCCACAAGCTTCGTTGCTTGGTTTGCCGCAAGACTTTGCCTTCGTCGCTAGGTTCGCTGCAAGACTTTTCCTTCGTCACTAGGTTCGCTGTAAGACTTTCCCTTCACCGTTAGGTTCGCCGTGAGGATTTGACCCTATTAATGCTGAGAAAATGGGTTAGAAGGCTCGCGAGAATCTCCCCCACGAAGACCCTCCAATGCCTAAGTCAGTCTCAAATCCCAATGAGTATTCACGAAAATAGTAAAAGTGTATTCAAAGTGACAAGTTTTATCAAAGTTGGAAGTCCCCATTAATGTCCTGTAGTTGGGTATTTATAGGGCACGATTCTCAAGGGTGGTTGGTGTCGACACGTGGAAATTGCTAAATGGGTCAGAGCCAAGCCAAAAAAGTGGGGGAGGTTGCTACGACGTAGCCGAGGGCAACTGGGCCTCACAGTAGTGTGCCTTGCAGCCAACACTGTTGCAAGGCAGCAACTCCTCGCGACAAACAGCCGCGAGGCTGCTGTGCCTCACGGCATGCAGCCTCGAGGTTGCACCTTGCGACTACTGTTCCTTGCAGCTGCAAGGCAGCCGTAAGTCTGCCAGCTGGCTGCAATTGTTGCCTCCAGCTCTCTTCAATTTTTTCTTTCTTTTTGTTTTTTTTATCCCATCTTTTTTCATGACACCACAATCACCCTTCTCCAGAATATTCACTGTGGCTTTCCCTCTAGGACAATCACTAGAACAGTGACAAAGCTCATTACATTTTTTGCTCCCCTACAACCTTCTCTTCAACATGCCTATCACTTAGAGGTTGCAAATTGGTCGGGCAGCTCGCCTCTCAACCCAGCCCGACTAGCCTTGACCTGTTTATTAAGGACCATAGGACTGTTGATGAGGGGTTAATATTTCCTAAATCTTAATGAATTATATCCCCATTTTGACTTTATAATTATGTTTAAAATAAATAATTATTTGCATTACATATTATTACAAGATGAAGCAAGGAAGCTAACTTCTACAATTAATTAGGGGCATAAATCGAAGACGTTGGATTACCCATTATTGTTGCTCAAAATTATGGGCCAACTATGGAATTTAGAGGATGTTTCAAGTGCACTTAGCCCAACTATCAAATAGAATCCAACATAAGAAAGACCCAAGATCAATCGAAGGCCCAAGACCAATCAAAAGCCCAAGACCAATCAAAGGCCCAACAAAGCCCAATTTATAGAAGACTTTTCTTTGTTTTGAATTTTTATAAGTGTTTTACCACCTAAAGTCTTTTGTATTCTTATGAGAAGTCCACCACCTAAAGTCTTTTGTCTTTTACCTAATTTTCTTCCACTAGTTAGGTGAATATTTTGTTGAATAATTGTGTGGCTTGTATTGCATCTTGTGAGCTATAAATAGCTCACTTTGGTGCATTTGTGAAAAGGTTATTACTTGAATCAAAGTTTAGTTTTGTTTTTAGAGTTTCTCTTAGAAAATTGCTCTTATTCTCTCTCTTGTTTTCTCTTGTAACTCTCTTGTTTTCTCTTGTAATCTTACTTCCTTTCTTTTTTTTTTTTAAATTCTTATATCATTTATTATTACTTTATTATCCACCGCCTAAATGGCCAGTTAGTTTATGCCTTTAAATTTCTACAATTTTAATTCTTGTCTTTTAATTATCCACCGCCTGAATGGCCGGTTAGTTTCCGCTATTTTAATTCTTGTCATTTAAATTCTGTTATTTAAATTACGCCATTTAAATTCTTGTTAATTAACTTTTAAATGGAAATGAGTAGCTAAACCTAATCTTGGGTTAAGGCAAGAACAGTGTCCAACGCCAATGATTCCCAAAGAAAGCTGCGCTTTAAATGAGTAACATTAATTTAAATTTCAATATGAGTGAGTTTTAATTATTGGAAAATCACGTCGTTTGGATTGGAACGTAAGCCTAACTTAGAGCTTTCATGTCACGCATGAGAGTTACTAGAACTGGAAATGCTATCATACCAAAACCCGGATGATTGATTTAGTTGTTTTGTATATTAATTGTAATTGGATTTATAGTAGTTGCTTAAATTAGAATCCCGCATATCATGTATAGGGATTGCTTAAACTAGAACTATCATCATCTCTAATTGCATTTAGTAACAAACTCTCATATCTGAAATTAAATTAATGTTACTAAACCTTGTTTGCTAAAATTTGAGAATCAATGGGTTGGTGCTGAAATTGTCTTAACTCAAGTGTTATTCAATTTTATATCCTCATTTGTTATCAAAAAAAGAAAATCATAAAAAAATCTTATTATCAAACCATCTAAATACGTGTGCGTGTGTGTGACATTCTTTTGCTTTTGCCATAAAATAAATCTCTCAGTGGACGACCTAGATTCATCCAAAAAGTATAAATTTAAATTTGGACTACAACTGCACTCGTACACTGACGAGTATAAACCTCACCTAAATAAAAAATATATATATATAAAATTTTTATTTTGTTTTGTTTTGTGTTTTAATTTCAGGGTGAGAGTGCAGCCAACTGTGTCGGGCCTCCATTTTTCATTACCCAGCCCAACTCGCCTCTCTCGGGCCAAATTCGATTCTGCCCACGAAATGGATGAGGCAAGCAAGAGGTGGCCCGGTTGGGCTCGGCCTGACCTGCCCATTTTCCAACTCTACTATCACCACGAGAATTAAAATTCTGGATTGATTGTTACATTCAATCTTGCCATTGCAATTTTGGTAATTGCTATAATTTCTTTTGGAAAATTCAAATATGGATTGCTTCTCTTGCATCATATATATTTTGCCTTTAAAGCCATGTTCTTCGCTTTAGACTAGGTTCGCAGCACTTAAAATCCCTATTTTATCTCTTGTGACTAGTTCCAGCCCTTCCAAATACCTTGCCACCTGTTGGCCCTCATTTTCAGAAGGTTATTGTGTTCTACCAACTGCATGAATCTTGTTGTGTATTCATGAATGGTTTTTTGACCTTGACAACATATTTTGGTACTGCTGAAACAAGATTTTCTCATAGTCAGGGGGAAGAAAATCTTGCTGCAGTAACTGTTTCATCTGGATACCATGTCTTGATAGGTGCCTTTCCTTCATCCTGTTTGAGCGTATGTAATTAGGGGTGTTAACTCTTCAAATTGGTCCGATTTTATAAGAATTCACTATCGAACCATTTTTAACAATTTCAAAAAAATAAGAACTGTAATCGAACCATTATATATATAAAACCAAACCATGACCAATCCGTCACATCATATCGGTTTCGATTCGATTTCAATTCTATTCAATTAACATTTAGTTTCAAAACATTTTCGTAAAATATGAAATTACAAATAAATTTTTTAATTAAAATAAACCCATAACTTTATTAATACTTCAAGTCTTGAAGTAAAAATAGAACAAAATAATTCATAGACTACCTCATTAAATGAGATTACATCGACTATTTAGTATGGCAATAGCGAATAAAAGTCTAGAAATAAAAGAATTTATGAATAACAATAACCAACAACAAAAAAGAAATAAACAAAAACTAACAAATTAAAATTATATAATATATATATAAGTATAATATCGGTTCCGATTCTGTTCGAACCACGGTTTGAGGAAAAAAAAATCAGTAACCAAATTAAATATATCGATTCTTAATTTTTTAGAATCAAAACGTAACATTTGAACCATAAAACCAATCCAAAATACACGATTCAATCCGATTCGATTTGGTTAACTGGTTTTCGAATATTTTTTTACACCCCATGTAATTGCTCACGCTATACAGAAGCTCCTTTTAATTTGTAGGCCACTAGACGTCTTCATTTTCCTTTTAGAATCTCCATATATAATCAAAAAATCTTTTCATCTCTGCAATCTAGTCCAGGAACCCTTCAGTATTTAAACTTCCATTAGAACATGGAATATCTACCTTTAACTGAAATTCTGATGTCATACTGAGCATTCCTACCATGCCCAAAACATCTAACTAGTTCATCCATGAAATACTTGACATCTTCAAAATTGTCATCATATGCTAGATTCTGGCATAAATTTGCAACAGCTGGTCCGTGGGTAGATTGGCCATGAGCATCTCCTTATCCACAATAGGTCTATCTTCATCCCATTTCCTGTCTATGCCTAGGGCTAAGGCATCAAGACGACCTACAATTTCAGCAAAGCGTTGTTCTAAATGTTGAATCCTAAGATTCATCTACTACTCCAAAGCCCTCAATGGGTCCCCATGATTCGGGACACCAATTCCTCTATCACCGTATTGAGAATCGTCGTTCCTAGTTGATAGAACTTAATTTATATATATATATATATATATTCAATTCCGAGTTTAAGTGTATGTTATTTGTCCTATTTAAAGTGTGAATTTATATAAATTTTACATAATTTGAATCTTTTTGTAGGAATCAAGCAAAGGAGATAAAGTCAAGAAATTGGGCTCTTAACAATATATTTTTGATTAATTTATAATATTAATTTTGATATTTTAAATTAATTAATAAATTAATATTAAAGAATTAATAAATAGGAGGTAGCGGTGGAAATTGGAGAAGATATTGGAATTGAAGGGATGCGGTAATTGGAAGTCCAATTGGAGGAGGAGTTCAAGCCAATAAATAATTGCAATTGAAGGAGAATGCTAATTGGAGTGGAAGCCAATTGAAGGCGGCAGAGAGAGAAGAGAGGAATTAAAGGTAGCAACAATTAATTAAGGGGAAGAACTCGTGCAGCAAGACTGTTGAGACGTTGCTGAAGCAAGGCAGAAGGCAAACTGGTGGCAGAACACATTAAATACATATGTTTAATGTGTTCTCTAATTCTAATTCACATTGGCATACACTGAGTTAAGTTAGTTGAATAGACTTGTTGAAACCTAGACATAGAATAACAAATAAATTAGAATATTTGATTGATATACTTTGTAACTTAATCAACCAAAGATTGAAATAATTTGATAAAGTGAATTTGTTAGGTGAATTTAAAAAACCCTAGCTCTTAATCAATTGAATTTTAATTCTTAAGTGATTGTTAGTTCTTTAATTTGTTTCTTTTTAGGGTTAAACGTCTTCGAGTGATCAATTGTTTAAATATAGTTAGTTATGACTAATTTTAGTAATTAAAAGGTGTAGTTACCAATCTACGTAAGAATAATCTTTACTCATCACTTGTCTTGATTATGTATACTTACGTGTTATTTGTGAGTTACATAAAATTACAAACACTAATTGCCATCAAATTAGGAAAACTGACCTACTTTGATATCACCTGACACAATAGCAACAAGGAAAAACCTCAGGCAGAACACT
Organism: Diospyros kaki; assembly: GCA_036245055.1. Classification (NCBI taxonomy): domain Eukaryota; kingdom Viridiplantae; phylum Streptophyta; class Magnoliopsida; order Ericales; family Ebenaceae; genus Diospyros; species Diospyros kaki. The sequence goes on along the minus strand of BSEG01000011.1, from coordinate 8,899,695 downwards.
ATTCTCGACTAGGTCTAAGAAACACAAAGGAAAGTTCAATATGATTTATTGACGCAGAAGCAAGAAGCAAAAACCTCAGCCAAAAATAATGTTCTCGCCTAGGTCTAAAAAACACAAAGAAAAGAAATTCAATATGATTTATTGACTGTTGTATCTTCAGTGAACCATAAAACCATAAATAAGATTATTTGTAGGGCGGCTAGACTCCAACCCTAATGCAAAAATAAAAGTTCAAGCAAGACTAAAATCTTATACTGAAATTCAAATTACTAAAATCTTGCTAGCTTGGTCCATAAATTCAATAGCTAGGGCTACTACGTCAGGGCAAGACAGCCGACACATGGTTCTTCAATCTCAATAGTGGATTTGATCATCAGTTATCTCCATTCAAATTCTTGTGTCCAAAATAGTACTTAAATTTTCAATTAGGCTTTGCTAGTTTTTCTAAATATTGTTTCCTTGGTTGATTGTGTGTCCATTACTAAGAGTTGAAAATTATGGAACTTGAGATTATTGTCCTTGTGCAATTCCTCATAACTTGTGCTCTCGATTTTGACAAAAAAAATAAATCACAAATGAATAGTTTGTCTCACTGCGTAGAATAAGAAATCGAATCCATGACCTACAGCTACGAATCCTAATTTATCGTGACACAACCACTTGACTTATATCTTGACAATGAAAATGGTGGAACTTAGAACTTAGGAAAAAGGTGGTAAACCTACACTAGTTATAATGGGGCTCTTTGTATGAATTTTGAGTCCCTCCTTGCTTCCTTTTCCATTTTTGGACAGCACATGTGAAAATATCATGTGTTGTCCTACAAATACAATTTATAATTTTAAACAACTCACTCAACGTTAGCAGCCTAAGCTAGCAGACATAGGTTTAATTCGGGTTTTAAATAACTCAATAGTGATACAAGTCGAATAAATTAACCTAATCACAAGCAGTATCGAATCAAACTAACCCAACCCACTCCCACTCAGATATGATTGGGATAGGATTCCAAATCCAAAACTTGTAGTTACACTAAAGATTATGTTTTGAATAATTTCATAGATCAACAACAATGTACATGCAACACAATCCAAAAACAAAATATGTACAACAGCATTGAGCTAACCATTTGAAAACAAGAAATCCACCTCCCTACAAGAAAGTTGAGAATTTTTTATACTAGTGCAAAGTAGAATGAAAGATTTGGCAGATCATTGTATTGAAGAGTCAGTTTAAGTCACTCGTGGATCTACACCCGAACTTGACCAAAGAAAATATCAAATTAAAACACAACAAAACCAACCCAATCACCTTAATTCGGACAAGTTCTCAAGCCGTACTCAAACCAGGGCTAATTCCTATTGCACTGCTTGTAAAAACTGTGATAAATAGTGAAGAGATTTGATAAACCATTAGATGTCTCCGTGGAAAGGGTACAGACCAAATATGTGATCATCAGCTTCCAAGACCTACCCCTTTCCCTCATGTGCAACAAAATAATCGCTTGGCATCTGTTAAATTTACAATCGAACTATTACAAGAAAAAAATTATAAAAACAGGAAGTTTCTCAATTCTTCATCTAACTTAAATGGGGCATAATATCCCCTACGGCAAAACTGCCCTTGTAGATATCACAAGGGACTAGTGTAGCCCTCCCAAATGACTCAATCCTCACAGGAGGAGGATCTTTGAGTGGTCCACCAATTTGAAATAACAATATTTCTAAAGCAAAAGACCCAACTTCTTTATGTTCTGAAATAGCTCCAGATGGTCAATGTGTGAGATTCTCCCAGAGATAAAGCTCTTGAACTGCTGCTTGCTTCATACTATATTGTTTCGTGATTTTTGCAACATTTTGCACGAACAGAATGCATAAATCTACCAATCAATCATACCTCTTCCTTGATGAAGTGCATCTGGGAGAAAGTGGGTGCTGCTCATCGAACATAAAATAGACTTGCTTACTCCATAACTGCAGTTCTCTTTTCCAGCAGCGACTCTAAAAATGATGAACATAATTTGGTAAGAGGAGGAAGGCTATGAGATGATCCACTGAATATAGTCTCCCAGGGCCTTTCAGATGGTACAAATGGGATAGCTGGAGTCTGATCTCTCTTCAAATCAAACTCTGGTAACTCTCCGTAGATTGAAGCATAGCCAAATTGGCCTGTAAAAGGAAAAAATAAGGAACTTACTCATGAAATTTCATTGTATTGATACTACTACTACAGAAAAATGCTAATTATAATACTAAATAGAATTTTAACAGTATCATGACAAAAATTTGTTAGCCTCCCTGAAACAGTGAAATAACTTTTGCCATTTCTTTGATGCCCCCGTCTAGTTGCATAAGGAATACAATCATAATACCCAACCCCAACAGAACCATTTATGGCATTGAGCGACCATACCACAATACAAGTTATATTTACATTTCTGTAACACATTTTTTTGTTGAAGAAAATATTTGTGCTTCTCTATTTTCTCAGGTTTTGGAAACCCCCACTTCTTGGCCATTGGCTTTTGTTTTTCAGCTGATGAGATTTTGTTGTAGATAGTGCTTGTTTTTATTCTTTCTGCCAATGTATTGGGCATGCCTGTCCCTACGGTAAATCTGTTTGGTTTGTTTATTTGTGAATAAATAAATAATATGGATAAAGGATCCTCAGTTGCCAGCACAGGTCAACGATGATACAAAATGTGCACTTGAACAAAATCTGATTTTACATTCTGTGGTGTATGAATATGGAGATGACAAAAACTGAACAGGACTTACCAGTCTCCTGAAAGGCAGCTAAACTTTTCCCTCGAACAATTCCTTGCTCAGATGCTTGTTCCCCATATGGATCAAAGAGGATGTATTCATGATCACCATTTACATATGCAACTAGTAGAGAGGATGGATCTTCATCTGATTTCTCCTCCAAGGCAACTGGATTCATTTGATGAATGAAAGCAATCCCCCCACCCAGGGCCTGCAATATGATATTCGATAATCCAACCAATAAACAAGCACCATCTAACACACTACTAGCTGTGCATATCAATAGTTCCAGAGAAAGCGTAAAAGAAGCAGTCAGATTCTAACAGCCCATTTGATATCTGAATTATAAATAGTAATGGGATAAAGTTGAAGATGGGATAAAATAGTGATGGGTATAACATGCACTTAAAAATATCTCATGTTTGGTATGTCAAATTGTAAATGAGGAATTACTGGTCATTAATTGTTAAATGACCAAATTGTTCATCAATATAAATATATCATAATTATAGAAAATATATTTTTAAATTACAACAAATATATTTTGATTGCAAAAATATATACCTAAAATATATGTAAGATCAATCTGCATCTTCTTCAATTTCCATGACATCACCATCTTCAGAAATTCAAAATGAGTTTGGACAAGGTGAAGAGAATTCCATGGTTGCAGGAAGCAACGACTGGAATTTGGAGAGGTAGAAGACAAGTTTAAGCAATGAAATGGAAACCAAAATGAAACAGAATGGATCCAAAATTGACAGAACCAAACCAAATCAAAATTGATGAAGATGGCTTTGAACAGAATGAATATTACAGTCTGGAAGAATTTTGATACAAATAGTATATAAGAATTACAGTCCGAGCTTGTTGGTAATCCCATCTTCCTTTTTATACCAAACAAAGTACTATTGTATAATACCCTGAGAGCCCAAAGTCAGATCCAAGAAAGGACTCTAGAGAAGCTAGTATATATATTGAAAATAGTAAGGAAGGAAACAACATTAGCTTGATACCTTTTAGACTGAATGTGAATAAAGAACTTTCGGGTTAAGCGTGCTTGATCTAGGGTAGCTCAAGAATGGGTGACCCCTAGAAAGTTCGTGTAGGCCATCAGGATAAGTTGATCCGGTCCTTTCTATCGTTCGATACGGGATGTTACAGGTGGTATCAGAGTCGATTCTTGGAGAAGGCAATCCGATGAGGGCGAAGAATGGCACCGAGGCGCAAGAGCCTGAACAAGAAATGGCTCCTGGCAAGCTTCTAGGATGGTAGCTCCCAAATGAGAGAAGATCTGGGACCAGTTGTAAGGTCACATGACGAGGACGTCATGTGCTAAAGCGGGGGAGAATGTAATACCCCGAAAGCTCAAGGTCAGGTCCAAGAAAAGACTTTAGAGAAGTTAGTATATATATTGAGGATAGTAAGGAAGGAAACAACACCAACTGGATACCTTTTGGGTTGAATGTAGATAAATAACTCTTGGGTTAAGCATGCTTAAGTTAGGGTAGCTCAAGGATGGGTGACCCTTGGGAAGTTCGCGTAGGCCTATCAAGGTAAGTTGATCCGGTCTTTTCTATCGCTTGATGCGGGATGTTACATACCGTGTCAGGTCGTATTGCCACCAATTAATCTGCTTACCAAACAGGCCATAATAGGTTGGAATATAACTTGACAGCACATTGTGCATATTGCATAAAATTTGCAATGCATCAATGATTGCTTCGAGACCTTACATCTAGTTTTTTGCCTTTATGTTGATGAACTAAATATTGAGCGAACAGTTTGAATTTCAAAAATTAATAGTGTTGGAGAGGAACTATAGCCTCCAAGAATGAGATTGACTCTGCTACACTTCCTAGATAGAAATCCAAACACATAAATTGGATATTCCAAAGACATCTGTATCCATAACACCATTGTATGCACATCAGTTTGAAGACTAGCCATTTTAGATTTTGGAGTACTTATGACTATGTTCATGAGCACAAATATAAATATAAATATTTATGTCTATCTGTATACATAGCAACAAATTAAATGATCAGACTAAATAACATCAATTAAATTCAAACATAACTATCACAGTGAAACCAAATTTTTTAGATGCCACAATATTACTTTGGTGTATATATATCCTTTGAAGGGGTATAAATATTCAAACAAGAGTAAAATGGGGCATATCCAAATGGGATTGAACTGATGATATTGCCACCATCAGGTTAATGGGAGCAGGGAGAGTGAAAACAAGTTAGAGAGAGAGAGAGAGACTTACCTTCTTAACAAACCAGGTGCCAGCAGGTACTGGGTCTTGATCCTTAAATAATAAAATTGCCCCATCTTCACTTCCTAAAGACTTTCTTAGTTTAGATGATTCAGGAAGATGGACAAGAACAGCAAAGGAAGAACCATCATCTGTGCATGCTACAGCTGCATGAACAAACATGATGTCATTAAGATACATGAAAGAAGAATGTAGTGATTTCTCAAGCATTTAAAGGAAATATTATAGACACGCACACACAGAGCCATCCCTCTCTCCCCTCCCCTCCCCCCCCCCCCCAAAAAAAATAAATAAATAAAATAAAATCGATTTTTCCGCGTGGGATTGAGAACCCACCTGATTTACCTCGTGTTAAAATATGTCAGATTTACCTATAGTGTCTGACTCAAACATATGGTGGCAAGGACCCAAAATAAAGAGCTCTTCCCCAGCTCAAGACTGGAGGAACAGAGCTGCTATTGTCCAAGATGGGAAGCAATTGCTGCTTTAGAGAGAAGATCAGCCATGAGGATTCCAAAAAAGGTATTTGGATTAGCAAGGAGGGTCAACTGCTGAAAGCAAACAAGAGAGCTCAGCTGGAGTTCAACCAATTGCAACAATGGATCAGGAGAACTCACCTGACTGCTGCAGACATTTTTGTGCTAGCCTGCTTGCTCTGACTGGGAAGTTGGTTAGTTGAGGGGAATTAGTTGGTAACTAGAGGACTTAGAAGTTGGTAGTTAAAAGGGTTATCCAATTGCTATAATTTTTGTATGAGTACTTATAATTGAGGAGTTGTACAAAAAGGGGAGATCCAATTATAATTCTCAGAGAATCATTTGAATATAAATTTCACTTTCTTCCTGATTTCCGTTTCCTTTCTCTTCTATCGAGTTTTTCTCTTTCCCTCTCATATCACCTCTTCTACTTCTTGAAGAAGCTGCTCACTGGCTCAAAAGCAATGAACTTCCAACTGTTATCAGTCTATTTGTAGCATGGGATTTTAGAATGAGATTTGGGGACCACAAGATATGAAGAATTTAGGTAGAAACTTGGATGAAAACTACCGCATCTTAATTCATTCAATGGTAATCGGACTTTATACACAAAGAGTCCTAAGAATAGTTGACTCTATCTCCTAGATATCAGCCCCTCTATCTCCTAAATATTAGCTAACTTATCTCTTAGATATTCTCCTATAAAATAGGGAAAGATTACAACTCAATTTACAGCTAACATGATAATCTGCAACTTTAAAAAATCTGGAAATCTTCTTCTTCCATGAGATTTCTCTTCAAGACTCCTAATGGATTACAACTTCTTCCAACACCCTCCCTCAAGCTGAGGAATAGATGCTCATCATTCCTAGCTTGCTTCTAAGGACTTCAAAACCTTGTTTTTGCATGGCTTTAGTTAGGATATCTGCCTCCTGATCTGCTGTAGGAATATACATCAGTTTTATGCCTCCTCCTTCTATCTCTTGCTTGACAAAGTGCCTATCAATTCTGACATGCTTCCTTCGCCCGTGCTGAACCGGGTTGTTCACAATTTTAATGGCTGATTGGCTATCACTGTATAGAACCTTAGATGATGACATAGGCATAGACAGGTCACTCATTAATTTTTCTAACCAGATTATCTCACAAATTCCTTGAGAAATGGCCCGGTATTCTGCCTTTGCACTGCTCCTCGCTACAATTGGTTGTTTTTTGCTCCTCCAGGTTACTAAATTGCCCCAAACTTTGGTGCAATACCCGGACATTGATCTGCTATCTTCAATTGATCCGGCCCAATCCGAATCAGCAAAGCCAACAATCCTTTAGTCTTGATTTTTCTTGAATAGCAGCCCTATCCCAAGTGTCCCTTTGAGGTATCTAAGGATGTGATAGACTGCCTCGAGATGTCTCTTGCTCGGTTGGTGCATGTACTGACTGATAATGCTCACAGCATAGGCTATATCTAGCCTAGTGTGAGATAAATAAATCAACTTTCCTACCAATCTTTGATACCTCTCTTTATCTACCAAATAGTCTCTATTCTCTTCCTTATTTTTTCAGTTTGGCTCTAGGAGAGTACTTGCTGGTTTGCAACCCATTTTTCCTGTTTCTTGTAGCAGGTCCAGAGTATATTTTCTTTGAGATATAAATATGCCTTCACTGCTTCTAACTACTTCCAATCCAAGGAAATATCGTAATTCCCCTAAGTTCTTTACTTCAAACACTTGCTTTAGCTGTTACTTCAACCTCTCAATCTCCTGCAAATTATCCCTTGTGATGATAATATCATCCACATATACTATCAAGATAGTTCTTCTTCCATTTTCTTCAACTTTAGTAAAAAGAGTGTGGTCAGCTTAGCCTTGCTTGTACCCGAGTGTGTATAGAGTATCACTAAACCTTTTAAACCAAGCTCTAGGGGTTTGTTTAAGCCCATAGAGTGATTTCTTCAATTTACATACCTTTCCTTTAGTGCTGCCTTCTTCAAAACCTAGTGAAAGTCTCATGTAGATCTCTTCTTCTAGCTTTCCATTTAAAAATGTATTTTTTACATCTAGCTGGTGTAGTCTCCAATCTAGATTCACAGCCAAGGACAATATCACCTGGATGGAGTTCAATTTTGCCACTGGTGCAAAGGTTTCATCATAGTCTAGGCCACGGGTTTGGGTAAACTCTTGTGCAACAAGCCTTGCCTTGTATCGGTCAATTTTTCCATCAGATCTATACTTTATGGTGAAGACCCACTTGCTTCCCACTTCTTTCTTTCCCTCTGGTAGCTCGGTCACTTCCCAGGTATTATTTTTCTCCAAGGCTGTCATTTCTTCCATAACAACTCCTTTCCAGTTCTTACTTTGTAGAGCCTGATAAATATTTGTAGGAATAACCTCCTGATCTAGACTTGTAGTAAATGCTCGATATAGAGGAGACAATTTTGAGTATCCCAAGTGATTTGAGATAGGATATTTTGTACAGGCTCTTACCTCTTTTCTTAGGGCAATTGGAAGTTCAAGGTCATCTTCACCTTTGCTTTCAGTTGTTACCCTGCCTTCTTCAACATTTTCTGGACTTATCCCCAAGTCAGATGAATATGTAGGCTGAGGATTCCGAGGTCTTCTTGAGTAAACCTGAAGAGGAGGTTTATTTTTAGCTTGATCTTCCCTACAGGTCTCAGTATTTTCTTCCTCCCTCCTTGGATGATCTGAGAGCAGAGAGTCAGTCTTTAGATTAGGATCATCCTGAGAATTCTCAGGTTTTTTGGATAGCTCACGAAGAGAATTGGGATAAGGAGGACTAGATATAGGCAATAGAGTACTTCATATATCTTCTGGGTTGTTGGTACTTTCTTGAGGCTGATGGTGTTTGAAGAAAGGCTGAGATTCTAAGAAGGAGACATCACAAGAAACAGTGAACTTTCGATTAATGGGATCATAACATTTATATCCTTGTTGAGTAGGAGAATACCCAACAAACATACATCTCAAAGCTATTGGGTCTAACTTAGATTGGTTTGGTTGTTTTTGGTGTACAAAGGTTGTACATCCAAACATTTTTAGAGGCAGAGAATTGAGGACTCTAGAATGGTGAGGAAAGAAATCAATAAGAACACTCAATGGGGTTTGGAACTTTAGAATTTTTTAGGATAGTCTATTGATGAGATAGGCAGATGTCAGTACAGCTTCCCCCTAATAGTTGTTAGGAACTGATTTAGCGAACATCAAGGCCCTGGCTGTTTCAAGAAGGTGCCGATTTTTTCTTTTTGCAATCCCATTTTGCTGAGGGTTGTAAGGACATGAACTTTGGTGAATAATACCATGCTCATCTAGGTATTGATTGAATTCGTTTGAAAAATATTCTCAGCCATTGTCTGTTCTTAGAACAAGAATGGAGGTTTGGAAAACATTTAAGACCATTTGATGAAAACTTTTGAATACAAGATAGGTTTCAGATTTGTCTTTCATAAGGAAAACCCAACACATTCTTGTATGATCATCAATAAAAGTGATGAACCACCAAGTATTTGTTATGTTGGATATCCTAGTTGGTCCCCAAATGTCACTATGGATCAAGTGAAATGGTTTCGATGGTTTATAAGCATGTTTAGGATGAGAACTCTTAGTTTTCTTTGCAAGGATACAATCCTCACAATTGAAAATCTGAAGTTTATTTCTGGGAAGATCTGGATACAAAAACTTGAGATATTCTAAGCTAGGATACCCTAATCTTTGATGCAATAACATCAATTCTGACTCTAAAACTGAAGCTAACATGTTTTGAAAAAATAACCTAGACTATGTAGAAGATTCAAGCTGATTTATTTGATATAATCCTCTTCTTTCCTCAGCCTTGCCAATCATCATCCCCGAGGATATGTCCTGAAAAACATAATAAGAGGAGAAGAAAGTTATTGAGTAATTCCTTTCTGAAGTTAATTTGCTCACTGATATCAGGTTGCATCTCAGATTTGGTACATAAAGTACCGTATCTAAGCTTAGGCCTGATATGTAAGCCTTTCCCTTTCCTTGGGCTGAGGATTTCGAACCATCAGCTAGCAAAACTGTTATTTCTTGATCCATAGATTCAAAATTAGATAATATTTCCAAGGATCCTGTCATATGGTCAGTAGCTCCCGTATTTGCAATCCAACAACTAGTATACGATCTTTTAGATAGGAGAGAGTAACATATATTACCTTGCTTTGCTAACGGCATCTCAAGATTATTCGTTACTTCCGCACTCCCTTTTCCTTTAGAATGATTCAGTAATTGCCGAAGAGCTTCCAACTGATCGTCTGTAAAGGTAGGCATACTTGAGTTACTTTTCTCCGTTTCTGCAACATATGCGGATTGACCACCTTTCCGTTGATTCTTTGGTTTCCACGAAGCTGGCTTTCCATGTATCTTCCAACAGGTTTCCCTAGTATGATAAGGTTTATTGCAGTGGTCACACCATTGTTTTTCTTTCTGTATTTCACCTTTGGAGACAGAAACTTTTCCTCGTGACATACTCAATGATGAGTATCCTTCATTTCCTGCATGTCCAGCATAAGGCAGCATCTCTTGTTTCCTACTTTCTTCTCTTCTTACTTCAGCAAACACTTCTTTTAGATATGGGAATGGTTTAGGACCAAGCAACCTGCCCCTTACTTCATCTAGATTCGAATTTAGGCCATATAGAAAATCAAATACTCTCTCTTTTTCCATCATTTTATCATACTTCATTCCATCTGCTGGACACTCCCAAATGATCTCATAAAAGAGATCCATCTCTTGCCACAATTCAACTAAGGTATTATAATACTCAGTGACCGAGTTATTACCTTGCTTTGTGGTTTGGATAGTGGATCGGACTTGAAAACTTTGTGCTGTGTTCTCAAGATCCGAATATATTTCCTTAACAGCCTTCCATATCTTGCTCGTTGTTTTGTAGAACAAGTACGTCCTACCAATCTTTGGCTCCATGGAGTTTATTAGCCATGCCATGACTATGGCATTTTCTGCTTCCCAGACTCCATAAGTTGTTGCTTCTGCACTTGGTTTTTCTATCCCTCCGGTTAGATAGCCCATCTTGCCTTTCCCTTTAACCACAAGCATAACTGATTGGGACCATTCACGAAAATTGGTTCCATTGAGCTTATGCACGGTTATTTGGAGAGTATGGCTATCGAGAGCTGTTGTAGAGACTGAAATCTGATGATTCCTAACCTAGGAGGGAGGATCCGAGGCTGAACTCTCACTTGGTGTAGAGTTCTCAGCCATCGTGATGATAAATGAGTTCTAGTTGAAGTAGAACTTTTGATACACTACCACAAACCGTGGCTCTGATACCATGAAGAATTTAGGTAGAAACTTGAATGAAAACTACTGCATCTTAATTCATTCAATGGTAATTGGACTTTATACACAAAGAGTCCTAAGAATAGTTGACTCTATCTCCTAGATATCAGCCCCTCTATCTCCTAAATATTAGCTAACTTATCTCCTAGATATTCTCCTATGTTGTGTTTCCATATTGTACTTGTTGGTTTCACCATGTCAACTAAGTTATGGAACACAACTATATCAATTATCCTCATTCACCACCATCTCATGAAATTTCTCCATGTGAAGATGGTGTTCAAACTTCATTTCATCATTACTCCGCCAGGAGATATTATCCACTGCCGGTCCCAAGCCCGGATAAAGGAGGAGGGTTGCGTTAGGTAGCCGATAGCCAGCGTAAAACCTAGTCGGATCCAAATATGAATTCTATACAAACTATCTGTTGGGATGTAACCCACATAGAAGTCTAGAATTCATGTAGCCAACCCCACATAGTGGGATAACGGCTGGATATGTTGTTGTTGTTTTATCTCCTAGATATTCTCCTATAAAATAGGGAAAGATTACAACTCAATTTACAGCTAACATGATAATCTGGAACTTTAAAAAATCTGGAAATCTTCTTCTTCCGTGAGATTTATCTTCAAGACTCCTAATGGATTACAACTTCTTCCAACAAGATACATAGAGCATGTAATGATGACTTGACATTATAGGGTGTCATACTTCACAATTCCCAACAAAACATAAAAATTCCTAAATCTCTTGATCATGAGTCTGCAAGACCTACCACCTGTTACTAAGCTTGTCTAGGCTTCTATGAGCATGCTCAACCTAGAAGTGTATATTGTTCTCTAATTTAGTTATTGTAATAATCATCATAGAGCATGTTCAACCTAGGATTGCACCACTTTAGAATCCAAGACAAAACAAAGTCTAAAGATTTCAATCAGTAACATGATTACAATTTCTCCATCATGCCTGAGAGATTAATAAAATCTCTCGGGGCACAGTAAAAAGGCAGACCCACCCACCCAAGCTTCAATTTTCATCCCTTCGTGCATGTGCCAATGTTTTTTTTTTTTTTCCTGATGGGCACATGCCAGTGCTCTTTAGGGAAGAGAATTTATTTATTTATTTTTATGTGTGTGTTTAGGGAGGGGCATTTATTGAAGAGGCTGGGAAGTTGTTTTAACATGTTTATTTGAAATTATTTACACAAAAAGACTTTATACAAACCTTCTGCTTGAAGCTTATATGACCAGATTACAGAAAGCTTTGACATACTCCAAACAGATACCCCAGCGTTTGAACCTTGGCTAGCAGACACGAGATATTCTGACTGCCCAACAAAGGACAGGTTGACAATTGGCTGTGAGAAAAATCATGGATTCAATATGAGAGAAAGAGAAAGTTAACCTCCCCTTTGTGAAATATGTACACCCAGACATTTCAAGATCAGCTCTGAAAAAACATGAATTCTGCTATCAACTGCAGTAAACTAAATGGCAGTCACCAACGAGTCAAGGATGCAGGTGTTGCTGGCATCACATCATGGGAGGCAGTTAATACAGTTATAAAGCTTATTTTTATACTTGTTTTTTGTCCCAAATTGTGTGCTACTAATGTTTTAAAATCATCTTAAATGAGTTTCATGATTTTTAATAATTTATTTGAAATAATTAATTTCAAGAGTTTTTATCTACAACTTCAAACTTAAAAATCCATAACACATATATGCATTAAATAGACTAACAACTAAGTCTTTTTTTTTTTTTTTTGGCTCAACTAAGAACTTCTCTTTAAATTCATTTAAATATTTTGCCAATAAACATATCTCACTGTTATTGGACATCTATTTCCTATTTTATGTGATACATAATTGTATCAACCATACTAATTTTTTAGGTAATAATAAGCAGGAAATAAACATATTTGTAATAGATTTTTTTAATTACACGACATAACATGCAATCACTTAATACTAAATTTAACAATATTTAGTATACTTGAGAAAAGAAGTTCCTCAGTACCCAATCTGAAGGTTAAGCATTACTAATAAAATATTTTCAGCACTGTAAGATTCAGAATAAATTCTTTATTATATCTAAAAATTTAGTCTTATCAAGTAGTGTTTTTAAACCATTTGTCATTAGTTAATATTTTTACAATTAGCATTAATTTGTACGTTAGCATCTGTTTTGAATAACCTTAAATTAAATAATATTACAAACTAAGTCAAAAAAGTAACATTTGCGCCATAATTTCAGTTATCTATGACATTAATAAATATTCAAAATAATAGAGATCATCCTTTTTCTTTCCTTTTTTTTTTAGCAATTTTCCCACAGCACACATTTTCTATTTGATATATCTATTCGTTAAGTCAAAATGGAAAAAAAAAAGAAAAGTTAGTTTTGCCTTCAAGAAAACACAAACAGAACTGAAGAAAAAAAAAACAAACAAAACTTAAAGGCAACTCATACCAGCGCCAACACCATGTTTAGGTTTTTTTTTTTTTTTTTTTTTTTTTTTCATGGTAAAAGCTATGGGCCTCCTATGATTGTAGCAAACTTGTAAGTTCAGTTGGTGAATTGCAAAATTAAAAATTCATTCTAAATTGCAACAAACCTGAAAATTTAGTATTTTTTTGTAATTTACCATAAAACAAATTATACCAATTATCAGTATAACCAGGTGTAACAGTCCATAAAATCACAGAAACAGGATTGTGCATGCAAATCTCATTAAAATGAGATATTGGAGCCATAAGAAGCACAACCCCCAACAAGAGGATTACGTAACAGGCACAACCCCCAACAAAAGGATTACACAACCCAACAAGGGGATTACATAAAGGCAAATAGCCATTTGTTGTTTCAAGTTATGCAGCCTGCACATAAAACTCAAGAAGAACTGGGGCAAAGTTGTTTCCCCATCAAAATATTAGCAACTTGGCTCCAATTAACATATTTCACACATTTGTTAAAAGCCAAAGTTGGCAATGACATCATGGTGAAAATATCAGCGTACAATGCATATCTCAAATTCAGAAAAACAAAAGAAGAGAATTTTGCAAGAGTAAAAAATTAAGGGGTTGTTCTCTTCGTATTTCAATTTTGAATTTTAAATTCATTTTTAGTTTTGTGTTTTGAGTATTTGTTTTGAGATTACTAAAAACGCGTTTTTTTTATCTGTAGCGTTTTCAGCATTTTGAAAATTTTGAGCGTGTTTGTGATGAAAACAGCCAAAATGACTTTTGTTGTTTAGAGTTTTCTTTACAATTTTTTTTCTTTTTTTCGAAAATGCGTTTTTGAAAATATGAAAGTAAATACGTTTTCACTGTTTTGGAAAACTGAAAACAGCCTAAAAATAATAAAGAGAACAGGGCCTAAAATATCAATATGACAAGAGATGTTCAGAAAGTATATATCATGCCAACTTTTAGATAACAGAAACAAGGAGTTATAGAATCACCTCTAAACCATCGCCAATTACAGCCACAAGAACATTCTTCTCAGGATCCCACAATGTAATAAAAGTTTCTGCTGCAACAGCCAGGACAGAACCATCAGCAGAAAATGCAGCAGCTGTCATGGGTTTTTTCCTGTAAGGCAACAAAAGATTCATTGAGATGAAACAGACAATAATAAGCAGAATACCTAGATGAGATTCTAAAATAAATCCATAATATGAAAGCATTTCTACATTATTTTTTTTTCTTTTGATAAGTTGAAGCATTTTCTGTATCAAGAATTAATACCAGCACACAGAAAATAGGAAATTTTATTATAAAGTGCAACAAAAATGGCCTCTAGATATAAATTAGTTGATGGTCAGCACTCTGCTAGGAAAGTCATGCACTAAATGCAGCTAAACCTTTTATGAAATAGAAATAGCTTCTCGCATCTTCATTGAACTCTTTTGAATAACATGTTTCACTTCTCCATTTCACCCTTATACTGTCCAAGTAATCTCTTAAATTATGTGTTACTAGCCTGCAGTGGCAACAAAAAACAATCATATCTTTTTGAATTGTTAAGGGCAAGATCGTACTTGTATGAACCAACAGCATGGCACGTCCAGCCTGCTTTCTGCAGCATTTGAGCTTTGCATTGCATCTCATTACTGCCAACCCAAATCTGCAAAACTAAAAACATCAGGAATAAAATAGCCTACCAGAAAAGTTTCCCTAGAATTGACTAAATTACCTTGAAGTCCCCACCACGGGAGGTGCTGACAGCCATACTTTGTGTTGGATGGAAAGCAATAGATGAAACACCCGACTCCCTGCACAGTATTAAGCAGGTAATCTAATGTTATTTCTGCATTATAACAGCTAATACTTTTCTGTTCAATGTTTCCAGCTTCAGAATAAACAAATAAAAAGTTGATATGTGCAAGAGAACTTCCTTCGTGCTTTTAGCCTCTTTTTATCAAGCTCATAAGAAGAGCAATATGCATAATCAACACATTCTCAAAATTTTTCAACCCAGTTTTAACTCATAAAGCTAATGTGAGACCTGTGTGGTTCATAGACAATGGTGGACAAGCTGAAATTCTTCTTCTGTGATCCACATGTCCAAAACTTAAGACTGACGAGGCCTCCCATTCCTTCTTCTGATAGTCTAGTTTCGACAGTACTCATGATACAGCCATCCAGAGAGAGGGCTAACAAAGTTATAACCAGCTACATTCACAAATGGGAAGTTTTATCAACTCCATGGAGTAATATTATGAAATATATCATAAAGTAGGTGACTTGAGGAAAACATAACAAAATAACATGAATGATAAGAACTCAATCCACAAGAATATAAAAGAATTATGGTAAGTTGGCTGCTGCTGCAAATTTCTTCAGTTATGCACCAAAAAAAAAAAAAAAAAATTAGGCCACGTATTCCTTCTAGGAAATATCAAAATAGATCTTCTTGCATGGATTATACTTTCCTCTACCCTCTGATGAAGCACACAGTGAAGAAGGGAAGAAGAAAAGATGGAGAAGAGAGGGGGAACAGAGAAACAGAGAAAATAAGGGTGGCAAAAAAGTAGTAGGATTTAAGAAGAAATGAGAGGTGAATAAGATACTTAGAATTTTCTTTGGTCTTTTTTCTTTCCTTTTGTTTGGAGCTTTCTTCATTCAATTCAATCATAAACGTTAAATAAAATCTTTATATAACAATAATTCTAGTTCTCCAACTAGTTCCATACATGGCTTCGTCCTCAACAAAATCTTTATATAGTGAGTTGCTTATATATTCACAAAACTTTATCAAACTAAAAATCCAAATTAAACTAGGGATTTAACACATCATTTTAAACTACGTTTGGAATTTTTAGTGAATGACAGTATAAAGCCTAAGGGAAAGTGGACACATCAGTTTTCACGTTTCATTAGACAAAGTGAAGTGGACACTTGTTTGGATGGACAAAGAAAAACCTTATTAGAGAGTGAAATGATTAAGGAAAAACAGGTTTTAAATATAACTTTATAGTTATCTTGTAAAAAATAGGATACAGTTGACATTTAAAAAAATTATTCTATTATATAAGTAAACATCCATTTTGGTGTTACTGAATTTTGAAGCTTTTTTGTTATTCCCTAAATACCTGTCATGAAACTAACCAAAAGCCTGTGGATATATTCAAAAGTGAGGCCTTTAACTTTATTAACCATCCCACTTCACCAAACCTTAACTTGAAAAGTTTTTGTCACCCCAATTATACATCCACCAAGCCCCTTGCTTACATGGTGAAATTATTTGTGTAAATTACACAACACATTTTTTATTTAATAAGATTAATATTTGGTCATTGTAAGTTGATGTGAATGCTGTCATTTTGAAAAAACTTAGAAAATAAAAGACAAATAATGTGTGATAAAAAAATATTTTCTATTTTTAATTGCAACCATGCATCATGTGTGCCCAATTTCTAGTATATAAAAAACAAATTGAACACTTTATTTTCCCTTCATTTCTTCCCAAAATTGGAAGGCAATGAAGGGGGACGGAAAATGTTTAAAATGCTTGTACCTTTTATATTTTCTAATCACTCCATTCATCTCCCTTTCCCTGCTAGAAGATTTCCCAAACAACCTGTTCACTTACTATTTCCTTCCAAATCTTTCATTTACTATCCAAATTCTTCAATCCAACCAAGGTGCTAATCTTCCAAAGTTCCTAAACAAATAAAATTTTCAAATAATTATAACTAGATTAAAAATAATTGAGACTATTTATCCTTATAATTCTCCTCAGCTATGCAAAGGTCCCCACCAAATAGAGAAAGACAGTCAATGGAGCACTAATACTTTTAACTTTCAGGAATCAAAAAAATGAATTTTCTTTTCACAACATGGAATGGTCCTGATGTCTAAATAATTTTCCAAGCTCAATAAATATCTCCCCAAAGTATGAAAATAAAGAGAATTCTTATAACAAGAAAGGATGCAATCTGATCCTCATGTCGCATTGAAAGTGACAGAAGTGAAGTCATTGTCGGTGACATGCCCTAATGTTAGATTTGGATGATATCTTTTGACCATATAAATTATTCTTTACAATTAATTAAATGGTCATATCTTCATTCATAGCTTTCCAATTGAATATGAATGAGTCCCTAGATATCATGATAATCTTATTCTTAAGTTGTTAAGAATATGAGACAAAAATCTATTAACATATGATTTTTTAAACTGCTCTTAGTCTTAAGATTTCTCAAGATGAGACTATGACTAATTGATTATAGACTAGTACATGAGCTACAACCTTTGATTTGTATAAGATACTAATGTTATAGAATGATAAGTCACATGCCATATTGCATGAGATGCAGATAGTAAACATGTGAGCAAGTGTTGGTTGAACATCTACTAAATGTGACACATATAACAGATTACATGACTAAGAAGATTAATGATTTGTTACTTGCTTTCGATTGTACATTTGATCCTTGGACCAAAGACAACACAATTGTCTTGTATGTCAGTGTCGAAGATTTGCCATTGAGCAGAACCATCCGAAGTGAAGTGAGATGTGGAAATGCCCTATGTGTGGTCTTTATCTAGTGGTGTATAGAGACAGTTGATTGTTGATGGGATCCATTGACTTCCGGCGTGAGGTGAACATCTTATACAATCTCAGTTGATTAGTGATTGTAGAAAGTCTTGACCAAAATAAGCAGGATCGAAAAGGAATTTTCAATGTCGGAAGGAGTTCTGATATGTCATCTAGATCACCCGAAACTAGATCTTGGCATAATTACTGAGTCTTTTGAGTTTAATCGATCCATAGCTCTCACTCGATCAAGATGTTAGTCAGTGGAAGGATTATAATATACGGTAATCAAAAGCCTAAATAGGTTTACTTGAAGTATTGACTTCATTGCTGATATGATCGTTCTGGACAATTTAAAAACGTAAAAATTAATCTAGATTTAGAAGGATTATGCAAAAACCTTATTCATGGTCAAATTCAAGCTTACTTGAACAGCACTCCAATTTGCAGATCATAGCTAAAAAATGTTCCAAGCTCTTCTACTTTTATTTTCACCATTGCATCCTTTTCTGCTGTTTTGTCTTGTATATGGATATATACATTTTCACTAAGGCTGGGCTGGCTGATTATGGTTCTTGCTTGTTTCTGGACGGGATTTTGAGACACCACTGATTTGGTGGATTAATAATGCTGAGTGCTAAATCAATAATGAATCCATAAAATTCTTGGAAATACTCACTCACTTTAGTAATTAATTTCATTTTCCACTGAAAGATAAAAGAGGGAAGGGAATCCATCAAGATTTTTGGCTCACAATAGAACTAGGGCCTAAATCAAGTAACTAGCAGTCCAATCTGTCCAGCTCTCTGACACAATATTTTCAGTTCCTATGATGGTGACTGCTTCCGCTGGCATGTGATGTCTGGACATAGAATCAAGTCCTTGTGAATTGCAAAGCTACTTTTAATTTCAGAAGCTGGGAATGCTTTGCTTCAAGTCCAGTACAGGTCAAATAGGGGGCCTTGATTGTGATTCAATTGGGTACAAAGTGGGTAATTGGCAAATCTAGGTCAAGGTGCGTCAAAAGCGCTTTCTCTCAGTCATCTTCTTCATAAGATGAAGAAGAATGAGCCCTAGTCTCCAAGCACAGTAGCCACAACCCAACTGAGAGCAAAGGACTTTGGCAAGGCTACAAAAGGATTTGATAGCAACAACCAACTGAAGCTTTGCACAGCAATGAAGGGGCAGGCATTGAGGCTACTATTGCTGTAATTATCCGAATTTAGCTGCCTTTGATGGTAGTGAATTATGGTGGCCAAAAGCTTATGCATCACAGCAGTCAACAGCAGAACCTCCATAATCCACATTGTAGCAAGAGCTAAAGGTGCCTAGCCATGCCGTGCTCATTGCCAGAGACCAAGCAGCAACAGGAAGTCACTTTGTGATAAAGGAGAATTGCCACATGGAAAATGGGAAGTGGCACTCTTCAATAGTAAATTGCAACTATATCATGAGCTTCATATTGGACAAAAAGATCAGCAAAAGGACAAATGAATACTCAGCTTCAGTCTGAAAGTGACACAAGGCGCCTAATGACAGAAAAATATTAGCAAAATTAAAGATAGCTAAAGACTATAATCTGAAAGTGGCATAATGACACCAACCATAAACAGTAGCTAGCAAGACCTATTACATCTTAACATGGTAAAAAGCAATGTAGGACAACTATGATGATATTTACCTGTTAACCTGTAAAATAAAAGGCTCAAGAATAAATATTAGGTAGAAATATAAATGAACTACTCCTACCGTGAGTTCATCACCAGGTTGATGGTTTCTTTCACAAATTTGAACCTGCAATGAAGAACAGAGATCAGTATAACTCCAACACACAAACAGATTGAAAGAAATGAAGACAACTATTGAAAATATCTGTAATTAACTAATTCAAAGCAATGGTATGCAAATTAATTGGAAAATCAGATCCCACAATCTATGGGATTGATTATAATCAACCTTAATTGTTGGGATTGATTGATTGATGTAAATTAGTAATTGATGTAATTAGGATTCCTTCTTTTTTTCTTAGTTATAGGGATTTGATTGATTTTCTTTCTCCTATATATTATAACCATTCCTAGTGAAGATTAGAGAACTATACACTAATTTTTCTCACAATTAGTTATGTATTTCAATTGTGGAAATCTACAATTAGTTGGAAGTCTAACCTTCAACCAATTGTGGCATTATCAACCACAAAATCTGAATATATACCTGTAACTGAGGCTGTTAAAGAGTCTTTGTGGTTGAAAGGATTGATCAGTGAGCTCCTAGTATATAATGTGAACGTTATCTTAAAGTGTGATAGCCAAAGTGCCATACACTTGGCTAAAAATTAAAGCCACTATTAAAGGACAAAACACACTGACATTAAGTATCATTTTATAAGAGAAATTCTTGAGAAGGAGATTGCTCTTATTAAAGTTGCAGGAAATGATAATGCAGCTGACATTTTCACTAAAACTGTTCCCATGTCCAAATTACTTCATTGTTTAAAGCTGTTACAATTTGATGTGTTTTGATTGATCTTTTTCAGGGTATTCAGGAAGAGAATAGAACAAGAATGCTGGAGTTCCAGGTTTACTCGAGGCAAAATGGTGGAGATTTGTTGATGTTTTGCCCGAGTTGATTGTGCTGGAAGTCTAGAAGAAATCAGAGAGAATATAAAGATGATCAAGTGACAGTTAGATTGCAGGACTTAAATGTAATAAACTGTAATTAATAGGGGTAGTTTAGACTTTATAACAGTTGGTTATTTCCCCTAGGAAGATCCGCCTCTCTAGTTTATAAATAGAAGGGTGCGGAGGCCAGATTTGTTCATCAATCAATTTTTCATTTCATTATCTTGTGTTCGAGTGCAGTGAGAAGGGAGAAAGTTGTGATAGAATAGTTCTTGGAGTTTTCATGTGAGGATTGTATTCAAGAGATAAGAGAAGGCGAGTGAGAGGGATTCTTGTACTGATTTCCTAAGTTCTTAGTAGATTGTTCTCTTCTTGGAGTGTTGGATGTAGTGCCATTTTTATGGCATGAACCAAGGTAAATCGGGTGTGCTGCATTGTGGTTTGCTTTCTTGTTTCTCTTTTAATTCTGTGTGATTACTTACTTTCTGTTTTTATCCTCGTGTTGTGATTGATTTCAGTGAGAATATTGAGTGATTCTTGGGCCATATTAGTACTCGGTTTTAACACTCAAGAATCTTAGTAGATTGCTCTCTGATCGAAAGGATGTAGGATCACATTTGTGATCTGAACCAGGATAATCACTAGTGTTCTTGTGGTTTGCATGTTCTATCTCTATTTCAATTATTTTTGTATCTTATTTTGTGTTTATTGTGTGAATCAAGAAGTGTGTGTGTTATATTGGGCCAAAAATTAGTGTTCCAATGCTCCCAGTTTTAACAAATTGATATCAGAGCCGGTTCATTGTTTCAAAAAAAGGCCAAGATCCTTAGAAATCAATAGATATACCCACAGGAATGGCTTCTACAGCCTCTGCCACACGGTATGATATTGAAAAATTCGATGGTCAAAACGATTTTGGCCTTTGAAAAATACACTGTTACAAAACCTGGGACTGGAAGAGGCTCTCAAATGAGAGTCCAAAATTCCAAAGACCTATTCAGAAGATAAGAAGAAGGAAATAGGAAAGAAAGCCATCAATACCCTAATCCCAAGTCTAGGAGACAAGGTCCTGCGAGAGGTTCCTAAGATGTAAACTGCTACAGAACTTTGGTTGAAATTAAAGAGTCTATATATGACTAAGTCCCTCTCTAGAAGATTGTATTTGAAGGCCAAATTCTTTACTTTCAAGATGCAAGAAGGGCAGAAACTTC
This sequence comes from Diospyros kaki, assembly GCA_036245055.1. NCBI lineage: Eukaryota > Viridiplantae > Streptophyta > Magnoliopsida > Ericales > Ebenaceae > Diospyros > Diospyros kaki. The sequence continues at coordinate 8,877,962 of BSEG01000011.1, read as the reverse complement.
GAAATCATATTGACAATTTTAATAAGCTGTGTCTTGATTTAGAAAACATAGATGTGAAATATGATGATGAAGACAAGGCTCTAGTTCTATTGCATTCATTACCTAGATCCTATGAAACCTTTGCTGACATTTTAAAATATGGTAGGGACACATTGACTCTTGATGATGTTATTGGAGCATTAAACTCCAAAGAATTGCAACAAAAGGTAGAGGGAAAGAATTCAATAAGTGAGGTACTTGCTGTGAAAATCAAATCAAATAGAAGAGACCCTAGGAGTAGAGGTAGGTCTCAATCAAAATCTAGAAACGGTAGGAAATCCATCAAATGCTACCATTGTCATGAAGAAGGGCATATTAAGAAGCATTGCCCTAAGAGAAATTGTAGACAAATCAAACTCTGAAATCTCATCCTAGATTTGCGAGTTTGACTATAATAGTGCTAATGCACTAGTGGTATCTAGCAAGGATGACGGGGAAATTTGGGTGCTTGACTCGGGTTGTTCATTCTATATGACACCCCATAGAGAATGTTTGCAAAACTATAAAGATATTGGTGGTGGTAGGATCCTTTTAGGAAATAACCATGAGTGCAGCATTAAGGAAATTGGAGACATAAGGCTTAGGATGCATGATGGAATAGTTAAAACCCTAACTGCTGTAAGATATGTTCCTGAATTAAAAAGGAACCTAATTTCCCTTGGAGAATTGGATGAGAATGGCCATTCCTACAGGGGGGATGGTGGAGTTCTAAAGGTGTCAAGAGGTTTACTTGTTTGCATGAAGGCTGTTCTTCAGAATGGCACATATGTGTTGCAGGCATCCACATTGTGTGGTGATGCAGCCATAGGAGAAGCTAAGACATATGAGCAGTCTAGGTTGTGGCACTTTAGGATGGCCCATATTAGTGAACAAGGCCTTAAAGAACTATCCAATCAAGGAATTTTAGGTGCTGAAAAATTTACAGCATTAGATAAGTGTAAAATTTGTATCTTAGGAAATAAAAGTCAAATTACCTAAGAAAGCCACCCATTCATCGGAAGCCCCATTAGATTATGTACATTCGGACATATGGGGCCCTAGTCAGTCCTTAACTTATGGAGGGGCAAGATATTTCTTATCCATTATAGATGATTACTCTAGAATGGTTTGGGTTTATGTTTTGAAATCAAAAGACCAAACTTTTGAGGCTTTTAGAACACGGAAAATCATGATAGAAAATCAGATGGGTAGGAAAATTAAGATCATTAGAATAGATAATGGTCTAGAGTTATGTAATAAAGATTTCTCCCTAATGTGTAGTGAAAGTGGGATCCTTAGGCACCTTTCAGCCCCTGGAAACCCTAGACAGAATGGCTTAACCGAGAGGATGAATAGAACCCTACTTGAGAGGGTGAGATGCATGTTAATACATTCTAGATTGCCTAAGTCCTTTTGGGAAGAAGCTATAAATACAGCTGCATATGTAATAAATAGGTCTCCATCGACGGGTATAGGGTTTAAAACACCCTATAAAATGTGGAAAGGCCATAAGCCAAGCCTTGACCATATAAAGGTGTTTGGTTGTATAGCCTATGACCATATAAAGGTGTTTGGTTGTATAGCCTATGCCCATGTAAAGCAAGGAAAATTAGAGCCTAGGGCCAAACGATGCCTTTTTATTGGCTATCCATCAAGGGTTAAGGGCTACAAACTATGGAGTTTGGAAAAAGGTATGCCAAGAACTATAGTGAGTAGGGATGTATCATTCAATGAGAAGTCTTTCTTGAAAGAGGATAAGATAAGAGGATGGGAAAGAAAAGGCAAAAGCAGCTGTTGAAATTAATCAGAAACAGCAAGATCATGATGCTGCCAGTGGCAGTCATGATACCCATGATGCTGCAAGTGACAGCCATTATACCTATGATGCTGCTTATGACAATCCTATGGACTTGGCAGCAGACCAGCATAGTGCTGGTGCAAGATCCTCTAGCTTAGATAGCTTCCAGCAATCAGATGATGCTGATACCTCAAGTTATGCTGGAGACCAGCACATTGACAGTGCTGGTTCATCAAGTTCAGGAAGTAACCCTAGTATAGATGGGTCTAATGTGGCTAGAGATAGGCAAAGGAGAGTGGTAAGACCTCCATTGAGGTATGGGTTCTCCGATTTAGTGGCATAAGGACTGTATAGTGCATTAGAAGTAGCTGGAGAAGAGCCTCTCACTTATGAAGAGGCTGTAAGATCTAAGGATTCAAAGAAATGGCTAGCTGCCATGGAATAACTTAGAAAGAATAAAACTTGGATCTTGGTTGATAGACCCTTAGGCAAGAGGGTGGTAGGTTGTAAATGGTTGTCTAAAATTAAGGAAGGGGCAGGAATTGAGTCAAAACCTAGGTATAAGGCTAGGTTAGTAGCAAGGGGTTTCACCCAACTAGAAGGTGTGGATTTTAATGAGAAGTGTTCTCACCAGTTGGGAGACACTTCGATTAGGATATTACTTAGTGTTCTAAAACGCGCTAGACGCTAGTCAGGCGCTAGACAGGGTCGAAGACGACAAGTCAAGGGGAGACAACCCAGGCGGCGTGTGACACAAGAGAGAGAGAGAACGGGAAAGAGGCGACCGACGAGAGAGAGAAAGGGAAAGATAATCGGCACAGGCAGCCTAGGCATTGTTCAAGCCTGATGCCTAGGGGTGTTGATTTGGCATTAATCGCGGCAACCAAGGGACGCCTTGGCCACCTTTTTGAACATTGATATTACTTGCTATGTTTGCACACTTAGACCTAAGCCTAGAGCAGATGGATGTGACCATTGCATTCCTCCATGGCGAATTAGAAGAGTATATTCTAATGGAGCAGCCCAGAGGATTTGAGGTTAGGGGAAAGGAGGAGTAAGTTTGCTTGTTGAAAAAATCCTTATATGGACTAAAGCAGTCCCCTAGGAAATAGTATAAGAAATTCGACATATTCATGATTAGCCAAAGGTTCAAGAGGAGTGATTTCGATTGTTGTGTTTATTTTAGAGATACCTCATCTAAGATCTCCATATATCTCCTCCTTTATGTGGATGGCATGTTGATTGCAAGTCAATCACATGTGGAAGTTCAAAGTTTAAAGCTGAAATTGAAATCAGCCTTTGAAATGAAGGAGTTAGGAGAGGCTAGGAAGATTTTGGGGATTGAAATCTCTAAAAATAGACAGAAAAGGAAAATCTGACTATCTCAAAAGTCTTATCTTGAGAAGCTAATTAGGAAATTTCACATGCTTGAAGCAAGGAAGTGACTGTTCCTTTTGCTCAGCATTTCAAATTATCTCACATGCAATCACCTACTGATGAAGAAAGCATAAGAGAGATGAATAAGATTCCCTATACAAGTGTTGCAGGCAGTCTTATGTATAGTATGGTGTGTACAAGGCCAGATTTAGCCCATGTCATGAGTGTTACAAGTAGGTTCATGGCTAATTCGGGAAAAGACCATTGGACAGCTGTTAAGTGGATATTTAGGTACCTAAAAGGAACAATCAATATGGCATTAGTTTATGATTGAGCTAGTATAGATAAAAAGCCTTACATTCTAGGGTTCACTAATGCTGATTATGCAACAGATATAGATAAAAGAAAATCCTCTACAGGATGTGTTTAAGATATGAAACTCATCCATTAGCTGGAAAACAAATTCACAATCTGTAGTGGCTCTTTCTATCACAAAGACCGAGTATATAGCTGTTACAGAAGCTATAAAAGAGGCTTTATGGTTGAGAGGTATAATAGGTGAACTCCTAGGGAAGGATGTTAAGGCTACCCTAATGTGTAATAGCCAAAGTGCTACACTTAGCTAAGAATCAAGTTCACCATGAGATAACAAAGCATATTAATGTGAGGTATCATTTTATTAGAGAGATACTTGAAAAAAAGGAAGTAAATCTAATTAAGGTGGCTGGTGAAGAAAATCCAGCCGATATATTCACAAAGGCAGTTCCTATGTTTAAGTGACACCATTGTTTAAGACTCTTGCAGGTTATATCATGAAAATGACCAGTTTTATGCAAGTCCAGATGATGAGCAGCTTGATGAGATTAGGGTCCAGACAAGAACTCAAGCAAACTGGTGGAGAATTGTTATTCAAGTTTTGCATTGAGTGGCTGGAAAGATTAGAACGACTCGAACTTCCTATTGAGGATTATATCTGGCAGTGGCAATTAGGAAATATAGTCTAATTGTATGGTTAATTAGTGAGGGATAGATATAGAATTTTCCCATGTTTTTTAATCCCTTGTAATTTACGCCCTTGTGTCTATAAATAAGAGGCGTGGGGTAAACTGCCATAGACCCATATGATTGATCATTTCATTGTTGTGCGCGAGGTTGTATTGTGAGAGAAAGCTACAGAAGATAGACTTGTAATCTCCCAATTACTATTAGAAAACGAGTAAGAGCTTGTACAAAGCACCCAATTTCTAACTATCTCACATATTCTCAGTCATCAAGAAGTTACAGGCCTTTATTTCCAAAGTAGATGAAATTCAAGTGCCTTGCACTATTCTTAAAGCATTACAAGATCCACGGTGAAAAATTGTGGTAATGGAAGAAATGAAAGCTCTAAAAGAAAATGGAACATGGGAGATGGTGGAGTTGGCCAAATGAAAAAAGACTGTTGAAAGCAAATGGGTGTTTACAGTGAAGTACATATCAAATGACACTATAGAAAGATACAAAGCTCAATTGGTGGCTCAAGGGTACACCCAAACCTATGGCGTTAACTATGAAGAGACATTTGGTCTAGTGGTAAAACTAAATACAATTCGAGTATTGCTATCACTAGCTGCAAACTTGGATTGAGAACTACACCAGATGGACATTAAGAATGCTTTTTTGAATGGCACTCTGGATGATGAAGTTTACATGAAAGCACCTCCAAGATTTGAGATGCATGCTGGATCTGGGAAGATATGTAAACTGAGAAAATCCCTTTATGGTCTAAAACAGTCTCCTAAAGCATGGTTTACTAGATTTAGCTCTGTTATGAAGAAACTTGGGTATAAACAAGGACAAACATATCACATTTTATTTGTTGTTAAGAGTAGAAACACAACACTCTCTAGGACACTCACACTCACTAAGTCATGGATAGAGACTCACAAAACACTCACGGCAACAGAAATTACAAAACACAGAATTAAAGAACAAAAAATCAAAATCAAGAACACCACAAGATTATCCTGGTTCAGTCTCAAATTGAGATCTACATCCATATTGGCTTGGCCTTCACTTTTCCACTATCTTGTATAAGTTGATTACAAATGCCTTTGACAGAACTCTCTCATAGTCCATATATCCTAAAAACTATATAGTTCCCAACCCAAAGTATACACAGCAATACCCGCCTCACTCTAAGCACACATCCAAAAACCACTCGCTCACAAGATAGAATTCTCGCATAAAGCACAAAATGAAGGTACCGCACAACAGCCCCCTCCCGACCTTTATTTATAAGCCATAGGGCAGAAGTTACAATAACTAAAAATAAACGCCCCCAACTGATTGTTACCCATAACAATCGGCCAGTTGTCCTTCTAGAAACAATCCTTCTAGAAGACTTTTCCTAACCAACTAAACAGGACATAAATAACATTGTTTTACATAAATTTCCTAATATCTATTTCACTAATCTAGTACAAATGTTCTAGCATCTGTCAAAAGAAGTGATAATGGGAAGCAAGCAGTTCTGATTGTCTATGTAGATGATATAGTTATCACAGGTGATGACATTACAGAAATTGTGAATTTAAAGAAAGAACTCCAATCAAAATTCAAAGTAAAAGACCTCATAACTCTAAAGTATTTCTTGGAAATGGAATTTGCTAGGAGTAAACAAGGAATTTCATCTCACAAAGAAAATATGTTCTGGATCTGTTGAAGGAAACTGGGATGTAGACCTGCATCGACACCTCTAGAGAAGAATTGGAAACAGAAGATTACAAATGATGATCCTCCAACGGACAGGGAGACCTATCAACACCTAGTTGGGAAATTGATCTATCTTATCCTTAACTAGGCCACACATCGCTTTCAGTGTGAGCTTGATCAGCCAATTCATGCATGCTCCCACTAAGAGGCATATGGATCCAGCAATTTAAATCCTGAGATACTTTAAAAGAAAGTCCAAGAAAAGGATTACTGTTCAAAAAGACGAGTACTAGGGATGTAGTGGGGTACTCAGATGCAGATTGGGTAGGAGGATGATAGTAAATCTACAACTAGGTATTACACTATAGTTTGGGAAAATCTAGTCACTTGGAGAAGTAAAAAACAAACCATTGTTACAAGAAGCAGTGCAAAAGCCAAGTTTCGTGGAATGGCTCAAGGAACTTGTGAGCTCATTTGAATCCAAAGACTTGTGGCAGATTTAAACATGTCTATCACCAGTCCCATGAAACTTTACAACGACAGTAAATCAGCTATAATTGTATTACACAACCCAGTTCAGCATGACAAGATGAAACACATTAGAATTGATAGACATTTCATCAAGTCTGAAATAAATAATGGAACTATATTCTTATCCTATGTCCCACAACTTCTTAGGAAGTTGATGTTCTAACCAAAGCTCTATCTAAGCCGAGCTTTGAGTCTTGTCTGGACAAGATGAGAATGATTGACATCTATTCACCAGCTTGAGAGAGAATGTTGGAAAATCAGATCCCACAATCTATGGAATTGATTATAATCAATCTTATCCCACAATCTATGGGATTGATTATAATCAACTTTAATTGTTAGGATTAATTGATTGATGTAAATTTGTAATTTATGTAATTAAGATTCCTTCTTTTTTCCTTAGTTATAGGGATTTGATTGATTTTCTTTCTCCTATATATATTGTAACCATTCCTAGTGAAGATTAGAGAAATATATACCAAGTTTTCCCATAATTGTTCACATTTGAAGTAGGAGCAGACAATATTTGATGTCTAATACTGAGGGGATCCAGCAAGCCCATACATACAACATTAAGATTGCAGCTGCCTAGCAACCAGGGATATAGCTAGGTTTGCATAATTATGATTGTGTAACCCATGCAATAAACCAACAGAACATCAACAACACAGGCTTTACAGGAAACAGGGATATAGCTAGAAGCCTTTTAAAATTGTAATTAAGTAATCCACGAAATGATTTGATCCATTTGGAGGGATTAAAATTGCATAAGGTTGACTGTTTCAACCAAAGAAGACATATATATTGTTTTAAATGCATACACAATTCATTTCTACAGCAAAGAAATCAAGATAGAAAATGTCTCCTAAGCACAATTGTTTTCAAAATAGAAATTAAACTGAAGGAACATAAATAATCCCAACTGCCCATAAAACATTAACTGGAAAATAACCATGACCAAATGAAGGATCTATATGATACTTGCACGTGCTCACCTCTGAAATTTCCCGGTCATCAAACAAGCTGTAGAATTGAATGCGGTAATTCTCAGAACGGACAGCAACCAACCCAGCAGTGGAATCAAAGACAAAACCACTACATGAGCCTTCATAAACCTCTGGAACTGGACAAGGAGGCTGAAAGTACAGAATAAGGATATTCTGAAAACAGATTTTACTTTCCAAATGCAAACAGCATGCAGCTGAGTATAAATACCAGTAAGGATGAAAATATCAAACAGACAACCATGTAAAAATTGCATGACATATAAGTAGTTAAATTCTATGAATATACCCCAACTAACACATTAGCTAGGGGTATATGCCCAAAATCCACAAATATGGATTAGACAGCTAGTACATGGGTAGGACACCCACATGTGCAGAGAAGACTATGCTTGAGGTTAATGTAAGAAGGAGATCAAGCAAGACATAGATGCATGTTCCTTTTTCTTAATTAGTTGATCTGCAGTATTCATAATGATTTAGGTCCTCATCAGCACAGGAGATCACACCCCTCGCTTAAAAATACCCCTGCGACCAGGGGTATCAAAGTCCAGCAGCATATTTGTATAACAAAAAAACTTATAAAATTTATTTGGCCAGGATACAAAAAATAAATAAACAAACCAACAGACACAAACCTTGATCCCATCAATAGACTTCAGAATCTCCATTGAAGACATCTTTACTATATGAATTTGATTATTCGCACAAGATATCTGTAAAGGTACATGAATGAGAAGTGGAATACTCATAGCAGAGAAATCTGTGATTGATACTAGATCAAGCATGAAAAAAGATCTTACAGAGGAAAGTAAAGGATCTGGAGAATTTATAAAAGATAAAATTGGGGACCCAATTCGTGGTAGAAACTTCTTCTTTCCTGTGTCTAGCTGCCATACCACAAGGACTCCTTCTCTTCCACCTAAATGTGACAAAAGAGGCATTTAAGTAGCAAGTAAAAATTAATACTAAACAAGAAAGAAAGAACTGGAGAAATGTTAAAGTATATACTCAAAAAGATACTCTACATTGTATAGATTATGCAGTGATAGCAATGTTGCAAGTAATCATTAAAATCACAGAGAATTTCTTTTTTAAAGCTTTTCAAACACTACCTTACTTTTTAAAAAGCTTTTTAAATAACTTCTGCACACCTGAATACAGATAGGCACCATCAGAAGAAAAAAGGAGAAGCTTTACTCCTGCAGAATGCCAATGCCATGTAGAGCATGAATCGGCATCATCATCCCCTCTAACGCCAGGCCTTTCATCCTCATTGTTCATCAATCTTCCATTTATTGTTTTGTCATTAGAACAGAATGTTCTATTACCAAAATCCCTCCAAATTAAGATCCGCCCAGTTACATCCCCTGCCGCTACAATTCTTTCAGTTGGATGAAACGCAAGAGTAGTCAAGTTTTTAGTATGATGCAGCCTTATCTTCTTAACTTCAATGCGTTCAGCATCTTTTCCTGGGACATTCCATATGCGAAGCTTACGTTTGTCTTTGATACCAAAGAACTTACCAGAGGAACAAACTGTTATACTTTCAGGTTCTTTTGTCTGCAAAATAAGAATAACAAGTGTTCATAGAGTGCATAATCATGCAATGCACAAAACTGAAGGACCAGAATTCATCTTGATCTAAGACAAGTGACGAGACTACAATAGTGAAGAACTTAAATCCAAACACATGCACGGTGATCAGTAGAATATGGAAATCAGTTAGAAGTCATGAACATTTTACACATGAACTAAGATATATTGCTTAAAGATTGATTAATCATTTTTCACAACCATGTTTACGCTGAGTAATTAGATTTCCTTGTTAATGACATGCATACATATATTGGCTAGTGTTAAAAAGGTAGGACTGCAGTCCGCAGGGCAGGTTATCATACAATTCAATCAAATGTTTCATTGACGATGTGGTGTAGAATACTACTGCATGAGCAGTCCAAGTCTTTAATCAACATAAAAATATAAGAATTAGCATAATTATCTACAGGCTACAATTTTCAATCCTCTATTGTGAAAAACTCAGGACATCCCCATCAGTTCCTTTATAACATCACTAATTTCGAACATACTAGTTGTTCCTTCTTAACCACTAATTCATGCAATGATATATATGCTTGTCTTGCTTGTCAAATAAGAAATATATGCCATGATATACATTAATACTATACATCGAGAGAGAAGAGCGGGAGGGAGAGAGAGACTTATGTATAAATTAGTTGTATTTAGTTGAATGCCAAGTTCAACACATTTACAAAATAAAATAAGTAAAATATGATTGAACATCCAGAAACAACAGAAAGAGAATTAAAGTTTGTGGTTTATCAGAATTTTATCCAGATGCACCTCAGCCAAAGTCACTCCACCAGCTAAACGAGACTTAGTTAAGTTGCATTTCCTAATGTGTCCGTGTAAGGCACCCTGCTTCTTGTCTGGTTGATTTGCATCTCCAGTAGACACATATGCAAAAAGGTCAGGTGTTTTTTCATTGTTCTCTGCTGGTTGGCTGAATAAACTTGGAATTACCTGTTTCCAATGAGAAATTTGCAATTTCAGTAAACGATGAGACAAATTAACATCAGTGAAATAAAGGCATATTTAATTGCTAATTTTTCTTTACAAACGCATCACACATGACAGTTTAAATCAACCCAGCATTGTCAATTAGGCTAATAAAGCAGCAGAAGATAATAAATGCAAAATAAAAGCACAATAGATTGTTAATTTTACTTTACAAGCTCATCACCAGGACAGTTTAAACTAACCCAGCATTTTCAATTTGGCTAATTATTATTTTTCTTTTGTTTATTCACGACAAGAGGTCCCAAATTTTCTGCATCAAATTTTACATGAGAGAAATCACCATATTTTCATAGAACCTCAACTTGCTTGGGACAGAAAAGGCAAAAGAATGATAAAATGAATTTACTTACAATACACACAGATGTTGAACAAGGAGTCTAGAATAACATTTCCCAAGTTGCAGAGAGAATCCTGACAGAAGAACGGTAAAATAGATCTAAAACACAGCCTAAAGTGACTGATTCTTCAGCCAAACAGAGGCCAGCATCTGGTTAAGCATCCAGGAACGAGGAAGGCAATTCTTCTGACAGTAAAACTGCTAAAAATTAACCCTAGGGAAAACATTACAACTGTTTAAATAGTCCTCCTAACTTAACCCACAAGGATTAGGGTTTAGTTTCCTTAATTCTGTTGGGCTACACACCTTCTGCTACTCCTATGCCCATAAAGAAAACATGGGTTTAAGATAAGACTCTAAAACCATAACAACATAGTCACCAATAAAAATAACATGACCAGAAAGCTGAAAAATAATAAAATATGCAAAATTAAAAAAATAACCCTGCTAATAATAATTTTTGTATTGCTCCTGCATCACACACATTCAAAAAACGATTATTTGCTGACGAACATCTTTTCATTTGCTTCTTATTATCTAACCCAGCTAAAAAGGAAAATAAATTCATTTTCTATACAATTCCTTCTACACTTACTTCTCTTTCTACACGACTACAAGCTTCAAACATTGGAAAAATTCTCAATCAATTTCTCCACAAATGGATAGAACAAAAATGTATACAATTACAGTCCAAGCATTGTACGAATTTAACTCATTATCTGATACAAGGCCTTGGCAGCCCTTAGAAGACCAAGGAAAAGCGTGGCAGCAGGCCAAAAGACTCCCAGCAGACCAGCTGAGACTGCATAAAAGAATCCAAGCTTGGAAGGTCTACAACAGGATGCTACTAGGCCTAACCCAGATCTCCTAAAGTCAGCTAGGCTCAGGAAGGCTCACCCCAGCCACCCTAAATAAGATCAGCCAAAATTCAAAAAACCTATGCATGAAGATGACAGGAGACTGTTTATTTGAGAGACCTAGCTGACAGCTGACCATGTGGCAGGTTACAGCTTAAAGGAGCTGAAAGGGATGAAGGAATCATTCTTGGTATTATTTGGAACCAACTGTTAGTAGAGACTTAGCTGCAGCTGAACATCTTCAGCTCTTGTATAAGAAGATCATCAGAAATTCTTGTCACATTCCTAGGGTTAGCTAGGGTTGTGATAGGAATTAGGGGAGAAATCAGAATTGAAGGAGGGGGAGAAATCAGCAGAAAGAGAGAGAGGAATTAGAGAAGAAACAAGAGAGGGATAGAGAAATTAGAAGAAAAGGAAATTCAGTTTCATTTCACATATCCTCTCCAACCTCTTACAAGTAGCCTTTATATAGGCCTAGCTAGCTGCTAACTAATTCCTAACAGCACCCATGTGCTCTTTACAACTTGTAAAATATCTCCTAACAAACTATTGCAACCCTATTACAATAATGCCCTTCTATTGCTCCTAGGATCATGACAATTCCCTCTGCCTTAAAACATTTCTTATCCCCAAAAAATGCCAGACCTCCACAGCTTCCCATCTGTCTTTTTCCTTCTCTTCCACAGCTTGGATGGAGAAGTTTTGAAAATTCTCTATATGCATAGCAAATTTGCAGTAGTTCTCATGTACACCTTGACTGGAACCCAGCCAAAATCAATCACTCTCCATTGGTCAAAGTAAACAGCCAAAATCAATCACTCTTGATGAATGCCTTCAACTGCATATGGACCATCCGATTTTGACCCCGCCTAGGATAGATGTCACAAGCATGGCCATTCTCAGCTCCAACTCCAACCTACTTTATATTCGACTTATCCAACAAGTCAATATTTCATTCCAAATCTGGTTGGTCAACAAGACCGAAATCTTAGGAAAGACTCTAGCCCCAATATCCGTTGTGCCACTCTAATTACATGCATTGAATTCAACAACTCCTTTTTCTATGTGTTTGCTGGCATTTTCCTCTACATGAACCTCTTTTTCAAAGATATTCGATGGTCCCTCTGCATGTGCTACCCTATCCATCAAAGCAGTACCATCCTTAGCTTTGTTTCTATGGCGGCTCCAATTTGGAGGCGAATCCAACTGGGGCTCGACAATGCGCTGCTCACTTGGATCGAAAGGCAATTCCAACCAGAGCCGGCAATCTTGCAATCAAACAAAGGTGGGTCGATTGACGAGCACACTGGAGAAGCGGACGGGTGTCGTTCGTGAGAAGTAAACGGTGGGGTGATGCAAACGGACGCCATTCATGAGAAGCGACAGTCCATCAAGGAATTAAGCGAACAACCAGGCATCCGCGACTATAGCAGATGTTTCGAAAAGGCGTGAGTCCGTCGAAGGGTGAAGCGGTCTGACGATATAAGCCGCAATTGTCGATGAGCTAGGAGCAAAGCAACATCCGATCAAATTTCAGGAAGCGCGACTAAGAAAGCGGATTCATAATGACAGATCGTTAGCAACTATAGTGAACTTAGGCAACTCAGGCAAGAGAGTTTAAAGGAAGTACATGATTGAGGCAGCGGGGCATGAGGCAACTCCATTGGTCCAGTCGTTGGTGATTGGGTAGCGACTACATTGGCGATCTTGAATTCACTTTGAGCGAGAGGAGATAGCGAGAAGGAAGGCGTGCATGTGAACAAGGTAGCCAATCAATTGTGGTCGTTGTGATTCCGAAGGTGAAACAGGACATGTGATTTCAATTGGGGTTCCAGATTTGGTCGTTGCATGAGCAGTCGAAACGGAAGGCAAACTAGACAGGAGTGCGATTTAGTAAGGCGAATTTTGGAAATTTTTGGTGCATACTTGGAAGCAGTGCGGGAGGTTGATTCTTAGCCGAGAATTCCGATTCCAATAGCAGATCCATTTAGCCTCGACTATGGTTTCAATTCGATTTAAGGGAAGTAGTATCGGAGACGGTTGATTTCCAAAAATTGATTCCGATGCCTAGGGTGATAGACAGCTATCGTAGCACTAAGGTTTGGAGTTCGGGAGGCAGACTTCGTCGGCAAGCTAGCCAGGCGAATTATGATCCATTTAGGCTATTGCTGGCCCACATGGTTAATTTCCAAGTGAGGGAGCAACCCTAGGTTCAGGTATTTGAATTGATAAATGAAATTCTAATTTCTCTCTCCAGATTTCTCTCAATCTCCTTCTCGTTTCCCTCTACAACTCTCCCTCATTTCTCTCTATTTTCTTCCCCCATTTCTGTCCAATTTCCCCCTCCAATTGTTCTTTTCTTGGTCTCTGATTTCTCTTAATTTCCAATCCAACCCTAGGCTAAAACCCTAGGTACACGACAATTCTCAGTCAATTTTCCTTCTCCATTCTTTCAAGGTGGTGATAACAGGCTATACTATGGAAGAAGAAACTAGATCCAAGCAGCTAAAGATAGCCATTAAGGATTGATTCAGACCTACCTGCATATGCAAGCAAATCAGAGGATAAATGAGGGAAGAAATAAATGGAAAAGTGACCTATTGCAGCAACAACCAAGTAGCAGCTCAGCTAAACTATAGGTCAATGAGGGGTTAAGGACTACCCTGTAGCTACACCAACCCAAGAACAAAGGGATCTCCAAGCAACCTCCCAAAACCATTAAACTAGATTTTTCTCAATTTTCTAGAGAGGACCCCTCAGAATGGTTCTTCAAAGTAAAACACTACTTTAATTACCATCAAATACCTAAACAACAAAGAATTCAACTAGTTCCCTTCCACCTTGATAGTGATGCATCAAGTTGGTTCCAACAGATGCTCAACAACCCTACGTTGAGTTATTGGGGAGTATTTGCAACTGCCCTACTGGTGAGATTGGCCCTTCACCGTATAATGATCATCCAAGGGCCCAAGCCAAATTAACCCAAACCAAGTCTATGTTGGAATACGAAACTCAATTTGAACACCTATCTAGCAAGGCCTACGACCTTGCAGAACCTTTCTTGAAAGGTTGTTTTATTTTTAGTGTGAGAAATGAATTTAGGAAAGAACTCATTGCCCTCAAAAACTGTCCAACACAGTTGTTCTTGGACCCAAATCAGCCCTTACAACAATACATTTTTCTAGAGATTCTAATCAACCCAGACCACCATGAACCCCATTCCCCTATCAAGCATAGTTGTCAAATGCACGTCTAGGCCTAAGGATCTATGAGGTGTGTGCCTCACCCTAAGGGGGAAGGCACACACATTTTGCACCTTTTGATCACAGTTACCACAAACATGGTACATTTTTGGTTGTTGTACAAAAACAATTACAGGGTTACTAGTATGCTAATTTTATGGCACGGAGAGGGTAGACTTAATTGGCTTGTTATTTTAGGTCATATATGTTTTATAGTTGTATTATACTCGAGACGAAATTAGTTAGATTGACACTTTGCTATGATAGAAGTGGTTTATATGTTCTTGTACATTTTAGGGAATGAAGCATCCTATGTACACCAAGTTAGGTTTGTATATAATTCAAAATGAAATAGAATATACAAGAAATTGAGGTAGGCAAGCTTCTTTACTTTAATCTTCTTCGAAAATTATTCTGACTTAAGTTTCTTCCCTAGTTTTTAACTGTTTTAACTAAACTCATGCATTGCTTGGAATCCTCATTCTTGGGTTTCCGCCTGCCTTCCTTGTGATCCAGGGACATAAAAGAACTATGATTCAGAGTGTGTGATCCAGATCACGGTCCCAAGGAGGTAGGAGAGAACCCGGAAACAATGCTTTTGATGGACTCACCTCCATTGCTTATCTATGGGTTCGTTCAGGCATGGAACTCTCCCTCTTCTAGCTACCATTGCAGAACACATCATTCTTTGACTCTAACACCACTTTGATGCAGTGTGAGAGGAAGAATCAACAAAGCAAGTGAAAAAATTTGGGCTGAAACAGCATAAAATCAAATCTGGAGCAACAATATGAAACTTAGGGTTTAAGAAAACATTAAACATTGAATTAGAATAAAAACGGCTGCCTAAAAAGAGTGTTAAAAATGCTAAGTATATATTGGTAATGGAATACTTGGGCTGTAGTAAGATATGCAAAAATTATTATCACACTCTTGCAAACAGAACTCACTTTAGATCTGTTTGTGCTACCCATAAAAGAAGCAGATGCATTGAACAACAATGGATGTATGCTTGACGTCTTAACAGATTATAAGACTGGCAATGGACTTCCAACAGAAAGGAATGCCTGTCCGATTGATTGAGAGCTTCTGGTACAAGGACATCCCCTGAGTTTGAGTGAACTCATGACCTTCCATGGCCTAGATAATACTGCAGACTTTTGGCACTTGAAGGCTGCCCGTCCCATTCAGGAGCAGAAGGCAATACCTACAGCAGCCTTCCTAAAATGAGAGACCCTATTGGAGACCACTGGAACGGTCATCAAGAAGCCTAAGCACATGCCACCCTATAGAGTTATCAACCACCAGATTACCCTATGTTTAGTAACCAAATCCATCAGTGTAAAACCATACAAATACCTCTATTTCTAAATGAGAGGAGTTGAAAGATAGGTGCTAGAGGGGGAGATCAATTGAGTCAATAGGCCAAGCCACACCCTATCTTCACCTGTCCTACAGGCCAAGGAATGGATCCTACCGGTTTTGTGCAGATCACGGAGCACTTAAATTCAACCAAGGCCAAGGGAAGCTTTTCCACCTACTATTGATAAACAGTAGGAACAGCTTCATGGAGCCTCAGTATTCTCAAAACTGGACCTTAGATATGAGTATCACCAAATCAGAGCACACCATGTAGGCATAAGCCACTATATTTTCAAGATACATCAGGGGCAATCTAAGTTCTTGGTGATGCCCTTCACCCTAACCAATGCCTAAGCCAACCTTCCACGCTCTCATGAACTAGATTTTCAATCTCATTTTAAGGAGTCCTATAGCAGTCCTGTTTGAAGAGATCCTGATATGCAACACTTCCATTGAGAAGTATTTGGAGCATCTACAACCTGTACTGAAGTTGAGGGAGAATGACCTCTATCCTAAACTCACTGTGTATTAGTAGAGCCTAACAGACAAAAGTAGCTATTATGGTGGATTGACCAGTCCCACAAACCTTGAAGCAATTCTTTGGCTTCCCTGGCAACTACAACAGATTCACCAAACATTGTGCCGGCATTACTGTTCCTCACACCAACCTCTTAAGAAGGGTGCCTTTCAAAAGTCAAAAGCAACCAATGTTATCTGTTATAGCTTTAAGAGAGCGATGATAGAAGCCCTAGCATTGGCCTCACCAAACTTCAATGAACCTTTACAGATAGGGACTAATGCTTCAAACCACTGAGAGTGGTAGCTAAGGTAGAATGAGCTCAGCTAGTAAGAACATCGCTTTTAAGAAGCCACAAGTTCAAACCACACCCGCTTCCCTCACATGTGGTCAGGAGATGAAACCACTTGTGGTAGTGGTTACTACCTAAACACCATTCAGAAGGCCCAAATCACTTTTATGCCTTAAGTAGATCAGGCATAGATACAACTATGACTCATTAAAGGATGGCCTAAACATCAAAAAATATAGAGAAGCAATATGATGTAATTCCAAGCAATGGAAGAAGTGGACAGGGGAAAATCCACACCCTTGTCTCAGTGGGATCAATTGATCCCACAGAACTTTTCAGCTCATTTATCATTTGTAGGTTAAGTTTTAGCTTAATTCTACTTTGACCCCACTAAAAAAATGAAATAAATGTAATTGAGCCATTGAAAAATAAAAAATTGTTAATTGGCCCAACTTATTAGAAAATTAGTATTTGCCCTTGTAGCAAATAAAAATACTCAATTGTTAAGTATTGTACTTGTAACTTTGTGAAACTAAATTAATCTAAGAATATAATTTTAAAATGTTGATATATTTTATAACTTTTGTCTACTTGACAAGTAGGGCTAATATTCAATATCAAGACAACCTTTTATCCAAGACTCCGACTTTTCTCCTATCTTCTTTTAAATAACATAAGCCCACTTTCTATTTTACAATGAGAGTAATAAAGAGATAAAAGCAAGAGTCGTTGAAAAGGAGATAAGAAGTAAAAGAGATAAAGTATAATCTTTAATGTGATTTTAATTAATAAATGAGGTATATCAATTATTAATTCACTAATTTTAAATTAGAAATTATTTAGCTTTGCATTTAGATTTCGTAATAATCTATTGCTTGCTAAACAGATAGGACATTAGAGATTATGCTATTTATGATTTGATTTTTATTGAATTGATATTTTTGGGTGCCTTTTATTACATTTGGATTATTTAAAATTATAGTTAACAATGTTAATAATGAAACAATTATACAATGCTTTCAAAATACAGAAACTCAATGAGAACTGTTTTAAGAGTATTTTTGTACAATTAAAATATTATTAGAAGAATAGATTTTTTAATGATTACTTTATTTTATTTGATAGTTATGCTTAATTGACCTTAAAGATGTGCACGGTTGGATTTGGAAGAATTTATAAACCAAACCATAACTTTCTACAACAACAACAACAACATATCCAGCCGTTATCCCACTATGTGGGGTTGGCTACATGAATTCTAGACTTCTATGTGGGTTACATCCCAACAGATAGTTTGTCTAGAATTCATATTTGGATCCGACTAGGTTTTACGCTGGTTGTCGGCTACCTAACGCAACCCTCCTCCTTTATCCGGGCTTGGGACCGGCAGTGGATAATATCCCCTGGCGGAGTAATGATGAAATGAAGTTTGAACACCATCTTCACATGGAGAAATTTCATGAGATGGTGGTGAATGAAGATAATTGATATAGTTGTGTTCCATAACTTAGTTGACATGGTGAAACCAACAAGTACAATATGGAAACACAACATCAAACCATAACTTTCTATCTGCATATATTTTAAACTAACTCAAATCATTTTTATATAAATTAAGAAATTATATAAAAAAAATTTACTTGCCTAATTTATTTGTATAAAATTTCTATACGAATTTAAAAAAAAAATATCTACAAATATTATCATTAAAATATTTTTGCTACAAGATCTATTGGTTAGGTAAATACATAATAAATTTTATTTAATACATATGATTTGGTTTCAGGTATTTAGTAACACGAACTGAAATCAAAATGTAAACCATATTTAACAAAATTTACAAACTAAATTATGTTTAAAAAAAAATTAAACCAAACTAAACAATTCAGTTTGGTTGAATGATTTCAACCAAATTATGCACACATTTGACCCACTAGACTAAAATCCTGCCTTCACCACAGGAGGTAACATTTGTTAGGTAGCAAGTTAACTGATCAGTGTAAGTCTCAAGAGTCTCATCACTCAAGTGATTCAAACCCCTAAACAGAAAAACTATCCAAGCAAACTATTTGGAATCAAGTACAACATCACTTACAGGCAAGACAAGAAAAATTCAATTACATATGCATTATCTATAAGAGATATCTTAATTGACAAGAAAACCAGATGCAAGAAAGACAATTCGTATTAAGAAAATCACATCTGACTAGTGAGCATTTGGACCAAATTAAGGAGAATAAGATTGATGCCAGGATACTAGACTTAAACAAGTGCAAGAGGAAAAGGCTCCAACTAGATATTATTGCCACAATGGTATGATCTACTAGAAGAGATGGATCAAACTATGAACCAACTCTCCTTTAAGGAAAAATGTTCAATAAGAATTCCATGGATCTCCCCTAGATGGTCATGTAGGGTGCAAAGAACTTTCCTAAAAATTTCTACAAAATTTTACTTAGTCCGAAATGACAGAGGATGTCAAGAATTATCCAATATGTGAAGCAGTTTTCAGGCTGAGAAATGCACCATCTCCAAGCCTATTGAACTATTATAGCCTCTTCTGTCCCTGATAAGGTTTGAGGAGGTAAGCATAGATTCAATATTGGTCTACCTACCCCTAAGGAAATTCTGTGATACTAGCCGTGATGAAAGCTCTAACTGATTATGTACATTTTGGTCAATCTACAATCTTTCATAGGTGCCTAAGTAATAAATTAGAGCTTTCATCTCAAAAAATCCCATGGACTAGTTTTCCTACCTATCCTGGGTTGAACTTCATTCTGACAAAGCTGATACCCTAGAAATTATGGTGAACCCTTCCAAGTCTTCTTCAGTGGACCTCCTCCAAGCATTCTTGAGTACATCTACGAGTCCACCTCTACTGGAAACATGGACAGAGCCCTCACTGATAGAACTCTCATATTAAGACGGCATGAGATCAGCTTGTAAAGAGACCAATTAAGGATGCAAAATCAAGCCAACCAACACAAGACCCCTAGAGAATGGATTTTGGTCTATAGACAAAAGTCCTTAGCTAAAAGGATGAGCAACAAGCATTGGAAGAGGTTATTTGGGCCATACCATGTCCTACAATAGATTGGAAAGGTGGCTTATAGCTAGATTTGCCCCACACCAGTAAAATCCACCCAGTCTCCCACATCTCCTTGCTAAAACCTTTCCAAGGGCTCCAAACTCCAGGCATCCATGTTCCGTTGTCTAACTACAATAACAAACCAATATACTCCTACTACTGGGTATTCTGAATCAAAGGTAGAACCTACACAAAGGGAGACTAGTCCAGAAAGTTCAAGTGTTAAGGATTGGAGCCAATGGTGGAAGCTACCGAAGAGGATTTTCATCAATTTTCCGATATATCTACCTTAAACTTGAGGACAAGGTTGTTTTTGAAAAAGAAGGGAATGATAAAAAAGGGTTGCTACAGCCCTTGGATTGAGTCATGTTTAAGCATGGTAGCAGGAAGAAAGAATGCTGGCAGAGGATGAGCTGGGAGGACCAGGAGGGGCTACACCGGGGATCCAGAGTTGGAAAGCCAAGACAAGATGCTACTATTCCTAACAAAACTCTCACAAGGTCCTAGGCTCAGGAAGGCTCAGCCCAATCCACCCTTGAGATGATCAGCAAGGATTAGAAAAGCCAGTGATTGAAAGAAATGTTTTCTCTAATAATTTTATTTGGGAAGGGGGCAGAGGAGGAAAAAGTAAATAATAGAAAGGAACAGAAGGAGAATATAAGTAACAAAGATTGTTACATTCACCTTGTTTGGGAAGGAGGGAATGTAAAGAAGTGTAACATAGCCTTAATTTGCTTGAATAGAGAATAGAAGGCAAGAGAAAGAATCACAAAAATAAAATGACAATTACACCCTTCAGATACATAATACAAGGCATAAAAAGTTGAATTTAATTACAACACATTGTAACTTATCATGTGGGAAGTTAGCATTTAAAGGACATGAAAGGGGTGAAGGAAACATTCTTGTTATTAATTGTAACCAACAGATAGTTACTGGAGACTTAGATGCAGCTCATAATATATCTCAGCAGCTCTTATGATAGGATCATCAGAAATTATCAATCTCAATTTCCTTTCTCCATTACCGGCTCAAATACAATGACTTTTCTATTAAAACATTATCATTACCAAGCGTTCATCAGGTTTTACAGACTTCAATCAACATACACAATCAAAAAAAAAAAGGAAAAAGAAAAAATAAAAACTTCACAATCAACCAAATTGTTCATAATTCTCTCTAGCGAATCAAAAAAACACAAACGAAAGGCCAATTTTACCATCGAGAAAATTGGAAATCGTATATCGACGGTTTTCATCAGTTCCGGCACTGAAAAATCCCAGCGCCGAATGGTGCCATCCAACGAGGCAGTCCAGCAATAGCACAAGATTTTATTTGCAGGAACCGAAGCTGGCACCACTATTACCGACGTTACCCGCGCTTTGTGTCCTTCCAACTCTGCTATCTGAAAATAAAAAACAGAAAACCAAAAAATTGAAACATTCGGTTGAACAAAGAAGCTTCAATGTCTGTCGATGGTTTTAACAACAAAAGGCCAAGAAATCGGAAGTGTAAATTGAACCTGTAAACCAGTGGAGGTGCTGAAGATAGACA
Source organism: Diospyros kaki (assembly GCA_036245055.1). Lineage (NCBI taxonomy): Eukaryota > Viridiplantae > Streptophyta > Magnoliopsida > Ericales > Ebenaceae > Diospyros > Diospyros kaki. The sequence continues at coordinate 8,856,687 of BSEG01000011.1, read as the reverse complement.
CGGTGTTTCCGGCGCATACTAGCAGTTTCTTGGCGTCGTTCGAGAACGCCGGCGGAGAAGAAACAAAGCTTTTCCCCCCTCGAATCATCCTCTCTCTATCTCTCTCCCTCTCCTAGACAATTGGATGCAAAACAAAGCAGCGCAAAACGTTTGCTTCTTGCAAACCCCTAAACCCTAGTACGGTTTGGTCTCCTGTTTTCTATCATTTTGTTATCATTTTGCTTCCCATATTATTATTTTGTTATTTTATTTTTATATTTTGTATTGAATTAAATATTTCGTTCAGTTTTGAAAATTATTTTTTAATTTTTTATTTTTTTATAATAAAAAGTATTTACATTTTATTTTTTATTTTTGAATTTGGTTATGTCAAAAAGAGTTAAAAGAATAACAAACTCATCAAATAGTCAACAAATATCTCATAGTTTAATTTCTCAAGATAGAATACATGATTCATCGCGACACTCGAGAGATTGGGATAACGAGGTCATCGATTTGAATATGTGTTTCCGTGGGATTGTGCAATCTTTTGTATCTATCTAAGAGACCAAACTCTCAAAATTCAAGAAACGATGAATTAGTCTATTCATCTAACATTATGGAATAGACTAATTGTAAGTTTTAAAATAGATAAGATAGGTTCAGATGGAACACTATATGTGATGGACCCAAATTATTAAAAAAAAAATCTCATAGTTTAATGATTAATAAAGTACAAAAAAAAAATCTATAACTAAAATAAAAGCTTAAAAAATATTGACTTTACCATATTAATTCGTGTCATTTTTTATCAAAAAGTTCAATGAAAAATATTTCTTGTATACACTTGAAAGATCAACCATTTTATAGCTCTGAACAATTGCGAAATTCCCACCTAATTTTCAAGTTTACTCTAATATTTGTCATTTATTCTTATATTTGTGAAATTAAAATACAATTTGTTTCTCGTGATGAACATATAAAAGGCCATGATATACCATATCGAACAATATGGTTTTAACTTGAAAACACTTACACAAACATTTGCATTGACTTTTTCACAATGTTCTAGCATCTACCATGTGGCAATTTATGGACTAAAAGAACACCCTTAATGAAAACTCAAAATGACAAGAAGTGAAATTAAAAAGTATTTTTCTAATTAGAATAAACAAGTACATAGCACTTATCTCTAAAGGAAGAGAGAGAGAGAGAATGTCAAGGAGTTAAGTTATATATAACACTCTTATTATTGTTGGGGGATGATCAATCAATGGAAAAAGACTGGGTTGTTGCAAAAGCTTCACTATAATGAACCTATTACACCAGCAATCTCATTGATTGCCTAAAGTTCAATAACTCGCTCAATGACATAGACTCTATAAATTCAATTAAATATATTTACAACAATAGCTTAATTAATAGGCAGCAAAAACTTACCTCCAACCATGGCTAATCAGGGGTGGAGCCAGGATTTTTGTTTAATGAGGGTGAAGTTAAATATTAAAAATATAATTTTAAAAATAAGATAATAATGATAATATTAAAATATATATATATATATATATTTTTTACAATTGATCCTTACAGCTTTTCATACTATAAATTACAATTGTTCAAGAAAATTAAATTGATTATTTGAATCTTTAGACTCGTCATGACCATGAAAGGATAGTTCTTACCGTAAAAGAAATCGAACACAATCAATTGATGCATTTAAACGAATTCAATAATCACACAGTGTTTGTTATAACTGTCTAAAGAAAATTATCTCAATATTTTGCTCTTAATTCATTAAAGTTTCATAGTTGTTTCGAGTTTAATTGTGTACACTATTAACATCTCCAACATGAACTTAAAGTCTACCTTTTTAAAAAAAAAATTATTGAACTATTCTTTTATGAAAGAATCACCTTCTCTTTGTTCCTCATTATTTGTTTTAAAAAGATAACAGTATAAGCAAAATGCGACATTTTTTCTTATACTATATTCCAACCAATCACCAAATCTATTGAACCAAACTAGAATAACTAGAATGAATCGTCTTGATTTTGAGGTTGACAGAGACTTCTTTGCAAGTAGATTTTTCTAATTTGATTATGAAAATTAACATTATAATCCATTATTGTAGTTCTTAGCTGGGAATTCATAGGAATTTGTGCAACATCACTTTCTTCAATTCTTGTTTTGTTAATTTGTTTATTTTCTTTAGTATAAATTTCCTTCATACTTGCTTTCTTTGCTTCACAATTTTTTTCAATACTTAATTTTATTTATATCATCATTGTAAACAAATAAAATTATAAGCAAATTGTAAAAAATGTTGTGATGGTTATAACTAGCCATTATATACTTACTTTTTTCAATACTTATTTTTTTTATTTCTAGTAATAAAATATAATATAATTTGTTATTTTTAGAAGTAAATTATTGTAAAAAAATAAAATTTAAAAAAAAAAATCTTGGCCTAGTGGGGCAAATTGCCCCTACTAGGCCTTAGGTGGCTCCACCCCTATGGCTAATATTAGCAAAATTAGTGAAATCACTAAATCTTCTCATCTAGATCGATGAGAGCACAATGAATATTCTTTTTTTTTTTTAGGTCATCTAAATTTGAGACCTGATGGGATATTTATATTACTCTTCACATTAAAGAGTTGGTTACCACCTAAATAGTTAAACATAGGTGAAAATAATGATAGAGCACTTATGGAGATAGTGTTAAGTTAACTTGCTCTATTCAAGTTCTAATTAAGTTTTGATAATTAATAAAAAATGATATTTTGAATAAATATATTAATTGTAGTATTGAATTATTTTTTATTAATTTATAAAATATTTTTGTATAGTATATGTATTACTAAAAATATTATTTTTCATTAAAATTATTTTCAAGTAATTTTAAAATGCATAAAAATTTTATATAAAAATATAGTTTCAAAATGCTATAGTAATTTTACCGTTGCTACAGTAATTTGACCGTTTACTATAGTGCTGCTACAATCTTTCAACAAAATGCCTACAAATTCTCCAAACTCCTTTTGAAGATCAAGAATTGCACATATTGTATATCCAAAGCACTCAAAAGTTTTCAAACACTCTTAAACTAATTTTCAAACAATCCAAATCTCTCAAAATTTCATTGTTCATCCATCAAAGAGTCACAAGGCAAGATGAAAAAAAGATTTTCAAATCAATTACAAATTTCTCCATCATATTTGAGGTCGCCAATTTATTTATTCATTTAAATATTATTGCATTGTATAATTTGTTCTTAATTGCTTATTTATTTGTGTCCAAGTGTGAACAATTATTTGTAAACATTTAAACTATTGTAGTGGATTGTATAGGTTTCCTAAAATCATTAAAATCTAGGTGAATCTAGTTTTCAAGATAAGCTAAGGAGAAAATTTTAGTATAGTGGTTGCCTCGAACTTGTTGTAATCTAGGAGAATATCTAATTTTCAATATGACCTAGTGTAGAAACTTGGTGAGATTGGTTTAGTGGAAACTCAAGTATGGTTAGACATTGGAAGAGTGGAGTAGACGTATGTGCAGACACCGAATCACTATAAATTGCCTATTGTCTCATTTTATTTATTCTTATTATATTTTGTGGCTTGCATTTATTATTAATCTCAAACATCATTTATTATAATTATCAAATATATATTCCTCAATAAAATCATTAATCAATAATATTTATTAAAATTACGAAAAACTTTAATCACTTAATTCACCCCCTCTCTTAAGTGGCCATACCTTAAGGACCTACAGGTTAGATTCAATAATTGAATAAGATTTTGTAACCATAATAAATCTTTTCATTTAGCTAAACCTTAAATTTAAAATTTAAATCTAACATTCTCCCACTTGGTTCAAACATTTTCATCACAATGCAGTTTAAAACATTTTATGCTTATTCAAAGATAAGTGAGACAAATCATGACAGTGAGTTCTCTATTAAATGACTATTACCTTGTATTACAATGTGAACTTACAATTTTGAATAAATCCCATATGTGGTACTAAAAACTATATAAATAAGCCTCAAATGCTTATTCTAGATCCTCCCAAAACAATTGTAATTCTCAACAGATAAGTATATAAAACTAAAATGGGAAGACAAATTAAACATTAATATTCAAAGCTTGCAAACTACGTGTGCAAATTATCTCAAAATCAAATAGAAAAAATAAATCATCAATGGCTTGAAGATGGAGTCCATAATTCTAAGCCTAGAAATGAAGCTCTTTAACCAAACACCCTATGATGTCACTTCAAAACAAGAAATGAACTCAACTTCCATGGTAGAAGTAACAACTAAAGATTACTTGATACTTCTCCAAGATACTTTTCCTTTATCAAAAAGGAAAATGTATTCGAACATTGATTTATGAGAATCAACACACTTTACAAAAAAGAGTTCAAATATCTAATGACCCCCAAAAGATTAGAACATTTATATGTAAGAATGCAATCAATAGTTTCTTGAAGGTATCTCATCACTTTCTTTGTAGCTCCCTAATGATCTAATCCTAGACTACTTTCATAGCTTCCCAATATTCCAACCGTAAAAGAAAATGTCTGGTCCTATATAGGCCTAATTATACATAAGGCTTCTGATAGTTGAAGGATAATGAATATTCCTTATATGCTCCCTTTCAAGATCTTTTTAGGGACATTGGTTCAAAGAACTCGTCACCTTTCACGATGGGAGTTATAAATGATGAACAATCTTTCATTTGAAATCTCTCAAAAATTTTATTGATATAGGTTTCTCAAGACTTGAAACACCTCAAGGTTTATCTCTATGAATTTTAATGGCAATGACATAAAATGCCTCACCCATATCTTTTATATCAAAATTTTGAGAGAGAAATTATTTCACCTCATGCCACAAACTTATATCATTAGTTGTACGCACAATATCATTTACATACAAAATGAGAAAGATGATTTTTATCCCACTAATCTTGTGATATATAAATTGGTCCATAATGTTCTCAATGAAACCAAATGAACAGATAACATAATGAAACTTCACGTACCATTATCATGAGGCTTGCTTCAATCCATAAATGGACCTTTTGAGCTTTTTAACTAAATGATTGCCATTATCAGAGAAAAACCCCTTTGGTTGCTTCATATAAACTTCTTTTTTTAAATCACCATTGAGGAATATCACTTTCACATCCATTTGATTTAATTCTAAGTCAAAATAGGCAACTAATGCCATAATAATACATAAGGAATCTTTTTTAGAAATAGGAGAGAATGTCCCTCAATAATCAATCATTTCCTTTATATGAATCCTTGAGTAACAAGTCTCTCTTTGTATCTTTCAATGTTCCCTAATGAGTCTCATTTGGTTTTGAATACCAAATTTACAACCAATGGTCTTTGCCTTATTAAGCAACTCAACCAAATCCTAAATCCATTATTTTTCATAGAATCCATATCATCCTTTATGGCATCATATCTGTTAGACTGGGAGGTGCTATGACACACACCAAGAGGGGGGGATGAATTGGTTATTTTAAACAAAAATAATTGAACTTGAAAAACTTTTTGATACAAATTGAGGTTTTAGGATTTAAAACGTAGAACATATGAAATGACAAATGTAAAGCTCAATGAATGTAAAGCAAGAAGGATAAATGACACAAAGGATATACAGTGGTTAGGCTTAAACTAACCCTAATCCACTACCTTAGCTCCCACTAAGAATTTTGCAAATAATCCACTAAAACCTCTTACTTAACCAAGTAGGCCCTCTAATCTAAGACTAGGAAATTACAAATCTCTTGCTTATATAAGCAAGCCCTCTAGCACCTAGCAAGGAATTTCAACCTCTTACTTCAACGAGCAAGCCCTCTAGCACATCAAGTTAGGAAAATAAAAGTGATACAAATGAAAGAGAGAAGATAAGAGTTAACACTCTTAGTTGCAAGTTCTCTCACAATGAAAACTAGGCTTAAGAATAGATTTACAATGAAAAAACAAAGCCTCGCATAGAAAAATATAACAATGAAAGAACAGACTCTTGTAAAGCTCGAATAAACTGATTTGTAATCTCTAGATCAACTCGTTTCTGTCCATTAGCCTTCTCTTAATCATCCTTGGGTTATATAAATAGGCATCCCAAAAACTTTGCTCGAAACTAGCCGTTTAAGATCATTGGGATTTGAAAAACTAGCCGTTAGAAGCTTTTTGCAAAAAGAGATAGTCGACAGATTCATAAATAAAACAAGGCATAGTCAACAAAGAAGAAGGCATAGTCGACTATTATCTAACAAAAACTACTGATAGTCGACAGATACATTCACATAGTCGATAGATTCAAAAATACAAAGGAATTTTACAACATCATGCACATGCATAGTCGACAGATTCAAAAATACAAAGGAATTTTACAACATCATGCATATACATAGTCAACAGAGGAATTTACATAGTCGACAGATCTTGTATAATAGTCGACTGAACATAATATAGTCGACTAAACATGCAAGCATAGTCGACTATCTTTAGGCATAATCGACTATCCTCAGGCACATAGTCGACTATTCATAGGCATAGTCGACAAAGCATATACATACAATTGACTATTTACTTTGAAAAATTGAATACTTAACTTATAACATATAGAAGAATACTTGATTGATACAAAACATCACAACATATTTACATTTCTTTAGTTTAAGTAAATGTATGTATTTTGTTTAATTTATATTTTACCTTTCATTTACTTTAATACATAAATGTAAATAAGAAAGTACCCCCTATTTGGATTCAATAAAAATATCCAAAAAATCAAAATCCATAACCATAAGAAAATAGAATTTTGGTTTTAGTATAAACTCAGGATTTAAGAAATTTACCACTCTCAAAATACATACCTTTTATTTATTGAAAAATTCAATAAAAATCGTTTTATCACCAATGAATATTAGATATCAAAATACCAGGAGATAGTTTTCTAAAAAGAAAACATTTTCATATATGTCTCCTTATAAGGTGCTAACCTTCTAAACTTAGAAAAATATGATTTTGAAATCTCGATACTTGAAATTCATTTGGTTTTCATTCTCACAAAGTAATACTTGATATTGAAATTGATTTATGTTGAAAACCACAACCTTGATTCATGACTTAGGGATTAAATAAAATATTATTTTTCATCATCAAAACTAAGTAGACAAAAGTAAAACAACAATATCGCAATTTAGAATTACCATTACTCAGAGCTTGTGAAAACATTTAAAGGTCATCCTCCACACCAATGTCATAGTCAATTTCATTTAGGTAAACAATATAATCATTAGAAATTGTTGATTTCTTCATTTTAGTTAATTACCTTAATGTCGAGTTAACAATCTCTTGTTGAGTTCGCTTAATAAGATCCACCTCTTGTAGAGATTGTTGCTCAACAAGTTCATCCTCTTATGAAGGTTGTTGCTCAATGGGATCTATTGAGTTGTTGAGTCATTTGTTAAGTTTTGATGTGATGAGAAAATGAGAAAATGGTTATTAATGATGATGAACAAAACAATGCATTAGAGATAGCCTAGGGCTTGGTTATTTAGAGGCTCAGGTGTTGGGAGTAGCAACCCGAGGAAGTGCGCATAGGTTTGTTGAAGAGTTATGTAGCTTTTGAGGGCAGTGACAAGTTGGTATAGGACTTGGGTGCTGGGCGTCTTGTGTGGGCCCTAAGGATCGGTATGTGCTTTCATTATGCTATACTATTGTGTTGTGGCATCTCATGAGTTGTGTGTATCTGTGGGACTATATTTGGGGAGTTCACACCTTCCATTTGACTTGTAGCCTTTCTTTTTGTATAAACTTGCTGAGTCTTACGACTCACCTTGCTTTCCATCATTTCAGGTAAGGGCAAAGCTAAAGTTGAGGGCGAGGATATTATTTGTGCGTAAGAAGGATGGGTTTATGCGATTGTGTATAGATTACTGACAGCTTAATCAGGTAACAATTAAGAATAAGTACCCCTTCCTCGTGTGGATGATTTACTAGATCAGTTGCGTGGTGTGTCGATGTTCTCCAAGGTAGACTTGCGATTAGGTTATCATTAGGTGCGGGTTAGAGATGAGGATGTTGCGAAGACAACGTTTCGTACACGTTATGGTCATAATGAGTTTGTGATCATGCCATTTAGGCTGACCAATGCCCTTATAGTATTTATGGACTTGATGAACCAGGTGTTCAAATAGTATCTGGATTCCTTTGTAATAGTTTTTATTGACGACATCCTAGTCTACTCACCGAGCCTTGAGATACACGAGGTACATTTGAGGATGATTCTGCAAAAGCTCAGGGAGGAGCAGTTGCATGCAAAGTTCTCTAAATATGAGTTTTAGCATACCCGAATTGTATTCTTGGGACACGTGGTCTTAGGTGAGGGTATCTCAGTAGATCCAGAGAAGACCAAAGCCGTGATAGATTGACCGAGACTAATGACAGTGACAGAGGTTCAGAGTTTTCTTGGTCTTGCCAGGTATTATCGACGATTCATAGAAGGCTTTGCGCGATTAACATCACCTATGATGAAGTTGATGAGGAAAGGCGTCAGATTTATTTGGGATGAGTCTTGTGAAAGATTCTTCTAGAAATTGAAGCGACGTTTGACTTCGGCGCTAATACTGACGATACCCAGGAGTGGTGGGTTGTTTACGGTATACAATGATGCTTCATATGCAGGGCTAGGGTGCGTTTTGATGCAGCACGACCGAGTGAATGCTTATGTGTCCAGAGAGTTGAAGAGGCACGAAGAGAATTATCCTACCCATGATCTCGAATTAGCGACCGTAGTGTTTTCTTTGAAGATTTAGAGGCATTATCTCTAAGGTGAGAGAGTCTAGATATACACTGATCACAAGAGCCTTAAGTATCTCTTTTCGTAGAAGGAACTCAATATGAGACAAAGCCGTTGGTTGGAGATGCTCAAAGACTATGACTGCGATATCCTTTATCACCCATGTAAAGCTGATGTGGTAGCAGACGCCTTAAGTTGCCGTGGAGCATCAGTTGCAACTATGATGGTGCAAGAGTGGTTCTTATTGGAGCAGATGGGTGATCTTACCATCTCAGTAACACTGGATAATCCTACCCTCTATTATGCTTCCATGAGTGTCCATTCAAATCTAGAGGATCAAATTCGAGATCGATAGCATCAAGATGTGGAGCTTGGAGGGATCATGGTTGACATGGAGAGGTTTGGACCATTGGGGTACAGCTAGAGGGACGACGATGTGCTATTATTCCATGGACGGATTTGTGTGCCTAATGACAGGGACATCAGACAGAGGATCCTAGAGGAAGCTCATCATTCTCCCTATACTATACATCTTGGTGCGACGAAAATGTATTAGAGCTTGCGACGTCAATATTGCTGGAGCGGCATGAAGAAAAGCGTAGCAGAATTTGTATCACAATGTTTAGTGTGCCAACAAGTCAAAGATGAGTATCAGAGACCTGCGAGACCGTTACGACCTTTAGCTGTTCCGAAGTGGAAATGGGAACGCATAGCCATGGATTTTGTCTCAGGATTGCCGCGTACCATCCAGGGATTTGATTCAATATGGATGATTATTGATCGATTGATTAAATCAACACACTTCCTACCCATCAAGAAAACCTATTGTAATACCCGGCATTACATGGTATTGAAAATAAATAATTTTTTATTATTTTGAAAGGATCCCGGGTGGTCCGGGAAGCTTAAGAGTCGGTTTCGAGAAATTAATTAATGAAATTTGTCAAGTTGGTGGCAGGGGGTGCCCTGGGACTAGGATGTCCAGGGAAGAGAGCAAGAGATTGGTGAGCGTCTCGAGATGAGGTTTATGACTCTAGAAGCAGTTCGATTGGGAATAATTTTTGGAATAATTTCGATATAAGCTTGAATGGATGCCAGTCCCGAATGGTTGTAGGGGACTTTCGGGAAGCTGAGGGAACACTAGAGGTGGTCTGGTTTTGTGAGTAAGGCAACCCTGAAGCGTCTTCGGGACGAATAGAGGTCCCACACAAGTGCAGGGATGAAATCGGTATTTTCGAGTCAATGCCAATAATTAATTTTGAGAAAATTAAGAATCTTAGTGGCTTAAGAGTAATTAATTAGACCTTGAGAGAGAGCCCAAGTGTAATTATAAAATCCTCAAGTAAAATTATTAATTCCTTAAAGTGGAATTATGAGATTTTGGAGGGTTTATATGTAATTTATATACATATATATAAGTATATAGGCGGGTACTCATGAGCTTCCAGGAAGCTTCCTCCATTCCTCTGATATTTGACATCACACAGAGAGCGAGAGATAGAGGGAGTGAGCAGAGAGAGCAAAGGAGAGTGAGAGATTGCGTGAGAAAGAGAGAGAGTAATGCGCGAGAGAGAGTGAGAGTGATGAGGCCGATCGGCCATGGCTGCAACTTCCATGGCCGATGATGGAAGATGAAGGCAGTAGCGGTGGAGCAGCGAGGGCGCGCTGTGGAGCTCGCGGAGGCCGGAGGCAGAGCGAGCTTGCAGCTAAGGCGGTGCTTGTGGCGGTGGCCGACGATGGCTCAGGGGCGGTTGTAGCAGCTCGCGGTGGAGCATCGGCCATGGCTGCTGGTTGTGTAGGTGCGGCTGCACGCGGTGAGGCGGGCTGCGATGGTGGCTCACAGTGAAGCCAGCCGTGGTGGCAGTGGCCGGCCGGTGTTGGCGTGGCCATTGGAGGTGGCGTTGGAAGGCGGATGTGACTGTGCGTGGAGGTGCAGTCGTGCGAGAGGAAGGAGAAGAAGATACGCGCGGGAGAAGAAGATCAGGGAAGAAGAAGAGAAAAATAGAAAATTAAAAAAAATAAAAGAAAAGGAAATAAAGGAGAAAATAGGGAAAAATTTCAAAAATTCCAAAAAAATGGGGGAAAGTTCTGGAAATTAAATTGAGGCTTGAGGAGCGTGTCGAAAGCTCGAGAATGAGATTTTGGGCACAAATGGCAACTCGAGAGGTAACGTCGGTGTGAGCATTTTTCGAATTTCTCTCCAAATGAGTCGAGGTAAATTAATATTTCCTTCCCAAATTATTTGCATTAAGCGAGTTGATGTAGAATAATTATTTGTTGGATTAAACCCTATGCCGGGGTTGTTTGGAAAGTTGTTGATGATTGATTTATGTCGTCGTTGGTATTGTTTTTGTTGAGTTGTTGATGGATTGTTCTGATGGTGTGTGTGGTGAAGTTGAGGGCATTGGTTTAATGCCAAATGTTAATGGAGTTGGGTTTGTCTGTGTTTGCATCTAGGTTCGTCTGGGGAGGCGGTGATCCTAGAAGAGCTCGGAGTCCGGGCTAGCATTCTCGCCCGAGGTAGGGATGAGGTTTCGAGCCAAGTAAGGGATGACCCCATGTAGAGGTGGCCTTGCAAGTTGGTAAATATGTTTGATAATATTTTTATGAAGCATTTGCATGTAGTGGTTGTTACTTGTATGATGCAAGAACTAGTGGACCTATGGCCATATGGAGGACTAGTGTTGTGGAGGTTGATAGGTTGATGCCTCAAACCTTGGAGGGTTGTGAGGATGGATGGGCCTAGCCTCATTTGCATGCATTTGGCATACATAAACATGGTTATATTCATATTTACATGCATTGCACCCTTACTGAGTCTTTATGACTCACGAGGTTTTACCTCATGTTGTAGATGATGCAAGACCAAAAGCAAGCAGGGATGGTGCCAGGAGACTATTGTGGCAACTAGCATCGTTGCTCGAGATGTGTGGATGTGTATTCTCCTGTATTTTCTTATATGTATTCATGTGTATGAATGTAAGCATATTGAGCACTTGAGGTATCTAATTGTTGTAATCATTAGTGTGATAGATGATTGTGAGATTGCTTGTTGTATATGGCTTAATTGGTGAAGCCAAGTTTAGACTGAGTAAAGATCAGTGAGGTATGTTATCATAAATCCCCAATACTCAGCGAAGTGTTTGTTATGCTAGCTTTGTGCCTGGGTCACCTCTAGCTTGCTATGGGACAGACTGAAGAGAGGTAAAGCTCACTCGGGTTTCGGGTCTCAGTCTGCTGAGTTTTCTTGTTTGAGTTGGGACCGATTCCTGAGTGGAGTGAAGGGAAGGACAAAGCCTAGTTCCCACCTAGGGCGTTTCTTGTTGAAACATAGTCCAACCCTTCAGTCGTGGTTTGTCGGGCGAGTAATCCGGTCGATTATTTACCGGTGACACCTGTAAGTGGGAGCGGGTCGTTACACCTATCCTATTCATCGACTGGCCAAGTTATACATCGACGAGGTGGTGAGACTGCACGGAGTACCAACTAGCATTGTATTAAACAGGGATACTCGGTTCACCTTAGGATTTTAGGAGGCATTACAAAGTGCTATGGGTACCCAATTGACTTTCAGTACAGCCTTTCACCCTCAGACCGAAGGGCGGTCGGAGCGGACCATACGGACTTTGGAGGACATGCTCCGCGCCTATGTATTAGATTTCCATGGGAGTTGGGATGACCATCTGTCACTAGTGGAGTTTGCCTACAATAATAACTTCCAAGCCAGTATCGGGATGGCACCTTTTGAGGAGTTATACGGGTGATCGTGTAAATCACCACTTTGCTAGACTGAGATTGGGGAGCAAGCATTACTTGGACCGGAGCTGGTAGAGTAGACAACAAAAAAGATCCAGTTGATTCAAGCTAGAATGAATGTAGCTCAAGACCGTTAGAAGAGTTGCGCGGATAGTTGACACCGGGATTTGGAGTTTGCTGTGGGTGACCATGTTTTCCTTCGAGTCATGCTGATAAGGGGTGTTTGATGCTTCAGAGTATCTAGCAAGCTTAGTCCTTGTTATGTGGGACCGTTCGAGATACTAGAGCGAGTCAGACCGTTGGCTTACCAGTTGGCTTTACCCCCTTAACTAGCTCATGTACACGATGTCTTCCATGTTTCTATGCTTCGCAAGTACGTAGTAGATCTCGGGCATATTATTGATTATCACCTGCTCGTAGTGCAAGAGGACGTGTCATACACCGAGTTGCCAGCTAGTATTGTGGATCGAAAAGAAAAAGTGCTCTGCAATTGTATGATTCCCTATGTAAAGATTTAATGGCAGTGACATACCCCTGAGGAGGCTACTTGGGAGCTAGAGGAGGACATGAGGTGATTTCATCCTCAGTTATTTGCCTAGCTAAGTACGAATTTCGGGGTTGAAATTCTTTTAAGGGGGGGGGAGAATTTGTAACGACTCGTAAATCGTAGTTTAATTTAATTAGTAGGTTAATGTGTTAATTTAATGTAAAGATTAATGTGTTGTTAATAATCAATAATAATAAGAAGTATAAGAATCATAATATTAACAATTATAATAATAGTAATAAAGTATCAAAGATTAAGGAATTGGAGGGTGAGGGTTGCGTGAAGTTCTGTAACTGTTAATTTCCGTAGAGCAGCCTTAAGTTAGCATTTAAATCTAAATGAATGCATATAATTAAATGAAGAAGCAGCTAGCTGGGACGGCAGGCACGTGAGAGGGGTTGCTGGGCGACGCGGGATCGAGCTTGGGGGGGGGGGTTGCTTGCTATTTTGCTGGAAATCAATTTCCAGCAATTGAGGGTGCCAAACGATGCCATATGGAGAGGGAGGTGACAGCTTCTGCTGCCCACGTGGCGCACCCAGAGCCTTGTAAGTTTTTGGTGGCTTTTAAGGCACTAATAAGCACATTTAACAACCCTATTGAGCATTAAATCGACAGCCAAACAGAATTAAATTGGAGCAACGGCAGTGGGCGCGAGTAGTAAAAAATCAAAGAAAAATTGGGATTATTTTGGGAAATCTCACTTTTAATCGCAGTCTGAGGATACCAAGTAATTCGAGAAGCTGAGTAATAAATTCTGTACGGTTGGAATTTCATTTAGAGTCCAATTTTATTAATTTTGGCAAGATTATATAATGTTACAGTTTGTATAATTTTTGCCGCATTTGGACAGAAAAAGCCCAAGGATCTCTTCTTCGAGGCAAGTTTCCTACTCCCTCTATGAAGTTCCTTCAGTTGTGAATTTATTTACACTCCCTTCGTTCGTTTTGGTCCTTCTATTAATTATGGAGTTATGAGCCCTTTCAGTGTAAATTAAATTTAATAATCTATCTTCGGGAATTTTATTTGTTGGTTGCCTACAGGGGTTTTGCCACCCCCACGCATTTGGGAATGATGTCGAACCCATTTGGGGATTAGGTTCTTAGTTGTTCGGATTTAGTTTGGATTCTGTGACTAGAGGTCGGCTAGAGCTATTGAGTAGTAGGGCAAAGGGCCAGCTGTTTGGTAACATTGGAGTGACTATTGTACGGTCTTTCTTAGGTCGACGACTGGACACTCCTAGCCACTGATCGTCGATCGGTGCCAAGGGCTGCTGACTAACTCTGCCATTATGTGATTTACTGCATGACTTGATATATTCTATTTCCGTTGCATGGTTTTGGTATGCACATGGGTACGGGGTGCATGTTGGGGTCTTCATGTTCTGTTTATGCTTGGGTACGGACATCCTAGTATTGTTAGATTGCATCTGACACGGGCATATGTATCGCTTGTGGTTTACTATATGGGCGAAGCATCTGCCTGATGCGTAGATGTATGGGCACTAGTGTATCTAGTTGATGCTTACTATGCCTTGCATCTTATATGCGCATTGCATGGTTACTATATGTTTAGCACTCTCAGACGAGAGTACAGTTCTGAAAGAGCCTAGGGCTCGGTTATTCAGAGGCTTGGGTGTTGGGAGCACTGACCCGAGGAAGAGTCACCCACCATAAACTAGAAGTTCAATCGACAACTCATCAAAATGACATGGAACATAGTTACATTGAGAAGTTAGAACAATATGAGTCGATAGTCATGGATGCAGCTGGTCCCTCATTTGGATCCAATCTTCATGAAGACGAACAAGAGGAGCAACCTGATGCTACAACTCAAGGATTCTATGAAATGCTGGCAGTTGCACAAGCACCCTTGTGGGAGGGTTGTTCGACTCATTCAGAGTTGTCAGCATTAGTTAGGCTACTTAACATTAAGTTTGATTATAACATGCCTCAACAATGCTACAATGGGGTGGTTTAACTTTTGAAGGAGATAATGCCTAGAGAAAATCTAATGTCGTCAAACTTTTATAGAACAAAGAGGATGGTTTCAAAGCTAGGCTTTGGTTATCAAAAGATTGACTATTATATTAATGGGTTCATGTTATACCAAAAGGATAATGTTGATAAGCAGCAATGCTTACTTTGTCTTGCTTCACGATATGTTCGCAAGGCAAGTCGCAAGGGGCATAAGGATGTTGTTAGAAAGCAGATGTGGTATTTTCCTTTGACACCAAGACTTCAAAGGCTATTTGCATCAAATACTACGGCTACTGAGATGAGGTGACACCATGAAGACCCTCGAGAGTCTGGCGTACTTTCCCACATTTCAGATGGAGAATCATGGAAGCACTTTGATCGAATGCACTGTCATTTTACACGTGATCCATGCAATGTTAGATTGGGATTGTGCACTGATGGGTTTTCCCCATATGGCCCATCAGGTGAAACATATTCATGCTGTCCTGTAATCATCACCCCTTTCAATCCCTCTCCCCTCGGTCAATATGCATGAGACATAAGTATATGTTCTTGACAATAATTATCCCTGGGCTTAACAATCCCAAGAGTAAGATTGATGTGTTCCTATAGCCACTCATAGATGAGTTTAATATGCTTTGGGATATTGGTGTGACAACGTATGATATCTCGTTGAAGGAAAATTTCCAAATGAGGGTTGCACTTATGTGAACCATAATTGACTTTTTCGCATATGGCATGCTATCGGGTTGGATGATTGCAGGTAAGTTAGCTTGTCCATACTGCATGGAAAAATCAAAGGCATTTACAGTTAAACATGGTCAGAAGACGTCATTCTTTGATTATCACCGAATGTTTTTGCCCTTAAATCACCAATTTCGAAGAATTTGAGATGCATTTGTAAAGAATAGGGTTGACAAATCACCACCTCCCAGGCAATTAAGTGGAGATGAAGTTTGAGAGAGTGTTAAAAACTTGCTGAAAACAACCGATGCAGGCCCTATACGCCTACCAGGTTATGGAATTGATCACAACTGGATAAGGCAAAGCATTTTCTGAGAGTTGCCATATTGAAAAACATATCTAATTCGCCATAACCTAGATGTAATGCACATAGAAAAGAATGTGTTTGATAATGTGTTTAATACTGTTATGGATGTCAAGGGCAAGACTAAGGATAATGCAAATGCAAGAATGAATTTAAAAGAATATTATAAACGTAGGGAGTTAGAGCTAATGGACAAAGGCAATGGTAAGCTCCTTAAACCCAAGGCACAATACACACTGAACGTGGAACAAAAGAGAGCTATTTGTGAATGGGTTAAATAATTAAGGCTTCTAGATAGGTATTCCTCAAATTTGGCTCGATGTGTGGACATTTAAAATACTAAATTGCATGAGATGAAAAGCCATGACTACCATGTTTTCATGGAACGTCTTCTTTCAATTGCATTGAAGGCATTGCCAGACCTTATATGGAAGCCCCTTGTAGAGTTTAGCCAATTCTTTAGGGAGATTTGTTCATCAACTCTAAGGCTTAATAAGGTGGAAACGTTGGAGGAGAACATTAAGGTAACCTTATGCAAACTAGAGCGAATATTCCCACTCGGTTTCTTCAATTCAATGGAGCATCTTCCCATACATTTAGCTTATGAGGCACGTGTTGCTGAACCAATGCAATACTGTTGGATGTATCCCTTTGAGAGGTAACAATAATGATAGTATTGTTGAAACTAGTACTAGTATATGTTTGACTTATCTCTTTGGTGTTTTATTTTTCCTTTTAAACCCTCAAGTTCTTGCACACATTGAAGATGAGGGTTAAAACTAAGGCTCGAGTGGAAGGATCCATTTGTGAGGCCTACATCGTAGAAGAAATGTCCACATTTTGTAGTCATTATTTTGGTATTGATGTACAATCAAGGCAGACACAGGCACCATGAAATGATGATGGCGCCAAGGTATAATCGAATCCAGATATATTTTCTATCTTCAATCAGCTAGGACGACTAGGTGGCAAACATTGCGAATGTATGTTAACTGATCAAGAACTTCATCGTGCGACACTTTACGTTCTCTTAAATTTTGACAAGGTCCAACCTTACTTGAAGTACGTTATAACACATCTCCACGATTGTCCAACAATCATGATTTAGTTAAGACTTAGTATATGATTTTAGTTTTTCTTAATGCTGCAGTACATATGTAGAAAATATAAGAGCGCTTGCATCACACATGGATGCCAAAGAAGTTGATAAAAGGATTGAGGTTGAGTTTCCAAGATGGTTCAATGACTATGTAGGTCCCTTTCAATTACTAAAAATGCAACACCCTGCCTCGCCAGGCGTGTTACTATAAGGGTATTCTCGGTATTTCTTATTTTTTTTTCCCTCCAAATTCACACGCGCGGTGTATCAAGAACAATCTTCACATGCAGATACAAACCCCGAGAACCCTAGCCTTGGCCGTTTAACTATCAAGATCAATAATCTTAAACTAAATGAGACATAATACAACACAACGGATACATTAACATCAAAACACCGTAGTTCTTACATAGTATTTCCATAACAAAGTACGTAATACAGATCAAATGATGACATTGCTACCATACAACTGTTCATATACAACCTGTAATACATAGTAAAGCCTCCAAACCTTACAATGACTATCAAACTAAGCAGCGTTGGCCCCCAACTGGCTGTGTTCTTGCCCTCGCTGCAGTTCCTGGTTGGAACATCGAATGTTCCAGGGGCATAGCCCAGGTTAGATGATAAAACATCTAAGTGACGGCATGAAACAGTTTATACAATGCATGAAAAACACACGAGCATGGCAAACTCAGACAAACGACAACATACAAGACACGTCTAATTAACTTGAGAAATTTCCCTGACATACTCAACCTCCCGTGGAAAACACCATTCCACACACCGTTGGGGTTGACCTTGCCGTGGCATACTTAATCCTCGAGTGCCCTACCGTGTCACTCGATCACCAGCCCCGGATGCCCTACCGTGTCACCTGATCACCAGCACCAGCCCCAGGTGCCCTACTGTGTCACCCGATCACCAGGATTAACCTTGCCCCATTCTCAAGAAAACCCCATCCCGTCCCACACAGACACAACACCGACATGAATAACAATACTCCAATAATATGAAAATCACACGCCATGCACTGACTCTTTTATAAGTAAAAATAGTTGATGCAATTTCCCACATGATGAATATGCAAATGATGCCATATATACATAAATAAAACCCATAAGCATAGCATCCCGAGTTCTAGTGAGACCACTCACCTGAACCCACTACACTCACATCAAGACATTTCCAAAACAAGGATAAAACTAAAGTCAAACCAGTCACCTTATTCGACAAGTCATTTTTTATGTCATAATGCGTGCTAAGCCTTGAAATGCGCGTCTGAATAATTTCCTAGCTTTAGCATGCTCCTTTAACCTCAAATTAATTCTCAGAATTTTCTAGGATTTTCCCAGGGATTTTTCCTATTTTCCCTATTTTTCTCCTATTTCTTTCCTTTTTCCTTCTCTTTTCTTTTCTTTTTTCTTCTTTCTTTCTTCTTCCTCCCCTGTTCTTCTTCTTCCCTGCGTCCGACCTGAGCATAGCCATGCATGCACAGCCAGCTTCGCTAGCCGCCACACCACCGCATTGCCGGCCTTGCCATCATCTTCTCCGGCCGCCCTCGGCCTTGCCGACCTTGCTGTCACGCACGCACTCTTGCCCGCGGCTACCGTTAGCTACCACTGGTTGCTGTTCGTTGCAACCGGTTGCAGCCATGGCTCCAATGGCAGCGCTTGCTCTAATCAATTGCCTCCCTAGCCTCAACCGAGCTGCTTCAGACCTGTCGCATTGCTGTTGGGCCATCGCCTTGGTCGCTGCCAGCCGCCCCAGCCAGTTCGAGCATGTTAGAAGCTTGCGGTTATGGTTGCCGCAAGCTGGTTCGGCTTGCTCAGGCTGCTTCCGGCCATCCCCGTGAGAGCCTCTGGCCTTTTGCATCGTCTCCCAACTTCTCTTTGATCACCTCGGCCATTTGCTCGCCCAAGCTCGCTCTCTATTCGGCCATAGCTTGCAACCTTCTTCATTTTCATTCCTCCTTTTTGCTCTCAATTTGCTCCTTATTTATAGGCTCTCCACCGACTTAAACTTGCTTGGACACCACTCTTGCATCCAAACTTGGCCACTACTCCAAGCAATTCGGCCATGAAGCTTCCCCGAAGCTTCCCAGAAACCAGCCACACGCACACACGTACATGCGTTATATATGTATATCTATATATATATTACACTATTAATATAAAGAAATTACACATTAACCCCCTAATTTCAATCTTAATTTCACTTAGGCAATTCCCTTATTGCAACTATACCCTTAAACATCAAATTAATTTGCATTTCAATACCGAAAACGTAAAATTAATAATCTAAGATTACTCGATAAAGACGATTCCGCCTCAGTGTCCTCACCAGGCTATTGTTTCATCTCGAAACCACTGAAGGGTTGTTCCTTATGAAAAACTGGAGCCCCCTCAGGCTTTTGTTGACTTCTTGGAAGTCCCCTATAACAATTCGATTTCTGAGCCTGATTCGCAGCTGCATTTTAGCTGTACCGAAAACTGTTCCCGATCCCATTTCTTTCATCACTAAAAATCATAATTCGAATCACTTGTCAATACTATACCATTTTCTTTGGCTATCTAGGGTCCGGGGTACTCCCTCCAGTTGACTCAGTCATCTAAAGCAGCGTTAGTGTACCCTATAGCCTTATTATTTCGATAATTCCACTTATATCCTTTATCAAATACCATCTATAGCCTTAAATCATTCCTGGGTATTACAAAAAATAATTGCATTAACAGATTAAATTCTACGTTCATGAATAATGTAATTTGTTTATTAACATGTATTGTGTTTAAAAAAAAAACATGAGTAGGTGCATGATCCAACTAATGAGATACATGATCAACAAATACGTGACATCTCATGAGGACCCTTGAGGATGGTGCAAACATGACATACTTATTTTGTAAATGGCTATAAGTTTCAAATAGATTTGTGGAGTGAAGATAAGTCCATAAAAAAATGTGGAGTTTGTACTAGGGGTTCTGTCTATGGACAACCAGAAGATGATTATTATGGGATACTCAAGGAGGTTATCCAATTGAAGTACCTTGGGTTACCACTTAAAAAGTTGGTGTTATTCAATTGTGAACAGTATGATCCGACTCTAGGGCGGGGAACCAGGATAAATAAACAATACGAAATAGTTGAGATTCAGTCTACTAGAAGGTACAATCAATATGATCCTTTTATTCTTGCCTCCCAAACACACCAAGTTTACTATGCCCCATATCCATGTTGACAACGTAATTTGGTGGATTAGTGGGTAGTTATTCGAACCAAGGCAAGAAGCACGGTTGATGTCCCAACTTTTGAACAAACAGTGCATGTTTATCAGGAAGATGAGGACGTGCTGTTGTAACCTACCGTAATTAAAGATGAACAACTCGATAGCCTATGAGACAATGTTGAGGGTGAAGAAGTTGAATAGTACTCAATTATTGACACTTTTGTGGTTAAGGATGGGAAGCCTGATAATGAAGAAGAAGAAGGGGACGCGGATACAACTAAAGAGGAGGATATATATAAAGAAGATGAGAATGATACACATGAATAATGCATGTTTTGTTAGAATTTTGGTGGAGTGGAATCAGGGGCAGAGCCACTTGAGGCCCAGTGGGGGCAGTTGCCCCCACTGGGTTAAATGTTCTTAAAAAAATTTATTTTTAAAATAATTTACTTCTAAAAATAAAAAGTTATATTATATTTTACTAATAGAAATAAAAAGAAATAAGAATTGAAGAAAGTAAGTATATAATGGCCTAGCAGCAACTATTACAACATTTTTTACAATTTACTCATAATTGTATTTTTTTACAATGATGTAAATAAAATTAAGTATTGAAGAAAATTGTGAAGCAAAGGAGAAAATTTATATTAAAGAAAATAAACAAATTAAAAAAGCAAGTATTGAGAAAATTGATGTTGCACAAATTCCTATAGATCTCGGGCTAAGAACTACAATAATGGATTACAATGAAAATTTTCAGGATCAAATTAGAAGAGTCTACTTGCAAAGCGGTCTGCGTCAGCCTCAAAATCAAGATGATTCATTCCAGCTTGGTTCAATGAATTTGATGATTAGTTGGAATATAGTATAAGCAAAGATGTCGCATTTTGCTTATACTGTTATTTTTTTAAAACAAATAATAGGGAACAAGGAGATGGTGATTCTTTTATAAAAGAAAGGTTCAGTAATTTTTTTTTTAAAAAAAAACTTTAAGTTCATGCTAGAGATGTTAATAGTCTACGCAATTAAGTTCGAAACAACTATGAAATCTTAATAAATCAAGGGTAAAATATTAAAATAATTTTCTTCAGGCAGTTAGAATAAACACTATGTGATTATCGAATTCGCCGAAATGCATCAATTAATTGTATTTTAGTTCTTCTACAACAAGAATAACCTTTCGTGGTCATGACGAGTCTAAAGATTTGAATAATCAATGTCACTTTCTTAAACAATTGCAATTTCTAGTATGAAAAGTTATAAGGAATAATTGTAAAAATATATATATATATTTTAATAATAATATTATTATTATTATTTTATTTTTAAAATTATATTTTTTGTATTTAAATTCGCCCCCCATTGAACTAAAATCTTGGCTCCGTGCCTGAGTGGAATGTCACTCCATGTTCTCTATTTGTAGCCTTATTCAAGTCTTCCTTTGATATGCTTATTTCATATATAAATTTTGTTTACTTCACTGATTAACACTCTTTTGTGCAACAATGTAGTGACATTAATATATCCTAAATTCATTGTTCTTGGAACTAATTCTATTTTTATTTTTCTTGTAGTTTTGGTTTCTTCCTGGGTTGCAACTCTTATTTATACTTTATTTTTATTCTGAGAGGTATGCCTCTAGTGAGTAATGGGAATTTTATCACTCCCTCCGGGTGGTGGGTGATCACTCTGATTTATTTATTTTTTTGTTGGTTAATACACACACACACACACACACACATATATATATAACTCCATTGTGTGAAAATAATACCGTGAAACTCAATTGATTATTTATACTTAACTAATACACTTGAAATGTGCCCAGCCTGATATAATGGATTGTTGTGCAATGTAGGTACAATTAACACAGTGAACTTAATTTCTTAGAACCATAGTTCATTTAAGTGCTATTTGAAACCAAGGATTTGTAGGAGTACATTTGAAAAATAAAAACACAAAATATTATATACAATTCATTGAGTTTAATTACCCAACCCAGGTTTAATGTACCAATTAAACTCGTTTCGGGTTGTTTTGTTTAATTAAACCCGAGAACGCTTTTGATCTGAATAATCATATTTTTCATTTTTATACTATATTGCTTAGGGGTTAGGGGGATCCCAACCACTAAAGAGTCACACAATCAAATTATTGTTTGAGCATTACCGGCATTTATAACCTTCCAGGGTTTAAATACAGGTTTAATTGGCACATTAAATCCAGTAAGGCAATTGAACTCAATAATCATATTTTATTTAATATTCTTTTATATGATCATATAACGAATGAAGACTGAATTGTGTTTTGGAAATGAATATTTTTTTTCCATACATTTAACTATTATACTAAATGTAAATTATTTTATACTTTGTGTCGTAAGATATGTCAGGTGGTAGACCTTATAAGAAAGGTGGTCGTGATCAATATAGGGGTCGTTCCTCTCTCGGTACTTCAGTTGGCCGAGGCGAGAGCGGTGATGAGGGTTGTATGTTTGCATTCACTGGTACACCCTCTCCCCCATCTTCGTAGGGGATGCTTTTTTGGGTGATGTTGTATTGATTATTGGCCGACAGACCACCACCACCACCCAACATACGTCTACCTCTTCAGGAGCGATACCATCCACCCCCACACCAATGTATACATCTTCATATGTACAGCTGCCCAGACCAACATCTACAGGCACATGTTGTAACATCCCAGATTTTTAAACTCAAATATGATGTAATACCTGAGGTTATTAGGTTCTAAAACTTGAGGAAATAGGCCCTTTCAAGGAATTGAGGAAGCCTTGAGGGAAAAATTCAGTTTCTGAACTAGTGGCAAAATCGTAAATATTGAAGTCGGGTAAAAGTGTAATTTATCTAAAATCTTGGGGTGCTTAGTGTAATTTATCCATTTTTAAGGGACCAAAAAGTGCAATTTAAAAATAGCCCGAGGACTAAGTTGTAAGGGTCTAAGTGCAGTTACATAAAAAGTTTGGGCCAAAGTGTCGTTTCTTGAAACTTTAAAAATATCAGCCCAAAATATCATCCATGGACAAATCATGAATGGCCAAGTGTCCCCCTCTATGTGTCACAATTGGATTGGTTGAAATCTTATAATTAGGGGTATAATGATTATGGGTGTAATGATGAGCATAGTGTGAATGCTCAAATCTCTAATTTCTACGTATACGTGGCTTAATCTTAGGAGTGTAATGATGGAGCACAAATCTCCATGTGAACGCACAAATCTCTGTGTACACATGGCAAGCAACCATTGGGTTACTTGGAAGATAAGATAAGGTCACATGATGGCTCATAATGACCCTCTGAGGTGGCATTACGTGATTAGCCAAGGAAAAGCTTACTTAGCTTCCAAGTTTGCAAAAGTCTCCAAAGCTTATCCTAAGGACATGTGGCAAGCATTCATTGGCCACTTGGAGATAGGATTTGAAGAGTAATGATTAGAAATGTGAAAAATGCAATTAACCATGTGGGATTTAGTTGTTAATTAAAGGTGTAATGATGGAAAATGTAGAAAAATGAATTAACCATGTGGGATGTAATGATGGAGAATCTTGAAAATCAAATTAAACATGTAATGGCTCTTATCTCAAGGGAGACATATCATGAGGGCATGAAAATGCACAAATCTTTAGGGACACATGGCATATTTTAATTGAATGCTCATGGGTGGAATGATGACGCGACACGTGGTGTGATTTGGTTCGCCAAAGTTTCATATAAATAAGGGCTTTGGGGTTATTCATTTTGGGTACCAAGTATGGAGGAAAAGAAAAAGAGTTTGAGAGAGGAAATGTTGTCGAAAAGAAGGGAGAAAGTCGAGGGAGAATAAGCCTTGACAGAATTTTTGGGTCTTTCTCGAAGTTCGTTCCAAGCAGTAAGAAAAACTGCCAGAAAACCCATTCCGCTCATTGTAAACCGTGTTTCCTCAGGTAACCGATTAAGGTGAGTGATTCCTGCATGTTTTGTGACACTTTGAGCATTTGTTGCTTCACTTGTGTGTTGATGTTAACTTGCAGATCATGCCTTTGTGGCTTACATGTAATATTTTCCCTTGATTATGCATATTCCTTCTGCTTTGTCATATATCATGTTTGTGTTGGTGACTGTGGCTAGTTGTTGGGCCATCATGGAAGAACTCGTGCTCTTACGGTGAGCCAGGGGTGACTATGATGACCGCAGGGGTGATTGCAACACCTTGGCATTGCTACCACAGGGGTGGATTTCATAATGGCATTATTGCATTTACACGCATGTACTCTCATTTTCTGAGTCATTCACTTAGATGTCATTATCTAACTTGGGTGTTTCATACCCCTAGGACATTCAACGTCCCAGGTATATCAGATGTGCCGAGTGATCCAGGTTCCGGTTCGAGCAAGGGCAAAAGGTGGTGCTTGGCTAGCTTGGGGTTTTGTAGCTAGTTTTGGGTTTTATTTCATTATGTACCCTTGTAACAAAGTGATGTATTGTAAATAACGGCTAGGATACTCAAGGTTGTAAAGGGATGTGTGTGGGTGTTCTACAATTGTACCTGCTATGATGTGTTGTGTTTTATGGAGTATTGAAGGTCACATGCATTTCTTATGCTTGTAAAGGAAATCTAGTGAAAACCCCTTTTATTTAGCTGTGGTTAAGCTTTCAGGTTTGATCCAACGCTTCCGTTGGTAAGGGTTTCCATAATGCCATAGGTGATATCTACTTATATTCCATGTTGTTGTGTATTTGAAAAAGTGGGGCGTTACACATGTTAAGTGATCAAGCCTAGGGCACAGACTCATATGTATTTCTTGTTTCATAAACACACATAATCCTTTCTTACATATTAGGAAAGGGTTTAATAGCGGTGTATGTGTATTTATTTATGCATATTACTAATTGTTGTGTGTTATAATAGGTTTAGCAATCCTCAATGTGTTTGTGAAATTACAAAAATGATTAAGAAAAAGTTTAATCGTCTGACTTACTCATTTGCTAAAAGGGACCTAGCTCTAAAGGAGTTATGGTTTGGAGAGTTTAAGGTATTGTGATCAAGTTCTACTTATAAATCTTTCTACATTTTCAATTTTATCATGGCACTGCATTTTTAGTTTTATCATAGTTGTTATCACCATAACCATCAATTTGCATAAACTGTACGGATGAGATTCAAAATATGAATATGAAATTCACAGGCGTTTCAATAAAAAAACAAGTGAGTGATTAAAAGATATATTGATTGTCATTAGAAGGGATCAAAGTAAGAAGTCAGATTTGATTGGTGTAGATATCTTCGAAGAAATGAAGAAATTTTGGAGCACTAAAATTTATAAAGCAAAATGTGAAAAAGCCAAAAAAATAGAAGTTCTGAAGTTAGAGGAAATGTTCACACTTGTGGTTCCATACCCTTATCTGAACACAAGGATAGATATGTATAATCACAAAACCTATTTATTTTTTCCTTTATTCATTTCACTTAATTATTTTTCTAAATAAATATAGTTGTATGAATGACTTTTTTCATTGTAGATTAAAGAACATGGTGTCGAGTCTACTACATCTCATTTATTTGTGATGACCCAAACAAAAAAGGGCACATATGAATTTATTGATAGAAGATCAAAAACTACGTACGTATGTACACATTACTTATCTTGTTGCAATTTTAATATTTATGAAATTGGATTTCCTACCAATTATTCATTAGCTAACCACAACTTTTGCAAGATGAATTTCAGGCATTGCAGCAAACAGCTTCATCTCGAGGACATGAGGGCTTAGTCCAATAGGATGGAAGTGATGGTGACTAACCAACACAACCAACTATTGATGATAGCAGTCTTTGGGTGCAGGCTATTGGAGGTAGAAAAAAGGGTCATGTATATGGCATGGGTTCAGAAGCTTATGTTATCCCTTCTCGGTCTACAGGTCCACCGCCAACAGTCCATACAGATATGACTCAATTGCGTAATGAGGTGTCTGGGATGGTGCATGTTGTTGTAGGGGGCACCATAGATAATGTCGTAGAGACCATCGTTCAACGTGTGTTGTAGCATATAGGAGATGCAAGATATGGATCAAGTGCTGCTGCTACACCTCCACAATTGTAACGACCCATTGTTGAGTCTCGGGTATGATTTTCATATGCTTTGGTACTAATTTAATCTTGTTGGGTTGATATTATAATTAATAGTTGGTGTATGGTTGTGTTAGATAATGTTTAAGTGTGAAAATTGAGAGATTAAGGTAAGTATGGTGTTGTATCCGAAGGTATGGGAGAGTTGTAGTTTAAAAATTTGAATGAAGAATGAAGCATTTGGATGAATTTTGAAATTCATTTGAATGGAGTCCTTGTAGCATTCAAATGAGCTTAATTTTTGCTCTTACATTCAAATGTCTTTCTATTTCATTCGAATGACTCTCCTTCTAGAAAGTCACCTTCGCCTTTTGACCCAATTTTAACCCTGATTAAGTCCAAATCTTGGAAAACTTAAAGCATGAAAGTTGTATATATTTCTCTTTTCTTTCCATAGCATCTTGAATCACCTCAATTGGAGTTCGGATGAGAGATTTATGCTCAAAATACAAAGATGTGTCAAATCTGTCCAAAATACCCATTTTCATTTAATCCTTCTCATTCGAATTACCTTCTATTGCATTCAAATGGGTCTCTATGGGACCGAATTTCTAGGCCATTTTCTCACCAAAACTGACTTCTATCGGTGGTGGAGGACCCTCATCTCCTCTTGCCATGTATTGTCCCTCACTAACCTTTACTCTTTGCGTATAAAATCGTGAGATGAGAGAAGAGAATTATTTTAATTTTAAAGAGGTGTTAGGTGTGAGTAGTGAAGAAATGTAGAGAGGAAGAATAAGAAGAAGAATAAAGCATGCAAGTTCCTCTTTCCTTCCTTGCAAGCTCTTCCTTCCATTGATTCCTTTGAGGTTCCCTAATTTAGCTTGCATGGGTGAGTGAGCTGGTTCTCTATTATGAATATATATATATATATATACGTATATACATGGCTGCTTCCTTTGAGGTTCCCTAATTTAGCTTGCATGGGTGAGTGAGCTGGTTCTCTATTATGAATATATATATATATACACGTATATACATGGCTGAGAAGCATGGGTATACTTTGAGTTAAGTGGAAGAAGGGTGAATTATATATATATATATATTGCTGAGATTCTATTTCCATGGTGAGGCTCTTAATTGTGCTATTTGGATGAGACCTTGTTTATGACTGAGTCTCCATGGCATCTAATTCTTTGTATATATAAACTTCCATACATGGTCTCTGTTCCCTTATTTCTTAATAATTTTTAGTCAAAGAGTTTATTCTTAGAAGGGGATGAATGTTAGGAGATTTGCATGTGGGTATCTTTTAATGGAAGAGATTGAGATGGTCTTGCTTTGGCTGCTGCGAAGAGATTCACTCCTCTTCAAATTTCTTGTGGAATAAAGATAGGTTATAGTGGATAAGGGGCTAGTTGTGGCTTTTCATCCCATGTTATTTTATATGGTTGTAGGGAAATGGGTATTATTGTCCAAGAGAGCAGTGCATGTGCTCAAGTAATTTTTCAATGTTTTATTATTACAAATGCATGCAAAGGCTTGGAATTATGCATTTGGGCGTTTATACATGAGTGGGTGCTTGGTCACAAGCATGGCAGTATTTTATATATTTTATTGTTAGACACGAGCATTACATTGGGCATGTGATTTTCCTATGTGGGCGAGGCTTAACAGGATACTCGGCTTATGAGGGCTTTGTATCTCGTCCGGTCTACTACGCCACCCTTTATATGTTGCATTGTATAGTCTTGGCGCCAGTTCTGAGATATAGTTGTACGGTGTCGGGTTTTCCGAGTTGAGTTTATATATTAGGGTCACTTTGGCATGCCCTAATTATATCATAGATGTTTATGCGTGCCCTAGCGGGTGTTGGTCACTCCCATCCGAGCGAGCTTTGACTTGAGTGACAGGTATCGCTTGCCTTTGGGGTAGCAGCAGGTTTGTGATATGGACTTGGGTGCTAGTGCATTTCTTATTTGGGCCCTAAGATCCTATTTGTGTGCATTATTGCTTATATAGTTGGTACCTATATTTGTTTATGAGATTACATGGCATGTTATGCATGAGTTTTGATTTGTTATGCACTTTAGATATAGGTTTACTCTTAGCACCTTATCTATCTGTCATTTTTTTCCTTTATGGGCTTGCTGAATCATTTGGACTCACCTTGTTTTCTCTTCATTCCAAGTAAAGGCAAACCCAGTTGTGGGGGAGTCTAGTGGTTCTCGACTTTCGGGGTAGACGGTGTACAGGGCCATGCAAACCAAGTAGTTATTAGCTTGGGGGTTTCTTTATATGCATTTTGTCACTTCCAGCGTGTACTCTTTTTAGTTTTTTTTTTTGGGTCTGTATGGATTTTTGTGTTGATATGGCCTGATTGCCAGTATTGTATGTTATGCATGCTCGGGCTGTGTAAGCCTAGTGATCAGTGTTATGTAGCAAGTTGGGGTTTTGATAATCAAAACGTGATGGCAAGTTTCCTTTATCAGGTTTTTAGTATTTATCAGTTGTATGCATGATAGGTTCATCTAGGTCCAAGTTGTCTCTATTTTAGTAGGGCACCAGCTCTGATTTTGTGGGGACCTAAGTGGGGTTCTTACAATAGTAGTCATATCAGGAACATTCAGACTTGTCTTTTGTTAGATATGAACTTGTGTTTAGAAAATCATGTATATTTTTGGCCTAATGTTCTTATATATAGTTAATGATGAATATTAATGCAAGTGTATTGGTTTTGTTATCTTTTGAATTTATGCAAATGTATTGTTTTATTTTGATTTATGCATAAAATTTGGATAGTTTACAATATCAATTTTTAATATGATTTTTTTAAAAAATAAATATAATTTTTTAAAATTTAATTGCACAATTAAACCGAGGCTAGGTTTAATTGGGTAATAAAACCCAAGCCAAGTTTAATTGGACAATAAAACCCGAGCTAGGTTTAATTCCCTAAATAAACCTAGGCCAGATTTAATTGCCCAATTAAACCTGTTTCACCTTTAAATGCACAATATTTTCTGACAGATTCGCGATGGATTTTTGGTCGATAAAATTTATAACTATTTATCTTTTTTAAAAGTTGACTAATTAATTAGAGATTGAAAATTCGTCGTTAATTTTGGTCGCAAAATACTATCAGGATATTTCGGTCGCTAATTTGGTATTAAATGAATTTTATTAATTTAGCGACGAAAATATAATCCGTCGCTAACTCAGTCAGTATTTTTGCGACCGACATGGTATTCCGTCGGTAAAAATTACCGACGAGCTGTTTTCCGATTGACACATTCGGTTGAAAATTCTGTCGCTAAATCAGTATTATGTCAGTAAATTAGTCGGAATATCGTTCGCAAATGGGATTTTTTCTTGTAGTGTATTTTACCATCAAACCAATTTTTTGATATTTTAAACTTATCTAAATTACGTGGCGAGCTTATGAAAATATGGGGTATTACACAAATGATCGGATTGGTAATCCAATTTTGTTTGGAGCTGCCTCGGGTGCAATTTCATCTTCTTCATTAGTAACGAAAATCTCAAGTAAGGTATACATCTAAACTCCCTATGGATGGTTTTGTTTTGTATTACATATGGTTGTTAGATATCGAGTCTTGTAAGGTGGTCTTATTTTATTTCGCTACGTTTATTATGTATTTTCAAAAAAAAAAAAAAATTGAAAACTGGTTAAAACCATTGAACCACAAAGATTTGGCGTTTCCTTTCACTTTACCTGAATTGTTATGATTAGCAAGTTCTAGTAAATCTAAATAGAGCTGCAAGAATCCCAATTCTGATCCTCATGCATACACGACATGCAAGCATACATAAGACCTGAACAATAAGTACAACTAATAAATCTAGAATAATTTCACCTTATTTGTTCATAGAAAATGTTTACAACAAGCCAAATACATGAAATGAAAGCCAAGAATACACTTTGAAATGCAAAAAAAAAAGGTACATCATGAACCTATACTACTAGTGGTTGAGAGGATAGGTCGGGATGCCTAACAATCCTTGTTGGAACCATAACCTAGTTCCTAAGTTGACTATTCTCAAAAACCTCCAAATCAACGGTGGCAGTTGGCCCCAACTCTTAAGTCACATTTGATCCTGGAGCAAGTCATGCCTTCTCTAAGACAACTCCCCTGCATTTTTGTGTACTCTTTCCTTTGACTTTTAGTTAAAGGCAAGAGTGGGGAGCCATTGTTGTAACATACACTCTATGAGGTTCCCTCTGGAGGGCATTTGAGGGAGTCTTCCTAGAGAAGTTAGCCCCAGTCTGGAAGAGTACCTTATCTCGAAAGGTCTTTGAGGGCTTTCTTCCATGAAGCCCAAGTACCCTTTTGAAGGCCTTTTCCCCGAAGACCTAACTCGTCTTTCGAATATCTTTCAAGGACTAGCTTCCTCGAAGGTCTAGTTCTTTAGGAGTCTAACATAGTGACAATCAAACATCTTCACTTGAAGGGTCGTGCCACGTGTTGTCGTGCATGTGTACCACATATCCTACCTTGCCATGTATCCTAGTCCTCCAAGGCATATAAATACCCCTAACCTTTCACCTTTTGGATTCTTTTCCCAGATCTAAAGACTGTTGAGAAATTTGTATTTTGATTTGTGGACAAAATAATTTTGGAAAAAATATTTTCAGTAAAGTTGGTTTATTGATGAGTTCCAAAACATTCTATATATTGAAAACCTCATACTCATATATTTATATATGTCTTTCAAAATAGCTAAGGATTTGTTTTGGTTGATAAAGGAGTATGAAGTTTATAAATATATTTTTCTTTAAATTGGAGAACTTTAGACTCATATATTATTATATTCCTCAAATTATCAAAATATAGTTTTATAACAATTGAGCTTGATGTAAAATGTTTGAGAAAATATTTTGAAAGTTCAACTGAGTATAAAAGCTCTTTTGATAAACTTAGTATATATATTTTTGAATCTTTTGAAGGCAAAGTATTCAAACATTCTTTTATATCATCTCCATATTGCCTTCAATCAAAAATAGCTTTTGAATTACTTAAGTATTGCTTTGTATATTTTTCAAAACCTACTCAAGTATGTGTTATGCAAAATCTATATCTTTAAAGCTACTTGAGTATGGTATTTGTATAATCAAGTATATTTATAGATATTAAAATCTAAGCATAATTTTAGTCTAGTATTTTTCTATGTGATTTTCAAATCAGTTGATTATATGCCTTAGCAAAACCTTCTTCCAATCGATTATTAAGGTTTTCTACTAGTGCAATTTTTACAAACTCTCTGTATTTCAAAAATTAGTCGAGTAAGGAATGCCTTTCAATCAAGTATTTTTTTTAGTATCTCCTTAATTGAGTATATCTTTCTCTCAATCGATTAATATATTTTTATAATGAAATATTTATATGTTTTAATTGAGGGAAGATTGAATAAAATCTAACTAAGTCTTTGTGTTTAATTTTAATTGAGTTTCAGTTATCTGTACTTGAGTATATTCTTGTGTTAGTCAAGTAAGTTTAGCCTAGTAGTCGAGTTCTTACTGCAAAGTCTTTATGACTTTTGAGTCAGTCGAGTAAAGCTTTGTCTTACTCTAGTAAGACTTTATATAATCAATTACATAAGTTGTCCAATCGAGTATGGACTTCATTAGTCGAGTATCTCTAGGACTTAGTCGAGTAACTAGCATTCGATTTCAAATTTTATAACCATTACTTGGTAAGCAAAAAAAGGATAATTTTGACCGTTGGAGCTTTATTTCTTTATTCCTATGCATCTAAGTGTGTTCTCTTATAAAAGAATGTTAGAATATATTTACTTCTTTATTTCGTTAAAATCATATGCATAATATATAGATTAGCAAAGAAGCTATGAGTGTGTGTAGGTTTCTATGCCAAATCTTCAAAGACTCAAGCTTATATAAAAGGCCAAGAGCAGGAAGAGAAGTAGTTATCACTCGGGATTCAACTTAAGCTACTGGGTTTGTGCTAAACTCATATAGTTATATCCTTTCAAGCCTATAGAAAATGCTTGAAGTGAGTGTTCCTCATTCTTATTCTTCTTCAGTTCTAGGCAAATATCTGGTGAGATTACTAGTATATATTTTTAAATTAGATTTGATAAGAGAGTCGAGTGCTTATTCATTCATTCTTTTGAACTCTCTTTTGTCCAAGAGAAAAGTGGTATTCTTGTATTATTTTATATTTTTCTCTTGAGAGATCTTTATACATGTTTTGTGTAAACTTGTAAAAGGTTATGCTTGTGCCTTTGAAAAATAATGTCTTGGTTGTGGCTAAGAAAAATGTTAAAAAGCCTTATGTAAAGGTTACTACTTAGCCTTTGAAAAGCCGAGATTCCTACTTAGCTTGTGAAAAGTGGAGGTTACTGCTTAGTCTATAAAAACGAAGGTTTCTACTTAACTCGTTAAAAGTGGAGGTTATAATTGAGTCTGTAAAAACTACTATCCTTAGTGGATTTTTTTAAATCCTTGGTGAAGAGTTAAGGTAGTGGACTAAGCATGTTAGCCGAACCACTCTAAATGTGATGTGTTCATATTTTTATCTTCTATGCATTTGTTTATCATACATAAATACAACTCGTTGCATTGTTCTTTTAACTGTCATTAAAGCGTTTTCTTGGTTGTAATAATTTTAAAAGTCATATACTTTTGCATTTTCATAACTATTTTATAAACTTCTCAATCTAAATATAATTCTTTATACCAAATCTATATGTATATCTTTCATTCAGTTTTCATAAAATATTTTGTTTTAGTTTTCAATAAATTTCACAAAAGCTTTTTTCTTTTTAAGCATCAATTCACTACATATAAGAACCTATTTGAGCTGCATAGTCATTTCTCACTGTATAAGTTTATTTCATATATTTCAAACTGATTTCAATGTTTTCAAAATGTCTCTTATATTCTTTCTCAAATGTATATATCTTCATATTAATATTTTCATATAAACTTATCAAATGCATAAAGTTTTCTTAAATCATGTATATGAAAGATCTTGTATGCTGCACACTCATTTATGCTAATTCCATCTACTGTTGCATTTGCTTGTAGTCTAAGAAAATTGTTTTCTTCATATAAGTTTACTGCATCATATTTCAAGATATTTTTAGTATTTGTAAAAATCTTCAAAACACCCAATTCACCCCCTCTTAGGTAATCTTTTAAAGACCGATTTTTGACTCTTCCATGGATATCTCTTCCAATGAGTTTCTACTCTTCTGAAGGCATCATCTACATCGCACTGCATTTGCATAACCTTTTTCGCGCCCTGATTATATCTGACTTAAGTATTGGAGAGCCTTCACGAGAGAGATCTTTGCGTGCCTTTTAATTGCCTTATGCCTTATAGTCCGGAAGACCTGAAGCTCCCTCGAAGACCCCTTTGGGAAAGACCCCTCCGCAGTTCCGTTGGAAGACCCTTTCATAGCTACAAACACCTAGAGACCTTTATAAAGACACCCTTCTGCAAAACCCCTTTAGATGTCCTCTTTCTAATAGACCTTGCTCTTCCATCTGGCACTGCTTACTTTTTACTGAGCTTTCCCAAGACAAACAAGTTTTAATTGTTATATTATGACAACAACACATGCCGAATAGGTCCCTGAGGAGTTGGCCCCAAAGACTGCTTCCGGGAGAAGAATCTCTCCTAGGAATGATTATCTCCCTTGAGGGTTTTTCTTGGAGACTTTTCTAGGGGAATTGCCGCGGAAGGTAGGTTGCAATAATAGTAGTGACACTCTTACTTTAGAAGAAGTTTATGATGTTTTGTTCTCAAAAGAGAAAATTGATAAACAATTATTAGGTAATTTAGAAACTTAGGGAGAGGCTTTTTTCATTAAAGGGAGAATAAATGAGAGAAAGTCTGGTGGCAAAGGAAAAGGTAGATCCTAGTCTAGAAATAAAGTCAATGCCTGTAATTATTGTAAGAAGAAAGACCACATTAAAAATGAGTTTTAAGCTGTAGAACAAATTTAAGGAACAATAACCTAACCAAAAGGAAAAATAACAAGATGTTTTAGGCGAAGCCAATGTTACTAAAAATACTAGTAGTGATGGGAAACTTTTGGTGGTAACTAATGAAATTACCAAATTTTGTGAAGATTGGATCTTTGATATAACATGTATATTTTATACGTTTCTTAATAGGGATTGGTTTTCGACATATAAAAATTTATCTACTAGTGATGTTACTGTGAGAAAAATAAACACTCATGATAATCTTGTAGGTATGTTAGCCAAGTCACTGCTTATTACCAAATTTGAGCTTTGTGTGAATTTGGTTAGTATTCATCAAGGAGATTAGTTCTCAGTGATTTTTCTATAAGAAAAAATTATGAATAATTTCATATTTGAATTCGTGTCAACATAGAGTTTGTGATAATTGTAACCCAGAATTCAAATTTAACTATGATTGGGACACATCTACAATTAAAGATTTATCTTCTTTATGACTCATCTTTTGATATGGATTTAGACAAGTTAATCCTTTTTTTGTATGTATGTATAGGTTAGTGGTAGATCTATAAATAGATACCCAATACGCTAGAATTATAATAGTAGTAATATCATCATAATGATATTTTGTTCTTTCTGTTGTGTTTTTTCTAATTTAGGTTTTCCATGTAAAAATTTTGTATTCATTTGTGTGTTTGATGGTTTGAATGTGTTTTGTTTTCTATCTTAAATTCTTACACAAGATGTGCGAGAGATAGTAGGGAATGGTTATGTGCAACCTCAAAATGAAGCCACTTTTTCTCAGAAAGAGAAGGATGCTTTGGACAAAACAATGAAGAATGATCAACAAGCCCTCACCCTCATCTATCAATGTTTGGATGATTCCATGTTTGAGAAGGTGGCTGGTGCAACCACAACAAAGGAAGCACGAGAGATTTTGTAAAGTTCTTTTCAAGGAGTCGACAAAGTGAAAAATGTGTGACTCCAATCATTGTGAGGTGATTTTGAAGCTTTGTGGATGAAGGAATTCAAATCAGTTTGGATTATTGTTCAAGGATGAATGCTATTGTAAATCAAATAAAGAGGCACGAGGATAAAATTGAAAATGTTCCTGTGGTAGAAAAGATTCTTCATTCCTTGATCCCAAAGTTTGATTGTGTGGTTTGTGTTACTGAGGAATCCAAAGATCTAGACTCCATGACACTTGAACAATTAAAGGGTTCTTTACAAGCCCATGAAAACAAGATTAAAATAAGGCAAGATGAATTGTTGGAGCAAGCTCTTAAAGCTAATATTTCTTTGAAGAATGATAATGGAGAAAATAATCAAAGAGGACAAGGACGTGGCCAAGGACATGGTTATGGTCATGGCCGAGGAGGAAGAGGTAGAGGCCATCATAACAACTTCAATAATAATGAAAGGAGCAATCAACCATATTGAGGTTGAGAATGAGCAAGAGAAAGAGGTAACAATCTTAGACCAAATGAGAGAAGGTATGATATTTATGATGAAATTGAAGAGTTCACCGATAATGATGTGAATAATTTGTTTTGTCTTTTTGTAAACAATAAGCTTGTAAACTTTGAGGATGCTATGAAGAACAAAAGGTGGAGGCAAGCTATAGTGGAAGAAATCAAAGCAACTGAGAAAAACAACACTTGGGAATCATC
Source organism: Diospyros kaki (assembly GCA_036245055.1). NCBI lineage: Eukaryota > Viridiplantae > Streptophyta > Magnoliopsida > Ericales > Ebenaceae > Diospyros > Diospyros kaki. The sequence goes on along the minus strand of BSEG01000011.1, from coordinate 8,820,517 downwards.
AACTCTTTCTAAGGATCATGAAGCTATTGGAGTCAAATGGGTCTATAAGGCAAAGGAGAATGCAAATGAAGATGGAGAAAGATCTAAAGCAAGCTTGTTGCAAGAGGCTATGAGCAAAAGCATGGAGTAGACTATGGATAAGTGCTTGCACTTGTTGCTTGTATGGAGATGATTCGTTTACTAATTTCTTTGGCAACTCAAATGAAGTGGAAGATTTGCCAACTTGATGTAAAGTCAGCTTCTAAATAGTTTTCTTGAAGATGAGATCTATGTTGAGCAACCGATTGGTTTTGCAATTAAAGATCATGAAGATAAAGTTTTGAGATTGAACTTGTGAATCTAAAAATGTGGTTGCAACTTCATGCACTTGTCATGCTATTTGTCTTAGGAGTTTATTGAAGGAATTTCATTTGCCACAAGAGGAAGCAACTGGAATTTGAATTGACAACAAATTTGCAGAGGCATTAGCCAAGAACTTGGTTTTTAATTATCCAAGCAAACATATTGATATAAGATATCATTTTTGTATTGCAAAAAATGAAGTAGAGCTTAAATCCAAGTAAACATATTGATACAAGATACCATTTTTGTATTGCAAAAAGGGAAGTGGAACTTAAGAATGTAAGGAGGCAAGATCAAGTTGTGACATTATGAAACCACTCAAATTTGAAGATTTTCAACAATTAATAGCAAGTCTTGGAGTAAACAAGAAAATTTCGAATCAAAGGGGAGTTTTGAAAATTTATTTGAATTTTTTAGAGACGCATCTTGGTTTATATGTACGTAAGTTCAATGCTAGTTTATTAATTATGGTTCATGTATTGTTTATTTTGATTCATGCGATTAGTGCGGATCATGAATGGATTCGTGTACTTGTGTACTTGGGATTACCGCCTTTGATCACCGCCATTGCGCCTATAAATATCTCGTTGTATTTGAGTTTCTAAATTAAGGGAAATTCTACAATTCCTCATCCTCTCTCACACTTGAGAGCTCAGCGCAATGTGGCTTTTGGTTGCGTGAAGCAGTTGATTCTGAAATCACAGGTACGTTTTACTCGCAGTTTCCATTTGGAGTTTGCTCCTTTCATTTCCGTGTACACCTCTCTGAACCCTAATTTCCCTTTGATTATAACCAGTTGCAAGGACCATTTCGAGTGCCGATGGATGAATTCCAACGAAATTTAAAGCCCAAACGCAGATTCAGAGGTATCCATAATCGAAGAAACAATTTTCAGTTTAAGAAATTCAGAACCCCCCCCCCCCCCCCCGTTTTTCCTTCGTTCGCTGTACTTTTGATTACTAATCAACCCAAAATTATTTATTACTAAATTAGCTCGAATCATGATTTAGTTGCAGTGTTCTAAATTACATAAATTAGGGAAATTTTGAGTCAAATTACTGCTCACTACTACTATTTAGTTATAGGATCGTTCGACGAGCTTAGTTTGTTAATTTTGATTGTTTTGGTGGCTCGAGTATGTCCCTCTTGGGACTTAGTTGATCATATATTCAGACTAGCACAGCGAGGGGATAATTAATCATTCTCCTGTACTCAGCCTGCAAAACCTTAATTATTGGGATCTCATCGTTGAAAATACATAAGACGGGGAAATAGAAATTCGTTTCAATTGTTTGATTTGATGATCGTCATCTTGATATTCATCTCTGTAGAACATAGATTTGAAATTGAGTATTGATGATGATTGTTGTTTAGATTCATGTTATGACATCTTTACTGCATACATGTATTTGATCACTCTCTTATTGTAGAAAGTATAATATTTGAGATATGACACAGGAAAGCTCTCCATGGATGCAAGCCAGATTGTCAAGGCAAAGAGCACATCATCAACAGAAGCAGCTATTGCCAACGACCACATCTTAACTGAAATCTTGAGACGCCTACCCATAAAATCACTTTTTCGCTCCAAATTAGTTTCTAAACACTGGTTTTCTCTCATCGCCGACGATCCCCAGTTGGCTCTCCGTCAAAATCCAGACCCCAGTTGTGTTTCCGGCTTTTTCTTGTACCCCTCCCTTGTTGGTTATACAGTCTGGAATGACTTCATTAGTCTAAATGAGCCAGGGCTTGATTTCCTCTCGCTTTTCAATGACAAATCCCCAGCTGATGATGCTCTTGAAGTTGGAGTCGGTTTCATCATGATTCCAAATCTATCAGGCCTAATAATTCAAAGTTCATGCAACGGACTGTTATGCTGTTTAGGCTACAATGAGATCGATCGGAGAGGCGGCTACCATGTTATCAATCCCACCACCAAGCAATTTACCACACTTCCCGATCCCCATCCGCATGATGGCTATGATGGCCTCAACTTAGCTTTTGACCCATCAAGATCTCCATTCTACAAAGTGGTAAATGTATGGAACGCTGACGATGTTCGGTGGACAGACCCTGATGACTTCTACTCCGTTTATCGGATTGAGGTGTACTCCTCGGATGCCCGCTCTTGGAGGACTTCTAGCGAATCCTTCATCGTCGACGTGCGCAATATAGGTTTTAGAGATGGGATTTTCTGGAACGGCGCTCTACACTGGTTTTCTAAACGGGGTGACGGATACTACTTCGATCTCGAGCAGGAGCGGCTGAGGAGGATGCCGGCACTACCTGTCCGAGAGGGCATGACGTGGTACGACAGGAGCATAATGCATCCACTGGTGGCGCGTGGACACTTCCATGTCCTCGAGAGTTATGGACCAGCAGGATCTCAGCTGGATGTGTACGAGATGGAAGAGGACTACTCCGGCTGGTTTGTGAAGTACCACATCAATCTGGACCCGGTTGCAGCTGCGTTTCCTCGGATGGGACAAATGCTGGCGAGCCGCCGCCAGGACGAGGCCTACTGGGTGCTTTCTCTCGTCCGAGAAGAGAAGGACGAGGAGTCGTTTCTGGTGCTGCACGTTCCTGGGGATATCATACGGTTCAATCTTGTGGACCACTCCTTCAGCATCATTCATGACCTGGGTGTGAATGAAACTTCTCTGAGATACTACGGTGCTTGTCATTATATCGAATCTTACGCTAATGTTTGAGTTTGAAAGGATTTTCATCTGCTGAGACCTTGTAACAGAGAACAGATCGAGGAGCAGCATTCATCTGTACAAGGTTAGCTCTCAAGAATATATATATATATATATACCTTGGAACGTGCATTGTCCGTACAAAGTATATTTGATGAAATTTGTTTGTTTGGTCAAAGAGAAACTGGAAAGCTGCTGCAGTGGGCAGTGGGCAGTGGGCAGTGGGCAGTGGGGCTGCTCTTGCTTCTACATTTGTCTTGCTCTCAGTTCAGTTGTCTGTTTACTGTTTTGAATGTAATTTGCTTCTTTTACTTCGTCTTTTGTTTAATTAATTTGTCGACATGCTTATGGTAAATGAAGCAAACATTAAACTGTCACAGTGCAAGCTTATGGATATGGATATGGACATCTTTCTTGCTTCTATGGTCGAGGTTGAAGACGAACTTTTATTTTTCATTTTTATGATTTAGGTGTTCGAGTTTTACTTGTCTAATTCTGAAGGAAACCAATCTTTTTCTCTGGTTGAATCTCTAGATAAATCAAAAGAAATTGCAAATTTGTATATTCTTAAATAGACACGTCAGTCTCCATTAAATGGATTATTTTTGTCTTCATCAAGAATTGATCTCCCGCTACTCTCAAAAAAATTTAAGAGTTTTACCACTTATTTCATGTCCTAAGAGCAAGTTAAAGATGACTTTGCTCACCTAATGAGGGGTCTAAGGTGTTACTTCTTGAAGAACACTATGACGGGTTTATAATGAAGGGATAAAGTTGTCCAAAAGGCCATTTATAAGCTAGAAGATGTGTTCATTTTGGGATCAACATATATTTTAAAGTATATCAATTTTATTATATTAAGTAAATACTTATTTTAATATGATAAAAATAAAAAATAAAAATTATTTTTCAATAATTTTATTGAGCCCAAAATTTTGAAAATAAAAAATATGTATATTTTATCAAATAATTAATTATAAAAAATTATTTTAGGTTAACAAAATACCTGTTCCTTATAAAAGAAAATAGTTGGCATTCTAATAATAATGAGCATAATCTATATATCTTAAAAGTATAATTAAATTTAATAATAAAATATTCATTACAATATAATAACACAAATCAATTATAAAAAAAAAGAAATTAAAAAAAATACCAATAAATAATAATAAGAACGGAATCTAAAAGCTAAAAGATGTGATTTGTTAGTAACTTGAAAGTGAACAAAAAATGATTTTTTTAATTGAAATGAGTTTCACAAAGTGAAAGGCATCCAAGCAAGAACATGTGTTGGTGGAGGTTGAACTTAGGGTAAATTACATTTCACCCTTACAGTTTGGTTCTTTGCATAGAAATTTGATTTACAAATAGTTCTAGAAGCTGATACGGCTTAAGCTCTTTTTGCCCAACACCTCTGTCTATAAGTTTAGTTTGTAGTAATGGTGTTAAATTTGGCAATTAATTATCCTAATCTTTCTAATTAAAAGGCTAACAGAATAAGAAAAAATAAACGAAGAATAGAATGCGACGACAATACAAAGCCCAACATCAACAATGAGCGAACAAACTATTTTTCAATGATACTTGATAAGTGTCTTTTATACACTTATTTTGATTTATAAACTTAGCATTTATACATTCAATGAACATGATTTCTACTTGATTTGGTTCTATATATGGTTATGTAGATGTGGAGCATGTGTTAAAGTGGATATGGAGCAAAAAGAGTGATTTTGGTGCATGATGGGAGTGAAATGAAGCTTAGAGGCATGGTCGAGTTTCGAATTAAAAGAAAGCAAAAGAGTATCGAAAGCAAGAAGTTGAAGATGATAAAGCAAGAGCCTAAAGAAGAAGGCTAGCGATCTTACAGCGGAATGCATACCGCTGTAGCACTGCTATAAGGTTTGGTTTCTGGAGCTCACGGTCCTACAGCGGAATGCATACCGCTGTAGCATCGCTTTAGGAATTGCTTTCTGAAGCTCACGGGTCTGCAGCAACAAGCATATCGCGGTAGGACCGCGGTAGGGATCAAAGCTTCGTGAAAAGGCTGTTTTAAGCCCGTTTCAATCCAAATAAAAGAGAAATAGACTCCTTCAAGGTATAGGACTTTGATAACCTAACGAGAACTATATAAAGACTTATTCTTGGGCGATTTGGAGAGTCTTTTTGGGGGAGAGAAGAGAAGCGGATGGAAGATTGAAGACTACTCTTAGGTTGTATTTTTCTTTTCTTTTCTTTTCTTTTCTTTCTCAATTCTTTGCTATGGATTCCAACTCTTTTCCTTTTCTTTTGATTGAGAGCATGCATAGCTAAGTTTTTATAACTAGGGTGAATGATGAAACCTCGACTTCTAATGGTTTGATTTAAAGTTATTCGATTTGCTATTTTCTTATCCATTCGGGTTGATTGTTTGTTATGTTCATGATGTTGTTTTGATGCTTGATCACCATTGGAACATATTTGTGATTTGTATTGCTTTCGAGAGATTCAATATGGATTAGACATGGTAGCAAACAACATAGGGTCCTATAATAGGTAGAGATGTCGTTATGCCCTATGAAATCATTTTGTGATGATCTCCGTGATTTAATGCATGTTTATATGTTCGAAGGTTAACTAGAGATAGTTAATCTCATATATATTCATAGAATTGAATGATCACCGAGACAGGCTTTTGGTTGTGATTGGATCATTGATTTTCAACCTAAGATAAAGAATAACAAGACTCGAGTAACGAATAATTGAATCATAGAAGACTGACAATGGATTCACAAACCCTAGTGCCTTAGTCTTGTGAGTTTTAAATCAAAGGAATTATTTTGTTTGCATCTTTTATTCATAAATTAGTTTTCATTACAATCGAATTCTTTGTTAATGTGTGTGTTAGGTTAAGGTTAAATCAATTAGAGTAAACGTCAAAAGTTAGTCCTCGTGGGTACGACACTCTATTCATCACTATATTACTTGTCACGATCCGTCCACTTGCGGGATAGAATTAGGCGGACAAGTTTTTGGCGTCGTTGTCGGGGACTAACTCTTTTGATTATTGCTTTGATTGACATTAGCTTTAACTATCAAATTTTGTTTTCATTATTTTTCTAGGCTAAGCTATTTCAATTTGTGTGTGTGCAGGGATTGAGATAGTGGATGAGCAATTCAGAACGTTCGGATATTTGTGAGTTTGATCCTGAGATAGAAAGAACGTTTCATCAAAGGCGTCGTGAACAAAGAGCAAGGAGGGAAAAACAAATAAGTAACATGGGTGACAACGCAAACCAACTTGTTCCAATGGCGCAGCCCGTTGAAGTCAATGAAAGAGATATTCTGATGGGGGACTTCATGATGCCCCCAATGATTGAGAACCAGTCAAGCATAATCTATCCTCCTTACGGGCATGAGAATTTTTAGTTAAGGCCAGATGTGATCAATCTCTTCGCCAATAACATACCTTTTTATGGAATGAGCGAGGAAAATCCACACTATCACTTGTCTCGATTTCTGGAGTATTGTGGGAATTTCAAGTATCAAGGAATTAATGAAGAGGCACTCAAGATGCGCCTTTTCCCTCACACTCTGAAGGATAGGGCTCGAGAATGGTTAGACTTATTACCACCGGGTAGTATTACTTCATGGACAGATTTGGTACAGAAGTTCACACTCAAATACTTCCCACCGGCCAAGATTACCAAGTTTAAGCATGAGATTTCAACTTTTCAGCAAGCTGAGTCAGAAAATTTTCACGAGGCATGGGAGAGGTTCAAGGAGCTTTTGAGAAAGTGTCCAAGTCATAGTTTCCCATTACCAGCCCAAAATCATTATTTTTATGCTGGTTTAACTCCTTACAGTCGTTCAGCAGTGGATTCTACAACAGGTGGTTCCATTCGAAATAAATCAGCCGGGCAACTTCATGATCTTTTTGAAACAATGAGTGAGCAGTTTGTAATGTGGCCGGATAGGAATTCACATAAAAGAGCAGCAGGAGTGCATGAAGTGGATGTGAGTACTTTAATGCTAGCTAAGATTGATGTTTTGTCAAAACAGATGGAAGCATTCAAATACGCCTCATCCGCTAATATGGTGCAAGGATCTCATCTTATTTGTGTAACTTGTGGGGCAAATCATCTGTCGTTCGAATGTCCACTAGTCATCATGGATCCTTCTTTCACAGAGCAGGCCGCATATGCACAGAACTTTCAACATCAACAAAATAATCCATTTTCTCAGACGTACAATCCCAGCTGGAGAAACCATCCTAACTTCTCCTATGGCAACAATCAGAATAGTCAAAATCTACCAAAAATGGGAAGACCACAAGAAGAAAGAGGAAGATGGGAAGAAGCAGTCTCAAAGCTTCAAGAACGAAGTGACCGGACTGATGCATCCATTAAGAATATAGAAAATCAAATTGGGCAGTTGGCAAAACTTCTCACCGAAAGGCAACCGGGCACATGGCCAAGTAATACGAAAGTTAACCCAAAGGAGCAAGTAAATGCAATCACAACAAGGAGTGGGGTGCAACTACCAGAAATTCATGTTAAAGGATCAAGTATGGCAAAACAAAATGGTATTGTTCAGGAGACAACAGATCAACTTGAAGAGCCCGAAGTAGTAGCTGAACAAGAGAAGGTAATTCCACTACCGGTTAAGCCATATGTTCCTCCAATTCCATTCCCTCAAAGGTTGCGCAAGCACAAGATGGATAAGCAATTTGAGAAGTTTTTGGAGGTATTCAAGAAACTTCATATTAATATACCGTTTGCGGATGCCTTAGCCCAAATGCCCAGCTATGTGAAATTCATGAAGGAAATCTTATCAAATAAGAGGAAACTAGAGGAGCATGAAACAGTCAACCTAACGGAGGAGTGTTCAGCTATCTTGCAGAAGAAGCTTCCACCAAAACTCAAAGATCCAAGGAGTTTTTCTATTCCTTGCACTATTGGTAAAATTAATTTTGATAAAGTTTTATGTGACCTTGGTGCAAGCATAAACTTGATGCCATTTTCTGTTTTTAGGAAGCTTGGATTAAAAAAACCAACACCCACCACTGTTTCTCTTCAATTGGCTGATAGAAATATCAAATATTCGAGGGGAGTAGTGGAAGACGTTTTGGTAAAAGTGGATAAATTTATTTTTCCTGTTGACTTCTTTGTTCTGGACATGGAAGAAGATTATGATATGCTGTTAATTTTAGGGAGACCTTTTCTTGCCACAGGAAGAGCTTTGATTGATGTCCAGCAAGGGACACTTAGCCTTAGAATTTATGATGAGACGGTTATGTTTAATGTATTTAAGGCTATGAAACATTCTAATGGCAATGAAAAAGAAGTCTTAAGGAGAGATGTCATTGTGGATTTGGTAGAAAAATCTGATCACCCTAAAGAAAATTGCATTGCTAACTCTTTTGATGAGGAGAAACAAAGTTTGGATGCCAAGAACAAGGTTGTGGTCATGGGTTCTTTGGGAGAGAAGCAAAAAGGTTGTCCATCAAAAAGAGACAAACTGTGTTCTTTGGATGTTTCGTCTTCTTCAAAAGCCAAGCCACCAGGTCATGAAAAGGAAAAGTTGGTAAGGGTGTTGAGGGAGCAAAAGAAGGGGATTGGATTAAAGGTTGCTAACATTCAAGGAATCAGTTCATTAAATGGCACCTACAAAATGTTGATGGAAATAGGATTCAAGCCTCCTTGAAGATGGAGGCCTAGTCAAGCTAATGACTTTAAACAAGCGCTTATTGGGAGGTAACCCAATTTCCTATCTCTTTCATTTATTAGCATGTTGCATTTATTTTTTCTCTTTTGTTCTTTACTTTGAGTTAGGTTAGGGTGTCATTCTTTAGGATTTTGCACAAAAATAATGTTGAGGTCATCATAACAGCATGCATATGATGTGCTTGATAAAATGCCCAAACCAATGTTCACTTGCATATTGCATCTTAAGTTTGGGATTGTGAGGTTTAAGTTTGGGGGGAGTTTGGGCATCCATGTGACTTTGTCTATTTCATGTCATTCGTATTCATTGTTGCCTTCTCATGTTCAAACATGTGCATTGTAGGTACATTTTTAGAAGTAATAATGCAATCGAAGAGCCATCCTACACTAGCTGCTTACAAGGACAAATCTATTGCCGAAAGTTCCAATACCTCAAATCGAGCGTGTGTTGATCTATCTATCATCACAACCTTGACACTATAGATCGGGTACACTCCTTCCTTTTCTTTCTCTTCGTTCCATTGGGACAATGAAACGTTTAAGTTTGGGGGGAGGTTCACTATGGGCAGCTACATATGTTACATGATTTGGTGCAATGGTGTTAAAAAAAAAATTGTCTTATTTTGTTGGGTAGACGTGCCATCAATGATGAAGCTTATTTGGTACCATTTTGATGAAATGAGTAAAGAGAGTGATGTTATTCATTTTGTTTTGTGATTCATTATCCATGATAGACGAATGTGAGCACAAGTGTCAGGAGGTTAAATGCATAAGTTCCCATTTAAACTTTCGCCCTTAAACCAACTTTGTGAGCACCTCAATCATCAAACATTATGAAAAGGAAAGTTTGGGGAAGATTGAGCCATGACGGTAAATGTTGAGGAATGTGTTGATTCCATGCATGTTAAAATTTGTGTAGAATGTGTTAGACATACTAAAGAAAGCTAGGCAATGACCATAGGCTAGTGATCTCATCCCTATGTCACTATGTTGTGCACCAAACTAAATTTGAGCCTGCATATATCTTATACCTTTCTTTGTAGCCTGAATGACTTGAGTGATTATGCCCGTAGGGGTATCTTAAAACCTGGTGTCCTGTGGTCATTTGGCTTGGGAGTCATCGGCTGAAAGCTCGTTACAAGGGTCATTCAGAAAGCTTAATGGAGTAAAGGCTTGCACAGAAGATATTATAAAAAAAAAAAAAAAACGAGATGGAGCATAAAATGCACTCGTTCAAAAAAAAAAAATTTCTCAATAATGGTGCCGATGTTTGTAAACTCTTAGGGATTGAGAACACTGGTGGGTTTGACTGTCTAGTGGATGTTAGCATGCCGAAGCATTCAAAACAAAGGAGAGTCTTCACAAACTGAGATAATGCCATTTTTGGCTGAGTCTAACCAAACTTGAACAAGAAAGAAAAGAGTGATTGAGAGCACCTAAGGATAGAATGAAAAAAACCAAGTTTGGGGGTAGAGTGAATATCACGAGTGGGAAAGTGTACAGGACCATCGAAGGGTCGGGATACCAACAACCTTATGCATGATATTGTACCTGACAGGATTCGCACACACACACGTCAAAACATGGAAGGTCCAAAACATTTGTGTAGCGTTACTAGAAAACTCTGTGTGAATTAAGAATGGTACCAAAATCTGAAGCTACTTGAAAGGCTATCCAACTTGTGAGTGAGTTTGAAATATTAACTATTCTCTGCTTGAGTGATAATTTATTTGAGTCAATAATCTTGCTCGGGACGATCAAGAGTCTAAGTTTGGGGGTATTTGATAAGTGTCTTTTATACACTTATTTTGATTTATAAACTTAGCATTTATACATTCAATGAGTTTGATTTCTACTTGATTTGGTTCTATATATGGTTATGTAGATGTGGAGCATGTGTTAAAGTGGACATGGAGCAAAAAGAGTGATTTTGGTGCATGATGGGAGTGAAATGAAGCTTGGAGGCATGGTCGAGTTTCGAATTAAAAGAAAGCAAAAAAGTATCGAAAGCAAGAAGTTGAAGATGATAAAGCAAGAGCCTAAAGAAGAAGGCTAGCGATCTTACAGCGGAATGCATACCGCTGTAGCACCGCTATAAGGTTTGGTTTCTGGAGCTCACGGTCCTACAGCAGAATGCATACCGCTGTAGCACCGCTTTAGGAATTGCTTTCTGAAGCTCACGGGTCTGCAGCAACAAGCATACCGTGGTAGGGATCAAAGCTTCGTGAAAAGGCCATTTTAAGCCCGTTTCAATCCAAATAAAAGAGAAATAGACTCCTTCAAGGTATAGGACTTTGATAACCTAAAGAGAACTATATAAAGACTTATTCTTGGGCGATTTGGAGAGTCTTTTTGGGGGAGAGAAGAGAAGCGGATGGAAGATTGAAGACTACTCTTAGGTTGTATTTTTCTTTTCTTTTCTTTTCTTTTCTTTCTCAATTCTTTGCTATGGATTCCAACTCTTTTCCTTTTCTTTTGATTGAGAGCATGCATAGCTAAGTTTTTATAACTAGGGTGAATGATGAAACCTCGACTTCTAATGGTTTGATTTAAAGTTATTCGATTTGCTATTTTCTTATCCATTCGGGTTGATTGTTTGTTATGTTTATGATGTTGTTTTGATGCTTGATCACCATTGGAACACATTTGTGATTTGTATTGCTTTCGAGAGATTCAATATGGATTAGACATGGTAGCAAACAACATAAGGTCCTATAATAGGTAGAGATGTCGTTATGCCCTATGAAATCATTTTGTGATGATCTCCGTGATTTAATGCATGTTTATATGTTCGAAGGTTAACTAGAGATAGTTAATCTCATATATATTCATAGAACTGAATGATCATTGAGACAGGCTTTTGGTTGTGATTGGATCATTGATTTTCAACCTAAGATAAGGAATAGCAAGACTCGAGTAACGAATAATTGAATCATAGAAGGCCGACGGTGGATTCACAAACCCTAGTGCCTTAGTCTTGTGAGTTTTAAATCAAAGGAATTATTTTGTTTGCATCTTTTATTCATAAATTAGTTTTCATTACAATTGAATTCTTTGTTAATGTGTGTGTTAGGTTAAGGTTAAATCAATTAGAGTAAACGTCAAAAGTTAGTCCTCGTGGGTATAACACTCTATTCATCACTATATTACTTGTCACGATCTGTCCACTTGCGGGATAGAATTAGGCGGATAATACTATTGCTAGTGACACCTCAAGGGCCATCGTGGCAATTATCGAGAGAGAGAAATTGTGTCAATAAACTTTGTGATAAAGAAAAATGATGACATGTCAAGAGTCATCGTGGCGGTCATTGAGAGAGATAGAGAAAGAGAGAAATTAGGTCGATAACCTTTGTGATGAAGAAAAATGATGGCAGCATTGAGCATAATACTCATCTACAATTGGAAACCAAATTGGGTTCCGTCTTCACAAGAATATTCAATGAGCGAATCAAAAGCTCTAAGGAAAAGAAAGGTTATTGCTAGCTGGTAGGAATGAATCACGACCTACAACTCCATCATTTGCCTCTATCAAACTCCTTGAGGGAAACACCGTTAAGATCAAGATGCTCATCTCCATCAAGGCCTAGATTGAAGCAACAACCCCTAGTTGTGATGTTCTACTACAATGAAATCCTATGAGGCATTTGACAAAAGAAAATTTGGCTTCGATTTGGGAATGTATTGAGTTAAGGTTAGAGTTAGGGTTAATCTCTATAATTTTTCTTCCTTGTAAAGGTCATCGTCGTCATTGCTCTACCATCACCTCGCTATTGCTTCATCATGTTGTCGCTACTACTCCAACATCATTCACAACCTCTATCTCTCTTGGAGTAGTTGTCAACTAGTATGGTATCCTCAACAATAGCTTATTGAAACAACAAAATTTGTTCGTTATTTTTTTATTTTTAATTAAAGAGATTAGGATAATTATTAGTTAAATTAGATTAATTTAGTTTTAATTAACTCTATGAGTACAAACAAACTAAAAAATGGGGTGTCAAAGCAAAAAATTTAAACCGCCTAGACTTTTTAAACCACATAAAATTCTTGTATAAATAACTCAAACTATAAGGGTGCAAGTGTAATTTACCCTTGATTTTAGATCCCAATTCCCAAATGAGTGAATAAAAATGGCTCAATCTTTTGGATTAATATAAAGACATGTGAAATGTGGATTCGGGTCGGAGGATACAGGGATGGGATTTAAAAAAATACCTTAAAAATACGAATATGGCAATGAGATTTAACAAAATACCTATATACAAGGACAGTCCCCTCCTTGTTGCTTTTCCTAGTTGTATGATTATGCCTTTAGGTTGTTTTTTTGGATATGGGAATTTTAAATTCTTATCATTTAAGTTTTATAATTTAAAATATTCATATTTCAACTCTTTTATTTTTTAGTTCCGTTGTAGCAGAGCTCCTAGGATAGTTACCCTTAGAGAAGTCCACAAAAAAATCCTCGAGAAGTGTACCCGTGGACGAACAAATGTTGGTCGGGGTACCACCCTCTGAAACCAAGGAAAAAGCTAAAGTCAAAAGCAAATAACAAATAATAGATAAATAAAAAAGAAGAAAATGAAAGCAAGATGACCAGCCATATAAAAGGAATTGCCAAGGCCTTGTAGGGGCCTCTTAGTCTTGCGCGCAGAAGAGTCTTCTGTGGGCGTGGAAGACCTTAATAGGAGACCCCAGTGGAAGTCTTGACTCGATGCCTCAGCCATAAGTGCGCCCTATGCGCATGCCTCACCCGAAGACTCAACCAGTGGATGCCTCGACCACCTACATGTGCGCCCAACCAACTTATCCGAAGAGTTGACCTCAAATACTCGTTAGAGTCTTCGAGGCCCTCGATGACACAGTGCCCATGCACTTGCCCAGCGTGCCCTTTAGACCCATTTGAAGATTGCAGCCCTAGATTTTCTGGCTCCTCGATGTAATGCCCTATTTTCCAAATACACAATAAAGCTGCATGATATTCCATGTGAGCTAATAACAACCTCAGGTGTTATTGGAAATCCTTTATCAACGGAAGCAATGATCGAACCTGTAATGCTAAATAGCTAGGGTTTCCACTAAATAATATAAACATCGCATCTTTTGCTCGTTGTTTGTAGTACAATTGTAGAACACACCCATATCCATACATTCTCTTATTAAGTATCGTAGCTGTTAATTACAATACAACTCTTTGGATTACAAGTTCATACAAATGAATCCAAGAAAAGAAAACAAAACGTTTGCTATCTCTTCGCCTTTGCTTGCGCTAGAACTTAGAGTACCTATCACGCTTTGACATACCTAGAACATTAAATGTTTCAGGGGTATGAAACACCCAAATTAGATAGTTACATTTAAGTGAGTGGTATAAGAAAGGAAACAATGCATGCAAGAGCAATATGCAGTTATGCCAGGAAATATGCAGAAATAAGTACGAAATCTCCTAAGATCATGTCAATATAAAACATCCCATGTGGTAGCCATGCCAGGATATTGCCATGTCCAAACCTTTCGGCCCCCTTACACAATCATGAGATAGCATCCTTACTTTCCATGTTTGAACCCCTCGGCTCCCTCACACAAGCTTGAGGTAGCCCCTTAACATAGGCCCACGTGGTCAGCCCCCTTACATAAGCCCCCGTGGTAGTTCACACATGACAAGCCACCAACTAGCCACAGTCACCAAAATGACATGATGTATGACAAAGCAGAAGAAATATGATATGCAAGACACAAGCCACACACGAGAGTCATCGTCTTCAAAACTAATGCAACAAAGTAGAAAGGATATGCTCGAAACAAAAGAAACATGAGACGTAAGCAACATACCACCCACAAATGAAACTAAGAGTGATCAAGAGGAAGAAAGAAGAATGCATAAACCACTCACCTTAACATTTTACCTTTTAGGTGTACTGTTCACGCTCGTTGGGTTAGGTTTTTTGCAAAAAACAGGTATTTTAGAAAGCCAAAACCCAAATACTTTTACATAAGGTTGTAGAGCATTAACTTAGGAGTAAAGCTGAAAACTTTCATTGAAAAATAGTGTCTTATGCTCCCTCACATGCCTTGGGAAGGTGGCCCATGCACCTTCATGTGCAGCCCATTCTCGACGCATGAAGTTCATGCGTCGCCCTTATTTTTCAACCTACGTTGTGCAAATTTTTTATTTCGGCCATAACTCCCTCGTTTTAACTCCGATTTAACCCCCATTTCTTCCTACACACTATTCTTTCATCCCTCTGCAAGAATACAAATTTAGATCTAACTGTTTGGCATGATCTTCGAGAAAGACCCAAAATTTTTTACCAGGCCCTGTTTTTCTCTCATTTTTAGTAGAACCTTCCCTTCTTTTTTTTTTTTTTTTTTGCTGAGTATCTCTCTCACAGTATCCTCACTTCCTTCTCCTTTGGAATGCCCCAATTCTTTCCCCCAAACGCTTTATTTATAGAGTTACTCGACAAACTGCGTTATACCACGTGTCGCATCATCATTACCTCTCATGTGCATCAAACCAAAATGTGCCACTTGTCTTGCCTTTGTTTGTGTGCCTTATCTCTATCTAACCACTAGCTCATCCAGTTCGTTACTTTCATGACGCAGTTATTCGCTTTCAAGAATTATGCCCTAGCTCGGAGCTTTTCCATAATTGCACTTATGCCCTTGCCAGTTGGTCCCCGGGCCCTCTTTAAATTTCCCATATGCCCCTAGAGAAAGGATTTCTTACGCTAATATCCTAAGGTTTTAGTAAATTATACTTGTACCTCACATTTTTTAGAAACTACAGTTTTACCCGAACTTCAATAATTACGATTTTGCCCTTGGCTTAGAAACTGAACTTTTCTCTCAAGACTTCCACAATCCTTTGAAATGTCATATTTTTTCAAATATTTGAGTTTAAAAACCCTGGATATTACACTTCCCCCCTCTTAAAAGAAATTTCGTCCTCAAAATTTTACCGTATAACTCACTCAATTTTCACCTTATCAAGCAAATTCCTCAAAATCATGGTGTCTCTAGAACACCATGGTGTCTCAATTTTACCCCAGTGTTTTAGTAAATTATACTTGTACCTCAAGTTTTTCAGAAACTACACTTTTACTCAAACTTCAATAATCACGATTTTGCCCCTAGCTTGGAAACTGAACTTTTCTCTCAGGACTTCCACAATCCTTTGAAATGTCCTATTTTCTCAAATATTTGAGTTTAAAAATCTTGGGTATTACACACTCCCCCCCTAAAAGAAATTTCGTCCTTTAAATTTTACCGTATAACTCACTCAATTTTCACCTTATCAAGAAAATTCCTCAAAATCATGGTGTCTCTAGAACACCTTTCCTAAGAAACATTATTTTATTCCTCAAACCCTTACATTAGGGTGAATGATTTATTTGGCTTGGTGTGCCTCGTTCAGTATGGTTTGCCTTAACTCTCCTGGCTTCAAGCACATAAATTCCATCCAATACCTACACATAGGGTTTTTTACCCATTCCCAATTGTCAACACATAACCACACCTTCGAGTCTTCTAAAATAACTTGCCAGATCTATTCATCAGATGGGAGTGAATCACCAGGCTAGCGATGTGAATAGATGTTTCCTCATGAATCACATCCACTGTTAACTGGCTAAAAAAACCTCTACTAGGCCCCATCCTCAGGTCACTAGAACAAGTTCATTTTCGCATCAGCCACCACATTCATTCTCCCAAGGTGGTACTGGATCACACAATCATAATCCTTCAAAACTCTATTTACCATCACTACCCCCATTCAAATCCCATGACAGAACGAGTTCCTCAAGCTTCCATGAATACCTCAAATTTTCCTCGCCAAGCAGTGCTACCAAAGTTTCAAGGCAAACTCAATCACCAATGGGGTTTGATCCAGATGGAATTTCTATAGCAAATTCAATTTCTCGATGACAAGGTAGATTGAATGATTTCCTCTCATTATGTATAACAATGTTATGCACAATACTAGAGATGGGTAATCTCTCAACACCAGCTTTCCTGGCTCATCTAGGCCAGTCATAACAATCGATAACTAGAGCCCATACATCCAACGATTGACTATCAAGACTCAACAGTCAACATTTAGTAGTTGATGGGTGATCAGTAGTACCAACTCCCCTGGCTAATCATAACGACAGATAGTTGGCGCCCATACATCCAACCATCGATTGCCACGATCCAACATTAATAGTCACAACGACCAATAGATGGCGCCAATACATCTAACTATCGAATGCCAAGACCAAACCATCGATAGTCAGTAGCTTTGCAACCCACACCCTAGGTCCCACATAGGTAATGTGATCCATTGTTATACTTGTATTTGCATGACTCCAACATTTTTGGCATTAGGCTTTAGTATTGACATATTGGCATTTCATACGATTCCAGGGTAAGGGTATGTACTCCCACATAGCATAAGTATTTGTATTACTTCACTCCCAAGGTTATGGTTAGAATCGTCATCACTTCTCTTATTAGTCGGTCCTTCGGGAAATCCCTACATAGCATCAACTAACGTACCCAAACACTTATTTCACATAACCAACATTTCCTTCCTCACCTTAGCTTATTCTCACTTCAAGGGCCAACTCCTAGGTGCGCTAAAGCATGCCCACTACTGCATCAGCATTTGCATTAACAATGGGAAGATTCAGGATAATCAAATTGTTGTAGCCTAGAAACTACAACAATAAAATTTGTAATGCAAGAAAGCTAGAGCAAAGGAAGAGTGAGGTGGAAAACTGGTAGGAGTCTGCTGGTGGAGATGTGCGTTGGGTAGCTCCGGTCCTCGATGTATTAGTTAGGATCCTAGATGGTCTCCTGGGGCCACCTTCGGTATCGCTCAAGATTGGCTTCCTGTGTGCTTAGGGCATATCTGTGCTCACAAGAATAGGTTAGAAGGCATGCAAGGATTCCTCATCTGCGTATACCCTTCGATGCTTAAGTCAGTACGGCTAGGAAAATAATGCAATAGATAAGCAAGACGTGCTATCATTGAATATAGAACAATTATACCTTTCTTGGCCAGAGAGGTTCAACCTCAGTACTATTACAGGGAACCAGGGATGCACCTGCACATTAGTAGCAATCGGACGAGCTTAAAAGGAATCCTCCCGAAGGGCCGGTCAACCTAAGGGCCCCTCCAGGAGAAGGTGAGCCTCATAATGGGCTGTCGAAGTAGGTTCTCAGCCCCTAAGGGACTTGCCAGGACGCAGCTCTGGGCTTAGTGGGAGGTGCTTCGAGGTGATGCTTACTTGATCATTGTTCCCTTAGGGATACATCACAATCCATGGACGTAAACATGTTACATTACATCCTATAGGTGTATCACATGTGGCATCATATAAACATTATATACATTATGTTGTGCAATATATTATGTAATATAGGGATCTGAGGGTACATCATAAGAGCATAGGATGCCATTGCACCATCTCATAGTCCTTGGGTCCATCAATCCGGTTGTTACTCACGTAAGTGGGTTATGCATATACATATATATATGTTAATTACATATGAGAGAAACAGAGAGAGAGAGAGAGAGAGACGATTGGAAGCAGGTCTTCTCAGAAGACCTTGGAGAGCACATCTTCTAGAGGCCTTGGGAGGACATTTCCCAAGGGACCATGGTAAGAGGTATCTCTGAGAGACCTCTCCGTGAGGGAGCTCGCCGATGGGGAACTACAACCATGCCCGAGAGCTGTTGCTGCCTTACTGAGAGCGATGCCATGGCTACAAAAAGCCATCGTCGAGAGAACTACAGCCCTCTCTGAAAGGGCTACTGTTGCTTTACTAATAGGATTGCAGCTCTCACTGACAGAGCTACCATAGTTGCCGAAAGGCGGCCCTGCCTCGCCAAAAGGGCCAGTTTTCCGAGAGGAAAGCCGCCGAGAAAAGTGGCTTGCCTAGAGGAAGAATCCTCTCCTAGAAAGAAAAATCTCTCTTGGAGAGACCTTACTGAGATTCTAGAAAATTCCAAGAAAGACCCCTTATGCCTTTGTTTTTTTCTTCCTTTTATACCTCATTTTACCTTGGATTATTTTACCATCCAAGCCATACCTATTCACCCTTTTGCCATTATCAATGGCTCTTTAGTTGTTTATGTTGGAAATGTATGCCCTAAAGACACGTTTTATTTAATTTATGGTAATAATATTTTCTTTTAGTCAGTTTGTGGCACATATATCATTTGCATTTAATTGTTGGAAAAGTGTCCATGCTATTAAGTAAGTGATTCATGTGATGGGTCGTTCTTCACAATTAGGCATGAATCATGGGTATCTAATAAGTAAGAAAAATATTACTCTTGATCTTTTGATAGAATTGGGCATTCTATCATGATAAGATCATTGTGCAATAGATCCTAATGGAGGATGGCTTGCCTTAGCCATTAAACAGTCCGTTTACTCTAATTGTACAAGCGCATTTAGAATGCGTAGAGTGGACCTGTGATAGAAGCTAATGACAAAGTACTGATTATCATGGAGCTAGTCTATCACTGCTACTACGTGGACGAGTACTCTAATACTTGAGTATTAGTTGGTGGTCTAGTGAACCTAGAGCTATATTCTTAGATTCACTATAGGTGAGGTCTATCAAAGATCAGCAACCTTGTGAGTTGGAAGTATGGTTTCTAATTAGCTAAGACAGACTAATACAATATAGTTTCTGTGATTCACCCTCTTGTGATTGTCCAAGAATAATCAAATAATCCAGGGCCCTAGGAACGTGACTTAAGAGTATGTGCTTCTGGGTAGCTCCCAGTGATAAGCAAGTACATTCGAGTAGTCACAGATTATTGGACTAGTGATCTAAGGATGGTAGAAATCATTTAGAGAGTTGTTAGTACATTATTCCTTTCTAAATGATGGGTGTTACACAGAGGGGTATTTTCGTCATTACACTAGTAGGTCAAAGACATTGCACATGCAAAATTATTTGTGGGGTCAGTGTTACCATATGGTGATAGTTGGAACACTTAGAATGACAAAATATAGCTACTAGGTAGCAAGGATATTTTGGTCATTTTAGTAGCCATGAATAATTTGTCTTTTGGTCCCCGGGGTAGCTCGATATAACTCATGTATTATTTAATACATTTGGCCTGTTAGGTGAATGACATTGAGAGAATTATTTTATTCAGAATGGTCCATAATTAATTGGGCTAGAATAAAATAATAGGTTCATTGGTTTTAATTAATTAATTGGGCTAACCCAATTAGAAAATTAATTAAATGGACTTGGCCCACTAGGGTTTTAACCCTAAGGTTCTCCCTATATATATATTCTCTCTTTGTTGGTTTTTTCACTCTAAGTCATTTTTCTCTTCTTCACCAAGAGAGGCCACGAGTTTTGAGTCATACCTTGGAAAATCAAGAGATCTGATGCGAAGGAGCCGAAGGATTGCAGGACAGCCGTCGTCTCCACCACGAGAAGAAGCTGTCCCGCCTCCTCCTCCTGTCGCTCCATTCCGTCCGGTAATCCGTAGGCGAAGTAAGTTTTCCTAGATTCTAATCAATACGAGGATAGTTTTTATTTTTAAAAATGCTTCTGTTACATGCTTTGATCCTCGTGGATGGTCCTTCAGTTTAATCACGGTTTCTTCTTGGAAAACATGTCCAGACTCGGGGGCCACTTTTGGGATTCGCCTGCCCAAGCCTATTGACCAAAATACACCTAGGCATCCAATGACCAAAATACCCCTAGGTGGACGCTCGAGAATTTTAAGGCACAACAATTTCCCCCCCCCCAATCTTTTCTTTGACTATTAAGTCAAAGGGAAGAATAATGTCACTCTCGCATCCACCTGCCTCGATGGACAAAACCACTCTCTTAGGATTCACGGCCTTGCGCCGACATTAAAACGAGATCATTTACTAAAGTGAGGCTTGACAGCAATTAGAGACACAGCCCGGCGTGTCGGGTGGGTGATGAAAGATACGGAGGTACCACTTGAGACATTTAAAATAAAGAATGACCCATTTGAGGGAAAGATAATAGTGTGCCTCTAAGGTGCGATAAGAGGGGTTTTGATGAAATGCGAGCCTTATTGGCGGTACAACATTGGGAGGACAACTTGATGCCTCACATGCTAGAAATGCCATTGTTGTGATAAGATCTTGGTTGTGGTTTAGGATACAAATAGAGATATGTCATGTTTTTAGTGGGGATTCTCTGAATTCTTTAGAGAATTGTTTTTCGGGCACAAAGAAGATTACACCAGTGGTTTTGTCATATTCAGACTTGGGCTTGAGCTAAGATGGCTTTCTCTGGGATCGAAGTGCCTTAGCAGGTCTTATCCTAAGATGATGCATTTGTCTACAGTGACTCTCGCCAATGACTTGGATCATTGCTCATTCGAACTTGATTTGTTAAACTCCTACGAGTGTCTTAAATCGAGAGTGAGAAATGATGCTACCAACCTAAAATCATTGTGCCAAGAGTGTTTTTCTTTTCTGCCATTACTAGTGGCTCTGCTTACCTTATCCAAGGGATTCCATTGGTATTCTATTATAACACCTAGTGAGACATGATTGTCCATGTGTTCTACTCCAATCCCATCATTGTGTGTAAAAGTTATCCACCTTTAGCCATTTTCCCCAATTTAAACCAGTTCCTTGGGCGATTGATGCTAGTTCCTTCTCAACAACTGTCATTTACATTATAACCACATTCCATTGCATCTTGCATTGAAGACCAACAACCACTGCCTCTTCTTCTCTTACCTAAAGACGTCCTAGAATACATTTCCACATTAGATCCATTCTCTATTCCATCTCTCTTTAGAAAGATGTTATCTTTTAGTCTTTTGACATCACTATACGAGCTTCTGAGCCTCTTAGCATTTATACTTAGGACAAGACCATTGTCCTCAAAAAAAGTTTTTGGCTCGCATTTCAGATCAAACCTACCTTCACCAGCCATTCTTGCATCCTCCCCAATTGTTTCTCTAGCAGGTTTACTAATTTATCTTAGGTGACTCTCATCGCCCTTTGGATATCGCTTTTACGACCCTAGCCTTCTAAGCTCTTTCGAGTATCTCAAATTGAAGGTGGGAGATGACATTACCAACGTTTATAGGTCACAGACTTAGGGTGTACTCGAGAGGAGAGTATTTCTTCGGGCATCCTAAATGCGGTCTATGTAATACCCTAAGTTTTTCTAGGCATTGATGTTCAAGGAGTAAAATGTTTTCTTGGAAATCGAAGGATACAGTTGATACATGTGAAGTTCCTGGGAAATCGCTGAGGAACAAATGAAGGATTTTCCAAAAAATCATGGAAACTACCACAGGTGGGCATCATCTTAAGGTATTTTGGAGAGGTTTAAGGAGTTCTAGGGCTCAAGTGATATAAGTGCAAAGAAGTTTTGGGCTAAGGAGTTATTTGAAAGAAGTTCAAAATATCTTGTACCTAATTAGTTAAAAGGACCAAATAAGCTAACTTAGTTAGGAAACATAATCATGAGCAATTATGAGGAATCTTAAAAACCTAATTAACATGTGGTGGCACATGTTTCAATGGACACATGTCGCAAGGGGGTAAAATGGCACAAATCACTAGGGACACATGGCGCGATCCTATGAAAGTAATGATTACAACCTTATCCAAGTGACACATGGCAAACGACACATGGCACACTCGGATTGGCCATAAATGCCTATAAATACTAAGCCCTTAGAAGGGACAATCTCACCATTAATCAAGAGCAAAAATGAAGTGAGTTTGAGAGGAAAAGTTTGCCCAAAAATAGAGTGGAAAAACACTTCATCGAAAAATTTGGACCGCCACCGTAAAAGGAGTTAAATAGCATCAAAACAGCAAGAAAAACATTCTTGAACCCTATGAACAGTACCTTAGCACTTCCAAACCAGTAAGGTGGGTTAGTCGTGACAGGTGCCCCAGAATCAAGTCAGAGGAAAGGAAATGATGTGGTTCTCAGATAGCTAGCTATTCCACATTTTAATTGCAAAAGCATTGTACTGTGGCTTTAGTGTGAGTTTTAATTGTTGTAAAAAGGGAACCTAAATGATCCCTACATTCCCAAGTTGTATTATGGATTTCCAGGTGGTTTTTGTGTTAAAAGCATATAGTGGAAGCCTTAAATATCTAGCCTATGATTTTTATAAAGCTTTTAAGTTTGATCCTTTGCTTTTATTGGCAAAGGCTTCCATAAACGCCCTTTGATTACCATGTGGTTGCTAGCGTCATCATGCATCTTTGTATGTGTACCTTGGAAAAAGAAAAGTGGGGCATTACAGTTGGTATCAGAGCTGGATTTACATAACTCGATTTAGTTTCCTCACATGATTGACTTTGAGGATGTTTTTGGTTAAATACTGGAAATGGACCCCAACGTAGTTGAACATCAAAACCAGCGCATTATCATGGGATAGTGGACCATGCAATTAGGGGGAGTGTATATGATCCCTGGAGATGCCTTAGGGGATTTTCTTGATGCTGTGTCACCTACCATCTTGGAGCTTCCACCAGACGTAGTGGTGCCACATCTGGTAGGACTCCAAATAGTGTACTTAGTTTCCTTGCTCACCCCCGAGTGGAAGGATACAGGAAATCATCTCATCATTCACGAGCTCCACCCTGATTTCATAGCTTTCATGAATCGCTTACGTGAGGTTGAGGCTCTCATGGATGATCAAGTCATGCCCGCAGTTGATCAGGTTATGTCTGTGCTTGTGGAGGTACCCGTGCAAGAGCCCGAGGAACGTGCCCTGACACCCCCATCTAGGTCCGAGGACGAGGAGTGATGACGGTTGGAGGTATAGGAAGACAATTTTGGTTCATGTAAATTTTGGATATGTATATAGGGGAAATGGAATAGTGGCGGATATGGCTTACACATATTTACACGTAGAATAGTGATAGTGGCAGATATGGCTTATGTATGTATACTTAGAATAGCAAGGTAGGGAGGTCGTGGTAAGGGAATGAACTGCTATGTATGTATAAATAAAAAGACGGTGATGTATTATACAAGATGTTATAGTCGTACTAATCTTGATTGTTTGTGGTGACAGGTTATGTAAAACATAAGGAAGAAGGAACCCGAAGGAATGACATCTAAACTCGATGAGTAAGCGGGTTAAGGCAGGAAAGAGTAAGTTGGTTGTTCGGTAGGTTAAACCACTTTATTGCCACAACTAAGAAGCGTATTGGATTTTGGGAGGTAATTTTAATTTGACATATAGAGATCTAATTTTTTCTTCCCGGAATTTGATGGTTATTATTGCCTAGAAATTTGTGGTTATTAAAAGTTGATGATTGTTACTTTCCAAAAAAAAAAAGAATTTGATGGCTATTGCTTTGGAGATGTCATGGTTATTATCATTTGGAGATTTGTTGGTTGCTAACTTTTAGGAATTTGATGAACTAGGACTAACCGAATTTTGTTGATGAGGATACCTTGAGTAATGGTTTGTGAAGTGAACAAGTGATTGTAGGTGAAGGATTAGAAACCTTAAGGATTTTGGACAAACTGACTTGGAAGGTTGTTGATGTTGTAGGAATTTTGGAGATGTATTGTAAACCTAAGGGCCCTGATGTAACGCCCCACTCCCACCTATGGGTGTTACTCACGAATAGTCAGCTTACTATTCATACGCTAGGGCAAAGATGAAGAGACGGTTACGTTTCAAAGAGAAACGACCTAGGTGGGAACTAGATTTTGCCCTCCCTTCGCTCCACTCAAGGATCCAAGAAAAAAAATCGAAACGACCCCGCAAAACTAAAACTCGAAATCTCGCAAAGTGTCACCCCTTCTCAAGCTCTTAATGAAGAGCTAAGGATGATTCTCATGAATCGACAAAATAGGCTAACTCACTTACTTTATATAAATTATGGCATAAAGCCGTAACTATAAGAAAATAATTTTTCTTTGCCCCAACTATTAACCCATTTATCTCACTTCCAATTCCTTTGGAAAATATTTGGATTAATATTTCTTTGGAAAAATTTAATAAAATTTTCCTTATCAAATCTCCATTGAATTTTCTTTTTAATTATTTCAAAATACCTCAAATTTCCAACCCTTAGGAAATAAATTTTTGAAATACAAACATCAAGCATCCTCATTCATTTTTCAAAATTTAAGGAAAATACTCTATTATTTATTTTCCAAAATATAGAAATTTTCCCACAATTGCCTCAAAATTTATATTAATTTAATAATTAATTTGGAGGCTTAAATACTCATTTATTTAATTATTTAAACATACTTTATTTTAGAAATTCCCAGAATATCATAAATAATTAAATAAACAGAAAAAGAAAAATAAATAATAAAAAAAATATCAACAGTAGTAGGCGGGGGAGTAACAGTAGCCAGCCGCGCCCCAGCACGCGGGCCGCGTGCGTATGGGCCACCCGACCGCGTGCGCGTCGACCGCCTGCCATACGCGCAGCTGCGCCCAGCACACTGCCTCCAACCTTTTTTAATTAATTTTTTTTTCTTTTTAACTCAAACTTTCCAGAATGCTTAAATACATTAAATACCTTCCAAAACATCCAAGTTTGCCACTATTCATCCATATTAAGCATTCATACATATTTAACAAAATAAATACATCATACACAAACCATACATCAACGCATACATTCTTCTTACTTCATTACCTTCAACTTTCCAAAACTCCATTTCCTTTAGAAGATTCCCCACCTACATAGAGGTCAAAGCACCTTATGAGCCAATCCTCAATAAGGGTGCTATGCAAATGTAAATGTAACATGAGAAATAAACATGTAATGTAAATGTAATGCATATAATGGGTAGTCCTTCATGCCCTCATAACCACTTAGGTTAAGGCACCAATCAACCCCTCCCTCATCACTAGTCCTCCATATGGCCATAGGTCCACTAGAACACAAACATGCAAATATGACCATTACATGCAACTCATACAAACATTTACCAATGTAAGCAAATCCCACCACTTGGGGTCATCCCTTACATCTTTATCCTTGAAGCTTCAAGCCCTCACTTGCCAAGACTCTCTCTTTGGCTTTCAACCACCTTAAGAAAAATATTCTCAAAGCATTTAAGATCTTGAAGACTAGAGAAATGAAAGGAGAATGAAAACTTACTTACTTCCTAGAAGAGATTTAAATCAAGACTTACCTTTCTCTCATTTGCAAGCTCACAAGAGAACTCTCCTTGCTCTCTAATTTCTCCCACCAAGCAAAACCTCCTCCTAGAAATTTCTCTTCCTTTATATAATAAGTCTTGACATCTCACAAGTTCAAGACTAATTTCTAGCCCTTGATCAATCTTTTGAAGAGTAAATCCCTACCTTTGAAACTAGCACAATCCTTGTGCTTCTCCTAAACTCAATCCTAGCCTTTGATTTTAAGAAAACCCATCTCTACTCTCTAGAGAAACACAATCCTTGCCATCTAGTCTCTTTAAATCTCCACCATTGATGATAAACTTGAGACTAAATCTCCATCATCCATTCTTTTATTAGGCTTATTAGATATTTATTTAGTTTGTAAATTTGGCAATCCATGCCACTTTCAAGACTCAATTATAGCCATTAGATCTTAATTCCTTTCAAGCTAAATCCTCAACCATTGGATCAATTCTCCAATTCCCATAATTTTCTAATTTTCAAAATTAATAAATTTTGACTAATTTCAAGATTGACCATTTTCTCCATTTTTTATTTAATTTAAATCCCATAAATTTTCAAGCATTTAATGGAGACTAATATCTTTTTCTTTTTGATTTAATTTAAATTGTTCTTGAAAGACATAATTCCCTTTACTTTGGCATTTATTTTAATCCACTATTTTCCCACATAAATGCATGACTAATTTTCATTTAATAAAGAATTTCTTTAATTTTCTCCATAATGACTCTCATTTAATGCTTGAGAGACAAATTTCCTTTTCTTTTTGAATTTCTTTAAATCCTACTCTTGCTTCACAAGATCATGCTAAGTGTCCCATTACACTTAATCAAACTAATTTATTATTCCCAAATTAAATTAAATCCCATTCCATGAGATCTTGCCAAGTGTCACCAATCTAACCTACTTGGCTTCCATTTTTATTCCTAATCATCCATGCACTTAAACAAGAATTAAATTCTCCCAAAATCAATTCTCCAATATAAATAATTTCTCCAAAAATAATAATTTTACCTTTTATGGGACAGGACTCCAAATTACCATTTTGCCCCTCCTAAGGCATCCTATATATTATGTGTCTTCTCTTTAATTCAAGGGAAATTATGGAAATTTTCATATATCAATATATATTCTCTTAATT
The DNA here is from genome assembly GCA_036245055.1 of Diospyros kaki. NCBI lineage: Eukaryota > Viridiplantae > Streptophyta > Magnoliopsida > Ericales > Ebenaceae > Diospyros > Diospyros kaki. Next base: position 8,793,469 of record BSEG01000011.1, on the reverse strand, counting down.
AACAATTTTATCATAACTCATCAAGGGTATTACACCTGAGTATGTAAATAGAACCCTAAGAGGTTGTTAAAATATGGAATTTGGGACTTAGGGATTTGCATGCTTGATAATGGCGTTATAAGAACCCCCATATGGGTATGGATAGGTGGGTGATTGTCATATAGAAGGATAGGACGTGTGGTTGCATGCGTTATTCTATTAACTGGGTGTACATCTTTGGGAGAATATGTTTATTAATTGTCCTTGAAATTTCTTGTGAATGGTTTTAGATGGTAAACACTCGCCAAACCAGGAACCTTAGTCTCAGAAACAACGTTCAAGAGGAGGAGATGCAGGACCTCCACGAGGAAGGGACGGAGACGCTCCAAGGTAACCCACTGCCAGAAGTGAACCAAGAAGGAGGAACTCGTATGGATCAAATGGAATGAGTCCTGGAAAGTATGGTCACCCTTATGAGAGGAACACAACAAGCGGGTCAGGTTATCCATCGAAATCCTAATGTTAGCGATAGGTTTCAGCAGTTGAACTCGCCCATTTTTCGAGGAAAGGCAGGGACCGATCCCTGTGAAAGTGAGTTTTGGCTGGAGCAGGTCGAAAAGATCTTTGACTTTATTGGCTTTGAGGAGGAGGATAAGGTTGGTTGTGCAACATTCATGCTTCATGATGAAGCTAACCAGTGGTGGAAAATGATGCAGAGAACCCTGCAAGGTCTTGAAGGACAAGGTACGCTAGTTACTACGTGGGTGCAGTTTAAGGAACTTTTTAATACGAAATACTTTCCTTTATGTAATAAAATGGAGAAAGGCCGGGAGTTCATGAATCTAAAACAAAATGGGGACATGTATGTCGCCCAATACAAGGATCACTTCACAATGCTTATCAAGTATATGCCTATATACAACCTGGACGAGGAAGCCAAAGCGCAGAAGTTCCTTAGGGGACTGAAGTGGAAGATTCAACTAGCTTTAAGCTCCTTGGGGATACGCACCTATGCAGAAGTGGTGCTACAAGCCTTAACAGTAGAAATCAACCTTCAGTGAATGGTGACATTGGGTATGGAGTTTTGTGGGCCTGTGGACAGAAGGTTGGGAAGAAAGCATGACTTGGGGACTCGAGGGACAAAGTTAAAGACCAAAGGTACGTGCCCGAAATGTCAGAAATATCATCCAGGGAAACCTTGTATTCTTGTAGAGGAACTGGCCACGTGGCTCGGGATTGCCCGAAGGGGACCGTGTGTTTCACTTGCCAGAAGCCTGGTTATATCTCTCGTGACTGCCATCAGAAGAAAGGTATCATTCAATTCGAGGCAAATAAAGGAAGCACGGAGCCACAACGGGGACGCGTGTTCAATTTAACGAGAGAAGATGCCAATGCCAACCTGTCAATAATACAAGGTACAATGATCTTTCTTGGTACACCAGTGCAAGTATTGATAAACCCAGGGTCTACTCATTCATTTGTATCGCATGCATTGGCACATTGTTTAGAATTGGAATTGGGAGAACTAGGGTGTCCCATGATAGAATCTACCCCTTTTGGAAGACAAGTAGAAACATATACAGGCTATGGGGATGGACGGATTATATTGGGGAATAATGAGTTTTCAGTCAAACTTATGTCCCTAGATATTCAGGATTTTGACATAATCTTGGGGATGGATTTCTTGACTAAATATAATGCAAAAATTAACTCTCAAGCAAAGATAGTTGAGTTACAAGCAGATGATGGAACTTGGGAGAAGTTTCGAGGGCAAAATGGAAGTGGGAGAATCAAATGGATAACAGCCCTTAAAGCTATTAAGATGTTAGGGAAAGTAGCCATAGTAAGAGACTTCCCTGATATGTTTCCTGAAGACTTACCTAGACTACCCCCTTATCGAGAAATTGAGCTTGCCATAGATGTCCTACCAGGGACAGACCCTATATCAATACCTCCTTATAGAATAGCCCCAGCAGAATTAAGGGAATTGAAAGTCAGCTGTAGGACCTTTTGGACAAGGGTTTTATCCAACCTAGCATGTCACCTTAGGGAGCACCTATATTGTTTGTAAAGAAAAAAGACGAGAGTCTAAGGATGTGCATAGATTACCGTCAATTAAATAAGGTTACTATAAAAAACAAGTATCCGTTCCCTAGAATTGATGAGTTGTTTGACCAGTTACAAGGTGCTAAGGTATTCTCGAAGATAGATATGAGGTCGGGCTACTACCAGTTGTGGATCAGGAAGGAGGATGTATCGAAAACTACCTTTAGATCTCGTTATGGACACTATGAGTACTTGGTGATGCCGTTTGGGTTAACTAACAAACCAGCAACCTTTATGGACTTGATGAATAGAATATTCAGGTCATACTTAGACTAGTTTGTGATTGTGTTTATTGATGATATTCTAATATATTCAGCTAGTAGAGAGGAACATGAGCAACACTTGGAAACAGACCTAAAGATGTTACGAGAGCATCGACTAATTTTCTAAATGTGAGTTTTGGCTAACCCAAATAGCTTTTCTGGGCCATGTCATATTAGAGGAAGGAATAGTGGTTGATCCTTCAAAAGTTGAGACAATAAGGAATTGGGAGCAACCTAAGACCGTAACTGAGGTACGTAGTTTTTTCGGGCTGACAGGTTATTATAGAAAATACGTTGAAGGATTTTCTCATATTGCTTTACCACTTACCCAGTTGATAAGAAAAGGAATTAAGTTTGAATGGAATATGGTGTGCGAGCATAGTTTTAATGAACTCAAAAAGAGACTAACCTCTGCACCCATTTTAGCCATGCCTTGTGGGACAGGAGGATTCGTAGTTTATACTGATGCCTCAAAAATTGGCTTGGGGTGTGTACTCATGCAAAATGAAAGGGTGGTGGCATATGGGTCTCGGTAATTGAAAAATCACAAGTAGCACTATCCTACCCATTATTTAGAGTTGGTTGCGGTCGTATTTGCCTTGAAACTTTGGCGGCACTATTTGTATGGGGAAAAGTTTGAGATCTTCACAGATCATAAGAGCTTGCGGTATTTATTTTCATAGAGGGATTTGAATATGAGGCAACTACGGTGGATGGAATTCTTGAAGCACTACGATTGTACGATCTAGTACCACCCTAGGAAGGCAAATGTTGTGGCTAATGCGTTAAGTGGGAAAAAGCCTACTCTGATAGCTAATTTGATGGCCCGGGAGTGGGGATTGGTGAAGGCTTTCAGCCAATTGTCAGTGGGCGTTATTCCTAAAGGAATGTCCGTCTACGTTGCTGGCCTTGTGGTTCATTCCCATCTGGTGGAGCAGATCCGACGAGCTACTTTGGAGGACTCGAGGGTGAAGTTGTGGGTAGATGACTGGGGAAGGGTCAAGAACCCTGACTTCAGTTTTTCTGATGGTATGTTACGGTTCATGGACCAAATCTATGTGCCTAGGGTCAAGGAATTGAGGCAAACCATTCTGGGAGAGGCGCACCAAGCCAAATATACTATCCACCCTAGTGCTACCAAAATGTACAGGGACTTGAGAAATTTGTACTGGTGCCCAGGAATGAAGAAAGACATAGCTCGTCACGTGAGTCGATGTGACACTTGTCAAAGGATAAAGATCGAACATCAAAAGCCTGCTGGGAAGTTGCAACCCATGGATATTCCTGAATGGAAGTGGAAGCATATCACTATGGATTTTGTTACGAGTTTGCCAAGAAGACCTAGAGGAAATGATGCAATATGGGTAATAGTGGATAGGCTAACAAAGTCCGCTCATTTTTTGCCATGGAAGTAGGGAAACCAGTCAGCAAGTTAGCACAATTGTATATAAAAGAGATAGTCAGACTGCATGGAACTCCAGGGAGTATAGTATCCGACATGGATCTGAGATTCACTTCTCGATTTTGGGAGAGTTTGCAAAAATGTTTGGGGACCCAATTGCAGCTGAGTACGACATATCATTCCCAAACAGACGGGCAGTCAAAACGAACAATTCAGACCATGGAAGACATGTTGCGAGCCTGTGTGATTGAGTTTTCAAAATGATGGGAGGAGCACATACCCCTTATTGAGTTTGCATATAATAATAGTTATCACAGTAGTATTGGAATGGCTCCATACGAAGCTCTCTATGGTTGAAGGTGCAGAACACCTCTATGTTGGACTAAGGTGGGAGAAAGACAGCTTTTAGGACCTGAAATGGTGCAACAAACTAACGAAAAGATTAAAGTGATTCAAGAAAAGATTAAGGCAGCCCAAAGCCATCAGAGGTCATATGCCGATAATTGAATGAGAGATTTGGAATTTCAAACTGGAGACAAGGCATACCTGAAGATCTTGCACCAAGGAAAGAAACGAGGAAAGTTAAACCCACGCTACGTTGGGCCATATGAGGTTTTGGAACGTATTGGCCCAGTAACATATCGATTAACACTACCCCCATCAATCTTTGGAGTACACGATGTGTTCCATGTGTCTCGTCTATGAAAGTGTGAACCCGATCCTTCCCAGAAGATTCCAGAAGAAACGATTGAGCTACAAGAGAATTTAACCTATCCCAAAGAACCCATTGAGATCTTGGACCAAAAGGAGAAAGTATTGAGAAACAAGGTGATACCACTAGTGAAAGTGTTGTGAAAACACCATAACATTGAGGAAGCCACTTGGGAGAGAGAAGAAGAAATGCAGCAAAAGTTTTCACACCTCTTCAACCATGTGGAGACCTAGGGGTGTATTTCAAGGATGAAATCTTTTTTTAAGGGGGGAGGATGTAATACCCGAAGTTTTTCTAGGCATTGATGTTCAAGGAGTAAAACGTTTTCTTGGAAATCGAAGGATACAGTTGATACATGTGAAGTTCCTGGGTAATCGCCGAGGAACAAATGAAGGATTTTCTGAAAAATCATGGAAACTACCATGGGAGGCATCATCTGAAGGTATTTTGGAGAGGTTTAAGGAGTTCTAGGGCTCAAGTGATATAAGTGCAAAGAAGTTTTGGGCTAAGGATAAATGAAGGGTATAACGGTAATTATTATCGTATGAATGACTGAATCGACTGTCGGGAGTACCCTGGAGCTGAGATGCCAAAGGAAAATGATGTGGCATTAATGAGCACCCCGAGATAGGATTTATGGTGCCAAAAGAAATGAGATCGGGAACAGTTTTCAGTACAACAAAAAAGTAGCTGCCAAATTAGGCTACAAAATCGAATCTTTATAGGAGACTTCTCGAAAGTCAACAAAAGATTGATGGGGCTTTGGTTTTTCCTGAGGAACAACCCTTCAATGATTATAACCTTATCCAAGTGACACATGGCAAGCGACACATGGCACACTCGAATTGGCCATAAATGCCTATAAATACCAAGCCCTTAGAAAGGACAATCTCACCATTAATCAAGAGCAAAATGGAAGTGAATTTGAGAGGAAAAGTTCTGCCCAAAAATAGAGTGGAAAAACGTTTCACAGGAAAATTTGGACCGCCACCGTAAAAGGAGTTAAACAGCATCAAAACAGTAAGAAAAGCATTCCCAAACCTTATGAACAGTACCTTAGTGCTTCCAAACTAGCAAGGTGGGTTAGTTGTGACAGGTGCCCCGAAATCAAGTCAGAGGAAAGGAAAGGAAGTGGTTCTCGGATAGCTAGCTATTCTACGTTTTAATTGTAAAAGCATTGTACTGTGGCTTTAGTGTGAGTTTTAATTATTGTAAAAAGGGAGCTTAAATGATCCATAGATTCCCAAGTTATATTATGAATTTTTAGGTGGTTTTTATGTTAAAAGCATATAGTGGATGTAACACCTCCTCGACCCAAGTGCCACAAGAAAGGTATACACCCAGTCGCCCAAGAGGTGTTTAGGACACCCTAAGCAGCGAAAACATGGATCGAACCTGCCAGAAAGTTAGATAGGGTTCCCAATACAAGTTTAATTTGTGAAAACCTTTCATCTCATTAAAGTTTAAATCCAACACAAAAAATGAAGTATAATCTCGGAATTATTACAACAATTTTGAAAAGATTACACAAAATAACAGAAAAGCATTAAACATCCATAATTTATTTCCTGTTAGCCTCGCTCGCCTCCTTAGCTCCTGACAAACTAAACATACCTAGAAAGTGGAACGTTCCAGGGGCATCAACCCAAGTTAGATTGCATAAATCTAAGTGAGATGTTTTTAGTGAAGAAATAGATCATGTATGAAATGTAAATATGCAAAATGAAATCCCCTTTTGTGGAAGCCATGCCAGGGTGTGGCAATCACCCCCGCGCACGCCATGCTCACCTCAAACACGCATATGTGACTCCAAGAGCCACTCATGGCGGCTACTAGCTTGCCACAAACATCCACGTGCCATGAAGTGATGAAACAAGGAAAGATACATGCTAAACAAAGAGAGCAAGTGAGCAAGTCCACATCCAACACAGATGGCTCAAGAAATGATCAATATGAAGCTCAAGTAATGTAGAAAACCACTCACCCTAGTTGCTGGTTTGGTTTGCTTGCTCAAACCAATATATTTTTATATAGCATCATAGGAAATAATTTAAGGGACATTACTGCAAAATTTTAGAGCAAGAGCCCCTACCACACTCATTCACATGCCACCAGAACGGTGTCCACACGCGGCCACACACAGCAGTGGCTAGCATGTGTGTTACACGCGCCGTCTCCTTGTTTCTTACAGATTCTGCAACAAAAATTAAAACGGCTATATTTTCTTCGTTTTAACTCCGATTCACCTTCTGTTTGAACCTATGGACTCCAATTTTAGTGCTCTATGATCCTATGAAAAGAAAATTGGCTTACCTTTTTGGTTTCCTTTTTGTTTTTGTGATTTCCCGATCAGGTTTCTCTATTCTCCTTCCTTTGCTTTTTCCCCTTGGATCCTTTCCTTCCCTTGCTTTCTTTCTTACTTTTAGCTTTACGTGGCCCTTTCCTCTTCCCTTTATACAGCCTTTCAACTCCAAACCTCCAAGATTTCACTTAGCTCTTAAGGTAGCCCTTTTCCTACCCTAGTAATCATGATAAACTTTGAAATTTCCTCATTTGATTCTCTCTTTTAAAGGAAGTCTCCATTCTTCCAATCCAAGGCTTCCAAATGCACCCTCACGTGGCCTTTAAGATAAGTCTATTTATCCACTTCTTTTGTGAGCCAATACAAATCTTACAAGTTATATTACTTTTGACTTTTAGGGTGAATCCAATTATTACCATCATAAGGCTTTAGGACTTTAGGGAAAATTCTCCAATCCTAACTTTCCAACTCAAGCCTTCTTGAATAAGAATTCATCATTGCAAATATTTCTATTAATTGAGCAAGCTATCTCCTTTACGAATTGTGACATTTGCATTTGGGTCCTAAAACCATTTTTTGTTTATACTTTAATTCTAAACTTCCATTTAAAACACTTTATTGCAACATCCAACCCTTACATTAAATTTTGGGGTATTACAGTGGAAGCCTCAAATATCTAGCTTATGGTTTTTATAAAGTTTTCAGGTTCGATCCTTTACTTCCATTGGCAAATGCTTCCATAAACACCCTTTGATTACAATGTGGTTGCTAGCATCATCATGCATCTTTGTATGTGTACCTTGGAAAAAGAAAGTGGGGCGTTACAGTCTAGGAGGCGGAAGATAACATTTTAGGTTAGCCGAAAAACCTTAGGGACATTCTAATCAAGGCTACAATAACAACTTTCTAGTACCTAGTTGTCTTACCTCGGTTATCGACATATTGGTCTGGCTTCTGCTTTCCTTTTGAATTCTTTTCATTCCGTCTTTTTCAAGGTTTGCCCACCACATGAAACTTAGGATTGTCCTAAGGCTTGTGCTAGATTTCTATCGGACGTCCCAATTTGTCGGGAGGCTTAGCACCGGATCAGTCAAGGAGTCAAGGTTTAGCATAAAGACTCAGCACTAGACTTAACCGAGAGATCTAGGTTAGCCTGTGGGCATGACACATCTAGCATTCTGGACAAACACTTAATTCTTATATGCGGTTGGCATTTCTTCATTCTCTTCTCAGAATTGTCTGTTGTAGGGGATCTAGGTTCGGCCCGGGGCCAATAATTGGATTTCCACTTATGAGAATGTAAAATGTCATATTTTACTCCCTTAATGTTTGATCTTTTATATTTATTTGGTGTCTAAATGTACTCATTATTCTTATATTTTGATTTAAGAAGCACAAGAAGGCATTAAATGAAAAACGGAGTTAATTCTGCTATTCTGGACAGTTTCGACATTGCCCCGTAATTTGGGTATAACTCTTTTGTCCGAGCTCTGATTGAGATGATTCAGGATGTTATGGAACGACAAGACAAATATCTACAACTTTCATATTTAGATTTTGGAGAGATTCTAGCTGAATCAAGGTATAAATTGGGGTTAAAGTTACTATAATTGCACAATTGGAAGAGAAATTAATGAAGAATGGGCCATGTGCATGCTTTATATATTAACTAGTGGTAAACTCGTGCGATGCACAGAGAGTTTAATTTAAAAATAAAAGATTAAACTCGTTATTTTAAATAATTCTCACAAAATTGATAATTATAGTTTTTTTTTCTTTTAATACTCAATTTTTTTTATCAAAATTTAAGTTTAATTAATTATTCGTTATTCAATATGCTAATGGAAAATACTCTTAATTCAATGTACTGTCATTCAATGTGCTAAAGAATAATTAACACATTAAGTAGGTCATTTGGCAAAATAATTATAAATTTTTTATTTATTATATTATATTTATTTATAAATAAATATTATAAAATTTATAATATATCCACTCAAATATGTTCGTTATTTTCTATTTATTATATTATAAATATAAATTAAAAATTTTAAATGTTAGTAAGAATAAGTTTTTCAATAATAACAAAACTTTAAAAATATGAATTTTGATTTCTTCCATAGTCTTAAAAATGTAATATCAATATTAATTAGTATTGAAAAACTCAAGCATTTGACAACCTTAAATATTTTTTTATGAATTTGTTAAGATATCACATTTTCAATACTATAATATAATTATTAAAGTAAAATTAATAATTAATTAATCACAACCTTTGATTTAATGTAAGTTTTTTACGAAAAAAATTCACCATTGGTTGACACATGGAAAAATACTTTGCTTGACTATCATATTTTAATATTATATATATATAGAATGAAGATACAAATATAAGATTTTAAATAAATTGATAATTTTTTGTGACTTAATTAATAATTCAAGTTGTCTATTAATATTTCTCAGAAACCCATGCAAATTTAATATAAATTTTAGAGGCAAAAATAACTTGACAGATTTTTGGAGGGAAAAAATATTGCAAACTATTCTACTTTAATATAATATATTATATATTATTATATTATATAAAGATAAGATTTTATTTAATGGATAATTTTTTGTGACTTAATTAATACTTTAAGTGTCTATTCATATTTATCATAAATAGTATTTATTTTTGATTAATTGACGGATTAATTAAATATTTAATATTCACATAATAATGTATTGGAAAACCTGTGATTAGCATTGAAAAAATCATGTATTTAATATCCATTATTAATTTTACAGTAATTAGTACTTATTATTTCAAAACAATTGAAAATTTTAAATTATTAATGCAAATTACTAAATGCAAATTATTAATGCAAGTTTTGGGGGGAAATTTTTTTTTGAGACTATCCTACTTTTATATATTATTATATTATATAAAAATAAGATTTTATTTAATCGACAATTTTCTATGACTTAATTAATACTTTAAGTATCTATTCATATTCCTCATAAATAGTATTTATTTTTTATTGAATGACAAATTAATTAAATATTTAATATTCACATAATAATGTATTGAAAAACTCATGTATTAAAATTCATTATTAATTTTATAGTAATTAGTATTTATTATTTCAAAGCAATTGAAAATTTTAAATTATTAATGCAGATTACTAAATGCAAATTATTAATGCAAGTTTTGGGGGAAATTTTTTTTTTCAAACTATTCTACTTTTATATATATAAAGATTATGAAGGCCTAATTGGAAAGCAACATCCGTGAGAACTTAAAGTCCAAGAAGCAGTCCAAAGGTTCACATATTTATTATATTATGGAGAAATTGGGGTCTGTATATTTGTTATATTATAAAGTGGAAAGGTTAATTAGAAGAAGGAAATTGAAGGATCAAAAGTAAGCTGCGCACACTTGAAGTTCAATTGCAATTGATGTGGGGCCCATGGAGCAATTAGAGCTTGGGTTTTGCGCATATGCTATTATATATAGTCACGAAGGCTTTTAGAATGGATGGGAGGAGTAGCGGCTGGAACAGAATTAATTAGACGGAAATAGCTCACAAAGGGAGGCTAGCGGCCAATTAGGGATTTTCTCTTCTCCTTTTCTTTAATTTCTTTTGAGTTCTTATTATGGCCTTGCGTGGCTAGTTTTTTATACTTGATTTAAGGAAACAAAAATCTCAGAATCAATAAAATTGTGAGATCTAATTGATTTTTATTTCTCAATTTATGCTTTGAATGTCGAATGTTCTTTTGCGCTTATTTTCATGATTCTCTCATTTAATTACTAGGAGACCTATTAGTTTATTATTCGTTGTAATCTACTGCTAAGTTAGATATCAAATCCATAATTGTTTGATCCCTCTAATTTATGAAGCAACTAAGATTTAATGATTTGTTGCATTAGAAATTATTAGATCTTAGGAAGAACGCTCAACTAAATTAAATGCAAGTGCTTGTGCTTGTGTTGTTTAGTTTCATTGATCTCTCTAACTCTTAAGGCTGCTACCAGATTAAACCTTCAGTGCTTGTCTTGAGTTATTTAGTAGTTAGAGTTGATTACATTGCATGTTTTCTAATTAACAATGACTAAGGAAAGATAGAAAAATAGTTCTAATGGTGAATATTCAAAGTGTGAATTGATATATATTTGTATCGATGATCAGTTGTAAGATTTCGATGGTGGATGTTGACTTAGACCAAGGTTTGTTCTTTTAATTGATTTCGATATTTTAATTTGATTGATTAGTTGTTATTCTTAAAATTTCTTTCATTATATTCAACCCCCCCAATCATTGTTCACATAGCATAAAAGTAAGCTATATACTCTCCGTGGAAACGATCCTTGCTCGCATTACTACATATATATTTTTTAGAGTATAGGTTTTATTTTTGGTTGCTTGCAACAACACACCATCCACCGGATGTTCTGAGTTTCCTGGGAGGCCTAGCGCAGGATCTATCGAGGAGTTAAGTTTTCTGAGTTTTGCCTGAGGCTTGCTGTTGAATTTCCACTGGATATTCCAAGTTTATTGGGAGGCTTTACATCGGATCGACTAAGGAGTCAAGGATAGCTCCTAAGCTTAGCACCGGACTCACGCAAGGGATCCAAGTTAGCCTACGGGTATGGCATTGGAACACGTCTGGGAATCCAGGAAGGTTCGAGGCTATTGTGCCAAATCGCCATTTGGTGGGCTCGTTTGAGGAGGTAGGGTTGAGACCCATTTCTTCAACGTCGCTCCTTCGAGTTCGTTCGACACAAGGAATCTAGGTTAGACCCAAGTCCTTTCTTTGAATTACCACCAATCGTTCTAAGTTTATTAGGAGGTTTGCGTCAGTTCGACCAAGGATTCAAGGTTAACTCATAAGTTTAGCGCGAGACTCAGGCAAGGGATTCAGGTTAGCCTACAAGCATAGCATTGGAACACATCCAAGAATTTAGGCGAGTTCGGGGTCTTACACTACAAGAATTTGGGAGATTTATCCACACATAAATTACCCACGCATGTTATTGATGAATCACATGACAGATCAATTTAAAGACTTCAGTTTTATTGATGGAAATCATTTCTCGCTTTTGCAAAATCTTCTATTAAAAATGATTTTTCATTATCAAGATCAAAAAGAGGTTATTGTTTCAAAATTCAGTAGGCTATCTGTTGACTGGTCAATATGATCTGTCGACTGTTTTTCAAATTTTAGTACATCTGTTGACCGACAGAATGGTTGTCAATAGAAAGATATCCAACTGTCGACAGATTGTTTGAAATCTGTCGACCGATCCTTTGTTTTGACCCTCATCTATCGACCGATACTTATGAATTTGTCGACTGGCAGTATATGCCTTTTTGAAGGATGGCTTTGTTAGACTAAGAGGTGCTATGGAACACACCAAGAGGGGGAATGAATTGGGTATTTTAAAAACTTGAAAGAACTTGAAGTCCTTTTGATGGAAAATTCGATGCAAGTGAGGATTATTGAATTGCTTGAAATAATAAATGAAATAAAAGCACAAGCAAGAGATGAATATAAGGATTTATAGTGGTTCGACTTAACCCAAGTTTAATCCACTACCTTAGCTCTTCACTAACGATTTTCTAAACCATCCATTAAAACCCCCTACTTAAACCAAGTAGGTCCTCTAGTCCGTGACTAGGAAAATTACAAAAACCTCCCACTCAAATGGGCCTTTTAGCTACACAAGCTAGGAAATACAATAAATGTAATAAAGAGAGGATCTAAGAGATAAATCTCTTAGTTACAATGTCTCTCAAAAATGATACAAGGCTTAAATGAATGTATACAAATTAAGATCAAAGCCTTAAAGAGAGAAAATAGAAGCACAGTCAATGTAAACAGAAGCGAGTATAAAATGTAAGCTCAAATCAATTCGTTCCCATCCATTAGCCTTCTCTTGATCATCCATGACTTGAATTTATAAGCTTCCCAAAATATTGGAGAGAAATGTAGCCGTTTGTGACCGTTGAAGTTTGAAAAACTAGCCGTTATAGCTTTTTGCAAAAAGAGATAGTTGATAGAAGACAATGCATAGTCGATAGATTTATCAATAAAACAAAGCATAGTCAACTATTGTCCAACGAAAACTACTGATAGTCGATAGATTCAAAAATACAAAGGAATTTTACAATATCATGCACATAGTCGACTATCCTTTCATAATAGTCTACAGAATGGAATATAGTTGACAGAAGCCATACATAGTCGACAGAACACACAAGCATAGTCGACTATCCTTAGGCATAGTCAATAGAACATAAGCACATAGTCGACTATTTGCTTGGAAAAACGTAGCACTAAACTGATAACATGTAAAAGAACACTTGATTGATACAAAACATCACAACATATTTACATTTCTTATTTTGTTTAATTTATATTTTACCTTCCATTTACTTTAATACATAAATGTAAATAACAAAGTACCCCCAATTTGGATTCAATAAAAATATCTAAAAAATCAAAATCCATAACCATAAGAAAGTAGAATTTTGATTTTAGTATAAACTCAAGATTTTGTAAATTTACCACCTCCAAAATATATACTTTCTATTTCTTGAAAAATTCATTAAAAATCATTTTAACACTAATGAATACTAATTAACAAAATACAGGGAGATGGTTTTCTAAAAAGAAAACATTTTTATATATGTCTCCTTATAAGGTGCTAACATTCTAGACTTAGAAAAATATGACTTTGAAATCTCGATACTTGAAATTTATTTGATTTTCATTCTCACGAAGTAATACTTGATATTGAAATTGATTTATGTTGAAAATCATACACTTGACACATGACTTAGGGATTAAACCAATATATGTTTTTCATCATTAAAACTGATGTACAAAAAATACAACAACAGGTTTCATCTGTCGACCGATGCTTTAACATTTGTCGACCGATGATCTTTCATCTGTTGACCGATGCTTTAACATTTGTTGACCGATGATCTTTCATCTATCAACCAGAAGAATGTCAATCCTTCGTGCTTCATAAGTGAGCAAGCCATGTGTAGACCGACAGAATGCTTGCTCAAGGAACTGATGGCAATCTCAAATGATCTGTCGATTAGATTTTGAATTTTTACTAATCTGTCGACCGATGCCTTGCATCTGTAGACCATTTTCTTCGCAGAGACACATAATGGCTAGTTCATCTTATACTCCCAAGTGCTCTCTCCACTAACAATGGTCTGATTCGAGCATAGGCTTTCAAAATGCTATAAATGCAAGTCATTTCGAGACTTTAAAGAGGTTCAAGCAATCAATCTACAAGCTCCCAAGTGCTAAAATCGTTATTGTACGTCATTGGTAAAGTTTTCTTTTCAAGGCATTGCATTTATCTTGTGTAATTCTTTTTCATGCCTTGTCTTAATCTTTGAGAGGACTTGTAACTAAGAATACTGTTTCTCAAATCCTCTCGTAAATTGTTACAATTTGCATTATCCTAGCGTGTATTGCTAGAGAGCTTACTTTGTTTATAATAGGTTTTTGGGATACCTAGCTTTGCCTAGAGGGCTTACTTGTTCAAGCAAGAGGTTTGTATCTTCCTAGCCTAATGCTAGAGGGCCTATCAACTGTGGTAGGAGAGTTATAGTATTTTGCTTGAAAATCTGTAGTGAGGAGCTAAGGTAGTGGATTAGGCTTAGTTAAGCTGAACCAATATAACTCATTGTGTTCTCTTGTACTTGTGACCTTTACCTCTTCAGTCTTTTAGGCATTTCCTTATTTCTTTCTAGGTTCATATATTTAAATTTTTCATTAAGAAATATTTCATAGTTTTTATTCTTGTGTTCTCCATTTTCAAAAAAAGATTGTTTTAATACGGTTGATACCTCATCATGCCATTTCAAAGTCTTGAGGTTTAACGAAGTTGTAGTCTTCATAGATGACATCTCATTTTATCAAAAGAATTTTTAAATATACCAATTCACCCCTCTCTTGGTACTTGTCGTAGACTCTTCAAATCTAACAATTGGTATCAGAGCCAAGTGCCCATTTCGTTTAAACAGGTCTAGCAACCTAGGGACAAGATCCATCTATGGCTCATTTGGATAGTTCATCCCATTCCGAGGGTCAAAGTACCACTCGTCCTCCTCTGTTTGATGGTACTAACTATAACTATTAGAAAGCAAGAATGCAAATCTATCTTATGCAGGATTCCTCTCTTATGCAAGCCATCAAGAAGCAAATCACATTAGCTGACATGGAGAAAATGGAGACTTGGACAGCAGAGGAAAGGAGAAATATGGAAATCAATGCAAAAGCAATGAATGCGCTGATATGTGCCCTAAGTGCCAAAGAATTCAACCATATCTCTACTTGCAAGACTGCCAAAGAAATATAGGACAAACTAGAGGTAACACATGAAGGTACAAAACAGGTAAAAGAAACGAAAATCAGTTTGCTTGTTCTTGATTGTGAATTATTTTCTATGAAGGATGATGAGTCTACAAAAGATATGTTTACTAGATTTAATGATATAGTTTCAGGTTTAGAATCTCTAGGAAAAACATGTCCAAATGTAGAAAAAGTTGAAAAGTCTTAAGGAGTCTTCCTAGAAATTAGGATCCAAAAGTCACCGCCATAACGGAAGCCAGAGATCTGGATACTCTAACCTTTGATACTTTGTTAGGATCACTCATGACTCATGAAATTTTGATGAAAAGAAATGATATAGATGAATCAAAGAAAAATAAAATATAGCTTTTAAGGTAGAGACCAACAACCAAGATTCACAAGATAGTGAGGATGAACACTTTGTAATGTTTACTAGGAGATTTAATAGATTTATGAAAAATTGAAAATTCAATCAAAGAAGACGATTTAAGAAAGATAATGAGCAAAAAGAAGAAGGTACTAAAGAAATTAGATGTTATGAATCCAAGAAAACAGGTCACGTAAGATCTGAATGTCCTTCCTTGAAGAAAAAGGAATGGAAAAGGAAGAAGAACGCGTTAGCCACATGGAGTGAGAATGAATTCTCCTCGGGAGATGAAGATCAAAATGAAGAAGTTGCCAACCTTTGTATTATGGCCAATATTGAGGAGGTAAGTTCTTCTAAACCCTTGAATTTTACTCTTGAAGAATTAAAAAATGCATTAAATGATATCATGAATGAGTTTGAAGAAGTTAGTTTCAAATACAATGTTCTAAGGAAGAAATTAAAATCATTAGATAGTGAAGTAAGAACATTGCAAGAAGAAAAAGACTCTTGGATGAATGAGAAAAAGGACCTAGTAAGTAAAAATGAAATTCTCATCAAACAAAATCTTGACTTAAAATAATCTTTCGAAAAACTTGTTGAAGGGAAAAAGAAACTTGAGATGATCTTAGGAGCTCAAAGAAGCTATGGAGATAAACAAGGACTAGGTTTTGATCCATGTCTAGATAATCAAAACAAAACCATTTTTGTAAAAGCTTCGTGTCAAAAACCTAAAGATCATTTTTGTAAATCATACTTTTCCAAGAATAGAGGATCACATGTCATTATTGTGGGAGACATAATTACTCTATCAGCAAATGTTTTATAAGAAACAACCCACATAGATATAAGCAAATTTGGGTACCAAAAAGAGAGTTATATGCTAACATGAATGGACACAAAAAGGGTTTGGTACCAAAGGAAGCAACTTGATTCTTGTGTGACAGGTTGCTCTTGCTACAAATGTTGTGAGGAGCAAGTGGTTTCTTGATAGTGGTTGCTCAAAACACATGACCGGAGATGAACGACTCTTCAACAACATCACCTACAAACAAGAAGGTAACTTTGTCTATGGTGATAACTCAAAAGGTAAAATCCATGGTATTGGTTTTATATGTTTTCCAAATTTTGTACGTGAAAATGTAGCTTTGGTAGATGGTCTTAAACGCAATTTAATTAGTATAAGTCAATTGTGTGATAATGGAAATAAAGTATGTTTTAACATATATGCATGTGAAGTATCATGTTTAAAAACAAATGAGCTAAAGATTGTAGGAAATAGAATTGATAACGTATACATAATTTACCTAGACCTATCCTTATCATATCTCAAAATACTTGGTTATGGCATAGTAGACTAGGTCATGCTAGTATGAATCTTGTAAACAAATTATCTAAACATGATCTTGTTAAAGGGTTACCTAAGTTAAAATATGAAAGAGATCACATTTGTGATGCATGTATGAAAGGTAAGAAAATAAGTATATCCTTTAAACCTTCAAATGAAGTCTCAACATCTAGACCATTAATGTTGCTTCACTTAGATTTGTTTGGACTTATGAGAACTCAAAGCCTAGAAGGTAAACATTATACTCTTGTAATTGTAGATGACTACTCTAGATTTACTTGGGTAATATTTATTACCACTAAAAATGAAACGTTCAAGTAATTCCAATTTTTTTGCAAAAGAGTTCAAAAAGATAAGGGAATATGCATTTCAAAGATAAGAAGTGATCATGGAGGGAAATTTGAAAATGAACACTTTAAACTTTTCTGTGAAGAAAATGGTATTGAACATAATTTTTCTTGTGCTAAGACTCCTCAACAAAATGGAGTAGTTGAAAGGAAAAATAGGTCTCTACAAGAAATGGCTAGGACCATGTTGTGCGATAAAAATCTCCCTAAAAATCTTTGGGCAAAAGTCGTAAATACGACATGCTATATTCTAAATAGAGTTTCCATAAGACCTATCCTAAAGAAAACCCCATATGAACTGTATAAAGGGATAAAGCCTAATATTTCATGAGTTCATATCTTCGGTAGAAAATGTTCATTTTAAACAAAAAAGATGCCTTAGGCAAATTCGATTCCAAATGTGATGAAGGCATATTCTTAGGATACTCGGTACTAAGTAAAACATTTAGAGTATTCAATAAGAAAACATTAGCAATAGAAGAATCCATTCAAGTAAAGGTTGATGATACAGATTCTTTATTCCAAAAGACTCAAGAAGAAGATGAAAATGAGTTAAACAAAAATCTTAAAAAACTCTCATTAGATCATCAAGATAATCAACCTTCAAATAGCCAAGATCAAAATGAAGAAATTATATCTTAAGAAGAAAAAGAACCATTATTTCCAAGAGAAAGAAAATATGTAGAAAATAATGATATTATAGGAGATCCTTTTAAATGAATTAGGATAAGAGCATCTATTAGAAATGAATGCCAATATGCTACCTTTATATCTCAAATAGAGCCTAAAAACATTAAGGATGCCTTAAAAGATGAAAATTGGATTATTGCTATGCAAGAAGAATTAAATCAATTTGAAAGAAATGAAGTGTGAAATTTGGTTCCTCGACCTAAAAATCATCCAACCATAGGAACAAAATAAACGAAAATGGAATTGTTACAAGAAATAAAGCTAGGCTAGTGGCTCAAGGATATAGCCAAGAAGAAGGAATAGATTATGATGAAACCTATCCCCCCGTAGCTAGACTTGAAGCCATAAGAATGCTATTGTCATTTGCATGTTACAAAGATTTTAAATTATATCAAATAGATATCAAAAGTGCTTTCCTAAATGGTTATATAAATGAGGAAGTATATGTAGAACAACCCTCAGGTTTTGAGGACCCAAAATTTGAGGATCATGTATTCAAACTGTTTAAAGCTTGATATGGCTTAAAACAAGCCCCTAGGGCTTGGCATGAAAGGCTTAGCAAATTTCTTATTGAAAAAGAATTCAAGAGAGGGCAAATAGATACAACCTTATTCATAAAATTGCAAGACAAAGATATTCTATTAGTTCAAAAATATGTTGATGATATTATTTTTGGGTCAACTAATAAATCTCTATGTGATAATTTTGCAAATCTAATGCAAGAAGAGTTTGAAATGAGTATGATGGGAGAATTGAAATATTTTCTTGGGTTACAAATTAGACAAGAAGATGAAGGGATCTATATATCTCAACAAAAATACATTAAGGATCTTCTTAAGAAATTTAGTATTCAAGATAGAAAGCCCATAACTACTCCCATAAGCAGTTCATTATACTTAGACAAAGATGAGATAGGACAAAAAGTGGACAATAAGCTATTTAGAAGCATGATTGGATCACTATTATATTTAATAGCAAGTAGGTCGAATATTATGTTTAGTGTTTGTCTATGTGCTAGATTTCAATCCGACCTAAGGAGTCTCATTTGAAAGCAGTAAAACGAATTTTTAGATACTTAAAAGGATCATCTAATCTAGATTTATTCTACCCTAAGAAAAATGAATTCTATCTTGAAGCTTATACCGATGCCGACTATGATGGGTGCAAAATTAATAGAAAAAGCACTAGTGGTTCATGTCATTTTCTAGGCTATTCTCTAGTATCATGGTCAAGTAGAAAGCAAAATACCGTTGCACTCTCTTCCATTGAAGCTGAATATGTAGCGGTTGGACATTGTTGTGCTCAAATCTTATGGATAAAACATCAATTAGAAGACTATGGCATAAAGCTTCATAATATTCTAAAGTGTGATAAAACAAGTGTAATAGCCTTAACCAAAAACCCTGTATTTCATGCTCGAACTAAGCACATTGAGGTTAAACATCATTTCATCAGAGATCATGTGTAGAAAGGCGATATATAACTTGATTTCATAGATACAAATCATCAAATTACCGATATTTTTACAAAACCTTTTGACAAAGGAAAGTTTGAATATTTTAGGAGTAAATTAGGAATGATGATTCATTAATGTGGTTATTAAATGTATCTTTGGTATGCTTGAGAATCTCTCTATTGCTTTTTATCTGTTGGCCAAAAGTACTGATATGTTGACAGATGATATTTAACTGTCGACCGATTATAAATTTTTGTGCAAACTATCGACCGATATTTTTACATCTATCGACCATTCTATCAAAAGGCCAAAAATTAACTGTGATACATAAAGAAACTGTCGATCGATTGTACAGTATATGTTGACCATTTTATTCTTTTTTGCATATCTGTTGACCGATCAAAGGATCTGTCGACCATTTCGATCGGTCTATAAAAGGAACGGGTGACCACCCATTTTCATTCTACGCCCTAGTTTCTCTCAGCCTGATTCTTTCTCTCTCAAATTCTCTGTTCAAATCATCTTTTCCTCAAGATTTCTTCTTTCATTCATCAATCACTCACTCATTCATCATCATGATGCGCACAAAGAATCCGAAAAAAGGAAAGGAGAAGGCCTCTTCAAGTCATCCTCCACGTTCTCTTCCTCGGCCCCAACTCTTTGAGAGCAACCGTCAAAATGAAAGGTACCTTCAAAAGTTTGAATCTAGAGAGTTACTACTTGGACGCTATTTAGAAATTGATTTTTTGGTAGGAATTAAGTTTCCCTACCTCACCATTTTCAAAGATTTTGGATGGTGTAATTTTTTGACTACATATAGGGATATTCTAGAGGATATTATACGAGCCTTTTATGCCAATGTTGATAACTTATTCAATGGCTGATGATCGAATGTAAGGTTTAGAACAAATATAGGCAAAACCCATTTTGAGGTAAACCTAACTTTAGTTCAAAATCGATTTGGAATACCTCAAGGAGGAGAAGACTACACTTCTTGGACACAAAATCTCATTCAAGCCTGTAGAGCAATCTATGAAGATGACTCCATCAAGTCCCATATAAATGAAACTACTAGAATGAGTTTGCACACTAGGATACTACATTTAATCTGTTGTCAAATGCTAATACCTAGAAGCGAAAATTTTTCAAAAGTTACTAGGATGGATCTGTGGCTCATGCAGCACATCATGGCTAAGAGAAAGCCAAATCTTTCACTCCTTATTGTGAATCACATGATAGAGTCATTTAGAGGAAGTAAGCGATCTCTGCCCTATGGAATGGTATTGAGTGATCTTCTCGAAAAAGAAATGGGAGGTCTTGAAGGTGCACGAAAAATTTATTTGAACCCTACACAGCATATAAATAGCAATACAACCATAAGGATAAGGTTTGTGGATCAAGAAGGAGGGATATGGGTCCGAGGAAAAGCAAGCAAGAAAAGGAAGACTGTCACTCCAGTTGAGCCCTCCTCAGTCCCATCTTCATCATCCATAATTCCTGATGATCTTATTCATGGCTTAGCTGAACTCAAGTACGAATTTTCAAGCTTTAGAGAAGAAGTTCGCAATGAGCTAAGGGAGCTTCATCATCGCCACAACGACCTTTTTGATCTCATTTCATCTCGTCTCCCAGCTGCTTCATCATCCCATCCTTATGCCTCTACTTCATCATCATCTGAAGACATTTGAACACTTATCTTATGTATCACACGTTAGTTATTTGCTATTTTCTATTGTTAAACAATGTTTTGTGTTGACCACTATGATGGATGGTTAATTTCTTCTTATTATGTGAATGATTTTTTCTTATAAACCTACTTATGATTGTTTCAATGAATGAGTGGATAAATTTTGAGGTTTCCAACCCTTTGGAAATAAACCATATTTGGTTTAAAGGGGAGTTTCGCTTAAGTGATGTATGCCTCATTTCCTCTTATTTTTTTGACTTATGACAAAAAGAGGGAGAAATTTGGTATATAAAATCGTTTTTGAAATTTTCCAAAATCCAAATATAGGTTTTGTCATCATCAAAAAGGGGGTAATTGATGAATCACATGATAGATCTATTTAAAGACTTCAGTTTTAATGATGAAAATCATCTCTCGCTTTTGTAAAATCTTCTATTAAAAATGATTTGTCATTATCAAAATCAAAAGAGGCAGTTGTTTCAAAATTTAGCAGGCTATCTATCGACTGGTCAATATGATCTATCAACTGTTTTTCAAATTTTAGTACATCTATCGACTAGTGATTCTTCATCTGTCGACCAACAGAATGGTTGTCAATAGAAAGATATCCAACTGTCGACAGATTGTTTGAAATCTGTTGACCGATCCTTTGTTTTGACCCTCATATGTCAACTGATGTCTATGCATCTGTCGACTGGCACTATATGCCTTTTTGAATGATGGCTTCATCTGTCGACCGATGCTTTAACATCTTTCGACCAATCTTATATTTTCTCATGAAGCTATCAACCAATGATCTTTCATCTGTCGACCGACAGAATGCCAATCCTTCGTGCTTAAGAAATGAGAAAGCCATTTGTCGACCGAAAAAATGCTTGCTCAAGGAATTGTCGACAATCTCAAATGATCTGTAGATTGGATTTTGAATTTTTACTAATCTGTCAACCAATGCCTTACATCTGTCGACCATTTTCTTTGCAGAGACATATAACAGCTAGTTCATCTTTTGATCCCAAGTGCTTTCTCCACTAACAACAGTTCGAGCATGGGCTTTTAAAAGGCTATAAATGCAAGTCATTTGGAGACTTTAAAGAGGTTCAAGCAATCAATCTACAAGCTCCCAAGTGCTAAAATCGTTATTGTACTTCATTGGTAAAGTTGTTCTCTTTTCAAGGCATTGCATTTATCTTGTGTAATTCTTTTTCATATCTTGTCTTAATCTTTGAGAGGACTTGTAACTAAGAATATTGTTTCTCAGATCCTCTCATATATTGTTACAATTTGCATTATCCTAGCGTGTATTACTAGAGGGGTTACTTTGTTTGTAAGAGGTTTTTGGGATACCTAGCTTTGCCTAGAGGGCTTATTTGTTCAAGTAAGAGGTTTGTATCTTCCTAACCTAGTGCTAGAGGGCCTATCAAGTGTGGTAAGAGAGTTATAGTATTTTGCTTGAAAATCTTTAATGAGGAGCTAAGGTAGTGGATTAGGCTTAGTTAAGCCGAACCACTATAACTCATTATGTTCTCTTGTGCTTGTAACCTTTACCTCTTCATTCTTTTAGGCATTTCCTTATTTTTTTCTGGGTTCATATATTTAAATTTTTCATTAAGAAATATTTCATAGTTTTTATTCTTGTGTTCTCCATTGTCAAAACAAGATTGTTTTAATACGATTGATACTTCATCGTGTCATTTCAAAGTCTTGAGGTTTAACGAAGTTGTAGTCTTCATAGACGACATCTCATTTTATCAAAAGAATTTTTAAATATACCAATTCACCCCCCTCTTAGTACTCACCGTAGACTCTTCAAATCTAATAGTTAAACGTGGGTATTTTACCCACACATAATGGTAATATGTGTGGATAATTAAATTAGACAAACTCGTTACATTATCCACATTTATTATGTGTTGGTAAATTGATATACCCATACTTATTTTGGCAAAAACAATTCCCTCCACTTTCAGAGGTAGGTGGGATATTTCTCGATAAAATTTTATCTGATGTGTCATTTATTTTGGATTATATTACTCAGACATATTAATAATTGTTACACATGTATGGGTAATTATTTAAAAATTTATCCACACATAAGTACAAATGTTATATATGTGTAGGTGTTAGCTAATGTGACAGTTTTTTTAGATTATATTGCCCACGCATATTAATAACTGTTACGTATGTATGGGTAATTATTTATAAACTTACCCACACATAAATTACCCACATATATTATACATGGGTATTTACCCACACATAATGGTAATATGTGTGGATGATTAAATTAGACAAATTCGTTACATTATCCACATTTATTATGTGTGAATAAATTGATATACCCACACTTATTTTGATGAGATAATTTTTCGATAAAATTTTAGTTGATGTGGCATTTATTTTGGATTATATTACTCACACATATTAAAAAATGTTAGGCATGTGTGGGTAATTGTTTATAAGTTTATCCACACATAATTACAAATGTTATATTTGTGTGAGTATCCATGTATTAGTTGATGTGGCACTTTTTTGAATTATACTATTCACACATATTAATAAATATTAATTATGTGTGGGTAATTATTTATAAACTTACCCACACATAATTACAAATGTTAGATATGTGTGAGTATCCACGTATCTATGATTTTATATTTATATTATAAAACTATGTCGTTTTAATTTTTATAATTTAAAATAATTTATCTTTTATTTTATTTACAAATACAAATAATAGACCTAAAATTAAATCTCTATACTAAAATTCCCCCTTTCCTTTGCTCATCAAGCTCTTTTGCTCATCTACTCATTTCTAAAATCTCTAAAACTTTAACAAATACACGGTATCATTAACCTCACATACAGAAATATTTACCTACACATATATGTGTGGGTAATATATTAAGATTTACCCACACATGAATATATGTGTTGGTAAAAGTTATTTTCTAACCCCCCTTTACCCACACATCTTGACATTTGCATTATGTGTGAAGAAAAATTATAATTGACACATAAGGTAAGTTTTACCTACATTTACGTGTGTGGGTAAATCCTTCAAATTCTTGTAGTGTTAGCACCAAATTACAATTTGTCGAGCTAAACCTCTTAGGATGTGGGCTTACCTTTACCCTTGCTGGCCTTTATACAAAGTAGCTCTGTCATTTTTCCGCATTGTGCTGAGGTCAAACATCCATAATAGATCTTATGGCAAACACACAAAAAGTATTATCCATGAAACAATTTATAGGGTTACACGTACTTCGCTTACGTTCACATCAAGAATTCCTTGATGGGCATATCACAGGCATGCATATGTGTTAGGGGGGTAGTCGTATCAATATTTTGTTTCAGCGGTTTGACATGCCTTGCCTACATCGGCTACAAGAGAATGTTAGAACAGGAGGTGTTAAGGCACACACCAAGAGGGGGGTGAATTGGTTATTTTTAAAGAAACTTTATAGAATATCTTGAAATCTTTTTCAAAACAAATAAGAATATATTGAAAGATTGATAGAAACTTGAAAGCCTTTTGATGGAAATGCTAACAATGATAAACAAACTAAATAACGCAAGCACAAGAGAAGAACACAAAGAATTTATAGTGGTTCGGCTTAACCCAAGCCTAATCCACTACCTTAGCTCCTCACTAAGGATTTTTCAAACCATCCACTAAAAAACCCCCTACTTAAACTAAGTAGGTCATCTAGTCCGAGACTAGGAATTACAACCTCCCACTCAAATGGGCCCTCTAGCTACACAAGCTAGGAAATACAAGAAATATATAATTGGAAAGAATCTAAGAGATGAATCTCTTAGTTACAATGTCTCTCAAAAATGATACAAGGCTTAAATGAATGTAAACAAATTAAGATCACAGCCTTGAAGAGAGAAAATAGAAGCACGGTGAATGTAAATAGAAACGAGTGTAAAATGTAAGCTCAATTCAATTTGTTCCCGTCCATTAGCCTTCTCTTAATCATCCATGACTTGTATTTATAAGCTTCCCAAGAGATTGAAGAGAAATATAGCCGTTTGTGACCGTTGGAGTTTGAAAAACTAGCCGTTGGAAGATTCTGTGAAATACAATAGTCAACAGAGAAAAAGGTTAGTCGACTATTTTTACAAGATAAAGCTAAGTATAGCCGACAGACATAAACTGATAGTCGACTATTTCTAATACAAAAATCCAATAGTCGACAGATGCAGAAATATGAAGAAATTTTTGAATTTCATGAACAAAAATAGTCGACAGATGAAAAGGCATAGTCGACTATCCTTACTCAATAGTCGACAGATGCTAAAATAGTCGACAGAAGCCTTGAATAGTCGACAGAACAAACAGCATAGTCGACTATCCTAAGGCATAATCAACAGCACAAAACCACATAGTCGACTATCCATTATGAAAAATTTAAAACTCAACTGATAACATGAAAAAGCACACTTGGTTGATACAAAACATCACAAGATATTCACATTTCTTTAGTTTAAGTAAATGGCCATTTACTTTAATACATAAATGTAAATAACGAAGTACCCCCCATTTGGATTCAATAAAAATATCTAAAAAATCAAAATCCATAAGAATAAGAAAGTAGAATTTGGGTTTTAGTAGGAACTTAGGATTTTGTGATTTTACCACCTCTAAGATATACACTTTCTATTTTTTGAAAATTTCCTTAAAAATCATTTTATCACTAATGAATGTTAGCTATTGAATTACCGGGAGTTAGTTTTCTAAAAAGAAAACATTTTCATATATGTCTCCTTATAAGGTGCTAGTCTTCCAGACTTAGAAAAATATTGAAACGTTATCAAAACGAGTTTCAAGACATGATGCATGAACTAAAGGATTTTTCATACGTTTAAGTTTCAAGCCAAAACCTTTCATGCATGTTTCAAAATATGAAAAACTTATATTGAAAACCTTTCATTTGAATTTCTAGTTGGTCTTTTGCCTTAGAACAATTTTAGCTCTATGCTGACCAACGACTTCCAAGCTAATTCGAAAAACATTTTAGGAGATTTTATCATAATACATGTTTGTTCACATCTCCATGTATAAGAATATAAATCATTTGGTTTTCATTTTAACAAAGTATTGAAATTGATTTTTGTTGAAAACCATAAACTTGACTCATGACTTGGGGATAAAACACGATATTGTTTTTTATCATCAAAACTAAACACAAGGGTAGACCATCAGAGAATACTAGTGTTGATATTTTATTTTGGCAGTTCAGCATGCCTAACCTATGTCCGCAATAAGAGAATACTTGTATTGATATTTTGTTTTAGTGGTTCGGCATACTTGGCCTACGTCCGCAACAAGAAAATATTTGTATTGATATTTTGTTTCAGCAGTTCGGCATTCTTAGTCTACGTCCACAACAAGAGGATACTTGTATTGATATTTTGTTTCAACGGTTCAACACGCCTGGCCTACATCCCTAATAAGAGAATACTTGTATTAATATTTTGTTTTGGCAGTTCAGCATGCCTGGCCTACATCCGCAACTTCAGGATACTTACGCTGACATTTTGCTTTTATGGCCTCATCCTCATTTAGGCCCCTTCAAGCTCGTTTGACGCGAGGGATCTAGGTTAAACTTGACATTACCTATCGAATTATTACCAGTTGTTCCAAGTTTATCAAGAGGCTTTGCTCCGAATCCACTAAGGAGTCAAGGTTAGCACCGGATTCAAGCAAGGGATCCAGGTTAGCCTGCAAGTATGGCATCAGAACGTATCCAGGAATCCAGAGAGGCCGTGGTCTTAGCACCAGATAACCATTTGTTAGGCCGAAGCTTTTAGGACTTGAACTTTTCCTCACCATAACTAATATGCCTCCATTAAGTTTGGGTGTATCACTATCCATCCTACCTTCTTGCCATAATTCTTGTGTCACATTTCGTGATAGCTATGTATATATATATGCATGATGCATAGGGGATTTACAGGGTTCAACTTATAAGATCATCATCATCCACAGGAATACAAAGAGGTGTATTCTTTTATTCATTTTGAGAAGGCTATAATCTATATAATAAGGGAGAACAATTTTTGAATTGTCTCAAATGTATAGATATTTTGATGGCAGAGATCAATTTCTAATACATTGATGGCTGGGATTAAAAATTTTCTCGCCCAACAATCCAAGCTCCCAAGCTCTGCCTCATTTAATTTATCTACTACCCGTTTAATTTCTCAGAAGCCACCAAATCTCACATAATCAAGCTCTCACCTCTCACTCTCTGCATCACTCACTCAAGCTCTCACCTCTCACCCACTCTCTCTCACCTCTCTCACTCTCTCTCTATCTCTCTCTCACTTCTCATTCAAGCTCTCACCTCTCACCCATTCTTTCTCTCAAACCCACCCCAGCGGGTTGCAGTGTCTGCCCCCTACACCGTTCTCACATCGTCGTTGCCCAAGGATGGTGCCACCGTTGTCACCCGCTATCTCCCCCACCAAAATTGCTCACCGTCGCCCCCCCTCACATAGCCATCCCCCCTGCCAACACCGCCTGTCGTTGCCGTCACCCCGACCACCTACCATTGACCACCTTCGAAAATCCAAGCAGTGGGCGAGGGAGTTTGAAGTCTCTCTCTATATATACATATATATCTAGATAGATACATAGATACAGAGTAAGCAATGGGTGAGGGAGTTGAAGGCCGAACAGTGGTCGAATTTCCTTTTTCGTTGTTCATTTTTTCTTTTCCTCAGCAACCAAACGGAGTAGTTAAAGAGAGAGAGAGAGAAAGAGAGAGAGAGAGAAGAAGAATACCTTAAGCAAGAAAAATAAAGGAGATCAGAAGATGTGATTAGAACTCTAAATCCGCAGCATTTGTTGCCTAAACACGAGTTCTACCGGTTCGGACCAAAGCTTTCTAACAAAGAAAAAGAGAAAAGAAAGAAAGGGAAAGGGAAGAAGAGATTGTAAAGTGGAGAAGGAGGGAACCAAAGCTGAGCATCACGAAAAATGGGGTTACACGCACGGGAGGCCACGTTTCGTCTAAAGAAGAGACTAGTTTTTTAATTTTAATTAATTAATTCCATGTTATGATTATCGGGCCTCCATTTATGGTGAGTGGGTCACGCTTATATTTAATTAATTTGCAAGTTTTATTTCAATTTAATGACATTTGATTGATGTGTTGCTTATCTAAGAAAAGAATAATATCTGTTATTGTGTCCTACTAATGTTAAATGCTTTATTTTAATACACTTATGGTTGAGGGTATGCTTTAAACTTTTTTATTTTAATGTTTCGTACAATTTAATTTATGAATAACTTTTAGGATGTTTAGTTTATTAACATAAAAATGTTGCTCTATAACAAGTTTAAAAATAAAAAAATTAATAAAAAGTATTGTCAAAATTTAGGAAAGTGAAATTTTTTATCAAAAATAAAATTTTAAAATTATAGCAAGCACTTAAAATTCTTTATGTGATCATTAACTATAAGAATTAACAAAAAGTCTTAAAAAGTGAAAAATCATACAAGCCTACAAAAATTTTCTGGTGGGATTATTTATGAATACATTAAACTTGCTCGATTTGATGGGAAAGTCAATAAACTTAATACCACCAATAAAAATGATAGATTTGTAATTTGGCATGTAATTATTTTATTTAGATAATATTTATCAAAATGAGTAATATAATCTTCTATCAAAAAAGAGAGAAAGATAAATTTATCTAAAAAGTTTAAAATAAGAAATTGTATGATTTATTTTTAAATAAATTTAACAAATACAATGGTTTCAAAAAAATTTTGAGAACCAATAAGTATTTTTGAGAACCAAAAGTTTGAGAACCAATATAATGAAAAGTATTTTTGTTTAAGACCTTTTTTATATCTTATTTTTTAATTATATTTTAATTTATAAATATTATTTTAAATGTATATCATGTAAAAGTTACTAGCCCTTTTAAAGGGAAATCTCACAGATTACCCACCCACCCCTCACTCACTGCCTCTCTCTATCCCTCTCTTTTTTTCTTTCTTACAAACCCACCCACCCACGCTATCGGCGAGTGCAATAGTGGTGGGGGGAAGGGAGGGTCGACTCTGGGTGAGGGACCGGCGGTTGCGACAACCATTCACTCTCTCACTCATTGCCTCTCTTTCTCCCTCTCTCATAGACCCGCTCACCCACGCCATTGACAGGTGCAACGGCGGTGAGGGGGCCGGCGAGAGAGGGGGTGGGAGGGACGACGGTAGGTGGAAGGCCGACAAGTGTGACGACCATTCACTCCCTTACTCACCGCCTCTCTCTTTCTCTTTGTTGCACCATTTCTCCTACTTCCTCACTCATTGTCTCTCTCTCTCTCTCTCCCTTTCTCTTTCTTTCACTCTCTTTCTCTCACAGACCCACCCACCCATACCATCTACGGGTACGATAGTGTGAGGGGGGAAGGGAGGGTCGACAGATGGTGGGGGGGCCGACAGGTGAGACGATGATGAGGGGGGCGGGAGGGACAACGGTGGATGGGGGCGAGGCATTGCGAGGGCTGGTAGGGGGCGATGGCGGTCCGAGATGACCCACAGCCCCCGACCGGCAGCTGTCGGGGTCTCCAAGGGTTCCGGCGCCGACTGGTATGTATTGTTTAATATTTAATTTTTAATTTAATTTGTTCAGATTATAGAGCACTTACTGATGTGATTTATTATATAGATTTAGTAATTTTTTTAATTATTATAAAACGTTAACAAGTATATAATAAGTTTAATTTCTATTTTTTATTCAGTGTTTATATTTAGTGAACATTATTATATTTTAATCTTAATATTATTTACACCGTGCCTTTAGGCACAGTTATACACTAGTATATGACAAAACTTAAGGAAAAAAAATATTATTTACAAGATTGGGAGGTACTCCTTAGGATGTACCGCCTCTGACATTCTACTCGTTGTCCCTCCTAATAACGTCTCTAATCGGAATAGCCGATAAGAATCTCTTCAAGTGCATGGTGCCCCATGTCTTGCCCGATGTTCCCCTTTTGCAGCGACTGCAGCACGCATGTGTCAGATCCCAGCATTTTGTGATTCCGTAAAGCCCTTCCAAACTCGGCCAAAGCTTATCTTCTTCTTTCTTAATGCATTTATGATAGCCATTTTTTGATTTGTGCATGTCATCCTTTCTCCGGCTGTCCTTGTTATAGCTGCCTTTATGGCCATGATTGTGTCAAAGTAGTCATCTTTCGCATGCTAGCTTTTGCCCCTACTATTGGTTGGATCATGGCCTTGGCTTGCCAAATTCAGACTGGTCCAATTTATTTAGGCTAGTCAATTGCTCACTTTGATTTCACTTTGATTGTGGCACACTTCAGATATCTCTTATCCATTTGTAATTACTCAGACTCAAGGTGTTCAGAGGGTTGAGAATACTCGAAGTCTCCATTTGCTCGAAACGTCTGTTGGCCTGGACGATCAAATTTATTAGGAAGATTGCTGGCCAAGAATGAGTTTTTCATGTCTACCCGTAGGTTGGGAGCTTCAGTAGTAGCATCCTTAGAGCGATTAGAATAATGCCTCAGGTAAAGTAGCTCTTCTAGAAACTGCCTTCTTGACTTCTGTCGAGACCTATGGCTAGGCTGCAATCTGCGATGGCACCAGTAATTTAGTTCGAAGTTTGATATGCAATAGCACGGTAGCAAAAGCAAATAGCTGCGAAAGGCCGGGACTCAACACCGATTGATGAAGCAACATTATAACATTTTACCGCCTCTTCATATCTTTCATATTGAAAGGCTTCATTCCCTTTATCCTTGCGGTGTTAAAGTTCACGACTTGCTTCAGTAAATAGGATTGGTAACTCCTCATTGTTGCTTTCATACTTTGCTTCGGGAGATTTCAATGGCTTCAACTCCTCTAGAAAATCAAGAGCCACCTCAAGCTTTTCTAATTGGAAGTAGGACTTGGAAACTAGACGCCACCTTCACAGCCTTATAGAGGATTCATCATATTTGGGTCTATAATCAACTTTGTTGTTATCACCAACTTTAAAGCACGAGAAGAGCCTATCTCTTCAAGGGCTCTATACTAGGCCATCCACGGTGCCCCAGTTACTGATGATCATACGCCGCGAACTTTAAGTTGGCTTCTTATCCTTTCTTGGGGGTCGTTTCTTCGATTACCCCTCTTTGGATGACTATTTTTTGTGCTCTCTCAAGTCTTTCGGCCATCTCACTCTAATCTGCATGCTCATAGAGAAACACTTAAATGGTACCAACTCATGTCTCTTGGAGACTCTCAATAGACCGACTTGGGTAATGACGATTTTGAAGAAGTTGTCGTGACCTTCTTATTGGCAGCATAGGTAAAACTCCTTTAACAGTCTTGCTACACTCTAAATGCATTGTGCTCTTTCCCTGATTTCCCACATTTACTGAGCAAAATAGTTGTTAACGCCTTATCAAGGATTATGGGGTAACCGCGGCCACTGGATGACCTCATCTTAGGGCCATGAAGGTTTATGGAAGCCCGTATGCAATCTTTGACAGCTTCATACTAGGGAACTGAATTGGAGAGCAAGCCCTCTAGTCCCCCAGATGGGGTGTGTTGGTTCTTCTGGTATTACCCAACTGATATCTAACGATGGCTGACTTAGCTGTCTTCCTCGTAGATTTTAGCTTCTTGTCTATTTCCCACAGATGGCACCAATTGTTGACGCTCGAAAACTATGACAATAGAATTTGTAATGTGAAAAATCTAGAGCCAAGGCAGAGTGAGTTGGACTATTGGCAAGAGTCCGCTAGTGGAGATGTGTGTTGGGTAGATCTGGTCCTCAATGTATTGGTCGGGATCCTAGATGGTCTCCTGGGGGCACCTTTGGTATCACTCGGGATTATCATCTTGTGTGCTTGGGGCATATCTGCACTCATAGGAACAGGTTAGAAGGCATGTAAGGATTCCTCACCCGCATATGCCCTTCGATGCTTAAGTCAGTACAACTAAGAAAATAGTGCAATAGATAAGCAAGGCATGCTATCATTGAATATAGAACAAATATACCTTTCTTGGCTAGAGAGGGTCAACCTCGGTACTATTATAGGGAACTGGGGATGTACCTGCACATTAGTAGCAATCGGACGAGCTTAAGAGGAATCCCCCTCGGAGGGCCGATCAACCTAGGGGGCCCTCCTGGAGAAGGTGAGTCTCACGGTGGGCTGTCGAAGTAGGTTCTTGGCCCCTAAGGGACCTACCCAGGCGTAGCCCCAAGCTTAGTGGGAGGTGCTTTGAGGTGATACTTACTTGATCACTGTTCCCTTAGGGACACATCGTAATCCATGGACATAAACATGTTACATTACATCCTATAGGTGTATCACGCATGGCATCATATAAACATTATATACATTATGTTGTGCAATATATTATGTAATATAGGGATTTGAGGGTACATCATAAGAGCGTAGGATACCATTGCACCATCTCATAGACCTTAGGTCCATCTATCCAGTTGTTACTCATGTAAGTAGGTTATGCATATACATATATATATATATGTTAATTACAAGGGAGAGAAACAGAGAGAGAGAGAGACGACTGGAAGCATGTCTTCCCGAAAGACCTCGAAGAGCACCTCTCTGAGAGGCCTCAAGAGGACGCTTCCTAAAAGACCACGGTAAGAGGTCTCTCTAAGAGATCGCGTCATAAGGGAGCTCATCGAGGGGGAATGACAACCATGCCCGAGAGCTGTTGTTGCCTTATCGAGAGAGATGCCATGGCTATGGAAAGCCATGGTCGAGAGAACTACAGCCCTTTCAAAGAGGGTTGCTACTGTTTTGCTAACAGGACGTCAGCTCTTGCCAAGAGAGCTGACATGGTTGTCGAAAGTGGCCCTGCCTTGCCGAGAGGGCCGGGCTTTCCCAGAGGAAAGCGTCGAGAGTAGCCGCTTGCCAAGAGGAAGAATCCTCTCTAAGATAGCAAAATCTCCCTTGGAGAGACCTTGCTGAGATTCTAGAAAATGCCAAGAAAAGCCCCTTTATGCCTTTGTTTTCTTCTTCCTTGTACCTTGGACCATTTTTCCCTCCAAGCCTTGCCTATTCACCCTTTTGCCATTATCAATGGCTCTTTGGTTGTTTGATTATGGTTTCTTCTTGGAAAATGTGTCCCGGCTCAAGACCACTTTTGGGATTCACTCGCCTAGGCCTATTAACCAAAATACCTCTAAGCATCTAATGACCGAAATACCCCTAGGTGGATGCTCAAAAATTCTATGGCACAACACAAACCAAAGCTAATTGTTGGGGTGTAAAACAATCCACACACTAAACTGAAGGTCAAGTTAGTAACTAGAATAAATTTCTCCCCCAAAAACCAATTATGGGGAACACACATTGTAATACCTCGGGAGCCCAAGGTTAGCTATAAGAAGGGATTGTAGGGAAGCTAGTATATATATTAAGGATAGTAAGGAAGGAGACAACACCAGCTAGATACTTTTTTGGCTAAATGTGAATAAAGAATTCTCAGGTTAAGGGTGCTTGAGCTAGGGTAGCTCAAGGATGGGAGACCCTTGGAAAGTTCGCATAGGCCCATTAGGGTAAGTTGATTTGGTCCTTTTTATCATTTGATGCGGGATGTTACACACATCCTCATGCTTGCTATTCCTAGAAACAGGCTTTCCTAAGCAAGCCTATACCACAACACGTGCCTATACTAGGAAGCATTCCACCCATGGTTACGACCTACCCCGATCCACGTATGCAATTACCATTCCATGACCCCCCTTTTTCAAACCTCAGAATCCTCAAGCCCACTATACAGTAGTCATACTCCTAGTACCGTTACTTCATCATACTCAAATTCTCTCTGCGAGAACAAGTTAGATATCAGTCCATAAATACAATCACAAATTAATCTAAATATGATTTGAACACCTTAGTCATCAACTCATAAGGGTTACAAGTGCATTAGTTAATCCCAAATGTCATCACTAGATACTCATAAAAATCTGTAACATGATCTAAAGCAATCTTGCTACATCTTCTTTTTAATTCTCAATGGGTCGCATCCTATCCCAAGCTAACTTTCAAGAATATCTTCCATTAAATTCCTTAAAGTCACAAATAATATTCAAAGTTACATTTAACATATATTAACCAATAAGATTCCTCAACTCACAATTTCCAATCTTACTATTTGGCATTCCATTTCCAGCCAAATTATAGGTTGACACGTTGTATCATCATTTCCTAGGTAAAGTGCCAATGCATGTGAATAGGCCAACCTAGGATCGATTAACACTCACACAAATGCATTAAGGAGAATTCAAGGTGCCTTGCACGACCATCAGGTTAGCATTGGCATTTTTTCCATTCAATTGGAACACACAACCCCGCTGCAGTTCTCGGCCTCTTTCATTCGTCCGGGATTGATTAACTTCTCTCCTTTGCGAGTAATCCCTAGAGAAATGGCCAGTTTGTTGGCATCTGAAGCACCTGGGTCCTTTTGGACAGTCACATGCAACATGGTCACTCATCCCACAGATGTAACATCCTTGGGTTCTTTCTTCATATGGTTCTCGGGGTGAAATTTTCGACATTTGGGGTAGTTCCTTTTGTGTTTGAAATTTTCTCTTCAAACACCAAGATCATGTCTTTTCCCAAGTTTTCTATCCTCAGGTTCCCAGAATTCCGTTCTTAGGGTATTCATTACGTGGATGTTTCTCTACACGGTCAAAGCTTGTAGGACCACCTTTGCATATGTGCAGGCCCCCAAAGAGCTTAACGCCAACTGAATTTCCAACTTCAGTCCAATGAGGAATTTCTGGGCCTTTGCTTCCCCATCAAAATTGTAAATAGGTATGTATTTGATTAACTAGGTAAAATGATCTTCGTACTGTGCAACAGTCATGTTCCCAGCCTACTTCAGGTTCATAAATTCCTGACCCTTTTCCATATTTTTACACAAGGGAAACTACTTAGCATAAAAGAGTTCCTTAAATTGTGCCCATGTAATATTTGGCATACCTTACCCCTCGGGATCTGGCAAAGTTCTTTGCATAGTTCTCTACCAATGGTCTACCTGTTCCCAAAGCATGAAGGTGGCACAGACTATCTTTCTCCCTCACTAGATTGGATAAAATCAAAGATATTCTCAATCTGCTCTAACCAATACTCATTTTCACTTGGGCTAGCTCTTGCTTTTTCTCGAAAGATAGGTGGATTCAATCGCTGGAACCTGTCAATGGCATTTGGAGCTTGAGGGGTAACTCGATTGGTTAGTTATACCCCTACATATAACTTATCATATTTTCCATGACTCGCTCCATTCGGTCCATGGGGGTTCCATTCTCCTGGCTTCTTTCTCGGAGTGGACTTCCTTGAGGTGTTTCTGATGTTTCCTCACGTGAGTGTCGCAACTCCTCCTCTTGGGTAACCCTCCTATGAAAGTTTGGGATGGTTGGTTTGACTCTTTGAGATCATTAGGTTTTCACTATCTAAAATATCCAAACTTGAATCATGAGATCAATAAATAAATCTTAGTAGTAAATAATCTGGGGATATTCATAGTCAAATCAAAACTTATAAATTTCTCAACTTTTGTAAACCCAGCTAATAATCAAATCAACAAATCCTAAATACCTACATCCCAAATTTAGGGATTTTGTGAACTAAATCTTCCAAATTCCAATATTCCCATAAGACAAAATAGTCTTCCAAACTCCAAAATTTATGTCGATCAATTAGATAATAAAATAGTTTCCCACGTGCTTATTATCCTCCAAAATCCTCAAAACATTTGTTAATTTTAACAATATGTATATCATTATATTCTCAAAAATCCAGTCGGTCTCCAAAATCTCATCTAAAGGTTTATTCTTCTTGGATACTTACAAATCACGCATTTCCCAAACAACTATTGCCTAGAATCCTTGAGATTCCAAAATTCATTATACTCCTACAGCATATTTGTTAACGACTCACATATCACAAAATTCGAGTTTCCAAAAAAATATTGTGAGGAACTCAAGATTTCATCTAATGGTTTAATCTCACAAAATAATAAGAATACCTTCAAATTCAACTAGTCTCTCGAGACTTCAAATTCGTCAAATTTCCTTACACTACATATACCTCAGATTCTGTTAACAATCATCCATAAATTTGCTCCATGTCCTATCTTAACACTAAGGAGCTCAAAAGTTAGTAACACTACTCATCATTGTCACGTGTCACTATCTTATGTTCTATGATCCCAAAATTTTAAGTCCCTTGTCACCAAAAGCTCAAAGATTAGCACCACTATTTGTCTCATTTATACATGGATGCAGATATCTTGTCTCACTACTACTCATTGGTTCATATGTAAGCATCCAATTCACTATTTACACATATGTGTACAAAATTTTACAAGTCCTTATTCTTCCAACAACAAAATTTGTTCTTTCTCGGTCTCGGACCTAGGTAGAGGTGTAAGGGCTCGCTTCTTGGGTAACTCTATAGGATCCACCATTCCATTGGGCATGTTTCCAATACCCTAGTTTCTATGATATCTTGACCCATACCTGCCATCAACCCAAAATATCCTCGAGGTTATTCAAATCCAAATCCAAAACAAGAACATTAAAAATCTAGCTCTGATACTCACTATAACGCCTCGTTTTCCAAATACACATTGAAGTTACATGATACTCAATGCGTGCCAATAATAACCTCAGGCATTATTGGAAATCCTTTATCGACGGAAGCAAGGATCGAACCTATAATGCTAAATAGCTAGGATTTCCACTAAATAATATAAACATCGCATCTCTTGAGGTAGCCCCTTTACACAGGCCCCCATGGTAGTTCACACATGACAAGCCACCAACTAGCCACAATCACTAAAATGACATGATGTATGACAAAGCAGAAGGAATATGATATGTAAGCCACAAGCCACGAACGAGAGTTATCGTGTTCAAACCCGATGCAACAAAATAGAAAGGATAATGCTCAAAACAAAGGAAACATGAGATGTAAGCAACAAACCACCCACAAATAAAACCAAGAGTGATCAATAGGAAGCAAGAAGCATGCATAAACCACTTGCCTTGACAGTTTACCTTTCGGGTGTACTGGTCACGCTTGCCAGGTTAGGTTTTTTACAGAAAACACGTATTTTCGTAAACCAAAACCCAAATAGTTTTACATAGGGTTCTAGAGAATTAAATTAGGAGTAAAGCTAAAAAAATTTCATGGAAAAATAGTGTCTTTTGGGCCCTTACATATCTTGGGAAGGTGGCCCACTCACCTTCAT
The DNA here is from genome assembly GCA_036245055.1 of Diospyros kaki. Taxonomy (NCBI): domain Eukaryota; kingdom Viridiplantae; phylum Streptophyta; class Magnoliopsida; order Ericales; family Ebenaceae; genus Diospyros; species Diospyros kaki. The sequence continues at coordinate 8,756,185 of BSEG01000011.1, read as the reverse complement.
GCGTAGCCCCTTCCAGGCGCGTGAAGTTCACGAGTCGCCCTTGTTTTTCGACAGCCTTGCACAGATTTCTTATTTCAACTATAACTCTCTCGTTTTAACTTTGATTCGACCCCCATTTTTTCTTATATGCTCATCTTTCATCCCTCTACAAGAATATAAAGTTAGATCGAACTTACCTCACAGATTTTCTAACTGTTTTGCACGATTTTCAAAGAAAGCCTAAAAATTCCGATAAGGCCCGTTTCTCTCTCGTTTTTGGCAGAACCTCCCCCCTCTTTTTTTTTGCAAAGTATCTCTTTCACAATATCCTGACTCCCCTCTCCTTTGAAATTCCCTAATCCTTTCCCCTAAAGGCTTTATTTATAAAGTTACCCGACGAACCGCATTGTGCCACGTGTCGCATCATCATTACTGCCCATGTGCATCCAACCAAAATGCACCACTTGTCTTGCCTTAGTTTGTGTGCCTTATCTCTATCTAACCACCAGTTCATCCAGTTCATTACTTTAATGACCCAATTATGAGCTTTCAAGAATTACGCCTCTGTCCGGAGCTTTTCGATAATTGCACTTAAACCCTTGCCACTTGGTCCCCGGGCCCTCTTTAAATTTCTCGTATGCCACTGGAGAAAGGATTTATTATGCCAATATCCCAGGGTTTTAGTAAATTACACTTATGCCTTGAGTTTTCAGCTACTGCACTTTTACCCAGACTTTAATAATTACGATTTTTCCCCTGACTTAGAAACTGAACTTTTCTCTCAGCACTTCTACAATCCTTTGACATGTCTTATTTTCTCAAGTATTTGAGTTTAAAAATCTTGGGTATTACACTCGATGCCCCAAAGAGTCATCCACAGTTGTGGATCCTGAAGACTCATCAACGGCTACAAGCCCTGAAACCTCAGCCGCTCGCTTATGATGTGCCTAGCTAGGACCGTGCACCCATGTGCAGCCCATGTCTTTTACCAGTCACACCTCATGCGCACCATACGCTGCACATGCTACGCCTTAAAGCTCCTACACGACCCATGTCGCCCACCATGCCCTGCATGTGTCGTGCCTCAACACCCCCATGAGGCCCTTCAACTTCAGTCGATCTATATAAATGCTTGTTGCCCATTTGGCTTCAAGCAACTCATCTTTATTATATACTTTCTTTCTCTACCCTTCTATATTTGAGGAGTCCATTTACACGGTCCACTCATACCGCTCACTCATACACCTCCTTGAAGAGGAACACCAACACTTGGTGGTTCATGCAATGGTTTTAGACGATTTTCAAAACTTTTTCAAAAACACATAATAAACACAACAGAATAAAACAAGATCACCATGCAAGATCCGATATCTAACAACCATATGTAATACAAAATGAAACCATCTATAGGGTGTTTAGATGTATACCTCACTAGAAGATTTTGTTGCTGGTGAAGAGGCTAAAATGCACCCAGGACAGATCTCGTCCTCACCAAATGGTTCTCAAACAGCAACTGCGAATAGAAAAATCAGATGACAAATTTGACCCTCATTTGCGCAATAACCCTAGTGAGTCCATGCTCCAAGCAATGGAAAATCCTGCAAATAACTTAAGTGCTAGCCAAGCTACTTGAAAGTGTTGTGCTTGTAATTTGGTTTTAAAACAAAAGGGTTCCAAATCTAAATAGTCTCACTATTGGATTGGAATTTCTACTATAGCAAAAATCAATGGGGAATAAGAGAAGAAGAAGGGTTTATGAATTCTAGAATGAGAAGAACGCAACAACCAAGAAAAAAAAATAGAAAGAAAGAAAAGGCAACTAAGGCAGCAAGCCCATGCATTCTTCCTCACATTCCTTTAAATACTCAAACCCTAAACCTTCACACATCAACCCAAGTCAGACAAAAAAGACTAGGAGAGAGAGGGAGAGGCATTCAAAATAGCACACCATCCTTCCCGTTGTCCCCTTATCCATGTGTCCTCGAAAAGCTTGTAGAAACGACAAGAGAACATTCCAGAATGCGATCCTCGCTGTAAGAAACAATCAACCAATTTTGAGGAAAAGATTGACCAATTTGAACTGGTGGACTGATTTGGCCGAGGTTTGGTTGACCGCCTCCAAGGCCAATCGACCGACTTTGTTCTCTCGTTGCAAATTTTTATAAATTGCATCTAGGCCTGCCATTAACTCTTAATAGCCCTTTCATTATCTCATAATGAAACCAATGCCCCCATTAACTCTTAACAACATGCCTGTTAAATCTTAACAACTGCTCCCATTAATTAAGCCGATTTTATTAACTCTTAACAGTCACATCATTAACTCTTAATGATGATCAATAGTTAATTAATTACAACATTACATCACTAATCTACCACCACACTCGAATATGCATGTGACCTTCTAGATTCACCACTGAGTAGTAATCAGAACACGTCAAACACTTTAACCCCGATGAAACAATTTGATCTATAAGAAGGATCTCTCCATCTACTTGATGTACCCCAAGAGATCTCGAGTGACAACTAGCATTATGTTAAGATGTTTTACCAATAATGAAGTCATATTTTAGGTGATCATATTAGGGCATTCGATTCTTGTGTACTATAATCCCTCTATTGACTAACATCCCAATTAGGTGAGAGCCAAGGACTAATCAAACTCATAGAACTCGATAGCTATGTCAAGATCTAGTATTGTGTGATTGAGATGACACTTTAGAACTCCTTCCGACATTGGAAACTTCTTTCCAATCAGGTGCACCCTAGCCAGGAATTTGTACAATCAAAAACCACTACTGATCTCATAAGATGTTCACCTCACACTGAAGCCCAATGGATCCCATTAGCAATCACCTACCTCTATATGTTACTACATAGATACTACACAGTGCACATTCCCACTTATGTGTGATTTATACTGTAATGACCCGTTATTCAGTCGGATTATATTAATTTGGGGAATGAATATCTAATTGAATGAGTAATGACATTGGGGCATTGTATGTGTTATTTTTAGGTAATGTGACCAAAGTAGAGAGAATGTGGAAAACAATCAAATGGTTGGTTCTAATGGAAGTGGGATCCATGACTTTGTAAGGTATGTAAATAAACATTTTATGGAATTTCAGGTATTAAAAATATTGTAATGTGAATTATGGAATTTTGCTTGAATATTGGACAAAGTTTAATAAATGAAAATGGTTTTATTTGATTAATAAAGGGTTAATAATAGTATATATATATATATATGTATATAAGAGGAAAGAGGAGAAAAAGGGACAAGAAAAAGGAAATTAGGGGAGGGGGCACTCGTGAGAGGAAGAAAGGGGGAGCAACTAGGGTTTTCTTCTTCTTCTTCTTCCCTTGGTGATCAAGCTTCAAGAGGGTTTTGGTTTGGTTGAGTGTTAGATTTCCACCATCTCCATCTTCTCTTGCTTGTGGTTTCCCTAATTTGGGTTGAGGAAGAATGTGGTGGCTTTGGTGGAACTTCTTCAAGTGGTGTCTCTAAAGTGGTGATTAAGGCAAGTTCTAACTTCTCTCTTCTCTTCTATACCTTTGTGCTTGTTGGATTGATGCTAGAGTTTGAGAACCTCCATAATTTTTTTGGAGAAAATACATGTTATTGGTTAAGTATGTAAATCCTTCCCCAATTCCATTTATTCTTGTTCATTTCAATTGGACATTGACATAGGGTCTTCTTCACCCTATATTTAGTTGGGAATGATGTATTTTTGTGGTTGGGATTGATGGTTGGGAGTTTTGGGGGATTTTAGGATGTTCCCGAATGATTCTGTGCATTTCTAGGTTCATTAGTTGACTATTGGGGGTCAATAGTTGACTATTTAGTGAGTTCGAAAGATTAGTTCTCGGCCCAATCGACTAATGAGCCCTCATTAATTGACTATCTGTAAGTCGACTCTACACTGCGCACCTTCTACTATTTTGGCCATAACTTTTTGTATAGATATTAGATTGATAAACCATTTAAAGCATTATAAACTAGACTCGATAGGCTTCGATTTGATATATTATGGGTATTATTTAGACAATATTTGAAGGGTATCCCTAGGGTTTAAAGTCATACTAATTAGGATTGGGAGCCAATCCGTGATCCATGGCATTTCTTGGTTTGAGTTTTGGGGTCTCATGGATGAATATTATGAGAGATGGTTGGGATGCATATTTGGGCATGTGTTTCACGCATTATCATGTTATGGTATATATAAATGTATGGATTAGCCTAGGTATTGGGTGGAGCTTATTGGCCTCAAGGGTCGCGTGTGGTTGCGAGCACCGCCCTTGGAGTGGAGCTATCCGGACCCAATGACCTCCTAGCATTTGAAGTGGTTGTGACCTTGGGTGGGAGCTTCCTATCCTCGAGAGTTATTTGTGCTCACGAGCACAGCCCTGGGAGTGGAGCTGTCTGTCCCCAAGCATCCATTGTTAATTGTACAAGCTAATGGGAGTCATATGTGTGTATATATATTTTCTTTGGTTTATGGGGATGGGGTACATGACTTATCGGGCTTTTTCTTGTTTCTTTATGGCAAATTACTCATGTTGTAATCTGATTTCTGTTATCATTCTTTGTTATGCTTGCTGGGCCTTATGGCTCATTCTCTTGCTTCTTACATCATTCCAAGAAAAGGCAAAGGTAAGGCTGAAGGCGAGTCTAGCAAAGGTGGATCTCCGTGGACTTAGTTGTGTACAGAGGTTACTTAAAGACAAGGTCATTAGTAGTATTTTGTTGTATTACTAAAAACTTGTCAGTCTCCTATATTTTGAAAGCTATGTGTATATTGTTGTGATCATGGATTGGGGTTTTATGTCTAATGGAAGCTTAGAACTTGAGTACTTATGTCATGAATGGATGTACCTTTGTGGTAATTCAAGGAGCGTTTATGAATGTTCTTATTTAAGTTGTTTCTGTATCATTCTACTGATGACCTCCTCACGGATCCTCTATGCTAGCTGAGACTCCAGGTGGTGGGCTGTCACATATACATAATTAATTTGGGCAAGTGTACCCTAGTCAAATATGCATATAGTGATGAAACAAATGTCGATCCCACAAGAACTAGATCACAACACCAAAACAAATTTAATTTAGCCTAAGTTGAACTAATTAATTAATCGGATGAATAAAAAGAAAAATAAATGAAAAAATGAATTCTTTACGAGAAAAACTAATTAATTAATGCACTAGGGTTTAGATTTCATTTAATCTAGGTTATGTAATTATATATTCGACCCGCTTCAAAAATAAAAATACCCTTACAATATTTTAGAATTATTTGCATGTAATGATGGATTTCTCTTAATTAATTAATAAGCTTTTTCAAGTCATATTAATCCTTTATTAATTCAATTTCACCGTCAAATTTCTGAACAAACGAATATCAAAAGAATAAATAAGCATTAAGTTCTTTAAAAATCTCTAATCTTCAAAGGGGATTTGACTCATTAAACTTCCTCGATTCCCATACATGAGCTAACCATCTCTCGATATCATAGACAAGTATGTGTAGATCTAATTTATAGCAATCTTTTAGTCAGTCATGCATAAATCATTAAATTATTAAAAGGTGTCCAATCTTTTAAAGCATTAAACACAAAAATATAAATTCTTCATACAAATAATAATCGGGTTTTGAATCAAACTAAATAAATAATAACATAATCTCGAAATTAAAATCCATTCAAACCCTAGCTAAAAAAATTTGGCTAGACATTATTAAAATTAAAAACAAAAATAAAAGATGAATGAAAAAGTGAGGATGCTCCCTACCCAGATCTAAAATAGATCTAGGTCACATGGTGGTTCGTGTCTGTTTGCTCGTGTATGCCTTGTAAACGGCTGCTTCTCCCTGCATGATTAATTTTTGTTGACTGCCTACTTTCTTTTATCCTCTGCTCATCTGCCGCTTCACTACTTTCTTTGTTCCAATTTGCTTCAATTAATTTCCTTCGCAAATCTTTAATTCCTAATGACAGCCTATTTTACTAAATCATCTGCAACTTGATTTTCCTTCTTAGGATACTCCAACCCCGAGATAAGGAGAAGGTAAATCAGGCTTGGAGAACGATGTCAGCGTGGCCATCGATCAGCTATTGATGCCTTAGATATGTCATTTCGAGCCTAAAACTTGAAGATCCGTTGTCGTTCAAGCCTCAAGTGTCAAGATCCACCACTATTCGAGCCTCAAGCCTCAAAATTGGTTGTCGTTCAAGCCTCAAGCCTCAAGATCCTTTGTCGTTCGAGCCTCAAGCATCAAGATCTGTCGCTATTCGAGCCTAAAGTTTTAAGATCCATCGTTGTCCACATCTCAGATCTGCCATCAACTCCTCAGATTTGTTGTTCGAGCCTCTTGCCTCAAGATCTACCACCTCCTCTACCTAAAGCCTTAAGATCCACCATCGTCCACACCCCTCACCATCATTGTCCTTAGATGCATTGGATCTCAATGCCAATGATGGCTTTAGAGTATAAATTGGACTCGCCTCAAGCTTTCCCATAGCAGATCCAACCATTTTTCTCATCAGATTTGATCATCGCCATCAGCTTGGTCTTTCCTTGATCTGACCACCTCTGATGTTGCACCTTTTTGTGTATTAGTTTTGATGATGCAAAATATCTATTGGCTAAATCCCTAAGTCATGAGTCAAGGTTGTGGTTTTCAACATATATCAATTTCAATATCAAGTATTACTTTGTGAAAATGAAAACCAAATGAATTCCAAGTATCAAGGTTTGCAAAACCTTATTTTTTCTAAGTCTAGAAGGTGCTAATAAGGAGACATATAGGAAAATATTTTCTTTTTGGAAAACTATCTCCCGGTATTTCGATTTCTAATATCCAATGGTATTAAAATGATTTTTAATGGATTTTTCATGAAATAAAAAGTATATATTTTGAAGGTGGTAAAATTGTTAAATCTTGAGTTTGTATTAAAATCAAAATTCTACTTTCTTATTATTATGGATTTTGATTTTTTAGATATTTTTATTGAATCCAAATAAGGGGTACTTTGTTATTTATATTTATATATTAAATTAAATGGAAGGTAAAACACAAATAAAAGAAAATGTAAATATGTTATAATGTATACATGTTATGGATTGTACTGTCAAGCAAATCCTTTTGAAACTCTGTCATGTTTCAAAACCCCTTTCAAAAGGTTTTCATATTTTTTAAAGTGTATATGTTATTTCAAAACATCTATGTAATGCATTTGTTTTAGTTTTGGACTATGTTTCAAAACCTATATATCATGTTTCGAAACCTCTAACAGTAAATCATTCAAAACCGAGATACATGTGTGCTGCACTTTTGTCTTTATCAAAATGCTTCTCAATCATTTTTTTAATGCATTCTCCATGCTATGAGATTCAAATTCAAAATTGAATGTGAGTGCTTTTAATTAATCATAGTGGGCATAAGACTGTCTCTCACTCAATATTGTCTCTAAGTGCAAGTACAGCTGGAAAAGTTATATGTTTCGAAACATGAGGAGTATGTTTTGAAACCTAAGTGTAAAATTGTGATTTTTCAAAACTTGTATGCTATGTTTCAAAACCTACTTTTCTGTCTTGTCTCTAACGGCTATAAAATGGCTAGATTTCTATCTCTTATTATAAATACCAGGTGTTTGATGACAAGAACAAGTAACAACAAGAGAGCACACACTAGAGACACATACACAAGCACAAGTGTTGATCAAATCATTTATTCAAGCTCTCAAATAAGATCTTCTACAAATCCTATTCTTATGCATTGTAAGTGAAAAGGAGAAGCAAGTGGAAAACTGAAGTCTCATCTTGTCCAACTCTCCTCAACTCAAGTTAAGAGGTTTGTACAGCCATTTGGTAAGACATTTTATTGTTATCAATTTGTTGGGCTATAAAGATAAGTTATTTATCTTATTAATGTTGTAAGGTTTGAGTTTAGCCTAAAACTCATTGTAGTGTAAAGGTTTGAGTTGAGCCTAAAACTCATTGTGTCAAAGGTTCAATTTTAGCCTTAAAACTCACTTGGTGTAATGTTTGAGTTGAGCCCGTAAAAACTCATTGTACAAGGTTTTGGAGTGAACAGTAATAAAACCCTTATTGTGGTTAATCACTAGTAAAAGTGATTAGGATTGAAAAATCCTTCAAGTGGGTAAACTTGAAGGTAGTGGACTAGGCTGGGTGTCGAACCACTATATATCTTGTGTGCATTTAATCTTTTGCTTATTGATTATTGCTTAATCTTCATAAGATTTGTTATCAATGGCTAAAACATATTTTCCTTAAGCATAAGCCTATACATATACATAAGTATCTATCTTTGATCTCAAACACCTTTGGTATACTTTTACTTGTAAATCATTTTTGCCAAAGATCATTATTTTGAAACACAAGCTAAAAAATTTCAAATCAAGCAAAACATAAATGTATATTTCGAAATATACATTCTATATTTCGAAACAAGCAAAACAGTGAGGTATATTTCAAAACATATATAGTAGGGTTTGAAACCTACTTAACAGAAAGGTTTATTTTGAAACATATACCCTATATTTCGAAACATAGCTTTCTGTCATCAACCATTGTTTTAATTATCGAAAAATTTATACACGTCCCAAGTTACCCCTCCTCTTGGGATATATTTATCATCATTAGGACCAACAACCTCCTCTAATTTGACTGTTGGTCATCGCAGTCCATGCCTAGATCTACCCCATCGTTGCATGGCCTCTTTAGATCCAACCACTGTCACTGTCGTTCGGGCTTCCACTGCCTCTCCCCGTCGATCTCTGTTGTGATCTTCTCCTTATAGGATAGCCCATCCTCTGCCAAGCTCTCCAACACTGCCACTCTTCCAGATCCTACAACAGCGACCCCAAATTGGTCGTTGACCACCTTGATCTACCCAAATCCACCGCCGGCTCCAAATCTGTTGTTCCAGCCAGATTTGAGCCACTCCATTGTCAGCCTCTTCATCCCCTTCGGTTATTGCAATGGTCGACCCTCTATCTCAACCACGACCATAAATCAGTACTCCACCTCTACCAGTTGAAGGGAGTGATTTGTTTGTGAATTGTGATATGGGGGATGTTGAACGATGTTTTAATGAGGAAATGCAGCAAGAATGTATTGCATTTGGATTATCATATGTTTTGGAAGATCCCCTATGACGATCCGAGAATTTCCTAGATCTATAAATACAACAAGCTAATATCCCAAATACATGGGCTAGGGTTCTACCCCAAAATAATACAACAACAGAAGCTAAATGAACATAAATCAATCTCTCAAGGGCTTAATCATACATGACAGCATCACAACTAGACAAATCAGACAAACCACAATATCCGAGCCCTTGATCACATCTCGCACCTTACGGATCTTTTAGTTGGGATTGCCCTGTACACACAGCTATCTACAACTGACACACCAAACGGGCTAGCCACGGCGTCATCTCCCACACCTGGAATGATGGTAAAAATAAGATGAGTCACAAGGCTCAACAAGCATAACAAAAGAATGGAAGTAAGGCTGAGGATAGATTTCCCATGTCAGAATACATCCCACCAATTGTGGACAAGACAAAGATAAAATAGAAATAAACCATACTCGACATACGCCTCGCTTCATAACAATGGCAATGTTGGGAATACATCCCTCACCCAGAACACACCCCACAAAGTGTAACATTGCATATAGAAATGCCATGCCATACCATGCAATAGTATGTCTAGAGCTCAATACAAATATATACCAATGCACATAACGGTCCCTAAGGCCCACATAAGAAATGCACATCCTGGCGCCCAAGTCCCAGCATACAAATCTACCACAGCCATGAACTGGCTAACATAAAGCCCATGAGCCCAAGGCTCCCACAACATGATCCATACTAACCCAAGGCTCCCATCACACTCACATACTTGAGTTCCCGAATCATAGCTATTTGGAGCCCAGCTTACACTCATAGCTATCAAGGGCCAACTCCATACCACGATCCACAGTCACATACCAAATCAAACGGTAACCATGCAATGCAATAGATAATAAATGAAATGACTCTTGTAGCATTAACGTGATGGAAAAACCCCCATAAGCCTAGCATCAGGCCATGTTGCGCCCACATAGGAACCCATACAGACAAAGTGCTCTAAATACACGTGCTCACCTATCGTACCCAAGTCGGCCCTCAATAGGCCAACCGGGTTATGCCAATGTACAAACTTCCCCGTACATACAAAACATGACCCCCAAATGAATATAAGCTCAATCTCATGCACTGTAATGTCAAGTAATATGCCACATAATGGCAGAGTTGGTCGACAGTGACTAAGTATTGGTCGACAATCTGTGACTAGGAACAACCAGTCGACAGCTGCCCTCGGCTCAATGATGGTTAGTCTAGTGTCACCAAACAGTCAACATGTTACCTCACCCGACGATAGCTCATGCCGCCTGTTATTACTACTCACACCTACAAAAAGCCATAACCATATTAGGATAGGCACAACACTAAGTGTGGGTGTCTGGCGGTACCAGCTTGCCCGACCCGTCTATAGTCTATCATAACAGCTGATAACTGACGCCCATACATCTAGCCATCGACTGCTACGACCCAATGGTTGACAGTCTGTAGCTTGTACCCCACACCCTATAACTCATATAGACATATCTCGAGACTCCCGATTACAACAATTCACCCCGGAGAGTGCCCACAACCACAACTGACTCACTAAGAACCTAACCCCAAACAGGTTCGACATCATTCCCAAGGAAGTAGGGGCGATACAATACCCTATAAGCACTTACCGAATAATACCCCATAAGTTTCTTATTTAACTTAATTAAATTAGTCTATACAACAAATACTCACAACGCACCTAAATAATTTCTAAAACCAAATTAGTTTAAGGAAAGAAATGAAATCCATAAATCGAAAAAGATTCACAAAGGGAGTAAGAAGCTTGCCTTAAATTAACTAATTCTAGTGTTTATACGCTTACACGCCGCTAAATCACTACATACTGCAAAATAGTTTAATTTAACTAAAAATTAATAAAATTACACCCTAAATAAAATTCCAACCGTAGAAATTTATTCACATAATTTACTCATCTTACCGGAATATTTAGATCTCAATTACACTAAATTTGCTATAATTTTCTCTGAATTTTTCCCTCATTCTCCAGCTTCCGAGCACTGCTTCCTCTTCACCATTTTCTTCACTGTCATTGCCCAATTACTTCGCCAAATGCTCGTGAAAACAAGGGGTTAAAAGGGTAAAAGAAAGGTCACCAGAGGCTTCTGCGTGGCAGCACAAACACTCCCCACCGCCTTGCCCAAAATGATGCCATTTTGGGCAAGGTTTTGGCTAAAAATTCAGCCAAAATCTCCCTCCAGCGTGTGCCTCCCTCAGCTCGAACTTGGGTCACTTGGCTCGTCCCGCGCGAGCAACTGGCTGGGCTGGCTGCCTCCTTCAACCATTATGCACACATCATTATATTTAAAGTGATTCTCTACCACTTTCAAAATTTACATTTAAACCCCACCACTTCCAGAAATGGACACAAACACCCCTCACTTATAAATACTCTTATACCCCAAATTTTACAACAATTAATTACCCATCTCTTTAACATAAATAAATTAATATTTTATTTAAACCCATAAATATTTGATAATCACTGTAATTACGATAATTAATAATTATTAACCGCTCCCAATTTAAATTAATAATTATCAACCGTTCTCAATTAAATTAGTAATTATTAACTATTTTCGATTAAATTAATAGTTATTAACTACTCCTAAATTATCGGGATGTTACATCCCCCATCGATTTTATCTCTAGATGAGAAACAAATGATTTATCACATGATCTGGAGGGCTTGGGTTGAGGTGGGTTTTGTTGGGAATGGCGGTAAGGTGACTAAAAGAAGGCTTGGGGGGCCACCTCATTTACCTCTTTCGCAGTCAATGGCTTGCTTAAGTTCATGGGGATCGGATCAAGGGTCGAGTGCTTGCGATGGTGATATGGAGATGCAATTGGCAGCAGAGCCCTGTTCGCGATCTTTGACCTCCAATGAGGAGGAATCTGGGGAGTGTGGTTCATTTGATGATGGCATGAGGCACAATGGCTTGGGCAGGCCTGCTGGGTTTGATGTGGTTCAGATCAATGAACATACGTGCTAGGGTCAGGGTCGATTGAATATAGAGAATGTGGCTCATGGCGAGGCCCACAATGGCCAACTACTTGGTGGATCTTTTGCTGTCACCTTGGACAATATTTTACGGGAAGAGACAAAGAGTGTCAACCAAGATCAAATTTACCCTAATGAAAGTAAAAAAAAAAAAAATCATGGGCTGGTTTGGAGGATTCAAAATATACCCATGTTCCAAAAACGTTAAGGTTTTATCCACCAATTAATTCTCTAGCAGATGGCCCCACAGTGCGTATTTTGAATACGTTATTGATAAGGGGGTGAAATATTGGAAAAACACTCTAATTGGTTATTTCGTTGATTGCAACTTACCTTCCAGGTTGTGTTGTCTATTGTTAGGCAATTGTGGCAGCACTTCGGTCTTATTAAGGTAATTTCAAATAACTCATGTTTCTTATTTCATTTTGATAGTGAGGAAAATATTATTAAAGTATTTGATGGGGGTCCCTGGCATTTTGCTCAATGTCCATTAATTTTGAAAATTTGGGAGATGGGAAAATTTGCGAGTCGTTACACTTTCCCACTTACGGGTGCCACCGGTAAATAATCGACCAGATTACTCACCCGACGAACCACAACTGAAGGGTTGGACTATGTTTCAACAGGAAACGCCCTAGATGGGAACTAGGCTTCGTCCTTCCCTTCGCTCCACTCGGGAATCGGTCCCAACTCAAACAAAAAAACTCAGCGGACTGAGACTCGAAACCCGAGTGAGCTTCACCTCTCTTCAGCTCACCCCATAATAAGCCAGAGGTGACCCAAGCACAAAGCTAGCATAACAAAACACTTCGCTGAGTATTGGGGATTTATGAGAACATACCTCGCTGATCTTTACTCGGTCCGAACTTGGCTTCAACAATTCAAGCCACACATAAATCACGCAGACTCACAATCATCTATCACACTAATGATTACAACAATTAGATACATCTATGCTTAACAACACATTCATTTACTCACAAAGGTATACATACACAACACCACATGGCTACATACAAGAGTTAATAAAATACACAACTCGGGCAACACCGCTCGTTGCCACAACAACCTCCCGGCGCCATCCCTGCTTGCATCTAGACTTGGAACATCTACACATGAGGTGAAACCTCATGAGTCATAAAGACTCAGTAAGGGTGCAATGCAAATAAATATGAATATAATCATGTGTATGTATGCCAAATGCATGCAAATGAGACTAGGCCCACTTATCCTCACAACCCTCCAAGGTTTGAGGCATTAACCTATCAACCCTCACAACACTAGTCCTCCATATGGCCACAGGTCCGCTAGATCTCACATCACGCAAGTGTTAACCACTACATGCAAATACAATATAAAAACATTATCAAACACATTTACCAACTTGTAAGGCCACCTCCACATGGGGCCGTCCCTTACCTGGCTTGAAGCCTCTTCTTTGCCTCGGCACAAAAACGCGTGCTCGAACTCTGAGCTCTTCTAGGATCACCGCTCCCCCAGATGAACCTAAATGCAAACACACAAAAACCCAACCAAACATTAACATCCTGCATTCAACCAATGCCTTCAACTTTGCCACACATCGCAAAACTCCCCGATAACAACTTACAATCAACCCCACCCAAGGGTTCAATCCAACTAATACAACACAATTCATTATCTCGCATAATGAAAATATTTTGAAAAGTATTAAATTAATTACCTCGGCCAATTTGGGAAACGAATTCGAAAAATGCCCAATCTGGTGATGCCTCTTGGGATGCCACCTTGTGCTCAAAACCCCATTTTTGAGCTTCTGGCACGCTTCTCGAGCCCCAAAATACTTTCTAGAACTTTTCTCCCATTTTTCTCAAATTTTCTAGCATTTTATCCTATTTTTTTTCTTATTTTCTATTTTCTTATTTTTCTTTTCTTTTTCTTCTTTATTTTCTCTCCTTCCACTGTTTCTTCCTTCCTGCGCGCCACTAGCTCCTATTCATTATCTTCTTCGCCACTTCTTCTTCTTCCTCATGTAGGGGACCTGCACGCGCACCAACTATCGCCGAATGCCGCCGACCACTCGCTTGGCCTCTACAACTGCCGGCTCCACCGTCGGCTGCCTCCATCGCCCCACAGCAGCCCACACGCAGCGCCACCGAGGGCCGCCTCTGCTCCCGCCATGATTGCAGCAACCAGCGCTGCTGCAACCTCCATTAATGGATGTCGAGCTCCTAGCCGCCTCGTGTGCCACCGCGAACCAGCTCCGTCCGACGCTGCCCCATTGCCATCGTATCTCTCAGCCACTGCAACATCAGCGCTGACAGCCCTTCGCTGCAACTCCTCAGCCACGCCTTCCAAGCACGACCCAGCCGCGTCCGCCGCGGCACTAGGTAGCCTCCGCCACCATCGCCACCTATAGCCGCTGCTCGCGCGACCCACTGGCCGCCTCAATTTATTCCCGAGCCACCGCCGCTTGCTGGCTGCTCTACTCGGCCTCCATGGCTGGCCAGCCATGACCGCTGCATCGTTGGGTGCTATTCGGCTCCCCGGCCAGACCTCATCCGACCTCTTCTCTCTCGATCTCGCACTCTCTCGAAGTCTCTCGGCAATGCTCTCTATCCTTCTCTCGCGAGCTCTCTCTGGTATCCTTCCTCTCGGCCATTTCAAAATGGCAGATACAAACACTAGGAAGCTTCCTTGAAGCTTCCTCACACACACACGCGATAAATATATATATATGCTAATTACAGATAAACCCTCCAAAATCTCATAATTCCACTTAAGCAATTAATAATTGCACTTAAGTCCTCCAACTCTTAAATAATTATCATCCAACCTCACCAAACTCGATTTCTTCAAAAATTAATATTAGACTTTTTCTTGAAATTATCGATTTTGTCCCTGTACCTGCACGGGACCTTTATTCCACCCAAAAATGCCTCAGGGTTGCCTTACTCACAAAACCGAACCACCCTTAGGGTACCCTTAGTTTCCCGGAGGTCCCCTACGACCATTCGGGACTGGCACCCACTCAAACTTATACCGAAATTATTTCGAAAATTATTCCCGGTCAGACTGCTTCCAGTGTCATTATCCTCATCTCGAGACACTCACCAATCTCTTACCCTATTCCCTGGATATCCAAGTCAAAGGCACTCCCTGCCGCCAATTCGACAAATTTCATTAATTAATTTCTCGAAACCAATTCTTGGGCTTCTCGGACCACCCGAGATCCTTTCAAAATAATTAAAAATTATTTATTTTCAATACCATGTAATACCGGGTATTACATTCCACCCCCCTTAAAGAATTTCGTCCTCGAAATTCACTTCACAATACTTTTCTGCCCAAGACAATCACATTCTCAGGCTACTCTCTAAATCCCCTACTATGAATCTCATAGCCGAACCTTTTCTCAGCCTTTACCTCGGGTTATTCCCACCTCAAGGATTCACTTAGGCATTTGGTCCTTCGCCTCTCGAGCACATTCACCAACCAAATACGGCCTTAGCCACCAGCCAAATCTCACCACTGGTCACTGGTCATGCTTACTGCAACGATATCCATCTCCTGATGGATTTTCTCTACCTCAAAGCATCACTTTATAGTTTACTTCCCATTTTCCCATCAATCGAAACGAACTCTCGCTAACATTGCATCATTGATCAATCTACCACGATTTTTATGCCGATCACACATGACAACATTTCTCACTGCCAATCACACATGGCCACGATTTTACGTTGGTCCAACCAGCAACGTCTTAGCACTGATCATTCGCCACAATGTCACTTCTAGTGCCCACAAGACACTCGGACACCCATTCCACCATGGCATACTGCCATTAATCACATGCATGCATAGCTTAAGTTGATCCTCATGGCGACCTCTCATTACCGATCAACTTATCGTGCTAGCACTACCTGGGAAGCACCCATTTGGCCCACCTTGCCAACTTCGACAATTTCATACATGGTCTACTACCTTGACCAACTGACCCTCATTTATCGATACGATTATGCATAATCGACATACCTAACACCCTACTAGGCTATTCTCATTTCAACCATACGTGCACTACTCGAGTCCACCTCGAGCTTGGCGATGCACGCACCATTTCAATCTCACCTCGAGTTTAACCATGCTCGGGCCACAACCTTCTCCCAACCAGGAGCTCTTTGCATAAGCACACAAAATACTTTGGCCTTCCTTACTGACCAATATTACACGCTAGTAGGGGTCTCATACCCATACTAGGGAACTTTTCACTAAGTGACTCCTCTTCAATTTTTTTTTTTTTCATCCCATTTCAGCTTTTACATTCATATCCCATGCTAAGCCTTACCTTGGCTGTTTAACGCTACCACGAGTCAGGGATCCTACCATTGCGCTTAAAGGCTTGGAACCATTAATCGACCCTCATCATCACCCATGGTGCGTGGCACAAGTGATCGGCTTATTACCATCTACACAATCACTTATTGCATCGCACCAGTAGGATGACTCGTGCCTTTAGTCCCATACCCTAACAAGCTAACATGGTTACACCCCCACCCTTGTAGCGGTCTTCTAGCCAAATTCACTTGCCTAGCTTCAATTTCATTAGGACTTTTCAAATCCCACCATTTCTCGACAGAGCCTCACACTCTAGAGGCACGAACTTTTCAGCCATCACAAATCAGGTTCATTCTCTATCTGCAATAGACACCTGACTTAAACCATGCATAATGGTTCCCCTTGTCCTCTTCGGCAAGGACAACACCATGACAGCAACGAAATTCCCTCCCACGGTCATTGCATCTCAAATTTCACAGGCACCAGCCTTTATGGCCATTCATACTCAGCTCCGAGGTCCTACCATGCACCATGGTTACCTTTGACCTTCCTAACAACATCTTTTCCCTGATAGCGACGATGACACCACCATGTCATCTCAAAAGACTCGCTACTCCTTGAATCTCACTGGTCATCGCAACCAGAATGACCCCACTCGTAGGCCGCCTTCCTTATATCACTTTACTATGCTTATAGCAGCTAGTTAATTCCCTAAGAGACTCTGGCTTCTCCTAGACTTTTTATAACTTTTTCTTCAATCAGCTCACACCACTTGGTGAGCGACCACATCAGCTCTAATGCCACAACGGCTTCACTAGCCGATTTCCTTTCCCAACCATTAACCTTAGACACAAGGTTAATTCTCATCAATTGCGTACACACTAAGGTATCCCTCTAGCTGTATCACTCATAGCTATCAAGTGATTTCATCACCTAAACACCATTCCTGGGAACCAATCTCGTCCCATAAACACCATTCCTAGGAACCAATCTCGTCCCATAAGCTATTCCTTCGAGCTCTCGTCACCCATTGGCGATATCTTAAATTCACCCTCATCTTTCATCTAACCAACCTTTTCCCCTGTCCGGCTTACGATTTTATTAGGAATCACCTTCCTAGCCTTCCCCACTTTCAGCGCTAGGACGAGCATTTTTGGTTCCCGGCTCCAAACGGTGTTTTTTCGGTTAGGGTTGCGCTTAAAGACTTCCGGGAACAACGTCCCTGGGTTCCTAGGCATAGGCTCGCGTGGTCGTCGGAGTGTATTTCAACCCATTCTTTTATTTTGTGGTTAGCGATTCGGGAACGTCTTTCTACACTTGACCGTATTAACCTTTTTTTGTCTTTTCCGAATAGATGTTTCCTTTGTAAGATGAATACGGAGAGGCATAGTCACCTTTTTTTCAAGTGTCCTTATTCCAGAGAGATGCTGACATTCTTTCGCAGATCAAAGAAATTCAGTTGGCCTTGGCATCAATGGGATACTAGTGTGCTTTGGACTGCTGCAAGATGGAGTGGCAAGGGCCCGTGATAGGTAGTGAACAGATTGGTGCTTCATACTTTGGTGTATTTCATCTAGAGGAAGCGCAATAAAAGGTGCTTCCGTGATCAAGAGAGATTTGCCTCTCAGTTGGCTCATCAGATTCAGTGCACTATGTGAGCCCAGCTGACAACTCTCCGATTCAGACTGTTTATTCAGAGTTATGCTCTTCGTCATGTTTGGCGGCTTCCGAGGGACCAGGTTTTCCCTCCCCATTGAGTTGCTACTTGCTTGTTGTTGGAGGCTGGCTTCTATATTCCTAGAGTCTCTTGTTCAACGCCAGTCCTTCTAGTGCCTTGTCTTTAATGCTACCTTTTCAGTTGGGGCTCACTTCATTTTCAATTTTCCTACTTGTGATTAGTACAACAGGCTTATTCTTTCGAGATGGATTGTTGCTTTTGATCACACCCAGGCTTTTGTTTATTTTCTATACATAATTTTTGCTTCTTCCTATATTTTTCTTATTTTTTAGTTTTTTTTTTTTTTGGTCCAAAGGATGATCATTGTTGTATTCATGCCCCTAATTTTTAGTTGGTCTGGGATATGCCTTACCCTTGGTGTGTAGCCATTTCAGCGTTAATTTTTTATTCTATAAATCTCTCACTTACAAATATATATATATATATTATTATTAAGATAAGTGTCATCTCAATTCTTAATATCTCAACCTCAATCTTACAAACTACAAGATACCTCACTACTATAAACACAACTATTCTAAGATATAATAAGATATCTAAATCATTCTTTCCCATTAATTCAATTACATAAAGTATCTTCTCTTACTTGAGTATTAAAGAGTTTTTTGAATTTGCTCCCAAGTAATCTTCCTAATTGTTTTTACAAGCTTCATAAAGCAAATGACTTTCGACGACCAAGTGCTTGATCGATTGTTAAAGTTATTGCATTAGTTACTAGTAGATTTCTTGGGCCCTCATTTTATTTGTAAATATTTTGAGACAACAAAAATAATAAGATATTATCTACTAGATAGTATTTTTCAATATATTATTTTAAATTTTGTAATTCAAATTATATATTATTTAGGGAAATTTGGAAAAATATGACACTTTTAAAATCTTTGCAAAACTAGGACTTCTAAGAATTGGTTGGACAAAAATGCTCTCGCTTTAAATTAACTATAGGATCATGTCTTCTTCTTTTACGCACATTCTCACTTACTCGACGTCAATCTCTCTCGTTCGTCTTTCTTTCTCTCCATCTAAGTGTTGTTGCTTCTTCATCAATCATCTTCTTCAAAGCCGTAGTTGTTCTTTTCTTTGCAGATCTGGTAGCTTTTCTCCATACTAGAAATATATTTATTTTCTTATATTTGAAAAACTTTGCCCAATGAAATCCTAGTAACTTGAGTGATTTTAAAGTATTTTATCATTTTCTCTACAATTTTTTGAATGAAAACGTAATGGATTTGTAAATGAACTTGGCTCTAGTTCTTCGTTCAAAAGCTCGATTGAGTTAAAAGTATGTATTTTGCTGATTTGAACATATATCGGTTAATATATTGGTTAAGTTATGATATATCTCAATCGATATATATTAAAACACAACATTCTGAAAAATTATTTATATCGGTGGGCGAGTGAATACATATCAATTAATGATAAACAAGTAAAAATGTGCATGAAAGAAGAAGACATGATCCTATAACTAATTTAAAGTGGAGGCATTTTTGTCTAATCACTTTTTAAAAGTCTTAGGTTTACAAATATGTAACGAAAGTCTTATTTTTCTAATTTTTCTTATTATTTATCATAAAATAAAAACGACAAACTAGCGTGCAGGCATACAAACACGTGCTTAGCCCGGTCGAACAAATAACACAGCACGGCTTGCATGAGTCATTCCGAGCTCAAAACAAGTGTCGCTAATTAAAACGCGACACCGCATGTTTGACACCTCTAATTTTAAAATTAAAAAATTCCAAAACATCAATAAGAGTTCGAAACCCACAGCTCGCAAACCTTAAAGGAAAGAAAGTTGCGAAGAAGAAGAAGAATAAAATTATGATGAAATCTTCGTGGAAGCAGCAGCGAGGGGGGCAGCCGGTTGGGGAGAACAACCGCGGCATCAGCGGCCACATCTTCACCCTAAACCAGCGCCTCAACCATGCCTTCAACCTCGGATTAAGGTAATAACCATCTATCTATCCTTTTTTGTTCGTCAAATTCCAATCCCAAGGTATTCATCCATGCATGTGAATGATCTTTATTGGTACTCAAATGTTGCGGCAATGATGAGTTAATGCACAATCTGAAACCCTCAATTGCGAATGACTCCTCGCACCGTGTAAGCTGAAGCATACATGTATCTTTAGAGAGACAGAACTGAGTTTTTGTTGAAATTCTGCTTTGGGAATTAGTGCAAGTTGTGGCTGGTAGTTGTTGTTACCTCTTACAGTGGAATAATAGAGGGTGCAACGATTATTGAAATACCTTGAGGTTGGGTTTGGATAGGGTCATTTGACCGTGTCATTTGGAATTTGGAATTTGAAATTCCAAATCCAATGTTTGGTTATATAATTGTTAGAAGCTTTAGATTTGGACCCAAGAAATAGAAAATTTTGAAAAGACGCCTATATTACTGTCATTTCAAATAACAAAATTTGAAATGCAAGTGTTGAATGACAAATTTGAAATGACATCATTTGAAGTCCCTTTATCAAAAAACAACCTAACATTCTTTCAGAAAGGTTCATGAGATTGGTTTTACTCCGCCAATGGTTCAATTTCCCAATGGAAGATGCTTGGTGTGTGCATAAGGAATACTTTCTTCATTCTAGGTTTTGAGTTTTGCCCCCAATCTTCTTCATCTTATTTAGGGATTCCAAGAGTTTAGCTGTTGACAATCATCAACTTCATTTCCAAAATGTATCCTCACTGGGGAAGAAATTCATATTTTGTAATTGCAATGGTCAACTATTATAGCAAAACTAGTATTCAAGAGGGGCATCACTGCATGGCCTTATTACTTTGTCGTGATTATGGTTCTCCTTTGATCACTCCTCCTGCCTGGTAATATTGATTCCCTTTCATACAAACCATAGTTACCAGGTTAAACACCCCCCCCCCCCTCCTGCCCAAAAAAAAAAAAAAAAGAAACCACGTTCCAACCACACAATGGAACATGGTGCTTTGGGTCTTGGAACACCATGGACGTGTTCCAGTTCACCTAGATTGCGTCTCATTGTGTTGCCTTTCAAGCTGTAATTTTCCTAGTGATAGGTCTCGCTTTTTCAAGCTGTGGTGTTATCCCAACTAGACAATAAATATAGAGATGTTGGTAGGAGAAGAGAAAAAGCGGTGTAGGGGAAAAGAGAAAAGGCAAGTGGGGAAAAAGAGAAAAGAAATAGGGTGTGGGAAGGAGAAAATAATGGCCTGAAAGAGAAAAGGAAGGGTGGGGGGGGGGCAGGGAAGAAAAAGGGGGCAGCGAAAATGGAAGGCAGCAGCTGCAATGGGGGTTTTACCCTCCCCATTAGGGTTTCAGTCATTATGGACCAGCCTCTTTTCCTGGCCTTTACTTTTTTAAGACCCAAAAATTTGGTGGGATTTATACTTAGTTATTTAGTGGAACAACATGAAATATGTAACTTGTTATATTAAGTTATTAAAATGGGAAAAAAATTATTTTATGAAAGAAAGTGGATAAGCCTAAAATTAAGGAGGAAATAAATAAAGACAAATTAGAAATATAAGAAAGATAATTCAAGCCCCCCCCCGCCCCCCAACCAAAAAGAAAAACCCAGGCAACACCCAAAATATTTAAAAAAATGGTTTCTGTGTGCATGTGTGTAATGATTGGTTTGAAGTAGAAGGGGTCAATGCATGCCTCTAGGTTATTTAAGAACCATCTTCTTTTTATCAAACAGATAAAAAACTATTGAGGAAGTAAGATTGAAGTTGGATTTCCATCAAAGTTTGATAATGAGCTGCATTACAAGCACAAAGGAGGAAATATAGTGGCTCACTTTCCCCTCTTTTTCATTGCCTGGTCTTTATTTTTAGTAAAGTATCTGGGAGCTGGAAGTTATTTCAGGCACTAGTATGGTATATTAAGTTCATACCTTCATGTTTGTCTGTTTTCTGGTAACTTTCTCTTGTTAAAGTTCATTCCCTCAAAAATCATTGATTTATAATGTTAAATCTTGGAATCATTATTCTATCCTTCCTAAGTCAGCATATGCATCAACAGATACAGTGACAAAGGAAGGGAATGGCACTTTGCAGATATTGAAATACAGAGGCTGGTAATTCGCTCAATTGATGCATTTCTTGATTGTATATCTGCTGAGACATTGCAGCACCCACTCATAAAGGTATATTTCACTATCACTTGTAAATTTTGTAGAATAACTGCCAAATGGTTAGCATTAGTGAGTAATTTATAGTCATATCATAATTTTGTAAGTGTTTCACTTGAATCTGCTTTTTAATAAGGAGTTTTGATGTTAAAAATTCGCTAAAATGCCAATAAGGATTTTGAGCTATCTCTCTCTGTGTAGTTAGGTTGAAACGTTTCATAGTGAAATTTCACTATTATTTTATCTCTAAAATGACATGGGGAACCTTGAACTCTCTCCTCTGCCTGACAATTTTTTCTGCTTGGTTAGGTTGAAACATTCTACCATTGGTCCAAGTAGCATAAATTGCTATTGTTTCTTAATTTGCACCATTGCTACATTTAATCCAAACTTAGCTACTAAAATTGAGGTGAAATTGCCATTGGGTTTATAACTGATATATAGCATCAGTTCAAAGATTGTTAACTTGGTTGGATTTAAGGCTTTCCTTCAGATGATTGGTTGAGAGTCCTTTGAAGATTGATGATAGGCCCCTGGTGCATTGGACCTACCAGAGATGCATCAAGCACCAAGGGTAGTATAGTAATATAGCATGTGCTTGTGTAATAATCAGCATGTGTACCAAGTTTAAAGATTGTTAACTTGGTTGGATTTGAAAGTTAAACATGATCGCTACGGGGCAAGCAGCGTAGTTCAAAATTTTTTTGAACCTTACCCCGATCCCGGCGATTGGATCAACGTCGAAATCAAATCATTCACAAACAAATAAATAAATCTAACCTTTAGATTACCGAGTCGTTCGCGGATTCGAGCCGTCCAAGCGTCCGGCCTCTAACTCGTGATACGCAGCACGCATCCGTTGGCAAGGAGAGCAAAATAGAAGTGCTAGCTCCTTCTCCTTTGCGTGGCTTGTGTATGAATGGAAAAAAGAACGCCCTCGTTTCGTATTGATGCCAAAAGAAACGGGGAAGAGTGAGCGGCAATACATTTTTCAACTCTTGAAAAACGACACCAAAAACCACTTAATTTTGGGCAACCCATAAAGGGATATTTATAGTGAAATATCCTAGGGTTTCTAAAACCCTAATGGATTGGACTAGCCCATTAATCCTAATTTAATTAGAATCTTAAGTGGGCTTATTCTAGTCCAACTAGAAATATAATTAAATGGCCCAATCCTTTTATAGGTTTAAATATAATATTTTGGTCCAAATCTAATTCAAGCCCAAATATAATATTTAATATTTAGCCCAAATCTAATTTGGTCCAAATATAATATTTAATATTTGTCCCAAATCCAATTTAGTCCAAATATAATATTTATTT